>OY728165.1:1846735577-1849235577 GCA_963277665.1 Viscum album
AGGAAATGTTTGGCACTGGAAACATGTATACCCACGGTTCAAATGAACCGTGGGAAATTTCTGGACCTGCAAACAGTATACCCACGGTTATAAAACCGTGGGAAATTTCTGGACCTGCAAACAGTATACCCACGGTTATAAAACCGTGGGTATACATCTATATCCGGAGATGCAAAACAGTATACCTGCGGTTATAAAACCGTAAGTATACATCTATACCTACGGTTCAATGAACCGTGGGTAATATAAAATTTTCCGGGTCTATACCCACGGTTCTCTGAAAACCGTGGGTATAGGCCTATTGCGACGGCACTCCAGCCCGCGGTTACTGAAACCGTGGGTATACCCTATACCCACGGTTTCAAGGGCTATACCCACGGTTTTAAACCGTGGGTATAGGTGCGATTTCCAGTAGTGATTTCTCCATAACTATTGGTTTCCTCTTTTTTCATTATAAATTATAATATGGAAAATTTTCATAAATATCTCTTGTAATTTCTTACTTTAATTATCCATGTTGATAAGGAAATAGTCCATGAAAAACATATTGTCCTTATGGTGAATAAAAATAAGAAACATAAGGAAAAGTACCCAAAGACTCGTGATCATCATCATTCCATGAAAAATAAGATCCATTGAAAATCAAAAGAACAAGACATGGTATGTTTTACATGTGGAAATTTAGGCCACTGGAATAATAACTACACCCAATTGAAGAAGAAATTCCATTATACTTTTGAGGATATGCATTACATGTTGTAGTTTATATACTTAACTATTTTCCAAAAAGATAAGAAAACATAATTCCCATTGAGTTATGGAGTAAAAATAGACTTTTTTTGTTATATATTCATGAATGGGGTCGCAAAGAATTAGTTAAGACCACCTTAGGAAAATAAACTATAACCCAGGGGCATGATGTATATCTTTATAGAATATAAAAAGGAAACAAATTGAAATTATTAATTCAAAACCTCAGATAAGAAAATAATCGTGGATAGATAACATATTTTTCTTGAGAGAGATCATATCCTCAAAAAGGATAGTGAGAAAAATATTTAATTCAATGAAGTTCATACTAAGGATACCCAATAATTAGTTCAAGTAATAATTCCATAGGTCCCCATGGATGACGTTGTTCCTTAAACACAACTACTATGTAGGAGAACCATAGAGGTTAGAGAACCAAAAATATATGGTTTTCTAGTCACTAGGTAAAGTTACTCATTATTAGTTGACAATAATGATCATCTTTTCTAAAAATAGGAAGTAGAGAGCTAAAAATATATATGATAGAAATAATTCATGAATTATAAGATTGATTCCATTATTCAAAATCAGGATTGGATTTTGGCTTATCCTCAAGTTGATGTAAATCTTGTAGAGTGAAAATGAGTATTCAAAATAAAATTAGACACATAATATAAATAGAGTACCTATAAATCATGAATACATGATAAATGTTTTAAATAGTGTCAAGGAATAGACAATGATGATACCTTTTCTCCAATGTCTATGTTTAAAAAAATTATAAGTCAACTTGTTATAATAGTATTCCTAGACTATATGATTTGAAAGATGGGTTTAAAAATAGATTTCCTTAATGGTAACCTTCAAGAAGATGTTTTTATGACTTAACCAAATGGTTTTCTGACTCCTAGTAATACTAAAAAGTTATGAAAGTGGTAGAGATCCATTTATAGATTAAATTAATCATCCAAGTCATGGAGAATTCAATTTTATGAATCCATAAGAGAATTTTTTTTATTAAGAATGAATGTGAACAATGAATTTATAAGTGGTTTAGTGGGAGTGTGATTGTTATCCTTGTAGTACATGTCAATTAAATATTACTTAATGGAAATGAAATGTTAGTCTTACAATTAGTTAAGCATTGGTTGAACAATTTATTATATATGTATAACATAGGGGCATTAGCCTATATCCCGGATATCAAGATCATTTGTGATATATATATATATATATATATGAGGCTTATTGGGATAACTTATTGTACTTAAATTGACCAGATACTAAATATATTTTGTATAGAACAATATAAAATGTTATTTTATTCTATTGTTACACTGTATACATATTTACAAGAAAATGTTTCCTTAGAAACAACAGGAAAGACATATAATGAATAATATCCCATACCCTTTTATTATAGGATTAACCATGTATTCCATTCTACGTATTTGGATTATTGTAGTCTATTACTTGAGAATGGAAGGTATATATTAAGCTTTTCTAGGTGAACAACATTGGTCTACTGTAAAGGATATCCTTATGTATTTGAGACAAACTAAAGATATGTTTCTATTTTATAGGGGATTATGGGATAAATTCATCAAATTTATTATAGATTTTATATTTTATATATATTATAAGCCATAGTCATGGTGTTCCTTCGATCTCAATGAAGGAGTTTTGAGCCATAAGAGCACAAAGAATCCATTTGTAGCCATTTCTATAGTGGTGTCTGAGTACATTGGGGATTTTGATGCATGAAAAGATGTTTTTTTAGATATGAAACTTTTTCCATGATCTTCATTTGTCTCTCATCAATAGATACATTATCACGTTATATTGATAAATACTATAACAGTTTCACTTAAAAAGTAGTTAAGGTCACACAAATGTATAAAGCGTATACTATAGAATTTCACATTTTGACAGATTTTTTGAGAGGGATTAATTAATGGTGAATATAGTTTACATTGAGTTTAGTATTGTAGACCCCTTGAAAAAAACCTTTTTTATTAGAAGTAAGAATTTCACGTGAGAGCTACAAGACTGAATTTTTTTGTCAGTTGGATCTATTTAAAGTTGAAGCCTTTTAAATTTCATGCTCTTGAACCAACTTCTAAATGATTTTCGATTAAATGTATTCAGGTTTTTGAATATTAAAAAATTTCTTACCAAATCATTATTGTTCTTCAGTGTGATATTGTATGTGATAATGGCTTCATGTTACTTGTTACACTGAAAGGTTATATCAGTTCCTCGCTATGATAAGAACCTAGAAGTATCATGATAATACTATTAAATATATCTTCTATAGGAGTACTATATCATTTTATGGGATGAAAGTGACTCATTTCATAAGGTTTGGAAACTCATAGGACTTTGAGAAACTTTCTCATTGTTTATTCCCTTGGTTATTTTTTGAGTGGGAGATTAGGAGAAAATGGCCCTCCAGTAGTAAATATACATTTATATGTTTCATTAGATGTTCCTATCTATAGACTTGTGTAACGATAATTATAATTTTATATTATTATTAATCCATATCATGCATCATGTACTTTTATGTAATAATAAAAACTATAATGACATATGATCGTAGTGAGTTAGGATACGTTGGTTGTGTCATGATTGATATTTTATTAATGAATAATTTGAGATAGAATTTATCCCTTCTATTCATTAATGGAATTTGATATCCCAGGACCTTTTATGGGAATGGAACCTCCTAATTAATTCCATGGCCATGGTTTTCTATTGGTAAGTTCATTTCTAAAAAGTCAATGAAAGTGGCATCGAGAAAATAGGTTAATGAAACTAGTATGTAACCTACTAGATTATAGATACTGAGATAAATATATTATATTACATAGTGTACATTTGAACGTGAATTATATATTTACAACATTTATTTTTTTCTTTATGTGAGACTTGGAGTGTTGTTATATTCTAACCATTGGCTTCAGCAAAGTGAAGCCTGATGCCACTGATAAAAAACCTAGAGGGTCAAAATTTAATTGTGTCTGGAATATCAATGAAATTAAATTTAAAATTTAACAACATAGAATCAAAATTATTCTCTCTTTATGGATTAATAATTATTTAGTTTTGGTTGATCACCAATATTCAATCATGCATTATTTGAAAGAATAAAATCATTATTTTAATAATAAAAAATATTTATTCAAAAATATTTATTGGATATAGTATTTATTTTATTTATCTGTGAATAAATAAAAATCCACTATTTAAGATTTTATATATACCAAGGAGGATAGATAGACCGAGTTTAATGGTCCATATAGAAATTATATATTAAAAATCATTAGAAGAAATATTAATTTATTGCTTTAACTAATTATATTTAACTATCAATGGGAATTTCACATTTCAAAAAATTTATAATATTATTTTTTTAGACATAAGAATTGATAAGAAATAATGAATATTATAATGGCCTTTATGAAATTACTAACCCTAACCGTGATCTCCAAATACCAGGTAATATCAATTTCCAGGGTTGGTTTCTTGTTGTGAAGAACAAACATAAGAGAGAAACTGCGGAATAATGTGCTCAAGAACAACAGATCTAATCCTCCTCCACCTTCTCAAACCTTTGAGAGAAAATAAATAATATTTCATCTAAGAAGATATTCTTGTTGCGATAAACATAGAATGACACAAGTGATCAAAATTGACTATTCTAGAACCCCGTGATTCTACAACAATGTTCCAAGATTTCAGAGCACATGTGGATCACCAATATAGGGATTTTAACCTTGAATCCTATGACACAATAAAAATACAAAGAGAGTAGTTATCCACAACATCCATGAACAAACAATTACAAGATAATGTAATTTCAAATCTCTATATAAATTAATTATAACTTATATTTGATGATCTCATCTTCTTGGTTCTGTTATTTTTAGATCGATTAATATTTGAATTAATTTTTTTGTCCATGAAATTCTTCATCAAGTACATATCATATTATTAATTGATTATAATAAAAATATAAAATAGATACTATCTTAAGGTTCTTTCACTGTGCTTAGAAACTTTATAGTGGTTGCACAGAAACTACCCAACAAGGACTCTCTTAGAGAATGTTGTAATGTAATTATCATATCCCAAAATTATTCCTTAAGGATGTCTTAGTATCTTGTCCTTCATTCTTCATGCACACAACTAGGAAGACACAAGAAACAACAAACAAGGCATTAAACTCATACCACAAACTCAACATTTCATCACTAGGGTGATATTCACATGGAACCTAGCCCCATACCATGACATAGATCTCATAATCCATCCATCCTCAAAATATAATCTACTAAATACCATCTTGGTTTCACATGAACAACATGTAATTTCTCTCAGTAGTCTCATTTCACCTATTAAGGTGTTCTCTAGGGTCCTTCAAACCCATCCTAGTCTGATATTATTAGAACTATGTAAAATCCAACAACCCATGGAGTTCTCATAGCCCATAGATATTATTGAACCCTAGCCTCAAAAGGTTAGTCCCAACCTCTTCTAATTTGCACATCATTGATCAGTCCTATTATCTAGGGATTGTTCCAAGATACCTCACACCAGTCCCTTGGGAAATAAAAATTCTAGGTCACCAATAATTTACATGACCCACACTTGGGTCTTATACCACACCCCCTTAAGAGAGAACTCAACCCATCACTCAGATGAAACCCCTCATTGCCACAACATGTCTAGTCCTGGAGGACTCATCCTACCCAAAAAACATACCCAAAGTCCACATCCACCATCTATAGGGTGTCCCTCATCATACATAAGATTCATATCCATCTCACCCATAATAACGTGGCCTAATCCTCTAATTCCATCCCATATATCCCTAAGGATCCCACAAATACTATTCAACACTCATCCCAGATCCCAAGACCAACTTAGGGTCTCTATTCAACTCATCTAGAACCTTCTCCCTCATGGAAAATGGTTTTTTGGGTGATTTCAATTTATGCAAAGTGATAACGAGAAAATATTCCATGTCTTGGAGGATCAAAACCATCCCATATCATTCTCTAGGAATCTCTTAGTCCATATCCCTTTACCTGGTCTCATGAAAATATATAGGCATGACCTCTCATGCATAAAAAAATATGATTCTATATTACAGATACCACATACCTTAACCACTAATTTACGATCATCATGACACTCCACTCATCCTCAACCATGTTTGTACATGCCTCATCTAGGATCAGGCAAAAATCTAAGCATCGGTTATCGTACCATCACTAAAGAAACATGAATCCTAATGTGTTTGTCCTCATGGGATATCTTCTATATATGCCAAGAAAAATCCTCATCATACTAGACTTATTCCACCATGATCAAGTGGAATATGTGGCAGTCCCTATCTGAAAATCATTGAAAATTAGAGGGATAATAAAGGGGAACAATAATATAGAGGGAAAAACATTGTGAGTCACATTAAACTATCATAGAATTTCTTAAAAAATCACCCTATATAAATGGGGGATAAGTGGAGGAATGAACATGAAGATTCAGCCAAAATGGAACTCTCCATGTTTCCCCTTGACCTAAAACCTAAAATAAGATGATCAGTTAATTATAGGTCTTCCCCTACTAAAATATATTCTAGGATACTAGTCACATCATGGCCATGAGAGTCACAGTGTGACACCTCTATGCCAAGCCCTATCGTGGAATAGACCTCCTAGGTCACAGTATGACCAACCCCTATAAAAGATCCTAACACCCCTTTCTATCCTCATCTCAACATATCTGCTTTGGGTCATCGTGTGATTTCCAACCAAGCACTCTTATGAAATGACCCCTTTTTATCCCGTCAGGATTCACCTCTTCTTGGAAATGACTAAGACTTCATGGCATAGTATCCATTCTCACAGCATGAGCTTGACATCCCTCACAACAATCATTAATGGTTTCATCTAACGGTGATATAATGATTGTATTATTATCTATAAAATCATAAGGTAAAAACATAATTTTCCTCAAAAACCTATGTATGAGTCATCTCTGTGACATGACTCCCCCCACCCTCTCCATGACGTGATTCCCATTAAAAATGTTTTTTCCTATAGTGAAAAATCCACCCAACATTATACCATACCATGATACAAATTATTCATGGAGTGACCCCCCCCCCCCCCCCACTAAATGATTTTCACAGTGTGAACCCCACTAATCATGGAAGATAGGCTAGATATAGAAAAAATCGATAAACTGGTCAGCTCAACTCTGCACCAATATTCACCTGAAAATCTAAAACACATACCAAACCTATAATCAAATTTAAAAATCTCATATAGACTTTCCACCATTAGAATTCTAATTCAAGTCCCAATTCTCAAAACATCCCCTACATTTTGACCTAAAAATCAAATTTTCCTTTAATTACACAACCTTTAATGACCTGAGGTATTATAAACACCCCACCACAATGCTTCACATATTTAACAAGTCATGGTGGTTCTCCCACCATCACACTTGACCTTCCTCAATCACCAATTCACAAATAACTTTTCAAATTCTATCCTTAAACATTGAATGTTATTTCAATAAAAAAATCCAAACACTAATGCATTATATTCATCAAAAGACGAGATTCCCACTTATCACTATAACTAACATAAAGAAAAAAAATTGACTACACCCACCTATTAATAGACCCAATAGTGTAATAAACACATATTTCACCAATACTATGGTGCTCTTAAAATTAATGATCAACTAATAAAGTTTGATTTTTGGTTATGTTACAACCCACCATATGAGTCGACTACCGAAAAATCTGTTCTAGTGGACTATTAATGCACATGATGTAGTTTTCACCTCACCTTACTCAATTTCACATAAAAAACAATCAGTCCTCCTCTAGAAATATTTCGATAAAAATGCTCAGCCACCCCTCCAACACACTATGACATCTCTTAATCACATTTCATTAACTCCCATATGAATCAATAAATTATAAAAATACCACCCTCAAATTATAAAAATGAAACTTGGTGTAATTACATAGTTAGGTCCACAACCAACTACACCAATTGTCATACTCTCTCTCCACAACCCTTCCACCATTAGGGTCACACATCTATGACTACTCTCCCCCATGGAAGTATCCTTATCATATCTCTATTGAATCAAACACTATATCTTCGTAGTCCATGTCTTGACCATTACCAAATGTAATGATTGTACATGACCGCCCAACTTATACCCATGTTAAAACATAAAACATCGATCACCACTCATTCTCTTCTCACTGATAATTCCTTCCACAATAATCAATGAAAAACAACCAAAATAAGGATCACACCCACAAACTATATATGGTTTTCTCTCTACAATATTTATTCCCTTACGCCACTACTTGAGAATAATTCCTAATAGGTTTTGATATTACATGTGTTCCAGAACTCCATATCCATGATAACCCATCCTAAAAACCCCTTTCAGGGCATAATCACAGTCCAACCATGACACCATGCTTTGATCCATCTCTAATATCACCTCTTTATACACACAGAAAATTGTCGTCCCCATCCAAAACATTGTTCATCCTTACTGGGAGGAATTTCATTGATCATCCTAGTCACCTCACTCAAAGGGTTACCTCTAAACTGAAACCCACTAAATTATAACAATGCTCCTCTTAGTTTTTGGAACTAAGGGGAATTCATCACCACACTGTCACCATTAACCTTCTTGGGTTTCTCTAGAACCTGTAAAATTATCAATAGACCATGTATGACCCATTCAGTGATCCATAAACAAAAAAACATTGTGTATAACTAGCAAAAACATGACCACATGAATCAATAAATTTTCTCAAAAATTCATTCCGACACTCACTCACCTCATATGGGTAGAGTAAACCACTAAGTAGCCTCTCACAAGTTCATACCCACTAACTTACATGGTCTCATCCAAAACCAATAATTTTATACTCCTATACAACCTAGTCACACAACATAACTCACACTCTAATAAGATATATCCCATAAATCTAAGGTTCACATGCCTAACCCACACTCCCTTGAATTCTAATCACAACTAGACAAATCACCTAGGTACTTCATTTCAAATAGGAGCAAGGCATCTCACTCATGTAAAGGCCTACCTCATGATCATCCATCACTAATTCATCATTTTATAACCACAATAATTTACCACACTATATTAATCATATATTTAATAATATAGATAACCATCTAATAGGTCTGGGAATCCAATTGATCCACCCCTCTCAAAATCAAGCCATCATGATACTAAATTCACTCATAGTGATTTGAAATCCCAAAATACCAAGGCATCACACATGAATTTAATATATCATCTCAAGGGGATAAAAATACTCAAGGAAACTCATGTCCATACTTAGATCACATCCAAGTCATCCCATGCATGGACCATCCCGGTAAATAATCTCCACAAATCCCTTATATAGAGGGATTATATAACCGTCACTAGAGAACATCTGAAAATAATATCCAGATGAACTTATGTCAGAAGAAAAATATCATGGATTGGTTGACTAAAATTCCACTAAAAAGTAATATATGAAACGACTATATTTTTTTTGAAACTTTGAACAATTAACCACCATTCATTAGTGAAATCAATCACACAAAAGTATAAAAATTTCATGTGAGTTCTACATGCCATATGGGATGAATGAACACAAGACACTTTCCACCATTGGGAAAGAGAAAAAAAATATAAATAAATATTTCAAGTAATTCATCATATTTGATTAAACAGCTCAATCATAATAGAAAAAACAAAAAATATAAATCTAGTAATCCGATTAACCTCAACTTACCATAAAAAAGGTGTTCATAACTCACTAGTATAAAGTCCATCATAAGATCTGACACATTCCTACTCCTTGTATGTAATATCCCAAATATTACTAAAAAGGTAATAATACTTTGATTTCATTTTGTAACACCCCAGTATGAGACCACTCATCATGGTCCTGATTGGAGGTATCACAAGACCTCAATTGTGCCTCCTCATACATAAAAGGATTTTGAGTTGATATGAAAACCTAAAACATGCATTATAAAGTCTATTACAAAGATATAATAATCTTTAATAATAATGAAAATAACAAAGAATCATGAAAATAAATAATCAAAGTATGTAAAATCAATAAACATATCATGCTACAAAAAATGTTACATGAAAACCCATATAATCATACATCAATTAATCACCCATTGAGTCAGTCACATATACAAAATAAAAAAAATACACAAGGGGCTCTATTTCCATACTTAATCCTCACCTCATCTCATCACACTTAATCCTCATCGTGATGCTCTATCCCAATCCATTAAAAACTAATGCTCATATGTATAAAATTGATATGGGGCATGCATACACACCATAGTGTTCATGAAATATTTGAGAAATACATATCAATCAGGTCTCACCAAGTTCATCTAGTGTACACCATCATATGAATGTATGTGTTAGGAAAATAAATGACATTAATAAACACACATTTCTATTCATTGCATGTTAACCGGTCCAACATGACCCCCACCTATACCTACTTTGGAAAATGCCATAAATTAGTCACCTCATTCCATAAGTCCTTAACCATACCGTAAGACTCTTGGTAGGGTGCCATACCATGTCTCAAACTCTACCCATGTTCACATGGTAGGATATATATTAAGCAACCTAGTCAATTACCCATTGGGAAGGCCTTATAATATAGTAACCTTACCAAATTTCCCTCATAGAATGTCATGCATCAATTACCATACTTGTTCCCTCTCATGGAAGGCTACACTAAAATTACCCTAGTAATCCATGCTCACTCAGAAGATGTCACACTAATTGTACCCTGACTATCACTTCTCTCTTAAGAGACTCCTCACTATTAGTACCCCAGTCAGCCTTTCTCACTCAAGTGATGTTACATTGATAGTACCATATCGAGTCCTCTCCAGAAAGGGAACATGGAGAGTAACCAACCCAAAATATCATAAATAAGGATGAACTATAAGCCTCAAAGAACAACCTTAATACTCAGTTGTATCCCTATATCCATTACTTCATCTAGTGTATAAACAACCAGGAACATGATGGTGACAAAAAATAAGGAACACAACTCATCCCATAATCTCACCATCTCGTTATAAGGTACTAGTAACTTTGAACCCATACCCACACCATCTCTGTCTTATCTCATCAACACCAAGTTAGATCCAACACCCACAATGTTCTCCAAAACCATAGCATCTATCTGACCTTAACCACAAAATTTTGGCCCCATCTTTGTCTGATTATTACATAACCACTTGATCCCACTAACCTGGGACCATCCTAAACTTCCAATCACCACACTCATTGGTGACCCTATTCCAAGTCACAAACAATTGTAGGACTGATACTAAGTCCCATTTCACATTCTCCATAGGTCAGCTCTAAACCCATTATATGGAGGAACCCCCTCTATTTCACACTAGATTTATTCTTGGGGGACATATCCTACTCGTGAAACATTCCAAGGGTCCACATATACACTCAAGAGGTTATACCTCATCATACATGAGACATATGATTATATAAACCATTATAACTAGGCCTAAAACTCTCTTATTTACCTATATATTCTTAGGAATACCACCTAGGATATTCACCACTCATCCAAGATCATGATACATACCTGGGGTCTATCATTAACTCAACCCACTCATTCAGTGTAAGATCCCAAACCTCAAATGAGGATCCTTTATTTAAATTTTTTATAAACACCCTTTAAATTTGTTAATGAAATGTTTCCTGAGAGCACGAGAGGTACTGGGGTGTTTGGGAGGTTCAATATATGAAAATAGGGAAAACATTTCCATCCAGTTCATGTTAAATCATTATAAAATGGTTATTAAAAACTATGTTCCACAACTGTGTGGCCCCATGGAGGGAATTTCATGGTTAGAATGTTGTGCATCTTGATCCCCTCCTGGATAGAGGTGATCACATAGCCACTGTAATGATTTTTAAAACTGGGTGGGTGTCCATAACAAACCTTGAGACTTATTTTACTCTTGGATATAGTAAACTGCATGGTCATCACATGGTTTGGCCAACCATGTCAAAAAACCATCCACGTATTAAAATATGGTGAATTTCGAATTTTCCATCTTAGGGTTCAATGGTTATATAATTAGTTTCCCCTCATTTCATCCTCCATCATCCTAGGTGATTAACCTCTTCCTCCCAACCATACAAGGTATGAATATCCTATGATTATTGGTTTTTTGGAGTGTCATTTTTTGTGATTATAATATCTAGGTATGTATAACACTCCTCTTCCTTCTATTTTATGAGAGAATCAAGGATAAATTATATCTCTCCTTTTGAATATATAAACCCATTCTTTTCTAGTTATTTCATGGATTGGGAATTGAGGGTTGTTTGGACTTAAATTAAGGTTTTTTGTTAGGTGAGTGTTCTTCTCCAAGCTTGAGGTAGGTGTTATATAAGTTATATCCCATGGTTTTAATGTTCCATATGTGTGTATTGTTATTCAAATCTATTACTTTTCTTTGTATTTATGTTCTTGACTAACACGAGTAAATTGAACTCTAAAATGGTAGGGGAGACCCTTCATAGACCATGTTGGGTCTATTGATGATCATGAGACTGATATTATAGATATCCATGGGGTGTGACCTATTGTTTAACATGAAAATATGATTTTTCAAATTGTTAGTTAAAGGTATTATTCAAATGACCTTTTTCTGGTTGTGATGAGTATAGCAAAATGGTGAAATAAAGAGGGGTTAAATAATCTAAATTTGTTGCACATGATGTTGAATAAATTAACATATAATGAGGGGTTGTTTGGTTTAATTAATGGTAAATGTTATGTTCAATATAATTGGGGAATAATGGGTAGTTATTTTAATGGGTTTGGACATGTTTCTAAATGATTATAATGAGCTCATCTTGACGTATTTTATGAATGAATGGGAAAGTGAGTTATACGTTATAATTGGTTAATGATGTGAATAAGTTGGACCATATAAATTATGGTGAATGGAAATAGGTTCGCTCTTAAATAATGTAATGTGTTGAATAGGCCAAGTGATTTGAGCCATGTGAAATTTGAAATGATGAAATGGTTTAAGATGTGTGACACGACGACTCCCACCCATGGGAAAATATGTTGGACATGATGATCCTCCTCCTTGATCGGGATGGATAGAAATTGTTTTTAGAATCCCTATTTTGATATGATGGACATGATGTTCCTAATCTTGACTAGGGTGTCAGAATGAAGTCCCAGACACTAATTCTTGTTAATGTGACAAGGTACTGAAGAACCTTTATGGTCAAAATTGACATTATTGGTTATATTTGTACCTTGTTTCCTAGAATTGAATGTAAAACCCCAAGTATTTTTTTTAGATACCCAACATGGCCTGGATAGGTTAGTGGAATGAGTTTCACGGTGAACATAAGTAGTTAACTGAAAAAAATAATGAAAGGTCTATTTTGTGAAAACATATTACTATTACTACACTATTTTATTGTTTACACTTACTCATTCATACACTGCTCATTTGAATAGATATTTTTATAGACATTGTTTGTGGTACCCTACTGAGATATACTCACAACCTACTTAGGTCAACATTGTGTACCCCAGTATACTTCATGGTTATTGGTCCGGATAAGGGAAAAGGACCTATCTCGGATGGTAGATTTGGGATTCAGGATGGTGCATGGGTGAGGGGACCAAACATATTATCATGATCTGTTTTTGGAATTACAGTGTTCCTTTAATTTTGGTTTTTTATAGACACTTGACACCAGTTACATGACATATTTTATAGTGTGGTTTTGTCATGTACCCAGTTTTGGGATTTTGTCATGTGATGTTTCATGACTCATTATTATGATGCATGGTGGTTTTATATATTTTTTTCATTATCCCTTATTTTTATCCATTGTGGTTTACTCTTGTATGAGTGTATAGTCTCCCCATGTGTTCCCTTACACCCTCACATCAATTCAAAAACCTTTGGCATAAAGGGAGGTGTGTATGAGGTCATGTGGTGAACTAGATCAGCGCATCGGATTAGTGAAACCTCAATCGGGACATTGAAAATTGGTATCAAAGGTTTTATCTTTTATATTATATATTATATATATAAATTTTCTAGGATAATTGGATGTATCATGCCTTGGAAATGATCTCATGCATGGGAGTAGCTAAACCATGTACAGGATAAAACAAAGTACCCATTGTGGGATTACTATTCTCGATGTTTATTTTTATAGTTGGATGTTATTTTACCTTAGGTGATGCACTTGTTATGTTATATTATGGTTTTATATGATTTTTCTTGTAGTCCAGTGTGGCACAAGATTGGGGTATGCATGAATCATTTTAGAATCTTGGGGATTTATGTTCCATAAATCAGTATAGGCACACATAGATACTATAGTTATGGATGGGTTGTGGGAAATTGATATTATTATGTTTTCATTGTGTAGTTTTAAAATAAGATAAGTTTATAGATAGTATATATATGTTATTAAAGAAATAAAAATATATAATTGAAATGATTATTTGGTTCCTCATAAATGTGTTTAGAATTGTAAAATGAATTAGAAAGGAACAATATACATAGCTGGGAGTAGTGGCTAAATGTAAAAGGGGTTGGAATTTTTTAACTAAAAATAAATGTTTTAGAATGTTTGTATAGATTCTTGATTGGAAAGGATTAGGATTTTTATGTTGAATATTATGATTTATGACCTATGTAAAGTGTAAAACTTTTAAAATTGGTATCAAAACACTAACTTCCCATCTATTTTTTCTTGTGTTAACTATGTCCTAATTTGAGGATGGTTGGGTATTATGAAAATTCTATAGTTATGACCATGGAGAGAGTGTATGTCAGGTGATTTGTTATGGCTAATTGTAACCCCCCATCTTATGTGTAAATTTTAAGGTTATATGTTATGTGCATTCATATGTGTGTTTGGAATTGTGGAGTGATTCCGCCATTAGGATGTCTACCGATAGAGAGACTGGAGGAAATTGTGGAGAATACTACACTAATAATAGGAAAAGAGTCCCTGATGGTTCAAGGTGAGAGGTTGGAAGAGAAGCTCCATGAGAACATTTCTCATTTTATGCAATTTATGGAAAGAGACCCAAGGTTGGTGATAACAACAATGTTTGACTTGACAAGAGAGATTCAATTGCAACACCCTTTGACATTTATTGTAAGGGGTGGAATTAAGGAAATAGGGTATTGGATTTAGTGTATCCATATGATCTTGGATCACTTATAGAATCATCTTGAGAAAACGGTGATGTTGGCAGCATATATATTATGTGGGAAGATGAAATGTTGGTGGGATGTTCAGGTTTAGGCTAAAAGAACCTAGGGTATGGGTTGGAAGGACTTATAAGAGAATTTCTTTGATTATTTCTACCCAGGGACCCTAAAGAAATAAATTCCATCATATTTATGTGTATATCCTAGGAGAATATGTTGGTGATGGATTATGTTGGCCACTTCATGGATTTAAATCATTATTTCCAACTTTAGTTGGGGGGTAAGATAGCATTGGTGAAGCATTTTCATGATGGAAATAGATACGAGATTAAGTCCCAAATGAATATCTTTTATTTTAATAATTTTTCGAAGAAGGTAAATTAGGCACTCATTTCTGAGCACAACCTGATGGAGGCTTCATCGGGTGGATAGATAGGACACTTTGGGTTATCTAGTGGTACATCCTCATGTTTTTGGGGTTACATTGTGATAGTTTTTTCCAAGGTAGTGGTGTGAAGAGTAACCAAGAGGGAGGAGTGTCTGCTCATGGAAGTGGACAGGTACATTGTCAATAGTTCAGAAATCTAGGTCATATACAAGGTCAGTTCCTTTGACTGCTAATAGAGTGAAGAGATTTTGAAGGATATGGAATCTACTGAGGTTTTTCTGTAACCCTCGATAAATGGGAATTGATTTTGGACTTTGGTTGATGTATAGAACTGGTAGGGTATCATATACGTCTTACAAGACTGGTGGTTGGATATCTTATTGTTGTACTAGTGGGAGTGGTGGAAGAGGTGCTCCTAAACAAGGAAAACTATATTATCCATATAGTACGACATAGGAATCATAGTAAGAAATCCAATGTAGAGGGATATGTCAGTTGCATTGTGATCATTTGGCACCTGGAGGAGTGGCTAGACCCTCGATAGTATAAAGTGTGATTCTTGTAGCATGTACACTTTCTAGTGTCTTTTTGACACAACAGCCTCACATTCCATTATATCTTCTCAGTTCATAAATGTTTTAAAACTATTAGTGGTGGTATTATTTCCATCAACAGATAATTGGGGGTGGTATATGAGGGCATCTATTTTGAGGGGATGTGCTCTTGAGGTTGGTGAATACCATTTCCTTTGGGAATTATTTTTACATGAGATATCGGGTTTTGAACAAATATTGGGGATGTACTGGCTGGTGTTACACAGATCCCATATTTACTGTTATCGCCAAAGGGTAACATTTATGTCGCTTGAGGGTGACACATATATTCATTGTGGGTAATGGGATATCCAAGAAGTCCTTTGAAGGTCAGTTCATCAATATTTATGAGAAATCACATGACAAGTGGCATGTCTTGTGCTTAATTATGGGAGGGTAAATCATGATATCTTCCTTCCCATAGTGGATCAGTTTCAAGACATGTTTCCTGAAGTATTCTTGGGGTTTCCAATTGAGAGATAGGTTGAGTTCACAATTGATTTACTTCCTATAGTTTATTCGGTTTCCATTCCACCTTATAGGATGGCACCATAAGATAATTAAGTTCTCAAGAATCAACTAGTGAAGTTAGATTATAAGAGATTTATCTATACAATTACACCCCCTTGGGGTTCTATAGTATTTTTTTCTAACAAGACTGATGGGACATTGTGAATGTGTTTTGATTACTGTAAGTTAAACTAGATGACGATTAAGAATTGGTATCCCTTTCTATGTATTGATGAACCTTTTTATTTTATGAGGGGTGATTGGGTATTTTCCAAGAATCACCTGAGATTTGGATATCACTAGTTTAGGTTGAGACCTTTTGAAGCATACAGAACTACTTTAAGAAGAAGGTATGGTCTGTATGAGTTCATTTTGATGCCATTCATGTTGAAAAATTCACCAAAGGTGATTATATATTTAAGGAACTGAATATTCCACCCATATTTATATTAGTTTGTGGATTTTTTCATTGTTAATATCTTGGTGTACTCCCAGACGCATAAATATCATGCCAAACATCGTGTCACCATCTTGAGTACACTGAGAGAGAATCAGTTATACACTAAGATATCTAAATGTTGTTTCCTGGTCGACATGGTACATTTATTGGGTCACATTATCTATTAATAAGGTGGGTTAATGGACCGATAGAAAGTGAAAAAAATGTTTTCTTGGAATCGTCCAAAAAATGTTTATTATATCCAATGCTTAGTGGGTTTAGCGGGTTATCATTAAGGGTTCATCAGAGACTTTTCTTTTTTGAAAGTACATCATTTAGGCTTGAACAAGAATGGTATAAATTTTTAATGTTCTATATAATTTGATTATTCCTTCCAAGAGTTGAAAATTAATTTGGATACTCAAATGATTTTGATCCTACTCAAGACAGGTGAGGTGTATACCATGTTCTGTGATATATCTCCTATCATACATATTGTAGAGTTGATGCAGGTAGATCGAGTCATTATTCATGGGTCATGAAATTTGAGGCCACATAAAAATAATTTCCCTACACATGATCTCTATTTGGTTGTGGATGTTTATAACATAAAATGTTGGAAGCATTATCCATTGGTAGAAAGGTATATTCTGTATACTGGCCTTAAAATTCTAAAGTAAATCATTTATTAGTGAGATTTAAATAGCTAAAAATGGTGATGGGTTGAGTACATCATGTCATTTGACTTTGATTCATCCTATATGCTTTGAAAGGGAAACAATTTTACTAATGCTTGAGCTAGAATACACATACTCAAGCTGTCTATGAGTCTAGTTTTGAATGGAAGATGATGGATTTGTTATCTAAGATGCATATAGTGGTTCTGGATGGCCAAGAGAAGATTAAATGTGTGTCTTTATTAGTTGATTCCACACTCTTGATCTAGATCAAGGAGAGATAGTATCATAATCTGAAGTGTTGGGACTTAACAGAAAGACTTGAAGGTTGGGATTAACCATTAAACTGAACTATTGATGATGATGATATCATTTATGTATGTAGTTTTGTTATTGTGCCTATGTGTATGCAAGAGATTCTTATGAATGATTTCCTTGCCTCAAATTGGGTAGTTAATCCTGGTTTGACCAAAATTTATCACGATCTTTATAGATAGTATTGGTTCCTAGGGATAATGAAAGAGGATGCATGATTCATGAAGATGGGCTACACCTGTTAGCAAGTGAAGGCTAAGCATTTGTAATCGATTATTTTTTTATAGGTGTTTATTATTTCAAAATGTAATTTAGATTATGTTACCATATAATCCATGGTAGTTCTTCTATGTATGCCTGATAAGAATGAGTTTATATTCATAGTTTTAGATCTATTGACAAAAGTGGGAAATTTCTTACTGATTTGAAAGAATTTTACTATAGATCATTTCGGTGACTTATATGTTCGAAAGGTATTATGTTTGTATGGGGTACCATAGACATTAGTTTCAACTCATGATATGTGCATTACTTTCTGCTTATGTGATGGTTTATATAAGGCATTGGGTATTTAGGTGTTTTTTAGTATAGCTTTCCACCCACAGATGGATGGGAAATCAAATAATACAATCCATGTGTTAGAGGACAAGATGAGAGAATGAATCATTGATTTTGATAGAACTTGGTAAAAACACTTTTCACTTGTTTAGTTTTCCTATAAAAATAGTTACTAGGATACTATACATATGGCACTATATGAGGTTCTCTTTTCTAGGAAATATAGATCACCATTATAATCAATGGAAACTGGTGAGTCGGAATTATTGGGATTGATTCTTGTGTAGTATAGATAATAGCAGGTTCAATTGATTCAGAAATGTATGACTATAGATCAGAAAGTGTATAAGTTGTATGTTAATTGTTTTCATCAACCTATTGAGTTTTTAGTTGGTTATCACGTGTTCCATAGGGTTTCATTGAGATTGGTTCACCATCGGATTCATAGAAAGGGAAAGTTGGTGGTCAGGTATAAGGGACCATTTGAGATCATTCAGAGGATTAGACTAGTGGTGTACTGATTGACTCTTCCACAAAAATATGGTGGCATGCATGATGTTTTTCATGTACTATATTTATGATGGTATCTCCCTTACCCCACTAGTGTGATTGATGTTGATTATTTTGAGCTTGAGGATGATTAATCCTTTGAGAAGCATTGGGTTCATATTGTGTATCATAGAAAAAATGTTTTATGAGGTAATATTATGCCGTTTGTTCAGGTTTTTTTCTAGCATGGTGGTGTCTAAGAGGAAACATGGGAGAGGCATGCAGATATGCTGGCCCATTGGCCTGATATTTTTACCCTATAATCTTAATGATACATGGGAGAGAATATTGAGGATGATTGTTTATAAGGTGGGGAGTTTGTAAGATCTCAGACTTATGATAGGGTATTTTCAATTTAAATTTTTAGTCATGATCACTTTAAATTTCTTAATGAAATGTTTCTTAAGATTATGAGTGATATTAGGGGTTTTCAAGAGGTTTAGACATGAAAACCATGAAAGGATGCCTAGGAAATTGTATGGCTTGAGACTCTCTTGGATAAAGGAGAGCGCACAACCATGACAAGGTCTTAATAACTGTGTGGGTGGACAGACCAAACTGTGTGACTCCATTACCTCTTGGATATAGGGAACCATGTAGTTGTCTCGTGGTTTGGCCAACTGCCCATCCAAACTATGAACCTACTAAAATTTAGTGAATTTATCATTTTACCTCTTGGTGTTTATGTGTTCTAACCCAATTTTCACCTTATTTCAACCTTTATTAACCTAGGTGATGAACTTCATCCTCCCAAAAATTTAGGGGATGACGCTTATTTAATTCTTGGTTTTACAAAGTTTCATTGGTTGTGAATCAAATATCTAGGTAATTATAACACTCTTCTTCCTTCTATTTTCTTAGGTAATCAAGGATGGATGATTTTTATCCTACTTAATCCATAAAACCGTGGTTTTCTAGTAGAATCTTGGATTTGGGATTGAGGGTTGTTTTGACATAAACCAAGGGTCTTTATTGAGTGACTTTTCTTATCAAATCTTGAGGTAGGTGGTCTATAAATTATATCCCATATCCTTGATTTTCTACGTGTGTGATTATTTGTTCCAATCTATTGTTTTCTCATGTACTAATGTTACTGACTAACAAGAGTAAATCAAACTCTAATATGAAATTAGAGACCCTTCGCAGACCCCGTTCAGTCTGTTGATGACCATGAGACCAATATTATGCACTCCCATGGGGTGTTCCCTGTTGATAAAAGTGACTGTATGATTTTTTAAATGGTTAGTTAGAGGGATTAGGGAATTTACCATTTATGGTTATATTGTGTATGGGAAAATGGTGAATTAAAGAGCAGTTAAATGATCTAAACCAGTAGCACATGAAATTGAATAAATTATCATAGAACAAGGGGTTGTTTTGTTTAATGCATGTTAGATGGTATTATTTATATTATTTGGGAAGAATGAGTAATTGGTTTAAGGGGTTTGAATATGTTTCTAACTGATTATAATAAGCTCATCATAATGTATTTTATAAATGAATGGGAATGTGAGTTATGTATTGTAATTGGTTAAAGATCTGAATAAGCTTAGACCATATAAATTATGGTGAATGGAAATAGGTTCACCCATAAATGATGTAATGTGTGGAATAGGCAATGCGAGTTGAGCCTTGTGAAATTTGAAAGTATTAAATGGTTAGAGATGTGAGACCTGGAGGCTCCCACCCATGGGTAAGGATGTTGACATGATGATCATTCTTCATGATTATGATGTCTATACATGATGTTCAGTATCATTGACATGATATGATGGACAAGATGTTCGTCATCATTCCTAGGTTTTTGGCATGATAATCTAGACACCAATTCTTGTTAATTTGATAAGGTAAATTAGTTGATGCACCTTTGTGGTTGATGTTGAAATGGTTAATTTTATTTTCCCCTTGTCTACAAGAATGGAATGTAAAACCCTAATAATATGTTGGTTTGGATACCCAGTGTGGACTGAGGTAGGTTGGGGGAAGGAGTTTCATTGTTAACCAAAGTAGTTAAATGAACAACTAATGAAATTTATATTTTCGGAAAATAGTTTACCACCAATGCTTTATTTTATTATTCATACATACTCTTCGATACATTGTTTATTGAACTGGATATTATTATAGACCTATTTATGATGGAATTATAAGTTTTACTAACACCCTTCTTAGGTCTCCATTGATTACTCAAGAAGACTTCACGGTTTTAAGTTAGGACTAGGGAAAAGCTCTTATCCTAGATAGTTGATTTGGGATTTGGGATGGTGCATGGGTGAGGGAATCATACATGATCTTGAGAACAATTTTGAGGATTATAGTGTGTCTTTAATTTTTCTTGATTACAAACACTTGAAACTAGTGACATGACATATTTTACTATTTGTTTGTGGTCATGTACCTAGTTTTGGTCTTTTTTTAAGTGATATTTCATGACTCGTTATTATGATGCATGGTTGTAGAGACCTGAAGCCTGATGTACATGGACATTACATTACTTTTGCGAAATAATTAATACATAACAAAAACATACACACAAGGACCGTAATAGTTTAGTGTCTTTGGATACTCGGAATATAAACATCTAATCATGCTAAAAGATCTTCAACATCTCTCATATCGATCTTCCCCTTTTGTTTTCCTACCTAAAACCTTTCTTTATATCCTGGGGAAAATAAAACATATAAAGGGTGGGCTCAAATTCTCAGTAAGGTTAAGCATGGATAAAATAAAACATACCATATATATTTGAACATAAAAACATGAACATAATGTTTAAACATCAAAATCTTGAGAAATGACATAAAACATGGAAGTACGTATGGAATAGATCATAAAGAAACATTAAGAATGATTAAATATCATGGGAATAAAACATGTAATTGTGGAAACCATTAAGAACATGATATGATTTCCATATTAGCCAAGGCATTGCTTCCAAGACCATCTTAGTGGACAAAGTCCCTTTCTGAATCGAGTTCACTCCTCGTTCCAGTCCTGTATTACTGAACCGGTTTAACTTGTTGTTCCAGCGATGTCTATCTCATGAGATATAAATCATTACCCAATGAATTGGAGGGAGATATAGGTCCCACAAATATCATAATGAAATCATTCTTACTTGTGCCACAAAATAAACATACATCATTCATAATAACCCAATAAATAAAATGGGTTTCATAAACATCATCCCATCATCACATAATCCATATAAAAGAAATGGATATCATTTCATAAAAAAAATTGAAACCATGTAAATCATAGAGACATTACACTTGAAACATACACATGTGAAATAATGTCATCTTAGATGAAAATGGTTTTGATAAAACACTTTAAATGAATTCTTGAGGAAAATATCCTTTTTTCGTCAAAATCATTTTTTTTCAAAATGTCATGAAATTTTAGAAGAAAATGTTTTTGTTGAAAATATTCATGAAATATTTTGAAGGAATATTCATGAAAATAAGGCGTTATAAAATCATAAAAATCCTTTCATGCCGTATACGTTAAAAAAAATTCTTATCGTACTTTTGTCGAAAAAGTCAAAAAAGTACCTCGTAACGTAAACAAAAGAAAGATTCTTTACATACCCTGTAGTAAAAGTAAAAAGTGGGTAAAAAGGCCTTTAAACATACATGAAACCATTTTTATGAAACATGGTCCTGGATGATAACAATAACCCCAGTAAATAATTACGAATAAGCAATCTCAGATAAAAATGATATTTGAAAAATTATCCATTACCTTATGTCCGATATGCTTCGTACGTATCCAAACCTCCTGTATAATGATTTAAATAATGTAATTGACTTATTACAGAATCATATTCACTGTTATTATATCATATATGGTTCACTTATGACTTTATATTACCCGTTCTTTTGTAAATTCCATGTTAAAGAGTGTTTTGGGTAAAATCGTTTCATTTTCTGTCCGTGTTTTGACTTGTAATTATTCATATGATTACTTAGATCGTGATTACTTAATTATAAAATATAAAACATGATTTATATATAATATATTTTCAGAATATACATATATATAATAGATCGATAAATGGAAAGAAATACACCATTCATGGAGACGGTAGGTCGTACGTACGCATGAACGCTGTTTTCATTTCCTTATTGAGTTGAATGGAATTAAGTAGATGACATACATATATATATATACATAAATCCAGTAGATTTATAATTTCATATATTTAATTATTATTTATTTATATACTTTATAATAATTATTAAATGGTTAACATGGATAATGAATCTCATCACTTCGTGGAGACGGTAGTCCGTACGTACGCACGAGCGATGACAGCGTTTCCATAATTATTGAATTAGAGTGGAGTGGATGATACAATATATCAGAATCATTATGATTTTATAATAACTATGTATAGTTATTATTTACACCATAATACCCATCCATGTAAGGTGTTGGTGGAAAAACAGATTACACCACGGCGTGAAGACGGTATTCCGTACGTACGTATGCGCGGTGATTTTGTTTTCCGTAGGATGGATAGAAGGTGTAATGGGTTTGATTCATATTTATAATAACATATCAGTATATTAATGATACTGATGTTATTACTTTATAATTAAACAACTAAAGAAGAATAAGTTGAAGAAGAAAGTAGTTTGAAAGAATCGGTAGAAGAAATTACCTCTTCTTCGATACGCCTCTTTGAAACCTCCTCTTAGGGCACTAAGATTGGTCTTTTAAGTAGACCAGTACCTCTAGTATGTTTCTAGGGAAGTGGAGAAGATAATTTGGTAGGGTTTGGCTAAGCTTGAAGGCTCAAAGTGGTGTGAGGAAGAGAGGGAGGAGGTGCCCTTTTATAAGGGTGGAGAGGGGAACCTTTGGAATTCTTAAAAATATTAATTTATAATAAATCTAACCCCACTTAAAAACCTCCAAAAATGACTCATATTCGAAGATTAGATGAGATAGGGTTGTAATCTCGTCAACCAATCAAATTTAGACATGTTTGTATCTTATTTTAAACCTTATCATTTTGATTTATCCTTATTTAATCTATTTAAGATTATTTGTGGTAATAAAATTCTAAATTTTAAATTATAACAAATAATTACTTTTTTTTTTTGAATTTTCCATAATTGGTTATTTTATAACATTATAGACCATATAAATTTAAATTTATAATTTTTTAATATTTTTGTGATTTTTAAACAATTTTATAATATGTTATTTTTATAAAATAACAACAGTGTCAATTTTGAAACTATTCATAAAAGTTCATATGTATCTAGAAAATTAGTGGAGCACTTTAAATAGTTCATATAATATTTATTTTATTATTTTTAAAACCATTTATTTGGTTTATCTCTTAATAAAATAATTACTACAACATTTTTGTATAATTATTTAATATACTTATTTTATGCATATAAATTAAAATTAAAATCCTATGATGAAGATAAATATATTACCTTTCATAAAAATACTTTTACTCAAATTTATCATCTTAAATTCACAATATTTAAATTGTTATATTTATTTAATAATGAAGGTGACAACTTTGGCATCATTTAAAATAAAATAATATAAGTATCATAATAACTTTTATAAGACTCCAAACGGTTATATATTAGGTCATTGGATTATTATGATATATATATATACTACCAATAAGTTTTGGTTAGGTTTTGGGGGCTTTAATAGGTGTTATTATTTCAATGAAAATTATATTAATGATTTTTCACTTAATAAATAATTTCTGCATCATTAATGTATCACAATTAATGACAATTATTTAATCCCAAAAAATTTTAAATAAATTATCATGATGTAGATAATTTTATTATCTTTCTGGAGACTATTCATGTAAAAAGTTTTATGATTTTTATCACTAAATTAAAATTATTATACTTATAAGATTTAAGAGAGTGACATGTTGTCACTTTCTTTGGTTTTAATAATAATTAAATTATTTTCACTGTCAAAAGTCAATAAAATGAATCTAATCTGACCCATAGGTGATATGGTTCAACTTTTAGCCATCCAATATAATTTTGGCATGTGTTAAGGTAATTTTATAATATTATATTTACCCTTAATTACTCGATTTACCTTTAACTAAGGTAAATAAAATTTACCGTAGTTACTATTCATAATTCCCAAAAATAAAAAGTAGCTTATTAACATAATTTGGACCTACTGATTCCAAATATGGAATCCATTTTTCCAAATTCAATACACAAAAGTTGCAGAAATTAAATTAAAATTAATCCTGTTGTCGAAAGAAATCTGGTTTTTCTTTAAAACATTGCAAAAGATTGAATTGATTTAACTTACAAATTCAAGGTAAAATCAATGCTAATTACATACATTATATAAAATGGTAAAAATATATTCTATTTATACTTTAAAACCATTCAATATTATAATTTAACCACATAAGTTTTTACGATGAAAAAAGTTGTTTTTAATTCAAATATAGCGTGTTTTTACTATTCATTAAAATATGAAAGTAATCAGAATAATATGACAAATTTTTCGAAAGTAAAATTTTATATCTTGATTCCAAAGAATAATTTTATTTTGTAAAATTGAACTTATAAACATGTCAAAAATAAATTTAAAGTGGGTGCGCCCTCAAAAGGCGGCAAAACTGCATTTTTTGAAAAATGATTATTTTACACGAAAAAATTATTTTGTTCTTATACCATGTTCTAGAAAATGTGTAAGATGAATAATAATGTTATAAAATTTAAAATATAGTTAATACTATTCATAACGGATAGTTCATAATAATATTATAACAACATATCGTTGTTTAGTAAAACCCAGTATTGCGTTCATCACACGCTATCGAAGAAGATCGTGATTGCGTGTAATGCAAGGCAAGTGAGGGTTGCGTATAGTGTAAGAATCCTTTGTTGTTTCGTTATAACAGAATCCAACCATTTTTTTCATTTATACATTGAATATATATATATATACTCAATGTTGCGTAGAATGACTATTATCAAACGAACTTGAAATTGTGTGTAACACAATCTAAGAATAGTGTTGAGTATACTGCAGGATAATATGGTGTTGTGTATAGTGCAAGATAATCTTAGTGTATCATAAAACAGAAGATATAAAAGAAATTAAAAATAATATATCTTATAAAATCTCAGGTTATTACATTCTACTCCCCTTAAAATGAATTTCGCCCTCGAAATTTGGTGGGGGTTATAAATGGTTTTCTTCTTGAAAGTTTACTTAATTGGAACCCACATCGTAAAAAGGAATTCCAGAACTTAACTTTAAAAACTAAAGTATGAAACGTAATGGTTACCCAAATTAACTCATCACTGGGTTTCCATGTAGGAGAACATATGTGAAAATATGGATATGGAAGAGAAATCTAACCATCAAGTTCTAATGGAGAGTGGTAGAGGACATGGCTATGAAAACACCAACAATCACAAAGCCATAAATTTGTGATGATCTAGGGTACCATCTGATTCATCAGATATAAAGGTACTAGGACAACATTTTTGGTTTTCAAGATCATTTCCCTAAAGTTGAAGAATTTTAATTAGAATAAATACATACTTTATTTTGGTACAATCTCACTGTTGTTCGTGCTTTGAACAATTTCCACTTCATCTCTTAAAGAAATGAAGTTGAATTTGTTATTCGTGATGTATTAAAAGATCATGTGATAGAATGATGGGTCATTCCATCTATTTGAAACAAAATGTTAACAAAAGTTATCAAATATACATAAGTCTGTCTTTGGTGAGATTATTCGTATATGAAAAAATGAACTTATACTTCATCTATCACGTCGCTTAATAAAATAAAACTAGTTTCTACTAACCAGGGACTTCCTGTAGGTCAGTGGTAGGTGATAAAGGCCAGTCGCACTTTGGTTGTGGGTTCGATTCCCACAGCCTTGTCCGACGCGATGGGTTGTCGCTCGTCCTACAGGTTGTCCTTTTTCTAAAACTACATTACTATAACATCCCATCAATAATATCAAAAATAGTTCTATCCTTAAACAATACTAACTTATGTCCAACATAATCCATTCCAATCTTTAGGCTTATCTAAAATACTTCGGTCCAAGCTCATAGTATAAAGAAAACGATTACTTGAAATGTCATCAACCAAGCATGTGAATACCATCATTTATCCCCCATATATCTTGTTGGTCACATTCCTATCATGTGAATACCTTAATCATGTATTCTCTTGAAAATGAATACCCATTAAACCTTAGTGAGAACATGAATGCTGTCAAAAGTATACTCTTTCCACATACCAAAATCCAAAAATTCTATATACTCAAACCATGATATAACTTTCTCCTTATATCAGTCATGAGCTCATGAATACTATCAAACATTTAATTTTCCCCTTATCCCTTCATTATGCGCATATCATCTACATTCCAAAAATATCTGAATAACCTTTCATGGATACTGGTAGAATTAATCATACACTTTCAAAACTCAAGGAAATACAACAATGTAACAATCCTTAGATGTCTCTTTATTCCATAGTACCATGAGATTACTTATACAACATTACACTTGATAAACATGTAATCATTCCACTACCTTCTTAAACCAATGACCAAGCTTCAACAATTATTTCATCTCATATATCATTTGTAGTCTCTTCATCATCATCAACATAAATACTACCCACATGACCATGCTGATTCTCTTCATGAGATTTTCCCTTAGGGAATTGGTTTTCATAATGCCCATACATTCCACATTTAAAACATCTAATCATTGTTGATGTTGTAGCAATACCATTATCCTTGTCCATGGGGTTAACTGAACCTTTTCCTTTGCACTTAATGGCTTTGTGTCCTTCTTTTCCACACACAAATCATCTTCTAGTTCCTTTGAAACAATCTCACTGACGCCTCTTGCCACATGATTTACATGAGGGAAATTGAACTTTCTTTCCTCTATGATCATCATGAAACTCCATCTTTCTCTTATTATCTGATTTGGGAAACTTACCAAAGTTGAGATTATTGAACATATTATGAGATTGTTGATTAGGCATACTAACGATGTTTGGAAATCCAAATCCCTTTTCATTTGGTTTCTTATGAAGAATAGCATTCCATTGTCCATAATATCCTCCATTATCGTGAATCTTCCTGTTTCCGACCATTTTCTAAAACCCAAAAAGAATAGTGTGAGAGGAAAATACCATGCTAGGGAAAACAACATAATAAAGGGGGAGTACCCTTAATATCTAACATCTTATGTTAAATTCTATGAACGTTACCATAGTTCTAGGACTATATCCTATACGTATACTTATCCTTTGGGACATCCCTAGACATACCTTAGAAATATCTCTAGGGATCTCACTAACGTTTTCGCATCCTAGTTTCCAAAGGTTGACTAAACCTTTCCTATGATACCAACTGTAGAGACCCGAAGCCTGACGTACAAGGACATTACATTACTTTTTCAGAATACTTAATACATAACAAAAACAGACACATAAGGACCGTAATAGTTTAGTGCCTTTGGAAACTCAGAATATAAACATCTAATAATGTTGAAAGATTTTCAACATCTCTCATATCGATCTTCCCCTTTTGTTTTCCTACCTAAAACCTTTCTTTATATCCTGGGGAAAATAAAACATATAAAGGGTGATATCAAATGCTCATTAAGGGTAAGCATGAATAAAATAAAACATACCATATACATTTGAACTTAAAAACTTGAACATAATGTTTAAACATCAAAATCTTGAGCAATGACATAAAACATGGAAGTACGTATGGCATAGATCATAAAGAAACATTAAGAATGATAAAATAGAATGGGAATAAAACATGTAATTGTGGAAACCATAAATCACATGATATGGTTTCCATATTAGCCAAGGCATTGTTGCCAAGACCATCTTAGTGGACAAAGTCCCTTTCTGAATCGAGTTCACTCCTCATTGCAATCCTGTATTACTGAACCAGTTTAACTTGTCATTCCAACCATGTCTATCTCATGAGATATAAATCTTTACCCAATGCATTGGAGGGAGATATATGTCCCACCCATCTCATAATTAAATCATTCTAACTTGTTCCACAAAATAAACATACATCATTCATAATAACCCAATAAATAAAATGGGTTTCATAAACATCATCCCATCATCACATAATCCATATAAAAGAAATGGATATAATTTCAAAAAAAAGTGAAACCATGTAAATCATAGAGACAATACACTTGAAACATACACATGTGAAATAATGTCATCTTAAATGAAAATGGTTTTGATAAAACACTTTAAATGAATTCTTGAGAAAAATATCATTTTTTCGTCAAAATCATTTTCTTTTCAAAATGTCATGAAATTTTAGATGAAAAGGTTTTTGTTGAAAATAGTCATGAAATATTTTGAAGGAAGCTTCATGAAAATAAGGTTTTATAAAATCATAAAAATCCTTTCATGCCATATACGTTAAAAAACATTCTTATCGTACTTTTGTCGAAAAAGTCAAAAAAAAAGTACCTCGTAACGTAAACAAAAGAAAGATTCTTTACATACCATGTAGTAAAAGTAAAAAGTGGGTAAAAAGGCCTTTAAACATACATGAAACCATTTTTAGGAAACATGGACATGGATGATAACAATAACCCCAGTAAATAATTACGAATAAGCAATCTCGGATAAAAATGAGATTTGCAAAATTATCCCTTACTTTAGGTCTGATATGCTTCGTACGTATCCAAACCTCCTATATAATGATTTAAATAATGTCATTGACTTATTACAGAATCATATTCGTTGTTATTATATCATATATGGTTCACTTATGACTTTATATTACCTGTTCTTTTGTAAATTCCATGTTAAAGAGTGTTTTGGGTAAAATCGTTTCATTTGTCGTCCGTGTTTTGAGTTGTAATTATTCATATGATTAATTAGATCCCGATTAATTAATTACAGAATATAAAACATGATTTATATATAATATATATTCAGAATATAAATATATTTAATAGATCGATAAATGGAAAGAAATACACAGTTCATGGAGACGGTAGGACGTACGTACGCATGAACGCTGTTTTTGTTTCCTTATTGAGTTGAAGGGAATTAAGTAGATGACATAAATATATATATACATAAATACAGTAGCTTTATAATGTCCTATATTTAATTATTATTTCTTATATGTACTTTATAATCATTCTTAAATGGTTAACATGAAGAATGAATCTCATCACGTCGTGGAGACGGTAGTCCGTACGTACGCACAAGCGATGATATTGTTTCCATAATTATTGAATTGAATTTTAGTGGATGATAAAATATATCAGAATCATTATGATTTTATAATAACTATGTATAGTTATTCTTTACACCATAATACCCATCCATGTAAGGTGTTGGTGGAAAAACAGATTACACCACGGCGTGGAGACGGTATTCCGTACGTACGCATGCGCGGTGATTTTGTTTTCCATAGGATGGATAGAAGGTGAAATGGGGTTGTTTCATATTTATAATAACATATCAGTATATTAGTGATACTGATGTTATTACTTTATAATTAAACAACTAAAGAAGAATAAGTTGAAGAAGAAATAAGTTTGAAAGAATCGGTAGAATAAATTACCTCTTCTTCGATACGCCTCTTTGAAACCTCCTCTTAGGGCACTAAGATTGGTCTTTGAAGTATACCAGGACCTCTAGGATGTTTCTAGGGAAGTGGAGAAGAGAATTTGGCATGGGTTGGCAGAGCTTGAAGGCTCAAAGTGGTGTGAGGAAGAGAGGGAGGAGGTTCCCTTTTATAAGGGAGGAGAGGGGCACCTTTGGAATTCTTGAAAATATTAATTTATATTAAATATAATCCAACTTAAAAACCTCCAAAAATGACTAATATTCGAATATTAGATGATATAGGGTTGTAATCTCATCAACCTATCAAATTTAGACATGTTTCTATCTTATTTTAAACCTTATCATTTCGATTTATCCTTATTTAATCTATTTAAGTTTAATTGTGGTAATAAAATTCTAAATTTTAAATTATAACAAATAATTACTTATTTGTTGTGAATTTTCCATAATTGGTTATTTTATAACATTATAGACCATATAAATTTAAATTTATTATTTTTAAATATTTTTGAGATTTTTAAACAATTTTATAATATGTTATTTTTATAAAATAACAATAGTGTCAATTTTGACACTATTCATAAAAGGTCATATGTATCTAGAAAATTAGTGTAGCACTTTAAATAGTTCATATAATATTTATTTTATTATTTTTAAAATTATTTATTTGGTTTATCTCTTAATAAAATAATTACTACAACATTTTTGTATAATTATTTAATATGCTTATTTTTGCATATAAATAACAAATAAAATCCTATGATGAAGATAAATCTATTACCTTTCACAAAAATACTTTTACTCGAATTTATCATCTTGAAATAAAAATATTTAAATTGTTATATTTATTTAATTATGAAGGTGACAACTTTGGCATCATTTAAAATAAAATAATATAAGTGTCATAATCACTTTTATAAGACTCTAAACGGTTATATATTAGGTCATTAGATTATTATTGTATAGATATATACTACCAATAAGTTTTGGTCAGGTTTGTGGGGCTTTTAATGGGTCTTATTATTTCAATAAAAACTATATTACTGATTTTTCACTTAATAAATAATTTATGCATCATTAATGTATCACCATTAATGGCAATTATTTAATCCCTAAAAATTCTAAATAAATTATAATGATGTAGATAATTTTATTATATTTCTGGAGACTATTCATGTTCTAAGTTTTATGATGTTTATCACTAAATTAAAATTATTATACTTGTAATATTTAAGAGAGTGACATGTTCTCACTTTCTTTGGTTTTAATAATAATTAAATTATTTTCATGGTACAAATTCAATAAAATGAATCTAATCCGACCCTTAGGTGATATGGTTCTACCTTTACCCATCCAATAGAATTTTGGCATGTGTTAGGGTAATTTTATAATATTATATTTACCCTTAATTACCAGATTTACCTTTAACTATGGTAAATAAAATTTACCGTAGTTACTATTCATAATTCCCAAAAATAAAAAGTATCTTATTAACATAATTTGGACCTACTGATTCAAAATATGGAATCCATTTTTTCAAATTCAATACACAAAATTTTCATAAATTAAATTAAAATTAATCTCGTTGTCGAAAGAAATCGGGTTTTCTTTAAAACATTGCAAAAGATTGAATTGATTTAACTTACGAATTCAAGGTAAAATCAATGCCAATGACATAAATTATATTAAATGGTAAAAATATATTCTATTTATACTTTGAAATTGTTAAATATTATAATTTAACCACATAAGTTTTTATGATGAAAGAAATATTTTTTTAATTAAAATATAGCGTGTTTTTACTATTCATTAAAAAATGAAAGTTATCAGAATAATATGAAAAGTTTATCCAAGGAAAAATTTTATATCATAATTCCAATGAATAATTTTATTTTGTAAAATTGAACTTATAAACATGTCAAAAACTAGATTTAAAGTTGGTGCTCCATCAAAAGGCGGCAAAACTGCATTTTTTGAAAAATACTTATTTTACCCGAAAAAAATATTTTGTTCTTATACCATGTTCTAGAAAATGTGCAAGATAAATAATAATGTTATAAAATTACAAATATAGTTAATACTATTCATAATGGATATTTCATAATAATATTATAATAACATATCGTTGTTTAGTAAAACCCGGTATTGCGTACAACACACGCTATCGAAGAAGGTCGCGATTGCGTGTAATGCAAGCCATGTCAGGGTTGCGTATAGTGTAAGACTCATTTGTTGTTTTGTTATAATAGAATCCAACCATTTTTTTTCATTTATACATTAAATATATATATATATATATATATACTCAATGTTGCGTAGAATGATTATTATCAAACGAACTTGAAATTGTGTGTAACACAATCTAAGAATATTGTTGCGTATACTGCAATCTAATATGGTGTTGAGTATAGCGCAAGATAATATTAGTGTATCGTACAATAGAAGATATAAAATAAATTAAAAATAATATATCTTATAAAATATCGGGTTATTACATTGGTGATTTTCAATATTTTTTTTTATTTTACCTTATTTTTAACTACTGTGGATTACTCTTGTATGAGGGTATCATCTCCCCACATGTTCCCTTAGATCCTCACTTCTAGTCAGTAGCCTCTAGCATACGGGGAGGTACGCCTGAGGTCATGTGGAGAACCAGCTTGGGGCATCAAATTAGTGGAACCTGGGTCGGCACCTTACATTCACCCCCTTGGAAACATGGTCACCAGAAAATCCCAATATACCAAAAGTGATAAAAATAACTTATTCCATGTCTAGGACCATCAATTTCATCCTATATCTTTTTCTATGTTAATATTAATCCCTATCTCTTTTCATAATCCCATATAAATATGTATACATGCACACTCTTTCATAAATAGGAATATGATTTTATATTCTAGGGACCACCTACCTCAACCATAGAGTAACTATAATGCCCTAATTTTTATAAATTTTTATTTTTATTTTTTATTTGTTTTCACCTTGATATCCATTCCCAAAACTTTAATTGTTTTAGTTTTTAATAAATTTTTAATGTAGCATAGCTTGTGGTAAACCTATGGAAATAGTGTGATGGGGGTATGAAATGTGACAGTACAATTTTTCATGGTTGTTGAAATTTTTTCCAAAACATTAAATCATCTTATATGGGTTCGATGTGTTCTTATTAAATGTTTCATGGTTCACACCTAGTTTTGTTAAACCATGAGGAAATCATGTCATACACCTAAAATTTTAAAATTTAGAAATTTAGGAAAATTCCCTACCTACTTTTTCCTGTAAGTTGTAACTTTCAACTCAATACCCCCTATTTCATACACATCTTAAGGCATCCCCTAATTCACTCCACTTCTACATTACTCCTATGATTTTTGGGTGATTTCTTCTGTGATTTTTATAAGATTTTAGTCCTGGTAAGGTTCCTTTCCCTCATCATTCCTCATAGTCTTTTCTCCTATTATTTTTCATACTTCCCTCTCAACTTGTTTTCCCTATCAAAATACCATGTGGGGTTGTGTTTCTAAAATCATGGGGATATTGTCCTTAGAGTTTGAATTGGGTCTTATAAGCCTTTCTCTCACCATTATTGGAGGATTTTCATCATCTTAGTAAACCATAGGTAAGTATTTTAGTGCTTTTTCCCCTAATTTTCCACACATGATTGGTTGTATTAAATTGATTTATTTAAAATTATAAATTCTATTTGGGTTCAATTGAATTTATTGAATCTGGTTTCCCATTTTTTTTAAGTGACTGAAATAGATTTACAATTTTTTTTCTTCTATTTGGACCTTCTCATTATATATACTCAAGGAATAAATTATATTTTGGAATAATAAAATATTTGTGGTGTTTTCAAATATGAATGGGGTGTTTAAAAATAATTTTAGTTTATTTATGTAATTTTTTTATTTTGATTCCTAGGATTGGGAAATTTTGCATGGTTTATTTTCTTCCTTCTTATGTTCTTTATTTGTCTCTAATGTTGGAAACATATTTTTTCATTTTTAGTGCTTATACATATATGTGTGGATATATTTATATATTTAGACATATACACATATCAACATGAGAATATGTGAATATTTTCATTGAGATGTATTTATATATAAAAATATTTATATTTGTGCCAAATTTTTAAAACAAGGTTTTGAAATGGAATCTAGACATTTGAATATCGATTTTAAATATATTTTTAAAGAGTTTTTTTTTTGAATATTTTTATTTTCATTTAAAAATAACTCGAAATTATTATGTAATTGTAAAATATCCTCAAGAAATTTTTCTTTATATGGGCTTTGAAAAGTGTTTTTTTAAAAGTGGGATAATTTGAATTTTGTATCCTTGATTGTGGGATTTAATTTTTTATAAAATGAATTATTACTGTTTTATATTTTAAATGGATGGAACATGGTAGGCTGTATGTGGCTGGTTAACTAGAATGTGTTTTCTTTAGTTTAGTTTTTAGACTGGGTAAGGGTATTTGTCGTTGATATTATGAGAGATCTTGAGATTGGTTTATTTTTTCATGTTCATCTAGTTTGGTTCCTGTTATGTGAGTGATTTAGTATCCTTTAGAAACTATAGTTTTGAATTTATTCCAATGAGTCATGGATTATTTGTGCAATGTTTCATGTTTCTTGGTTTCCACTGTTACTTTTATGGATTTGGTTTTGGATACTGCATTTGTTTCATTATTTCTTACTTCTTCTGTATATTTGTCTCTTATTGGGATTTTTTATTTATAACTTATGTCATTGTTACCTTTTATTATTCTATTTTTCATTCATATTTTCATATTAATGTAAGAAAAATGTTGAATTTCCATTAAATGTTTTACATTGGATGGTTTTCGTAAAGGGATTTCCAAAGTTGTATTTTTTAAAAAGTGGTTTAGGCTATAGAAGTGAATTTAAAGGGATTATTTTCATTTCAAGAAAAAATAATGGTTTAAGAGAGGTTCCTAAAAGATTCATTAAATAGTTTTCAGTTTTAAATATTTTTGTTTTAAAAATATCATGGTTGGTTTTCTTAAATTGATAAAAATATATTTTCTAAATGTATTTAAAGATAACATATTTTTTGTTTCTTTTTGGAAAGTAAAAAAATAGAATATATAGTGCTTCCCCACTTAGTGTTTTTAGACCAAGTTTCTTTATAGGTAATTGGTCTGATTCTTGGAATGGGATCCATGTTTGGATAGAGTGTGAAATTAGGCCACATGTGATAATAGATCAACTACACCAATGTTTACTTTTATTTTTTTAGTTTTTCGGACCAAATAGTTCCTTCCTTTTTTAAAATTATTTTTATTGGTGGTGCACTATATCTATGAAGGTAATAGTGGAACAAGAATTTGTTTCAATATTGGGAATTAGAGGGTGATTTTAGGGTTTATTTTTCATCTGTGTTATATAATTCTTGTTCAAATTATGTATGTTTATATAAAATTGATGTTTATTTATTTTTTTGTGGAAGTATGACATATGGATGGGTTGTGCTAATTTTTTATTGTAAATTTTTTCTTACTATACTCTCATTTAAGGTAAAATTGTTCCTATATATTTTTTTTATTTCAATAATGCTTATCATCATCCCAGGGGGATCGAGGATGTCCATTTTTTAATTGGAAAGATGGGTTAGGTGTTGGTTCAGGTGGCAGCCTGGGTCAAGACATTTGAAATGGTATCAGATTCTAGGTTTTTTAAGGGTATCATGGTTCCAAAGTACCTTTCTTATTTGGGTGTGTTTGGTAGATATAGATATGACGTTCAAGTCACTAGTGTTAGGAGCAGGAATATTTTCATGATCTCTTAATGGAATTGAACCTCGAGTCTCCATGGGAAGCTTGGTTTTTATTCTTCTTGGTGGTTTGGATATGTTTTTTTTATATTGATGGTATTTTGAATTTTATAATTTCTTTATGGATCTATTTATGGATTAATTTTTTTTTATAATGAAAAAATAGTTGAGATTATGGTAAATGGTGAGCTCCCTTTGCATGGTAACCCATGTGGAGCCTGTGTACATAGTTCTCTATTACTCTCAGTGATGGTTGTGTGATTGTAACATGGTCCACTAAGACATGTGTGAAATTCATGGATGGTCAGTAGTCCTATTTCACAAGGACTAATTTTGTTTAATGTTGATCAATTAATATTTTTTAATATTTTATGAAAATGGTTTTCTAAGATTAAAATTATTTTTGAGTGAATCTTAAAAAATTTAAGATTAAAATGCACATTTAGAAATGGTTTTGAAAGAGGTTTTGAAAATAATGCTTCTTTTTACAAGGTAAAATATTTTTTTTAATTTAATAAATTGTTTTTCTGATTTATGTGTGTCTTATAGAGGTATTTTATTTTCAATTTTATATTACAAAACTTGGTTTAAAATAAAGATTGTTTGTTTTGAAACATTTATGGATGTTTCATAAATAAATTAAACAATAATTCAGAGTTTATAGATTTAGAAACATTTTAAATGGAATAATTATAGAGTTTTAAATGGGTTATTGAGTGGGGATTTAATGGTTAAATATTTTCTTTTTTTAGTTTTGAAAATTGTTAAAAAGGGGTACATTTAATTTATTGAATGTTTCGACTCTCTTTGGCAGTGTTCTTGGTAGATTCATTTTAAACCTTTGTTTTAAATTAATATATGATTTTGAATAAGGAAGATTATTGTTTTGGATATGGTTATATTGGGATTTTTTTTGAGTATGCTTCCAAAAGAAGTCACAAGCATTGTCAACTTTGGTTGATCATCTATTGTGCGGTATAGTCAATCAAAATTTTAATGTAATTGATTTCCATGTGAAACTCCTCAGGTTCATTCTTGTTAGTTCCTGGTAAATTAAATATTTATAGGTTTTATTTTATCTTATTGGAGTGTATGGTCCTTATGGTGTATTTTGGGTGGCCATGGATTGTGAGGTTTAGTTTAGGTTCCTTGATTATGGGTGTAGACCTTAATTGTACTTCAAGTAACTAGGATGGATGTGAACCGATTGATATTATTCATTAACTAGTGTCTGTTTGATTTTCAAGGATCACGATGGTTGTTATTCCAGGTATGAATACAGAGACTACCATTTAATTATTATTTTACCTAGGGTTAGAACACATTTTTTGAAGATGTATGCTTTTTTTATTCCTTATTCCCTTTTTGTTTCTAGTTAATGGGTCTTGAGATAGTGGTTTCAGGATCATTGGAGTGTTCTTAAGGCTATGAACTCCTTTGATAGTGGGATAATGGAACTTTTGAGGTTTCTTTTACTCAATTAATTTTCTTATTTATGATTAGTTTTTGTATTTGGGTTAATTTATTCCATGTAAATTTGGAGAGGTTCTTATAGTTTTGTGGAAATTTTGGATTCATTTTTTCATTCATGCTTTTTTCCTTAGTTATATCTGGTTGGTGTTTGGGTCACCTTTTATATTGGTTATTGGGTGATTCCCTTACTTTTTTTATCTACCAAACCAAGGAAGTTCTTAAATTGTGGGAAGTCCCATTATGGGTCTCTATTTAATTATTTTTCCATTAGTGGTTGGTTGTGAGTTGTTCCTTGAGGATTTAGAGATTCTAGTAATTTTTAAGGACACTTTCTAGTGTATCAAGGTAAACTCTGATCTATGAAATCATGTCATAGCTTGTCCTTATTTCATGTTTTATATTATTTCAGGATCATATTATAATTACCTTCCCTTAATCATTACCTACTCTAGAGTTCATTCCAGAATTCACTTTGAGGATATTTTCAAGTATAATATTTCATATAATTAGTAAATAACTATTTCTTTACAAAAACAAAAAGAAAAAAGTGGACACTTCCAAATAGTATCCATTTTTTCACCAAATGAAACCCTTTTAAAATAAAAAAACGATTTTATTTCGAGACACATCTTTGATTCTTTCATCATGACCAAGTCATTTTCCTTAAAAATATTAAGACCTATGAAAATAATTTTAAAATGTGGGATGATCACAAAAGTCTAGTACGGGACATAAAATAAGTAATGAAACTATTATTTCATGAATATCTTATACTCATGAAAACATTTACAAAAAAACATACTTTTGGCCCAAAAAACATAATCTCTTTAGCATAACTCATGAAATTATAAGATTCCTAAAAAACTTATAAGGAAAAATAAATCCTAATGGAAACATGGGGCATATGTGTTGTACTTACATTATATCTTTCACAGATAAATTGGGAGTAAACTTCATGGTTATATTTGGAATACCCATCATAGTAAATTCCCAAAATATCTTAGAATAAAACTTATCATTTAACACCATCTCATTACCCAATTCATTAGAGATATACCATGGTCTCACCCACCATTTTGTTATCATGGAACTACTTGTATACATTAAAAAGTCCCAAGAACCAAAACATAACCACACCACATAAATCGTGCATAAGATAATAATAACTTTTCCACTTTGAAATCACATTTTATTTTTACAAAGTCGCGCACTCATAAATGAAAACATATTATTTGAAAATAAAATTGTAAACTTTCAAAATAATCACCAAAAAATTAATGAAATATAAAATCAATAAAATACATTCAAGATATATATGTAAAAAAATTCTTTTGGGCTTTTGTAAAATTAGTTGAAAGAGTAACTTTTAAAGTGGTTTTTGAAATAAAGTTAAATGTTCCGTATCAAAAACATAAAAAGATTAATTTTTGAAAACCATTGAATGGAATTAAAAATAAAAATAAAATTTCCTTCATAATAAATTTATATCCATATACAAAAATATGTCAAATAATATCAAGAATACTGATATGAAGAAGAATATTTGATAATTAAATCTTTAAACATTCAAGGTGTCCCATACCACTTTGATAATTTAAATATTACCTTCCATGAAAGAATAAATTTACCAAAAAAATAATTAAAATAATTATTAATATATTATGGATATTAAATTTCGTATTAGTTTTATATACACCTTATAAAATAATAATGTTTAATATCATCAAGAAATTCCCTAATAAAAGGAGATTGAGACGAAATACCTTACCTTGAGTACGAATCGTCACATACAATATTTTTCTTCCTGAATAATAAACATAGGTTGATTTATAAATTCTTTAGAACCTTTTTCAAGTTTATTATTCATTCTATGTCATTAATTATCATGTTATTACATTTACTTAATTATTTAAGTAAATATCGAGCATTTTGTTAATATTCGGTACATGAGTTCAAAAATGAACTTGGTAAGATGTAAATAGTTAATGTTATCATAATTCCATAATATCTAGAATAAAATTCATGACATAATAATAACTTTTAATATAAATTATACCTTTAAATACATTAATTAAATATGCATATGAGAAATGAACAATGTTACATTCATAGAGACAGTAAGTTGTATGTACGCATGAGTAACGTATTCATTTTTCATTGACCATTATTGAAGTAAGGTAATTATTATTTTAACTTTACATAATGATAATTTCATCATTAATATCATATTAATAATTTAAATATACATACATATATCCTAAAAGAGATTTATTGAATAAAAATGAATCACATCACTCCATGTTTATGATAGTTCACATGTATGCACGAAAGAGGTTATCATTTTGATGTGCATGGAATATATGAATATATTAGATATATTATTATATTATAATGATAAATATTTCATGAATATCACATATATACAATTGTTTCATCATTATAATCAGTCTTTAATGAAGGTTATGAAAAATGAACTATATCGGTTCATGAGGTGGTTGTCTGTCGTACACATGATCGAAAAGTTCATTTCCCATGTGATGAAATTAGAGATATATTCAGATGAAGATATAAACATAATTACATATAAGTATATATAGGATATTTTTGTTAATATTTAATCATGGTTTGAGGATATTTTAAGTGGTATAAGATTCAATAATATAGAAATACTTAAAAATTAATACCTCTTTTTCAGTTGATCACCATTCAATGAAACCTTAACTCCTCTAAAAAGGGTGTTATACATAAAATATGACCCAAAGAATGTTTGGAGGGATCCTTGTAAAGTTTTTGGAAATATCTTGGCCAAAAAATGGGTTTTTAAGTTTAATTAATATATAAGAATGGGTAAATTTTTATAGGAGAGGGGAGCGGCACCCTTGGAAACACGTAAAATATTAAAATAATATAAATTACTTTTTACCTCCAAATGACTCAAAATTGAGTTATATCTAAGATAATATGTGAATGGTTCAAAATAATCTAATCAACTTATTTTATACATGTATTTATTTTATTTTCAAGCTTATCTTTTTGGTTTACACATAATTAATCTATTTTAATTTTAATTATGGTAACAAAATTTTAAATATTAAGATGCTATAATTTTTAATAATATGGGGTCAATTTACAATAAATTTAATCTTTCTGAACTTTTAGACCTTATCATTGTTAAATTGTAATTTTTAATTATTTTTATGATTTGTAATAATTTAATAAAATATTGTTTTTATAAAATATCAATTGTGTCAATTTTGGAACTATTCATTTAATATAATTTAAATCAAATCCATAATGAGATTTAAAATTGAAAAAAAACAATTTAATAGGTATATAATTTTTCATATTCACCATGAAAATATGTGTAGTTCCCTAATTAATCAGAATTATATTTATATTAATAATTTTCATATCATTGATTTGTTATTTCTATTAATAAAGTAATTAATTTATCACTATTGTTTTAGTATTTATGGTAATTATTTAATCTCTAAAAATTCTAATTAAATTTCCATAATGTAGATAATTTCATTATATTTCTATAGACTATTTATATTGAATGTTATATCATATTTATAAATATATTAAAATTATTATACTTATAAGAAATAAGAGGGTGACATTTTTCTCTTTTATGTCAAGTAATTTCATTTTAGAAATATTTATATCATTTTCATGGTAAAAAGTTCATTAAATGATTCAATTTAGATCCTTTGGTGTTAAGTTTCTGTGGTTACTCATCCAATAGAAATTTGGGAGGTGTTAGGGTAATTGTGTTTTCTTTATCATGTTATTTTTGTTACCTAAATTACTCGATTCACCTTTAACCGCATTACATAAAAATTACCATTGTTATTGTTCATAATGTCCAAAAATAAAAGGGAAATATTTACATAATTTTTAAATTCTAATTCAAAATATGTAATCCATAAAAATTAAAAAACCAAAATTATCAGAAATTAATTAAGAATTAATCTAATTGACAGAATAAGAAAACAGGTTTTTAAGTAAAACAATACTATAAAATTAGGCTATAGACACGGTTTAAAACCATGTCTATAAGCCCAAAAGCTGTGGATATAATTTTTACCCACGATTCAATGAACTGTGGCAAGTATTGGCGTGGCGATAGGACCAAACCTATAACCACGGTTTCAATATAGTCAGGGTTTGAAACCATGCTATAGCCCTATAGCCAGGTTTTGAACCGTGGCTATACATTTGGCGCTATAACCACATGAACCGTGGCTATAGGGTTCTAGACACAGTTTGAATCCATGGCTAAAACCCTTCCCATTTGATAAAAAAATACCCCCACCCACCCTCGCACACATCCCTTGCACCCTATACACACACCCCCTTTCACCCCCTTACACACACCCCTATCCCCCCTACATGACCCCCTTGGACAACACCCCCCCCCCACCCTATTGGACCCCCTAGATAGCAGCCCCCCTGATGGACCCCCCTGGACATCATCCCCCCCTTCTGGACCCCCTGGACAGTAGCCCCCCCTGCTGGACCCCACTGGACAATAGCCCCCTGCTGGACCCCCTGGACAGTAGCCCCCCTGCTGGACCCCCCTAAACAAAACCCCCTTGCTAGACAGAAGCCCCCTACACATCCCTTGCACACCCCTTTGCCCCCCCTGCACCCCCTGGACAGCAGCCCCCCCCACACATCCCTTTCACCCCTTGCACGCACCCACGTGCACCCCCCTTAGACACCCCCATTGCACACCCCTTCCCCCCCGAGACAGAACCCCCCTGTTGGACACCCTAGACACCCCCCCCCCCTGGACCCCCTGGACAGCACCCCCCCTGCTGGACCCCCCTGGACAACCCCACCCCCCTCTGTTGGACCCCCCCCCCCCCGGTTGGACCCCACTAGACAGTACCCCTCACCCCCTTTTGGACTCCCTAGACAGCAACCCCCCTACTGGACCCCCCTGGACAGTAGCCCCCCCTGTTGGACCCCCTGGACAGAAGCCCCCTTACTAGACCCCCTGGACAGCATCCCCCCCTCCTACCTGGACATATTGTCAAATCTATGAGGAGGATTGGTTTTAGGGAATAGTCTTGTCAATTTTCAGTCGTATGATACTAGGTGGTATTATAATATTTTCATTGTCGATATGGTTGCTGCAGGGATCAAGATTTGAGACATTCATGTATGAATGATCCAAACTGTTATCCATTCCCAGCACAAAAAAGACTTGGTTGATAGATCGACAACCATATAGTACAACAGACACATAAATCTGGAAATAAATTAAAGTTATTGTATAACAAAATAAATGTAGAACATTGAATGTTGCAAGATACTATAATATGTGACGTTCTTTTCTTGATCAATATGCTCTCTTGGAAGTTGTTCCTACATTGGAAACATGACATCATGTTATTTTTATTAAAATAAGAATCACAAAATTAGTTTTTTTTTATTGTTTTGATTTTACCTAAATGTAGAAGAAAGAAATATCTATTTACATATTCTTGATGAAATGTAGTGTATTGGGATATATCTAAAGTAATTTAAAATATCATATTGAATCTAGTTATGTAATGGTTATTCAACCTTTTCAATGATTAAAGAAACCTATAGAGACAAACTATACCCCCCTCCCCACCCCCCTTTCCCCACTGCCCCACCCCCTTCCACGTCCCCCCTGCTGGACCCCCCTAGACGGCAGCCCCTCCCCCTCCCTGCTGGACAGCAGCCCCCTACTGGACCCCCTGGACAACACCCCTCCCCCCTATTGGAGCCCCTGGACAGAATCCCCCCTGTTGGACCCCCCTGAACAGCACCCCCATGTTGGACCCCCTGGACAAAAACCCCCCTACACACCCCTTACCCCCCCCCCTTTCACACCCTGGATAGTAGCCCCCCCCCCCCCCCATCCCTTGGACCCCTTTCACACACACCCTTACACCCCCCTTACACACACCCTTGCACACCCCTCCCCCCCCCCCCCGCTAGACCCCCCTGGACAGCAGCCCCCCCTGCAGACCCCCCCCCCCCCGCCCCCTGCCCCCTACCCCCCTGCCCATACCCCCTGCCCCCATCCACCCTCCCCCCTGCTCCATGCCCTACAAACCTCCCCCCTGCCCACCTGCCCCCATCCCTATAGACCTCCCCCAGCCACCTTCCCCCCTCCACCCTCCCCTATGCCCCCTACCCTGCAGATAATGTAGAAGATCCTAGATTACCAAAATTTGCAAATCCAATGGAATGAAAAATCCATGAAACAACTATTCTTGACATAAGATAATAGTAGATTATGATTTCATTAGATGACAAATGATATGGTATGAAATCTTATTCTATGCCTACATTATCACTACCCCAATCATGCTTTATGATTGGGATGGAAGTGGTATGAAAATCACATTTTCTTACCCCTTTCTATATCCCATAATCATTCGAGATCATATATACATTTATCACATATAGGATATGAAATATTTTCCTTTTTGATTCCATCCACTAAAAACACCTCTCTCTCTCTCTGTCTCAAGCCTAGCCATCTACTAAACCTAACCCATCAGGCTTCATGCCGCCTTTGGCCACCAAACCCTGATTTCAGCCTCCCATGCCCTATCCAAGCCCACCCCAGTGACCACTTCCTCCTCACCCCCTTTTCTATTTGTGTTTCCTCTTCCAGGAACGTCCCTTCCCCTAACCCCTGATGCAGCCCACCTAACCCCCCCCCCCCCCCCACCTCCCCCTATACTAGCCTCCCCCCTAAACCAATTCCCTCCCCCACAACCATCCCCCCACACCCACCCACCCACCCCACACAAACACACACCCAGTCCCCTAGCATGCACCATCCCCCCAACCCCCATACAAGCCCCCCTAACACCCCCCCCCCCCCCCGCACCACCCCCACCATTCCCATATACTATCCTTCCCCAAAACCATTCCCACCCTACACCACCCCCCATCCCCCTAGCCTACACCAGCCCCCCAACCCCCTAGCCTGCACCAACCTCCATGCACCAACCCCACCTCTTCCCCTGTACTAGCCTCCCTCCAAACCACCCCCACCCCAAACTAGTCGCCTCCCCTACAACCATCCCCTAACCCCCCCCCCCCCCCCTCCCTAATCCCCCTAGCCTGCACCAGCCCCCCTAAAATTTTCAAAACAAGAGTTCAACACAGGTATTATTCTATAAATAGAAGGTAGAATTATAAATACTTGAATAATACCAATATTGAAATTTATTACAATAAAATGAAATCTATACATATTGATTCAAAAATATAAACTCACAAGAACATGACATTACATGGAATAGATTCATGTAAAATTTATTGCAGCTTAACATGCTGAACAGAAACTAAAATAAGCATTTTTATTAACACCAAATAAAAAATCATGATTAGTATGAGAAAACAAGATCAAATAGAAGTGATCTCCAACAACACTGATCAATATAAAGTAGTAATGAAATCATAAAAAAGACACTGATATTTTCATGTGCTTCACATAATTGGAAAGAAAGAATCACCATAACCAGGTTTGTCCAAAAATAGTAGAAGAAAAGATGTTAACCTCATGGACCCTAAGTGGTGTTGTAGTTCCCCTTCTTCACATATTTTTCATCATCGTTAACTCAATATTTTCCATCGAACCTGGTTTAGGTTTAACAACATATCAATTAAAAATCTGAACTTTTATAGGCAGAAAATTAGAAGTCAAAATTCCCCTGACACAATTTTTGGTTTTTGGATAGAAGATGTACCTCACAGAAAACCTGAAATAAAAATCTTGTTACAGATATCAAATATGATAAAGTTGGATTGGTTCTGTTTTCCAATGATGAATAAATCATGATCCAAAAACTACTTTTTAAAATAAATAAATGGGTTCTAAGAAGGTACAAACCAAGTTCAAAAAATATCTAACAAAGGGGAAGACAAAAATCTCTCACCTAGAATTATTCCAGCCTATAATGGTGATGATCAGGAGCATCTATGATAACCAGCTTTTAGCTCACCCCTGAAAGTGATCTAAGACTTGCGAACAGAGTAACCTCTTATTCATAATTCACCTTTGAACCTAGAAATTCCTCCACTTTGTTCCTTTCATTCCAAGCATGAAGAAACTCTAGATTGTTTTTCATAAACATTTTGCTTCTGCATATGGTGTATTCAGAAGTCCATGGTGTGAGACCATCCGATAAGGGAATTGATGACCATTAGAGAATCAGTCTCAATTGCATGAAGAGAGATATGCTTCTACCTAAAAATGGTGATACCGTTAATAAAAGCATTAGCCTTTGCTTGTAGCGAATCACGAGTTCATAACTTAATTGAGAATGACAACATAACTGATCCCCAAGGATTCTTGACGACACCCCCCCCCCTAATTTAACCCAAAATACAATAACCATCTGTGTTTATCTTCAAACCCAAACTGTTCGGAATTCATTTGATCCATCTACACATATTTTCACTGTAAGCACTAATGGGGCTATGAGTGACTTTGATAAATGTTACCACGGAAGGGGGGGTAGTTTTATCCGTACCTAATCATTTCAGATCGATAAAAATGATCATGTTTTAGAGATAGATGCATGTTTTGTGACCTGTTTTTCTGGTGAAAGCTCCGGGGATAAGGGCACCGTAATGACAGAGGTCATTGGGGAGGAGGGATCCATGGTGAGAGATATCTTTGGGGAGGAGGGTGTTGCTGTGACAGTGGTCTTCAAGGATGTTGGTTGGGTGTCGAATAAAAATAAATGGTCTTAAATAGGAAAATCATAAAATATAACCAAACTCTCAAAATCTATTAGTTCAATACAAAATATCATGTGAAGTCCCCAAGAACAATTCAGTAACAATTGTGAATGGAGAAACCTAAGAAGATATAAATTTGTCCTACTTCTCCTAATAAAATTTAATTATTATAAAATGGCATAAATTATGAGACAGACATCTCAAAGAAATAAATCTTCAAGAAGCACAATATCCACAAAAAAACTAGAAAACTCATAGTCATCCAAGAAACCAATCTAAAACACCACAAAGAGAACACAATTCAAAAGAACACCATATTCACGATATGAGAACAGTCATAACGATTTTCTAAGAGAAATAGAAGAAAAAAAACAACACAAGGCTCAGTACAAAAAAAAATTAGGCTTTAGATGTTTTGTCACTACACCCAACTGGTAAACTGAGAAATTCTACACTGAACATCACCCCACAGTGAACCAACAAACAACAATGATCACAGATAATTTCATAACTTATCTAAGTATGTATTGGTCCTAGTTAGCGATCCATTGGACCAATTTTATCTCATATTCAAACCATAATGAAAGCAAACTAGAAAAACTAGTTTTCAAATGTACACCCACACCTTAACATAAAGAAACATAAATCAAAAGAGACCACATAGAACCTGAATTCACCACAATGCACAAAATAATTCTAATAAACATAAAACACACCTCATAAAAATCCCATAACACAGTAATAAGCCAAAACCAATTTAAACCCAATACTTCCCTTTTTGATAATTCAACTTAAAAAACTTGTGAAAATTGGAACAATCTACCCGCCAAAGAAAATACCTTGGATATTTCAAGCAAGAGGACTTATAATTACATGGAAATCCACAGAAAAAGAACACAGTATGTCTCTCCATAATCTTTTGAAGAGACAAACCCTAATTATTCTAACCTTCTAGCTTGGGATGTGGGAATACAGATGCAGGGAGGGGGAGGCGGGGAGACAGGGAGGCAAGGAGGCTGAAAGGCGGAGAAATATGTAGTGACCGTGTGATGTGAGGAGGAGGTGGGGATGTGGATGTGGGAAGGGGAGGCTCGGAAGAGGCCAGAAGGTGGAGGAGGTAGGGAGGAGGAACAGGAGACTGTGACAACTCTAAGCTGCTCCATCCATCCTCCGGAGATACACACCTTTTCATATATATAAGTACGTCATATCCCCTATGTATGTGTCTACATGGCCTTGAACACGCACAAGAGGATCCTTATATATATACTCACATGCATAATCCCATTATCACCCACACACGTATGAATTTTCCATATATATACATAAGCACACATAGCCCCTTATATAAAATCGTGTTTCCATGGGTGAACATACATATAACGGGAGAACTTATTATATATATGTTTACCAATGCATACGCGGTGAGGTGCTTTCGGAAAGTGGCTCGAATCCACCTCAGCGAGATCTAAAACACACTACAAAAATACAGGAAACCCAAAAATCACAAAATCCCTATTTAAAATTATGCCAAAGAATAAAAACGGAAGAAACCTTACCTGAATCTAATGTCGAACTCATTTCCTTTGATGGTGGTGGATAGAACCGGCATCATCATAAGAAACCACCTGTAAGGAAATAATGGGAAAAGAAGTGAGATATAAAGACTTCTTAAACATATGTGATCAGTGTGTCAATTATACATGGTAAATGATACATGACTCCAAACCAACATGATCACAAGGATAATATTAATGATTAAACAAACATAATATAATCTAAATGATCAATAGAATTAGAAATATAAAGGGAACCTACCTCAAACAATAATCCATAAATAGATCTCAAGATTTTAGAAACCACCAATAATAATTATAACCTCTGTATCATCCTAGAATACATATGACTCAAACAACATAACATTTTAAAATTAGAACTAAAATCATTATAATTAATGCTAAACTCACCAGGTAATATATTGCACTCAGGAAACAAGGCAAGTCTGGGGTCCACTCTAGACACCCACCCAAACATAAGAAACACAAAAAATCAAATTTATCAACCCAAACCAACTTAAAATTTCATCAAACATCATGAAAAAAACATAAATAAATCCACTAATTAGTACACCTAAACTCAAATGACATGTAATAATGATATTTCTAAGTCTCCTCTATATGCAGCACATGAAATATCCATCTTATATAAGTGATCCCACCATGGGTTTAAACAACAATATATCCACAATTTTAATTAAACTCATGGCTATAAACTAATCCATATCCACATACCTATCTTTTGTTTGGTTCGTTTTAGTGGTATAGGAGACATGAGTTGTCTTTTTCCAATTAAGGCAGTGATTTGACTTTCATCATGGAAATGATGTCTAGGGGATCATGGGTGATTAGGTATATTTTAGTATACACCTAATGGATCATCCAAAATGTTAGGAGTATGCATTTTAGTTTGAAGGTAGGAAAATAGAAATAATATAAGGCTCACCCCCACACCATTCCGCACCCTCCCCCCCCCACCTACAACCCCACTACCCCCTGCACCCCCCCCCCCCCACCTACACCCCACTTCCCCCTGAACCCCTCCCCCACATATAACCCCACTTCCCAATGCACACCACCCCCACCTGCACCCACCCCCCACCTACACCCCCACTCCCCCACTCCCCCCCCCCCCACCTGCACCCCCACTGCCCCCAGCACCCCATTAATAAAGATAGATAGTCTTGAACTTTTAAGAATAGTGTTGATTAAGTAGATTAAGGAACTATAAAAAACATACCTTCTATGAATTTCAAAAATTAAACTCCATTTTATGGTATTAAAGGAATTTCATATATCAATATTTAGTTAAATGTTCCCATTCCTACCTTTGTTCTTCATAATGTCGATACATTTTGAGGAAGTGAATAGGTAATTTTGGATTAATATTCCAGTTATAAATCTAAATTGATTTGATTATATGATTCCTCAAGAAATAGATCATAGCCTCAAAGCAATGACTTTTCTAATAATTTTTTGAATTGTTCTCCCAATGGAAATAGGATTAGTCTTTAATATCCACTAAATTATCCTATTTCTGAATCAAAGTAATAAAATTGGAGTTCATTCCATAAGGTATAGAAGCATTATTAAAGAATTCTCTCATAGAATTATGTAAATAAACATGCACAATAACCATGAAAACCATAAAGAAATTTTTTTGGACCCATCAGGCCCGACCACACCTCAAATAAAGATAAGAGTGAAGTATTTACCTCCTTATCATCACACAATTTAGTAAAAGACTTGTTTTGATTATTATCAATAACAAAAGTAATTTTATCCATCATATGTAAGGTAAAATAATCTCCTTTATTTGAGAACAGTCATCCAAAATTGTCAGCTATAACATTATAAAATTGATTTTATATGTTCTATAATGACCCATTGATTCTATGGGTAGATAATCCTCTTCCAATTCACTTTTCCATGTGTAGATAATGAAAAAATACAGTTTTTTTATCTCCCTATTATATCCATATTATATTATACTAGTTTTAGACTAGACATTATTTGATAAATGGGTTTTCATAAAGATAATACAGGGTTTTAATCTCATAATTTGAAGGATCATTCTGATTTTGATTAATATTATGAAGTTTTAGTAAGGATTTCTTAGGCTCTTTGATATCATTGCCCATATTATACAAATATACCATGTTCCAGAAAAGAATCATCCTTTTAACATTCTTCAACTTTTATTCCATGATTTGAAGAGGTATTCCATAAATTTTCATGTTCCATGTAATGATGATAATCTCCCTACAACCAGGAAAAATAATCAGGCATTGTTGAATTCAAATGGAAGGGGAGATGATGTCAATTTATTTGTGAAGATATCCACCATAAAAGGATTGTGATCATAGTGAGAATTTTGGGAGAACCAGACCCAATACATCAATAAAATAATTATTTTCATCAATATGAACAAAAAACTATCCAATTTTCTAGCTTGTAATGCATTGATGGTGTATCTAAACAAGGTTTGGTAACCACCCACAATTATAACTTCAACCATTCTATATTTATCAAAATAGGATGAAAATTCATAATATTCCATCATATTGATGTGTGGAACAGTTTTTTCCTCATGCCTTAGAATAGTGTTAAAACCCCTCAGAATCACACAACTATATGAACACTTAGAAATTACCCCTTCAAGATTATCCAAAATATCTATTTTTTCGTGAAAGTGTTAGAGGAATAAATAAAATATTGGGAGATTACAATTCCTTGGATGCCAATATCAACTAAAAAGTCTTGCTGATTTTTTGTACATAAATGCAGGCTGATACTGTAATAATTTAAAATACATAGATTCTTAGAGTAATTATCTCTTTCTTTTTTTGATACATAGGAATATCCAAGGGAGGACCATTTAAAGTCACTCCATTTTTCATACTCCATATTAGGTTTAGCTAAACTAATCATCATGGGTTTTTTGGCCGTAATAAAGTATATCAGGGATGGGATTGTGGGAGAGTTCCTAAGACCATGAAAATCACCAAAGATAATCTTCGTTTATGAAGGGATGTTATAGCTATTGTTTTGAAAAATTCAAGGAAACAAGGGAAATCAAATAAATTTCAAAACCTCTTATCAATTCCCAGAACCAATTGAGCGAGATGAGTCGGCTTGTCCTGGGAACTCTTGTTCAAAATTTCCCCTAAACTATGAATCTCGGCATTAAAATCCCTTTCAAATTTCCTTAAAATTGCACATATTCATGAGAAACCAAGCGTGCGGGCAAGAAAAATACTAAAAGTCCAATCAACTTACAGGATTGAATCCATGGCCATTCGGTCTCTAGAGGAATGACAAGGGAGGAGCAATGGCAAGGGAGGAGGATTATTCGTCGGGGGAGAGGGTCGACGGTTGGAGGAGAAATTAGAGCACGATGGTGGGGAGGCCACCATGAAACACTGATGGCTGGGAAATGTAGCAGTGATGTCAGGGAGGAGTGTGCAGAGAGCATGTCCAGGACTAGGATTCGAGGATTCACAGATAGTGGGGAGGAGGAGCTCGTAGATCGGGGGAGGAGAGGAGGAGATCATCTTGGAGAGCATCACAGAGAGCATTGCGTAGAGCGTCTCGTAGAGCATCGCTGACAGTGGAGAGGTGTAGCTCACAGATCATGGGAGGATAGGAGTCACGGACTGGGGAGGAGGAGCCTGATAGATAGTCAAAAAAACATTGTGACCGATTTTTTTAATTTGTGGCTATAAATTATGATATAGTCACAATTTTAATAGAACTGTGGGTATAAACTAATCTATAGCCATGGAATTATAAAACTGTGGCTATAGGTCCGTGGCTATAGCCTTGTTTTCTAGTAGTGAAATATTCAAAAGTTCACATATTAGTTATTTTGAATATCATTGTGAAATTGATTCCAATGATAAAAATTAGAATAAATGATAAAAACATAATCTAAATATAATTTCAAAATAATTAAAAAGATAATCTAATAAGACAAACAAACTAGATAAAAAATCAGTTTTAAATTAAAATGCAAAATTTTTCTCTATTCATTAAAATATGAATTTTATCAGAAAAAATATCAAAAATTCAACCAAAGTAAATTTTCTTGTCCCAATTACAAATAATAACTTTATTTTTTAAAATATAACTTATAAAAGTGTCAAAAACAGTATTTCAAAAGGGTTCTCCATCAAAAGGTGGTAAAGCAATATTTTTAGAAAAATACTTTTTCTATCTATAAAATTTTACTTGTTCTTATATAATGTCTAGAAAACACATAATATTAATTTTAAAGATTATATTTAATAACTATTTCATTAATATAATCCAAAAAGTGTTATTTGATTATTTTATAAACAAAATTATTTACATTTAAATATTTTTTCATAAAAATACTTCCTTATATTCAATTGGATTCTAGTTTAATTTATAGTTAATTTGGTAACAAATGAATCATTATATATATGTGTGTAAACCATATTTTCATAATTTAGTTAACACTATTCATTTCCTCAATTCTAACGACTAGGTGATAACTACCCTATTATATAAAATATTTAGTTATTTATTTAAGCTCGATGTTTTGTATCATGTGCACGATCGAACATTATGTTTCCTTTTAAAAATTCATAATTTTATGGTCCCCCCCCCTTGGAAATTTAATCCTCCCAATTTTAATTTAGTGTCAGTAACTAATGTATGACTTTTCAAACATCCTTTATTTCATCCCCACGTCATAAAAATTATTAATAAAACTTCCAATTTAAATTAGATAAAGGGAAATATGATGGTTATTGGAGGTAAAACTTACTAGGGTTCCATGTAGGAAAACATGGAAATTGAAGAGAAAACCAACCATCAAGTTATTATGGAGAGTGATAGAAAACATTTTCAGGTGAAATATTACAATAAAAACCATAAATTTGTGATGGTTTAAATAGTCTTTGATTTCATAAAATGAATGTAAAAAATTTTTATTTGAAGATCCATTTCAAAGATTTGTGGAATTCATTTACTTACTTGAATAAGAACATAAAGAAAAATACTTACTTTAGAAGTATAGTTTCATCCTTTAGTCAATTTCCACCATAAACTCAGCTTTTTCTCTAAACAATGAGTATTCAAGATGAATTTTTCATGCTTTAATCAACTTCCATAGAATCACATAATCCAAAAAAGATTAACTATCTATTTCTCCTATCATTAAAAAATAACCAAAACTAAAATGTTTATGATGAGATAATATAATTCCCTAAAAATAATAATCCTTTATAAGAATAAAGACTACTTTTAATCTCCAAAATTCAACAGTGATAACCAATGGTCAACATTGAGAATTCAAAAAATAACTATCCTTAAGAGTAAAATCCAAAAATCTGAAGGATTTAATCGCACAGACTTCCCAGATAAGTTTTAACATTTATCTCCAAATAACATCAATTACTCTTTAAGTATCATACCAAAAGGTAATTTCCTTAAATCACATAATCTCCCAGATATTCAAATTATAACCTAAATCACCATAAGTCCATAAAATATCATAAATTATTCCAAAATATAATGTTACCTTTACTTCCCAAATAAAATACTATATTATTCTATTTACCTTGATCATATAAAGTTCCAAAAATAGTGAACATCATCAAAAATAACAATTATCACATAATCCCCAAATCATTTTCCAATACCAAGGATATCTTTTTGATAAAACATAAGTTGCCAAAATAAACTTATTCTTATTCCATAAACTCGTTTAACTAAAAAGAAAAAGTCATACTAACCAGGGACTTCATGTAGACCAGTGTTAGGTAAATCCCCCTTGTCACCCTTCAGTTGTGGGTTCGACTCTCACATCCTTGTCCAACATGATGGGTTGTCACCCTTCCTGTGGGTTTTCATTTTTCTAAAATTATAAAATTCTTATAACTTTTCCAAAATGATATAAAATCCTCAAAAATAAAAATAAAACATTTTATCCTCAAATTTTATCTGATGCCTTTTATTTTACCTCATAAAATTTAATAACCCTTAATTATCTCAAAATAAAAATATCATATGAAGGTTATCCATTACTTTATAATTATGTCCCCAAAAGTGAATTATTTCACAAATAAAATTTTCACATAAAAACATCAGGGTTACATATTATACGACTAAAAAAATTATTCAAAATTACCCCCATAATTAAAAGAGTATTAAAACTTTTAAACATTCTTCATAATCCATTAACAATGCATTGACACCTTATCTCTTAATACCTCATACCTAAAAGTAAATTATTGGGATTATAACCTAATGATTCTTAAATATCGATCAGATAATATTTCATAATTTATGGATAAGAATATAATTCATACCTTGAAACTTGATTTTAGGATCTTCGTTATGTTCCTTTCCTCTTTTGTCTTGTTGTCCTACTTTCAAAAAGTAAATGTTCACACCACCTCTAGTATTTCACATTTTGAAAGAGTTGTATGAGTTTAGATCTTGAAATATTAGGAAAAAGATACTATTAACAATAAAATTGTTTTATAAATGAGTAGGTTTTGGATAACATAAATAGTTTCTTGATGGTGATTTTAATACTCAAGAAGTTGATAAAATCATTCGAACAAGATTTTGTGATAATAGTGATGATAAAATCATTTGGGGGGAAAGGTTGTGAAATATCTCTTTCCTTCCATAATGAAAGTATATCCTTAATTTTCTAAAACCGTAACACCCCAACCATAGTTACCTAGAGTCGGTGCATTATTATATAACAATGGAATGAACACAACAGATCAAATCCTGAAAGACTAATCTGTTTAATAGCCCTGAAATTACTAGATACATTCATAAGTTTTACATTACATTATAAAATGAAAAACAACAACAAAATTGTCTCCATTGACCACATTCATATCCCTTAGAATATCCCTGCAGGTCAGTTATAATATACTTCTTCGAATCCTAGGAAAAATAATACATAGAAAGGGGTGATCTCAGATGCTTAGTAAGGATAACAATATAGCGGAAACATTCGTAAATAATAAAAACATTTAAGGTAACAAATAAGAATAAAACATAATCCTTTTAGAAAAAAACTTATGCATAATATGGTGAATATAAATCAAATAATTCCATTTACTTATTCACTTGAAAATTCTACAAGTTGAATAATCACATTCAATTTCAATAGTCAATTTCATAATGACGGAATGCATAATGCCAGACTTCATAACCACATAGTCAAGGCCTTGTGCCAAGACTACAAATAATATTTTTTTCAAGGCCTTGTGCCAAGACACTAGTTTTTCTCATGAGACCTACCGATGCATCGAGGAGCTATAGCGGGCTCCACCCATCACTTACTAAGTCCAATGCATTCCTCATATAAAAAGGTTTAAACATAACATAAACATTCATATTAAAACTATCATAAAAAATGTTAATAAATTAGCCATAAACCATGAATAGTATAAAAATAACACATCCATAGTCAAGAATATCACAAAACCTTCAATAAAATATATAATGTTTGTGTCATAATTAATCAACTTTGAACAAGTTTAAAATCCATCAATGGTTTTTGACAGAGATGAAATGAAAACTACTGGAAATAAACACATCTTTCAATTTTAAAATAATTTAAAAGTCACATATTTATAAAATAAAACATTTATTTTGAAAATATTATTATAATGTTTTATTGGAAGCTTCGATGATGTCATAATGGTGTAAAATAGCCACACCCACCGTATAAGTTAAAAAAAGACATTCTTACCTTAATTTTGTCGAAAAGGTCATAAAGTACCGTGTTTGGAAAATGATGGAAATATTCCTTTCAAAATTTATATGGTCAAATAAGGGTATAAATTACATTAACCCATAGTCTAGTAAATCGTAAAAAAAATTTGAATTGCATTTTTAAGAAAACACGGATGTGGATGATAAAGAGGTCTTAGTAAATACTTATGTATTAACAACCATGGATAAGTAAAGAGATTGTACAATTAACCCTTACCTTGTAATTTTCCTTGGTTGAGGGTAAGTTAACCTACTGTATAGTAGTTAAATCATTGTTATTAAATTATACAAGAAATATATACATAAATATGATATCCTATATGATCCACTAATATAGGCTTGTTGATAATATTTCAGTAGTATCATTGTTTCATGTGTTAACTAATTTGTTTTCCTTATATGCTTGGTTACGTAAGCCATGTTTATTATGGATGAGATATATTGATTCATATAAATAATTATATTATGTTCATAAACATAATTTTTAATCATAAAATGAAAATTATTCTTGAATGATTATGACGGGGAATGAATCTCATCGCGTTCATGGAGATAGTAATTTGTACGTACGCACGAGCGACAATATCATTATATTGATTGTAAAATCATATATAATTGGATTTTATATAATATATAAAAAATAATTAACATGTTTTATTTATTATTTACATCATTTATACTCATTATTATACTCATCCAAATAATGAAGCGTTTGAATAAAAAACTACACCACAACGTGGAGACGGTAAGTCATACGTACGCACGTATGCTGAATTTGTCATTTATAGGATGGATAGAATAATGAATATGGCTGTACCATATTTATAATAACATCACAGTATGTATAAGGTACTGCAGTTATTATTTTGGTATGGAAACAACCAAAAAAGAACAAGTGGAAGAAGAAAAAAACTTGAAAGAGGGTGGTGAAATTATTACCTCTTCTTCAGGTGTTTCCTTTTGAGTTGATCAAAAGGGATCTTTAGGTTGGATTTATGATTAATTTATGACCTCTAGGTTGTATTTTCGGATTTTGGGAAGATATTTGGGTTGGGGTTGGCTATGCCAAATGGATTTGGAGGTGTGAAATTAAGATAAGGGGAGGTACCCTTTTATAAGAGAGGTGAGGGTCACTTTAGGATAATCTTGAGATATTATTTTATAATAAAATCATTTTCTGTTAATAATGGAACATAAATGATTTATTTAGAGAATAAGGTGTATATGGGTCTAAAAACATTAAACCAATAGGTTTTAGACAGGATTAGGTCACCATACTAACCTTATCCTTTATATTTAACTCTTGGTTAAATAGTTTGACATTTACCATGTCTCTTTGTATTTTTATATTATATGGTTAATAAACATACATTAAACTTCCAATAGAACCCCAAGTGTTTAATTATTGATATATATAACCTTAAAAAATTCCTTTTTTTGATCCTTAGATTTTTAGGAATATTATAACAATTAATAATATAGTATTTTTTAAAAAAACTCAATTATGTCAATTTTGACACTATTTAGTATTTGATATTTTTGAAAGCCATAAAACTTTATAACTTAAACTAAAATTTATTTAGTCAACCATATAATAAAATATTAACCTATAAAATTATTTTAATTCATCAGAAGTGTCAATTTACATTTATTTGGATATTTATAATATCAATTATTTTAATATTTCATTAATAAGGTAATTACTGCATCATCATTGTATCTTAGATAAATTAACATATTTAATGTTTAAAAATTATAAATAAAATACCATTTTTTTGGAAATATTTATAGATTTCTAATGAATATTTATAGAAAAATTTATATTATGTGTAACCCTATATTAAAAATGGTTTAGTTATTAAATATTGAATTTAACACTTTTAACTCTTCATTAAATAAAATAATAATAGATGTCATAATCTAATCCAATTGGAGCAAAGAGGATAATATTTTATTCCTAATTTTTTTGGTCGAATTAAACTTATCCATTAGAATTATGACATCTATTTGGATAATTATAATATCATTTTGACCCTTAATTACCATATATACTTTTAACTGCTGTAAATAAAAGTCAAAACTTTTTATTCACCAAAAATTATTGAATCTTATTGAACCAAATTTTACTTACTAATTTTAACCTTTGTTCTCATATTTTTGGAATTCAACTCATAGAAGTGGTAAATTAAGTTTTATGCAAATTTTCAAATCCTCCTAAAAGGTTGGTAAAAGACGGTAAAAAGTTCAACAAAATTTTATATATCAAAACATATTATAAAATGACTCCAAGGTATTAAATTGAACATATATAGGTATTATGTATCTATTTTGACCTAAACTAAATTAAAATAAAATAAATAAATATTTAAGTGAAAAGTTGGTTTTAAACAATAAAGTAGTGTTTTTAACTATTCATCAAAAATTGAAAGTTTTCAGAAAAATATCAAAAAAATCATCATAAGGTAATTTTGATATTACGAATCCAAAAATGAAGTCCATTTTGAAATTTAAAATTTATTAAATTTCAAATAGTGGGTATTATTATTCATAACGGCTAGTTTCATTGGTCGTGGTGTGTTAAAACTCTAAGTTGTGTACAACACAAGCTACTACATTATTCAAAGGGAAACATACCAGGGAATTCGGGGGTGTTACATTATCACCTTATTAAAATAATTTCTTCCTAAAAATTTATATAATATTACTACATAAAAAGATTCAGGTTGTTCTTCATCATAAGTTCGTTGGGTTCCCACATTGCCTCTTCCATTTTATGGTTTCTCCATAGAACTTTCACCAGAAGAGTCGTATGGTTTCTCAACACTTGTTTTCTGGTATCAAGAATTCTGATAGGCTATTCACAATAAGACATATCGGGTTCCAGTTCTATTTCTTCATAGGCGAGTACATGTGTTGGGTCTGGTTTGTATTTTTTCAACTGTGATACGTGGAAGACATCATTAACTTTTGAGAGACTTGGAGGCATTTCCAAATGATAAGCTACAACTCCAATTCATTCTAGAATTTCAAAATGTCTAATGTACCTGGGACTCAATTTACACTTCCTAGAAATACGTAGAACACCCTTCCATAAAGATACCTTCAAGAAATCATGGTATCTTACTTGAAATTCCAAATCCTTCATTCGGTTATCGGCATATCTCTTTTTCCAACTTTAGGCTGCTTTGATGTGGGTGTGGATAATCTTCACTTTTTTCATTGTTTCCTCAATAAGTTCTCAGCATATGAGTTTTCTTTCCCCAATGACATCCCAACAAGTTGGTGTGCGACATCTCTTTCTATATAACGCTTTATATGGTGACATCAGAATACTTGAATGGAAGCTATTATTATAGAAATATTCTACCAGAGGTAAATACTGATACCACATACCTTGAAGGTCAAGTGAAAAAAATATCAACATGTCTTCTAAGGTTTGAATTGTAAAATCCCAAATAAGTAATGAATAATATATATTTTTATCTATGTCTATTAATGATTAAGATAGTGTTATAGAGGCTTAAAATGAAAATAAATACAATCTTATGCATGGAATACACTAATATTCTTACAAGATTGTTTTACTGCCTTTTGATGGCAAACCATTTTTGAATCTATATTTTGACAATTTTATAAACTATATTTGTCAAAATAAACTTATTCTTTATTATTGGGATATCAAAATTTACTTTTTGTGAATTTTTGGTATTTTTATGACAATGTTCATTTTTTTAATGAATAGTGAAAAATATTGCATTTTACATTAAAACTGCTTTTTAATCTAATTTATTTATATGATTAGATTATCTTTTGAATTGTTCTTAATGTGTAATATGAATATATTTTTACCATTTTATCCAATGGTGGTCATTGGAATCAATTTCACTTTGAAATTAGACTTAAACTGGTGTCAATCTTTTGATACTTATTGTTTTGTAAAAACACGCTAGTTGCTCTGGCAGCGGGAATTAATTATTAAATTAATTATTGTGACTTATATGTATTGAATTTTATAAAATAGACTTCATTTTTGAATTCGGAATATCAAATATATCTTAGGGTGAATTTTTGGTAATTTTCTGAAAAACTCCAATTTTTGATGAATAGTGAAACCACTAAGTGGTACTTATAAAGACTGATTTTCCGTTTAAATGAAATTTTGCCATCATTGTGTATTGAATTTTGAAAATCCGACATACATGGTTGTCATTAAGAAGTAAAATGTGGTTCAATGGGATTAAAATATTTTTTTGGTGAATAGTAACTTATTAAGTTTTTAATCGCGATTAGTGGTAATTAGGGTAGTTTAAGGTATAAATAATGCTTTAATAATATGAAATGACCTAGACACATGTACCAACCTTATTTTTTGTGTCATGGCCGACCAAGACAAGCCATGGGTCAACTTGGGGACCCCATGGATCCACTTTTGTTGGGAAATGACAAAAATAACTTTTTATTTAATGTAAAAGTAAAAATGACACAAACATAATATGTTTTACGAAAACAATTTTTACATGGGCTTATAAAGATCAGATTTTTGATTATAAATAGTCATTGGAATGCTAAAACGATTTCCTACATCATAGTAGTTTTTTTATAATATTTAGACATTAAATAAATTAAATTATTTATGACATAATAATGATGCAGTGATGACATCATTATTTGATGATTTAAATAAAATGGAAAGATAATGTAAAATCTATGAACTACACATGTCCAAAACCAATTGGATGAGTGGATGTAGAACCCTTATCAACTTATCCACGAATTATATCAATGTGGGGCCTTTTAAAACCGAAACAAATTTTCAAATAAAGTAATATTTCTTTACTTTCCAAAAGTGCCCCTCCTCTCCTCTTATAAAAGGCCCCCACCTCTACCTCATTTCACACACTCCTCAAGCCTTTGACTCGGCCAACCCCTGCCCATTTACTCTCTCCACATCCCTCTCCTCATCCTAGAGGATTCCCGTTGGGCAGAATCCTTTCAAAGGAAGCCTTTAGGCTCAAATCAAAAGGATTTACACTTTTAAAGGTAATTCATTCTCTCATGTTCATTTGTTTTATTTTGCTTCTCCAACCCCCTAAACTCATTTTATTTACTTATTTTGTAACAACACCAGTATCTTCAATATACTAGTATGTTTTTATAAGATTTATTTGAGCTAAACTCTCACACAACTACATCAAATGGTTAAAGAACATACGGTTTCCGTGGATGGCGAAATTCTGCCTCCCGAAACGATGATTGTTCAATACTCATTTAACACCTTCAAAGGTGGCCATTATGATGTCACTATTTTTATATATGATATATTATATGTTTATGTTTTCCTTAAGCTTCTGTTTTTTTCATTTTGGGCATACCTTTATGGTTTCCATTATGGGTAAACACGATATCTTCATTTTGGGAAGTGCGGACTACCGCCCCCTGAAAGGGATTTGATTCGTTAATACCATATGTGGGATGTGTAAAGGATAAAGTTAATGATATTATATATGTTATTATACTAGAATTATAATATACTCTTATATAATTATGATTCCATTACAAAAAAAATACGAAATAGAAATGGAAGTAGCGTTCATGCGTACGTACGGCTTACCGTCTCCATGAATGGTGCATTTCATTTCTTACCTCTAAATGTGATGTAATATTATAAATACACGTATATGCTGAATATATATGATGTATATGTTATCCAAATCATTAATATCATTCTGGATATAACGAACCTTTGACCAAATTAACAACATGTAAGTGTAAGAAGTCTATTTTTGACTTAAGAACCAAATACCGACAAAATGAACATTATTAACTTAAATGATTACATGATGTCCATAACATGGTATAAAAGGAATAATGAACTTGAAAAAGGTTCTTAAGCAAGTAGAGATTAACTCATGTTTATTATTCAGGAGATTAAAGAATGGTCGGGTCAAGTCGGATACGAGGTATGGGACTTCGTCTCAATCTCCTTTCTTTGAGGCATAATTTATTTTATACACAACTTTCTTTTATACGGTGTATAAACCCCTTTGACTTTTACATTTATTCAAAATAAATCTTTTTTATACGAAGCGTTTACTAAACGACAAAAGGGAATGTTTTTTTCGTACGTATGCGGCGACAACGACTTCTCTGCCGTCGTGACCGTTATTTGAGTTTCGGCTTCCTCTACAAGCCATACCTTCTTTTTTAAAAGAAAAATAAATACCATGTTTTACTTTTCTTTTATTTTGGTATTGAAAATGGTTTTCACAATGTTTTTGTGTTGTATTGATATCTTGTGATTGAAATGTGGAAATGTTATGTTTCCTTTATGCATGTTTTATGTGATACGATTATGTTATGGTTCTTGGGCATTATTATGAAGACGGGTGGTCCCGTGATAAACTAAGGGCGGGTGAGCCCGATATAGCTCTCCAATGAATTGGGTAACGCGAAGGAGTGAAACGTTAAGGTTTCTCCGAATATATTTTAGGGAATATACTGTGATGGGTATTCCAAACGTAACCAAGAGGGTTACTCCCTACGTAAGAATGTTATGAATGCCTCAAGTTACCTTTATGTCCTATGATTTCTATGATTTATTCATGATTTAATGAGGTATGTTAAAGTGCCTATGTTTTATGGGTAAAGTATGATTTCATTCTTATGTATATATGTACCCATGTTTCCTTTCCATGTTTTTATAACCCATACTGAGCTTTTTATGCTCATCCGATGTTTTTTTGAAATGTTTTTCACAGGTCAAGGGAAAGGTACATGATATGATGATAGTGTCAAGGAAGTGTCAAGAAATAATCCTATTTTTTTAAATGTGTTTCCATTGATGGGAATGAAGAATACTATCTTTATGTAACCACTTTGTTTATATGTGGAAAGTAATGCAAGTTTTATGATCTAATTCTCTAAAACTCTAAACCCGAAAAGATCCTCAATGTGTAATCTTGTAATAACTCAAGATTCAGTAAGGTTTAAGGCTGGGGCCTTATATGAATAGTCTGTTCTGATTTTCCATCAGTTTGACGGTGGTAGTTAGTGATCAAACTAAGTTCAGTATACAAGGCCTTCTAAAGACTTTTCCAGAATCTTGATATAAAATGGGGATTATGATCAGAAACAATCCATAGGGGTACACCATGGAGTCTTTCAACTTCATTAATATATAGTCTTTCCAGACGTTCAAGTGGTAAATATTCTCTTATAACAATAAAATGTGCTGACTTTGTAAGATGATCAAAAATGACCCAAATTGTATCATTCCTTCTAGATTTCATTGGTAGATCCATGAAAAAGTACATCATAATATTATCCTATTTCCACTCAGGTATCGGAATAGGTTTCATGACTCTTCCAGGTAGTTGCCTTCTAGCTTTCACTTATTGAAAAATCATACATCTGACACAAAATCAGCAATCTCCCTCTTCATGTTGTCTCACCAAAAATGTTCCATCAAATCTCTATACATCTTGTGGTTCCCTGGGTGTATAGAGAAATTGGAGCTATGAGCATCATCCAATAATTCTCATGTTATATTAGTTATGTTAGGAACACGAATTCTCTTCCCAAATTTCAAAATTCCATCTTCATATATGAAGTCACTCAATATCCCATCATTCAAAGCATCACTCTTCTTTTGAAACTCCTCATAATCGGTCTGAGAACTCTTTAGCCTTTATAGTAAATATGGTTTGTAAACCCTTTGAAAAATTATTGATGTTTCACCTTCAATGGTTACTCCCATATCCATCTTTAATAGATCCATGAACATAGGATCCCCTTAAACTCTCATCTTGTTCAGAACTCCATGATCCCATCTACTCAAAGGATCTTCCACCTTATTTTCCTTCCCTGGCTAGTATTGTATAGTGAAATCATAATCTTTGAGTAGTTCAAGCCATCTTTTTTACCACATGTTGAGTTCATTCTGTGAGAAAATATACTTCAAACTCTTTTGATCATTATATATCTCACATTTTTCACTATAGAGATTGTGTCTCCATATATTTAAGGAAAAGATTACTGCTTCTAGCTCAAGGTCATTAGTATGATAGTTTTTCTCATCAATTTTTAGATGTTGTGATGCATAGGAAATAACCCTATCATTTTTCATAAGGAAACAACCAAGTCCTTTCTTTGAAGCATCACTATAAATAACAAACCTATCATTCCTTGATGGTAGAGTCAATATAAGAGCATTGACTAATATTCTAATCAGTTCTTCAAAACATTATTCACACTCTTTTGTCCCAACAAATTTAACCCCTTTATGTAGGATTTTGGTTAATGGGTTAGCCAACCGGGAAAAATTCTAGATGAAATGTCAATAATAACCTATAAACCAATAAAACTGTGTACCTCAGTTATGCTCATCAGTGCTGGTCATTCTTGGATTTCTATGGTCTTTGAACGATTAACAGAGATTCCATCCTTAGAGACAATATGTCCAAGAAAAGAAATCTCTTGAAGCCAAAATTTACACTTACTAAACGAACCATATAATTCATTTCTTTTTTGGGTTTTCCGAATAGTGCGCAAGTGATTTTCATGATATTCATAGATTTTTAGTGTACAATGATATAATCAATAAATACCACTATAAAGTCATCAAGATATTCCTTGAAAACTCTTTTCATTAGATCCACGAAGGCAGAGGGTGCATTAGTCAATCCAAAAGGATTTATTGTAAACTCGTAAGGCATGTACTTGGTTTGAAATGTTGTTTTTGGAATGTCTTAATTTTTTACACACAACTGATGATATCCAGATTGAAGGTAAATATTTGAAAAATATTCAGCTCCATGAAGCTGGTCGAAAAAATCATCAATGTGAGGTAGGGGAAACTTGTTCATTATTGTTATAGCATTGATCTCCCGGTAGTCAATTCCCAACCTCATAGATTTATCTTTCTTAATAACAAAAGGGCTAGGGATACCCATGGAGAAAAACTAGGGTGAATAAACCATATATTACTAAATTACACTAATTTTTTCTTTAGTTACACTAATTCCACAGTGGCCATTATATAAGGGGTCTTCGATATGGGCCTTGAACCATGAATTAAATCAATGGAAAACTCAATTTATCATTCTGGAGGATGTCCAGGTAAATCCTATAGAAACACATCAACATATTCTTGCACAATAGGTATGTCCTCTATTCGAACATTCTTTTACACACCCATTGTTATTTCATTATCTTCTTCCCCAATAATTGAATTTAGTACAGCTGTTGGGGGTGGATCAAGATAAGAATTATATTGTCATGTTTCTGCTCTAAAAATAAGTTACTCCTTATCATCATCAAAAATAATAACCTCCTTCTTCTTACAATAAATTTTTGTATCATGGTCCGAAAGACAATCCATACTAATGATTATATCAAATTTAATAATTGATATGATGATGAGATCAGTGGATAAAGAATATTTATATGCTTTAATGGGAATTGAGTCCCAAAACATTGTTGCAATGATACTTCTCTTAGGAGTTTTGACTGACACCTCCCTTGTTAAATCAAATTGTAAATATCTAATTACCTTAGCAAACTGGGAAGATATAAAACAACACGGTGATTCAAAATCAAATAAAGCATTGGCTAAACTTGAGGAAACCATTAAATTACCTGCCACCACATCTTTTGAAGCTTCAAACTCAGCAGTAGTGATCGCATAATCTTGGCCTTTCTCCCTTGGCCTTTTCTAAGGTAAGTTTCTTTAGCACATAGAAAATTTGTTTGCATAATGCCCCTTTACTCTAAAATTATATCATTCAATATTGACATCCTCTTTCTACCCCTTACAATCATGATCTTGGTGGCCTTTTTCTCCACACTTGAAATAGAATCACATTCCCTTCATGCAAGTACTGGGGTGTTTCTTCCAACCTTTACTGCAGGATGGATATTCCACTTTTCTCTTCTACCCCTTAGTTACATTTCCAATGTGTTCAACAGATCTCTTCTTCTCTTTCTTTTCTTTAAAGTCGTATGACTTGGAGAATACCTTTTTTATCTTGATAGCACATGAGACAATATCTTCGTACGATGAGAAGGATTGTGAGACTAATTATCGACAAAGAAATTGTTTTAACCCATCAAATAATATATCATTGTTACTCCTTGGGTTATGTATATAATATGTTGCATGCCTTCCTAACCTTGGAATGTTAGCCTCATACTTTTTGATATTTTCATCCTCTATTTTCCTCGGACTCAGAAATTGTATTTCTATATCCGCTCGATGGTCACGAAGAAAGTTTTTTTCTAATAAACTATCTTTAAACTCCCTCCATTCCATGTTCAATAAATCTTCATCTTCTTTTTTGTTTTGGTTTAATGACCTCCATTGATCTGCATCTCCCTTGAGGAGATAAACTTACAGGACAACTTTTTTCCTTTCTCTACTCCCCAAAGAATGAAATATTTTCTCTAAAGAACTTATCCATTTCTCAGCTAATAATGGATTTGTACTCCCATTGAATTTTTGTGGTTGTTGCCTCGTGAAGCTTTCTAACATTGATCCTCCGCATTGTGGATCAGGGTTCTCCATACAGGTAAGGTTATTATTCATAACCTGAGTGATTTGTCCCAATATTGGAATAAGATGATCCGCACCAGTTACATCACCAGCTCCACTATAATTATCTTTAGTAGAAGGGAAATCCCTACATGTATTATGTGTGTTGATACAGTTTCCGTTCCTTTAATTAGGTTCTATTTCTAAACAATGGAATTAAGTAGATTAGTTTATGAATCACAATACATAATTACATAATTGTATAACACTTAACATAAATTTAACAGTTCATGGATATAATACATAATCATAAATATGATTTCATTGATTAGGTATATACCCATAAATCCTTCCTAATGGTTTTTAAAGAAAATGTGATTTTTCTTAGGCATATCCCCTAGGAGTGTCATAACCAAGAGTGTAGTAAGGCCATTTTTCGTGAACCAGGATTCCAAGAGTCAAAACCAAAACTCTTTGTCGATGTTTTCACTCCATGGTACAACTATGCTAGGGCTGCCTCTACCTGATCATATCCTGACAGGGATGTATTTCTTTGAAAATACCCAAAATCTCTACATTACCAAAATTCTAGGAAGTTCTTCTATACTAATCCTCAAACTCTATCTTAGGTTAATGTTCTCTAAACAGGTTTTATCTAAATCTATCTTTAAAGGTTTGTACTTAAATTCCTCTGATACCAATTGTAACACCCCAACCCCAGTTACCAAGATTCAGTGCATTATTACATAACATTGGCATGATCACAAGGTATCAAATCCTGAAAGACCGATCTGTTTAGTAGCATTGAAAGTTCTAGATACATTCATAAGTTTTACATTACATAATAAAATTAAATAACAACAACATTGTCTCCATTTACCACATTCATATCCCTTAGAATATCCATTCAGGCCAGTCATAATATACTTCTTCACATCCTGTGTAAAATAAAACATAGAATGGGGTAAGCCCAGACGCTCAGTAAAGATAACAATATAGCTAAAAATTTAATAAATAAGCAAAAACATTTATGTTAATGTATAATACAAAAAAATAAAACATTTAAACTTAAAATTATTCATAATATGGACAATATAAATCAAACAATTCCATTTACTTATTCCCATGGATATTCTATTAGTCATATAATCACCTGCAATATCAATAGACAATTTCATAATGATGGAATGCATAATGCAAGACTTCATAACCACATAGTCAAGGCCTTGTGCCAAGACTACAAATACGATTTTGTCAAGGCCTTGTGATAAGACACTAGTTTTTCTAATGAAACCTACCGATACATCGAGGATCTATAGTGGGCTCCACCAGTAACTTACTTTGTCGAATGCATTCTTTATATAAAAATGTTTAAACATAACATAAACATTCATATTAAAACTATCGTACGAAATATTAATACATTAATCATAAACCATGAACGGTATAAAAATAACACATCCATAGTCAATAATATCACAAAACCTTCAATACAATATATAAGATTTGGATCATAATAAATCGACATCAAACAAATTTAAAATCCATCCAAGGATGTAGATATAGATGAAATTAAAACTATTTGAAATAAATACCTCTTTCTATTTTGAAATAATTTAAAAGTCAAATTATTATAAAATAAAACATTGATTTTGAAAATATTCTTATAATCTTGTATGGGAAGCTTCAACGATGTTATAACGGTGAAAAATAGCCGTACCCGCTTTATAAGTGAAAAAAACACATTCTTACCTTAATTTTTTTGAAAAGGTCATGAAGTACCATGTTTGGAAAACGACGGAAAGATTCCTTTCAAAATATACATGTTCAAATAAGGGTATAAATGACTCTAACCCATAGACTATTAAACAGTAAAAATGTTTTAAATTACATTATTAAGAAAACAGGTATGTGGATGATAAAGAGGTCCCAATAAATACTTACATATTAACAACCTCGGATAAGTAAAGAGATTGTAAAATTAACCCTTACCATGTACTTTTCCTTGGTCGAGGGTATGTTAACCTTGTGTATAATATTTAAATAATTGTTATTATATTATAAAATAACTATATACATAAATATTATATCATATATGATCCTTTAATATTGGTTTGTTAATAATAGTTCTATAGTATCATAGCTTTGGGTGTTAACTGAATCGTTTTCCTTTATATGCTTGGTTACGTAAGACATGTTTATTATGGATAAAATGTATTTCATTCATATAAAAAATAATATTATGTTCATAAACATTAATTTTAATAACAAATTGAAAATTATTCATTAATGATTATGATGGGGAATGAATCTCATCGCGTTCGTGGAGACGGTAATCCGTACATACGCATGAATGACAATATCATTATATTGATGGTGAAATAGTGTGTAATTGAATGGTATATAATATATACAGAATCATTAACATGTCATATTTATTATTTAAATATTTTATACTCATTATTATACACATCCAAATAATGAATTGTTTGAATAACAAACTACCCCACGACGTGGAGATGGTAAGTCGTACGTACGCACGTATGAGGACTTTGTCATTTATAGGATGGATAAAATAACGAATTTGGTTGTACCATATTTATAATAACATAAAATTAGGTAGAAGGTACTGGACTAATTATTTTGGTATGGAAACAACAAAGAAATAGAAAGTGGAAGAAGAAAAGAACATGAAAGAGGGTGTTGAAATTATTACCTCTTCTTCGGGTGTTTCTTTTTGAGTTGATCAAAAGGGATCCTTGGGTTAGCTTTATGATCAAAGTAAGGCCTCTAGGTTGAATTTAGGAGTGTTGTTAATATATTTGGGTAGGGTTTCGCATTGCCAAATGGCTTTGGATGTGTGAATTTAAGAGAAGGGGAAGTACCCTTTTGTTAGAGAGGTGAGGGCCACTTTAGGAAATGCTTGAAATATTATTTTATAATAAAACTATTTTCGGTTTCTAATGGCTCAAAAATGATTTATTTCTAAGATAAGGTAGGTATGGGTCTAAAAACTCTCAACAAATAGGTTTAAGATAGTTTTAGGTCACCATATTAACCTTATCTATTAGATTTAACTCTTAGTTAAATAGTTTGATATTTACCATGTATCTTTGTATTTTTATATTATATTGATAATAAACATACTATTAACTAAAATTAGAACCCCAAGTTGTTAATTATTGATATATATAACCTTATCTAAGTCCTTTGGAAGAACTGTAGATTTTTATGAATAGTATATCAATTAATAATATAGTATTTGTTTTAAATACTCAATTATGTCAATTTTGACACTATTTAGTATTTGATTTTTTTGAAATCCATAAAAACATTATCACTTCAAATAAAAATTATTTAATCAACCCTAACATGTCATATTAACATATAAAATTAGTGTAATTCATCATAAGTATCAATTTACATTTATTTCGATATTTATAATATCAATTATTTTAATATTTCATTAATAAGGTAATTAATGCATCATCATTTTGTCATAAATAAATAAAATTATTTAATGTATAAATAATATTAATAAAAACCATTATGTATAAAATGTTTTTATATTTCTAATGAATATTTATAGTCGAATTTATCTAATATTTAACATGATATTTAAAATGTTTTAGTTATTAAACATTGAATTTAACACATTTAACTCTTCTTTAAATAAAATAATAATAAAGGTCCTAATCTAATTCAAGTGGACCAAAGAGGATAATATTTTATTTATAAGGTTTTTTTGGTAGAGTTAAACTTATCCAATAGAATTAGGATAGGTTTTAGGGTAATTATAATATCATTTTTACCCTTAATTACCCTATTTACTTTTAACCGTGGTAAATAAGTCAAAAGTTACTATTCACAAAAAAATTATTTTTATCTTATTGAACAATGTTTTACTTACTGATTTTATCCTTGTTTCAAATATTTTTGAAATTCAACACATAGAATCAGTAAAATTATGTTTTATGCAAATTTTCAAATGCTCCTAGAATGTGGGTAAAAGACCACAAAAAGTTCAATAAAATTTTATATATCTAAAATTATTATAAAATGACTCCAATTAATTACATCTAAAATATATAGGTATTATGTATCTATTTTTACCTAAAATAAATTAATATAAATTAACAAGTTATTTAAATAAAAATTCGGTTTTAAACAATAATGCAGTGTTTCTCACTATTCATCAATAATTGAATGTTTTCCGAAAAATACCAAAAATTCACCCTAAGATAATTTTGATAATCTGAAGCCAAAAATGAAGTCCATTTTGAAAAATAAAATTTATAAAATTTCAAAAAGTGGGTATTACTATTCATAACACCTAGTTTCATTGGTCATGGTGTGTTAAAACTCCACGTTTTGTAGAACGCAAGCTACATCATTATTCAAAGGGAAACATATCGTGGAAGCTTGGGGTGTTAAAAAAACGATTCATCACTAAAACATGAAATGAATTATTAAAATAATAATCATATATAGGGTAAATATAACATAACATTTTTTATAATACACTAATCCAACAACCTCTTTATATCTTTATTGTTTATGTTTTTATCCAATCCACCTAATTTACCATAATCCTCCTGAATTATCAATATGATAATAACCCTCATGGTTATATGGGATAATTAACATACACCCATATAACATTATAACCTATAAAGTTATCTAAACCTTTCCTTTGATACCAACTATAAGGAACCATCATTAATCATTACATAATCTTGAGTTAATTTATGAATTCACATTGGCAATTTTTTAAGATTTATATTTTTAGATATTTATTCCATAACTATTACATAAAAAAATAATATATAAAAAAGTGGACACTTCCAAATACTTTCCATTATTTTTACCAATGTAATCCCTTTTAAAATAAAACATTATTTATTTTCAAGAAACATCTTTGATACTTTCATCAAGACATCATCTTTGTCCTTAATAATATTAAGACCAGTTAAATTCATTTTAAAACGTGGGATGAAAAAAAATCTCTATAAGGGACCTAAAATAAAGAAAGAAACTGTTAGTCAATGAATATCTAAAACTCATGAAATCATTTTTACAAAATCATAATTTTTACCCATAAAACATAAGATCATTAACATACCTAATGAAATCATAAGATTCCTAAAAAACTTCTATAAACTCCTTAATCATAAAGCTAACTTGTGGAATCCATATCATACATACACAGTAGATTTGATAGCAATATTGAGAGAAATATTCATGGTCACATTTGGAATACCCATCATAGTATATTCTCTAAATCTCTTAGGATAAACCTTTTCTTTTATCGCTATCTCATTACACAATTAATTTGAGAGATGTAACAAGAACACCAACCCTTGGTTTATCATGGAACTAACTGTATACATAATAAAATCCCAAGAAACAAAATATAATAACATCACATAAATCATGTATAAAATAATAATAACTTTCCACTTTAAAATCACATTTAATTTTACAAATCCACACACTAATAAATGAAAGCACGTTATTTGACATTAAAATTATAAAACTATAAAGGCGTAATCAAAACATTAAATTTATATAAAATTGGTAAAATACACTCATGCTATATATTTAAAAAAACATTCCTTTTGTATTTTGTAATAATAGTGGAAATAGTAACTTTTAAAGCGGTTTTTTATAGAATGTCAAGCATTCCATATTGAAAATAGAAAAACTATTACTTTTTGAAAACCATTGAATGAAATTAAAAATAAACATAAAATATCCTTCAAAATAACTTTATATCTATATATAAATATGTAAAATAATATCAAGAATATTGATATGGAGAAATGGATTTGATAATTAAATCCTTAAACATTCAAGGTGTCCCATACCAGTTTGAGCATTTAAATCTTAAATTCCTTGAATGAATATATTTACCAAAACATTAATTAAAATTATTATAGATAATATATATATAAGTAATTTCATAGTGTCTATATATACACCTTATAAAAGAATAAAGGTGCATATCATCAAAAAAATGCCTCAATGAAAGAAGATTTAGATGAAATATCTTACCTTGAGTCCGACTCATCGCGTACAATATTTATATTACTATAAATTAAACTTAGGATAATTTATAATTTCTTGATAACATTTTTCAATTTTTTTATTCCATTTATATCATTAATTATCATGTTATAATAATTATATGTTTATTTAAGTTCATATCAGACGTTTTGGTAGTATTTAGTACTTGAGTTCAAAAATGAACTTGGTATGAGGTAAATAGCCCATGTGGTCATAAGTAAGTCATATCTATAATAACATTAATGAAATAATAATCACGTTTTTATATAAATTATAACATTAAATACATTTATGAAATATGGATAAGAAAAATGAACAACATTACAATCATGGAGACCGTAAGTTGTACGTATGCATAAGTAACATCTTCATTTTTCATTATTAATTATGAATGTAAGGTAATTATTAGTTTATCATTCCATAATGATTATATAATACTTAATATCATATTAATAATTTAAATATACTTACATATATCATACAAGTTATGAAGATAATAAAAATGAATCACATCGCTTCACGGAGATGATAGTCCACACACAAGCACGAATGATGATGTCATTTTTATATTCATATAAATTATGAATATAATTGATATATTATGATATTATAATGATAAATATGTTATTAATATCACATATGAACATTAATTTTATCATTATAACCATTATTTAAATATAGGTATTAAAAAAACTATATCGGTTCCTCTGGTTGTAGTTCGTCGTACACAGGAACGAAAAGTTAATTTCCCATTTGGTGAAATTGGAGATGGGTTCAGTTGGTGATATTAACATAATGACATCCCAATATACTAAGGATATTTGGGTTTTCATTTCATAATGGTTTAAGGATATTTGAATTAGTGGAAGAATGAATAATATAGAAATACTTAAATAAAATCAATACATCTTTTTCGATTGATCAACTTTGAAGAACAACTTAACACCTCTAAGGAGGGTGTTCTGCCTAAAATAAGGACAAAAGAATGTGGGGAGGGATTATTGGAAGGTATTTTGTTAGATATTATCCAATAAAAATTGTTTATTAAGTATATTTAATAGAGAATATGGGTACCATTTATAAGAGAGGGGAGGGGCACCCTTGGAAACTCTTAGAATATTGATTTAATATAAATTAATTTTTAACTCCAAATGACTCAAAATTGATTTATGTAAAAGATAAGATAAGATTTTTTTGAAATCCGCTCATACAATAATTTTTAGAAATTTATTTACATTATTTTAGACCTTATTTTTTTTACCTTTAATTAATCTATTTTAATTTTAAATACGATAACAATATTTTAAATATTAAGTGGCTATAAATTTTACTTATATGGGGTCAATTTCCCATAAATGGACACTTTATGTACATTTATACCTTATCATTATCACTTTTTAATTTTCAATGATATTTATTATTTTTAAATAATTTAATAAAATATTATTTTTATAAAATATCAATAGTGCCAATTTTGAAACTATTCATTTCATTGAATTTAAATAAAATAAAAAATGAGAGATAAATTTGAAAAAACCCATTTAATAGACATATAATAGGTCATAGTCATCCAGAAAATTTGTGGAGTACCCTAATTAATTATGATTATTTTTATTTTAATATTTTTCATATCATTTAATTTATATTTTTATTAATAACATAATTAGTTTATCATAGTGGTGTTAGTATTTATGGTAATTATTTAATCTCTAAAAATTATAAATAAATTATCATGATGTATATAATTTCATTAGATTTATAGAGACTATTTTTTATAGAATTTATATCATATTTTGATATATATTAAAATTATTATACTTATTAAAAATAATAGGGTGACATTTTTTTACTTTTATGTCACTTTATTTTATTTTAATAATATTTATATATTTTTTATAGTAAAAATCCATTAAATAAGTCAATTAGGATCTTTAGGTGTTAAGAGTTGATTTTTACTCACACAATAGTATTTTTACAGGTTTAATGGTAAATTCTTTGTCCTTATCATATTATTTTGTTACCTAAATTATCTGATTTACCTTTAACTATGACAAATAAAACATATTGTAGTTACTATTAATAATGTCCAAAAATAAAAGGGACTAATTTACTTAATTTGGACCTTAATATTCGAAATATGGACTCTATTTTTTAAAATTCAAAACACATAATTGGTATAAATTAAATAAAATTTAATCTCATTGACAGAATCAGAAAATCGGTTTTTAGGTAAAATGTTCAAAAGATCACATAGTTTTTATCTCCAATTTCATTGTGAAATTGATTCAAATGACCAAAATTGAATTAAATGAAAAAAACATAATCTAAATAAACTTTCAAACTATTTAAATTCATTATTTAATAATATAATAAAATTATACAAAAAATCATTTTTAAATTAAAACGCAGTATTCATCCCTATTCATTAAAATATGAATTGTGTCCAAAAAAATAAAAAATTAACGAAATTAAATTTTTATGTCACTCTTCCAAAGAAGAAGTTTATTTTGTGAAATATAACTTATAAAAGTGTCAAAACTCTATTTAAAAAGGTTTTTCAATCAAAATGAGGTGAAAGTGTATTTTTAGAAAAATACTCCTTTTTCCATAAAATTATATTTGCTCTTATATAATGTATAGAAAACACATAAGATGAATTTTAAACATTATATTGAATTAATATTTCACTAATATGTTTCTAAAAGAGTTATTTTATTATTTTATGAACACAATTATTCACATTTAAATTGTTGTTCATAAAAATACATATTTTATATTCAATTGGTTTTTAATTTAATTTCATGAAAGTTTGGTAACCAATGAATCATTATATAAACATGTGTAAACCATATTTTCTTAATTAAATTAACATTGTTCATTCCCTCCATTCTAATGACTAATAAATAACTACCATAATAAATAATAATATTTTGTTTTTCGTTTAAGCATGATGCGGTGTGTTATGTATGATATCAAATATTGTGATTCCTTTTAAAAACATAGGATGCTACAGAAAATTTAAAATATTTTAATTTTTATGTAAATTTTTCCACTAAAATTTTATCACATTATTATTATAACATTTTTTGTGACTTTTTGAAGGGTTTCTACAATGTTGACAATATATTTTTCACAATTGGCACATGGTTTGGGTAAACCATGCGATACACCTAGAATATTAAAAAAATTAAATTTATGAAAATTTATTTCCCTCTTTTTCTCCTAGGTAGTTTCACTCCCCGCACTCTCCCCCCTCTCATATTCATGACTAAATGGATTACCCTATCCATTCTAATTTTCCCTTCCTCGCCCATTTTTTGGGTGATTTGTTGTTTGATTTAAGGAAAATTCGTTTCCAAGTAAAGTACTTTTCCCTCCTACTTTCTCTTCCTATATTTTCCATTCATTTTTCATCCCTCCCTATCACTGTGTCGGCCCTAGAAAAACTCCAATTGGGTTTATGGTTCTAAAATCATGTGGATCTCATTCTTATGGTGTGTTATGGGTCATCTAATCCTTTCTCTCTCTGTTGTTATGGAATTTACATCACCTAATCTATCCCTAGATTGTTGTTTTTGTGCTTTTTAATTTCACTAATTTCCCCCTATTCTTATGTGTTTAAGATTGATTTATTTAAAATGATAAATACTATTTCAGTTCAATTGAATTTATGAAATCATGATGCTCTATGTTTTTAATTGATTGCAATTCATTCCCAATTTGGTTTTTGGGGATTTGGATTTCATTTATATATGAACTCAAAGAAAAAAATAATTTTTTTAAATAATAATATATTTTAGGTGGTTTTGTAAGTTAAACTGGATGTTTAAAAAATTAGAGGTCATTTGTAAATTTAATTAGTTAAACTCCTTGGACTCGGAAATTATACAAATTTTTTCTTGTTCTTGTATTCTTTATTTATGTCTAACGTTATGGACGTCATTCATCATGTTTAGCGATTATGCACATATGTATATATATAGTTATATATATATATATATGTGTGTGTGTGTGTGTCTAAATGAGCACATATTCACATGAGAACATGTGAATATGTGCATTGAGGTGTGTTTATATATATGTAATTACATGTGATTGAAATGTTTAAAAGGTATGTTTTGAAATGTAAGCCTAACATCTAATTTTTTTATTTATATATGTTTCCAAGTAGTTAGTTTTAAATGGTTTTTTTTAATTTAAAAATAGTTTGATCTTATTATATTACTTTGAAATTTCCTAAAGAAAAAAAATTGATTTCCAAGTGATATTTAAAACGTGTTTTCAAAAGAAGGCATAGTTTCGACTTATATATTTGATTTTGGGTAGTATATATTTATTGAATCAATTATTATAATGTGTTGTGATATATGGTTAGAACATGGGAGTCTATAGGTACGTGGGTAACTAGATGAGTGTTGCTCTTGGTCAGTGTGTGGACTTGATAGAGGTTAGTTACATTGAGACTATAACAGATCCCAAGATTGGTATATATCATTATGTTTATCTAGGTCAAATATTTTTCCATGATTTTGTTTGTTATCTTTGGATCATATATGTCATATCTCATTCCCTTGTGTTTTGGATTATGTTTGTGATGTTTGAGGTTTTTATGTTCCCACTCTTACATTTATGGTGTATTTTGTGGTTATGGTTTTCTTACATTGTTTTTCGTTATCACTTAATTATTATACACTTTAGTCTCTTGTATGTATTTGTTTTATTTATCATTGTTTTCATCATTACATTTTATTATTATTGGTTTCCTTCTTAGTCTCATTTTAAATTAAGAAAACGGGGGAATTCCAAAGGCTTGTTTTACATGGGTTGTATTTCATAAAGGGATTTACAAATGTTAGTTTAATATAAAAAAGTATTCTTAGGATAATTAAATTAATTTCAAGGTGATTTTTTTCATTTAAAGATAAAATTAATCATTTTATAAAGGTTTTTAAATGCTTATTTAAAATGGTTTTGGGTTTTAAAGACAGATGCTAAGAAAAGAACACTGTAGGTTTTCCTAAAATGATAAAATAATATTTTCTAATTTAATTTCAAAATTTTATGTTTTTGGTTCATTATGGAATAGAAAATCAAGGGCTCTATGGTTTTTACCATTTGTGCTATTGAGCTCACATCCTACTCACACCACTCGATTTTTGTAGAACAAGTGGCTTTGAAGGTTCTAGATTTAATTTTCAAATGGGTCCCTTTTTGGATTGAGCATGACCTCAACTCACATGTGATATTTGATTAGGTATGTTGATATTTACATTAATTGTTTTTGTAGTTCAATCTAAATAGGAATTTCCTACTTTCAGTTATATTTATTAGTGTTGTACTATATCTGTTGAGGTTGTAGTTAAACATGGGGTTTTTTGTGGCATGAATTGGAGGGTGATCTGAGGGTTTATTTTTTATATGACATATTTATTGATTATTTAAATTTTTTATGTTTATAATAAACTAATGCTTATTTTTATTTGTAATGAAAATCCAACTTATAGACAGGTCATGTTGAATATTTGGTTGAAATGTTTTGTTTAATATACTAAAATTTAACGGATAAATCATCATCAAAAATTTATTTTGATGCCTATAATGCTTATCTTTGGCCCAGGGAGATCAAGGATGCACCTCAGGTCAGTGGAGAGTATGTTTAAGTGCTATGTTTGGTGGAATCCTAGGTTGAGCTATTATAGTAACCATCATCATGATGCTCCACTCATCTTCATCGAAGACTGTCCATGCCTCATCCCAAATCATACTGACATCTAAGTTTCTTGCATAATCACGTCATTGAAACTTCACAAAAAACTGTATTCATCTTCTTGGGACCTCCTATATCCATGTTGAAAAAATCCCAATAATCCCAACTCGATTCTACCATTCTTTAGTGGAATTGATGTCAACCCCTATCCTAAATTCATCATAATAAGAGGGATAATAAAGGGGAACAAGAATAGAAAAGAACAGAGGAAGAGGATCATATTAAACAACTACAGAATCACCTAAAAACCACTCCACATAAAAGGGGATCAAGGAGAGTAAGGAAGGGGTAACATGATGAAATATCCCTCCTTGTGATTCCTCTCAACCTAAAACCCAAAGGGGGTGACCTAAAAATAACAATTATTCCCCTGTTAAAACAATACACAAGGATCCTAGTCATAGTGTACCCATGAGAGTCACAATTTAATTCCTCCATGCATGGACATATCATGAAATATTCATCCTAGGTCATATAATGACCACCCCTAGGAAGAGGTCCTAACACCCCTACATGTCCTCATCATGGTATGACCCCTCTAGGTAATAGTGTGACGCACCACTTATATTTGAGGACTAATCCATATCAGCACGATGTCCCCTATCGTGGATCATCCATCACAACCCTCTATATGATTCATTCCTCATGAAAAGACATTACAATGTAACTTAATGTTTATGGGATGAAAATTTTCTCCTCCCCAAAATCGAATGGAAAACATAAGAGTCTTCATACCCCTATGTCTAATTCATCCCTACAGCAAGATGCCTCCCACCATAGTGAAAAAACCATTGATAAGGTATTTACCCTTATATAAAAAAACAAAATACATTCCACCATACCATTATGACAATTAGTTATGTTGTGACCACCACTCACTCAATGCTTATCATGGCATGACCCTCACCATTTATAATGCGATGAGCCATTTGTAGCCAAAATAAGCAATGGGGTCACCCGAACCCCACTCTAACATTCACCTTAGACCTCAAAACACTTAAAAATCCTCAAACAATGTCCAAAATAATCTCTTAGAGATGTTACATCGCTTATGATTTTGATAAGAGTCCCAATTATCAAAATATCCCTTACTCTATTACCAAAAAATTAACTTTCTTATGAATTTCTCCACTTATAATGGCATGATTCATTGCACATACCGATATAATCTATCTGTCTCTAACATTAAGTGACTAATAGTTATGGATAATTTCATTATTCTATATTATATCTCACATTTTCATGCTTCTATGAAATAAACCGAATAGATTGAATGAATACATCATATTTCATTCATCCCACAAGTTAGGTGCATCACATGTCACTCGACTGAGAATGAACTTATATTTCCTCAATAAAATTTAATCAAGTGTCCAAATGTCATACCATTCATAGATGGGAAAAAATATCATCCTGTTTTAACTCAATTTATAACATAATCAATAACATACCAAGTTATCCTATGATTAGATCATCCACAAGGATGGTGTAAGAAAGATATCAAAGTATAAAGGTTCACATTATGTGAATATTTTTAGAATTTGGTAATTAGGATTCATATGAATCATAGACAACTAAGTATATCAATGATCGTATGAAATTCCATGTTATATACTTTAGCATGTTAGTCTTAATAATGATTCATCACTTATTATCTCATGATTATTATCTGTATCAAATACAAGATTATACTCACTCTAATATTAACATATCATCATAAAAAATAATACTCCATAATTATAATAAATTATTAGAAACTAAAAGTCACAGATTGATGTGTTTTTTATCATTCTAAAGTTCATGTAAAATGCATAGAACACATGAATAGATATTAAATAGATATTTTCTTTATTAATATTATAATACTCTAAACATTTTCATTGAAAAAAAAATTATATATATTATTTATATATCTAATACCAAGATACTTTAAAATAAAAACATGTTATCAAATTAATGTATTTTTCAATAGAGCTAAAAAAATTTCCTCTATATCTGCAAAATTAATTTTTACGTCCTCCCTCTCAATGATTTCTCAAATGAGACAATAGTTTTTAAGTATTTTTTGATCCTTTGGTTAGACAGGTGTTCATTTTCCTGAGAAATATCTATATTCTTGTCAAACAAATGCCCAATCACTCACAAAAATTCTTGGAACTATCTCCAGTTCAGTGATGAACTTCTTGATCTAAATAACTTCCTTTGTAGAATCTAATGTAGGAGTGTACTCTATCTATGTTATCAAGTCCACAATGGTAGGTTTTTTAGAACTCTTACATCTAATATCTCCACCATTTAGTTATAACATGAAACTAGATTAAGATATCATGAAATCATAAATAATTTACAAAGTACATTTAGTATAAACCCTAACAATTAGATTTTCATCAACTCCAAATACTGAGAACATATCATTTGTTCTTCTTAAGTACTTAAGTATGTTTTCACAGCAATATAGTGTTCCTCACAAGGATTGTATTGGTTTCAATTAATTATGAAGAAATCCTAAGAGACATCGGGATTAGTACATAATATCACATACATGATAAATCCTATATAAGATGCATATGGAATATTATCCATGATTCTTCTTTGGAACTATTTATTTATATATTGAGTCTTAGTGAAAGGTATTCCTCGCAACATGATGGCCACATTTTTTTCATATATTGTTAAATTTAATTTCATTAATTTTTTTATTTAAATAACGATTTTTCATAAAAATTCATTATTTTATTTTATTTTTCACGATTAACATTTTAAATGAAATTATGAAAAAATAGTAGAAAAAAATAATTATTTATAATGTAAAATAAGTTATTATAATGAAAATAATTGTTTATTCTATGTTCTAAAAAGGAAACCCTAATAGCTAGTAAGAGGGAGTTCATCTCAACCACAAGGCCCACTAGGGAAGGGAATGTACAAGGGTATATGTGTGTATAGATGAGGGTAAACCATGGTGCAAGATGGCATGGGGATGAGAATGTGTGTCAAAGAGAACCCCCTGATGCATGTTTGAATTGGGTATGATGACTGACACTGGTAATTATTGGTGGAACTCAAAAACTGAGTGTTTGTAGTGTCCCAAGATATAAATGAGTGACCATATGTGCTTCAGTACTTTATGTGAAAAAAGCATCCCAGGTAATATAAATTTTAACTAAAGTGACACCATTTGGACAAACCCACGCATCTTCTTCCTTATATAGATCTATTATGCCCCTATTTTCCAGTTTATTCAATAATATGCCATTACCGCTAACCATTAGAGCTTTATCACACCCTTAAGAAATCATGTGAAGGCCATATACACAATAAAAGCTAATGGAATCTCACATGAATTCCCTATGAATCCGAGAACTAACTTGGAACACTACTATAGATTTGGCATTTCTTAGCCCCTAAAAATAGGCTTTTTCAATGAAAAAAAGTGCTAACAATTGGAATTCCCATAAAAAGATCGACCTTTATTTGTGCTATAAAAATCACTAATAAGGGGGTCCTTTTTCACTATTAAAAATAAATCACTGATAGTCCCCCTATATCAGTTCTTTTTTAGCCTTGAAAAAGGGATCCTTTATCAGCACAATTTTAGAACTAATAAAGGGGTCATTTATCAATGATTTATTTTATCACTAATAATGTCCATTCAACTACTGCAAAAAAATAGCCCTGTAGCATCCCTATAACAACAAACCAAATCAGAAAATATAAACATTTTGGAATATAAATATATAGAAAACAAGATTGAAATATAAATATTACATTGCACTGTCATTTAAATTCAAAATTTACATAAATAATATTTACATTGATGTGATATGTATTATTAATCCAAAAAACTACAACAAATATACAAAATCATAACTCGTATCGAAGGCTTTCTCTAATGATCATCCTCTTTACAAAATCCTTCCCCTACAATAAAACCAATGATTATTTTTGTGAAAGTAAATAAACAAATACATAAATCATAATTTTAATGTTATAGAATCTAAATATGATAAATTATATAGTTAATTATATTATATATTTATGATATTATTACTTATAATATTAAATATATTATTAAGGATATATTGTAAATTTAATATTAATTTTTAATTGTTAATTAGACTGTTGATTAAAAATTATATTACGAATTATTAATTACATTGTAATTAATAAAATATATAAATTATATTGTTAATTAATAATATATATAAATCATATTTTCAATTATTGAATATGTTAATTATATTTTCAGTTATTAGTTATATTAATTACTTAAATAGAATTTATTAATTATATCATTAAACTAAAATGATATTTTTATATTAAAAACATGCACTTTGAATCAAACCATCCACATCATGTGTTGAATTAATGTGTGGTCAATTCTTATAAAGAAAAAATGAATTATGGAATATATTCATAAAGTATCAATATAATATTGGCACATTCACTCAGTTTTTCAATGTTCTAAGAGTTTTAAACTAAAATGACACTTTTATAATGAAAAAATGAATTTGATTCATACTAGATACAGCATGCGTTGGATTGATATGAAGTTTATTACTATGCACAAAAAATGAATTGTGGGTTTTTTTCTTAAAGTTTCGAGGTAGTTCAGGATCATCTACTCTGTTTTGGTAATGTGACATGCATTATACACTAAAATGAAACTTTTATATTGAAAACACACACATTGATTTATTCTAAACACATCATGTGTTTGATTTAAATGAGTTTAATTCCTACATGCCACAGATAAATTATGAATCATTTTATTAGATTGTTAAGACTATGCGAGCTCATTTACTCAGTTTTTTCTATATGGTGTTTATTTTACTTTAAAATGACATTTTTATATAGAAAACATGCACTTAGAGTCATACCAGATACATAATGTTTTAGATTGACATGTTTTCAGTTCCTACACATCAAAAATAAATTTTGGATCATTTTCCTATTATTTGAAAACAATCAGACCTCATTTTCTCAATTTTGGATTTGTGACATGCATTTTAAACTAAAATGAAACTTTTATAATGAAATCATGTGTTTTGATTCATACTATTCACATAGTTGTTCATATTGATGTGTGGTCAATTAATAAACATTTCAAATGAATTATGAATAATTTTCCTACAGTTTAAAAAAAATATGAGCTTTTTTCATTGATTTTTCTATGTGACATGCAATTTAAACTAAAATGACACTATTATTTTGAAAACACACACATTAAGTAATACCAGCAACATCAAATGTTGGAATAATGTGTGTTTAATATTTACACATAAAAAATGAATAATGTATTGGTTTCCTATTGTTTGAAAATAATCCAAGATTATTTCCCCATTTTTTACTATGTGACGCATGTTTTAAACTAAAATGACACTTTTATATTGAAATCACACACTTGGAGACATAGTACACACATCGTGTATTGGATTGATATGAAGTCAATTAATACATTAAAATAATGAATTATGAATCATTTTTATAATGTTTCAGGACAATTCATGCTTTTTTACTTAGTTTTGGATATGTGGTGTTCTTTTTATACTAAAATGACATGATTATATTGAAAAAATGGACATTGAGTCATACTGGACACATTGGGTGTCTAACTAACATGTAGTTAATTCATACATAACAAAAATAAATTAGGTATCATTTTCCTAAATTTTCAATAAAATCTGTGATCATTTACTCGTTTTTGCATATGTGACGCGTGTTTTATACAATAATGACACTTTTATATTCAAAGAACAATCATAGAGTCATACAAGATACAAAATTTCTCAGATTAATGTGCAATTAATTCTTATGCTTCTCAAAATAATTATAGATTTCTTTGCTAATGTTTTAAAATATTCTATGCCTTTTTTTTCTTAGTTTTGGCTATGAGATGCAGATTTTAAACTAAAATGACAATTTTATTTTGAAAACATGAACTTTGAGTCATACCAAACACATCATGCCTCAAGTTTGTGTGTGTTCAATTCCTTTACATCAAAAATTTTCTAGAGATTTATGCCCTAAATTTTGAAACAAATATGATCTCACTTTATCATTTTTTAAAATTTGATGATTGTTTTAAAATAAATTAAAACATTAATATTAAAAATGAATTGCCCAGATCAGTGTGAATCACTGAGAGGGGGAGGGGTGAATCAGTGATCCTTTAAAATTTTTTACTAATTGATTCTTAATCAATTAAACCTCTATGGCTTGTTAAGGCCTCGATCCACTCTTCTTGTATCTCTCACCTTTCCACGAATGATGCAGTAAATTTAAAGGCACTGGACACAAGGATTTACAAGGTTCGGCACCAAAGGCCTACGTCCTTTCCATGTTGGTTATACACCCCAACATGGTTTCTCCATTATAATCTGTTAGTATTACAATGGTCGATACATCATCCCACTGTATCTCTCCTGAGTCCCACAGGAGGGTCTTTATACTGCGTCCCACAGTGTTACCAGAGTCCCACTGGCCTGCTCCAGAATCCCACTGAAGACTTCTTCCACCCTGAGTCTCACAGGGGGCTTCTCCTGGCTCCTCGAGTCACACGAGTATCTCTTCTTCACTTTAAGTTCTTCAAGTATCCTCAGCAGCCTGGGATAAAGGCTGCTGGCCTTGCTCTGTACCTCTGATCACTTGAGTTGATCAGGTCTTCTCGTCTTACTCAGGATTTATCTCCTTCTTCTAAGGATGACCTGGCTCCTCTCCAACTACTGAATACTCAGACAAATGATGTCTTTAACTTCAGTCTGGTCCAGTCTCAGTTCACATCAACTTCATGCACTAAGTGCATGGCATCTCTGCATCCTCATGCACTGACTACATGGCCTTCTCAAATTCTTCAAGATCCTCTGGTCTTGGTCAACTCAAATGCACACAAGCAGATTTGACTTGTTTACGTGTTCACGTGCATGCATGCATGCATGCACTTCCCTGTTCTTCTTCTAGGTGAAGTAAACCCACAAAGGGTATATTCTCTTTGAGCACACACCTTCTCACTCCTTCACACGTTTAATTCCTTTTGATTACACACACATAAATGTGTGTTATACTTTGTGTGAGTGTCCTTCCTTTTCTTCTTCTAAATGCATACACACTTCTTAGTGCACACACATAGGTTCGGCCAACTTGTCTTGCAAGCACTTAACCCGTAGGGTATAGTGGCCTTCCTCCTCTCCTTTCACACACACGGCCAAGTGTGCTCTTCCTCTTCACTTAGCACACACAAATACCCACGGCCTTTTCCTCCTTTTGGCACACACACACAAATGAGGTGTGGTATTCACATGGTGCATGCACAAGGCATTAAGCCTCAGCCTTCCTCCTTGCCAAGCACCCACAACCCGTAGGGTGTGGTCTTCTCAACACGAGCCCCTTCCTTAGTGAAGGCGCGCAAGGGGTGCAGCCACTCTTGTCTTCAAATTCCGCGCAAGGTATACTTGGGTGCACAAGGCAGCGCGCAAGGTCCTCGGGTGTGCAAGGTGAAACACCTCGGGCGCGCAGGGTGTCAAGCACCTCAGCCACCCAACCTCCTCCTGCCGCGCAAGTTTGCGGGCAGTGGGGGCTCCTTCTGCCGCGTGAGTACGTGGGCAGGGACCTCCTTCAGAGCCTCGGATGGCTCTGGAACTTTAGCCACGCAAGTGGGTTGCGCGGGGCTTCAGCTTCGCGAGGCACAAAGTGCTCCGCGGGACTTCAGGTTTTCAATAAAACTTCAGCAAGCTTCTCCAATGCCTCGGGCTCCCCTTTTATAGGCAGAGGAATGCCTCAGCCCATCCGCGTGATAAATCTCGAATCACCGAAGATTTCGGATCTTCAAGATATTATCCAAATCTTGTTTTCTTCTCTCTGTTCACGCGGGTTCTCTCTTTTTTTATTTTTCCCTACGTGCATGCGACTTAGAACGCATGCACGGCCTTTGTCTCTTCTATCCCATGCAAAACACGAACACACCGAGGCCTCGGCACTTCGTTTGCCTTCGGCCTTCATTGAATTCATCATCTCATTTCATGCAAGTATATTTTAAGGCATGGTTGTGTTCGGTATGCTCAGACGATCCCAACGGACACTTCGGTTTGATTAGAGGTGGCCGGGAACTCGAATTCTTCTCTCGGGTTGCTCCTGGTTCGACGGAGGCACGCGGGAAGCTTTGGCATGGCTCGAGGTTGAGGACGAACGGGGAGCCGTTGGATCAGGTGATCAGAAGACTTTGGATGGCCTGGATCAGATCGCGAATGGCGCAATGCGATGAGCGGCTCGGATCTGGCGCGCGATCAATCGTGCGGCCAGGATGCGCTCCCGGGGATTTTTCCGCGTCCCACATCGAAGCGGCCTCCTGTTTTCACGCGGCTTATTACCCAAGCGCTGCCCGCCTCTCAGCAATTGAACTTCTCCCTCCACGGTGCCGCCCCGCACCGTGTTCTCTCTGCGGGCGCGCTCTGCGCCCACTCTGCTCCCTGCGGGCGCGCCACTGGCGCCCACTATGCATCCTCGAGCGCGCTCCTCACGCTCACGCTGCGCGGACTTCATCGCCGCGTGGCTTCGGGGCTTATACACGGCCCCAGCCTCTCTCGGGCTGGCCCCATGGGATCCCCTTGGGCGTGGTGACCTAGTCCCACATGTGCCTTGGGTTGAACCCTTAAGGCTGGCCCTTGGTGGATAATTTTTTTCTTGAATATACACTAAGTATACAAAGTACTTAAGTGTAAAATGCCAAATTCCACTTCTTCCAAGCCATTCTTCTTCTTCATTTCTTCTCATCTTCTTCTTAAGAATTCCATCACTTCTCCTCATATGATCTTCACTTAGGATATGGAATTCAAAAGGTTCATCTTCATCAACCGAACTCCTGAATCACTTATAATCTTCACAGTTCTTTATTGATCTAATCAGAGATCAATTGGATCATCTTCATGTTCACATGCACTAAGTGATAGTGCATTGAATTTATTAATGCACATCATCCACTTAGTAGTTGTGGATGGAACTCCTTTCAACTCCTCGTGCATTGTGAAGACAATGCATGGTCTTCAAACATTGTTGTGACATTGTATCCACTTGATACAAGTTCTTTGAACTTTAAGAACAGCTCAACAATCGTCAGATATTATGATGATGCTCCATCATCATCCATTCTTCGAGTGTTGTCACTTAGTATCATATTGATACAAGTATTGAAACATTAAGATTAGTTCTACAATCGTCTGATATTCATATAGAATGTTTCAACCACATCTCCTATGTCACTTAGTGAATCTCCTAAGTGACATGCATCTTAGTACCATGGCCATTCTCCATTCATCACCAACACCATCACATCCTTTGTCATTCACATATTGAACCTCCTTGACATCCATCCATTCATTCCTTGACAACAACATACCTCATTGACAACAAATGCAACACAGTGCACTTCAATCTCCCCCTTTGTATTTGTTGTCAATACACTACTTCTGCACATATGAATGGGTCAATATGTGTGCCAATATTTTCTCCCCCTTATTGGAAATCAAATGAAAAGGTGTGGTGTGGTTCACTTTCAAAAATCTCTTCCTCCCTTTGAAAAGTATTTTCTTGAAAAACACTAAGAGAGGGATGATGTCACATGTTCTCTTGAGCAAGGAACCTTTAGTAGATCAACTCTAAGTCTACTTGGGCTAACCCGGTGTAGAAAACAAGAGTGATGTAACCAAGGTACTCAATGCTGTCCAACATTCACTATACATGTGAGATCATGCTTCAAGGGGCTTGAAATTTTTCAGATATAACAATAAATTGCTAAATCCTGCACATGCTTCACAAAACTCATTAGAAAGTTCAGGTGCAAAGATAAAGCTCCCCCTTTCATCCATTTTCTTAAGATGATATTAATCTCATAACATCATCTTCTTCAGATTTTCTCCCCCTCAAGGGGTGCATTCCATTCTGTCCAAACCATCCTCCAGCTGAGAATGATCATCATCTTCAATTCCCTGCAATGTTAGCACATGTAAATACAAGTGTATAAGGAAATAAGATGGGACCTCATTGGTTCATCAATGTGAACAACAAGGTTGAGAAGATTCTCTCAACCGAGATGTCCCATTTTCACCATTCTTCACACTTGCACGTTTGATCTTCATTGATGATTGTGCTGGTGTGGTTCTCAATACATCTTCATGTGAAATATTCTTCTTCCCTTTTGCCTTAGCAATTTCCAGAACTTCATCTTCAGCTCTTTGTAGATCTTTGGCAAGTTGCAACTGATTAGGCCATATGAAAAGTAAGTCACTTGGAAGTGTGGCCTCAGTTCTGGAAGTTCCACATGGTTCCTTCGATGCTTTCAAGCTACCTTTCTTAGGCAACTTGTTTTCAATCAATCCCTTCTGCTTCTGCTGGATTGATTGTCTGTTTGAGTCCAGTCTGCCTCTATTGAATTTCATGGCTTCTTTACAAAGATCCATGATATGTCCTTTCTTTCCACAGTAGAAGCATGTTTTCTTGGTGGTCCTTCTGGATGCATCACCCTTCTTGGATTTAGACTCCAAGGTCTTCTCTTCCTTTTTCATAATCTTCTTGGGAGCATCTTCCACTTTCTTATGCTTGCTTCACAAGGATTCTTTCTGAGCCAGGTTCTGTGATCTTTTCTTCTTTTGAGCTCTGGATACAGTTGGATATTGACATGTATCTTTTTGACCACTTCTGCAATCATCCCAGATGTTGTCAAGTAATCCAAATCTATTTGCAGTAAACAGATGTCTCTGGACCTGTGGATGCTGCTTCTTTTCTTCTGGCTTGCTCCCCCTAGGCATGGGCTTCCTCTATGCTTTGGCATTCAGTGGATTGTACCAACAATCCTTTGCACAATGCCCATACTTGTTACAACACCAACATTGACCCACAAATATTGACTTTTTGATTCCTTTTGATTTTAGGGTACTTGTCTTGATTTGTTGTGCTGCTTCAGGAGAGCTTTCTTTCTTCACTGTCTTCATCCATACTTGTTTGGATTCATTCTTCCATCCTGCACTTTTTGCGGAAACACATTTAGAAACATGAATAGAAGATGGGATGGATGGTACCTCCTTTTTAGAAGTTGTTTCCCTTTTATTAGAGGATGTCTTTCTTTTAGAATCATCCTGCTCAATGCATACTTGAGTAGCAACATTTCTCCTTTCAGCTGACTGGGAGGCTTTAGCTTTGGGTGATTGCAGATTTTTCAATATCACCTCCAGTTCAAAGCATTTCATATTGAGGGAGTTCTTCTCATCCTCAACCAATCTTAGCCTACCTTCCAAATTCTGTTTCAGCTGTTCCATCTGGTCATCATGCACCTTCTTTATTTCATGCAATGAGTTGTCAAGCTCCTTCACCCTTTTGACTTTGCCTTCAAGTTGAGCATCTCTGACATTCATTGACACTCTGTGCAATTTTTCCAGTGCATGGAAAACTTCTTTGACCATTATCATAAAGAATTATTTCTCAGAAAGGCTTCTTTGCAATTCTTCAGCAGTGTCTTCATATCTTTCATTGCAAAGAGAAACGGTTTCATCTTTAGCCTTCACCAGCTTTCTGAGAGTGTTGGTTATACCAACCCATTTAGCCAACTGATCTTCCATTGTATTGGCTTCTTCTTCTAGCTGTAATTTTTCTTCTTGAAGATCAAGGATGCATGTAGCTGTACACATTGCCACTTCCTTGGGGACTGTCTTCTGAAGATATTCGATTGCACTTTGAAGATCTTTCATTGTTCCAACTTCATCACAGCTAGGACAGGCTTTCTTCATCTTATTGGCATGTTTCTTCTTTCTATTATTCTGAGTCTTGGCAAATATCTCCATTTGAGGCTGGTCACTCATTTCCTCAAATCTGCACTTCATAAAGACTCACTTGGATCTTTTAGAGGTAACCTCCCTCTGATACCAATTGAAGTGCCCAGATCAGTGTGAATCACTGAGAGGGGGAGGGGGTGAATCAGTGATCCTTTAAAACTTTTTAATAATTGATTCTTAATAAATTAAACCTTTATGGCTTGTTAAGGCCTCGATCCACTCTTATTGTATCTCTCACCTTTCCACGAATGATGCAGTAAATTTAAAGGCACTAGACACAAGGATTTACAAGGTTCGGCACCAAAGGCCTACGTCCTTGCCATGTTGGTTATACACCCCAACATGGTTTCTCCATTATAATCTGTTAGTATTACAATGGTCGATACAGCATCCCACTGTATCTCTCCTGAGTCCCACAGGAGGGTCTTTATACTGCGTCCCACAGTGTTACCAGAGTCCCACTGGCCTGCTCCAGAATCCCACTGAAGACTTCTTCCACCCTGAGTCTCACAGGGGGCTTCTCCTGGCTCCTCGAGTCACACGAGTAGCTCTTCTTCACTTTAAGTTCTTCAAGTATCCTCAGCAGCCTGGGATAAAGGCTGCTGGCCTTGCTCTGTACCTCTGATCACTTGAGTTGATCAGGTCTTCTCGTCTTACTCAGGATTTATCTCCTTCTTCTAAGGATGACCTGGCTCCTCTCCAACTACTGAATACTCAGACAAATGATGTCTTTAACTTCAGTCTGGTCCAGTCTCAGTTCACATCAACTTCATGCACTAAGTGCATGGCATCTCTGCATCCTCATGCACTGACTGCATGGCCTTCTCAAATTCTTCAAGATCCTCTGGTCTTGGTCAACTCAAATGCACACAAGCAGATTTGACTTGTTTACGTGTGCACGTGCATGCATGCACGCATGCACTTCCCTGTTCTTCTTCTAGGTGAAGTAAACCCACAAAGGGTATATTCTCTTTGAGCACACACCTTCTCACTCCTTCACACGTTTAATTCCTTTTGATTACACACAAATAAATGTGTGTTATACTTTGTGTGAGTGTCCTTCCTTTTCTTCTTCTAAATGCATACACACTTCTTAGTGCACACACATAGGTTCGGCCAACTTGTCTTGCAAGCACATAACCCGTAGGGTATAGTGGCCTTCCTCCTCTCCTTGCACACACACGGCCAAGTGTGCTCTTCCTCTTCACTTAGCACACACAAATACCCACGGCCTTTTCCTCCTTTTGGAACACACACACAAATGAGGTGTGGTATTCACATGGTGCATGCACAAGGCATTAAGCCTCAGCCTTCCTCCTTGCCAAGCACCCACAACCCATAGGGTGTGGTCTTCTCAACATGAGCCCCTGCCTTAGTGAAGGCGCGCAAGGGGTGCAGCCACTCTTGTCTTCAAATGCCACGCAAGGTATACTTGGGTGCACAAGGTAGCGCGCAAGGTCCTCGGGTGTGCAAGGTGCAACACCTCGGGCGCGCAGGGTGTCAAGCACCTCAGCCACCCAAGCTCCTCCTGCCGCGCAAGTTTGCGGGCAGTGAGGGCTCCTTCTGCCGCGCGAGTACGCGGGCAGGGACCTCTTTCAGAGCCTCGGATGGCTCTGGAACTTCATCCGCGCAAGTGGGTTGCGCGGGGCTTCAGCTTCGCGAGACACAAAGTGCTCCGCGGGACTTCGGGTTTTCAATAAAACTTCAGCAAGATTCTCCAATGCCTCGGGCTCTCCTTTTATAGGCAGAGGAATGCCTCAGCCCATCCGCGTGATAAATCTCGAATCACCGAAGATTTCGGATCTTCAAGATTTTCTCCAAATCTTGTTTTCTTCTCTCTGTTCATGCGGGTTCTCTCTTTTTTTATTTTTCCCTACGTGCATGCGACTTAGAACGCATGCACGGACTTTGTCTCTTCTATCCCATGCAAAACACGAACACACCGAGGCCTCGGCACTTCGTTTGCCTTCGGCCTTCATCTAATTCGTCATCTCATTGCATGCAAGTATATTTTAAGGCATGGTTGTGTTCGGTATGCTCAGACGATCCCAATGGACACTTCGGTTTGATCGGAGGTGGCCGGGAACTCGAATTCTTCTCTCGGGTTGCTCCTGGTTCGACGGAGGCACGCGGGAAGCTTTGGCATGGCTCGAGGTTGAGGACGAACGGGGAGTCGTTGGATCAGGTGATCAGAAGACTTTGGACGGCCTGGATCAGATCGCGAATGGCGCGATGCGATGAGCGGCTCGGATCTGGCGCGCGATCAATCGTGCGGCCAGGATGCGCTCTCGGGGATTTTTCCGCGTCCCACATCGAAGCGGCCTTCTGTTTTCACGCGGCTTATTACCCAAGCGTTTACCGCCTCTCAGCAATTGAACTTCTCCCTCCACGGTGCCTCCCCGCACCGTGTTCTCTCTACGGGCGCGCTCTGCGCCCACTCTGCTCCCTGCGGGCGCGCCACTGGCGCCCACTATGCATCCTCGAGCACGCTCCTCGCGCTCACGCTGCGCGGACTTCATCACCGCGTGGCTTCGGGGCTTATACACGGCCCCGGCCTCTCTCGGGCTGGCCCCATGGGATCCCCTTGGGCGTGGTGACCTAGTCCCACGTGTGCCTTGGGTTGAACCCTTAAGGCTGGCCCTTGGTGGCTAATTTTTTTCTTGAATATACACTAAGTATACAAAGTACTTAAGTGTAAAATGCCAAATTCCACTTCTTCCAAGCCATTCTTCTTCTTCATTTCTTCTCATCTTCTTCTTAAGAATTCCATCACTTATCCTCATATGATATTCACTTAGGATATGGAATTCAAAAGGTTCATCTTCATCAACCGAACTCCTGAATCACTTATAATCTTCACAGTTCTTTATTGATCTAATCAGAGATCAATTGGATCATCTTCATGTTCACATGCACTAAGTGATAGTGCATGGACTTTATTAATTCACATCATCCACTTAGTAGTTGTGGATGGAACTCCTTTCAACTCCTCATGCATTGTGAAGACAATGCATGGTCTTCAAACATTGTTGTGACATTGTATCCACTTGATACAAGTTCTTTGAACTTTAAGAATAGCTCAACAATCATCAGATATTAGGATGATGCTCCATCATCATCCATTCTTCGAGTGTTGTCACTTAGTATCATATTGATACAAGTATTGAAACATTAAGATTAGTTCTACAATCGTCTGATATTCATAGAGAATGTTTCAACCACATCTCCTATGTCACTTAGTGAATCTCCTAAGTGACATGCATCTTAGTACCATGGCCATTCTCCATTCATCACCAACACCATCACATCCTTTGTCATTCACATATTGAACCTCCTTGACATCCATCCATTCATTCCTTGACAACAACATACCTCATTGACAACAAATGCAACACAGTGCACTTCAAAAAACATGAAATTTGAGTCATATTGGACAAATCATTTGTTTTATTGATATAAGGTCAATTCATACATGCTAAAAATGAGTTTTGGTATTTTTTTATTTTTAGTATCAAGATAATATAAGATCTATTACTCAATTTTGGAAATGTGATGGGTTTTTTAAACTAAAATGACATTTTTATATTGGAAACACAAACTTTAGGTCATACTGGCCACCTTGTGTGTTGGATTGATGTGAAGTCAATTCATACATTACAGAAATGATTCTAGATCTTTTTCTTAAATTTTAAGGGAAATACAAGAACTTTTACTTAGTTTTATCTAGGTGATGGGTGTTTTAAACTAAAATAAAATTTCTATATTTATAATTCACACTTAGAGTAATATCAGACACATAATTTTTTGGATTGATTTGAGGAAAACTCCTACATGATGAAAATGATCTATGGATAATTTTACATAAGTATCAAGACAATATGTGATCATTTAATTGTTTATTTCTATGTGACACATGTTTTAAACTAAAATGACACTTTTATGTTGAAAACATGCACTTTGATTTATACCAGTCACATCGTGTATTGGATTGACATGTGTTTAATTCATATAAAAAATAATTTATGGATTGTTTTACTAAATTTTTATGATAATTTGAGTTTGTTTACTCATTTTCGGGTATTAAAAATTTGTTTTACACCAAAATGAAATTTTTTATGTTGAAAAAATGCACTTGGAGTCATACTATTCACATCATGTGTTAGATTGATGTTTTTTGTATTACTACACACCCAAAATGTATTATAGACCATTTTCATAAATTACAAAGATAATAGAACATTTTTTATACATTTTTTGCTATGTGGTGAATGTTTTAAACTAAAGTTGACACTTTTATATTAAATACATTTACTTTGAATCATATCAGCCACATTATGTGTTGGATTGACATGAGGTAGATTCATAAATGTTTCAAATTAATTATAGATCATTTTACTAATGTTTTAAAATAATCAAAGATTTTTTTCTTGGTTTTCAATATGTTACATGTGTTTTAAAATAAAATTAAACTTTTATATTGAAAGCACACAATTTCAGTCACACCAGACATGTCATGTGTCAGATTGAAATGTATTTAATTCTCACATAAAAAATATTAATGTAACTATTAAATAATGTTTAAAAACAATGTGATCTTTTTCTCTTGGTTTTCACAATGTGACAAGAATTTTAAACTAAAATGACACTTTTATATTAAAAACACACACTTGGAGTCATACCAGATACATTATCTATTAGATTTATTAATTCCTTATTTCTTATTTGATATTTGGATCAATATATTGGTGAGGCATCTCTTTTAGTATTTAAAATATCTTTCATTATAATTTATTTGGTTTTTTCAAATGTGAATGTACAGGAATTCATCTTGATTATTCATAATGGAGGTGGAAGTGATTGTAATAGGTCCCAGACTATTTTTACAAACTCATCAAAAGACACCAATATATAAAATGAAAATGATAGGGATAGAATCATTAAATTACCTTCCCATAAAGTTGGTAATATGACTTCAAATTTTTGGGTACAAAGATACTTGACCCATTTATATCTCTCCATTATCTCAGCTATAGTATTAAATCACAATCTCTTATGACCATGAGAAGATTCGTACATTTTCCAAGATCTTCCAAAATTCATAGAGCATAACCATGTAAGATACCTATCCTTTCGAAATAGATAAAATATTTCTTTCTATGTATGTTCATCACTAAAGAATTTTATAGTTTCTATAAACTCATCCTGAACCTTAAAGGAAATAAATTAGTGAATAGTTGAATTTTATTTTACAAAAAATATTATCTAAATAATTATGATACTAGTTATTAACATCAGAAAAGTATCCCTAATTATAAATATTTAATAAATCACTTACATAATAGGTAAATACCCCGACATGATGTTGGATAAAATTCTAACACCATGTACTATACACACTCATATATAAAAAAAATTCCTCTTCTTTTGAGTACATAGATTGTTAGAGGCCCTAGTATTATTGGGAAAATATAGAAAAACAATGAATAAAAAATATTTTAAATGAAATTATACTTAAAAAATTACTTGTTTAGGGATTCTATTTTGATTATTATGTATAATATCATTATTAAATTTACAAACATAATGTCCATAATTGTTGTCGTTATTTTGTTTTGAACACTATATAAACATTGACCAAAATATGTAAAAAAATGTGTTTTGATAGTTAAATATTACTATATTTGTATTATTATTTTTCAATTTTAAGAAATCCATATGATATTTTCGTTCAGTCATCAACCACATACCGTGATTCATTTAATATTTATAGATCACCCAATCATAAGAAAATTCAATTTTATAAAAAAACCAAAAAATATAATTTGAATTTTAACTATAAAATTTTGATTTTAGTGCATTAACAATTAATAATTCACATAATGTGTCGTCAATTTGTTGGAAATACATTCATTGGATATAAAAGATAAACATTTAGTGTATCCCAATTGATTGAGATTAGAATCTAATGCTTCCTATTATATTATATACTATCTTTTTTATTTTTTATTTCTTCTAATTTCAAATAAATTTTTTCCATTGAAATTATAGAGGGATTAATAATTCAAAATATTGCTTCTTTTGGTTTCCTCATTATATAGTTTTAATATATATACCTACATAAAATATGAATAGTTATTAACTACAATGAACATTGTATGTCATTTTTTTCAAAAATATTATAAAAATGTACTTCATTTATGTATTCAAAATTGATATCTCCATCCATAAAAACTAGATTAAAACATTTATACACTCGAGACCAACCATGTCTATGATTTACTCTCCAAATATTTCATTTTCATATTAATTGTAGTATATATTTTCATATTTGAATTTTATATCCAAATAAACTTGTAATGTTAATATATGTGGCAGTTGAACTAGGGGGGATGATACTCTCAGAAGGTCCTTTTTCTTTCTTGGTTGATCCACTAGATTTTCTTGATTTGATGTTTTGTTTCACCTTTATTTTTTTCATATCTAATTTGAAACCTCATTTCAAATATTTTTTCATCAATTGTTAATGATTTTTTTATTTAAAAAATTGTTAAATACATACCATGTATCTTTATAAGATTAAATGGACATGATAATAAAGATCCAATAGCATTATTGACCATGGTAACATCTAGATCATCAAGCATAAAAAGAATCTCAACACTCGTCTGGAGAGATACTTCAATACCCACTGTCACATGATATTTTGGGTGTTTTAATTCGGTATCATATATCCTAGGTTATGATAATCCATACCCATCATAGTATGGAGATTCATAAATGTAAATATATATATCACATACTATTTCACCCATTAGAATTAATTTAATATAAAGTTATCAGAATTTGTTTGGTTCACATTTAAGAGAAATAGTTATGAAAAAAATGATTTCCTCAGGTAAGGAATATGGGTGAGGAGAATTAATAGCCTCAAATTTAGTGGGGTTATGTGGATTTTTATATATTTATCTTTGATTCACTAATATTTTTCTTTAATCCCTTCGTATATATTGGTCCGCCAAACTAGACCGAACAATGATATATTTTAAAACATATATTTTTTCATACATTCCATTCATCATCTTGTATGTATCTTCTTACATCTTTGTCTTCTCAAAATATGTCAAAGGTGGCATTCCAAAACCTATAACTCTAACATGTCCCTACTGTTCTAACCACTTAAATGCTAATAAAAGTAATTTTAATTCAATTATAATCATTATCGATTATTGTGTCTAAACTGAATAAAAAATATATGAATGTAAATAAATATTTTTATATAATATAGTGATAATTCATAAAAAACTTTTGTTATGTTATAATTACAAATTATTTAAATACTACTTGGGTGTTTTAATCTACTAGTTTTCCCACTTTATTTATATAGGCTTCCTTATATATCACATGATGTGGGATAGAAGTGTCTTTGGATTCTGATTCATGAATATATATATATATGAAGGGGAATATGTTGTTTCAAGTAAGATAAATATTTTATTATAGATTTAAAATACATACCATTTTCTTTTCAAGTGAAATGCACCCCATTATTACTTTATAGTAGGGGTATATTTGTTTTATTGCACATTTCTTATTTTCAATAGTTATTTATTGTTGTATAAATTACCAATTTTGAATCATATTAGATAAAATAAATAATTTTAAATAAAATATTACAATTCACTTATAATGATTCCCCATTGCAATGACAGCATAAATCTTTCCATGTTTCTAATTTTATAATATGTGCATACATAACTAGTGGGTGGGGGATTTACTTTCCCCTTAGCATCTCTGAGATGATGCTTTGTAATAACTTTTTAGAGTCATTTATGATACTTTCCAATGATCATTAAGACAAATTTCTTCTGAAAATAATCTAAAATAAATGAACTCTACAAGGGATAATAAAAATAAAATAAATGTTTCATTATATTATTTTTAGTAAAATATAGAAATTATATCGTAACATTTCAAAAATATTTTCCCAAATGTTTTTGTTCAATGTAGGCATGACATTGTTCTATTTATCTATATCCATTTTCACGTGAATTATCATTATAACCCCAATGTAACTAATGCACATTGACATATTGGGTTCAATATATTGGTAGCATTGATTCCATCTAACATCAAATTTTATACATTTTATTCTTTCCTTGATAATTTCAGTAAACATGCTGATGTTATTTCATTATTTTTTCACCAACATGATGTTGATCCACTATTAATTATGAATTTTCCGCATCAATCATGCGTTCTTCCTTGGGATTGGTAACATTATCATGTGGAGAAGTCATTATTTTTAGGACTGGTCAAACATTTAATATAGATTATATAAATATAGTATAGAACATATAATATTATGAGGAAAATCATAGTGTATTAAAAAACATTAACCTACTTGTTATGTTCTCTTTTTCCTTTAAATATTAAATGGATTTGAATCATCTATCTAGTATAAAAATCCCCTCCTTTTGGTCCCATATAATGGAAAATACATTTTCTACGTTAGGACTTCCATGAAAGAATTATGAACCCCAATGAAAGGATCTTCCTCAATTGAATTTTCATGTGACCATGCTAGTGTTTTAGTCACCAATTGAAGAATTAACAAATTCTTGTTTTCTAGATCTGCGACAAAGAATATTAGTACTATTTGTGTTGTTATTATGAATAGTTCATCCTTATACCCATCCATACTAAAATTTACCTTCACAAAACTAGATTCATCGACTTTCAATTCACTTTTATAGTATAGACATTTACAATATAAAAGGATAAGTTCAAATGTTTTATAATATAACTATTATATCTGTTCAGTGATTCCAAAATATGAAATATTTACATAAATTAGATTTCTATCCTTGGAACCAGATATGTGCATCAGTTACTCCATAAGTGTAACTCTACTACTTTACATCATACTCTACTCATCTTATTCTTTTATATTTGATATATAACCATTAATTACAAAAGAAATGTAAGATATTACATTTAAATTTGTTCCCCTTGATATCCATCGAAGTCATTTGGCAATTGAATTTTAATTTTTAGATAAACTTATAAATATGATCCCAGAACAATTCATTAAACTTTTTATTATGTGTATTTTATGTCCATTCATAATCCCTTTATGGATTCCAATGTCTAAGATGTAATTTATGGGATTCAACTTATGGAGAAACCACTATACTATTATGTAAAATGTAAAGGTGATATTTATCCTACTCTATAATCATAATTGTAACAAAATATCTTCCATAAATCCTTTCTCCCAAAAGGCGTCCACCATGACAAGATTTTGGGAGACCAATTCAATCAACATATGATGGGTAATCAATATAGAATTCAATAGCTTCTTCAACAATATATCTCTATATAATACAACCTTTTGGCTGACTTTAATTCTTAATGTACCCTTTTAAAATATTCATATACCATTAAATTGGGTGCATCCATATTTAATTTATAGGAAAATATAGTTGAATTTATCAGACCAACTAAACCATCAGGTGGACCATTATATCAATGAATTATGGTGGGAAGAACATCTATAATTCACATAATATAACTAAAATTTCCTTATTCATAATTTAAAATTTCAATAAGTTTATAAAATTACTACATATAGATTCGAAAAATAATCGAACTCGAGTTAATGTATGATGCAGATATTTAGGTAGAATGCAATGTAATGCTACAGACATAAAATCTTGAATAAAAACATGACAATCATGTGATTTAAGACCCTATAACTTAAAAATAGTCATTGAAACAAATTTATTTATATTTTATGAATATCCATTTGAAACTTTTACATCATTAAGTAAGTTTCAGAAATGATATTTTTCTTATCTGGATAGAGTGTTAGTATCTAGAGTAAGAAAATTTTGTCTTTCACCCTTCATTAGTGCAAACTCTTCCATTATCCCCATGTTAATAATGTCCAGCCTAGTCTTAATTCCATTTTTTCTCTGTTAAATTTATTAATGTTTCTATAAAACTATCACATACAGTTTTTATATGTTCATGAAATGAAGAAAATTTATGATGTATAAAAAAATTTAGTATGCAAATTCAATGAAAATTGATCGCTTTTTACAACCTCATTTAGTTACGTTTTTTTTTAAATGGTTTACCAAAATAAATGTCAATATTTTTTAACTACTCAAAATGTTGATAACACATTAGTGTATATGATGTTGTAATTTTTTGAGCATTTCCATCGAATGATATTTTCCAGGATCAGTATTTATTTTGTCAGGGTAAAAACAATTTAATGCCCAAAAATCACAGTCTTCGATGAATGTTTCACCCTAACTAAGTGTGTAACTTTTTTAAAAATGACAAACCCAGCATTCATTTAATACTATATATTAACAAATTTTCATAAGAATTATAGTAATTTAAAATCCCATACATCATGGCTCTCAATGTGAATTCTAAAATCTATAAGAATCAAACAATATTACCCTGGTATCCTACATTGATTTCAAATCATCAATCATTAGAGCCAAACAGAAATCAATGTCTTTATAGGGTAGTTTTTCTTTAGATATAAGTAGAGACAAAATACTATATTTTAACTTGATATATATACCTGGTATAAAGTTATAATTTATGGCATAATTGTCCATGTATTATAGGTACTACTTTGTATAGAGAAATAATTTATTCCATCTATAGATAATGCTAGAAGGAGGTTTCTCAACTCGTTTCAAAATTCAAGATACTCATAATCAATTTTATTCCACTAAGGAGAGTTTGATGGGTAATGTAGTTTTCTATAATTAATTATTGTATCTAGGAACCTGATATCCATATAGTGATCTCAACATTGGAATGATAGGAAAGCACCATACATATTTTGAAGGAAATGATTCATCATTATTTTACTAATCTTCCCCATGCTTAGAGAATTTTCTAAGTGATTCATTATACAAATGAAATAATATATAATAATTTGGAAATGCATGTATTTTTTTAGATATCATACCCTTTTAATGTAAAATTTTCATATCATTATATGTTTGAAAAGGATACTCATTTTTTCAGGTATTATATCATTCATGAGACCAAGTAGTTCATTAAAGCTGGTGTCGTACCATCTATTACCATCTTTCAAATTATATAAGATCGATATAGCTGAAAATGTTGTATATTTAGTATAACCATTATACAATGATATATTTTCACAATTTTTTAACTTATCAAACAACTTTGGAAAATCACAATGTTCATCTTCAATTGAAATTTTCATTTCATATCTTAGATCTCCATCATCATTTACACTAGTAATCATATCAAATTATCCATAAATGGGAGGATCATCACAACTTGTATGTATATTAAGTTTTTCACTATGTTTAGTCCAAAATTTAGAGCACTGAACTATTATATTAAAATAAAATGTTCTTACAACTCTTTTGGACGAATTCATCTTGAATAACAATAACATGAACATGAATAAAGGATTTGAGAAGAGTTGTATGCATGCTCTATTTCAAAATTGATGAAATCTTTAACTCTATCCTCATACTTTTTTTTCATATAATTATCATCCATCGATTTTCTATTCATACTCATTCTATAAGGTTCAATAATATTCATTTTTATAATAAAATAAATAAATACACATAATTTATGCATATAATGTACATATACATTGTTATGTAAATAATTTATTTGATGTTGAGTGTATGCATGCTTTATTTTTTGGAATTTTCACATAGCTTTAACATGTTTTTGGTCACTACTCTATATCTAGTTCTTAATTTCCTCAGAAGATAAATTTTTTTATTTTTAATAATCTATCACACTTTCATTTTTTTATCATTCTTTAAACCCCATTTTTTCACACACATTTTTCAATAAAAAATATTATTTTGAATTGCATCAGAAAGGAATTTTCATTTTATATTATTTTATTAATTTTGAATAAAATTAAACTTTTTTATGACAAAGAACACAATTAGAAACCTCCTTGAGAGAAAACTTAATATATCAAAATTAATGGAAATTATAATACACATTTGAGAGAAAAGAAAATAGAGATTAAAATAATTTATTTTGATGTAAACTCAATAAAAAGAATATAACTAACCTATATTGACACATATCGACTCTATATAATCCTCCAATCAGAACGAACTGGGTTGTTCCCAAAATTCACAATTTTTCAAACACGTAGCCAAAACCATTTCAATTTACAAGACGTTATAAAAAATATAATAATAAAATATTCACAAATGAAATTACGTTGAATTAGTAAAAAATGATATCCTTTAATATATTCATAGGCATGTTGAATTCAATAAAACATTATTTAAATTAGATAATAACACTATATAAACTTATTATGAAATTAATCCACGTGATTTTAAAAAATAATTTCATCATATTTATAGGTTCACTCTATATAAATTGGAAAAAATCCCATTTAAAACTATTTTTCATAATATTTTATAGGGTAATCAATAAATATTTTTACTAGGATTAATTCAATTAATAGGATAAATTTAATAGTTAGAAGTATTTACAAACACGATTAATATTATATATGTTCTTTAAGTATTTTGTAAAACGTTTTTCTAGATATATAAATAGTTAAGATAATATTAACATATTAATAAACTAAAATGAATCAACTCATTTACTTTATATCTCTCTAATCAACTTTTCTAATATTTTGAAATAAGTTTCCAATTTTATGGGCTAACTAAAACCATTTGCTTCTGTGGATGTCTCAACTAAAAAATAGGCTCCTTTGGATGGATCTACAGAGATACACAAGCCAAAGAAAAAACAAATCAAACAATATCATAAACCAGGATAGACCATAATCAATGAAAGTGGGTCTGAGGTTGGGGAGCATGAGGTGTTGGGATCTGTAGATCTCAGGCCTCTTTGAGTTCCACATATAACACGTCACACCTAAACCCATTAGAAAAATTAAAAACACAAAAACATTTCTAAAAAGGTCAAACAATGAAATATCGACTAAGAAAGATTAGAAAGAATCACATACCCTGGGTTTTGAAAGTGTCGATTCATCTGATAAGATCGGGGGGGAGCAGTGGTCATGGTTTGGTTCCATGAGATCTTGAATGGTGCAAGCGATGGGGTTATCTGTTAGCGTTTTATTTAAAAGTACAAATGGGATTTCTCGTCACTTTTCAAAAGGTGTTGAAAAAGAGAGGTTTTATCAGTGATAAAATTAAAAGCGTTGAAAACCCAATATTTATCTACTCTACCTCTTAGCACTGATAAAACGTACATTTATTAGCGGTAAGTGGTAGCATTGAAAAGGATAGTTCTTACTAGCACTTTATATTTTAGCACTGATAAAACCTGTATTTATCAGTGATTTTAGTAAAGCGCATATGAAAAAATATATAATACATAAAAAAATATTAAATGAATATATATTAAAATGAATAAATTATAAAAAATAAAAAATTAATTACATTATTAATGAATAAATAATATTAAATATATGAATGTTATAAATGAGTGAAATTTGTTAACTAAAATAGTAGACATAAAAAATATTAAAAAAATTGAATATGTTTTATTAATTATATACATTATTAAAAGAAAAAAAAATGAAGATGAATTCATGTTAAATATATACATTACAATCATATTAAAAACATTAAATGTTAATGAATAAATATTTATAAAAATATTAAAAATGAGAAAATTACAAAAAAATTAAATAAATAAATTTTAAAAATAAATAAATTAAAAAGGGAATTAAAAATATAATTAAGATTATTAGTGAAAAAAATAATACTTAATAAAATTAAATGAATTAATGTTAAAAAAAATAGTGGAATTTAAAAAATAGAAAAATTAAAATATTCCCAAATATTAAAAGAAAATAATTGTTGTTAATTATATAGATTATTCAAAAAAACTAAAAATTTACATATGCAAAAATGAAAATGAATACATATTAATTATATAAATTAAAACCATATTAAAAAAATTAAAATTTTATGAATACAAATGTATAAATAAATGTAAAAAAAGGCTAAAATTAAAAAAATATTAAATAAAGAAAATTTTAAAATGAATAAATTAAAAAAATATTAAAAAACAATCATTGTTGTTAATGAATAAAAAATATTAAAAATGTATAAATTTGGAAAAATATTAAGAGATCGCCTAATCAAGACAAAAATGGTAATGGTCCTTCTAATTTTCCCTCTACCAGTGATAAGAATGAGAAGGTATATTGGAATTTTCTTATCTATGCCAACTCTTTAGATTATGTTTCTTTTCATCATCATAATTTTTATGGTTTTAAAGATACTCTAAAAGGGAATGGATCTTCTTCAAAAAAGAGAGCAATTTCATAGGGGTTGCAACATATTAATACAACAGATCAATTGGCGGACTAGGGGATGTCTATTTCTACTCATCCAGTTGATGGTGAAGCTGGACAACATCGTGGAGCTAGGTTGGTCACAGATAAGGAGGTTTTCATACATATGGTTTTGTATTCTCAGACCCAAATTTAGGGAAATAAAATGGAGCATCCAAGTCATCCATAAGATCATGATCTCAATCAAAAATTAATTTTTTGTGTGTGTGTTTCTATATAAAAGTTCATTAATTTTGTATATTTGTGTGTAAAATTAATGTGACACAAGTTTGATATATGTTAAATTTAAAAAACAAATGACTTTTAATTAAATGTTTATTACTTGATAAAAATTACTCAATATTTCTAACTAATGTTAATTTTTAATTATAAACCATTTTTCACTAAATAGATGACTTATTTAATGTAAATACATATTTTGTACTATATAAATCTTATTTAAGGAAATAATATATATTGATATATATAAATATAAAATTTCTATATTAAAAATATTAAATATATTAATGAATAATTATGTATAAAAAATATTAAACATGATTGAATTACAAAAAAAATGAATAAATATTTAAAATAAATACATTATAAAATAATTAAAAAAAATTAACTTTATAAATATGTAAATATCATACAATGAATGAGTGCTTAAAATGAGTGAAATATAATTAAAATATCAATAGATTGAAAAAATATTAAAAAATTATTTAGTGTGTTTAATTATATAAATTCTAAAAAATAAAAATGAATATATGTTTAAATGAAAATGAATAGATATATTAATTACGTATATTACAACTATTTTAAGCAAATATTAAATTGTAATTAATAAATATAAATAAATATTAAAAATGAATAAAATAACAAAAAAATTAAACAAATAACAATTTAAAATGGATAAATTTAAAATTTATTTATATTAATTAAAAAAATATTTAATTATATATATTAAATATAAATATAAAAAATTATTAAATGTTAATGATTAAAAACATAATTTATTTATATTAAATATTGATAATAAAAATCTAAATTTATAATATTAACAATTTACTATTTCTTTGTAAGTTTGTCTCTATAAAGTTGAATTAATTTTGTATATGTATGTGTGAAATTATTATATGATATATTAAGTGTAACATATTTAGTCAATTTTTTTAATTAATAATTAAATATTTTTTATTTGATATATATTTCCAATTGAAAAAAATGGAATTGAGGATACAAAATGTTATTAAATTTTTATTAATATTATTTGGTAAATATTTTTAATTTATATTAATTTTTAATTAAATTATTAACTATTTTTCATTAAATATATGGCATAAAAATATGATTTATAATACATTAGTATTATATAAATAATATTTAATTAAATTATATATTTTTCAATATATATTTATATATTAAATATAATTTTTAATAATAATTTTTTTTTATTTTATAATTAATTTTAATTAAATATCTTATATATCAAGCTTAAATGTTTATTTAGTAATATATAGAACATATTTCAAAAAAATATATCATATTTGTATCTATATTAATATATTTTAATATTAATATATGATTTTTAATGATGTGATATTTTTTATAAATCGATAAAGGTCTCTCTTTATCTTCACTAAAAAACATTGATAAAGGGAACCTTTTTTAACTCATTTTAGCTATAATTGATAATGGTTTGAATTCCTAATCGTGTTTTTTGTAGTAGTGGAATTCCATGCAAGGAAGAGAATCCATTGTGGAGCTACAGAGAATAAAATATATTCCAGACCACCATCCAAGCATATTTGTTGTGTCAGGAAGAAATGAATGAGGAGGGAAATTGTGGTGTTAGACATCGCCTAGCTCTATGGGAGAATCTGTGTAAAGGTTAAGAGAGGATAAATAAAGGTCTTTTAAATATTTCATCAAAAGGTGCACAAGAAGAAATGTTGTTACATGTCCTACTTAATTTCATCATTGAATTTTTGTAGGGTAGATTCCTGATGATCCTATAAATAATTTGTGCCATAGTATGAACAATTCACCACAATGAGGAGATATAAATGGGGAAGGTTTTTTCACAAGCTATAGTAATACATTGTAGAATATATATATTTTATAAATCTAAAAATGGGTGAATCCTTCTATGCTCATGCCTTTAGATGTGATTTGGTGGGGATATAATGAGTTCAGGCATTTGGGACCTGTCATATATCTTAGGAAGTTTGGATAAAACACAAAGCGGATAGGTGATGTTAAATTTAAGAATAAGGGATTTGAAAATGATACAGACTCAGCTAAATCTATCCCTCATGGATAAAGAAATATATATTATAGGGATGTGTTAAAGAAGATAAAAGCATATGGGTTGGTCTATTTGAAGGAGAATTGATATGTAATAACCTAACCTATTGGGGCATCCTTGTATGGAGATAAGTCCAGCGTGAAACCCTCATCCAACCTCCAATAGGTTAGTAGCTAGCAACCAATTATGAGTAGGGATATCACCTACATGGGAGGCCTTATCCTGAGGTACACACATACACACACACATCTCCAAATACCCATACAATTATGAAATGTAAAGTACATATAATATAAAATGCATGTGTATAAATAAATATCATGATCAATGTAAGAAAAAAGTACTTGAAAGCATAAGGGTCAAATAAAATCCCACCAAAAACTATAAGAGTCCAACCCACGAGTAGGAGGGGACTATTATCAAATGACACACCAAGCCTACCACAGTATTTCAAGCCCACTAAGAACCTCCGTCTCTTAGTTTTCATGGGACTCCATAAAATGGAATGTCATCTACATTATATAATATTTGAATGGGAAGATCCCATGTGGGGGTGATTATAAAAATTCCTAGTATGACACCCTAAAATCATCAAATATAAAGCATCCTGAGACTAGTTATCTCATCATATAGGTATATTATTTAAGAGACATAAAAACAATAACCCATATATACTCATATAATACCAAGTCCAAAATAGGACTCAATCATATTTCTAGCCACAAGATTCTTCTTGAGGCATTAAGGTAGTGCTCATCTGGGAGAATCCACTCCATGGTCCATGTTGTTACTGATGGAGTTCATCAGATAGGTCATTCTCGTCCGGCCAATCCAGGAATAAGTACTCACTGGATCTCCAAATATATTTATACATAGATATGAAATAAAAACCAAGACCACTAGGGGAAACCAAAAACACAATATGAAATAACTCACTAAGTAGGGGATCATATGCTTGTGTGAGTTAGTCATGATTATTCCTCAAACCCCACCTAGGGAAGATGAATAAATGATATAGCACTTGACCCTGATCTCATGAAGGGATAACACAAACTCTATCCAAGTAAAAACTCATAAAGATGATCACAATCCTAATATGATGACATAATTCCACATTCTTCCCTCATAAGGGTGGACCAAGTGATCACATTCATCCAAAACAGGTCCCAACTAAACATACGGAGGGCATAAACCTAACGAGGAAAACGTACATTGTGTTTACTTGGAGTGTGTGGTGTGTCTCACCTATACAGGGTCTACCCATGTCTCACCATCTTTCATGACATTATCTTATCCACATACATGATGTTCCTTTCGGGATACATTTTGTGTAGAGGTCAGGTCAGAACTCATCAAGCTATTATCCCGTGCTCATGTACATCTAGTTGTTCTTGTGTACTTCAGGTCATGGACATATACCTGTTCTTGTATGAGTATTGGTCCATGATCATGTACACAAGCCATATCTGTGTACCTCGTCTTGTTCATGCCCATGTACCCCTAGGTTAAATTCCAATCCACCATCATTAATTCACGCGACCAGTGATATTTTTCTCTATGTTTAAACCCTAGCATCGCAAAATGGGGACTACACAACATGTGTTCTTCAGACAAAACATCGTGTAGTTAAAAATTTCACTGAAATTACAAATTGTAACACATGTTCTATCATGATATTACTTCCATTGATTCCAACACTAGACTATCTAATAGTTAATGATGTAGGATTGAATTATTGTTTCAGCAATGGTGACCAGATTCTGGCCACATCCTCCACCTGGTAATCACCTCTCTTCATTCAACACTGTACACAAAAATGTCAATAGGGATATATAAATCTAAATCCAAACCTCATTTGATCATCTTCTTTCATCACCACACCTCGGTAGCTCTATTTATCATGAACACAAACACAGTGTATTGATCTTTTGTACTAAATAATGTTTGTGCAATGACTAATTACCATGTATTATTTGAACCTTTGTCTAAGGGAATACTGGTGATGAATGTAAAATTAAAAGGGGAAGAAATGAAAAATATATATAAAAGAGGAATGAACCACATTCTTTTATCAATTTTTCCTTGATTAATTTATTTTATATCAAATAATGAAGAACCAAAATAAAATAATATCAATTTCCCAAAATACCAGGAAGATAAACCTTAACCTATAAGCATGAATTACCCATGAATCAATATGTTGGTGGATGTGATTTTTATTCATCATGGGATAATAAAATAGGAAAAACCAATAGAAAAAATCATCCTACCTCAGGTTTGGATTTATCAATGATGAAGAATAATCTATGTTTTCATCGTTGGTGAGAACCATGAACTCTATTTCCATTGGGGATCCCTCTGTTACTCTGATCGTTGATCCATGATCCCAATGTTTGTCTATACTCTTAAACGCTCTCCTCTCAAATCTATAGGGTTATTCCATTAACCCTAGTATTTTGGAATAAGCATGTATTTATATAGGAGATTTGGTTTAGGAGAGTTAATAAACAATATATTTATTTATTTATTATTCCTCCCAAGATCATGCTCAACTAAGGAGTCGGATTCGCTCCAAAGTTATATAGTTCCTAGGGTAAAATTTATATTCTAGATTTAGTGGTTTTAATGGTTTTCCCAATTGAGTCCCCATTTAGGATTTATTTCATTATTTCATAAAAACTATATGAGTGTGATATAATATAACTATTATTTTTATTATATCAACATTGAGGCTCACCGGGCCGCAGAATTTCGCATTGCCTCAATGCCTGGCACCAAAAATATTCCTTAATATATTCCAAGTTCTTAAAAAGAAAAAATAGGGATGTTAAATTTTCAAAACCATGGGGCTTTTAGTCTCAAAAATAAAAAATCCTACTCAAAAAGATGAGGGTACTAGACTCGCATCTGGGTCTCCTTCTCTGTGGTGCTCTCCTCAATATTATTAGGTTATCACTGGACACACGCCAATGTAATCTCTCGCCAATGAAAGATCTTATCCTACAGATCCTCAACCTTTAACATGTACTCATTAAATGTATCATTATCCTCGATGTCTATATCACCTCATTCAATAATATATGATGATTCATGATCATACCTCCTCGGTTGTGACACATAGAAGATATCATGTACTCAATCTAACAACAATGGTATGGCCAAGCGGTACTCCACCTCAATGACCCTACATAATATCTAAAAAGTTCTAATTAATATTAGATATAACTGCCCTTCCTTATCTAATATCCATAATTCATGTCGAGGTGAGACCGTTAGGAACACATGGTCTCCCTCCTTGAATTCCAAAGGAATCCATCATTGGTCTAAATAAGTCATCAAACAAATTTGGGAAATCTCCATCCACTTCTATATAATATGAACATTCTATATCTTTTATCTCACTAACTATATTTCCCTGAGTGATGACTCGCCTAGATTAGTCCAAAAAAGTGGGTACCTACAGGGTCTCCCATACAAGGCCTCAAATGGTGTCATACCAATGGGGTAATGGTAGTTATTTTGTACACAAAATCCACCAAGGGTAGGTGATCCTACCAAATATAGAAAAATTACAACATGAAAGACCATGGTATATCATCCAGAACCAAAATGGTTAACTGATTATGGTTATTAGTCTTGGTGTGAAACAGCATACTCAAACACAACTGAGTCCCAAAGTCCTCCTGCAATCCTCTCCATGATCTCAGTGTGAAACAATCATCATTGTAATAAGTAATCACTGAGGGAAATCTGTAAAACAATATTATATACTATAGGAAATGGAATCTCCAGCTCTCTAATGAACTCTAATCTTATATATCTAGGAAGTGGGATGACTTGGTGAGTCATTCTACAATCACCCAGATAGAATCATGGCCTCTAGAAGATTGTGGAAGCCCCATCATGAAGAAAATAGAAACACCATCCCACTTTCACTAAAGTACCTCAAGGGGTTGATCTAAAATTGATGGAACCTTATGATCAGCCTTCACCTACTGATAGGTGAGGCGTCAATAGAAAAATTCCACTATACACTTCTATATCTATAGCCACTAGAATAAATGTTGAATTTCATGGTACATCTTTACCAAACCCATATGTACCTCCAAGGGGATGTATGAATCTACCTTAAAATATAATCACACAATTTCATTGGAACCGTTATGCATACAATAAAAATCATTTCATGCTCCCAACCTTTAGATAATCCATTAAGAGCATGTTCAGTGGATATCTGAGTACATAAGAAGTCACAATCAGTATCTCCAAGATGAGCCTCACCATAAAACTGTATAAGTGGTGGGGTAATAAAAATAAAATGGAGGTAAGCTTCACTATACTCATCCACTAAGGAAAACTACAATGAGGATAAGTACAGTAAAGCCTCATTCAAAAAATATGAACAAGATCTCCTACTAATATAATATTCCACCACATTCCACACCCTGAATATATAGACTTACTCAAATTCATAATCTGGGATGAACTCTATCCAACACCTCTATATCAAGTTAATATCATTATAAAAGAATATATACTTGAGGATCTTATGTTTAAATTAGATGATAAACAACTCACCCATAAGGTATTTTCACCACATCTTCAGGGACAAGACCACCACATCCAGCTCTAGATCATGGGTTTCATAGTTCTACTCTTTTCGTCTCAACTATTTGGACCCATAGGAAATAACCTATTTCCTCTTCATTAAGATTAATCCCAAAATAGTCTCTAAAGAATCTCATGGCACTATGTACACAACACTATATTCTAGTAGTTTAAAGATGGGAGTTCTCATAAACCTCTACTAAAACCCCTAAAATTTCTATTGGTACCACTCTATCCAAATGAATGGTTTCCCATATATATTAAATGTAGTAAATGGTTTTTATATATTGGAGAAATAGGGAACAAAATTATTTTAGTAACCTACTAACCCAAGGATGAAATGCACCTTCATCACACTTTTGGGTGGCTCCCAAGATAACACTACCTCAACCTTTTTCGGGTCAACTAATACACCTTCTACTGAGATGTCATGTCCTGTAAAGTGGACCTATCGAATCTATAATTTACACTTTGAGGTATTTCCATAAATCTGGTCCTCTTAGATTATGTTTAAGACCATACTCAAGTGTCTTGCATGCTCATCCTCAGATTTCACGTACACTATGTTGTCATCGAGGAAGACCACCAAAAACTGATATATGAAAGGATGAAAGATCTGGTTTATGAGTCCCATGAACACTGATGGGGTTTTATCACACTTAAAGGTATCACCAAGTAATCATGATTAATGTAGCAACATATGTATTTAATCTTTAGTATATCCACATTCTATACTCTGAGCTGGTGATAGCCCAATTTGTGGTCAATATTCAAAAACCATCTCACCCCTATTAACTTATATATGAGTTCGTTGACTCTCGGTAGTGGATACTTATTCTTCAAGGTCACCTGGTTTAGGTGATGGTAATACATACATAACCTTAATCTCTCAGCCTCCTTTTCTGAAAACAAAAATAGGTCCACCATCGGAGAAACATTGGGTCTAACAAATCCCTTCCTCTACAAGTCCTCCAACAACACCTTCATCTTATGAATATCTATGGGATCCATTTAATATGATGATATAGATATAGAGGGATTCCTTGTGTACAATTAAATATAGAGTTCTATCTCTCAGTGAGGAGGTAATCCCAATACATCACCAGGAAATAAATCCCCATACTTTTCCACCATTTCAGGAAGATGAAAGCTCATATCATCCACTGATCTAAGGGAAATAATATAAATCTAATGAGTAATAAGCTATATCCTCCAATGTATGTGTCCATACTACTTTTCATTGGTTTCCTTTTATCCCACGATATAAAACATCATCCCATCAGTGTGGAAACACCACATCCTCTACCAAAAATAGACTATATGGGTATGAACAATGGATATCTAATCCATACCTAATATTACGTCCTAAAGTCTCATCATTGATATAAAGAGATCCCATCAGAATCTATCTCATCCCAGATTCAGATAAAAATATTGGAAGAATATTTTGATCATCTAATTCCCTTTGGTATGAGTCTACAAGCATAAGAGTCATGCCAAGAGCTCAACCAGAATCTCTATGTCTCAAATAATAAATGATACAAGAAATTAGTGGATCAAACCTATATATATCAATACTTAATCTAAATTAGATAAGACATTGATCATACCTATAATCATCTCGAGAGATTTTGGTTCATAGACCTCCACTACCTGTAGCTATCTTCATCCTAAACCACCATCTCTCTGAGCAAAGTGTAGAGAACCTGGGGGTTGTGATAGAAACATGTCAAATCATCTTCCACCTCCAGTTTCTCTCCCTTATCCCCGTACATATCAACCACTATGTAGACCTCCCTACTTAAAATGATGTCTCTACCTAGGTGTTACATTAACCATATCTCTATTATAAGTAGAGAGGGTTAGAAAATCCCTCACAAGATGTCTATGTCCATCAAAAGAGAAACACTGCCACTCATTAAGATGACAAGAACTATCCTTAGAGACATGAACTACATACACCTTGTCCTAAAATCATCTCCTAATTAATCATGTATGCTTGGATCCCTATTTCTACCATTGGATACCATCTTCCATGGTCTCATCTCTTACATTCCTCCTATTAGCACCAACTTTTGGCCTCTGATATCCAATTAATCTCTCTATCACCGTAGAACACTTAAGAACTCCAGTATATGTTGGAATGAAAATAGATCTCACTCCAACCCTAATATATCAATGTAATATCCACTCAAAGGTATATTCTTAGAAGAAAGGGTCTTGAACCATATTGTTAGGACCAATAGGGGTCTATATACCCTGAGAGGGGGGGTGAATCAGGGTATGGATATTCTTTTCAAAATTCTTCCTACCCCGCTAGATCTTGAACTCTTTATTACAAGGGTCACTTTGTTTGCACTTGTGTGGTTACTGGGATCACTTATTTCCTTCTTTATATGATGATGATACTTTAAATGCAATGCAGGGAAGTAGGCAGGCAAACATAGAGATTTTTACTTGGTTCAGCCTCACTGGGCTACGTCCAAGGAGCATACGCCGAAAAGTTGTCGGTTGTACAAAATTACACTATACTTCACTAGCTGTGGATTACAATGTTCGGGTACAGTCACTCTGTCCCATTCTCACTTCCTTTACAAGGTTTAGGGTCAGATCACTACTTTCCCAAGGGTCACTCCCTATTTCTCTCTCTTTGGATCACTTCCGGTGGAGAGGATCACCTTTTTCCTCTTCCTATGCTCACTACACTTGGAAGGGAATCCACTCACCGTTTATAGACCTATAGGTATCTTCATTATCACTAATGAATGCATCCTCAACTGTTGAAAGATGCTATGTTGAAGTCCAACGTTAATCCACTGATTAATACCTATTTTCCTCTTAACCACTGGGCAATTCACTTTGGAAACACCTTTGCAAAGCACCCTACTTCGCTAGGCTCCCAATTTAATGAAGCTCAAACAAGCCTTAGCGAAGCTCCTGTGTTTTCGTGAAGCACTACCGCGAAGCTAAATTCGTTACAAAGCAAATTCCCTCACGAATCTCACTAAGCCAATGCGGAGCGCAAAACTTTCACAAAGCTACAATAGCCGCCGCGAAGCTCTTCTTTCGCGAAGCACACTGGCTACGCAAACTACCTTCATGAACCGAGAGCGAACGATTTTCTCTGAAAATTATCTATTCTTCTCTCGAGGGGGTCGGCCTCTATTTATAATCGATTCCACTGACCCTTGACCCTTACATGCGAAGTCAACGCCACGTCATCTCAAATCGCGAAGCTTCGAAGTTTCTGCCGGAATTCTGTCTAAATCACGAAGCACCTAGGAAATTTTCGGATCACAGAGCTCATCGTAATCGCGGAGCATCCTGTCAATTCCTTCGCGCCTTCACCGCAAATCTCTCTCACAAAGCCCTTCACCGTTGTGATGCGCTTCAGCCTCTGCCATTCGCGAAGCTTTTCATAATCGTGAAGAAATCACCGCCTCCATTTTTCTGGTCTTCGCGAAATCCAAACCATGAAGCCTCTCTTCGCGAAATTCATGCCATTGCCATATTTAATTATGATCTTCATGGAAATCCTATTTTTGCGATGCTCATCAAACTCCAAATTTTGGGCCCCAAAAATTTGGTAAACACTGGGAAACGGTGCCACCTAGTACTTCTCTTTTGTACCGCCTCCAGATCGTCCTTTCCGTTCTCATCATTCTTTATCAACAAGGATTGTCAACAAATTCTCTAGAACTCGACAATTTTTCATGGAAACCTGCTTTGTCAATAAACACAATCAACCCAAAAATACCGCAATGTTACCTTGGAGGATTTTTCCCAACACATATCTATAGAGTATCTCAATAGTTTGATGAACATCGATATATACTCTACCACTATTATACTACCATATCGAAGCTACAAAATCTCATGTATGTAAACTACTCACAACATGGATGGATAGAAATCTTCACAAAATATATTCTTGAACTCTTTATAGGGGTGATTCATCTCATCATGTATCAAATCCACCATACTCCACTATCACCTAACAGATCCTAAAAGAAGACTCACCGCTAGGACCAACATCTGTTCAGGAGGTGTCCTCACATGGTGGAAAACTCAGATAACTACCTATAGTGTGTCCTTATATACATGAGGTTCTATATCACCCTAAAACCTAGGATATCACTGCCTTTGAAACTTAGGGATTGTGCTTATCCTACACACATCCCCATCCAATACTTTTAATGCAACCTGCTACCCAATGGGTGGTAAAAAGTCTAGAAAGAATCCCATAAGTACTCTTTTCTATGAAAGACTCTTCATTGAAGGCTAATCACTAGATGGATCATTCTTTTGATCCTATCGTGGAACCCTGTATGGTTATACATAGAGTGTAATCCTAAAAAAAATCAAGATGTATGACTATCATATAGTATATCTGAGGATCTAACTCAAGATTGACATGGAAATCACAACCCATTCCTATATGATGCATGTACGAATATTCCCCTCACAACCAATGCCTAAAAGTATCATGTCAATAACCAGGTTATCAGAGTCCCGGTTAATGGATACATCATTACCCATACCAACACTAGAGTATATGTCCTTATATCTGAACTCAAAACAATTTAACATTGTTTCCATGGTTCTTAAACCAATCCTCATAGCTAGAAAAATATATGGACACTATAACTAATATAAAAAATCCTCTGACACCCCTATTTCATAACCCGACCCACCATGGCCCACCTAACTGGTGATAAGTCAAGTGTGAAACCCTAAGCCTACATCTGATGGGGTAGGGAATGGAGACCAGCGTTGAGTATGCAAGAGAGGCCTTATCCAAATGTACCTATACACACACACACACACACACACACACACACACACACACACACACACACACACACACACACACCTTCATCTTCTTATACAATGTCCAAAGTTAAAGTAAGGAAGATATCAAATTCATGCATACATATAAATCCAAAAATTAGATTAATAACACTATAGGAAAGCATAAGGTCCAAATATAATCTCACTAAAAATTGAAAAAGAGTACAACCTGTTAGTAGGAGGGGAATAATATCAAATGAAGCACCTAGAACAACCAAGGTATATCTATCACGTTAAGATCGGTGGTCTCCTGGTCTTCCTAGGACTTCATAAAATGTATTTTAGTCTATGTAAGACATAACATGTGCAGGAAGATCCCATATAGTAGTGATTATCACAATACCTAGAAGGGCACCGCAACAACACCAAACATAAAGTATAAAGAGACTAATTAGATCATCAAAAATGTAAGTTAATCAGGATATGAGAAAAAAAATAAGAATAATAGTCCATATATACTCATAATAGATCAGGTCATAAAGAGATCTCAATTATACTATCAACTGAAATATTCTAGTCAATGTTTCAAGGTAATGCTCGTCCAAGAGAATCCACTCCATGATCTATGTTTTCACTAATGGAGCTCATTTATGATGTTGTTCTCATCATGAAATACCATGAATAAGTACTCATTGGATCTATGAAGATATTAATAAATAGGTAGGGGACCGCACCGGACCACTGGGGGACACCAAAAACCCAATATGGAATAAACCACTATGTATGGGATCATACGCCTATATTAGTTGGTCATGATGATTCCTCAAACCCCACCTAGGGAAGATAAATAAATTATATAGGATCCTAATCCAGTCACATGAAGGGATTCCACAAACTCTACCCAAGAAAAAACCTATATAGGGAGTCACAATCTTAAGCTAAGTACATAATGTCGCATTGTGCCCTCATAGGGGTGGACTAAGGGATCATACTCAACCAGAACAGGTCTAAACTGAAGAGATGGGGGGATTTAGCCTACCCTAGAAAACATACATGGTGTGTACTAGAAGTACATAGTGTGTCTCACATGCTCAGGGTCTTCCCATGTCTTTACATATCACATGGAATGTTCTACTCTACATACATGGTGTGTCCTTTTGGGATACACATCATGTGGAGGTTGGACCAACACTCAGTGTGCTTCAAACCATGCTCATTTACATCTGTTTATACCCATGTACATCAGGTCATGCCTGTGTACCTAGTCATGTCTAAGTACTAGGTCATGCCCATGTACTCTAGTCATGCCCATGTGTCTGGTTGTGTCAGTTCCTATATACCCCTTGGTTAAATTCCAAGCTGCTAGCATGAGGTTACATGACATATGGTAGATACCACATGACATATGTTATTTTTCTCTATGCCTAAACCAAATCACCAAATAAGGGGGACTATGTGGCGTGTGTTCTTTAGACTACATGCTATGTAGTCAGGAATTAAAAAGAAATTTCATATTATTCTAAATGTTCTCCCATTCCACTGTCATCATCGATTCTTTCAGTAGACCCAATGATAATCAAGGATCTAGGATAAACCAAGCTTTTTGTTTCTAGTGGCCTGATTTCATCCACATCCTTTGCTCAAGAATCACCTCTAACTTCTCTACGCTACATGAAAAACTGTTGGAGTTGGTTCCCTAGAACCGACTATTTTATACTTTAGATTACTTTTATATTCAAATAAGTTAATATTGATAAAAATAACTTATCACTTTTTTTAATCTTCTTTATAACATTTATGCGGTAATGTCCAAGAGTATCTATTGCATTGATAAGATTATAGCAGTTTTGTGCTATGATGTAAACCTTGAGATTCTATGGAAATGAATCTTGAATATAGTTATATGGTTGGATATCATACTATGATAGGACAAATTTTATGTATACCATCAGGTTCATGTACTCATAAGTGGATGAGGCTTCTTCTTATGAAGTTCTCATTTGGTAATATCCAATGTGGGAGATAATGAGAAAAGAACTTCCAGTAAAAATTCAGCATGTTTTAGTGTCATCGAATATTTCTACTTGTGAGCATGTGTAATAGTCCTTAGAAATTAATATTATTATTGATGCATGTAATGACTTGTTCACTTTGATTTACTGACCAAAACTTCTACACAATACATTGGTGGGAAGTAGGGTGTGTTGGGTGCATCGCAATTGAAATGTCATTAATGAATAACTTAAAGAAGGATTATTCCCTTCCATCTTTATAAAAGTTGATATCTCAAAAATTGATTGGAATAGAACCATCCTATTAAATTCCAGGGCCACATTGAAATGATATTTATTTCATATAGTAAAAGAAATATAAATTGAGCATATTGGTTGGTAAAACAGATGTGCACTCATCTTGATGCGATATTGAAAAAAATGGATTATATTGTAAAGTGATTATTTTTATGTGTTTTTTAAAGTTTCCAAATTATGTTAATTCTATTCGGTTCCTTGATCCATTGCTACATAGTAATATTAAACATTATTCAAACATGCCTAATTCCAATGAAAAAAAAATATAGAGGGTCACACACTATGTGTTTCTGTTGATCTCAATTAACTTTCATTTGAATTTAATTAATTGAATAAATAACATTTTCAAGACCAAGGAAAAATTTTATTCAATTTTTATTCATTGAATAAATTAGATAATTATTTATTTTCTATATTGTGAATAAAATATATTTATTTATTTTATTGGATATTTAATATACATTTATTTACTGGTTTGTGAATAAAATATTTATTTAAGAAAATAAAATATTTTACATTGGTATTCAATAAATTCTAGAGTATTTTAAACATACCAAGACTCATTCTGGTGACAAATATTAATTAACAAGTTAGTTGAATAATATTTGTTATAGTGCAAGTTGGAGCATTCATAAAAAATATTATTATTATTATTTTATTATGTGGCATGGAGTTTATTAAAATCCATTATATTATTTAATGGTTGGCATGAAATTAAATAATTATTTTAACCTAAACCCTAGATTTATAAATATACAGTTATGTCAATTGTGTAGAGGATCAGTTGGTGTGAAATATAAGGAGTGAATTGTTGCACACAAAAAATTCTCTCTTGAATCAACCCTCTCTCTTACTCTTGAGAATGAGAAATGAAATAGAAATTTCTTCAAGATCAAAGAACAAGTGATCAATAATAAGCATTCCAAGATATTCGATTTACCACACTGACATCTGAAGATTGAGTAGTGTTTCTTAAATATCCAAGGAGAACATGTGGATCACCGCTAGAGGAATTATATCATTGGATCATAAAATCACAATAAAGGTAATCTGAAAGGGTAATTTTGGATGATCAAAATTTATCAATGAAAAAATTTTCTAATCCTAGGTATTCATTTCTTTATATGTTAAATATATTATTTATAAATTTGATGTGCAAGATCATCTCTCATGGTTTTGAGAAACTAAAATATTAAAATAAATAATAATATATCAACCACTTCTACATACTTCCACAGTTCCTAGAACCAAAAATTGGTATCATAGTGGTCACGTTTAAATTTATAATTATTTATTTCATGGTTGATCTATGTGAAATTGTGGTTAGATTTTAATTTCATGTTATTCATTCTTTAATATGATTTAATTTAACAAGATTTGACATAATAATAATTATTCATTTAGTGTTTTATTTTTGTGAAGGTTTAAGAATATATGAAGAACAACCAGATATACCATCAAAAACTTCAAATTTATGGCCAGTAAGACCGGGTTACACGGTGTGTACTCAGAAGTCCATGCTTTTTACCCAAGTTCATTGTATCTGGATTAACTGAGGGATACACGGCGCACCATGTAGTAATTATATGTGGTGTATTCCATGTGTTTAATAGCCAACCTAAAACACGGTTGTCAGATTACATGGTGTGTATCAGTGTACCAATTGTGTAGTCTACATGGTTTAGTAGTGTAAATTGTGCAATCTATGTTGTCATTATACACAATAAAAACCATGTGTGATTGAAAACCTAAATAATTAATGATATACATGATGCTTATGTCATGTACATGTCATGTAGTTTATCAAATCCTCGATCTGAAGAACACACTAAGCCACTCAGCCAAAAAATGGACACATGGCTCAAAGAGATACCTAGCATGTAGTTGTCCTGTATACAACATGTAGTCAGCCAAGATACATGTCAGAGACTCATGCAGGAATCCTGGATATAAGAAAATTGGAACACATGACATGTATTTGGTCAATACATTTCATGTAGTTTGGCTGAGGTATGTGTCTTAGACCCAGGCGTGTACCATGGTTACATAACAATCGAGATACATGGCATGTAATTGGATATACAAGTTGTGTAGTCTCTTGTTAATATAAATAATTTAAAATTGCATTAAATTGAAAAATATTGGCAATAAACCCATATTTTATTGATTGGAATACCATTGTGTGTTTGAAAATTTAATAATGGTTTTAAATAATTTTAAATGACCAATTAATTAATTGTAATAAATATATGTCATTATTGTTTTTTCAGTTTACTTTCTATGAATTCCATAAATGATGGGTATCTCCAATAAAGTTTGGATAATCATTAAGGTGAAAGGTAATTAATTAATGAATTAATTATTGCAAGTTCATTCATGTTAACAATAAAAGAATGGAAAACTAAATAAATACTACCCAGTTACTTTTTCATATTTGTGATTGTATGAATGTTCATGAGCTTGACCAACACCTGTGTGTGTTGGATGATTAAATTTCATTTAAATCATGGGTTTATGATTATATATTACTAAATTAAATATGATGGCATACGAGTCATCCCTCCCTCCTTTATTATGTAGGACCTATGTGTCTATGGATATTTATGTAATCCCATTTTAACCAATCCTTTGGTTCTCCTCACATGTTTTTGAATCATAAATAAATGTAATTAATGGGGTATCATAAGGCACATGGAGGTAGTTCTGGACAGAACCATTATTATGTCAACTCAGGTGACAGACAGGTGGATAGGTGGAATGTTGTAACTGATGCCAAGACCAAAAATATGAGATATTTACCCTATTTAAAGATTGATTAATATACTCTAATTAAATCGACCATTAGATAAATATCATGAATGGGTCATTTAATTAATTAATTATTTATTTCTATGAAATTATTTATTTTTTGGATGCAAGTTCATGATCACATAAGTAAATGAATTAATGTAAAAAGGAAAAAATTAAATAAATTAATTATGATTAAATGTTTGATCCCACATGGTTAATTAATTAAGAAACATCCAATTAATATTTAATATACTTTTAATGGATAAAATAAGATAAAATTTTTGAATAGTAAATTAAAAGCCTTCAATTAAATATAAATTTAGACATTGCCTTCCATTGCTTGATTAGGAATGAAACTCAATTGATCAAAGTGTTTGACTAACCCTTTGTGGGACACATACTTTTATAAGGGTAGTTCTTATGAAGGTTTTTGGTTGACCTGCCCATTTTACATCAACAGAAGTAGACCTTTCTAGACAACGTGTAATTTAGAGGCCAGTATTGAAGAAATCCAAGTCAGGATTTCAGGATTGTAGAATCCACTCAAAGGATCAGGGAGCTAAAATCCCATAGTTAGAAAAGACATTCCAACCTAAATATAATCATGTATCTTGACCAACTAGTGTTGGGGTTATGTAAAGGGGGATATGGATCATTTCCACTAGAATTTCCTAGAAACAATACATTCAAATTTTAATGGTGAGGGCTATTGGGTCTTGAAAAAATAATGGTATAATTAATAAAATTAAATTATTTTTATTTCTCATATAATTTGTAATTAAGTAAATTATTAGTTTCCTATTTTAATTATTATGAAAAATTGTAACCATAAGTACGAAAGAAGTGAAATCATTCCTAAACTGAGGGTATAACCTTAAGAATAAACATTTTCAAATATTGTGCAATCATTTATGCATGGCACTATTATTATAATGTTTTTATTATGTGTTGAAATACCCTATTCCTATTAAGCTACCCCAGCAAGTGAGTGAAAGTTAATAAAAACCTACCGTACCAGAATGGCCCGAAGGCCTTTTTTCTTTTTATTATGGATAATCTCGCTTTTAAGGGTTTAAGGGGGACCCGTACATGACCCGTAGGTCCAAGGCTCAAGGCCCGACTGACTCGCAATACATGACCTAAAGGCCTGGAGGCATACCATGCCCAAGACATGACCCGTAGGCCCATCCCACTTGAACTACCCCTCACTAGCTTCTGCTTCATTGATCACCTAGCTCCCCACCTTGCATTGTTGATCTGCTAGAATTGCCCCATACAAAGCTAAAAGGTGTCTGGTCCTGATGGCGGCTACCATACCCACTCATTCTTCCAATCTGGTTAGCTCTGCATCTGGTGGTTTCTACTATTTGTTGCTCTGATCCTCTTCTGGGGCATGTTCAGTGTGAACTGGATATTCCATGGTCTTTGTGGCTCGAAGGCCCTATGGCCCGAAGGCCTTTGATGACCTGAAGGCCCTTGAGACCCGTAGGCCCAAACCGGTGGCCTGAAGGCCCAAATTAGATGAATTTTTCTAAATGATATAGTACTGAACAGTAACTGCTACATTACTGCTACAGTAAACTAGAAATTATCCTCCCCCAGTTTTGAACCTAGGTCTCTTGGATTCCAAGCAGGAGCCCTTACCACTCAGGTATGGGCTTGTTGGCAATAAAAACCTAGCACAGATATGTTGAGGATTCTTCATAAATATTTTGTATTATATTATCAATTCTGACTAGATAGTTAATGATAAACATAAATACATAGATTATTACACCAAAATAACACATCTCAATTCTCTTGAGAAAGAGAAATAAAGGATTGAAATAAATAATATTGTCAGTGCACTATATCTATGTAAACTAAAAGAAGTAAATCTTTATACTAATCATGATTTCAAATTCTTAGGGTGTGTTGATCGATTAGTGAAATTAGGAATTTAGTTGTATAATAAATTTTCCATTAATCTTAATTTATTATTATTACAACCAATATTATACTTATTTTTCTAATCCCAGATAAAAAAATAGATAAGTCGACAATGAAACTTTTTTCTATACTTCACCAAGATGATATAGACTAGTTGAAAAATATTTCTCCACTCCTTGTGGTGAAAAGTTTCAAATACAAGGATAAAGATCCCATGGATAATTTTATGCAATAAAATCCTTTACGGTATCCTTTGAAAAGACATAATATTCAAAGGAAGAAATAGGAACAAGGGGTTATTTTCTTTTTATATAGAAAACATAGACATTGGAAAATAAATTGAAATGATTTGAAGAAGAAATAAGTTGCAACCACTTAATGTATATTCATCAAGTTTCTATTCACCACATATATATTAAATATAGTATTTTTACAACAAAAAAGTATTTAAATATAGGAAATGATCAAGAATAGAATGTTTGTAGAGTGAACTCAAAAGGAGATTAGAAAGGGTGATTCCTAAGTCAGATAAGGGGAGAACAAATTTTTTTTACCAGTTTGGATTGATTAAATTTGGTAATAAGTGTTAACAAAAAAATTTCTCTCATTGTCTATTCTGAAAAAATGAGACATTATTTTTTTGGAATAGATGTTTTTATGGTACATTAAGTAAAAACAATATTAGTTTAGTAACTATTAAATCACATATATCCTTTTCAATACCTGAGGAATATAAAATTTAAGACACTTACCTCATTGTGACAAGATAAGTCTTTTTTAAATAAAAATGAATGTAGTTGACTTGTTTAATCCCTTTAATGTATTCTAATATTAATTTAATGAAGGTACTAGATATATAAACAAACTACTTATCATATTTTAGATAAATAAAAAATTATTCCTTAAAGGTACATCACAAAGATTTTAAAATTGGTTTAACATGGACATGTGAACTATTATAAAGCTGAAGACAAATTCATATACATTATGTGATTCCATTGAAAATTTTAGAACTTCTAAGTGAACTAAATGATTGTACATGATAAAGATAGAGGAATATCTAATCTGGATTGTTAGATAATATATTATCCAAGTAATCATTAATCACAAATGTGGAGTAAAGGTTATCCCAAAATCACATTACCTTGTATACATAGAGGAATTAATTATTGTAAAAGTAAGATTTATGATGATTCTTATATATATTCCAAATGTTTCATTGTACTATCCAAGTCATATTTTGAAAATATAAGTGAAACAAATAAATATATTCCCATTATACTTTATAATGTATATCATCTCAATTGTGATATGATAAGAATCTATTAGGAAACTACCATAAGTTTTTGTTAAAAACCATTGGTTGAAATTTTGCCTTACCTACAAATGAACATTAAAACGCTAAGGTGAATTTGTGTTTATGATCCTATATCCACTATGGTTATCAACATAGATTCAAGATCGGTTATATTTCCATAATGTATTCTTATATCTTTGAAGATAGTGGGAGAAGACTTATCTTCCAAGGTTTAATGCTCTGGATTCACATAATTTGTCATAGGAATATTGGAATCTACTAAGCATAGTGTGGGGAGTAGTTCTAGAGAAAAATAATATATAGGAATTTATAAACAAAGAGGTGGTTTTTTTCACTATGGTGGTTGATACATGTATTATTATTCTAGAATAATTATTCCTATAAATAAGTAGTAAATTACTATATGTTAAGGGTTACAAGTATATGTAAATTCATATAGTGGACTCCATGTATCAAGATTCAGGACTTTGTATTTTGAATGTTTCTATGACTTGGTACAATAAGTGAGTATTCAAGATAAACTATTCATTTATGGTACAAGATGGTACCAATAAATCATGATTTATTATTTAAAGGTTTAGTCTATAAAACAATATTCCCCACTCATCCTGACAAAAATCCTTTTTTAATTCTACTTTTCAAATAATATTTCTATGATCACATCTTGGGATATTTATTGTCAACTCCACCTCATTTATAGGAATCCTTATGCAAGTTATTAATAAGATGCGACCAAAAGGAGGCCCTATGGTACATATCTATTTGGCATAAATGAAAGGTTCAGTGACATCAATAAATTTCAATAATATATGAAGATTAAATAAATTAATTTATTAATAAATCATTCATAGTGATCATAGGATATTCATTTGGAAATAAATGAGAGACATGTATTTAAGAATGGATAGTGGGAGCACAATAAACTTTCAATATAAATATTTTAATAAAATATAAAAACATTTTTTATGTCATACGAGTTTGTTAATACTAAAGAATGATATTTTACAAGTTTGAATTAAAGTGGAAACCATGTTCTAGGGAACATGATCTATAAAAAGGGATCTCTGTGTTTTATATATCTAGTCATTGTACATATATTAATAAAGTATTGAGAAATAAAATTTGAAACAAGTTGATACTAAATTTTTGTTGGTATATAATCCTTCCTTTAGAACATACATGGTAATTGGAAGTGATTACAGAGATTAAAATAATTTCACAAGATTAAGTTCTAGTAATTCATCTCATATTCCATGATATGTTCTTATGTTTGATATTACCTATTCAAAAATCATAATAGGTTAATATCAAATAAATCCAACATAATTTCATATAATTGAAATTAGAACTATCTGATAGTAATTTGAAAAGTAAAATTGGATATGATCCTAATGTCTGGAGAAGTGAGAATACTAGTTATCAATGGAATTGAACATTTATCTTTTTCTAGTTCAAATTGATCTAGCATCACTGATAAGGCTATAGTAACACACAGTAACAAAAATTTATATATAGTGGTTTCTGTATCTATAATATCCTAGTATGTTATGGATTCTAATATAGATTAAGAAGTTGTTTAACAACATCCTGTTCTGAATTTGGGTTATACCAAAAGGTAAGATGCTTAGAATCTTCTGAAAAACTATGAATATGGATTTAGTTACGATGTTAGGATTTTAACATGGTAACAAAAGGTGGATACACTATTAAATTAATACTTTATGTGTTTTCACAATATAGTTATGTTGTAGTAAAAAGATCTACCACATAGACATGAGGCTTAACCCACTCTAGCTACAAAAACATGGTAGTCCTAGTAAATAATTCCATATTCAGTTGATGCATGTTTAACAAGTGAGGACTTACCTATCATTAGAATTTGTCTCCAGTAAAAATGGGAGTTTGTTATAGTTGGTTCCCTATAACCAACTACTTTTTACATTAGATTAATTTTATATTCAAATAAATAAATATTAAAATAAATAACTTAACACATATTGATTGTTATTCTACATAAATTTTATGTGATAATATCCTATAGTATATGTCACATTGATATGTTCATAGCAGTTACTTACAATGATGAGAACCTTGAGATGCTATGGTTATATCTTGTAAATATAGTTATGTTGTTTGATAACATACTATGATAGGACACATGGTATGTATACTATTATGTGTGAGTACTCAATAGGGGATGAGGCTTTTTCTCATGAAGTTCACACTTAGTAATCTTCAAGGTGAGAGATTATGAGAAAAAAAACCCCAATAATAATTACACATGTTTTTGTGTCCTCATATTTTCCTATCTGCAAGTGTGGGTAATGGTCCTTAGACTATAAGATTATCATTGATGCATTTCATGACTTGTGCTCTTGGATTTACTAACCAAAATTGTCACACATTATGTTGGAAGGAAGTAGGGTGTGTTGGGTGCATCATTATTGACATGTCATCAACGAATAATTTGAGGAATGATTTTTCCTTTACATCTTTATGGAACTTAATATCATGAACCATTTATTGTAATAGAACCATCGTATTAAATTACATGGTCACGATGTAATGAATTTTATATCAGATAGTCAAAGAAATAAATGTCGAGCATATAGGTTGGTGACATAGATGTGCAGCCTTCTTGATAAAATATTGAGGCAAAAGGATTATATTACATAATAAACATTCATATGTGGTTGTAATCATTGTTTCATTATGTTTCTTTCTCTTGGGTGTCGTGACCCATTGTTAGATATTAATCTTGGACATTATGCAAGCCCACCTAATTCTAATGAGAAATAATCATATAGGGTCGCACACTATGTGTTTATGTTGATCTCTATTAAATTATATTTAAATTTAATGAATGGAATTAAAAAATTTCTCAAGAACAAGGAATAATTTTATTCAAGTTTTATTGATCGCATAAATTATATAAATATTTATTCCCCTGTTTGTGAATAATATTTATTAATTTATTTTATTGGATATTTAATGAATATTTATTTACTAGTTTGTGAATAAAATATTTATTTAAGAAATAAAGTATTTTATTCAGGTATTCAATAAATGCTATATGATTTCAAAAAAACCAAGACTGAGTCTGGTGTCATATATTAAGTAACAAGTCAGTTAAATAATACTTTTTATAGTGAAAGTTGGCACATGCCAAAAAATAATATTATTATTATTTTATTACGTGGAATGGGGTTTATTAAAAGTTATTATATTACTTAATGGATGATATTAAATTAAATACTTATTTTAACATTAACCTTAGCTTTATAAATAAATGGTTTTGTCTAATTTATAGATAATCAATTGGTGTGAAATCAATAGAGAGAATTTTTGTGCACAATAAATTCTATCTCAACTTATTTCCCTCTCTACCTCTCAATAATGAGAAACACATGAGATATTTCTTCAATATTAAAGAACGAGCAAATAAGAAATAACAATACAAGACATGTGATTTTATGTTCTATCACCTGAATATCGAGTGGCATTTATCAAAGATCATAGGATCATGTGTTCATCATTACTATATACTTGGATCCTTAAAACACAATGAAGTCCATACAAATGGTTCTTTCTTAATGATCAATATTCATCAATGAAGAAATTTCTTAAGCCTAGGTATCTGTTTCTTCGTATATTAAATAAATTAATTACAAATTTGACATAGAATATCCTCACTCATGGTTTTGAGAAAATAAAAGATTAAAAAAATTAATATATCACCCACCACCACACGCTACCCAGAACCAACACAATCTACCAATGGAGAACTCCAAATCTGAATCCAAACCTCCTCTTATTGTCTATTATCATTACTACACCTCGATCGCTTCATTGATCATGAACATGAACCCATGGTATCGATATATTGCACCAAATAATGATAATACAATGATACATTACCAAGTATTGGTTAAACTAATAGATAAGGGAATACTGGTAATGAACATCCAATGAGAGGGGAAATAAATGTGAAAAACATATGAAAATAAAAAAACTTGGATGTTGTTCGGATTATCCTCAATTGATTTTCGTTATATTGAAAAATGAATAACCAAAATAAAATAATAAAAATTCCCGAAAATCTCAGTAAGATAACCCCAAACCCACATCCATGAACGATTCACAAATCAACTTATTGGTTCATGTGATTGAAGTTCATCATGTGATCATAAAATGGAGAAATAAATCAATGGATAATAAACATCCAGCCTCATATTTGGATCAATCTCTAAGGAAGAATGAATCTTTATTGTCGTAATTGGTGAGATCCGTGAACTTTGATGTCATTAGTGACCCTTGTGGTATTATTATCATTGATCCATGTTCCAAATTTCTTCCAATGATTTGAAACACTATCCTCTAAAATCCAAAGGTTTTTTTGGATAAACTTACAGTTTTCTCATAGTTGTGTATTTGTAGAGGATATTAGGTCTAGGTGAATTAATAAAAAATATATATATTTGTGTGTGTGTTTGTTTATTATTTTTTCCATGATCACACTCAAGCAAATCATTTGACGCACTCCAAGGGCATGTTGTGGCTAGGGTAAAACCCACATTCTGGATCAACTAGTGGTCACAGTTTTCCCATACCTATTCCCATTTAGGATTTATTATATTATTTTATAAAAAAATTCATGTGCATGATATAATATATTTAATATTTTTATTATATCAACACCAATGCTCATTGGGCCTCGATATCTCATGTTGTCTTAGCACCAGCTCTGAAAATATTCTTTAATTTATTCCAAAGTATTAAAAGGAAAAATACGCAATGTTACAAGATATATCTGGTTTATATAAGAAGATATAAGAGAGATATGAAGGAGATATATGAGATATAGAATTGAGATATTTGTTTTGTAATTTATTGATAAATAAATATTGTTTTTCACATTATAATTGGGTCATAAATTGGGAGGGGGTTTAGTTCTTACTTGACAAGTGAGTGTGGAAGGAGGAGGTTCAAAATAACCACCACAGGAGCTTCATTTTTTAGGATTTTAATTCATTTTTTCTATTTAGTTTTATAATAGAGGATGCATGAATTGGTTTTCACCAACAACTAAAGTAAGTATCTCATTTTTATTCAAAAAAAATGGTTTATCTAAATGATCTATTACCTTATCTATGATATTTTTTTTATGGATGAAAACGAATCAATAATGACTTTCTAAGTGTTATAGAGGTGAGTGAAGTTGATTAAAAGAATGTTTACTTGAGGTTTATAATTCTTATATTCTTATGATATTTTATTATATATTAGTATTTCATTGATATTATTTTAAATATTATTCTATGGTTTCCAGCAAGAGTGGTGAGAATTTAGGGATGATACAAAATGTGATAGAGGGGATTATCTAGTGAGAGTATACTTAACTCTACATTTTTCATTGAGATTGATTTTAATGTATCTATGTTGGTTGTAGATCATATTTTCCAAAGGGATCAGCAGACCTAGGTAGTTTTAGTTTTAGGTGACCACGAAAAGCTTGGCACCCCCATGAAGCATTATGGATATTGAATTTGATTGATTTCATAAGTGGATTTGATTTTTTTTGGATTATTAAAACCATCCTTGGATTCAATTTTACACTCTCTATATTTTTCTTCTTTTAGTTCAACATCCATTTCACTCTCCAAGTTTAGTTTAGTTAGTTTTTTATTTCATCCAAGTGGTAAGTATTAGCTATTGAGTTTTTATGTTTTCCTTATCTCTATGGGTTCAATCTCAATACTTAATTATCCTATACTACATACTCTTTGTAATAATTTAGGTTTTTTATTTTTTAATTATAAACTGATTCAAATCCATAGGAAGTAACAAAACTTGTGGGTCTAGTCATGTTTTTTTCTTCATTGTCAAGTACTGGGTTAATAACATTAATTAAATAATTTAGGAATAGTATTTTCACTCCCTCTTTTCAATTTTTAAAATTTATCTTAGCTTATTTTTATATTTTATGCTTGGGTATTTTTTTGGTTGTGATGGTAGGAATCCAATTCATATTGAACAAGAAGGAAAATTTCATGCATCTCATCATGGACCTTTCACATAAAATCAAAAAACTCCAAAGGATTAATGGTCAAGAAGGTAGGCACACACAAGTATACCCAATAAAGGATGATATACTACTCTAAAACCTAGAAGCTTTATTCAAGGAAGTTTGCAAAGTCCTGTAAAAGAAGTTCAAGGAAGATGAGGATTGAAAATATATTTCTAACGAGGAAGATAAGCTTGAGGGTACACATGGGGAGATTTTTGAGAGTGATTTTGATTCCAAATATGAATTTGAGGTAACTATTATGTCCATGGATGAAATTTCTTTTATAGTATATTCCATCACCAATGTAGGATCAGAGGAGGAAGAATTAGAAAATAAGGGGATGATAGTTTTTTATTTGTATAATACAAAGATAAATGTGATGGAGGATAAGGACATGGATTTTTCTGAAATTTTTAATAAAGAAGAACCTCCAACACCAGTTTTAAGAAAAAATATGGAGAATAAGAAGATAAGGAAGAATAAGGTTTGTTTGTTAAAATTAGAAGTACACTATAGAAATTAATAAAAAAAAGTACAGATGATAGAAGGAGTATAGTAATAATATCATGTGTGGAAAACATTAGACTTTATTCTTCTAGATATCTCAACAAATTTGTTTTCTCTTCAATAAATTTTTAGAGAAGTGTAAGTGTGAAATAAGTAAACTTGTTGCACAAACAAATTTAGAAATGGGTAAATATGAGCATTTTAGCTTTATACCATACTCCCATTACATGATCTAAATAGGTAAAGTTGAGCTTGATTACCTTAACAAAAGTGTGTTACAGGAGGAAAACCAACTTTTTATTCATTTGTTCCTAAGAAATTCTTTTTGGAGTTGGTGTCCTAGGAAAAACAATTTGTACTTTGATTACATGTATATTAGAGTTATTGAATAATAATAAAACGTTTTAATACAAATTGTTTATTATTCTTCATGAATCTAATGTAATAGTGTCTTGGAGTATACATCTCATTGGTATGGTCCTAGAAATTCCCCTTTATGATGATAACCTTGATGTGGTATGAAGATATTGTCAAATAATGTTATAAAATCGTATAATTTACTATGATGGGACACATAGAACATAGACTGTCAGGTGTGAGTACTCATAAGAAGGTAAGGCCTCTTCTCATGAAGTTCACACTTGGTAATCTCCATGATGGGATATTATGAGAATAGACCGGGCATTAGGAATTCTGCATTTTTTGGTGTCATCGTATATTCCTATCTATGAGAATATGTGATCGTCCTTAGAATTTAATATTATTATTAAGTCATGTTACAACTCACGTACATATATGTATTTCATAAACCATAATTATAACAGTTCATGGTGAATTTGGATATGTTGTGTACGTCATGAGTGACATGTCATTAATGAATAAGTCAATGTAGTATTTTTTCCTTTCATCTTTATGAAAGCTAATATCTCATCCCTTTGATTGCAATAAAACTATCATATTAAATTAAATGGCCATGGTGTAATGATGTGTTTATTTTATATAGTCCAAGAAAGACAAATTGAGAAAATAGGTTGGTGACATGGATTTGAAAACATCATGATGAGAGATTATAAAAAAGGATTATATTACACAATGAGTGTTTGTATGTGGTTGTTCATGTTGTGAAATTATGTTTTTTATCTCGGGTTCTTTGACCTGTTTCTAGACATTATTCTTCATCTTTATACAAGACCACCTAATGCTAATGAGAAATAATCCCATATGTTCACACACTATTTGTTTCCATTGATCTCCATGAAATGATATTTGAGTTTAATTAATGGAGTAAATATTATTCTCAAGTCCAAGGAATAATTTTATTCTAGTAATATTGATCGCATATACTAAATAAATATCTATTCTTCATCTTGTGAATATGATATTAATTTTATTTATTGAATATTTTAAAAAATATTTATTTACTATATTTTGTATAAAATATTTATTTGTGAATAAAATATTTATTTGGTTGTTCAACAAAAACTATAGGAGTTCAAATGTATCAATACCAAGTCTTGTGACAAATATTAATTATCAAGACCATTATACAATATTTGTTATTTCGTAATTTTCCATGAACCCGAAATTAATAATAATATAATTATTATTACGTGGAATGAGGTTTATTAAAGGTAATAAATGTTATTTAATGTCTAGTATGAAATTAAATATTAGTTTAACTAAAATATTACCTCTATAAATAAACAGTTATGCCTATTGTGTGGAGAATCCAAAAATTGAGAATAGAGAATTGTTGTGCACAATGAATTCTCTCTCAACTCATCCTTCTATCTCCCTCTTAAGAACAAAAAGTTAAAAGAGAGGCTTCTTCAAGACCAAAGAATGAGAGATCAAGAATATAAAATTAAAGACATTAGACTCGTTGTGTTAGCACCCGGAGATTGATTCGTGCTAGTCAGAGATCATAAAAGAACATTTGGATCACCTCTAGAGAGATTCTATCATTTAATCCTCACAACATAATTAATGTAATCTGAAAGGGTCTTTTCCGATGCTCAACATACAATAACAAAGACATTTCCCATGCCCAGGCATTTATTTCTTAAAATATTAAAAACAATTAATTATAAATTTTGTGTTAAAGTCCCTCGCTCTTGGTTTTTTCAATGATTATTAAAATAAATTTTAATATATCGCCCTCCTCCACGCACTTTTTCTACACCCAGAACCATCAAGTGATATTAGAGCATTCATGTTCTAATTTATATTTTTTTATTGTTTATCTATGTAAAATTTTGGGTAGATTTTCATTTCATGTTATTCAATATTTAATATGATTTGAATTGAAATGTTATAGACATATTAATAATTTTCATTTATTATTTCATTTTATTAGTGTTTGAAGAAAAAATGAAGAATGGATGGAGATTCCATCAGGAAGTTCAAAATCTCTTGATGTTAAAACTAAGTTACATGGAATGTGGTTGGAGCACCCATTGTATACCATTGTACATTATATCAAGATGCACCGATAAATTAATTACACATTGTGATTTTATGGAACATTGTGTGTTGATCGGGAAAACCTAGCACAAGGAAAGCAGATACAAGGTGTGTAGCTAGAAATATACATGACATGTAGTCTGGTCGATTTAACATAGAAAATCTCCCAACATGTAACTTGGATATATATAAATTGAGGAACATGGCATGTATCTGGATGTATAAGCCATTTAGTCTCCCATTAATTGAAAAATTATAATTAAAATAAATTTGAAAATTTTAGCATTAAAACCTTTTTTATTGATGAGAATATCATTGTGTGTTTGATAATTTCATAATAGTTTTAAAAAAATTATTGATAAATTAATTTATTGTAGTTAATATATCATTATCAGTTCTGTGGTTTATTTTCCATGAATTCCATTAAGGATTGGTATCTCCAAATAATATTGAAAGATCATTAATATGAAAGGAGATTAATTAATAAATTTATTAATTGATTAATTTAAGTTTGTTTATATTAAATAAAAAAATAAAGAATAAATACATGGATGTTGTCCATTTACTTTTTTTTATTTCTTTCATGAATAACCATTCAGAAGCTTGACCAAGACATGTGTATGTGTTGGATGTTTTAATTTAATTTATTGCATGAGTTTTAAATTATTTAATATTATATAAAATGATGGTCTCTAATTCATCCCTCCATTAATTTTTATTTAGGACCTACGCATCCAAGGATATTTATGTAATCCCCTATCATCAATCCTTTGGTTCCCCTCACCAACGTGTGAGTAATAAATATTTTTCATTAATCAATCATCCTAAGACTTGTGGAGGTGGCTCAATATGGAACCATAATGATGCCAACCCCTTTGATACATATATGGATAGGTGGAATGTTGTAACTCATGCCAAGACTGGGAATATAAGTTATTTCTAATAGGTTAAAGGTTGATTTAATGTCTACTCATTAAATCAACAGTTAGATAAATATCATGAACATGTCATTTTAATAATTATTTTTTTTATCAATGAAATTATTTATTTTATGGATGCAAGGTCATGATCAAATAAATATATAAATTAATGTTAAAATGGAAATTAAATAAATTAATTATTCCTAAATGTTTTATACAACATGGTTAATTAATTAATTAACATCCACATAATGTTAATAAAAATTTTAAATGATATAAAATAAAAAATTTATGTATAATAAATTAAAATACATCAATTAAATATTAAGTGAATCTGAGTCTTTCATTACTTGATTATGAATGAAGCCATAGAACTAAGTGTAGTACATAGCCAGAATCTGGACACTTACTTTTATTAGGGATTTCTCATGAGCTTTTTGGGATTAGTTAACCAAAATTATATTAAGTTTAATTTCCAAAGTCTATTTAATTAAAATTTGTGGAAAAGTGTTGAGGAAATACAAGTCATGATTTTAGGATAGGGGAATGCACTCATTAGATCAAGGAGCATAAAGTCCACCTTTGGAAAGACTACCTACCAAATTTCATAGTTATGGTTTTTATGACCAAATTCTGGATCATTAAGAAAAGTAATGGGGATCCTTTCTACTAGAGTGTTAAAGAAACTAGATATTCTAAGTTCAATGGTGAGGGCTATTGAGACTTGATAAAATTATGGAAGAATTAATAAATAAATAAGAAATTTAATTTATTATATCTCACTTATTTTGTAAATCAAGGAATGTACTAATAATATTTCCTTTCTAATTATATAATAAAATGATGTGTTCATCATCAAAATTATCCCTACATTCAATCTTTGATAAATATAACCTCCTAACTAGAAGTAAAATCTAGGATTGGTTTAGATGCCTTTTGGGTTGTGCTACCCCATGAATGAAAATCTTACATGCTAGAATTCTCAATGTCTGATTCACCAGCTAAAGAGGAAAGTGAGGAAGAGCTTCTTTTCTATGAAAAACATTTGAGTGGTATAGTCAAAAATTGATTTTTTATGTTTTCATAAATTTCTAGTGAACTATTAAAGTCTCATAAAAACATGGATGTGTAGAGTATTCTTGGGAACCTCTGTGGTATTTACTAAGAGATATCTTGATAGAAAGAGTTTTATATTTCCAATGTGCTATTTTTGTGAAATCATAGAGAGGGTTCCATATTTGGGACTCACATAGTCAATATCATTATTTACATAGTGAATTTAATGGTTCTAGGGATTAAACTCTCCAAAGAACTGGGAACCGACCTCATTCTGGCATCACTCCCTCAAAGCTTCTCCATCTTTGTTGTGAATTTAAATATGAACAACATTGATAAGTACCTACTAGATCTTCTTACTCTTCTTCATCATGTAGATTAGGATATGAATCTTGAAAAACCATCCATCCTTATACCAAAAAAACAGAAATGGAATGTGAAAAGATTTAATCCCAAAGATTATTCACACTCTTCCAAGAAGTGGGAGATCAAGGGGAAAGAAAGGGAATAGGATGTTGTCTATTTTTTATGTAGAAAGAAGGTCCACTAGAAGAAAAACTACACCTAGAAAAGAATAAAGGGTAAGATTCTGGTGCATTTTTTATCAAATGAAATTTATATGTTTCTAAAAATTGGGTTTTAGATATTGCTTGTGGTACTCTAATATGAATTAAAATATAGGAACCAAGTAGATTAAAAAATATTGATCAAGGATAGTTAGATATTAGAGTTACAAATAGATATAAACATGGTATATCTATTGGGGACAACCCCCAAATGTTTTGGACTATAATGATCTTGGTTTTAATGGGTTTTTACTTTGTGCCTTCAGTTGCAAAAAACATTTTTTTATCTGGACTTGATAAGGATATATTTATTTTCATATTTGGAAATAAATGTGTCTTCTTTTATAAATATAGAATTTTTATGGTAAAGAAAATTTTAATAATGGTTTTTATGTGTTGGATTACATGAACCAAATAACGGAAATTGATAACAAAGTTACCACACATGTCTCTTACCACACCCAACTTTGGAACCACCAGCAAGGTAAAGTAAATATAGAGATCTTGACAAAATTGCATCAAGATGAATATTTTGATTCTTTTGAACTAAAACCACTGGGTGTATGCCATGCATGTTTTCAAGGAAAAAATTACAAAATCCCCATTTAATGGGAAAGGTGAAAGGGCTAAAGATATTCTTTAATTAGTTCATGCTGATGTGTGTGGGCCATTTCCTATTGAAGAGAGGGTGGGTAATCATACATTATAACTTTTAATAATGATTTTAGTGGATATAGATATTTCTACTTAATGTGGTATAAGTCATATTATTTTGATATATTTAATGAATATAAGAATAAATTTGAGATACAACTTGGTATGAATATTAAGAAACATCACTCAGACCATGATGGAGAATATCTTAATTAGTACTTCATTAAATTATTTATGGGAGTTCAGGATTTTATCTCAACTCACTCCTCTTTGTACACCTCAATGAAATGGTGCAAGTAAATGGAGTAACTATACCTTATTGGAAATGGTGAGATCTATGATGAATCATGTGAGTCTTATGTTATCATTTTTGGGATATGCATTTCAAATTGCATCACACATACTTAACTGATTGAAAACTAAAGCAATAGATGGTATAACATACAAATTATGTAATGGAAATAATCTCCTGTTTTATTACTTAAATGTGTGGGGTTTTGAAGCATTTGTTAAGGCATCTTCAGTTAACAAGATTTCACCCCAAGGCCCAATGTTTTTCTTTATAGGATATCCCAAATAAAAAAGGGATACTACCAATAAAATCCTTCAGAAAAAAAGTTTTTTATTGATAGATGTCCCAAATTTATTGAGGAGGATATTATATTTAAAAGAGATAGTGGGACAGAGATAGAATATGATGAAGTCTAGGCTTAAGATACACAAGAGATGGTATAGGAAAAAAAATCCGAAATGCCCCATGGAAGGAATTAATGATCCCGAGACACAATTACTACATAGGAGTAATAGAGAGATTAATGAACCAGAATAGTATAGTTTTCTAGTCACCAGGGATGCTAAATAATTATTAGTTGATAATAATGATCCTCTAACCTACAATGAAGAAGTAAGTGGAATATATTTTTCCATGTGTACACAAGGCATGAATTCTAAAATGGATTCCATGTACCAAAACCAAGCCTGAATTTTGGTAGACCCTCCAGTAGATGTAAATCCTTTTGGTTAGAAATGGGTATTCAAAAAGAAATAGGAAATGGAAGTATAATTCAGTACCTATAAGGAGTGATTGGTTGAAAAATACTTTAAAAATATCATTGGTATTGACTACGATAAAACATTTTCACAAGTTTCTATATTGAATTCCATCAAAATTCTACTTGTCATTATGGATTTCCATGACTATGAAATTTTGAAAATGGATTTAAAAGTAGCCTTATGGAAAAATTCATAAAGATGTATTTATGAAACATCCCAAAGGCTTTGTGACTCCAAATGATGCCAATAACGTATGAAAGTTGCACATATCCATTTATGAATGAAATTAAGAATCTAGTTCTTGGAATATTTGACTTTCAGAGGCCATAAAAGTATTGAGTTTCATAAAAAATGATTGAGAGTTTTGTGTCTATAAATGATTTAGTGGGAGTGTAGTTGTTTTATTAATAATATAATTTGATGACATATTTCTCATTGGAAATGAAATAATAGTCTTACAGTCTATGAAGGTGTGGTTGAATAAATTATTCACTATGAAGGACTTGGGTGAGGCAACATATAATCTTGGGATCAATATCCATCATGATAGATCCAAGAGGCATTTTGGCCTTAGTCAAAGTACATACATTGACAAGATACTAAAGAGATTCAGTATAGAAAAATCCTAGAGGGGATTGTTTCCAGTGTCACATGTTATTCATATTTTCATGAAAATTTGTCCTCAAACACATGAGGAAAGAAACAGAATGGCAAGGATTCAATATGAATCAGTTTATTGGATCTTTCATGTATGTTATGTTATGTAATATGATAGATTTCTCCTATGCATTATGTGTGGGAGGAAGATACCAAGCTCATCTAGGTGACCATCATTGGATGGAAGTCAAGATTATCCCTAAGTATTTAAGGCGTGCTAAGGATATGTTCCTAGTTTATGGAGGAGATGAATAACTATTCATCAAAGGATATGAAGATTCTAGTTTCCAAACTGATAAAGATGGCATGAAGTCCCAAATAATATACATCATCATTTTGAATGGAGGTTATGTGAGCTGTAATGGCTCAATGATGTTTGTGGTTTCAGATTCTACATTAGAGTCCAAGTATATTGGGTCTTATGAGGTAGCTAAACATGAATTATGTATGTGAAACCTCACCTAGGATCTTGATGTGGTATCAAGAAATAAAAATCAGGTCACATTGTATTGTGATAATACTACAGTGGTGGATCTTCAAAAAGATCCAAGACCACATCAATAGACAATGAACATAATTCGGAAGTTTCATCTATTATGGGATTCTTATTAGGGAGATGAAGTAGTAGTAAGTATTATTTACATGAAAGACAATGTGGAGGGCCCCTTGACTAAAGAATTGAATCAACAAAAACATGACTATCATGTGAGGTCAAGTTGATTGAAGGTTATAGGAAATTGGATCTAGTCTAAGTGGGAGTTTGTTGGAGTTGGTGTCCTAGAACCATCTATTTGTACTTTTATTACAAGTATATTCAATGTATTGAATATTAATATAACATCTTATTATATTTTATTTTTTTATGTGTAACTCTATTGTAATAATTTCCTTGTGTATATGTCGCATTGATAAGGTCACAGCAGTTCCCAACTAAGATGAGAACCTTGATATTCTATGATGATATTTCCAAATAATGTTCTGTGTTTGGATAACGTACTATTATGGGACACATATTACAAAAAATTTCAGGTGCAAGTACTCATAAGAAGATGAGGCTACTTCTCATGAAGTTCTCACTTGGTAATCTCCAAGATGAGATATTATGAGAATAAAACCGCTAATAGGAATTCCTAAAGTTTTTGTGTCATTGGATATTTATATCTACGAGTGTGTATAATACTCCTTTAATGTTAAGATTATTATTAATTCATGTTACAACTCATGAACATAGATGTATTTCATAATCCATGATGATAACAGTTCATGGTTAAGTTTGATACATTGGGTGTGTCACGAGTGACATGTTATTAATGAATATGTCGATGAAGGTTTTATCTATTACTTATTTATGAAAGCTGATATCTTGGACCTTTTATTAGAATAGAACAATAACATTAAATTCTGTGTTCATGGTGTAACAAACTATTTATTTCAGATAGTCAAATAAAGACATATCAAGCATATAAGTTGTTGACAGGGACATGCAACCTTTTTGAAGAGATATTATGACAAAGGTATTATGTTACACATTGAGCATTCATATGTGGTATTTAAAGTTTAAACATTAAGTTATTTCTCTTGGGTGTCTTAACCCATTACTAGATAGTAATCTTGGACTTTAGGTAAGCCTACCTAATTCCAATTAGAAAGAATCTTTGAGGGTCACACACTATGTGTTTCCATTGATCTCAATTAAATTCTATTTGAGTTTAATTAATAGAATAAATATTATTATCAAGTTTAATAAATAATTTTGTTCAAGTTATATTGATCGTATAAATTAAATAAATATTTATTATTTAGCCTGTGAATAAAATATTTATTTTATTTATAGAATATTTTAATAAATATATATTATCTATATTGTTAATATATTACTTATTTAGGAATATAATTTTTATTTGGTTGTTCAATAAATGATATAGGAGTTCAAATAGATCAAGACCGAGTCTGTTGACAAATATTATTCAACAAGACCGTTACAAAATATTTGTTAGTGTGCAAGTTGGCGTGCACTAAAAAATAATATTAATATATTTATTATTATGTGGATGAGCTATATTAAAGGTGTTAAATGTTATTTAATGGCTGATATACAATTAAATAATATTTTAACATAAATCCAATCTCTATAAATATATTATTATGCCTATTGTGTAGAGCATCAAAAAATTGAGAATTTAGAGTTATTACGCACAATGAATTCTCTCTCAACTCCTCCTTCTCTCAACCTCTTAAAAACAAGAATTTAAAGGGAGATTTATTTAAGAATGAAGAATTAGAAATCAAGAACTAACAATATAAGACATTTTACACGCCATTCTATGACCCGTAGATCGAGTGGTATTGCTCAAATATCATAGGAGCATGTATAGATCACCGCTAGAGGGATTCAATCCTTGGATCCTCACAGCGCAAAGAATTTAATCCCAAATGGTTTTCAGAAATTAAAAATTCACCAACAAAGAAATTTCCTAAGATTAAGAATTTATTTCAAAAAATATTAAATAAATTAATTATAAATTTGATGTTCAAATCCATGATCTTGGTTTCGGACAACGATTATAAAAAGAAGTTTAAATTTATCACCCATCTCTACACGCATCCATTATGCTCAAAACCATCACTCAGTTCATATTTAATTTAGAAATCTTTTTTAGGATGTAGTTCTTATCCCCTTTATTATTTTTCATCATAATATTTCATGGACCTTAGGTTTTCACTTGGATGCTTTCTTTTTTAGGTATATAATGATATAGAAACAAAGGAAGAGAAAAATAAGTAGATTCTTTGTGAGGAAAGGGGAATTTTGTTTTAAATTATTTATTTTTACCACCCATGAATTTTAATTTTTTTTGAATTCCAATTGAAAATTGCATGCCTGTTTTAGATTTTTGTAACACTTTTGATTTATGATAAAAAAAACTTACCATAGGAATTTCATGATTATTTGTATTGGATTTCAATTTAAATGGGATTGAATAAGTAAGATGAGTTAATTAATGACTATAGATAAGCATAGGGGTGTAAATTTGTTGAATCGTGATTTATGGAGGCTAGTTAATTTGTTTAGATGAAATTACCTTATATGTTTTCAAGATTTTATTTTCTGAAATTCATGTGGATTGGTTTGTTATTAGTAGTCAATACATGTGTTATTTTCCCATATAACAGCTTCCTATTTTTGATATGGTTCTAAGACAATTTTCCCTATTCTTTATTATAACATATTTCTCGATAGATACTCAAGGCATGTAAACCTGCAAGAACGTCATTGGTATCTTCTCAAATCGATGATCATACAAAGTCACTTTTAAAATGATTGAATAAATTTTTATTTCAACCCTTATCCTTAAGACCTACCTTGGAATTTAATATTCTTTTAAACTCGTAGAATCCATGGATGAACTTGTAAGGGAAAATCCTCATTAAAACTCTTTATTTTCCTTCCCACCCTTACTCTAGTAATTTTTCATGATATTCAATGGTTCATGTGTGGGGGATTGGTTATACATGCTTGAAGGGGATATATTTCATTAAAGAGAAGATGTGATAGTTTCTCATGGGTAGTGTGGGATGTTCATGATTATCCTTTATTATATCATTGGATGTCCCTCTTGAAAAAAAAGGTGAAATTGGAAAAATAGAATAAAAGAAACTAAAAAAATTAGGAAAAAAGGGTTGTGTGTTGGTTGGGTCAAAAAAATCATTATTTCTTAACCATGATCTTGTTCCAACTATTAAACTACGTTTTTTGAGGAGATCAACAAGGGTTGGGTGATGAGTGTGAGATTTACCAATTATAACTTTTGATAAAAAATGAAAAGGTAGAAAAAATAAATAAATTTGGTGTGTCTTTCATTGTTATCATTGATTGTGAACCATACATTATGTTTTGTGATTGGGGGTGTTGTCACTTTTTAATAGGAGTTTTTAATTAAGATTGATTATCATATGTCATGCATAGTTCGTTAGAGATAAACATACATTTTTGACCTTGATTATTTCACATTATTTACCTTCCTACACAATAACTCAGAGCTATTTGACACCTAATCTGCATCCCTCATGATTTTTTTTATATTTGTCTCTATGAGAAAGATATTTGAGATAAATTTCAAGTATATGAATTAGAGGATGTACTTAAGTTATCAACATAACTCCATTTGAATTAATACCTTTAGTGATGAGTGAAAATAAGTCAAAGTGATATAGATCACATAGTGGCATGCATACTAATAATAAATTATGATTCATGAATGGATGTTGGGATAGGCACATCAAATTCAAAGGGGAAAATTAAAATACATTATTGATTTGTTCCCTTGAGAATTGAGGATTCTAAAAAAATGTTATGTGAAGCTTGAAATTTTGTCCTTCCCATCCATCAAATCTATTTTTTTGAAATATTCCAAATCCACTATGGGTTAGTGGTAACCGAACACTTCAGAACTCATATACATCAACATTAAATAATTAAAAACATGAATTTAAAAAACCAAAAACCAACATAACCACATTAAAATTTGAAAACTGGACCACTGCTCGGTCAACAAAATCCATCGCATGTATTGAGATGATAAGTCAGGATCACTATGTAATCCATATTTTCTTGCCATCATATAGTACTATCATCCCCATCCCATCAACGTTGTCCACTTCACTATCATCCACCACTGTAAAGGACTTCACTATTGAAATATTCGTATAATGGGTGTCCTTTGTAGTTTGAGTTGATATATTTTGTTGATGATGATCATAGTTTAATTGTCAACGTATATTTTGACCAGATTTTATGCATATATCTTTATATTTAATTTAATTTTTTTTATTTAATTGGTATTTTTTCCCAATTATTCATTCTTTTATTTTATTTTTTTGTTACTAAAATTGTTAATCAAATTATGGTAAAATAAACGATAAATATTTATTTATTTATAATTTTTATAAAGGTTTTATTAAAAAAAATAATTATGTGGTAAGTGATAAAAAGGATGCTAGATAGTAAATGAGAATTGAGCTCATGAAAACAAGAGATTCCAAGGAGGCTTGCGTGCGAGGGTAAATGTGTGTATAGGAGGAAACTCTCTAAATAAAGTGAGTGTAGGGGTGAGCATGGATGATAACGAGGGTCGTCGGGTCTATCGTGGTGTAGGGATCAAGGATTGGCACTGGTGTGGTTTGTCTGTACCTATCCTGCTTAAGTTGGTCGTGTCTCTTGTTATGAACGTGTGGCCATTTTTGCCTCAATCCAATGTGGGAAAATTATATTGGGTGCTATACATTAAAACTAAATAGACACATTTTGTCCAGGAACTCACATCTTCTCCCCGATGGAGGATTTTTGTAGCAGATCATTAGTGGTGATCTTGCACACACAGATCACAGGAGGTGAACACAACAACACATAATAAGAAGAATCAAACTAGAATTAAAAATTATTATATTACAATTCATACAACACTGCATATTTATAGGGATACAAACTAACAAAAAAATCAATGATCAAAAATTGAGGAAATAAAAAGTCTGTTAATTTGGTGCAGTAGGTGTCACCCAATCCTTCAGCTCCAAACACGTCAAGTTGTTGCCAACATTAAAATTTCCTAGCCTCTATTTCTATAAAAGAGGGTCGGAACCATCCAATGAATAAATGAGTTTATACTTTCAACACTCCCTTAGATAGATCCATTGTGTCCCCTTCTATCCAGGATATTCCATAATCCACCATTATCGTCGACCAATAGAGCTTGAGAACACCTATAAAAAGGCAAATGAAGACCATATCCTCCATGAAATCCATTCAAAAATCACATGTGAACCTTATGAAGGTTAGAAGAATCTTGGAATTCCATGCCTGGAAGATAATCCATTGTGGAACTATAGTGAAGGAGAGATGTACCAAACCTCTATCCATGTATGCATGCAATGTGAGGAAGAAATGAATGAGAAAGGAGGTTGTGGGGTAGTTCACCTCCATGCAGTGAGGGCTAAGATTCATAAAGGTAGGGAGAGGTTGTAAAAAGGTCCTTCGAATATGTGCATAAAAGTGTGCAAGGAGAGTGGTGTCATGGCTTGTTGAACAATAATTTGGAGGTTGTGCAAGGAAGATGCTTGATGCTTGCATGAAGAAGTCATGTTTGAGTATGAGTTGTCCTACACCGTTATGGGGATATGGAATGGGGAAGATTGTTCCATAACATAGAGTGTTATGGTATATAATAAAAATCTGGTATAGATATATAGAATGGCCAATTATCTCTATGAAAATGCCTTCAAATGTGATGTGGGGTAGATGAAAGGATCTCAGGAACATGGTGCATCTCCTATACCTGAGGAATTTTGAATGCAAAAAAAGTGGAGAGATAGTGCTAAATTTCGGAATAATGGATATCACTACTACACATTGGTGTTTAAAAATGCACAAAATGGCGTTTAACAGCAATAAGAATGTGTTTTTAATCACAGTGATGATAAAGGGGTTCCTTTATCCATGCTAAACAAAAGTGCTGATAAAGGAGCCTATTATCAGCACTTTTCGTAAACTGATAAAGGTATCATTTATCAGTGATATATTTAGCACTGATAAAGGGATTCTCACCTATAGTGTGTTGTTTATATAATAGGATACCCAGCCGAAGAAAACCTGCAATCAAAACTACAATTTAAACATAACACACCAAACACAGCACACCCAAATGAAAATTGTAGTTTACACAACACACCCAGAAGCAAAACTACAATATACATTTAATTGACATCATGAATAGAAAATTTTCCAACCATGGTATATAAAAAAATAAACACTACTATTTACATTTCAAACAAATTGTTTTATATAATTACATTTTCAATTGTCTAACAAACATTATAAAACATTAATATGTCATCTTTTGACGCCCATTATCCCCTCTCAAAAAACTCCACACATGGTATCATTTTACAAAAAAATCATGTCAACCCAAAAAAAATATTCCACCTATATATGAAAACAAATATTATGTTATTAATTCTATAAAGAAATAAATTAAACATTAATATAAAAGAACGCATTATTAAAAAGACTTATTTAATAAAAATGGAATGGTTGGAGTTATATAGGTCACACCATGTGTCCTATTGATGTGGGGTTGATTCATACATGTTAAAAATTAGTTATGGATAGTTTTCCTAAAATATCAAAATAATCTGAATGTGTTTTCTTGGTTTTGAGTTTGTCACTTGTTCTTTTACTAAAATTAATGTCAATTTTAAATAATGACACATTTGGAGTTATACCCACCACCCCATGCATCGTATTGAGGTGGAACTAATTCCTACCCATCAAAAATTATTTATGGATCGTTTTCATAGAGTATCAAAACAATCTGAATGTGTTTTCTTAGTTTACAGTATGCTAGTTGTGTTTTTTTACTAAAATGCCATTTTAAACTGGAAACATGAATTTTGAGTCATACCAGTCGTTTCGTGAATCATTTTGATATGATGCTACTTTATACACATCATAAAAGACTTATAAATCATTTCCCTAAATTTTCAAGACAGACAGAACACGCTTTCTTGGTTTTCAGTTAGTGACATGTTTTGAACTAAAATGTCAATTTTAAACAGATAACGAGCAATTTTAGTCATACCAGTCACACCATGCATAGGATTGAGGTTCGATTGACTCATGCACATCAAAAATGACTCAATGATCATTTTACTAAAGAATAAAAACAATATGAATGCATTTTATCTGTTTTTGGTATGCCACTTACTGTTTTTACTAAAATTAATGTCAATATTAAATAAAAAGAGAAACTTTGAGTAATATTGTCCACACCATGCAACGTATTAAGGTGAATCTTATCCCTACAAATCACAAATGACTAATATATATTTTTTCAAAAATATAAAAACAATCCAAATATTTTTTCTTGGTTTCAGTATGCCAATTGTTGTTTTTACTTAAATTATTGTCAATTTTAAATAAAAAAGAGAAACATTGAGTTATAATGGACACACCATGTTTCTTATTGATTTTTTTATGATCCCTAAACATCACAAATTACTAATATATAATTGTCCTAAAATATCAAAATAATCTGAATGCATTTGATCTGTTTTAGTATGTCACTTGTTCTTTTTTACTTAAATTAATGTCAATTTTAAATAAAAAGAGATAATTTGACTAATACTGGTCACATAATGCATCATATTGAGGTTAATTTTATTCTTAAACATCAAAAATGACTCATGGATTTTTTTTAAAAAAGTATCATAACAATATGAATGTGTTTTCTCAATTTTTATTAGGTCACTTGTTGTTTTTACTAAAATTAATGTCAATTTTAATTGAAAAGAGACTCTTTGAGTTTTACTGGCCACACCATACATCATATTGGGGTGAGGATATTCCCTACAAGTCACAAATGACTAATATATTTTTTTCCAATAATATCAAAACAATCCAAACCTGTTTTCTCAGTTTTTAGTATATCACATGTTTTTTTCACTTATATTAAAGTCAATTTAAAAAAAGACACTTTGAGTGATATCAGCCACACTTTGTGTCGTATTGAGGTGAGGATGCTTCCTAAGTGTCACAATTGACTGATATATCCTTTTTCCAAAAATATAAAAACAATATGAATTTGTTTTCTTGGTTTTTAGTATGTTACATGTTGTTTTTACTTAAATTAATGTCGATTTTAAATAAAAAGAGACACTTTGATTTGTAACAGCCACACCATGAATTATATTGAGGTTTGGATGATCCCTACACATCAAAAATGACTAATTTATGGTTTTCCTAAAATATCAAAACAATCTGAATGTGTTTGCTCAGTTTTTAGTACGTTACTTTTTGTTTTTACTTTAATTAATGTCAATTTTAAATAAAAAGAGATACTTTGAGTGATATCAGCCACACCATGTGTCATATTGAGGTGATACTAATTCATACACATCACAAATGACTAATAGATCATTTTCGTAAAATATAAAAACAATCTAAAAATAATTTCTTAATTTTTAGTATGTTAGTTGTTTTTTTACTTAAATTAATGTCAATATTAAATAATAAGAGACACTTTGAGTTATACTATTCACACCATGCATCGTATTGAGTTTTGGCTAATTCTTACCCATAAAAAATGAATCATGGATCATTTTTCAAAAGTATCAAAACAATAAAAATGATTTTTCTTTATCTTCAGTATGTCACTTGTTCTTTTTACATAAATTAATGTCAATTTTAAATAAAAAGACACACATTGAGTCATATCAGTCACAACGTGTGTCAAATTAAGGTTCTTCTAATTCCTACACGTCAAAATGACTTATAGATAATTTTTCTAGTGTATAAAAAAAATCCAAATGAGTTTTCTCAGTTCTCAGTATAACACTTGTTGTTTTTACTTAAATTGATGTAAATTTTAAATAGAAAGAGACACTATTAGTTATACTTGTCACACTGTGTGTTATATTGATGTGAAGATAATTTCTACTCGTAAAAAATAACTTATAGATCATTTTCCAAGATTATCGAAACAATCCGATTATTTTTTCTCATTTTTCAGTATGTTAGTTCTTTTTTTATGAAAATGTCATTTCAATATAGAAGCACTCATTTTGAGTCATACCGATCGTATCGTGTGTCAATTTAATGTGATAAAGATTCATACATGTCGCAAATGACTTATGAACCTCCTTCCTAAATTATCAAGACAATATGAGAACATTTCCTTGGTTTTTAGTGAGTGGTGCATTTGGAACTAAAATGTCAATTTTAAACTGATAACAAACACTTTTATTCATACAGTTCACACCATGCATCGAATTAAAGTGTGGTTGATTCCTACATGTCACAACTAACTCATTGATAATTTTACTAAAGTATAAAAACAATCCGAATGTGTTTTCATGGTTTTTAGTATGTCACTTGTTTGTTTTGCTCAATTTAATGTCAATTTAATATAAAAATACACACTTAATGTCATACCGTCCAAACCATGCATCATATTGAGGTGAGATTGATTCATGCATCTCAAAAATTACTCATGGATCATGTATATAAAATATAAAAACAATTCAAATGTTTTTTCTTTTTTTTTAGTATGTCACTTGTTCTTTTTTACTAAATGTAATACTATTTTTAATTAAAAAGACTCACTTTGAGTCACACCAGTCACTTACTGTTTTTTCTAAATTTTGAGTAAGTCGGTAGCTGTTATACCATCTATATTGACCTTGACATTTCATACATAGATATCACATCTTAGTAGATTAATATTCCTTACATAACATAATTATCTATGCCAAAATATTTAAGGTCTAGTGATTTTGGAAACATGAAATCAAAAAGAACTAGTTCATAAGAGTATCTCATTAAGTTATTCTTTACTAGAAATATTCTAAGAAATATCATTTCTAAAACCATTCTGAATAACCTAAGGATATAAAACATAATAAAGGGTGATCGTAGATGTTCAATAAGTGTAAATAAGGGAGATATCAATGAACATATAAAGATAACTTGATCATAAAGATGTTAGAATGTGATATTAACATAATAAATTCATACCCAACATATTGAAGTGGAATATTCATTCTATTTTTGTATATTCTGTCATTAGGTATGCTTCTGCTTCCTTTAGAAGCACATCTATATCATCTTGTAAATATGATTTTTTTTTTGACAATCATAGTAGTACTGGAAAAATATAAATACACATAGGATTAGTAAATATTTTAAATGAAATATTATTTATCTTTGAAAATACCTCTTTTGGGATGCTAGATTGTTTATGGAATATGATATCACTCATAAAGTTACAAACATAATAACTGCAATCATTTCCATTGGTTTGTTTCGGATACTACAAAAACATTGAGTAGAATAAGTAATTTTTTATATGTTTTTTTATATTGAAATATTATTATATATACCCTGATATTTATCCAGTATTAGTATTTGTATTCATCCATTTTCTTATCCCCTGGCCTCATTCCTTTTTTTCATGATAGTGATGCACTGCCCTATCATAAAAGAATCATCATTAAAATATAATATAAATTATATAACTTGAAGTTTAGTTCTAAAATGTTGGATGTAGTGTATTAAAAATGAATATTTCCATTGTGTGTGGACAGATTGTTGGATACCCATGCATTGAATCTTGGAAATAAATCTTTAGTGTATCCAAATTTACAACAATGATCATCCAATATTGCCTAAAAACATAAAAAGGAATAAGTAGTGAAGGAAATAAAAATAAATTTGATATTATTAAATTATAGAATCTTTCCACTGTATTGATGGTATTAAATAGAGTCTATCATGCAAAATTTTCTTTTAAAGGATTTGAACAGACCTGTTAGTATTTCATCCTTTTTTGGGGTTCTAGTTTATCTTGTTCTATTGAGGTGGCATGGGGACTAACAAGTCCAAACTTTTCTCATGGAAAAATCCCTTTAATGTGTTTCATATATACGCCTGCCAAAAATTTGAAATGTATTTAGTCATAATTAAAATTGTATATCAGCTTTTGGAAAATGAAATCTTGAGAACTTACCTCATGTATACATTTACAACTGAGCTTCCTAGATAGTCATAGTTGAGGATTATAGTTTCACTCTCAACACTAATGAATTCATTATCTTTCTCTTCGTACATATTTTCATCAAAATCAATTATGTGATTGCGACCATATTTTTTATTTGTATCCATGTGAGACATTAATGATAGTAAATGTGGATATAGAAAGGGTGGAGTAATTGATATTTCGATAGATATTTTTGATCAATTTTTCGTTCCATTAGATGGTTTGGAGACTTTATTTCATTTCATATCCTTATCTTTGTCCATCTTTAATAACACTCATCGGCTTAAACCTTTTTCATTAATTGTTAATTTTTTATCTTGAAAAGTAAATTGAAAATGACTAACTCCTTATGTACATGCTTTTATAAAAGATTTAACGGACATGCGAAGAATGTTTTGAAATCTTTTTCAAACATATTAATATCATTCTCATGAATTGGAACTGGTATCTTTGTGCTCATCTCATGGGATAAGTTGATCGACACTCGCACATGACCTATTAAAAGTTGTCTTTTCTGTAAGATATTATTTTGAATGTTGAACAGTATATCCCTTGCCAAAAGGAAATGGGTGGGTGTTGATAGATATAAATCAAAGTCATTATCACCCTGTATAATATCAGTACAGGAAAGGTATCAGTGTCTTTCCAATTCACATTTCACGGAAACATTGATTTGAACATTGATTACCTCTACTAATGCATCTCTTTTAAGGGAATGGTTATCTCCATAGCTGGAGGGGGTTGGGGTGGTATCTCCATGTGGTGTTTGTTCTTGAGTTACATATTCTCTTTTCTTATCCAACATTAACCATTGAAATTGTCCTTCAAGGGTAGATAGTCTTTCTCTCATCTATTTTGTTAACTCACTTTGATCGTACTCTTGTTTTTGTTCTCAAAATATGTTTAGGTAGTCACCCCAAAACCCGCACTTCTGATGTGGTCATAATGTTATGGATACTTTAAGGCCACTAATAGTCAGTATTCATCTAGAATAGGTGTTTCTGATTCCTATGACTATGTTAGATAGAAAATACAGGAAAATAAGTGACTGTTGTTATGTAATATAGATTTAAAGAAAAATAAATTTTTATTATGTAATACTTACACATGATTCCCACGCTTTATTTATGTTCTCATTTATTATTATCTTGTCTTTATTTACACATGCCTCCTTCCATAGCACATGGGGTGGGATGGAAGTGGCTTTGGATTTTCAGGCATCAATCTACATATAAACATAGAAACATAATTATGGTGTTTTTTCATGTCACATATAAGTATTATGGTCTATTTAAAATATGTGCCAATTTTTTTTCAAACGAAGCATACCACATCCTTGCTTTGCTATAGGGGTACACTGGTTTTTCTACTTGTTCTTTATTTATAGCACTCAGTTGTTGTTTCATAAATAAAAAATTGTCAATCAAAGTGAAAAATAAACATATCATCAAACAACATATTATTGGCCACAATGTACCATAAAAGACACATCTTCATGACTTCCAATAAACACATCCCACACATCTTGGGTTATCAGTTGTGCATAGATAATCATTGGGTGCAGGTTTATTTACCCTTATGTGTCTTTAAGATGATTTATTATTAGGATTGTGTGAAATCCTCTATGAATCCTTCCTGCAAGAATGAAGACAAAATTATATGGGATTAATCTACTATAAATGAACTCTAAAATGGATGATTAATAGTAATTCAATGTTTCATTATATTATTTTTTTAGTAAAATAAAGAAAATGATATCATAATGATTCTATAATCTCTTACCACATTAGTTTCTTCATCCTAGGTAGAACATGGGGGCCATGAATCTACATCAACTGGCATGCGTTACTAATTGATGATTCCAATATAACTATTGAACATGGCTTTGTTGGGGTTAACATGCTAACCCCTCGTATTCCATCCCATATTGAATTTGATACCTTTAAATTTTACCTTAATTATTATTGATAACACTATTGAACTATGGAACTCATGTTATTTCTACGACGTGAATCCTTCATCACCTAACATTTCTCTAAAATCAACATCATCAATATGTTCCTATAGTTCGGTAGCATCAGCATGTGTATATGGTTGTTGTACCTCTACATTGGGAGCAGCAGTAGGTTTAAAACCCTATTGTTTCTCAGGAATGGGAGCACCACCACAAGCAGAAGGTCTCTCCTCTATATTGTGAGCAGCGACAGGTTGAGAGACCTATTATTCCATGAGATTGGGAGCACAAACATGTGATGAATTAATTATTTGAAGAAGTGGTTTAACATTAAATTTGGATTACATAAATGCAACTGTAATTATATAATAACATGGGGTAACATGATGTATATTACAATAAAATGTAACCTCATTATTGAAATCTCTTTTTCATTTTTAAAGGCTGAAGGTATTTAACCACTCTATAGGTGATCCAAATCCATTCATTGGGTATCCTTTGACATAAAAAATTATACCTATATTGGGACTGGTAAAAAAATAATGTGACATCCTAATGAAAATGTCATCCTCTATTGAATTTTCATCTAACCCTTCAGTGGTTTTGTTCGATAACAAAACAATTGACCACTTTCAGTTTGCAAGAACTATAACCTAAAATACTTTTACTTTCTGTGATTCCATTATAAATGGTTTGTATTTTTACCCTTCCTTACTAAAATCCACTTTTACAAATCCCAATTCATCTATTTTTTCATCACCCTTATTATCAACCCACTTTCATTGAAAAATCATCACACAGAATGTTGTCCAACTCCCATATTTTTTTATGATTCCAAAGTATAACATATTTGCATAAATTGGATTTATTTCCTTAGTACTAGAAACATGTATCACTTTGTCCACGATTATAAATCCACTATTTTCTATGGTACTCTCTTCATCATGCTCATTTTAATAGAACATATAACCATTAATTACATAACCATTCTAAGATAATACATACACACTTGTTTCTCCATCTAGCCATCGAATTCATTCTAAAATTGAATCTAAATTTTCATCTGACTCCTTAAAACTATGGTTCCAACACCATCCTATAAACTATTTATTATGTGTATTTGATATCAATATTTCATCCCTTGATGAATCAAATACCAAATAATTTCTTTCTAGGTTTCAACATATGGGGAAACTACCAAATTGTTATGAAAATTGTAAATATGGGCCTACTCCCAATCTGTAATATTGATTTTGAAAAAATCTCTTCCATAAATTCTTTCACCCAAAAGTCACCTAGTGTGATGAGATTTTGGTAGACCATTTCTTTCCACACTAGATATATATTTGGTACATAATTCAATGTCTTACTCAAGAATATATCACTCTGCAATATAACCCTCTGGATGAATTTTATTTTTGACATACCCTTTCAAAATATTTATATACCATTCAATTGGGAATATCCATCTATAGTGTACAAGGCCACATAGTCTAATCTATCTCACCAAGTGAACTGTAAAATGAACCATCATATCAAAGAATGTTGTCCAAAAGAACATTTACAATTCACGTAATATAGCGATAATTTATCTTTCCATAGTCATAAATTTCACCAGCTCTATAATTTTTATGCATATATCTTTGAAGAATAAATAGAGCATGGTTAATGTATGATGGACATTCTTGGGAAAAAAGCAACATAAAACTATAGGCATTCTATCTTTCATTAAAACATAAAATTCATGTGATTTTAGACACTTTAATATTAAATTGGTCATTGATATGATGTTATTGATATTCAATGAATACCCTTATAGAATCTTTATATCATTAATGAAGTTGATAAAATGATATCCCTCCTACTTAGAAAGAGTGTAAGAAGATGGACGAAGAAAAGTTCATTTTTCACCCTTTAATGGAACCAATTATTTTTGTATTCCCATGTCAACCATGTCCAATCAAGCCTTAATTCCATCCTTTATTTTTCTAGGTTAATTTAGAAACATGTTGATGACACTATCACATACATTTTTTTCGTCATGCATAACATCAAGAAAATGTCTGACATACAAACAATTCTAGTCTGGTAATTCAAAAAAAAACTTATCACTTTTTATAACTAGTTTTTGTAAGGTTTTTTGAATTTTTTTTTACCTAAAGTAGTTTCCACACATTTTACATTCCCAAATAGTTGATCACCATTCAGTGGATATGGTTTTATACATTGTTATGAACTTCCATCGAATTATTTCGTCTAAGATCAGTACTTATGTCATTGGGGTTGAAATCCTCTATGTCTTAGAAACAGTCTTTTGTAGTTTGATGCTTATAGAAATGACGATTTCATGTTGGGAGCCATGTTTTTTGGGATTATAAAGGACATTATTTATTGTGGAAATTTTTTAGGATATAGCATTAAAAGAACTCAAGGGTATCCCTTCTAGAAACAAGGTACATAGTTAATTTGGTTTAAACATTTATAAAAAAATATTTTTATGGGACATCACATATTTCTACCCCGACGAAATAAGTACCGATCTTGTATGAAATCATTCAATAGAAGTTCAGAAGAATTTTCAACACCATATCCATTAATAGGTGATAAAATGTTTGAGAATGTAAAAGATGTGGGCACTGCTTTTGGTAAACAATTTTTGAAAAACCTTACAAAAACTTGTTGGAAAAAGGGATTAGTTTTTTTGAATTAGCATACTGGAATTGTCTGCATGATAGAAATTTTTGAAAAAGATGTGGGAACTACTTTTAGTAATATTCTCAACTGTTTGAGAATGTAAAATGCGTGGCCACTGCTTTTGTTAAGAAATTTTTGAAAAACCTTACAAAAACTTGTTGGAAAAAGAGATTAGTTTTTTTGAATTAGCATACTAGAATTGTTTGTATGATATAAATTTTCTTGATGTTATTCATGTTGAAAAAAATGTTTATGATAATGTACTTTGAAAAACAAATAATGGAATTAAAGCTAGGTTGGACATGGTTGACATGGGAATACGATTAGAGTTGGTTCTAGTGAAGGGTGAAAAATAAACTTTTCTTTCTCCAGCTTCTTACACTCTTTCCAATAAGAAGAGATATTAGTTTTTTAACTTACTTAATTATGTAATGGTTCCAAAGGGGTATTCATTGAATATCAAGAACATCGAGTAATTGACCTATTTAGAGTTAAACGGTATGAAATCGCATGACATCTTTGTTTTGATGTAAGATATAATTCCTATAGCTTTACATTTAATTTTTTCCAAGAATGTCCATCATACATTAACCAAGCTGTGTTTCTTCTTCAAAGCACTATGTAGAAAAATTATAGACATAGTGAAATTTCTGACTATGGAAATAGAAATTTTCCTCATATTATGTGAATAGTAAATGTTCTTCTTGGCAACATTATTTAAAATGATTGTTCATTTTATGGTTCACTTGGTTAGATATATTTGATTATACAGTCTTGTACACTATAGAATGGATATACCCCATTGAATGGTATATGAATATTATGAAAGGGTGTGTCTAAAATATAAGTTGTCTAGAGGGTTGTATTTTAGAGAAATATATTGTTGATTAAGTCATTGAATTCGATACTAAAAACCTATCCGGTGTGGAAATCATTGGCCTACTGAAATCTCATCACACTGGGTGGCTTGTGGGTGAAGGAATTTCAGGAAGATATGTTATCATAATCAAAATTCTAGATCGAGATTAGGCCCACCTCTACATTTTTCATAATATTTTAGAGGTTTCTCCAAATGTAGAAACCAACAAAGATGTTATTAGGAATTTGAACCCATCAAGGGTTGAAAGATGGATATCAAATACACATAATATATAGTTTAAAGGATTGTTTTGGGACCATATTTTTAAGGAGTCATATGAAAATATGGATTCACTTTCAGAATTTCTTTGATGGCTAGTTGTAGGAACAATTTTGTATGTACTATCTTACAATGGTTATATAATTAATGGTCACACATTCTATACAAATGTGCATGATGAAGATAGTACCATGAAAAATAGTGGAGTTAAACTCATAGCTGAAGTGATGAATGTTTTTAGTACTAAGGACATAAATCCAATTTACTCAAATATTTCATACTTTGGTATCATCAAAAAAATATGGGAGTTGTATTATACAACATTTAAAGTACCAATTTTTCAATGCAAGTTGGTTTATAATAAGAGTTTTATTAAAATAAATGAATCAGGAATCTTGAAAGTCGATTTCAATAAAGAAGGGTACAATGATAAACCATTTATAATGGATTTAGAGACATTAAAAGTATTTTATGTTCAAGAAACCGCAAACCGAAAGTGTTCAATTGTTCTATTATTGACCAAAACCTTTGATGGGTTAAATTAAATTTCAACGGAGTATAACCCTTTCATTGGGAGGTCACAATCATTTCACAATGGTCCCAATGTGGATGGCACTTTTTATTTCCTAATTGATCAAAATGAAGGGATTCGTATTATTGATAGAGGGGCCAAATCCCTTCATCCTTTAAAAAAGAAAAATAGAGTTTAATAATCAGGTTACATTTTTTTAATATACATCATGTTCCTCATGTTATTATCCATTTCTTGTTGTATTTATGTACTCTAAATTAACTGTTAAACGACTTCTGTAGATAATAAATTTCTCAGATATTGGTGCTCCCAATACTGAGGAATAACAGGTCTCTCAACCTGTTGTTGGTCACAGTGTAGAGGAACAGACTTTTGTAGGTGTGGGTGCTCCCATTCTTGAGGAACAACAGGTTTCTCAACCTACTACTACTCCCAGTGCAGAGGTACAATGACCATATGCACATGTCGATGCTACAACTCTAGATGAACATATTGATGATGGTGATTCTAGGGAAATGGTAGTCAATGAAGGATAGGCATCATTGAAAATACAGGTGTGTCATAGTTTGAAGGTGTTAGAAAAAATAATTAAGGCGAAAGTCAAAGGCATCAAATTTGAGGTCAGATGGAATGTGTAGGGTTAGCATGTTAACCCCAAAAAGTATATGTTCATCAATTATATGGGAATAATCACTCGGAAACACTTGATGGTTGACATATATTTGTGGCACCATGTGGTGGTCGGGTTGAAGATACTAATGTGGTATGAGATTATTGTAATACTATGATATCAATTCTTTATTTTACTAAAAAATAAAATAATGAAACATTGACTTACTGTTCATCATCCACTGCAGACTGATTTTATAGTAGATGAAACCCATAAGAAGTATGTATTAATGATTTCTAGAAGGATTCACAGAGGATTTTACACAATCCTAACAAGATTTCATCTTAAAGATACTGAAAGGAAAATAAACCCCTACCCACCGTTTATTTATGCACACCTGATAACCCAAGAGGCTTGGGATGCATTTGCTGGCCATTAGGAGGATGTGTATTTTTAGTTATATTTTGTCCAGTAATACAATTTTTGATAATACATGTATTCATCACATTTATTGATAACTTTTTTTTATGAAACTGAAACTGAGTTTTGGAAATAAGTAAAGAGAAGAAAAACCAGCATACCCCTACCATAAAGCAAGGACGGTGTATTCATCACTTGAAAAAAAAATTTACATATTTTAAATCTACCATAATAATTTTATATGACATGAAACAAAACCATAATTATGTTCCTCTTTTTAAATGCATATTGATGACTCAAAATCGAAATCCACTTCCATCTCATGCCATGTTCTATGGAAGGAATCATGTGTAAATAAAGACGGTATTCTAATAGATGAGAACACAAAAAAGGTGTTGGAAACATTTGTAAGTATTAAATAATAAATAAAATTATTTGAATCTATATTACATAAAAATGATCACTTATTTTACAATATTTTCTACATGAAATAGTCATAGAGATCAGAAACACATGTTCTAGATGAACACAAACTATCAGTGGTCTTGAACTGGCCAGAGCAGTATGGCCACGTCATAGGTGTGGGTTTTGGGGTGACACCCTATACATATATTGAGGAAAAAACAATAGGACGATCAAAGTGAATTAATAAAATAAATGAATGAAGGAATATCTACCCTTGAAAGACTATTCCAATTGCATAGAGAGATGATGGAAACTTTAATGGGGGAGAGGCAAAAAAGAAGAATCCACTAAAGAACAGACACCACGTGGAGATCCCACCCCACTCCCACCAGTTATGAGGCTATCCATTCCCCTCAAAGATATGTATTAGATGATCTAATCAATGTTCTAATAAATTTTTATCTGAAATGTGAATCTGACAGACACTGATACCTTTCATGTACTGAAATTCTATAGGGTGATAATGATTGTGATTTATATACTGAAATACCCACCCATATCCTTGTAGCGAGGGCTATAGTGATCAATATTCAAAACAACCTGATACACAACAAACCACTCCCAACAGGTCATGTTCACATTTCAATCATCATTTCCCATGAGCTGAGTACATCGCTGCCTATTCCAATTTCTGAGGAAGATATTTGTATGGTCAAAAAATCTGTTGAAACATTCATCGCATGGCCATCACATCTTGAAAAAAATCATGTCTACAAGGAGGTATTCATTTCCAATTTACGTTTCAAGATAAACCATTAAAAATTAATGAAAAAAGGTATAAACTAATGAATTTTATTAAATACAGACAAATAGAAGTGGATGAAATGAAATACAGTCTCAAAACCATCTAAAGGATCGACATCCCAATCAATAAAATCTATCGAAAGCACCATTACCCTACATGTTCTATATCCTAATTTAATATCATTGAAGGCTCATGTGGATACAAATTTAAAATATGGTCAGAATCACATGGTTGATTTTGAAGAAAATATGCATGGAGAGAAAGATCAATACATCATTTGTGTTTAGATTGTAAGTGAAATCCTTAATTATGATTGGCTATGTGGATTAGTTGGAAATATATACATGAGGTATGTTTTCATGATTTGATTTTCCTAAAGCTGATATACTTTTTTAATTAATAATTAATAAATTTCCTATTTTTGGAAGGCATGTATATGAAAAAAAAATTAATGGATTTCCCACGAAATTTTTTTGGAATCATTAGTCCCCACATCTCCACTATAGAACAAATGGAATTATAATAAAAGAATGAAATAGTCGAAGATATGATCAAATCATTTGAAATAAAATTGATGAATGGAAGTCTCTATTTAATACCAATGATTCAAAGGTAAAACTCTACAATTTAATCATATCAAATATATTTTCATTTAATTCATTAATTATTCCTTTTTGTATTTTTAGGAAGTATCGGATTCCCATTAAGGTAAATTTGGATACTCCAAATATTAATTTCTTGGATTTAATGCATGGATATCCAAAAAACTATCCACATAGGATGGCATTTTTCAATTTTTAATACACTGCATCCATTTTTTTAGAACTAAACATCAAGTTATATAAGTTATATTATCTTTTAATGATGATTTGGTTATGATAGGGTGGTGCATCAGTATCTATAAAAACAAGGAATGAGTCCATGGGCTAAGAATAAGGATGAAGAAGATTACTACAACTAGACAAGTATCTTGGTATAGATAATAATATTTCACTATAAAAACACATATCAAAACAAATAACTTATTCTACTCAATGTTTTTCTTGGTGTCCGAAACAAACCAATGGAAAAGATTGTGGTTATTATGTTTGTAAATTTATGATAGATATCATTTTTCATGAAGAAACTAGCATCCCTAGAGAGGTATTTTTAAATATAATTACAATTTAATTTAAAATATTTATTAATCCACTATGTATTTATATTTTTCCAGTACTACTATGACTATCGAAATGACTCATATTCACAAGATGATATAGATGTGCTCAGAAACGAATGGGAAGAAAACTTGATGGAAGAATGTACACAAATACCCTAAATATTTGGCTTCCATAGAATTAGTGTATTGTTTCATATCTTTGTTTAATTTAATTCTATTTAGTATTACTAACATAATCATTGTTTTCTTATATAGGTGGATTCCTTTGTTCGGGTTAGGGTGGTTAGTTCAAAAATGATCATGATTATGAGAGATGGGACTTTGAGGCTGCAATTGAGATACTGATCACAAGGAAATAGTCCAAGAATGTATAAAGGTAAATTCTTACTTCTTATATAATTAATTTATTTTGTCTTCATTTTATCTTCTATTTGTAAGTTATCTTCCTTATCATTTTTTTCTAATACTTATTTATTTTTTTAAAGATTTTTTTGGAAGTCGTATTTTCTAATAAACTATCTGAAACAAGCTAGAAAACATAGAACATGTTGAATGAAAAGAATGACTTCCCAATAGATTTGTCATGAATATTTTCCTAAACAATGTACTAATCAGCTGTATCTCAATCAGCCGCACATCAATCTGATACACAGTGTGATCTTTATGACTTCAAGTGTATTCTTTTAGTTTATTATATTCTTTGATCCTATATGAATCATGTCTTATTAACTACTATGCTTTGATCTGTGGCTCGTGATTATGATCAACGATATATAGGGTATGAATTTCTAATGTTAATATAACCTTCTAACATCTTTATGATCATGTTATCCTTATATGATCATTGATATCTCCCTTTTTTACACTTATTGAGAATCTATCATAAACCTTTCTTATCTTTCATATCCTTAGGGTATTAAGAGTGGTTTAGAAATAATATGTTTAAGAAGTTTTCTAGTAAATAAGAGCTTAATGAGAGACTCTTATGAACTAGTTCTTTATGTTTTCATGTTTCCAAAAGCACTAGACCTAAACTATTTGGGCATGGATCATTATGTTATGTAAGGAATATTAATCTACTAAGATCTGAAATAAATGTATGAAATGTTTGGTTCAATATATTTGGTATCATATAAACTGACCTACTCAAAATTGAGAAAAAATAACAAGTGACTGGTATCACTCAATGTGTGTCTTTTTATTTTAAATCGACATTACTTTTAGTAAAAATAACAAGTTACATAATAAAATATAATAAATTCATTCTGATTTTTTTTATATTTTAGTTAAATGATCCATGAGTCATTTGTGATGTGTAAAAATCAACGGCACCCCAATCTGATGCACGGTGTGATCAGTATGACTTTAAGTGTGTATTTTTAGATTAAATTGTCATTAAATTGAGAAAAAAGAACAAGTGACATACTAAAAAAATAAAATGAATTAATATTTTTTTTTTATACTTGAGTAAAACAATCCCTAAGTCATTTATGATATTTAGGAATCAACCACACCTCAATCCGACACATGGTCTAACCGGTATGACTAAAAGTGTTCGTTATCAGATTAAAATTGATATTTTAGTTCAAAAAGTTTCACTTACTAAAGACCAATTAAACATTCTATGATTTTATTTTTAATTTAGTAAATAGATTAATAAGTCATTTTAGAATTGTATGAAACATTCCCACATGAAACTGATGGACGATCCGACAGGTATGACTCATAATGCACGTTTCCAGTTTCAAATGATATTTTAGTAAAAAACACAACTGACATACTAAAAACTGAACAAATATATGAGGATTATTTTGATACTCTAGTAAAATGATATAAATTTCATTTGTGATGTTTAGGAATAAATCTCACCTCAATACGGTTCATGGTGTGGCTGGTATAACTCAATGTGTCTCTTTTTATTTAAAATTGACATTAATTTAAGTAAAAACAACAAGTGACATACTGAGAACTCAGAAAACGCATTTGGATTGTCTTTATATTTCAGGAGAATTATCCATGAGTTATTATTTACATGAAGGAGTCAACCAAACTTAAATAAAACACATGGTGTGAAGGGTGCGACTCCAAGTGGGTCTTTTTATTTGAAATTGATATTAATTTATTAAAAAAAGAACAAGTGACATACTGAAAATAGGGAAAATTAATTTGGATGGTTTTGATACTTTAGGAAAAATATTCATGAGTAATTGTTATGTTTAGGACTCATATAAAAATAAATACGATGCATGGTGTGACTGATATAACTCAAAGTGTCCCTTTTATTTTAAATTGACATAAATTTAAGTAAAAACAACAAGTGACATACTGAAATCTGAGAAAAAGAATTTGTATTGTTTATATATTTTATATAAATGATCTATTAGTCATTTTTGACAGGTATAAATAATACATACCTCAATTTGAAGCATGGTGTGTCTGGTATCACTTAGAGTGTCTCTTTTTATTTAAAATTAATATTAATTTAATTAAAACAATAAGCGATATATTGAAAACCGAGCAAACGAATTCCGATTGTTTTGATATTTTAGGAAAATTGTATTTTAGAAATTTTTTATGTGGAGGGAATAGTTGAACCTAATTACAATGAATGGTGTTTCGGGTATAGCTCAAAGTCTCTCTTTTTATTTAAAATTAACATTAATTTAATTAAAAACAACAAGTAACATACTGAAAATTGAGAAAACACATTTGGATTGTTTTGATATTTTATGAAAAATAAATATTAGTAATTGTTTACATGTAGGAATTAGCCAAATTTCAATACAATGCACAGTGTGGACGGTATCACTCAAAGTGTCTATTTTTATTTAAAACTGAAATCAATTTAAGTAAAAACAAAATGTGACATACTAAAAATTGAGAAAACGCATTCATATTGTTCAAATATTTTAGTAAAATAATCTATTAGTCATTTTTGAAATTTAGGAATCATATGTACTTCAATAAGATGAAAGGTGTGTCTGGTACAACTCAAAGTGTCTATTTTTATTTATAATTTACATTAATTTAAGTAAATACAACAAGTGACATGAAAACTAAGAAAACATATTTGGATTGTTTGATATTTTAAGACAATGATCTATTAGTCATTTGTGACATGTAGGAATAAACTACACCTCTATATGATGCACGGTGTTTCCGATATCACTCAAAGTGTCTCTTTTTATTTAAAATTGACATTAATTTAAGTAAAAACAACAAGTGACATACTCAAAATCGAGTAAATGCATTCATATTGTTTTAATATTTTATAAAAATGATATATTAGTCATTTTGGAAATGTGGGGATCATCTGAACCTCATAACGATGTATGGTGTGTCCGATATAACTCAAAGTGTTTTTTTATCTAAAATTTCCATTATTTTAAGTAAAAAATCCAGAAGTGAAATTCTAAAAACAAAGAAAACACATTCATATTGTTTTGATACGTTAGTAGAATGATCCATGAGTCATTTTTGACATGTAAAAGTCAACCTCACTTTAATTTAATGCACAGTGTGACCGATATTACTAAAAGTGTTTGTTATCAGTTTAAAATTGACATTTTTTTTCAAAACATGTCACTCACTGAAATGCAAGAAAATGTGGTCTAATTGTCTTGGTAATTTATGACAGAGATTCATAAGTCATTTGTGATGTGTTTGAAGTAGTCTTACATCAAAAAGATGCATGATGCAACTGGTATGACTCAAAATGTGTGTTTCTAGTTTGAAATGACATTTAAGTAAAAAAATAAAACTAACATACTGAAAACAGAGCAAACTCATTCAGATTGTTTGATACTTTAGGAAAATGATCCATTAGTAATTTGTGACAGGTAGAGATTATTCTCATCTCAATACGACACACGGTGTAGCTAGTATAAATCCAAATGTGTCATTATTTAAAATTGACATTAATTTTTGTAAAATAATGAGTGACATAATCAAAATCAAGAAAACACATTCGAAATATTTTGATATTTTAGGACAACGGTACATTACTCATTTATAATATGTAGGAATCAATACCAACTCAATAGGAAAAATATTTCTTCCAATATAACTCAAAATGTGTCTTTTTTATTAAATATTGATATTTTATTAATGTGTTCTTTCATATTAATGTTTAATTTATTTCATTATATTATTAATAACATAATATTTTTTTTCTTATATAGGTGGAATCTTTTTCACGGGATGAGATGATTTTTTTTGGAAAATGATACTATGGGAGGATATATTTTAGAAGTTATAATAGGTTCCAAAAGATGAAATATTAATGTTTTATAATGTTTATTGGATAATTATAAATGTAAGTATATTAAACATTTTATTTGAAATGTAAATAGTTGTGTTTTTTGTATATAACATGGGTGGAAATTTTTGTATTCATGATTTCAATTAAATTTATATAGTAGGTTTGCTTCTGGGTGCACTGTTTAAATTTCAAGTTTTCTTCTGGGTGTGTTATTTTATAAACAGCACACTGTAGTCAGTAAGGCCTTTATCTGCACTAAAAAAGTGTTGATAAAGGGGGTACTTTATCAGAAATTTTTTTGTGTGGATAAAGGACCCCATTTATCACCAATGATAAAGGGGAAACCCCCCCCCCCCTATCATTGATGAAATTAATAATGCTTTTTTAGCACTGTTAAAGGCCATTTTGCTCATAGTGAAAGGCTATATGTGTATTAGTGCACTCCAGGAGCTCTTAGTTTAAGATTTTTTTTTCTTTTTCTTTTAAGTTGTGTAATAGTGGATGCATGCATTAGTTGTCACCAATAATTAAATTATGTTTCTCATTGTTATTCAACATATGTTTTTTATCTAATTTATATTTTACCTTCCCTATGTTACATATTTTTTCATGTTTTTCAAACAAAATATCATGAGTGGCTATGTTTCACAGGGGAGGGTGAAGTTGATGAAAAGGATGTGTACTTAATTGTAACACCCCACGGTTTTATAAATAAATTAAAATTCTTTCTAAACTAGGACTATATAAAACAACACTTTTTTAAAATAATATAGTTATAACCTGGCCATTAAACATAATTTTTCTGATTCTATGATTTAAATTTCGAAAATCTTACATACATGGTTGCGTTCAGGGTGATTTTTGGAGTCTGGTATGACAAAATTAATTTTTGGTGAATAGTAACCTAACCAAATGAATAGTAACCTACCCTAATGATTAGTAATATGACCCTTATGAATAGAAAATCTATTATTATTATGGTTATATTATAATGAGATCTTGATTAACATTTAAAGGTGTTATAAAAAGAGTTATAGTTTTTTAATTGTTATTTTTTGGGAATAAATTATTATTTAATTTAAAAATTAAATTTCGCATATTCAAAAAATTATATTGATAAAATGGAGTTCATTTTGGAATTCTAATTATCAAAAAAAATTTATGGTGAATTTTTTAGATTTTTCTGAAATTCGTGAATTTTTTATGAATAGTAAATTATGATAAATTGTGATAAATGTTAAATACTTGTTTTATTGCATCATAGGTGATGCAAGGCTGATGTAAGAACACTTGGTTCGAACTCACATGCACAAATTACTATTTAGAGTCAAATGAATTAATATTATTCATATTCTTGAGCAATAATATTAAACTAGTGGTTAAAATAATGTTAAACCCCTCCTCTCCTCCACTATAAATACCACCCTCACCCAATCCCCCTCTTCCTCCCACAACTCTCAAGATTTTATAATTTTCTATGTTCTGCTAAATACACTCCCCAAGGCTCTTACCCATATCCTAGACCTACTGGTCTCACAAAAAGGCCAATTCCAAAGGCATTAAGGAGGATCTCAAGGAGAAGAGATCAAGAGGTAAGAGTCCTCTTCTTTTTTCATGTGTTTTCTTTTCAATTCATTTCATTTATTATACTATCTTACCCTATCCTTATCCAAGAGGTATGAAATCTCAAAAATCTTATATATTCTTTTTTTCATAATGTTCATGTAAAAAACTTCATCATCTTTCTTCCTCTCCTCCCCTTCTTATGAAAACGCCGTTCATTATGTGTCATTTTACCAAAATCGTAAATGACGTGTTTTCAATTTTTCAACTTCCTTCAAAACTATTTATAAAACCTTTAGAATGGTTGAAACATATTTTTAATAGTATTATATTACCTATTTTATTCTCTATAATTAACTTCTATGCTTGACACTAAATTATATAACGAAACAAGTTCATGATTATCGAAGAACCTCCAACATGATCTAAACGGATATCACTAAATATTTATCTAATGATTCATCCTCATACCATATAACCAAAATGATTTAGGGAATCAATAAATATTTCAAACACATATTATTACAATTTTATTCCACTTATGTAGTTTTATATCTATTTGAAAAGAAAATAAAATAAAAACCTGTCATAGAAATCATGTAAAGAACACACCCCAAACAATGAAAGGAAAAATAATAATAATTAAAGGGTGAAATGATGTTATGAAATGATCAAATAAGGCGTTATAAACATGAATACGTTTTTTTAAAACACTAACAACACTCTTTTAATCATTATATAAGAGTTTTAAACAAGTTTGAAGTAAGAAAAACCCGAGGTAAGGGGATTCATAACCCAACATCCATTTTTTGGGTTAACATTCAACTCCATTAATTGTGTGGTTTTAAGATCATTTTTGTAGTGAATATTTTTTAAATTATGTTTTATTATCTGTATTTATAGTGTAAACACATTTTAAAATCAGTCTATTGATTCTCATATCAAATATATGTTATTTGTAAGTGATTTTTTTTATAAAATCTCCTTTTAAACGTCTAGTTTTACAAAATCTAAAATGAATGTTTTTATGAAAGTATTATTGTTTGATAATTTTCTTATGGTTCTTGGGAACTTTTTTGGATGAGTTTTGGGACCTATATCTTCCGTAAATTCACTGGGTATGTTGAAGTTAGTGGTCGGTCGTATGGTTACTCCATGTGTAGTGGTGATGGTTACACCATAAGGTTGCCATGAGGGAAACATTGTAAGGTATTCTTGAGGGTTAATAAACTAAGTAAGTAATGCCCTAAGATACCTTTATGGTTATATTTATGTTCTTTATGTTCTTTATAAGTCTTGTGGAAATCTCAAGTTTCGCAATTTAAGCATATATATGTGAAAAGTATGAATTTTTGAAAATAATCTCATACGTTTACAAGTATTCATGGACTAATGTTTTCTTACCCTCTTTTTATATCCCTTACTTGGATTTTTTTGATCATCCCATTTTTTAAAATTATTTTCACAGGTTATAAGCATGTTTAGGACAATTAAGGAAGTCAAGATAAATGTTATGAAGATTTTTCAAAGAAATCATGTTTTACCAAAAAAGTTTTATATTTTTGGAAGAAACGGATACTTTTTTTGTGGTACCACTCATTGTATATGTGGAATTTTATGTATGTATTATGCCCCAATTCTCTAAATATATAAACTTGAAAATATCCTCAATGTGAAAGGAAGTTATTTCTTGACTAAAATAAAATATTATATAATGTTATAAGGTCGTCTCTTTATAGTTGGTATCAAAGGATGATTTAGATAAATATAGGGTTTATGATGATGTTAATAGAGTACAATAAATTAATTTAATTCTATGTTTAATTTTAAATGATATATAATTTAAATATTACCATGTTTCTTTGACTAAAATGTGTTTTTTCATAATAGTTTTGTGCAGATCAAATAGGAAAGTTGAAGTGGAAAGGCACTGACAGAATGATATCCTTCCGAATTTGCATCCTGGAATGGTAGGGATTAGAAATGAGAGTTTTGTGATGATAATGGATCTAATGAAGTATCAAATAAATGGAGGTTTAATCCCTGTAATATATAAACTAGAGCTACCATGAAGGAACAGGGTGATGGTGGAACATTTTATGAGGCAACACCTCCTGCGTTCAACGGATATTCTAACCTAGTACTGGATAAAGGATGGATTAAATCCCTTGAAAAGATATTCTATGTCATGGGATATTCAGATAATCAAAATGTTAGTATTTCAATTTATTGCTTTGAAGGTGAGGTTGATCTGTGGTGGTCAATGGTCAAGAATATAAGGTATAGAGATAACATTGAAGCCTTAGAGTGGGATGAATTTAAAAGTATTTTCCTTGAAATATTTTCCCTAAAGTGGTTCAGCTTAGGGTGGAGAAACAATTCAATGAATTAAAGCCAAAAGAGAAAGATCCAGTGGTGGTATATGAAGCAAACTTCACCCGACTGGTGAGGTATGCTTCAAATCATATTCTAAATATTGATATAAAAATCAATCGTTTTTACACTGGATGGAATCCAGGATATCGAAGGGAATTGGATTACTGTGAATTCAAAAGATATGAGAAAATTTTACGATGTGCTGAGAGGGTATAAATGGAGTTTGATGATGATCACATGAAATTTGAAAACAAGGAGAAGAAGAGGTCTAGATAGAAAAATATGGCTAAGAATCAATCAATGAAATCTGATGGTAATAAATTCATGTTTCTATTCTGTGAAAAGTGTGGAAAAAAACCTTGTGGAATGACTTACCAAACCTGGAAAGTGTTTTCGATGTGGTAATCTTGGACATACGACCCGAGATTGTAATAATAATTATCATAATACTAATCATGATAATAAAACTATAAATTGTTTTAAATGTGGTGAGATGGTTCATTATGTAAATGCCTACCCAAAAAAAGATCTAAATGATGCAAATAATCCAGACTATAAGAAGAAGGGTGTAGTGATATCCTTTGCGACTATGTCAATTGATTTTGGGCCATCCAATGATTTGGTATCAGGTACTTTATTTTTTTACTCATATTTTTCTAAATTATTTTTTGATATGGGGTCTCACCTTCCTTTATTTATGAAAAAGTTTCTGGTAAAATTGGAAGTTTCTCCTCAACAAATGAAACTTGAACTTATGGTTAAAACACCAGTGGAAAATATTACATCAAAAATTATTTATAAGAATATTACTGTTGTTATTTTTGGAAAAACATTACATGAAAACTTTTTTGTTCTTTCCCAATTAGATTTTGATGTTATTCTTGGTATAGATTGTCTTTCTGTTTATCATGCTAAGATTTATTATAGAGATAAATAAGTTGTTTTTTAGAATGTTTTTTAGATTGTATACAAGAATGAACGCATAAAATTGATAACATATCAAGAATCTGAGAAACTATTGAAATATGGAAATGAAATTTATCTTTCTCATATTTCCATGTTCTTATTAATGACGTTACAGTGGTAAATGAATACCTTGATGTTTTTCCTGATGAGTAACTGAGTGTTATAACGGATCAAGAATTTGAATTTAAAATTGACATATTTCCTGATGTTAAGCTAATTTCAGAACCCCCTTATCAAATGGTTCAAATGGAACTTCCTTAATTAAAAATTAGTTGCAGGATTTTCTTGATAAAGGATTCATTCATCCTAGCACTTCCCCATGGGGTTCTCTTGTTTTTCTTGTTAAAAATAAATATGGCTCCATGATACTTTTCATTGATTATAGATAATTGAATAACATCCTTGTTAAAAACAGTTATCCTTTTCCTCATATCGATGACTTGTTTGATCAGCTCCACAGAGCTCAATATTTTTCCAAGATTGACTTGAGATCTGGATACCGTCAGCTAAAGGTGATGGAGGATGATATCCTGAAAACTGATTTGTACTAGATTTAGGAATTATAGGTTTGTTGTTATGCCGTTTGGGTTAACTAATGAACCTTTTGTATTCATGGATCTTATGAATAGAATATTTCATTAGTTCTTGGATAAGTTTTTGGTTGTGTTTATTGACGAAATTATGTATCACAACCCGCCTTCACCAAGATGAGAGAATGGATGGTAGATTTCCTGACCCTTCCTTCTTCAAGTTGAAGGATAGATAATGAACCCCGAGACCCGCCTTCAATAGGTCCCGGAGTGGTGACTAGCACCAAGGGTATAGAATCATACACAAGATGGAAGGCATTATGCCATTTTTTATTTTGATAGGATCGGGAGATAAGATAATAATTCCCAACAACACCGAAAGTGGGAGTACAAGTAAATCCAAAACAACCCATTCCCATATGCATGTTAAAAAAGTAAAAAAACCAATAGAAAGTACCAAAGAAAAGAAAATAGCAACAGTGACCATCCCAACGTCCGAACTAATATAATCCTGCACGATCCCTGAAGTCCTCCTGGAAACCTGAAAGCAGTTTTATATACGTAGGGTAAGCATACGAGTATAATTAATATGGAAAACCAAAATCTCTCATGCATAAGTGGGGAGGAATTCTAGTGCCCTGTGAGAAAAGAGAATCAAAAAACCCAGAAAGGAAAAATATCCACCCAAGCCTCACTAAGGAACACTCCCCAAATAATGCATGTCAGGTAATGTAATAGTAATAACACATCGATGTTTGGGTACTTCGCGCTACTTTCCCACAGGTTATTGAAGATATCCTACGCATCAGACCTCTCCCTCCATTCTCACTGTAGTCCCACTGCCATACCTCGCCTATATGCACATGGGCTATATCAACCACACATAACCATGCCTATAAACACCTAGCCCAGAACAACCACTGTCACACCCGAAGACAACTGGGCCTCATCCCGAATACACTTAGGAAACAACCTACCCGCACACACCTGGGCCAACAACAATAACTACCCTGCCCAAATAATTTTGGGCTATAATGAACCTCAGGCCATTAAAGACTGCCCGAAGGTTCTTGGGCCACTCGAGAAAGGGAGCATAAAATGAGCTAATAACCAGTCACTTGTAAAATTGTTGGGAGAAACACCCTGCCCTATGAAATGGGGGTGTTCAGAAAAAAGTGCTCAACTTTGGTGGGGCCTGAATAAGAAACATAAGAACTACAATTATATATATAGGTAACAAGAACTCATCCCAGCCTAGGGGTTCCCAACAAGCCCAACAAAACACCCTCGTTACAATTAATTCACAAGAAGCACTGAACCCACAACCATGTCACCAATCATTCCCGGAAAACAATTCCCCATTGAACCCATTCTTTTTTTCATGTTCAAGCCATTCCATTTAAGTAAATTCTTCACTATTGGGCAACTAACAGGCATAGCCACAAGCCAAGGGAAAGAAAAACATCCAACCAGCAAACTAAGAATTCACACCCGGTTCTCTTGTAAAGTCACAACAACAAAAGGGATATGTGAGATCCCTCGAAGTACTGGAACAAAACCAATCCCCACCATACAGACCCACACGGCCTCAGATTCACAAACCAACAACTACACCACAATAAGGGATCCCATATCCATCAATGTCACCCCACATGAAACAAGCAGAACAACCACACATGTTTCTAATATAGAGAAAGGGAGTTTCCAAATTTCATCACACTATTCATTAAGTTTCTTCTTTCTGTTTGGTTAACCGGGGTGACCACATAGGGATTGTTGTTCATTGGGCATACATTTAATTGGCTGAGTTTACATGATTAACACATTTTAATGTTACAACCATTAAATCACATGACTATCCAAAAAAACAAAGGTTCATTAGTTCACATGAAAAGACCACCAACAGCCATGATTTTCAACAGACATAAGCCCGTACAATTCACAACACATAATTAAGGATAAAGAGTACAGAATAAACTGAGAACACCCCCTTCATTCTTTAAAAGTCTGTTTATTATCTTCGTTAAAGTTTGGTTTCATCAATCCCCATAGAAATAATAGTATACCCACCCCGCATGATACACAGCAAAGAGAGACGAAGGAAAACCCTACCTGGATGATAAACGATCAAAGTTTCTCCTCCTTGTGCAAAGATATGGTGAAGCGGGACTTTCAGGTGAAGAGATCCAAGGACTCCGAGAATGAGTAGGAGGGACTCCAGGATGGGCATACAACTCATCTTGGGAAGGGTGTACTTCAGTTCACCAAGGAGAGGAAAAGAGACCAGCCAAGATGAAGAAGAAAAAAGGAATTCCCGTGTGATAAGAGTTGAGATCCTGGAGTTACGGGATATGGAATTTTGAATGGCTTTAAAGTCGGATCATGGTTTCATCACGTGGTTGGGCAGTTACGCATGATGGAATTAATTGTAATTTAACATTTCTTATCATAGAGGTGTCCATAACAGCTATGCGTTTAAACGGTTTCCTTTAAATCATGCAATAGGGTCAGAACTAGAAAGTACGGGGTAAGGTTGTGAAACCAAGGAAAAAACACATGTTTTGGTATGTTAAAGGTTGTCTGACTTTGAGGAATTTTAGATATCATTTATTGGTTTTAAATGGATTTTAAAGGGGGTATTGAATCATATTTACGTCAAAAGATACTTTGCGGGAGAAGAAAAAGTGGGAAAATGGAAAAATAATGAAGTCCGTTTGGTGAGGACATGGTGACACCGTCATTGTTCCACCCACACAGCACCACTGTCACGGTGTCACCCTCATGGCGTCACCTTCCCAGTGTCACCGTCATGGTACCACCATCACAGTGTACCCCTCACGATGCCACCGTCATGGTGTCAACCTCATGGTGCCACCGTCACGGTGTCACACTCATTGTGCCACTGTCACTGTGTCACCCTCATTGTGCCACCGTAAGCAGTGCCACCGTAAATAGTGCCACCATAAGTGGTGCCACCCTTTCTTGGGGATACTATGACCGGTGCCACCGTTTTGGTGGAACCGTTTGATGAAATAGAGTTTTTTTTGGAAAAGTACTATACCAGGAGGGTCTGGGTCATTACATCAGATACCTCTCAAACTATTCTCGACCTCAAGAATCAAAACTAGAGCAGAAGGAAGGAGAGGGGTACGAACAACCACCTCGAAAGATACCCCTCAGGAGTAAACCTCATCCATATTTTTAATGAATGTGGATACACTATCGCTCCTCTTCCCCAAGTAAGCACACCAATGTTCAAGGGTCACACCATCCATTCAGATGGGTTAGGGAGTTAATTCCTCCATGTCAAGATATTATCCATTTTGGGCGGAACTGAGTCCCCCGCACGGGTTTAAAAACATCCACTTTAATGCGCCTTGATTAGGAATTAGGTCCTCCCCATCCCATAGTTAGGACTCTTCACACACATTCATAGAACAATGAAAACAATACATTCCATAGTTAACAAGGTAAAGCGCTTCATCATAAACAAGCACAATCAAAAAAGAAAAAAACTCAAAATGGCTATGGTTACTAGGCGCACATCTGTGCCTCCCATTCCCAGGTACTCTCCTCGATCCCACCATGCCTCCAAAACACACGAACCAAAGGAATGGTTCATCCATGGAGCACCTTCTTCTCATGATCCTCGATCCTCACCGGTCTTTCTACAAACGTCACATCAGCCTCGATATGTAGCTTTCCCCAGTCAAGGACGTGTGAGTCATCAAGTTGATATCATCAGAGCTAAGATACATGAAATAAGTTGTGCATTCTTAGTAGTGTAAGTGGTAGTGCCAGCTGATAATCCACCTCGCCAACCCTCCACAACACTTCGAATGGTCCAACGAACCTGGGAGAAATCTTACTCCCTCTGTCAAAACTCTGTTTCCCACGCTGAGGGGAGACCTTAAAGAACACATGGTCCCTAACCTCGAACTCCAAGGGTCTCCTCCTATTATCGGAATATGACTTCTGTCGGTCCTGCGCCACCTCCATCCTCTCCCGTATAATCTGAACCTTCTCTGTCGTGCTCTGCACCACTTCCGAGCCAGTAACACCTGCTTCCCCAATCTCTGTCCATCACATAGGTGAGCGACATGGACTTCCATACAAAGCTTCGAATGGAGACATGCCAATGGTAGAGTGATAGCTATTATTGTAGGAAAACTCTACCATAGGCAAGTGTCACACCCATGATCTCCTAGAGTCCAAAAACATTCATGTAGCATATCCTCCATTTTCTGGATGGTGTGCTCTTCCTGTCCATCTATCTTGGGGTGGAAAGTAGTTCTAAGACGTAGATGAGTGCCAAAATAATGTGTCAATACCCTCCAAACACATGAGGTAAAATGGGTATCCCGATCTAAGACTATGGACCTTATAACCACATGAAACCACACCACCTCATCCACATACCTCTGTGCTAGGGAATCTATCATACCCGACTACTTGATCACCAGGAAGTGAGCTGATTTCGTTAGTCGGTCCAACACTACCCAAATAGCATCGTAACCCCCATGAAATCTGGGTATCCCTGTGAATAAATCCATTGATATGTCATCCCACTTCCACTTGTGGACATCTAAAGGTTGTAACAGACCTCGTAGGAAGCGGTGTTCAGCCTTCACCTACTGACACATGAGGCACTTTACTACGAACTCTGCCACTGCCCGCTTCACCTCGGGCCTCCAAAACTGACTCCTCAAACCCTGGTACATTTTGTATACCCCTGGGTGCACAACCAGGGGTGAGTTGTAGAACTCACCAAGAAATACCTCACGCATCCCCATGGTGATGAACAACGTTCCATGAAACAACATCAGATTCTTCACGTCTTCCGACCACCCTTCCGGAGCATCGCCTTGGTTAACCTGATCACGTTTCACTTCACTCTCTATGTCTCCCCACTGAGACTCCCCCACCTACTGCAGTAGAATGTAATTCACTGTCATCTAAAACAGAAAACCTCTACCACCATCCTTCCTTACATCGATATGTAGGGCACCCAACTCTTCCATCACCATCCAAGCATCTACCAACTCTCAAATTGTATCCTTCTGTGACTTCCTGCTCAAGTCATTAGCCACCACATTCCCCTTTTCTGAGGTGTAGGAAATCTCAAAGTTGTAGTCTAGGAGGAACTCCATCCACCTTTGTTGCCACAAATTTAGGTCCCACTGTGAGAATATATACTTCAAGCTCTTGTGATCCGTGAAGACCACAAAGCGCTCCCCGATGAGGTAATGCCGCCACAACTTTAGTGTGAACACAACCGTCGCAAGCTCCAGATCATGGATGGAATAGTTAAACTCATGGGGAAGTAACTGCCTAGACCCATAAGAGATCACCCCTTTCTGTTGCATTAGCACACACCTAAGGCCTTTTCTTGAAGCATCATAGAACACCTCATACGCCACCCCTTATTCTAGAAACCTCAACCCTAGGTCACTATCCAACTTCTCATTTAGATAACTGAAGGCTTCCACACACTTCCCACTGCACAAAAAAGCCTGATCCTTCTTGGTCAAGGCTATCAAAGGTGCTGTAACTTTGGAGAAGTTGGGCATGAACCTCTGGTAGTAACCTGCTAAACCAAGGAAACTATGAACCTCTACCTCATTCTTGGGAGTTTCCCAAGAAACAACCACCTAGACCTTTGATGGGTTCACTTCTATTCCCTGTTTAGACACCATGTGTCCAAGGAAGTGCACTTCTCATATCCAGAACTTGCACTTAGACAATTTCCCACATAGTTGGTGTTGTCTGAGGACCTCTAAAACCGTTCTCAGATGCTCAGTGTGATCCTATTCTGATCTCGAGTAGATCAGAATGTCGTTAATAAACATGACTATGAACCAATCCAGATATTCCTGAAATAAAGAGTTCCTAAGCCCCAAGAACATAGCTGGTGCGTTCTTAATGCCGAACTACATGACTAAAAACTCAAAGTGCCCATATCTACACATGAAGGTAGTCTTTAAGATGTCACCCTCTTTCACCCTCAACTGGTGATATCCTGACCATAGGTCAATCTTGGAGAACCATCCTGCCCCTTTTAGCTGGTCAAAGAGATCATCTATCCTCAGGAGAGGGTAGCGATTCTTTATCATTACATCATTCGTCCCCCTGTAGTCTATGTACAGCCTCAGCCCACCATCTGTCTTCTTTGCGAACAAGACGTGAGCACCCCATGGTGAGGCACTTAGTCGAACAAAACCCTTTTCATTAGTTCATCAATTAGAATCCACAACTCCCGCAACTCAGAAGGCCTCATCTGGTAGGGATCCATCGAAATCAGACAGGCACCAGGTTACAAGTCTATTCCAAACTCAACATCACGTCGAGGGGGTAGAGTCTCCACCTCTTTAGGGAAGACATCTATAAACTCACTGACAATTCCCATGGCTTCCACCATTTTTGTATCTGTTGACTCCATTGATAGTTCACCTAATCGGGAAATGAGTGGCTCCATTCATCGGCTGCCTTCTTGGAAACCCCACTCACCAATGAAAGTCACACATCGGCGGCCCAAGTATAAAAACACAATCCTTCCTCAGAAGCAGTCAATAATGGAACATATAGAGAATAGCCTATCAATTCCCATGATGACATCGTATGGATGTATCTACAATAGTAGAAGATCCCTGCTAGACTGATGTGTCCTTATCATCAGTCTACACCCTCAGTAAACATAAGACGAGTCGGTCTTAACTCCGACTGGCATACTCAACACCAGGGGAACTAGAAGTCTCCCAGCATCTTGACCCAGATAACGGTCTAGAATGGGTGAAAAAAAGGAGTGTGAAGCTCCTATATCGAACAAGGAATAGACAAGAGTGCTAAACAGTCTAATAGTACATCAAAAAACTTAAGGCCCTACCGGAACTTCTGCCTCTGCGACGTGTAACTACCCACGCCCAACTCCCCTGCCCCTTGGCTGTTAGCCGCCTCCCCGACTGTGCCCTGGTTGAGGTCCCTAAGGTCGGCCTCCTCCTGCAACGTCTTCCTTTGGATGAGTGGGAACTTGTTGACCCTACTTCTACTGCGGAAAGGGCCTGGCTGGAAACTACTACGGCTGAGGTGGGTGCTGCACCGGCCCACCCCCACTGTATTTTACTTGGTCCGGCACACATTCTGAAGGTGCCCATGACTAACACAGATGAAGCATCTCGGTCCTAGTCCCAAAAGAAAAGGGCGAGGACACAGAGATCAGAACTAGATCTGTTGAGGCATGCTCCCTACTGGTCGAAACCTAGAGGGCCCTGATGCTAGAGGCCTGCTGATGACGGCCTTTCCCTTCGATGAGCCCAACTGGATTCCCTCTCACGATCCACCTCCCAGCCTGTGCATCCTTTCCACCACTTCATCCTTCTTATGGACCTCCAAGTACATCGGTAGGATGAAGGGGGTAACCGCATACTGAAGAGAAGGTCAGATTTCCTCCTCTAAACGTCTCACCTGAGAATCCTCATCTAGAAAGAGGTCCGGAGCAAAGTGATGAAGATCCTTGAACTTGATCCCCAACTCTCTCACTGACATATCCCCCTACTGAAGGGAGAGTAGTTCCTGCCTCTTCTCAGCCTTCATCCTGGAAGAGAGGGATTCTTCCCAGAACTCCCTCTCGAAGTCAGTCCACGTCACCTCAACCTCCCTCTTCTTCCCGAGGTAGAGCATCCACCACTGACGCGCTACTCCCTGCATCTGTCTTATAGCCAGAAGAACCCAGTACTATGTCGGAGCCCGGATCAAGCTGAAAGTTATCACCAACTCCTCTAGCCAGCTTTCTTTCTCCATGTCCAATGTGTTGCCCTCGTACTTTCCAAGGTTCTGTCACTGAAAGGAATGAAGCATCCTCTGCCACTGATCGCCCTCCTCCTCTCGGTCAGTTCTCTGTCGATCGGCTAAGTAAACCTCTTGGGCCTCGATTTCCTGTACTACTTATGGTCATCGTCCAAGTGCCATGGATGCAAGGTAAAATAATAATTCCTAATCCCGAGTAGTGTTAAAGATTTATTTTAAATTTTTCTTATATTTCTAAATCCCCAAATTTCCAAGAAACACAAGAACACAAGTCATTATTATGCATGTACCTTTCCTAGGGTATCTACCCAGCAATCAGTGTAGCCTCACTTGGACGTTTTTTAGGCCCAGAGTCCTTGAATCTGATCACAGGGGGCCTTAAAATCCCATGCCCTAGCTGGTCTTCCCTGTCCTAATTCACGCACCAAGATTACCTAGCACTTTTTCCCTACCATTCCATGCAATCCTCACTATGCCTAACTCTAAACTCCATCCTATTTATCAACCTCTACCTCTGATACCATTCTGTCATGACCCGCCTTCACCAAGATGAGAGAAGGGACATAAGATTTTCAGACCCTTCCTTTTTCAAGTTTAAGGAGAGATAATGACCCCCGATACCCACCTCCAATAGGTCCCGGAGTGGCGACTAACTCCAAGGGTATAGAATCGCACACAAGATGGAAGGAATTACCCCATTTTTTATTTTGATAGGATCGGGAGATAAGATAATAATTCCTTACAGCACCGAAAGTGGGAGTACAAGTAAAGACAAAACAAATCATTACCATATTCAGGTTCCAAAATTAATGCTACAAAAGTACAAGAAAACCCCAAAAGAAAGTACCAAAGAAAAGAAAAAACAACAGCGACCATCCGAACGTCCAAACTAGTACGATCCTGCATGATCCCTAAAGTCCTTTTGGAAACCAGAAATCAGTTTTATATACGTAGGGTGAGCATACAAGTATACTCAGTAGGGAAAACCAAAAGCTCTCGTGCACAAGTGGGGAGCCATTCTAGTGCCCCATGAGAAAAGAGAACCAAAACACCCAGTAAGGAAAACTATCCAACCAATACTTACCAAGGAAAACTCCCCAAATAATGCAAGTCAGGTAATGTAATAGTAATAAAACATCGATATTTGGGTACCCCACACCACTTTCCCACTAGTTATTTAAGACATCCTACGCATCAGACCTCTCCCGCCATTCTCACTACAGTCCCACTGCCATGACCTGCCCGCACACACCTGGGATATGTCAACCACATGTAACCATGCCTGTAAACACCTAGGCCAGAAAAAAAACTTCCACAGCCGAAGACACCTGGGCCTCATCCTGAAGACACTTGGGAAACAACCTACCCGCACACACCTGGGCCAACCACAACAACTACCTTGTCCAAAGAATCTTGGGCTATAATGGACTTCAGGCCATCACAGCTTTCCCAAAGGGTCTTGGACCACTTGGTAAGGGGAGTAGAAAAGGATCTAATAACCAGTCACTTGTAAAAGTGTTGGGAAAAACACCCTCCCCCTTGAAATGGGGGTGTTCAGCACAAATTTCTCAACTTTGGTGGGGTGTGAATAAGAAACATAAGAACTACAATTATATTTATAGGTAATAAGAACTCATCCCAACCTATGGGTTCCAAATAAGCCCAACAAAACACCCTTGTTACTATTCATTCACAAGAGGCACCGAACCCACAACCATGTCACCAATCATTCGAGGAAAACAATTCTCCACTAAACCCATTCTTGTTTTCTTGTTCATGGGATTCTGTTTAAGTAAATTCTACACTACTAGGAAACTAACATGCATAGCCATAATCCAAGGGAAAGAAAAATAGACAACCCACAAACTAAGCATTCACATCTGATTCTCTTGTAAAGTCACAACAACAAAAGGGATCTGTGAGATCCTCAAAGTACTGGAACCAAACCAAGACCCACCATACTGCCCCACACGGCCTCAGATTCATAAACCAACAACTACACCACAACAAGGGATCCCATCCCCATCCATGTCACCCCACACTAAACAAGTAGAACAACCACACATGTTGCCAAGACAGAGCAAGGGAGTTTCTCGATTCCATCACACCATTCATTAAGTTTCTTCTTTCTGTTTGGTTAACCGGGGTGATCACACAAGGATTGTTGTTCACTGGGCATCCATTTAATCGGCCATGTTTACATGATTAACCAATTTTCATGTTACAGCCATTAAATCACATGAATATCCAGAAAAATAGAGGTTCATTAGTGTGCAAGAAAATACCACCAACGGTCATGATTTTCAACGGACATAAGCTCATACAATTCACAACACATAATTAAGGATAAAGAGTACAAAAGAAACCGATCACACCCCCTTATTTCTTTAAAAGTTATTTTATTATCTTCATTAATGTTAGGTTTCATCCATCCCTATAGAAACAACAGTATACCCGCCCCGCATGATACACAGGATGAAGGAAAATCCTACCTGGATGATCAACGATCGAAGTTTCTCTTCCCTACGCCAGGAGATGGGGATGTGCGACTTGCAGGGGATGAGATCCAAAGACTCCAAGAATGAGAAGGAGGGACTCCAGCATGGGCGCACAAATTGTCTCAAGAAGTCAGGGACTTCAACACACCTGGGAAATGAAAAGAGACCAGCCAAGACGAATAAGAAAAAAGGAATTCTCATGTGGTAAAAGGTGAGATACTGGAGTTAAGGGGTATGGAATTTTGAATGGAATTAAAGCTAGATCGTGGTTTCACCACACAGTTGGGAGGTTACACATGATGGAATTAATTTTCATTTAACAATTCTCATCGGAGAGGTGGCCATAACAGTTGTGCATTTAAATGGTTTCCTTTAAATCTCATAACAGCGGAAGAACTGGAATTACGGGGAAAGGATGTGACACCGAGGAACAACCACACATTTTGTTAAGTTAAAGGTTTCCCAGTTTTGAGGAATTTTAGATATCATTTATGGGTTTTAAATGGATTTGAAAGTGGGTGTTGAATCATTTTTACATCAAAAGATACGTTGTGGGAGAGGAAATAGTCAAAAACTTGAAAAAGAAAAAAGAACGCTTGGTGAGGACACAGTGCCACCGTCATAGTGCCCCCTCACGAGGCCACCGTCACAGTGTCCCCTCACAGTGCCACCATCAAGGTGTCCCCCTCACGGCGCCACTGTCACGGTGTCCCCCTCACGGTTCCACCGTCACGGTGTCGCTGTAACGACCCAAAGTTTTTCAATGAAAATTCCCTTCTTATATTTATGTCATAAAATAACATGAAAACACAACCTAATGAACTACTAAGTGATAAGTGACCTTTATGCATAATTATTTCACTTCTGTGTTTGGAATTTTAAAAATCCAACATACACGATTGTGTTCAAGATGATTTTTGGAGTCTAATGAAACAAAAATATTTTTTTTGTGAATAGTAACGTACCCTTGTGAATAGTAACCTACCCTTATGAATAGTAATATGAACCTTATGAATAGTAAATCATTCAACATAAGATTAACCTTACCCATGATTAATTAAATAAAATTTAGACATCTTCGAAAGTGACAATTTGACCTTAGTAAACGTTTTGGTATTTTTTAAGTCATAAATAATTAATTATAATTAATTAATTAATCTAAAAGAAAATTTATTTTCCTAAAATGTGTTCATAAATAATATAAACATTGTTCTATGGTTGTTAGATAATTTTATAAGACCCTAGGTAATTTTTGAAAGCACTATAAAATCAGTTTTAACTTTTAAAAATTGATTTTTGGGTAAATTATGGTTTTAATTAAATTTTAAATTAATCATATTTATAAAATTATTTTTGAAAAATTGACTTCATTTTTTGATTCTACACGCCGAAAAATGTTTGGGGTAAATTTTTGGGATTTTTCTGAAATACTTGAATTTTTTATGAATAGTGAAATACCGTAATTTACAAAAATAAGCTAAATAAGCTAATTATAGAGTCATGTGTGATGTTCTTCTAATGTAAGACCACTTGGTTCGAGATCACATGATAAAATTACTATTATTGGTCATTCAATACTCACTATTCCTTGTATTAGTAAAAATTAATAAACTAATTAATTTTATATTAAGGAAACCCCTCTCCCCTCCACTATAAAAACCACCCTTCACACCCTCATTTCCTCACACCTCTCAAACTCCAATCCTTCTCTAAAATCTGCCCGAACATCTTCCCTATCCCCTCTTCCACATCCAAGAGATTTTGGTATCATCAAAAGACCAAGCCTAGCTTCCTTAAGGAGGATCTCAAGAGGAGGATTTAATATGTAATTTCTCTCCCTCTTCTCCTTTAATTTCCTTTCAAGTTCAAGTTCATTTCTTGATCTCTCCCCACATATCTTCATAAAAATGGTATTTTAACTCTATTATTATAAATGTACTATAATTTTATGATTCTAATGGAATATTATATCATCCAACCCCTTTTCCCTCTTCCTTTTATTTTATTAAATAGAATGTTGTTCGTGAGGTGTTAATCTATCACATTCCAGAACGACATGCTTTCTTCATCCATTTCAACATTAAGATCTGGTCATGAAACCATTTTTTTGGTTGAAACAGAATATTTTTTATGTATTATTTCCTATTTAATGTTCTGTAACTAACTTATGAACATATTACTAAGTGATAAATTAAAACAAGTTCAGTGTGATCGAAAAACCGCCCAAATTAACCCAAACAATCATTTAATTTTTATCTAATGATTCATCCACATGGTATATAATATAACACATTATAAGATCATTTTAAATTCTGTAATTTTATTAATAAAATTTAATATTAGTTCTTTATGTTTACATAAGTTCTACCCGAACTTCAATTTATGAATACAAGTGAACCACCCAAGAAAAACCATAAAAACGAACATCCCTGAACATTGTTTTTAAACTCTATAAGTCATCCAAAGGAACATAATATGACATAATTAAACCAGAATGAGCCCTATTAATGTATAAAAGGTTCTTTAATTTATAATTAATGAATATAATGTCATTATACAGGACATTAAAGAGAAGGAATCATTCGGATACAAGGTAAGGGGAAATTCTTGAACCCAACTTTCATCCTTCGGGTTCTCCCCCTTTCACTCCATTTTTTGATATGGTTACTCCTGAAAGATCATTTTTTGATCATTGTATTTACTTTTCTATTATATACATATTTTTCACTGGTTTTGTTATGTCAAACAAAATGTTTTCTAAAAGAACTCTTCTTTTAAGATCACACCTTTTACTTCTCTCTCAAAGTGGACGGTTCTTGTAACATGTATGTTATTCCCTCTTTCTTTTGGGAACCCAAAGATTATGAATTTGTTCTTATGAGATGTAACTCATTCCTTTCCATGGGTTATTTATGTTAACATTTGATTTATGTTCCATGTGGAAAGCATGATAATGATAATTTCATGATGTGATGGGTGCACCTGGAATTATATAGTGCAATATGAATGTTTGAATGTGACGGGTGCGCCTGGAATTATAAAGTTCCCTAATGCATTGGTTAAAGTGATGAATATCATGATTAAATGTGAAATTATGTGTTAACAAGATTATAGCTTGGTTCACAAGTATGTGTGGTAGTTAACCACTAAGACATGATGTTTCATGTTTTATACATTGCCACATTTCAAGTCTTTTATTTATGCTCCTCTCGTGTTCATGATCTCTTGCCTATGTCATGATTATTCTCACCCCATGCTATATTATTCTTATATATCCTCTTATTGGGATTTTATCTCACCCCTTTTTATGTATATCCTCAAGTGGCTACATGTACTAAGGATGGGACAAGTGCCAATAAGAAGCTAGAGAAGAAAAAATTAAATAAAGTTTTATGCCTGATGTTGTAATTATTATGTACAATCCTAGTTTTCACAAGACACTAAAACTTTAGATCCTCTATGTGTAATACTATTATGTTTTTTATCTTTAAAATGATGTAATGGTAATATTAAAAAAGTCTGGTATGCTATAGTCACCCTCACGGTGCCACCGTAAGCGGTGCCACTATAAGTGGTGCCACCGTTTCTTGGGGAGACTGTGACTGGTGCCACCGTTTTGGTGAAACTGTTTGATGAAACCGAGTTTTTTTGAAAAAGTACTGGAGCATGAGGGTATGGGCCATTACATTATGGTATTTTATAAAAGTAAATAGGATCATTAAAAACATATAAGGGTAGTTTGGAAGACCTTAAAGAAAAAGAAACTGTATGGAAAACTCAAAAAATGTGATGTTTGGTTGCAACAGATTTCTTTTCTTGGGAACATTATCAATAAGGATATAATAACAATTTATCCTACCAAAAAAAGGTGGTTGATGAATTGACAAGACCTACAAATGTTACAGAAATTTGTAGTTTTATTGTATTATCAGGTTATTACCAACAGTTTGTTAACAACTTTGCATGGTTATCTAGCTCACTAACAAAGTTAACACAAAAAGGGGTTAAATATTTTGGATAGAATAATGTGATGTTTGTTTTTAGGAAATAATGAAGAGATTGGTGAATGCTCCAATTTTGTAATTTCCTAACAAAAATGGTGTGTTTTTCATCTACAGTGATGCATAATTGAAGGGAATTGGTTGTGTTCTGATGTTGAATGATCAGGTAATAGATTTTTCTTCAAGAGAACTAAAACCTCATGAGTTAAATTATGCTTCAAATGATTTGGAATTAGCAGCTATGAGTTTTTCTTTTAAAATTTGGATGCATCGTTTATACGGATCCAAATTTCAGATATATACTGACCATAAAAGTATAAAGTATATATTAGCTCAGAAGGAGTTAAACATGAGGAAGATAAGATGGCTTGAATTGATAAAATATTTTTATTTCATGATCAATTACAATCCTATAAAATCAAACAAAGTGGAAGATTCCTTGAGTTGAAAACATCATGCATCATTAACCATGTTATGTTTGGAATATGATGCCTTGATTAATGATTTGATGAATTTTGGATTATAAGTTGTTGGTATATGAGATACCTCTATTTTTTTATATTTAATTACAGTCATATTTATCAGACATAATTAGGCATGCATAGAATGAATATTGTGATCTACAAAAAAAAGGTAGAATTGGTTAGAATGGGTAAGTTTCTATAATTCAACCATGATAATGATAGTGTTTTGAGATTTGGAAAAAGATTATGTGTGCCTTTGGATTCCCAATTGAAGATATAATTATTGTGTGAAGCTCATAGTTCTCCATTTTCAGTTCATCCTAGCAGTACTAAGTTATAAAGAGACAATCAGGAGTATTACTGGTGAGATGGAATGAAAAGAGATATTCTAGATTTCAAATGAAATGTTTTTCATGTCAATAGGTTAAATCAGAGTGACAACTGCCAAAGGGGATGCTTCAACCTTTTCCAGTTCCAGAGTGGAAATGGGAGAATGTATCCATGGACTCCATGGTGGGACTAACAAATACTCATAGAGGTAACAATTCAATTTGGGTGACTGTTGACTAACTAAATAAATATGCAAATTTCCTTCTTATTCAAGATACAATGTCTTTAGATCACCTTTATAGACTATACCTCAAATAGATTTCCATGTTACATGGAGTTCTCCTTTCCATTGTATCTGACCAGGATATCAGGTTTACTTCTAACTTTTTAAAGGTCCTTCAGAAGTCGTTGGGAACAGAATTAAATTTCAGTACAAATTTTCATCCACAAATAGGTGGGTAGTCAGAATGAACAATTCATAACATGGACGATATTCTTCGATCTTGTTCAATGGACTACCAAGGAAGTTGGGATCAACATCTTTCTTTAGTTGAGTTTTATTATAATAATAATTTTCATTCTAGTATACAGATGGCACCTTTTGAGGCATTGTATGGGAAGGGGTGTCAAACACCATATTTTTGGAATGAAGTTGGGGAAAGGAAGTTGATGGGACTAGAATTAGTAGAGGAAGTGGCTGAGAAAGTGAAGATGATCTAGCAACACATGAGCATTGCTCAGAGTAGGAAGAAACGTTATGTAGACAATAGGAGGAAAGAATTTTCTTTTGAGGTAGGTTATCATGTTTTTCTTAGAATCTCACCTTGTAAAAGTGTTATGAATTTTGGTATGAAAGGAAAGATAAGTATATGGTTCATCGGACCTTATGAATTCCGGGATAAGTTTGGACCAGTCACCTACCAAGTATCTTTTCTTTTGAGTTTATCTCAGGTACACTGTGTTTTCATGTTTCGGTGTTGAGAAAGTATGTTCCAGATTTATCTCATGTTTTGAGCCCATAGGAAATTCAACTGGAAGGGAACCTTTCTTTTGAAGAGAAATCAGTTCCAATTCATGATCGAAGAGACCAATTATTGTGGAATAAGGTAATCCACCAGGTAAAGGTTTTGGGGAGAAACCACATGGTTAAATAAGAAACATGGGAATCTGAGAATACTATGAGGGAGAGGAATTCTCACTTGTTTAATAAGTAAATAATAATTATGTGGACGCAATTTATAGAAGGTGGGGAGAATGTAACACCCCAAGATTTTATAAATAAATTTAAATTCTTGCAACACTAAGAATATATGAAACAACATTTTGTTCAAAATGATAATTATAACATATCCGTAAAACATAATTTTGTTGCTTCTATGATTTGAATTTCACAAATCTGACATACACGGTTGCTTTTAAGGACATTTTTTGAGTCTGATAAGACAAACTTATATTTTGGTAAATAGTAACCTACCCTTATGAATAATAACCAACACTTATGAATAGTAATATGAATTTTATGAATATTAAATCTATTATTATTATAGTTATATGATAATGTTATCTTTATTAACTTTTCAAGGTGTTATTAAAAGAGTTATAGTTTTTAAATTCTTATTTTTTTTTGAATAAATTATTATTTTATTTAAAAATTAAATTTTACATATTTAGAAAATTATTTTTATAAAATAGAGTTTATTTTTTATTTCTACATGTCAAAAAAATGGTTAGGGTAAATTTTTTGGTTTTTTTCTAAAATTCAATAATTTTTTGTGAATAACAAAATACGATAAATTGTGATAAATGCTAAATACTTGTTTTATTGCATCATAGTTGATGAAAGGATGATTTAAGAACACTTGGTTTGAAATAACATGCACAAATTACTATTTGGGTCACATTAATAATGACTATTCATAGTCTTGAGCAATAATATTAAACTAATGATTAAAATAATGTAAAACCCCTCTACTCCTCCACTATAAATCCCACCCTCACCCCCCCCCCCCCTCTTCCTCTAAAACTTCTCAATATTTGAGAATTTTCTAAGTTATTCCAAATCCCTCCCCCCCAGGGCTCTTCCCTATGTCCTAGACTTGCTGGTCTCACCCAAATCCCAAAACTAAAGGCCTTAAAGAGGATCTCAAGTAGAAGAGATCAAGAGGTAAGAATCTTCTTCCATTCTCATGTGTTTTATTTTCAATTCCATTATTTCTTATACTCTCTTCCTATAACCCTATTCAGGAGGTATGAAATATCTATAATCTTATATATTCTATATGTTATCACGTTCATGTAAAAAGATACATCATCTTTCTTCCTCTCCTCTCCCTCTTATAAAAACATCATTCGTTATGTGTCGTTTTATAAAAGTCATAAATGATGTGTTTTCAATTTCCATTACATCCTTCAAAACTATTTGTAAAACCATTATAATGGTTAAAAAAGAATTATTAATTGTATTATATAACATATTTTGTGCTCTGGAATGAACTTCTATGCATGAAACTAACTTATATAATGAAACTAGTTCATGATTATCGAAGAACCACCAAAATGATCTAAACGGATATCACTATAGATTTATCTAATGATTCATCCTCATAACATATAACCAAAATTATTTATAGCATAAATAAATATTCAGGAATCATATTAATAGCATTTAATTCCACTTTTGGAGTTTTATTTCCATATGACAAGAAAATAAAATACAAACCGTCCATGAAAGTCAGGTAAAGAACACACCCAAAACAATGAAAAGAACAAAAACTAATAATTAAAGGGTAAAATTATGTAATGAAATGATCAAATAAGGTTTTATAAAAATGAAAATGTTTCTATAAAATACTAATAACACTTTTTTAACCATTATACAAGAGTTTTAAACAAGTTTGATGTAAGAAAACCCCGATGTAATGGAATTCTTAACCCAATTTTCATTATTTGGGTTAACCTTCTACCCCATTAATTGTGTGGTTTTAAGATCGTTTTTTTGAAAGAATTTTGGATTATATTATGTTTTATTATGTTTATTGATATTGTATACAAATATTCCATTCATTCTATTGATTCTGATATCAATTATATGTTATTTATTAGTGAGTTTTTTATAAAATCCATTTTAAACTTCTAGTTTTACAAAATCCAATGTGAATTTTTGTATGCAAGTATTCTTGTTCGGTGATTATGTTATGGTTCTTGGGAATTTTTTATGATGAAGGGTGAGATCTATATCTCCTTCCAATGCATTTGGTATTTGTATGTTAGAGGTCAGTCGTATGGTTACTCCATGTGTAGCTGGGATGGTTACACAATAAGGTAGTCGTGAGGGTTACATTGTAAGGTAGTTGTGATGGTTACAAAACTATGTAATTAATGCCCCAAGATACCTTTATGGTTATATTTATGTTCTTTATGTTTTGGAAACGTCTTGTGGAAATCTCAATTTTCACAATGTAAGTATATATGTGTGACAAGTATGACTTTTTTGAAAATGATTTCATACGTTTACAAATATTCATAGACTAATGTTTTCTTTTCTTATTTTTATATCTCTTACTAAGATTTTTGTGCTAATACTAAGTTTTTAATTGATTTTCACAGATTATAAGGATTTCTAGGACAAATAAGGAAGTCAATTTATATGTTATGAAGATTTTTTATGGAAATCATGTTTAATCTGAATATTTTTATATTTTTTGGAAGAAATGGATACTATTTTTGTGGTGTCACCTATTGTATAGGTGTAATGTAATGTATGTATTATTTCCCAATTCTCTAAAGATATAAACTTGGAAATATCTTCAATGTGAATGGAATTCAGTTCTTGACTAAAATTCTAGATTATGTAATGTTATAAGCTCAGGTCCTTATATTAATGCTTATAATTCTTGTATGCTTGTGACATTTTCTTATTTATTAATATTTAATTCAAATTATTAAAAATCTTATTCTCTAGTTGTCTAGTGAGAGTGATGAAAAATATGGGATTATACCTAATGTGATATAGGGGAGTGAAGAGAGATATTTGACGTAACTTTACCTTTCTCTTAGAGACTGGTTTTAATGCATCAAGGTTGGTTATATATTGCTTCACCCAAAAGAATTGACATGCCGATATAGTTTTAGTTTGAACCGACCAAGAAAAATTAAATACCCCAAGAAGTGTTATAGTTATTGAATTTGGATTATTACATAAGTGGAGTTGATTTGTTTTATATTATGAAAAACCATTCTTTGATTTTATTTCCCTCTCCTCATCCTTGTATTTCATTTCTAGTTTAATAAACAATTCACTCATCTTTTTTAGTTATTTATTTCATTTCATCCAACTTGTAATTCTTAGCTATTGAATTTATATGTTTTATTTATCAAATTAGGTTTAAACTCAAGATTTTCATGTCTTATACTACTTAGTAGTTTTCATGGTTTATAGTTTCATTTTTTTCAATTCTAAACTAACTTGAGACCATAGAAAGTAATGACAGTTGTAGGCCTGGTCACAACACTAGTAAAATCTCATTATTAGAATTTTTGGTGAAAAACCTCTTTATCAATTTACCAACATATGTAAAAATAACCAAAAAAATCTCACTTGTTAGAGTGGTTCCCCTCTTAGGTCGTCCTAGGGTTTTGGTGGCTCCCTGGTGATCTTGTAGTGGTGGTACTGTCATTTCCTCTCTGAATGAAGATCTTCGATTGTAGAGACATACCCTCTGTGGTTTTCCTTTAATTGAGCTTCATCATTTGGTTCCTCCCCAGAACAACGATCCTTCAATCGTAGTATTCATGTTTAGTGGTCTTCCTCGGATCATCGATTTCGGCCACTCGCCGACTTTTAGTCCATTGATTTGGCCCTCCCTGGTTACAGATATGGGTCTAAGTCCATCGATTTAGCCATCCCAATTTGTAGATCTAGGGCTAAGTTAGTGACTCATCCTTTTGGATCTTAACCTTCTATAGCCTGTGATTTTGATTCGAGTCTTCTGATTCCTCATCGGTACATCGGTTCATTAATCATTAGCCTGCATTTTCTCACCTCCATCTTTCCATTCCATTTTTTCGTATCATCATCTGCAGTTTTTCTGTGTTGGGTTGGACATGGGAAGGTTGGTCTTATGCAGGGTGTTGTGCACATTGGTGTTGTACAAGAAGGGTGGTCTTGTGCAGAGTATTGAACACGAAGGTGTTTCTTTCATAGGTGTTGGGATCACGCAGGACATTGAACGCGACATGAAAGGTGGTTCCTATGGTGATATGCTCGCATAGAATGCGATCATCACAACTGGTACATGCCGCTTGATCTCCGCAACCAAGATCACTTTCAATACATGTCATTGTCATCATCATCGTCTTCAATCATCGTCACTGACACACCATCTTTGTCGTGATCACTATCTTTGCTTCGCACCAGTTACCGCAAACGCTAAAACCCCTTCTTCACTCTCTCTTGGTGGCTACATCTTTTTCAGCCCACATTTTAAAATATGCTACTACATCTTCTTATATAGACACCTCGCCCATATCTCCATTAATGTGGTCAACATTCATTATTCCATCAATTAATATTGGGAATAAATCTTCATTAAGGTCGGTATAAAATCCTCCATTAATGTTGGAAAAATCCCTCCATTAATAATTTTCTCTCTCCTCAATATTTAAATTTTAAATAAAATAATCCCAACAATCTCCACCTTGATTTAAAATTAAAATATTCTTCATTCATCTCCACCATCTGGGTCAATGTGATCGCTGACTCCACCAAGCTCTGAATGTCACCCAATGAACGGAACAAGCCACATGACACCTGCATCCAAGAAGACTTTCACTATTCCAGCAACATTGCTGATACCGCCGTCATTTTCTGATGACATCCAAGTCCTAGAAATATGATAGGAATAATGAAAGAGGTAGAAAATTGGCACACAAAACAAAGGAGCTTTCAAGATTCTTCACTATTGAAATTTCAGACTACAATTACATCAATTTATAGACCCACAACATTAAATGCATAGCATTTATGTTGGCACAAAGAAAGACCAAAAAATTAAATACAGAGAATCTTTGACAGTATAAGGATATACCAAATATTTAAATGCAGAGAATTTATGACGGTACAAAGATATACCAAATCCTTAAATTCATATCATTTAAATTCATTCAAATAAAAAATAAATGACGTGGACCCACATGAAATAAATGATGTAGAAAAAAATGTGGGTTGTTTGACCCATGGATTTTTTGTTTGCAATTCCAACACTCCCCTTCAAAAAAATTGGCTTCATTCCGAGCATCGTTCTGAGTTTTTTGAATACATCTTTAGGTAATACCTCTGTAAAAATATCAGCCACCTGTTCCATATTATGAAAATATTCTAATTTTATCATTTTCTACTTCACATGATCTCTCAGAAAATGGAATCGGGTATCAATATGTTTTCTTCTTCCATGCTGCACCGGATTTTTGGCATGTTCAATTGCTGACTTATTATCTACATGTATCACTGTGGATCCATCCTGCGGATGCTTCAACTCCTTCAGTAGATTTCTCAACCAGATTCCCTCAAAAACAGTGGATGATGCTGCCATGTACTCTGCTTCACATGTAGACATGAAAACCACACTTTGCTTCCTTGAATTCCATGTGAAAGCAGTCGATCCAAGGAAAAATACATACCCAATGGTGCTTTTTCTTTCATCTTGGTCACCTCCCCAATCACTTTCTGAGTATCCATAAAGATTTTCTTCTTCATTGTATGGATAAAAAAGACCAAAATCCATTGTTCCTTTAATGTACCTGAGGATACGTTCTTCCTCCAACCAATGTGTCTCTTTTGGTGCTTCCATGTACCTGCTTGGAAGCCCAACACTATATACAATATCAAGTCTTGTGATTGCAAGATACCTCAGGCTTCCAATTAGTCTCTTGAACAGAGTCGAGTCAACACTTCTTCCTTCTCCATCTTTTGTCAGTTTTAAGCTTATTGCCATAGGTGTGTTCACAGCATTGCAATTGGCCATCTTGAATTTTTCAAGCAACTCCTTAGAATACCTCTTCTGAGAAATATAGATGCATCCATGTTGTTTCTTTAATTATATGCCCAGAAAAAAGGACATGAGACCTCTGTCGGTCATCTCGAACTCTTTGAACATAGCCTTCTTGAAATCATTGAACATCTTTCGACTATTCCCTATAAACAGAAAATAATCAACATAAAAGCATGCAATGAGTATATTGTCATGATCATTCTTCTTGATGTAAACTGCATGCTCATATGGACATTTGGTGAAGTCGTTCTCTCGAAGATAGTTGTCAATGCGTTCCTTCCAAGCACGAGGAGCCTGCTTCAACCCATAAAGATATTTCTTCAGTCGATACACTTTGTCTTCCTCCCCTTGCATAACAAATCCTTCAGGCTGGTCTACACAGACCTCTTCCTATAGAGTTCCATTCAAGAATGAAGACTTCACATCCAATTGGTAGATCATCCAACTGTGATGAACACCAAGGGAGATAATCATTATCACAATGTCAAGGTGAGAAACCGGAGCAAAGACTTCTTCATAGTCCACCCCATACTTCTGTTTGTACCCCTTTTCTACGAGCCTTTCCTTGTAGCGATCGATTTCACCATCAGCATTCCGCTTGATCTTGTACACCCATTTGACACCAATGGTTTTTTGGCTATCAGGAAGTGTGGTTAGCTCCCATGTGTCATTTTTCTATATGGCGTAAATTTCTTCTCCCATAGCCATTGTCCAACATTCTTCCCATATGGCTTCCTGAAACGTCAGAGGCTCATGATCTTCATACGGGCAAAAAATATTTACCTCTTCGGTTTGCTCATAAATGTCGCTTAAGCTTTTCATTTTTATGGGAACCATGGGTGAGGATGAGCTCGCCAAATTTTGACTTGATGGAGTCCTTTCAGGAGTGATGGAATGTCCTCCTGGACTCCTGTGTACTGATGATGTGCCCAGGGATGGTGTTGCTGGCGTTTGCTCCTGATGATCATGCCTTTCTTCTGGATCTTCTTTTTTGACTAGAATCTCTCTATTTGGTTATTCTTTCATATGAACCGCTTCAAAATACTCTCTTAATGTTTCAAGGTGTACCCGCTTCACTTGATCAACACCTTTGAATATGGTGGCAAGAGAATCCCAAGTTTCCTTTCTTGATGTTGCTTCAGCAATTTCTTCGAACGTTGATTCATCCAACCCTTGATAAAGGAGGAAAAATGCCTTGTTGTCTTTCTTTATTTGATTTTTGAGGGCCATCTTTTCTTCATTCATGAAGGAAGCTTCTTCCACCGTAGTGGGTACAACGTACCCATCGGTGAAGATATCCTATAATTCTTGGGACCCGAATAACGCCTCCATTTGGATTCACCACATTTCGTAGTTGTCCTTAGAGAGCTTTGGAACATGCAGCTAGATTGCGACCATTTTTAAAAAATTGGAGGATCTTGGTAACTGGATCTGATACTAGTTTGTTGGATATACAAGCCGAGAAATATGAGAGGAATAATGGAAGTGGTAGAAAATTGGCACACAACAAAAAGGAGCTTTCAAGCTTTTTCACTATTGAAATTTCAGACTACAATTACATCAATTTATAGACCCACAACATTAAATGCATAGAATTTATGCTGGTACAAATAAAGACCAAAAAATTAAATAAAGAGAATCTTTGATGGTACAAGGATATACCAAATATTTAAATGCATATCATTTATGATGATACAAAAATATACCAAATCCTTAAATGTATAGAATTTATATTTATTCAAATAAAAAATAAATGATGCGGACCCGCATGAAATAAATGACCTAGAAAAAAAACATGGGCTGTTTGACCTGTGGATTTTTTGTTTACAATTCCAATAGTTTGATGGTTACCCTTTCTCAGGTACTCTACACCCTTTCTAGAAGCTTTCTATTGCTCACTAAATCAAAGTCATGGAATCAGATCTATGGTGAAGCGTTGGTGGAACATTTTTCGGATAGATGTTAAGAAACATACAATATGAACATGAAAGAAAGAATATGTGTTTCTTTCACATCGCATGTCACTTCTGATCAATGGGAAATTTATGGTGAAACGGTCTTTAAATCCGGAATCTATAAAAACACACTGCAAAACATCTGGAGATTGGAGGAAGGCATCACCATAAGAAAAGAGGGGTAGTGCCTTCTTGCAGTTGAATTTTTCAATTGAAGAGACAAAGAAAATGTTCTCAAAGCTTGGTCATAGTCCTTTGATAATCATATCATTCTAATGAAGGTCCTAAAAGGCAGAGATAATATTTAGAAAATTAACCTGACTATCTCACCTTTCTGGAAATGAATTAATGGAATTTTGTTTTATGGTATGTCATGACCCGACACGTACTGGGGCTCGCGCCGCAACTACCCCAAGCCCGCCTCTATAGGTCAGGGGATGGCGACTAGCGTCGAAGGATCAAAACTAGGGGAGGCCTTTGCCTAAGAAATTGTACGCACACATGTAGCTAACTCAATGAAAAAATGCAAAGGAAAGAAAACAAGATACAACACTGCAACAAAAAGGGAAACCAGCATACATGCATCGACCTCTAACCAGTACTAGTAAAGTGCTGAAAGGTACTGACATGTAACCTAAACAGTAAAAGGGGAAAAACACCCGCCCAACCGGAATGGTGCTACAACCAGGCAATAGGTAAATTAAAGTAAACAGCTAGTGAGTCTCACACCCGGAAAGTCCTGCTACTACCACTACACGCAGCCCAAGCTCCTGTGTCTTCTACTCTCCTCTGTAGTCTCGACCAACCTGTCTGTCGTCTGCAAAGTCACAACAAGTCCGGGTAAATCCCAAGAAGGTGTGAGTATAAAGATACTTTTTAGGATGCCCCGAAATCTCTTGGTAGAAACAAAAGAGATACTAAAATGATGAGCAGTTGACAGAACAAAGAACAATGTAAGAGTACAAAATTATGACAATCCTGCTTTTATTACAAACTTAAACATTATTTATTACATAGAACATCACTTGATACAACAAGAAGATAGAGAGGTTTAGTGTCTTTCGGGCTTAGTATCATTACATAAAAACTTAAAACATGAAATACAACATCTTTATTGAAAACTTCCTTTACATGACCACTACATTCCCTCATACTTAGCATTGCACAGGATAACCTGAAGACATGCATAAGAAAAGGGTGAGCTATAAAGCCCAATAAAAGAATACACATGGAATACATGAAGAGTACAATAAATTTTAGACAATAGTCATATCAATAGTGTACAAGAGAAACATGAACATAAAGGCATGATAAAGCATAATAATCATAACATGGAAATGTGGCAACGACACTTAACATGGAATTAGCATGAGCCAAGGCTCATTGCACATGGAGCATGAGTAAATCCCCATTGTACATAAAGCATGAGTAAACACTTATTGGACTTTAATTAGCATGATTCAACACTCATTGCATATGACGTATCATGATACTATACTTTACCCAATGCATTGGAGTGCTATAAGGGCACACCCTTCTTAAACATTTCATTTCATGCATAAGTGTGCCACATGGATCATAAAACATGAATACATAAAACATAATCATTTATTCCATGATAAAGGAATGTGGAATTAATACATGAAACTTTATAATCAATAAGTAAATGTGCATAAAGTTGAATACCCTTGATGGAGAAATGGGCATGGTATTCACTACACAATGGCATTGGCATAGAAAATCGGTGCGATTTCGGCAGCGTAACGGCGTGACATAAGAATTCATAAAAATAGTTGATGAGAGAGACAGGGGTTCCTCATCATATTTACATGTAATGGATAGTAAGTAGTTCATATAGATACATTTCCCAACAATTATAATGGAATTTAGATTCATGATACAAAATTATTGCTTGAATGTAAATGAGGAGAGAGAAGTTCCTTTCGGAATTTCGGCATAGTAACAGGTTTACATGGGAGGAATTTAATGAGAGAGAAAGGGGTCTCCCATAATTCAAAAATAAAGAGGGAAGTATAATGGAGGTGCAAAACCATACCCCAATATTCATAATTGAAATTCAATGGGAAAAACAACTTAATGAAAATTGGACAGAATGAGCAAGGAAGAAAAACCCTTACTTGGAAGTGTGCTCCAAAGGCTTGAGAGAGACTTGAGAGAGGATTATTGGGAGCTTGGGGAATCTAGGGAGGATTCTAGAGAGAGTAGGGAAGAGGTTGGACGAACTCCAAAGGCTTTGAGTGTGGATGAAGTGGGAGCTTGGGTGGGTTTATATAGGAAAGGTGAGGGAATTCTTTATTATTTGGGTTTGGGTCCCCTTACATTAAATTAATACAAACCACAAACCATACCATGGTTTTTGACCATGGTTTTTGGAAATGGGAAGAAGAAAAAAATATTTTATAAGGAAAAAGTCCGAACTTCTTAAAATAATAGGGTTGCTTACGTGGAGGTGATTCATACTCCCATAGAAATTAATTTAAAAATACAAGGTGTTTAATAAGTCTTGAGTGGTCCATTAATGCTTTGAAAAGTAAGTCAAACAAACCCAAAATCACATTATTTTAATGGTAAAACATATATTAGCTGAACATAAAGCTTATAGTATTTTATTACATCACTATTGGGTCATTATGATGTCACAAAACACATTATATATTGAAACGGTATTTAATTTATACCCAAAAAATTGACTGTCTCAAAACATTATGAAAAATTCACCGTTGGATAATTTAGACGTCTTTATTCCATAAATAACATTTATTTTATCTAAATAATTTACTAAATAGGTTTATTTTCACTTTTAATATAAAAACCGACATTTATCAAAAATTCATGGGTTTTGACAGAAATGGCATTCAAACCTTAATAAAAATTATAATTACATTCATAAAATTATAAGATCAATTATATTTAATAAAAATTAATTTAATAATAATAATTTTTTATTAAAATATTATTTAATTCAAAAACCCTTTAACTTAAAAAAATATAATTCTTAATTAAATAATAACTAGAAACACTATTTGTACTTTAAAACTATTTACAATGTATCAAAAAGACAAGGAGGTATATTCATTATTATATACAAAAATAATATACATGAACATAGTACTAGATATTTGTTACATAACCCCTTAAAACAGCCGCATAAGACCTAAGGGAAAGGAGTGTGATGGTGACAGACTCTTGGGGTGGCTCAGATAACATTTCTCAAGTGGTAATCTCTATCAACTTCCACTTTTCCCGTAGACGGTCCCGTTCGAGCTTGACATGGTGAAGCTCATATTGGGCTTGGTCAAGAGAGAATCCCAAGGATGCCACCTCTTTTCCGAGCTCCGACAAATGGGCTTCGTAAGAAGCAATTCTACTTGATGAGGTCATCGCTTCTTTTGTCTAAGTAAATTGGATTCGTTAAAGCCCTATATTTATACTAACCATGTGATCACTGTTCAACGGCTATATTAGCAACAGTCAAAATTTTTAACATAAAACCAAAGAAGTTGACATTTTATATAAACATAAAGAGACATTTAATTAGATCAAGAGGGATTTCCATTAATGTGACTTGGGTTCGTTACAATATTCCCCCCTTAAGAATTTTCTCCCTTGAAATTTTTTCTTTTCCCACACTAAAACAGATGTGGGTAACTCAGCTTCATCATTTCCTCTGATTCCCAAGTCGCTTCTTCAAACTTTTTGTTTCTCCACAACACCTTGACAAGGCGAGTTGTCTTATTTCGTAGAACTTTTTCTCTACAATCTAAGATATTCACTGGTTTCTACTCATAAGAAAGATCATATTCCAATTATACCACCTCATAAGAGAGTACATGTTAAAGGTTCTGGTATGTACTTCATTAAGAGGGATACATGAAATACATCATGTACTTTGGACATGGTAGGTGGAAGTGCTAGTCGATAGGCCACATCCCCGACACGATCAAGAATCTCTAAGGGACCGATGTACCATAGACATAACTTACCTTTCTTTCCAAACCTCATGACCTTCTTCCATGGAGATATGCTTAGAAAAACCTCATCTCCAACTTTAAACTCAAGGTCTCATCAATGATTATCTGCATAAATCTTCTGTCAACTATGGGCTGCCTTGATATGTTGCTGAATGGTTTTCACCTTATCCACCATTTCCTTGACCATTTCTAGTCCAAGCAACTTACGTTCACCGACCTCATCCCAACATTCTGGTGTTCTTCACCTTCTCCCATACAGGGATTCATATATTGCCATTTGGATCCTCGAGTGGAAACTGTTATTATAAGAGAACTCAACTAGAGGAAGATATTGATCCCATCCTCCTTTAAATTCAATTGAGAACGCTCTCAATGTGTCCACATATGTTTGGTTTGTCCGCTCGGATTGGCCATCAGTTTGAGGATGATATGTCGTACTGAAGTTCAGTTCAGTATTCAGAGCATGTTCAAGACTCTTCCAAAACATAGAGGTGAATCTTGGATCTCAATAAAACACAATATATTGTGGTACTCCAGGAAAACTTACCACTTCCCTGATATATATCTTCTCCAGTTTATCCAAAGAGAAATCCTCCCGAATAGAAATGAAGTGTGCAGTCTTTGTAAGACGATACACAATAACCCAGGTTGCATTGTTGCCTTTGTATGTCCTTGGAAGTCCGGTGAAAAAGTTCATGGTGATGTTCTCCCATTTCCATTCTGGTATGGGAAATGGTTGCATCATCCCCTAAGACTTCTGCCTCTCTGCCTTTACTTGCTGACACACCAGGCACTTTGATGAATATTCAACGATCTCCTTCTTCATATTATCCCACAAAAAGTTTTCTCGGAGATCTCGATACACCTTTGTGCTCCCTGGGTGAATAGAAAAATTTGAACTATGTGCATCATTCAAAAGTTCCTTCTTCATCTCCGGACTCGATGGAACATATAGTCTTTTCCCAAATCACACAATTCCTTCTTTATAACATTAAACTCCGAGGATTTCCCCTTTTTGATAGCATCCACTTTTTCCTCAATTCCCACATCATCCTTTTGAGCATCCTTTAACCTTTCCAAAAGAGATAGTTGAGCAATAATTTGTGAAAGGACTGATGATGATCCCTTATTTATGATTCCCATGTCCATCTTCATCATGTATAAGATGATTAAATCCCTCTCAATTCTCATCATTGATAGAACTGATGGGTCCTTTCTACTTAAGGCATCTGCCACCTTGTTCGATTTCCCAGGGTGGTAATATATTGAACAGTCATAATCCTTCATGAGCTCTATCCATCTTCTCTGGCGCATATTAAGATCTTTCTGTGTGATTATATATTTAAGACTCTTGTGGTCAGTATATATCTCACATTTCTCTCCATAGAGATAATGCCTCCAGATTTTCAAGGAAAAGATCACAGCCTCCAACTCAAGATCATGTGTTGGATAGTTTCGCTCATGGATTTTCAACTGCCTTAAGGCATAGGATATCATTTTATCATTCTGCATCATCACACATCCTAATCCCTTCATTGAAGCATCACTAAATACCACAAAAAGTTCCCCAATTGTGGGTAAAGTGAGCACGGACGCAGTGATAATCCTCCTTTTCAACTCTATGAAGCTTTCTTCACATTCATCACTCCAAAAAAACTTTACTCCATTTCTAGTTAAGTTGGTAAGAGGGTTGTACAATCGTGAGAAATTTCTCACAAATCGTTGATAATATCCATCTAACCCCAAGAATCTATGGACATCTATTACCGATGTTGGCCTCAGCCATCCCTCAATTGCATCTATTTTGGACGGGTCCACAGATATCCCATTGCTTGTGATGATATGGCCCAATAATGAGACCTCATTTAACCAGAACTCACACTTTATATACTTTTCATAGAGCTTCTCCTTGCGCAAAGTCTCTAGTACAGTTCTTAAATGCTTCTCATGATCCTCCTTGGTTTTGGAGTATATTAGAATATCATCTATAAAGACTACCACAAATTTGTCGAGGTAATCTCTAAAGAATCTATTCATTAAGTCCATGAAGATTTTTGGAGCATTAGTGAGTCTGAAAGGCATTACTATGAATTCATAGTGCCCGTATCTTGTGCGAAAATCAGTCTTGGGGATATCTTCCTTCTTCGCCCTTACTTGATAATATCCCGACTGCAAGTCCACCTTGGACAAGTATTGTGCTCCACGCAGCTGATCGAACAAGTCATCAATTCTTGTGAGAGGATACTTGTTCTTTAACTTGATTTTGTTAATTTCACGATAATCGATGCAAAGCTGCATTGACCCATCCTTCTTCTTGACGAAGAGGACTGCTGCACCCCATGGTGAAGCACTTCGGCGTATATACCCTTTATCCAGATTCTCATGTAGTTGTTTCTTCAGCTCTTCAAGATCTACAATATCCATTCTATATGGATTCTTGGATATTGGTAAAGCCCCAGGTATAAGTTCAATTGAGAATTCAACATCTCTTCTAGGAAGAAGACCAGGCAGTTCCTCGGGAAACACTTCCGCGAATTCCCTCACAATAGGCATTTCTTCAAGGATGGTTTCTTCCTTGGACTCAATCATCTGAGCCAGATACACATGCTCATAGGGAAGTAATATCCATTCTTGAGATGATGGAGCTAAAGGAGATTCATCTTCCTCCTTACACTTGTAAATAATCGGGGGTCGATTCTCCATATAGAGTGTGATTTCCCTCTCCCGACAATTTATGTTGGCTCTATATAAAGAAAGCCAATCCATACCAAGAATTACATCAAATTCCACCAGAGGGAGTATGATGAGGTTCTCCAGGAAATTCAATCCACAGATTATAATAGGGGAGGACTTATATTCGTGGGATGCAATGATTTCCCCATTTTCTGTACTCACCGACATCTTCACTTCCATGATTTTTGGTGGTGCTGGGATTTTTCTACTAAACTTTCAAGATATAAAAGAATTCGTAGAACCTGAATGAGAAAGTATGTTCACTTTTCTTGATTTAATAACTAGAGTACCTGTCACCACTTCGTTGTCGGGGTTCACTTCGGCAGAAGTGATGAAAAAATATCTTCCTTGCTGCCTTGGAGGTTGTTGGTTGCCTCCGAAAACCCTTGGATTGGGGAACTGATTTGCAAAATTCCCCGGTTCTTTACATTATTAGCATTGAAAAACGTGTTGAGGTTCGAATGGAACGTTCCTCTCCTCTGTCGTAGTCGCGGGTATTTCTTGCCGAAAGTTACCAGCTAGGTGCCCTTCTCTTCCACACCTGAAGAATTTCCTCATCCCCTTATGACAATTTCCAAGGTGCTTCTTTCCGCACTTTTGGCAAGTGGGGTGGTGGATCTTCTTAGCACCATTTGATTTATCCCTCAGACCACTAACATTGAAGTCCATCGTACGCTTCTTATCCCCATGATACCCTTGTGATTCCACGATCTCCATTTCAACTTTGAGGGCACATCTGACAATTTCCTCATAGCTGTCGAAGTCACGGATCACCAATTCTTTCTGCAGGCTAGGATTCAGCCCACCAAAGAAGCAGTCAACTTTGCATTAGGGGGTAACGACAAAGATGTAAGCGTATTGTGAAATCCTTGTGAATTTTACCTCATACGCTCCAATAGATTCTTCATCCTTTTGCTTGAGGGAAAGGAAGTGTAACGCCCCTACCCTAGTTACCCAGAGTCGGTGAATTATTACATAACATTGTCATGATCACAAGAAAGATCAAATCTTGAAATACCGATTAGTTTAGTATCCTTGGAAACACTAGATACATTCATAAAGTTTTACATTACATCATAAAATGAAAACTACAAAAATATTGTCTCCATAGTCCACACTCTTATCCCCCCATACTATCCCTGCCGGTCATTCATAAATTACTTCTTCATATCCTATCAAAAATAAAACATAGAAAAGGGGTGAGCTCAAATGCCCAGTAAGGATAACAATATAGCGGAAACTTTCATAAATAAGAATAAACATTTAAGGCAATGTATAACTAAAACAAAAGCCTTTTAAACTTGAACTTCAACATAGTATAGAAAAAATAAAATAAAATAATGCCATTTACTTATTCACATGGATATTCTACTAATCTAATAATCACTTGCAATATCAATAACCACTTTCATAATGATGGAATGAATAATGCTGGACTATCATAACCACATAGCCAAGGCCTCATGCCAAGACTACAAATATGATTTTGTCAAGGCCTTGTGCCAAGACACTAGTTTGTCTCATGAGACCTACCGATGCATCGAGGAGCTATAGCAGGCTCCACCCATCACATATTAAGTCCAATGCATTCCTCATATGAATAGGTTTAATCATAACATAAACATTCATATTAAAACTAGCATACAAAATGTCAATAATTTCTCCATAAACCATGAATGGTATAAAAATTACACATCCACAGTCAAACATATCACAAAACCTTCAATACAATATAAAAGTTTATTATCATAATAAATCAACTTCAAATAAGCATAAAATCCATCAAAGGATGTTGACATAGATGAAATCAAAACTATTTTTAGAGAAATATCTCTTTCTATTTTGAAATCATTTAAGAGTCATATATTTATAAAATAAAAAAATTTCTTTGAAAATATTCATATAATATTGTAAGGGAAGCTTCTAAGATTTTATAACGGTGGAAAATATCCTCACCCGCCGTATAAGTTAAAAAAAACATTCTTACCTTAATTTTGTCGAAAAGGTTAAAAAGAACCTTGTTTGGAAAACAACAGAAAGATTATTTTATAAACTTCTTATAAAAGTAGAAAAAGGGTATAAATGACTTTAACCCATATTCTGTATAATAGTAAGAATGGTTTGAAATACATTTTTAAGAAACATGGATGTGGATGATAAAGAGGTCCCAGTAGATAATTACGTATAAACAACCTCAGATAATGAAGAGATTGTGAAATAAACCCTTACCTTGTACTTTTCCTTGGTTGGGGTAGGTTAACCTCCTATATAATCATGAAATAATTGTTATTAAATTATAAAAGAATCATATACATTAATATGATATCATATATGATCTTTTAACATTGATTTGTTAATAATATCTTAGTATTATCGTTGTTTCGGGTGTTAACTTACTCGTTTTCTTTTATATGTTTTGTTACGTAGGCCTTGTTTGTCATGGATAGGTTGTATATAAATCTTATCTATAATGATATAAAGTCCTTAGATACTATTATTAATCATAAAATTATAATTATACTTGAATGGATACGATGGAGAATGAATCTTATCGCGTTTGTGGAGACGGTAGTCCGTACGTACGCACGAGCGACAATATCATTCTTTTGATATTAAAATAATATATAATTGGATGGTATATAATATATAAAGAATCATTATCATGTTATATTCATTATTTACATGAATTAAACATCATTATTATACCCATCCAAATAATAATTTTATTGAATAACAATTACACCACGACGTGGAGACGGTAAGCCGTACGTACGCACGTACGGTGACATGTTATTAAAAGGATGGATAGAATAATGAATATGGTTTTAACATATTTATAATAATATTATAGTATATAGTAGATACTGGATTCATTATTTTAGAATGGGAAAAACAAAGAATGAATAAGTGGAAGAAGAAAGGAAATTGAAAGAGGTTGGTGAAAACATTACCTCTTCTTCGGGTTCTTCCTTTTGATTTGATCAAAATGGCTCCTTAGGTTAGATTTATGATAAAACTAAGGCATGTAGGATGTAGTGATGGAAGTTGAGAGAGTATTTGGGCAGGGTTTGGCCGAGCCAAAAGGATTTGAATGTGTGAATTAGTGAGAAGGGGGAGTGCCTTTTTATAAGAGGGGTGAGGGGCACCTTTGGAAAAGCTAAAAATATTATTTTATAATAAATTCATATTTGGTTTATAATGGCTCCAAAGTGGATTATTTAAATTTTAAGGTGGGTATGGGTTGAAACCCACTCAACCAATAGAATTTATACAGGTTTGGTTCATTATATTAACCTTATCTTTAAGTATTAATTCTTAGTTAATTAGTTTCACTTTTACAATGACTCTTTTTATTTTTCTATTATATGGTTAATAAACATACTATATACATCCAAACGACCACCAAGTGGTCCATTAATGATGAAACTATCTTGATATAAGTCTCTGGGCCTAACATTAGATTTTTAGGAATTGAATATAAATTAATAATATATTATTTGTTTTAAAAACTCCTTTATGTCAATTATGATACTATTGGGTATTTTGTTTTTGATAAATTCATAACAGCACTATTACTTAAATAAAAATTTATATAATCAATCCTAATATGTCATATTAACCTAGAAAATTATTGTAATTCATAAATGGTCTAAATTATATTTATTTGGGTATTTATAATATCAATTATTTTTATTTTTCACTATTATGGTAAATACTGCATCATCATTGGGTCATAAGTAAGTTAAATTATTTAATGACTTAAAATTATAAATAAAATACCATTATGTAGGAAATATTTTTATATTTCTAATGAATATTTACAATCGAATTTATATTATGTATAACACTATATTAAAAATGTTTTAGTAAATAAACATTGATTTTAACTCTTTTAACTCTTCTTTGAATTAAATAATAATGAATGTCCTAATCTAATTCATTTGGACCTAAATGATAATATCTTATTCCTAAGATTGGTTTTGGTCGAGATACACTTGTCCAATAAAATTAGGACAAGTTTTAGGGTAATATTAATATCATTTTTAACCTTAATTACCCTATTTATTTTTAACCGTGCTAAATAAAAGTAAAAAGATACTATTCACCAAAATTTATTTTCATCTCAATGAACCACATTTTACTCCTTGATATTAACCGTGTCTCTCTGATTTTCGAAATTCCACTCACAGAAGCGGTAAAATTATGTTTTATTAAAAATTCGGTTTTTTAACTACCACTTAGTGGTTTCACTATTCATCAAAAAATGATGTTTTTCAGAAAAATACCAAAAATTAACCCTAGGCTAATTTCGATACTCCGAATACAAAAATGAAGTCCATTTTGAAAAATGAAATTTATAAATTTAAAATGGTGGGTATTACTATTCATAACAGCTAGTTTGATTGGTTGTGGTGTGTTAGAACTCGATGTTGCATACAACACACGCTATTGCGTTATTCAAAGAGAAGTGTACTGTAGAAGATTGGGGTGTTACATTCTATCCTCCTTCAAATAATTTCGTCCTCGAAATTTCTAGAATAATACCCCATGAAAAGACTCGGGTGGTTCATCATCATAAGTTCCTCGGGTTCCCATGTTGCCTCTTCCATCTTATGGTTTCTCTGCAAGACTTTTACCAGACGAGTTGTCCGGTTTCTCAGTACTTGTTCTCTCATATCAAGAATCTTGACGGGCTCTTCGCAATATGATAGATTGGGTTCCAGTTATATTTCCTCATAGGTGGTTAGATGCGTTGGGTCAGGCATGTATTTCCTCAATAGTGATATGAGGAACACATCGTGAAATTTGGAGAGATTTGGAGGCATTGCCAAATGGTAAGCTACAGCCCCAATTCGTTCTAGAATTTCTAATGGTCCGATGTACCTGAGACTCAATTTACATTTCTTAACAAAACGTATGACTCCCTTCCATGGAGATACCTTCAGGAAAACATGATCACCGACTTGAAATTCCAAATCCTTCCTTTGATTATCGGCATAGCTCTTCTGCCTACTTTGAGCTGCTTTGATATGGTTTTGGATTACATTCACCTTTTCTATCGTTTCCTCCACCAGTTCTGGGCCTACAAGTTTTCTTTCACCAACGTCATCCCAACAGGTTGGTGTGCGACATCTCTTTTCGTATAACGCTTCATATGGTGCCATATAAATACTCAAATGGAAGCTATTGTTATAGGAAAATTCTACCAGAGGTAAATATTGATCCCACATACCCTGAAAGCCAAGTGAGTAGGATCTCAACATGTCTTCTAAGGTTTGAATAGTTCGTTCTGATTGTCCATCTGTTTGAGGGTGGTAGGCAGTGCTCAAATGAAGTTCAGTATGCAAGGATTTCTGAAGAATTTTCCAAAATCTTGAAGTAAAACGGGGATCATGATCAGAAACAATCGATATGGGTACTCCATGAAGTCTCACCACTTCATCAATATATAGTCTTTCTAGACGTTCCAATGGTAGATCTTCTCTTATAGCAAGAAAATGTGCTGACTTGGTAAGACGATCAACAATGACCCATATTTCATCATTTCTTCTAGGAGTATATGGTAGCCACATGACAAAGTCCATCGTAATATTGTCCCATTTCCACTCTGGTATGGGAAGGGGTTGCATGACTCCTCCAGGTTGTTGCCTTCCAGCTTTCACTTGTTGACAAACCATACATCTTGACACAAAATCAGCAATATCCCTCTTCATGTTGTCCCACCAAAAATGTTCCTTCAAATCTCTATACATTTTGGTCCTCCCATGGTGTATAGAGAAATTGGAACTATGAGCATCATCCAGCAATTCCCTTTTTAGATCAGGTATATCGGGAACACAAAGTCTCTTCCTGAATTTCAAAATTCCTTCTTCATACACAAAGTCTCTCAATCTCCCATCATTCACAGCTTTAATCTTCTTTCAAAATTCTTCATCATCGGTTTGAGAACTCTTAATCCTTTCTATTAAATATGGTTTGGAAACCATTTGAAAAAGAATTTATGTTTCACCTTCCATGGTGATTCCCATATCTATCTTCACTAGATCCATGAAAATAGGACCCCTTTAAATTCCCATATTGTTCAAAACTCCATGATCTTTTCTGCTCAAAGCATCTTTCACCATGTTTTCCTTACCCAGGTGGTATTGTATTGTACAATCATAATCCTTGAGTAATTCAAGCCATCTCCTTTGCCTCATGTTGAGTACTTTTTGTGAGAAAATATACTTCAAACTCTTGTGATTAGTATAAATCTCACATTTTTCACCATAGAGGTAGTGCCTCCATATCTTCAAAGAAAATATCACAGCTGCTAACTCGAGATCATGAGTACGATAGTTTTGTTCATGAATTTTCAACTGTCGTGATTCATAGGCAATAACACTATCATTCTGCATAAGGACACAACCAAGTCCTTTCTTCGATGCATCACTATGAATAACGAACCCATCATTCCCTGATGGTAGATTCAATATAGGAGCATTGACTAATCTTCTATTCAGTTCTTCGAAACGTTATTCACACTCTTTGGTCCATACAAATTTAACCCCTTTACGTGTGAGCTTTGTTAATGGGTTATCCAATCGGGAATAATTCTGGATGAAAGATCGATAATAACCTGCTAAACCAATAAAACTACATACCTCATTTATACTCATCGGTGAAGGCCATTCTTGGATTGCATTGGTCTTAGAAGGATTGACAGAGATTCCATCTTTAGAGACAATATGGCCAAGAAAAGAAATCTCTTGAATCCAGAATTCACACTTGCTAAACTTCCCATATAATTCATGTCTTCTCAGAGTCTTCAGGATAATGCGCAAGTGATTTTCATGATCTTCGTAGCTTTTAGAGTATATCAATATATAATCAATAAATACCACCACAAATTCATCGAGATATTCCTTGAAAACTCTATTCATCAGATCCATGAATACAGAGGGTGCATTAGTCAATCCCAAAGGCATTACTGTAAACTCGTAATGCCTGTACCTGGTTCGAAATGTTGTCTTCGGAATGTCTTCCTTCTTCACACACAACTGATGGTATCCAGATCGAAGTTCAATCTTTGAAAAGTATTGAGCTCCATGCATTTAGTCAAATAAATCATCAATGCAAGGTAGGGGATACGTGTTCTTTATTTTTATAGCATTGATCTCCCTGTAGTTGATACATAACCTCATAAATCCATCTTTCTTTTTAACAAAAAGAACATGGTCTCCCCATGGAGAAACACTAGGGAGAATAAATCCATTATTACTCAATTCCTCTAGTTGTTTATTTAGTTCAACTAATTCAATAGTGGCCATTCTATAAGGGGTCTTTGATATGGTCCTTGATCTATGAATTAAATCAATGGAAAACTCAACTTCTCATTCTAGAGGATGTCCAGGTAAATTGTCCGGAAACACATCTACATATTCCTTCACAATAGGTACATCCTCTATTTGAACATTACTTTCCTCACCCACTGTAATTTTATACTCTTCCTCCCCAATAATTGAATTTAGTTGAGCTACTAGGGGTGGATCTAGATAAGAATTAGGTGGTGATTATTATGCTCTAAAGATAAGGTGTTCCTTATCATCATCATCAAAAATTGTAACCTCCTTCTTCTTACAATAAATATTGGCATCATGGTCTGAAAGCCAGTCCATACCGAGGATTATATCAAACTCAATCATAGGTATGACGATGAGATCAGCAGATAAAGAACATTTATGTGCTCTAATGGGGACTGATTCACAAAACTTTGTTCCAGTGATACTTCCCTTAGGAGTTTTAACTAAAAACTCCCTTGTTAAATCAAATTGGAAATATCTAATTTTCATAGAAAACTAGGAAGATATAAAACAATTTGATGATCCATAATCAAATAATGCATTTGCTAAACTTGAGTAAACCATTAAATTACCTGCCACCACGTCTTTTGGAGATTTTACCTTAGCAGTAGTGATAGCATAAGCTTGGCCTTGATCCCTTGGCCTCTTCTGAGGTAAGTTCCCCTGACGCTTAGGACATTAATTTGCATAATGTCCCATCTCCCTGCAATTGTAGAATTGGACATCGGTAGCTTCCTTCTTCCCCATGCAATCACGAGCTTGGTGTCCTTTTTCACCACACTTATAACAGACTCTCGTTCCTTTTAAGCAAGTACCGGGGTGTTTCTTTCCACATTTACTGTAGGATGGATATTCATCTTTTCCCTTCTTCCCTTTATTTCCATTCCCAGATTTATTAGAAGATCTCTTATTCTCTTTCTTTTCTTTAAAGTCATATGACTTAGAGAACTCCTTTTCTATCTTGATAGCACATGAGACAATGTCTTCGTACGATGAGATGGATTGTGAGACTAATTCTCGATGGAGTAATGGTTTTAACCCATCAAATAAATGATAAATCTTACTTCTTGGGTTACGTATATAATCTCCAGCATACCTTGATAACCTTGTAAAGTTGGCCTCATACTTTGCGACATTCTCATCCTCCTTTTGTCTCAGACTCAAAAATTGCCTTTCCATATCTGCTCGATGGTCACGAGGAAAGTATTTTTCTAAAAACAGATCTTTGAACTCCCTCCATTCAATATTTGATACTTCATCATCTTCCATCTTGTTTTGAATCAATGACCACCATTGATCAGCATCTCCAGTGAGGCGGTAAACTACCATGATAACTTTTTCCCTTTCACTACTTCTCAAATCCTGAAATATTTTCTCTAGGGAACTTATCCATTGCTCAGCTACTAAGGGATTTTTACTCCCATTAAACGTTGGTGGTTGTTGCCTCATGAAGAGATCAAGCATTGATCCTCCACGCTGTGGATCTGGGCTCTCCATACGAGTAAGGTTATTATTCATAACCTGAGTGAGTTGTCCCAGTATGGTGATTAGCTGATCGGCACCAGTTGCATCACCAGCTCCACTGTAATTATATTGAGCAGGAGTAAAATCCCTTCATTGAGTGCGTGCATAGATATGGTTTCTATTTATTCCACTAGGCACCATTTCTAAAAAATGGCATAAACTAGATCAGTTTATGGATCAAAATACATAATTTCGTGTTTATAAAACACTTAACATAAATTGAAATATTTATGGATATAATCCATAATCATAAAAATGTTTTATTTGAGGAATTATATACTCATAAATCCTTCATAATGATTTGTAAATAAAATAATAGTTATCCTAAGCATATCCCCCGGGAGTGTCGTAACCAAGAGTGCAGCAAGGCCCGTTGTCGTGCACCAGTTCCCGTTCGAGTCTAGCTCGAAGCAGTGTTTTCGGGTTTTACCCCAAGTTACATCTGTGCCAGAGCCACCTCTACCTTCTCGTATCCAGACAGGGATGTATTTCTCAGAAAACTTACAAAATCTCTACAATGCCAAAATTCTAGGATGTTCTTCTATACTAATCCTCAAATTCCATCTTAGGTCTATGTGTTCTAATCAGAGTTTATCTAAATCTAGATTCCAAGGTTTGTACTAAACTTCCTCTGATACCAACTGTAACGCCCAGACCCCAGTTACCCAGAGTTGGGGCATTATTACATAACATTGGCATGATCACAAGAATGATCAAATCTTGAAAGACCGATTAGTTTAGTAGCCTTTGAAACACTATGTAACACCCCAAGATTTCATAGTGTGTTATTTCTTAAAAATAATTCAATAACTTGCACTACACGCAACACCGAGTTCAATCACACCATTAAAAGAGGTCATTAATAGTATTAACTACATTTTGAACTTTATATAATCCTTATAATTTTAGAATCCCTATTATGAGTTTCTTAGTCATAATGCAAGAACAGATTCATTTTCAGTATTTCACTTTTATCAACATCTAATAGTGAAACCTTTTTAAATACAATATTTTAAACTTTTTGACTAAATGGTGACATCAAAAATTTAAAATGAAACACCCCAAGCTTCCACGGTACGTTTCCCTTTGAATAATGTGATAGCGTGTGTTGTACGCAACACCGAGTTCTAACACACCATAACCAATCAAACTAGCCGTTATAAATAGTAATACCTACTTTTTGAAAATATATATATTTTATATTTCAAAATGGACTTCATTTTTGGATTTGGAATATCGAATTTAGCCTAAGGTGAAATTTTGGTACTTTTCGGATAACTTTCATATTTTGATGAATAGTGAAAATTACTAAATTTTAATTAAAAACAACTTTTTTAATCAAAATAATTAATAGTGATAAATTATGAATTTGAGTGGTTTTAAAGTATATTTAGAATATATTTTTACAATTTAATATAATGTTGGTCATTAGACATAATTTTACAATTAAACCGAACATAAACAAGTGCCAATCTTTTGATAGTTATTATCTCTTAAAAACACGCTTTTTGTTTTGACAGCGGGAATTAATTTTAAATTAATTTCTGCCACTTCTGTGTTTTGAATTTAGAAAAATGGATTCCATATTTGGAATCAAGATGTTCAAATTGTGTAAATAGGTAACTTTTATTTTTATACATTTTGAATAATTACTGCGGTAAATATTTTATTTACCATGTTTAAGGGTAAATCCGGTAAATAAGGGTTAAAAAATAATATTATAATAATACTAAATTACCCTAAAACGTTTCTTAACCCTATTGGTTGATACATGGTCGACCATGGGCATCTTTGGGTCGATTTTGGGACCCCATGGATCCACTTGTAAGTGATAATGACACTTTATTTTAATTAAGTCAAAATGAATACAAAAATGACACAAGCATATATCTTTTAGCCAAACAATTTTTACATAGGGTTATATAAGTTGGATTTTAGATTATAAATATTCATTAGAAAGCTAAAAATATTTCCTACATAATTATATTTTATTTATAATTTTTAGACATTAAATAATTTATTTTATTTATGACACAATGATGATGCAGTAATTACTATAATAGTGAAAAATTAAAATAATGGATATTATAAATACCCAAACAAATATAATATGAAACTTTTAATGAATTAAACTAATTTTCTAGGATAATATGATATATTAGGATTGATTTAATTGACTTTGTTCGAAGTAATCAATCTGTTATGAGTTTCACAAAAATCAACTATTGAATAGTGTCAAAATTGACATAAAAGAGTTTTTAAAACAAATATTATATTATTAATTGATATTAAATTCCTAAAAATCTAAGGTTTGGCCAAGAGACTTATATAAGTATAGGTTCATCATTAATGGACCACTTGGGGGTCTCTTGGATGTATATAGTAAGTTTATTAACCATATTATATAAAAATACAAAGAGACATTGTAAAAGTGAAACTAATTAACTTAGAGTTAATACTTAAAGATAAGGTTAATATAAGTACCCAAACCTGTCTAAATTATATTGGTTGAGTGGCTTTCGACCTATCCCCACCTTAACCTTTGAATAATCAACTTTGGAGCCATTAGAAACCGAATATGAATTTATTATAAATTAATATTTCTAGCTTTTCCAAAGGTGCCCCTCACCCCTCTTATAAAAGGGCACTCCTCCTTCTCATTTCTTCACACCTTAAAAGCCTTTTGGTTCGGCAAAACTCTGACCAAATACTCTCCCAACATCCCTCACTACAACCTAGAGGCCTTAGTTTGATCAGAAAGCCAACCTAAGGAGCCCTTTTGATCAAATCAAAAGGAAGAACCCGAAGAAGAGGTAATGATTTCACCACCCTTCTCCAAGTTCATTTCTTCTTCCACTTCTTCTTCCTTTGTTCTTACCATTCTAAAATAATAACTCCAGTATCTCACATATACTGTGATGTTATTATAAATATGGTACAACAATATTCAGTATTCTATCCACCCTTTGAATAACATGTCACCATACGTGCGTACGTACGGACTACCGTCTCCATGTCGTGGTGTAATTGTTATTCAATATAATATTATTTGGATGGGTATAATAATGATGTGTAACTCATGTAAATAATAAATATAACATGTTAATTATTCTGTATATATGATATACCATCCATTTATATATTATTCTAATATTGAAAGAATGATATTGTCGCTCGTGCGTACGTACGGACTACCGTCTCCACGAACGCGATGAGATTCATTCTCCATCGTATCCATTCAAGTATAATTATCATTTGATGATGTAAAAATGATGTTTAAGGACTAGATATCATTCTGGATATGAATAATATACAACAACCATGGCTTATGTAACAAAACATATAAAAGAAAATGAGTAAGTTAACTCCCGAAACGACGATAATTCTAAGATATTATTAACAAATCAATGTTAAAAGATCATATATGATATCATATCATTATATATGATTCTTGTATAATTTAATAACAACTATTTCACCATTATACAGGAGGTTAACCTACCCCAACCAAGGAAAAGTACAAGGTAAGGGTTTACTTTACAATCTCTTCATTATCCGAGGTTGTTTATACGTAATAATCTACTGGGATCTCTTTATCATCCACATCCATGTTTCTTAAAAATGTATTTCAAAACATTTTTACTATTTACTAGAATATGAGTTAAAGTCATTTATACCCTTTTTGACTTTTATAAGTGGTTTATAAAGGAATCTTTTGATCGTTTTCAAAACAAGGTCCTTTTTAACCTTTTCGACAGAATTAAGGTAAGAATGTTTTTTTTAACTTATACGGTGGGTGCAGCTATTTTCCGCCGTTATAAAATCTTCAAAGCTTCCCTTACAAGCTTATAAGAATATTTTCAAAGAAAATGTTTTATTTTATATGGATCTTAAATTATTTCAAAATAAAAGGAGATATTTTTTTAAAAAGAATTTTGATTTCATCTATGTCAACATCCTTTGATGGATTTTAAGATTATTTGAAGTTGATTTATTATGATACAAAACTTCTATATTGTATTGAAGGTTTTGTGATATGTTTGACTGTGGATGTGCTATTTTTATACCATTCATAGTTTATGGTGAAAGTATTGACATTTCATATGTTAGTTTTAATATGAATGTTTATGTTATGTTTAAACCTTTTCATATGGGAATGCATTGGACTAAATATGTGACGGGTGGAGCCCGCTATAGCTCCTCGATGCATCGGTAGGTCTCATGAGACAAACTAGTGTCTTGGCACAAGGCCTTGACAAAATCTTATTTGTAGTCTTGGCACGAGGCCTTGGCTATGTGGTTATGATAGTCTGGCATTATGCATTCCAACATTATGAAAGTGGTTATTGATTTTTGCATGTGATTATTCGATTAGTAGAATATCCATGTGAATAAGTAAATGGCATTATTTCATTTTATTTATGCCATACCATGTTGAAAGTTCATATTTAAAAGGCTTTTGTTTTAGTTATACATTGCCTTAAATGTTTATTCTTATTTATGAAAGTTTCTGCTATATTGTTATCCTTACTGGGCATTTGAGCTCACCCCTTTTCTATGTTTTATTTTTCCCAGGATGTGAAGAAGTAAGTTATGAATGACCTGCAGGGATTTTATGAGGGGTTAATAGTGTGGATTGTGGAAACATTATGTTGTTGTAGTAGTTTTTCATTTTATGATGTAATGTAAAACTTATGAATATATCTAGTGTTTCCAAGGCTACTAAACCAATCGGTCTTTCGAGATTTGATCTTTCTTGTGATCATGCCAATGTTATGTAATAATGCACCGACTCTGGGTAACTGGGGTCGGGGCATTACAGTTGGTATCAGAGGAAGTTTAGTACAAACCTTGGAAGCTAGATTTAGATAAACTCTGATTAGAGCACGTAGACCTAAGATTAACTTTGAGGATTAGTATAGAAGAACTTCCTAGAATTTTGGTATTGTAGAGATTTTGTGAGTTTTCCGAGCAATACATCCCTGTCTGGATACGAGCAGGTAGAGGCGCCTCTGGCACAGATGTACCTAGGGGTAAAACCCGAAAACACCGCTTTGAGCTAGACTCGAATGGGAACTGGTGCACGACAACGGGCCTTGCTGCACTCTTGGTTACGACACTCCCGGGGGATATGCTTAGGATAACTCTCATTTTCTTTACAAATCATTTTGAAGGGATTATGAGTATATACTTCCTCAAAGAAAACATTCTTATGATTATGGATTATATCCATAAATAGTTCAATTTATGTTAAGTGTTTTATAAGTATGGGATTATGTATTTTGATTCATAAACTGATCTAGTGTATGCCATTGTTTAGAAATGGCACCCAGTAGAAGGAATGAGAACTCCAGAAATGCACATGATCCAAAGAGAAGGAAGGATCATATCTTTCATGGTCTTAAGCTAGAATTTATAAGAGAAATAGTCTCCCATGTATTATCATCATATGAAGAAATAATATCATGTGTTGATAAGATAAGTAAAGAGTTTACTGAGTCCTATGGCTTTGAAGGGAAGCAAGAGAAGAAAAGGATGGAAGAGAGAAAGATGGATAAAAGTAAGAGGGAAAAGAAGAATTTTCCCATATGTGGTAACTGTGGAAAGAAACACCCTGGAACTTTCCTGAAAGGAATGGGAGTTTGTTATAAGTGTGGAGGAAAAGGGCACAAAGTACGTGACTGCAAGGGTAAGAAAATGGTTTCAAATGTACAATGCTTCATTTGCAAGGAGTTTGGACACTACACGAACCTATGTCCCAGTCATCAGACTATGCCGCAAATGATGTTATTGGATAATAATCATGTTATGATACTACCACAGATGAAGAGGGATGATTAGAGTTCTTATGTTGATTATGTCAATTGAGTGTTGTATCAACAATGTACTTGTTACAATAATCATGGAGTATATAAGGATTGTACTGCAGTACTATTTCATTAAGGACTTGAGATTGTGTGGAACAAAGAAAAGTGACTCGATAGCAGGATAAATTTTTGGAAAATATATGGTTGAGAGAATGATAAATCATAATATAGTTCTGATACTGAGGTAGTGATTTTGGAATAATATGTGATTGTTTTGGATAAATTATATTGGATATTCTTGACTACCTTGGAACTGATTAATGATTTGTATATTCCATCATTGTTGGGGTTTAAAACATTTTTGGATTAATGAAGTATATCCAGTATTCTATATGGAATAAGGGAGCATGAATGTAATCAATAAGGAATATGGTAATACATGATGAAGGTATTCATATTCTATTACGGGGTAAAAAGGATCTATATTATGTTTACCTTCCTTATAAATGTTGGACTGTGAGTTTAGACAGAAGTATTTTGGATAGTTCTAGTTTGGATTATTTTGGATTGCCATAAAAGGATAACCCGGAGGTCAGGCGGCAACCCGTCGCGTCCGGCAAGGCTGCGAGACTTGAACCCGCAACCGAAGGGCGACAAGGGTGTATCACCTACCACTGTCCCACGAGATGTCCTGAATTAAATAATGTAGTTTTTTTTAAATGATCTGGTAGATTAATTATAATTCATTTATTTTGGAACCCTGTATGAATAGTATAAATAGAAAAAAAAATTACGTTCTATTATCTTTTAGAATGAAAGATGAGTTTGTGGTAGAAATTTATTAATGGGTAAAATTCTAATTATAAAGTAAGTATATCTCCTTATTATCTTATCCAATCTCATAAATAAATTCCTCAACATTAATAATAGAAACTTAGAACAAAAATGTTGTCCTAGATGGTACCTTAAATCATCACAAATTTATGGCTTTGGGATTGTTGGCCTTTTCATAGCCATGTTCTCTACCACTCTCCATCAGATAATTGATGGTTAGATTTCTCTTCCATATCCATATTTTCCTACATGGAACCCTAGTATGTGTTATTTTCGGTAATCTTCATACTTTCCACTCTTTATTTTAAATAGAGGCCTCATTAATTCATTTTTCGATGTGGAATTTCAACTAAGATATTTTGAAATGTCAAAAATGTGTTGTCCCAATACCATATATTTTGTTGAACCAATGGTACTTCAAATCATCATGGATTGATGAGTTTAAGGACCTCAATTTTATACTTGTTTGTGATTGATGACCTCAATCACTACCTATAAATATTTACGTTTTTCCTCCAATTATATGTCTCTAATTGCCACCAATGTTCTCCTAATCGAGATCATAATTTGGTGGTGACCCTTTAATTTCTCTTTTCCTCATATTAAGACTAAATTTTAGTAACCCAATTTCCGATGTGGGTTTTCCCACAAATATATTTTCTACTTTCAACCTTTTATTTTTGAAGAACAATTTCAAATTGCGAGGACACAATTTATTGAAGGAGGGGAGAATGTAACACCCCAAGATTTCATAGTGTGTTATTTCTTAAAAATAATTCAATAACTTGCACTACACGCAACACCGAGTTCAATCACACCATTAAAAGAGGTCATGAATAGTATTAACTACATTTTGAACTTTATATAATCCTTATAATTTTAGAATCCCTATTATGAGTTTCTTAGTCATAATGCAAGAACAGATTCATTTTCAGTATTTCACTTTTATCAACATCTAATAGTGAAACCTTTTTAAATACAATATTTTAAACTTTTTGACTAAATGGGGACATAAAAAATTTAAAATGAAACACCCCAAGCTTCCACGGTACGTTTCCCTTTGAATAATGTGATAGCGTGTGTTGTACGCAACACCGAGTTCTAACACACCATAACCAATCAAACTAGCCGTTATAAATAGTAATACCTACTTTTTGAAAATATATATATTTTATATTTCAAAATGGACTTCATTTTTGGATTCGGAATATCGAATTTATCCTAAGGTGAAATTTTGGTACTTTTCGGATAACTTTCATATTTTGATGAATAGTGAAAATTACTAAATTTTAATTAAAAACAACTTTTTTAATCAAAATAATTAATAGTGATAAATTATGAATTTGAGTGGTTTTAAAGTATATTTAGAATATATTTTTACAATTTAATATAATGTTGGTCATTAGACATAATTTTACAATTAAACCGAACATAAACAAGTGTCAATCTTTTGATAGTTATTATCTCTTAAAAACACGCTTTTTGTTTTGACAGCGGGAATTAATTTTAAATTAATTTCTGCCACTTCTGTGTTTTGAATTTAGAAAAATGGATTCCATATTTGGAATCAAGATGTTCAAATTGTGTAAATAGGTAACTTTTATTTTTATACATTTTGAATAATTACTGCGGTAAATATTTTATTTACCATGTTTAAGGGTAAATCCGGTAAATAAGGGTTAAAAAATAATATTATAATAATACTAAATTACCCTAAAACGTTTCTTAACCCTATTGGTTGATACATGGTCGACCATGGGCATCTTTGGGTCGATTTTGGGACCCCATGGATCCACTTGTAAGTGATAATGACACTTTATTTTAATTAAGTCAAAATGAATACAAAAATGACACAAGCATATATCTTTTAGCCAAACAATTGTTACATAGGGTTAAATAAGTTGGATTTTAGATTATAAATATTCATTAGAAAGCTAAACAGATTTCATACATAATGATATTTTATTTATAATTTTTAGACATTAAATAAGTTATTTTATTTATGACACAATGATGATGCAGTAATTACTATAATAGTGAAAAATTAAAATAATGGATATTATAAATACCCAAACAAATATAATATGAAACTTTTAATGAATTAAACTAATTTTCTAGGATAATATGATATATTAGGATTGATTTAAATGACTTTGTTCGAAGTAATCAATCTGTTATGAGTTTCACAAAAATCAACTATTGAATAGTGTCAAAATTGACATAAAAGAGTTTTTAAAACAAATATTATATTATTAATTGATATTAAATTCCTAAAAATCTAAGGTTCGGACAAGAGACTTATATAAGTATAGGTTCATCATTAATGGACCACTTGGGGGTCTCTTGGATGTATATAGTAAGTTTATTAACCATATTATATAAAAATACAAAGAGACATTGTAAAAGTGAAACTAATTAACTTAGAGTTAATACTTAAAGATAAGGTTAATATAAGTACCCAAACCTGTCTAAATTCTATTGGTTGAGTGGTTTTAGACCTATCACCACCTTAACCTTTTAATAATCAACTTTGGAGCCATTAGAAACCGAATATGAATTTATTATAAATTAATATTTCTAGCTTTTCCAAAGGTGCCCCTCACCCCTCTTATAAAATGGCACTCCTCCTTCTCATTTCTTCACACCTTAAAAGCCTTTTTGTTCGGCCAAACTCTTCCCAAATACTCTCCCAACATCCCTCAATACAACCTAGAGGCATTAGTTTGATCAGAAAGCCAACCTAAGGAGCCCTTTTGATCAAATAAAAAGGAAGAACCCGAAGAAGAGGTAATGATTTCACCACCCTTCTCCAAGTTCATTTCTTCTTCCACTTCTTCTTACTTTGTTCTTACCATTCTAAAATAATAACTCCAGTATCTCACATATACTGTGATGTTATTATAAATATGGTACAACCATATTCAGTATTCTATCCACCCTTTGAATAACATGTCACCATACGTGCGTACGTACGGACTACCGTCTCCATGTCGTGGTGTAATTGTTATTCAATATAATATTATTTGGATGGGTATAATAATGATGTGTAAATCATGTAAATAATAAATATAACATGTTAATGATTCTGTATATATGATATACCATCCATTTATATATTATTCTAATATCGAAAGAATGATATTGTCGCTCGTGCGTACGTACGGACTACCGTCTCCACGAACGCGATGAGATTCATTCTCCATCGTATCCATTCAAGTATAATTATCATTTGATGATGTAAAAATGATGTTTAAGGACTAGATATCATTCTGGATATGAATAATATACAACAACCATGGCTTATGTAACAAAACATATAAAAGAAAATGAGTAAGTTAACTCCCGAAACGACGATAATTCTAAGATATTATTAACAAATCAATGTTAAAAGATCATATATGATATCATATCATTATATATGATTCTTGTATAATTTAATAACAACTATTTCACCATTATAAAGGAGGTTAACCTACCCCAACCAAGGAAAATTACAAGTTAAGGGTTTACTTTACAATCTCTTCATTATCCGAGGTTGTTTATACGTAATAATCTACTGGGATCTCTTTATCATCCACATCCATGTTTCTTAAAAATGTATTTCAAAACATTTTTACTATTTACTAGAATATGAGTTAAAGTCATTTATACCCTTTTTGACTTTTATAAGTGGTTTATAAAGGAATCTTTTGATCATTTTCAAAACAAGGTCCTTTTTAACCTTTTCGACAGAATTAAGGTAAGAATGTTTTTTTTAACTTATACGGTGGGTGCAGCTATTTTCCGCCGTTATAAAATCTTCAAAGCTTCCCTTACAAGCTTATAAGAATATTTTCAAAGAAAATGTTTTATTTTATATGGATCTTAAATTATTTCAAAATAAAAGGAGATATTTTTTTAAAAAGAATTTTGATTTCATCTATGTCAACATCCTTTGATGGATTTTAAGATTATTTGAAGTTGATTTATTATGATACAAAACTTCTATATTGTATTGAAGGTTTTGTGATATGTTTGACTGTGGATGTGCTATTTTTATACCATTCATAGTTTATGGTGAAAGTATTGACATTTCATATGTTAGTTTTAATATGAATGTTTATGTTATGTTTAAACCTTTTCATATGGGAATGCATTGGACTTAATATGTGACGGGTGGAGCCCGCTATAGCTCCTCGATGCATCGGTAGGTCTCATGAGACAAACTAGTGTCTTGGCACAAGGCCTTGACAAAATCTTATTTGTAGTCTTGGCACGAGGCCTTGGCTATGTGGTTATGATAGTCTGGAATTATGCATTCCAACATTATGAAAGTGGTTATTGATTTTTGCATGTGATTATTCGATTAGTAGAATATCCATGTGAATAAGTAAATGGCATTATTTCATTTTATTTATGCCATACCATGTTGAAAGTTCATATTTAAAAGTCTTTTGTTTTAGTTATACATTGCCTTAAATGTTTATTCTTATTTATGAAAGTTTCCGCTATATTGTTATCCTTACTGGGCATTTGAGCTCACCCCTTTTCTATGTTTTATTTTTTCCAGGATGTGAAGAAGTAAGTTATGAATGACCTGCAGGGATTTTATGAGGGGTTAATAGTGTGGATTGTGGAAACATTATGTTGTTGTAGTAGTTTTTCATTTTATGATGTAATGTAAAACTTATGAATATATCTAGTGTTTCCAAGGCTACTAAACCAATCGGTCTTTCGAGATTTGATCTTTCTTGTGATCATGCCAATGTTATGTAATAATGCACCGACTCTGGGTAACTGGGGTCGGGGCGTTACACACTAGATACATTCATAAAGTTTTACATTACATCATAAAATGAAAACTACAACAATATAGTCTCCATAGTTCACACTCGTATCCCCCCATACTATCCTTGAAGGTCATTCATATATCACTTCTTCACATCCTGGAAAAAATAAAACATAGAAAAGGGGTGAGCTCAAATTCCCAGTAAGGATAACAATATAGCGGAAACTTTCATAAATAAGAATAAACATTAAAGGCAATGTATAACTAAAACAAAATCCTTTTAAACTTGAACTTCAACATAGTAAGGAAAAAATAAAATGAAATATTTCCATTTACTTATTCACATGAATATTATACTAATCAAATAATCACATGCAATATCAATAACCACTTTCATAATGATGGAATGCATAATGCCAGACTATCATAACCACATAGCCAAGGCCCCGTGCCAAGACTACAAATAAGATTTTGTCAAGGCCTTGTGCCAAGACACTAGTTTGTCTCATGAGACCTAATGATGCATCGAGGATCTATATCAGGCTCCACCCGTCACATATTAAGTTCAATTCATTCCTCATATGAACCGGTTTAAACATAACATAAACATTCGTATTAAAACTAGCATACGAAATGTCAATACTTTCTCCATAAACCATGAATGGTATAAAAATAACACACCCACAGTCAAAAATATCACAACACCTTCAATACAATATAGAAGTTTTGTATCATAATAAATCAACTTCAAATAAGTGTAAAATCCATTAAAGGATGTTGACATAGATGAAATCAAAACTCTTTTTAGAGAAATATCTCTTTCTATTTTGAAATCATTTAAGAGTAATATATTTATTAAATAAAAATTTTCTTTGAAAATATTATTATAATCTTTTAAGGGAATCGTTGATGATTTTATAACGGGAAAAAATAGCCACACCCACCGTATAAGTTAAAAAAAACATTCTTACCTTAATTTAGTCGAAAAGGTTAAAAAGCACCTTGTTTGGAAAATGACGAAACGATTCCTTTATAAACTTCTTATAAAAGTCAAAAAAGGGTATAAAAGACTTTAAACCAGATTTTTTAAAATAGTAATAATGTTTTGAAATACAATTTTAAGAAACATGGATGTGGATGATATAGATGTCCCAGTAGATAATTACGTATAAACAATCTCGGATAATGAAGAGATTGTGAAATAAACCCTTACCTTGTACTTTTCCTTAGTTGGGGTAGGTTAAACTCTTGTATAATGGTGAAATAATTGTTATTAAATTATACCATAATCATATACATTAATATGATATCATATATGATCTTTTAACATTGATTTTTTAATAATATCTTAGTATTATCGTTGTTTCGGGTGTTAACTTACTCGTTTTCTTTTATATGTTTTGTTACGTAAGTTGTGTTTGTCATGAATAGGTTGTATATTAATCATATCCAGAATGATGTCAAGTCCTTAGATACAATTATTAATCAAAAAATGAGAAATATACTTGAATGGATACGATGGAGAATGAATCATATCACGTTCGTGGAGACGGTAGTCCGTACGTAAGCATGAGCGACAATATCATTCTTTTCATATTAAAATAATATATAATTGGATGGTATATCATTTATACAGAATCATTATAATTTTATATTTATTATTTACATGAATTAAACATCATTATTATAGCCATCCAAATAATAATTTTATTGAATAACAATTACACCACGACGTGGAGACGGTAATCCGTACGTACGCACGTATGGTGACATGTTATTCAAAGGATGGATAGAATACTGAATATGGTTGTACCATATTTATAATAATGTTACAGTATATATGAGATACTTGATTCATTATTTTAGAGTGGGAAAAACAAAGAAAGAATAAGTTGAAGAAGTAAAGAACTTGAAAGAGGGTGGTGAAAACATTACCTCTTCTTCGGGTTCTTCCTTTTGATTTGATCAAAAGGGCTCCATAGGTTGGATTTCTGATCAAACTAATGCCTCTAGGTTGTAGTGAGAGAAGTTGAGAGAGTATTTTAGCATGTTTTGGCCCATCCAAAAGGCTTTGAATGTGTGAATTAGTGAGAAGGGGGAGTGCCCTTTTATAAGAGGGTGAAGGGAACCTTTGGAAAAGCTAAAAATATTATTTTATAATAAATTCATATTCTATTTATAATGGATCCAAAGTATATTATTTAAAGTTTAAGGTGGGGATGGGTCGAAAACCACTAAACCAATAGAATCTAGACAGGTTCGGCTCATTATATTAACCTTATCTTTTAAGTATTAACTCATAGTTAATTAGTTTCACTTTTACAATATCTTTTTGTATTTTTATATTATATAGTTAATAAAGATACTATATACATCCGAGAGACCCCCAAGTGGTCCATTAATGATACATCTATCATGATATAAGTCTCTTGGCAGAACCTTAGATTTTTAGGAATAGAATATAAATTAATAATATAATATTTGTTTTAAAAACTCCTTTATGTCAATTTTGACACTATTGGGTATTTTGTTTTTTATAAATTCATAACAGCATTATTAATATGAACACAATTTATATAATCAATACTAATATGTCTTATTTACCTATAAAATTTGTGTAATTCATAAAAAGTCTCAAATTATATTTATTTGGGTATTTATAATATCAATTATTTTAATTTTTTACTATTATGGTAATTACTACATCATCATTGAGTCATTAATAAATTAAATTATTTAATGTCTAAAATAATAAATAAAATACCATTACGTAAGAAATCGTTTTATCTTTCTAATGAATATTTACAATCGAATTTATCTTATGAATAACACTATATTAAAAATATTTTAGTAAATAAACATTGATTTTAACTCTTTTAACTCTTCTTTGAATTAAATAATAATAAATGTCCTAATCTAATCCAAGTAGACCTAAATGATAATATTTTGTTCCTAAGGTTGTTTTTTTCGAGATAAACTTGATTAATAGAATTATTACATGTGTTAGGGTAATATTAATATCATTTTTACCCTTAATTACCCTATTTACTTTTAACCGTGGTAAATAAAAGTAAAAAAGTCAGTATTCACCAAAAATTATTTTCATCTCAATGAACCACATTTTTCTCCTTGATATTAACAGTATCTCTCAGATTTTCGAAATTCCACTCACAGAAGCGGTAAAATTATGTTTTATGAAAAATTCAGTTTTTTATATACCACTTAGTGGTTCCACTATTCATCAAAAAATGAAGTTTTTCAGAAAAATACTGAAAATTCACCCTAGGCTAATTTCGATATTACGAATCCAAAAATGAAGTCCATTTGGAAAAATAAAATTTATAAATTTCAAAAAGTGGGTATTACTATTCATAATGGCTAGTTTGATTGGTTGTGGTGTGTTAGAACTCGATGTTGCATACAACACACACTATTGCATTATTCAAAGAGGAGTGTACTGTAGAAGATTGGGGTGTTACAGGAAGTCCCTTTCCATCTTAATCCGGAGGGTGCACGGAAAATATTTATCGAAAAACATATTTCGGAAATCCTTCCATTCCAATGCCTCGATCTCCTCCTCAGTCTTCGTATTTTTTATCAACATCCACCATTGATCAGCTTCACCCTCCATACGATAAGCCACCAGGAGAGCCTTCTCTTGTTCAGAACATTTAATGATGGTGAGGATCTTTTCAATGAAGTTGATCCATTGTTCAGCAATCGTGGGATCGGATGATCCACTAAAAGTATGAGGCCTTTGTCTCAGGAAGCTCTCGATAGACTTCTTCTTTCTTCGGGGGGGGGGGGGGGGTTGAACATTTCTCTTGACTCATGTTTCTATTCAAATCTTGGGTTAGCTGAGAGAGAAGCATGAAAAATATCGCGATTCCCGCTCCCATTGGATTGGGAATCTAATTAGTACAGAAATCACACTAATCTTCACAACGGTTGTTAGCCCAAGTCCTCCTATTACCCACCATTGGCTGAAATAAAAGGAAAGTTAGGGGTAACACATAAAGATTAATCCAAAGACAAAAGTTGATTACTTATAAATAAACTTTTATTTCCATAACTCATGAGTCTATAGGCTTCAATCTAGGATTTTCATGATCTACTTTATAACATATATTCTTAGGGGAATTTTTTTTAATTTCCTTAATAGATTCATAATAAGCTTGTGAATTTATCAAAACATATCCCCTGGAAGTGTCGTAACCAAGAGTGCAGCAAAGCCTGTTGTCATGCACCAGTTCCCATTCGAGTCTAGCTCAAAGCGGTGTTTTCGGGTTTTACCCCTAGGATACATCTGTGCCAGAGCCACCTCTACCTGCTCTTATCCAGACAGGGATGTATTTGCTTAATAAACCACTTAATCAGTACTTACCAAAACTTAGGGATGTTTTTATTATACTTAGTCTTGTCTCTAAGGATTTACTAGGTTTTTCTAATCCTAATCCCAAAAAAAATAACTAAACCTATCCTCTGATACCAACTATGACAACCCTTCTTTTATTACAAACTTAAACATGATTTATTACATAAAACTTCACTTGAAACAACAAGAAGATCGAGAGGTTTAGTGTCTTTGGGGCTTAGTATCATTACATAAAAACTTAAAACATGAAATACAACATCTTTATTGAAAACTTCCTTTACATGACCACTGCATTCCCTCGTACTTAGCATTGCATGGGATAACCTGAGGACATGCATAAGAAAAGGGTGAGCTATAAAGCCTAGTAATGGAAGACACATGGAATACATGACGAGTACAATACATGTTAGACAATAGGCATATCAATAGATCACAATAGAAACATGAACATAAAGGCATGATAAAGCATAATAATCATAACATGGAAATGTGGCAACAACACTTTACATGGAATTAGCATGAGCCAAGGCTCATTGCACATGGAGCATGAGTAAATCCTCATTGCACATAAATCATGAGTAAAACCTATTTGAACTTGAATTAGCATGATTCAACATTCATTTCACATGACGTATCATGATACTATACTTTACCCAATGCATTGAATCTCTATAAGGGCACACCCTTCTTAAAAATTTCATTTCATGCATAAGTGTGCCACATGGATCATAAAACATGGATACATAAAACATAATCATTTATTCCACGATAAAGGAATGTGGAATTCATACATGAAACTTTATAATCAATATGTAAATGTGCATAAAGGTGAATACCCTTGATGGAGAAATGGGCATGGTATTCACTACACAATGGCATTGGCTTAGAAAATCGGTGCGATTTCGGCAGCGTAACGGCGTGACATAAGAATTCATAAAAACGGTTGATGAGATAGAAATGGGTTCCTCATAATATTTACATGCAATGGACAGTAATTAGATCATATAGATACGTGTCCCAACAATTGTAATGGAATTTAGATTCGTGATACAAAAGTATTGCTTGAATGTAAATGAGGAGAGAGAAGTTCCTTTTGGAATTTCGACATAGTAACGGGTGTAAATGGGAGACATTTAATGAGAGAGAAAGGGGTCTCACATCATTCAAACATAAAGAGGGAAGTACGAGGGAGGTGTGAAACCATACTCCAACATTCATAATTTAAATTAAATGGAAAAAACAACTTAAATAAAATTGGACAAAAATGAGAATGAAAGAAAAAACCCTTTCTTGGAAGTGTGCTTCTAAAGGCTTGAGAGAGGCTTGAGAGAGGCTTCTTGGGAGCTTGGGGAACCTTGGTAGGATTATGGAGATATTAAGTCAGAGGTTTGACGAACTAAAAAGGCTTTTAGTGAGGAGGAAGTGGGAGGTTGGGTGGGTTTATATAGGAAAGGTGAGGGAATTCTTTATTATTTAGCTTTGGGTCCCCTTACATTAAATTAATCAAAACCACAAACCATCCCATGGTTTTTGCCGATGGTTTTTGAAAAAGGGAAGAGGAAAAAAATAATTTATATGGACAAACTCCGAACTTCTTAAAATAATAGGGCTTCTAATGTGGAGGTGAGTCATACTCCCATAGAAATTAATTTAAAAAGACTAGGTGTTTTATAAGTCTTGAGGGGTCCATTAATGATTTGAAAAGTAAGTCAATCAAACCCTAAATCACATTATTTTAATGGTAAAACATATGTTGGCTTAAAATAAATCTTATATTATTTTATTACATCACTATTGGGTCATTATGATGTCATAAAACACATTATATATTTAAACGGTATTTAATTTTTACCCAAAAATTTGACTGTCTCGGAAAATTATGAAAAATTCACCGTTGGATAATTTTGACATCCTGATTCCAGAAATAACATTTATTTTATCTAAATAATTTTAAAAATTTGTTAATTTTTACTTTTAAAATAAAAACTGACATTAATCGAAAATTCATGGGTTTTGACAGAAATGGCTTTCAACCCTTAATAAAAATTATAATTGCATTCATAAAATTAAAAGATCATTTATATTTAATAAAAATTAATTTAATAATAATAATAATTTTTTATTAAAATATTATTTAATTCAAAAATCTCTTAACATAAAAAAATAGAAATCATAATTAAATAATAACTAAAAACACTATTAGTACTTTAAAACTATTTACAATGTATCAAAAAGACAAGGAGGTATATTCATTATTATATACAAAAATAATATACATGAACATAGTACTAGTGATTTGTTACATAACCCCTTAAAACAGTTGTATAAGACCTAAGGGAAAGGTGTGCGATGGTGATAGATTCTTGGGGTGGCTCAGATAACATTTCTCGAGTGGTAATCTCTATCAACTTCCACTTTTCCCGTAGATGGTCCCGTTCAAGCTTGACATGGTGAAGCTCAGCTTGGGCTTGGTCAAGAGCAAAGACCAAGGATGCCACCTCTTTTCTGAGCTCCAAGAAATGGGCTTCGTAAGGATTAATTCTACTAGATGAGGCCATCGCTTCTTTTGTCTTAGTAAATTGGATTTGTTAAAGCCCTATATTTATACAAATCATGTGATCACTATTCAACGACTATATTAGAAATGATCAAAATTCTTAACATAAAACCAAATAAGTTGACATTTTATATAAACATAAAGAGAGGTTTAATTAGATCAAGAGGTATTTCCATTAATAAATCTTTGGGTCGTTACAAAAATAGAGAGTACAGCTCAACCCGACAATAGAAATGAAGCAGGCTCATCCAACCAAGAGGTGATAGACACAGAAAGCACGTGCCATTCCCCACACGTCTTCACCCCTCCTAGAAGGAGAGTAAATGAACCCAAGGAGTGGGAACAAAAGTAAAGTGTAAATATATACTCAACAAGAAACCCGAACGAGTGTGTAAGGGGATTTCTATCTCCAAGATCAGCCCAAGAAGAGTCACCAACAGTTAAAAAGATATCCATCGCTGATGCCCAACAATACCGCATGCCAAAGCTACCTCATCATGAAACCGAACAACGAAAGGTCCTGCTCCGGTAATCACAGAGAAAAGTCACTGACTAGCCTCATAGAAAGGGCTGAGTCCGAAAGAAGTCATCAGGTAACCCAATGCATAGCCCCACTGGAGGGTAAACCACAAGAGGTCATTAGGTAACCCATTGCCTAGCCCAGCTGGAGGGTAAACCATAAAAGGTCATCACATAACCCACTACCCAGCCCCGTTGGAGGGTAAACCACAAAAGTTCTTCAGGTAACCCACTGCCTAGCCTTGCTGGAGGGTAAACCACAAAATGTCGTTAGGTAACCCACTGCACATCCCCACTGGAGGGTAAACCCTATGGTCAATGGGTAACTCACTGCCCAGCCCCACTGAAGGGTAAACCCTAAGGTCAACGGGTAACCCACTACCCAGCCCTGCTGGAGGACAAACCCGGAACTGGTCTGATAACTCTGCACTGCATGTTCCATCACTAGGTGTCACTAATACCGCTACCATGCGTAGGTTCGGAGTGCGTCAAATGAACCTCCAACCAACGCCCTTTCATGTTTCCACAATAATAAGATCTCAAAATAGACTCTGCATGCCCAAAAAGATTACACTATTGTAATCTTTGCGGAAAAACACGCGAGATAGACTACTTACTCTCTAGAAATGGGCTCCTAGTGAAAAAGTTATTCAAAACTGCTTTATGCCCATACGGCGTCTCATGGGGCCCGCACCTCTATCCTGAAAAGGTTGGGTGAATTGCGCCATCACGGTGCTCTCGGAAAAACACGCCAAAATGACTATTCATACGCCCCAAACGGATGCGTGATGAAAAAGTCACAGAACGCTGCACACAGCTTAAAAGACGAACCATGGGGCCCACACCTCAACTCTGGCTTCAATGCTTGAAACCACCCTGGTTAATTTTGCCTCAATGTCAGGGTCACAACGCCGCTGATAGCACCTAAAATGAACTCCGGAAGAAGAAGCTGCAACTCCCCGCATTAAACACAAACGGGGCCCTGTGGGGCCCACACCTCATCCCCGAAACACACCACGCAGATCATACCATTGCATTCCTTGAAGATAACCATAAGGTGTAGGCTATTCATTTACCCTGAACAGACTTATGAAGCATAAGTCGTAAAAACACAGCATACATCTGAGAGTCGCCTTGTGGGGCCCACGCCTCGGGCCCGAATTTGGGCAGGCAGATTATGCCGTTGCAATCCCCTCGGAAAAACACTTACGAAAGAGTACTCAAACACCCTAAACGGATGTCGGGTGAAAAAGTGACATTTCACCATAAAGCCTGCGAACTAGGCCCTGTGGGGCCCGCACCTTGTCCCCAACCCGAACGCTTCGGAAAGCATGTCAAAAAGTCTGCATGAGAACTGGGGTCACGCTGCTGCTAACGACACATCAAACGGACATCTCAAGCAGGAGTTAGGTTCGACGCAAGAATAAATAATTAATGAAAAAATTAATTTATTATTCACCTTAAGCATTTTGTGCCACCGAGCAACAAAACCAACCCGCAAAGGTTCCAAACCAACTTTGGAAGGACCGTCTCAACTCCAGTGCCATAGTGCCTCTGACGGTGCATCAGACGGACGTCCGGCTCACGAAGCACTTCCATCACAAGCTTTAACAATAATTTATTATTATTAAATTAAAGCATCTTGGGTCACCCGCCCTCGGGCGCAGAACTCAAAACCCCCGAAACACACTTCAAAAGATATTTCTTGCTGACACGGACCTGCAGTCGTAGATGGCGCGTCAAACGGACATGCCGTTTAGAAGTTACCCCCCCCCCCCCCTGAACGCAAGGGTTGGGCCGGTTCACCCCGGCCGGCCCACGGCCCGCTCCAACCACCCCGGACCCCTAGGGTCCAGTTCTCCTCATTAGACCGGCCTTTGCCAGGTCTCCGTGTCGTGCCTGTTGGACCCGCAATGTGCGGGTCCTTGTCCCTGGTGCTCCCCCCCCCCCCCCCGAGGTCAGCACCTCGGGGATCCTTCCGAGCGCGACAGTCCACCCGCGCAGCAGCCTCTTGGCCTCCCTACTCCGCCATGCCAATAGCTGCCCAGGAACGCCGCTCCGCTGGAGCTACCCCGTCCGCACCTACAGCGCACCGCTGCGCCGCCTCTGGCTTGCACCGCTCTGGTGCTCCCTGCTCGCCGCACGCCGCGCCGAAGGGCCCCCCGATGCTCCTCCTGTCTCCTCTACCGGACTCCGCCACACTGCACCAGTTGCCGACCACCTTGGCTCCTCCGGTCACCGCGCTCTGCCGCTCATCCGGCTCAACCTCCGGCCGCCGCCCTTGCTAGAGCCGGACCTTCAACCGGTCCCCCCCGACCACTTCGGTGGTCAGAAAAAAATTTCTGAAACCGGATTCGAAATCCTCAGGACTGGATCTTCGTAGCACCGCCCCTCCCTCATCAATCCATCACAGTTTTCGCGCGTCCGAAATTTCGGACGAAGAATGCTCAAGAACGGGTTTTAGAACGAGGCTCGGACGATGGCGGTGTTCGTTCGGCCATCGTCCCAATTCCAAAATTATCAAATTTTAAACGACAAATTTGATGAAAATTTAAGAAATCAACGATGTTGTGAAATTTAACAAGAATCCTACCTCGATCTGGCCGTTCTTCATTGGCGATGCATTCTCTACGATCTCACATCTATCCGCCATTGTTCCGGTAGAGGTCGCTCCTCGATCCGATGAAGAACAGCGAAGAAATCTGAAGAATAAGAGAGGGGGGGGGAGATGGGTTTTCCCCAATTCCACATTGAAGCGAATTTATAAATTCTCTTTAAAACTCTACCGACAGGCGTGGATTCTTAAACCTCCGCTCCCGCCTATTTTATATCTTGCATAGGAAAAACGCCCCATTTCAAACTCAACAAAAGTCTCGGATTTCCATTCTGAGGCTTCGTTTGAAATTTATTCGAAAAGAACGCAAGTGATAAAAATCACTAAGTCATTATTTCAAAATGATGATTTTTCCCCTGGGTGACATTTCTCACAGCAGGCCCGCGCCTGCAACTTTTACACCCCACCTAGGGTAAACGTCATGCTCCGGATGCAACCGTGCCCTCGTATTTTCAAGTCGAGCTACCGTTTAGGAGGAAACAAAACCCCACCATCTGTATAGTACAAAAACACTTAACATTTTTATAAAAATTATTATGGGAACACCGGGCCTTGGAATCACACGCCGTCTTCGCTCCTAGCTCTGGAATTATATGTAGAAATATTCCAAAGTCGTATAGAGAAAAAACTGAGTCTCTACATCATTCCCTATTTCAATATTTTCATCCCTGAAAAGAAAAAGTAGGAAAAACAACTCGGGATATAGAGCTCACGCCTAGCTCTCCCACTCCCAAGAAAACTTTCACAACACCTTGTTGGCACAACACGCGAACCAAAGGAATGGTTCGTACTCACAAGTTCTGCTGCTTTCGATGAAATTCTTAGGAACACGCATGCACCTCATCAACTGCAACACGCGGATGATGTCGTGCGGCCACTCCTACTATTGGGAGGGCAGGGCAAGACGGTAGGCAACCTCTCCAGCTCTTGCATGATCCCCAAACGGCCCAAGAATCTCAGGGGACTTCCCCATCCGAACCTCTACCTTCCACATCGTGACCGAAATCATGATTTTTTCATGGAACATGGTCTCGTCATTCCCTCCTTCAGAATTCCCAACTCGTGAAACACCCAAGGATATCCGATCACACAAGTTTTCAGAGTCGGTGAATCACAACCGAGGCTCTCTGCTAAGGGAACCTACTACAACACTGCCATCTTCTGAAACATAGACTACCTCGAAGTCATAGTCCTGCAGAAATTTCAACCAGAATCGTCGTTTCAGGTTCAAGTCTCTCTGGGTGAGGGCGCACCTGAGACACTGGTATACTGAGCAAACCACAAAGTGCTCTCCCAAAAGATAGTGTCTCCACACTCTCAGGGCAAGGACCACCACCACCAGCACCACATAGTGAAACACGTAGTTCTGTTTATGGGGTTTCCATCACCTCGGCCTATACTTGATAACGGTATCAAGATTTCATGTTGAGCATGCAAGCTACCAACGAACAGAGCAGGCGAGAAAACTCATCCAACCACCAGAATCTATACACGGAAAGCATGTGGCATACCCCACGTGACTTTTCCCCTCATGAAAGGAGAGTAATCCCCAAAATAGGCACTCCGCCAAAACCACTAGTGGAACCTCAAGCAAAGGGAGGTCAAGCAGAAAATTCCCACTGGAAAATCCAGAACCTGCTTTGACACTCCACCGCACAACCCCGCCATGAATTCACATGTAAGAGGGACTCGTCCATCACACCTCAATGCAATCTGATTTGGGTGGTACTGACTCTCCCTCACGGTTTTGATCGCCTCAAAAAAATGTGTCCTAGTGGGGGAAGAACCCCTCTCTCTTGTGCATTCAAAGCTACATTGGCCAACACCAACACATGGTTATACCGACGCCCTGCATCACCCTCGGTAACCCGTCGAACAAGGAGTTAGATGAAAAGACTACATCATGCAGTGTTTAAAAATTTCTACTAAGAAAAGTAGAAAAATACACAAAGCATACCTCTTATCATCTCATACGTTGCAAGATTGTAGACATCCATAGCACACTGCCACCCGCGGCCCCATTCGTCAGCTCCCTAAGCCTAACATAGGCCGCCTAGTAGTGGTGGAAGGACCTAAAAATGTCGTCCACCAAACACAGTTCTTCCAGATTTTTTGCCTACACCGGCTACATGGGGGCCACGCTATACTCACTTGGGAGTTCTTTGATCATGACACTACCTTTTTTATGGTGGTGCATCTACCAACTATCTAGAAAACTCAGCACATTTGGTCGAGTATTCTCATACTACGTAACCTCGCACATCACAATAATAGCACTAGTCCTTCCTGGGCTATCTTTGTGCTCTATGTTATCCCCGACCATGTGCCTGAGTCTCATCAAGGGGAGACCTCTAGCACCGAGGCCCTGCCAATCAACGTCCCTCTAACAGAAATTTCTCTGTCACCAGTTCCTGCTCCAACACCCCGAGATGGGTGAGGATGCACAAGGGAACTATGCTGGCACGAATCTCCTTTACAAAGACCTCGCTCAAACTTCTGTGCTCAGAAGTTATCGTCATGGACCACATTCAAAGAGTATCGATTAAGGTATGCGAACCCATTCACGTACTCAGCCACTGCCATCACTCCCCGCTGAAGCTCCAGCAGTTCCCGAAACCGTAAAAAGCGTAAGTAGGAGAGGTAGTACTCCTCACGAAATAGGTGCTAGAAGTCATCCCACGAGAATACCAACTCATCGTGCATCTGAGTAACCCTGGATCTACTAACGCCAAACTACTTGGCGGAAAAATACTGGTTGTCAAATCCACCATCAACCTGTCAGTGTCCGAACAAGACTGAAGAGGCGGACCACCGACTCTAGCCAACCCTTCGCTGTCTGAGGGTATAGCTCACTGTGGAACCTCAGCGGTCTTTGACCCTGGAACTCACGTAGCGCACCCAGCCTGCTCTCGTCATCGGCCCTCGCTACCAGTATTATATGCTACTCCACAGGTGGAGGTGCTACTGCCTGACTCTTGGAGAAAGGGTAACCGTATGATGGATCCTGAACTGAGGCCTCGTCGCTCATAGAGTTGTCGTCACGAACCGGAGCTAGCATCCTGGCTGGATATCATCGTAGAGACATCCTGAATCCGATCAAGGAGTACCGCTGTCAAATGAGCATATATATACCAACAATGATGGAGAGATGACTCAAGAAGGACAGTCAAAGACTCAATCCTGTATGATGCATGAACCAAATTCCCTGCAACTGGTATCTTAGTGTGCCGAGTCGAAAAACGGGTTATTAGGGTCCTCATGAATGGATACATCAGCCGTTGCACCATCACTAGACTATCTAGCCTGAGAGATTCCCTCAAGACATGTTGAAACTATTTCCCCAAAACATAACCAATTAATTTTTAGGGACGTCCGAACAACACCCTAAGGAACGAACCACCTCTAATACCACTTTTTCATGACATGAACCATATCGGGGATCGAGCCTTAACTACCCCAAGCCTGCCTCCATAGTCCAGGGGCTTGTGACTAGCGCTGAAGGCTCAACAAACTAGGGGCGGTCTTTGCCTAAGAAACTGTATGCACACACGCATCTAACTCAATGCAAAAGTGCAGTGAAAAGAAAGCAAGATACAACACTGCTACAAAAAGGGAAACCAACATACATGCATCGACCTATAACTAGTACAAGTAATGTACTGACAAGTAACCTGAACAGTAAAAGGGGAAAAACATGTTCCCAACCAGAATGGTGCTAAAACTTGACAACAGGTAAATGAAAGTAAACAGCTAGTGAGTCTCACACCCAGAAAGTCCTGCTATAAACACTGCACGTAGCCCGATCTCTTGTGTCCTCTATGCTCCTCCGTAGTCTCAACTAACCTGTCCGTCCTCTGCAAGGGAACACCAAGTGCGGGCAAAGCCCAAGCAGGGGTGAGTATAAAGATACTCAGGTGGATTCCCCGAAAGCTCGAGGGAGCAACAAAGGAGGTTCTAAAATGGTGAGCAATGGACAGAACAAATAACAGTGTAAGAGTACAAAAGAGAGAGTATAGCTTAACCCGACAAGAGAAAGGAAGCAGGCTCATCCAACCAAGAGGAGATAGACATGGAAAGCACGTGGCATACCCTACACATCTTCATCCCTCCTAGAAGGAGAGTAACTGAACCCCAAGGAGTGGGAACAAAAGTACATTTTATATATATGCTCAATAAGAAAACTAAACGAGCGTGTAAGGGGATCTCCATCTCCAAGATCAGCCGAAGAAGAGTCGCCAACTGTTCAAAGGATATCCATCACTAATGCCCAACAATCTCTCATGCCAAATCTACCTCATCGCTAAACCGAGAAACCAAGGGTCCTGCTCCAGTTATCCCAGAGAAAAGTCACTGACTAGCCTTATAGAAAGGGCCGAGTCTGAAAGAAGTCATCGGGTAACCCACTGCCCAGCACCGCTGGAGGGTAAACCACAAGAGGTCGTCAGGTAACCCACTGCCTAGCCCCGATGGAGGATGAACCACAAAATGTCGTGAGGTAACCCACTACCCAGCCCCGCTGGAGGGTAAACCACAAAATTTCGTCAGGTAACCAACTTCTTATCCATGTTGGAGGGTAAAACAAAAAGGTCTTCAGGTAACCCACTACCTAGCCCGCTGGAGGGTAAACCCTAAGGTCAATGGGTAACCCACTGCCCAGCCCCGCTGGAGGGTAAACCCTAAGGTCAATTGGTAACCCACTACCTATCCCCACTGGAGGGTAAACCCTAAGGTCAACGGGTAACCCACTACCCAGCCCCGCTGGAGGGAAAACTCGGAACCAGTCTGATAACTCCGCACTGCCCATGCCATCACCGAGTGTCACTAACACTGCTACCGTGCGTAGGTTCGGAGTGCGTCAAAGAAACCTTTGACCAACACCATTTCATGTTTCCACATTTAATGAGATCTCGAAAGAGGTTCCAAATGACCTAATAGATTATACCATTCTAATCCTCGTGAAAAAACATGCGAGATAGACTACTTACTCGCTGGAAACAGGTTCCCAATGGAAAAGTTATTCAACACCACTTTATGCCCATACGACGTCTCGTGGGGCCCGCACCTTGATCCCGAAAAGGTTGGCAAAACTAAGCCCTCGCGATGCTCTCAGAAAAACACACAAAAAACTATTCATACATTCTAAATGGATTCCTGGTGAAAATGTTGCAGAACACTGCACATAGCTTAAAAGACGGCCCATGGGGCTAACGCTTCAACTCTGGCTTTAATGCCTAAAACCACCTCAGTCAATGTCGCCTTGATGCCAGGGTCACAATGCCACTGACGGCGCCTAAAACGGACTCTGGATGCAGAATCTGCAACTCCCCGCATTATACGCAAATGGGGCCCTGTGGGGCCCACACGTCGTCCCCAAAACACACCACACAGATCGTACCATTGCGTTTCTTACAAATAACCACGTGGTATAGGCTATTCATTTTCCCTAAATGGACTTATGAAGCATAAGTCGTAAAAACACATCATACATCCGAGAGCTTCCTTGTGGGACCCATGCCTCAAGCTCGAATTTTGGTGGGTGGATTGCACCATTGCAATCCCCTCGGAAAAACACTGAGGAACGAGTACTCAAACTCCCTAAATGGATGTCGGTTGAAAAGTGGAGTTTCACCGTAAAGCGTGAGAACTAGGCCCTGTGGGGCCCGAACCTTGTCTCCAACCCAAATGCTTCAGAGAGCATCTCAAAAGGTTTGTACGAGGACTGCGGTCACGCTACTGCTGACGGTGCGTCAAACAGACATCCCAAACAGGAGTTAGGTTCCACACAAGAATAATTAATTAATAAAAAAATTAATTAATTATTCACATTAAGAGTTTCGTGTCACCAAGAAACGCAACCAACCTATAAAGGTTCCAAACGAAATTTGGAAGGACTGTCTCAACTCCAGGGCCAAAGAGCCTCTGACGGCGTGTCAGACGGACGTCCGGCTCATGAAGTACGTCTGTCGCAAGCTTTAACAATAATTTATTATTATTATATTAAATAATCTTGGACCAACTGCCCTCGGGATGAGAACATAAAAACCACTAAACACACTTCAAAATGTCCATCTCACTAACACGAACCGAAAGCTGTAGACGGCGCCTCAAACGGACGCGCCGTTTAGAAGTTACGGCCCCCAAAACGTAGGGGGGCAACCGGGCCGGTTCACCCCGGCCGGCCCGATCCGAACTGTCGGCCCACAGCCCAGCCGCGGGTCCGGCCCGACTGGCTATTTCCCACTAGCCGCAGCCCGTTCCAGCCATACGGGACCCCTCGGGTCCGGTTCTCCCCAGCAGACCGGCCTTTGGCCGGTCTCCGTGTCACGCCAGCAGGACCCGCACAGCGCGAGTCCGTGTCCCCAGCGCTCCCTCCCCCCCCCCCCCCCCGAGGTCAGCACCTCAGGGCTCCTCCCGAGCAAAATAGGCCTCCCGCGCCGCGGCCTCCCAGCCTCCCCACTCCACCACACCGGCAGCTGCCTGGGCTCACCACTCCGCAGGAGCTACCCCGTCAGCACCGAAGGGCCCCCCTGGCGCTCCTCCGATCTCTTACGCCGGACTCCGCCACACTACACCGATTGCCGATCGGCTCAGCTCCCCCAGTCGCCGCTCCTCCGGCTCAACCTCCGGCCGCTACCCTTACCGGATTCGGATCTTCCACCAATCCCCCTCCCCCCCCCTGACCACTCCGGCTGTCGGAAATAAATTTTCCGAAACCGGATTCGGAAACCTCGGTGCCGGATCTTCACAGCGTCGCCCCTCACTCGTCGATCTGTCACAGTTTTGGCGCGTCTGAAATTTTGTACGTAGAACTCTCAAGAACGGGTTTTAGAATGGGGCTCTGACGATGGACATGTTCATTCGACCATTTTCCCAATTCTAAAATTATCAAATTTTAAATGACAAGTTTGATGAAAATTTATGAAATCAACGAAGGTTCAAAATTTAACAAGAATCCTACCTCGATCCAGTCGTTCGTCGTTGGGGACGTGTTCGCTGTGATCTCACTTCGATCCACCAAGTTTTTGGCAGAGGTCGCTCCTCTATCCGACGAAGAACAGAGAATAACACCGTAGAACAAGAGAGAGAGAGAGTGAGAGAGAGATAGGTTTTCCCCAATTCCACATTCAAGCGAATTTATAAATTCCCTCTGAAACTCTACTGACGGGCGAGGATTCTGAAACCTCCATGCCAGCCTGTTTTATATCTCGCGTAGGCAAAACGCCCCATTTCAAACTCAATGGAAGTCTCAGATTTCCATTTCGAGGCTTCCTTCGAATTTTATTCAAAAATAACGCCAGTGATAAAAATCACTAATTCATTATTTCAAAATGACGATTTTTCCCCTGGGTGACATTTCGCACATTAGGCTCGCGCCCGCAACTTTTACACCCTTCCTAGGGTAAACGGAATGCTCCAGACGCCACTGTGCCCTTAGATTTACGATTTAAGCTACCATTTAGGAGGAAGCACAACCCCGCCATGTGCATAGTACAAAAACACTTAACATTTTTATAAAAATTATCCCGGCCACATCGGGCCTTGGAATCGCACGCCGTCGGAATTATATTTAGAAATATTCCAAAGTCTTACAGGGAAAAAATTGGGTCTCTAAATGGTAAAACTGGAGGAATTATGCATGAAATTGGAGGTCTCATTGGTAAACATATGGAATGGGAATAGTCCAATCCAATTCACTGGGGAACCACTGTGTGGATCAGAGCAATGGTCGATGTTGTGTAGCCTCTAATGAGGGGCATGTTCTTGTCAGTAGAGGATTCTAACATCCAAATATCCTTTTATTTTGAAAAGATCTGAATTTTCTACTTCTTTTGTAGGTGTATCAAACACTTGGATTATTGTTTGAAGAAGGAGAATGAACAAGGAAATGTCATTATGCAATATGGCCCCTGGATCCATGCAAAAAACTGTTGGAAATACATTTATTCTGGAGTTTGAAAAACCAAAAAGATCAAGACATACTTGCGAAGGCCTTTATTAATAAGTCTCAACCAAATCACAATAATATTATCATGCTTAGGCCATTGGATTTTTATGATGGAACTCAAGTGGATCAGGGGGAAGAAGGAGTGCCATTGTACAACGAAGCATATTTGGTCGACTCTGGGGAAAATCAAGTCAGTCATGAGACAAATCTAGCTTTCTACTCAACCAGGGTCTTATCTTTCACAAAGAACATGTCCTTACTAACTTTTGGGTCGAAGACATAATGTAAGGAACCACCAAACCCTGGTTTTGGATTGGAACTTTTCAACGCTGAACTCCCAAACCCAGTTCTTCCTCCAAGTTACGAGTATGCGGTTATTATCTTTCAGGATGGAGAAGATATGCTTGGGTTAACATCGTCAGTTGATAAAAAAACATCATACATGGGGAAGTAAGATTAAAGGGTATTGTGGTGGTGATATGGTCATTACACAGTCCAGTGAGAAAAAACAGAGCATGGAGGATGGTCAGACAGCTAAGAGCCATCCAAATAGGTGGAAAGTGATGGGTAAAAAACAGTTTCATGAAATTACATAGGCGAAGGAGAGTGTGTTCATCCCCTCCTGGAGCAATGAAAATATTATGTTGGAACGTTCGAGGTCTTGCAAACCACCGAATGGTTTGTTCTCTCCATCACTGGAGTTCAAAATACCACCCTGACATAGTTTTTGGATCCAAATCTATATTGGATAACAAGGATGTGAGCATATTGAGTTTTAATATTGGATTCAAAATGTATTTATTGTGGGAAGACAGGGACACTCTAGTGGTCAGTGCCTTTTTTGAATGAGGACCTTGGTGTTTAGGTTACTATCTTTTTGAGTCATAACATTTCCATGACAGTTGTTGTTTCAGGTTCTCCATATTGGTATTTTTTGGATTATATGGGTGGCTTGGTTTTCAAGATAAGCATAAATCATGGAACTTATTGAACTAGTTGTGAAACTCACTCTCAGGCCCTCTGCTGGTTGGGGGTGATTTCAATGAGTTCCTTCTTCATCAAATAAAAAGAAGGGGATGCTTGAGGAGTGGGGATTCATTGAATGATTTTTGGAATTATCCTATTTTAAACTCTCTTCATGATCTTAGGTTTTCTGGAACTCCATTTACATGGAATCAGGGAAGATTAATAAAGAACTATATTTTTGAAAGGTTGGATAGATTTGTTGAAATAGATAAATGAAAATCTCTCTTCCATGCCTTCTTAATTGTTAATATACCTTCGGTTTCTTCTGACAATTTTTTGGTCATTTTTTCAAAAATCTCTCATGGGGAAAATAAGAGGCATGTGTGTGCCCTTCGCTTTGAATGTTTATGGCTCCAAGATAGTAATTGTGAGAAGGTGGTTAGGTTGGCTTGGGAAGGATTGAACTATTTATTTACCTTCAATATCCATAATATTTTTTCCTATTTACATAAGTGGATTGAGGTTACGTTCAATGATTTTGAAAGATGCATTAATGATATATAAAATTGCTTTAAGAGACTTCACTCTCTTCCCTATTGTGATTTTGTAATTAGGGATATCACTTTTGTGGAAAAGAATCTTAATGTGGTACTGAGGGAGAAGGAGAGATTTTTGTTCCTAAGGGAAAGAAAATACCATATTAGGTATGGTGACCAGAATACTATTTTTTCACCAAAAATCAAATTCAAGGAGGAGGAAAACCATATTGGTTAACATGAGAATCCTACTGGGAGGCTTGTTAACGATAACATTTATATTCACTACATTATTCTAAATTTTTTCAACAACCTCTATAAAACAGAAGGTAATTACACTTTTGTATATTTGAATATATGTATTCCAAAAAAATCACATTTGATATAAACTGTAAGTTGGAGAGAGATATCTCTTATGAATAAGTGTGTGGGTCTCTCCATCTTATTCACTCTACAAAGGCCCCGAGTCTTGATGTGTTTCATGCACTATTTTTGAAATTCATTTGGAAAATTATTGTGCCTGATGTGGTTACCCTAATTAAGGAGATATTGTAATGCCATGACCCCAGTTACCCAGAGTCGGTGCATTATCACATAACATTGGCATGATCACAAGAAAGATCAAGTCTCGAAAGACCGATTAGTTTAGTGGCCTTGGAATAACTAGATACATCCATAAAGTTTTACATTACATCATAAAAACATCTTGTCTTCATATCCCCTCATACTATCCCTGCAGTTCATTCATAAATTACTTCTTCATAATCCTGGGAAAAATAAAACATTGAAAGGGGTGATATCAGATGCTCAGTAAGGATAACATTATAGCAGAATCTTTCATAGATAAGCATAAACACTTAAGGCAGTTTATAACTAAAACAAAAGCCTTTTAAACTTGAACTTCAGCATAAAATGGCAAATATAAAATAAAATAATGCCATTTACTTACTCACATGGATATTCTATTAGTCGAACAATCCCATGCAATATCAATAACCACTTTCATAATGATGGAATGCATAATGCCAGACTATCATAACCACATAGTCAAGGCCTCGTGCCAAGACTACAAATAAGATTTTTCCAAGGCCTTGTGCCAAGACACTAGTTTATCTCATGAGACCTAGCGATGCATCGAGAAGAGATAGCGGGCTCCACCCGTAACTTATTAAGTCCAATTCATTCCTCATATGAACAGGTTTAAACATAACATAAACATTCGTATTAAAACTACCATACGAAATGTCAATACTTTTACCACAAACCATGAATGGTATAAAAATATCACATCCATAGTCAAACATAACTCATTCGATACAATATGGATGATTGTATTGTATCACATTAACCTCAATCAAGAATAATGAAGTATGTTGACATAGATGAAAATAATCATCAAAACTATTTGAGATAAATATCCCCCTTTTCTTGAAATCATTTAAAAGCCACACTATTTGTCAAGAAGCCATTCAAAAATAGATTTTTGAATCAAAGTGTCCCATACCACTTTGAAACTTTTAAAAGGAGTTTTAATTTTAAAACTTTAATGTCCATATAAATAAATCCTTAAAACCATTTTTAAAGCATGGACAATAATGAGCAAGATTTAGAAGAATAAGTCTTTAAAACATTTTAAAATGGTATTTTGGTTAGAGTTTCTAACCAAAAGAGAGACACTTGAATACAAATAATTGAGGTAATCAAAACATTGTAATATCATGAGAATAAAGGAATTCATGATATACTATGTCAAAGTACATTATATACACCATATAAAAGTGATTTGGTGTATAACAACGAAGAAGTCTCAATGGAATGTAAATTGAGATTAAATCTCTCATAAAGGTCATATCCTTAGGTTAAGGATAAATCAACGAAATAATTATGTGTGACAAATATAAATACACTAAATATGATTGGATATTCAGTGTAAAACAATCAAAGGAAATTCACACATATTCTTATAAAAACAACACCAATGAATTGGATGTTTAACTCAACAAATGGGGAATGAGTTAAAATTACTCTTATCAAATTCATATCAATGACTTGAGAAATTATCAATGGAGTGATTATGTGTATCAAATGTATATCCATAGAAAAGGGAGTGGAAATTATGACATAAACAAATGAATAGTGATTCCACACATAATCTTGGAGTAATATAATCAATGAAATATGCGTAAATCCAAATGATTGGAAATTGAAATTTCAAATCCCCTTATCGATTAGGTATCTTAAAAAACATACACCCATGAAAGAAGTATCATACCATGATGATGTAAATACCCATAAATTAAAGTATATTACACAATGAATACAATCATTGGAATTACAAATACACCACATGAAATAATTTAGTGGTTAACAATGGAATTCTCACGAAATTAAGAGTGAGTTAAGAAACCCCTTACCACGTTGTAATCAACTGAGTCGTATGGCCAAAAGTTAATAACCACCAAATGATTTACAGAATAACATGAATATAAATAGAATCATGATAATATATATCAAATGGCAGTAAAAATACACCACTTTCAATAATTTAGTGGCGAATAATGGAAATCTCACGGAATTGAAAGTGAGATAATAAAATCCCTTACTTTGTACCTTTTCCTTAGTCGACGGTAGGTTAACCTCCTCTTCTTCGGGTTCTTCCTTTTGATTTGATCAAAACGGCTCCTTAGGTTGGCTTTCTGATCAAACTAAGACCTCTAGGTTGTAGAGAGAGATGTTTAGAGAGTATTTGGGAAGGGGTTGGCCAATCCAAATGGCTTTGAATGTGTGTAGAAATGAGAAGGAGGAGTGCCCTTTTATAAGAGGGGTGAGGGGCACCTTTGGAAAAGCTAGAAATATTAATTTATAATAAATTCATATTCGGTTTCTAATGGCTCTAAAGTTGATTATTAAAAGTTTAAGGTGGGTATAGGTCGAAAACCATTCATCCAATATAATTTAGACAGGTTTGGGTCACTATATTAACCTTATCTTTTAGTTTTAACTCTTAGTTAATTAGTTTGACATTTACCATGTCACTTTGTATTTTTATATTATATAGTTAATAAACTTACTATATACATCCAATAAGCCCCCAAGTGGTCCATTAATTATATAAATACCATGATATAAGTCTCTTGGCCGAATATTAGATTTTTAGGAATTTAATATCAATTAATAATATAATATTTGTTTTAAAAACTCTTTTATGTCAATTTTGACACTATTCAATAGTTGATTTTTGTGAAACACATAACAGAATGATTACTTCAAACAAAGTTAATTAAAACAATACTAATATGTCATGTTATCCTAGAAAATTATTTTAATTCAATAAAATTATCAAATTATATTTATTTGGGTATTTATAATATCAATTATCCTAATTTTTCACTATTATGGTAATTACTGCATCACCATTGTGTCATAAATAAATTAACTTATTTAATGTCTAAAATTTATAAATAAAATATAATTATGTATGAAATCGTTTTAGCTTTCTAATTAATATTTATAGTCTAAAATCCAACATATATTACCCTATGTAACAATTGTTTTTCTAAAAGATATATGCTTGTGTCATTTTTGTATATATTTTAACTTAATTAAAATAAAGTGTCATTATCACTTACAAGTGGATCCATGGGGTCCCAAAATCGACCCAAAGATGCCCATGGTAGACCATGTATCAACCAATAAGGTTAAGACACGTTTTAGGATAATTTATTATTATGATAATATTATTTTTAACCCTTGTTTACCGGATTTACCCTTTAACCATGGTAAATAAAATATTTACCGAAGTAATTATCCAAAATGTCTAAAAATAAAAGTTACCTATTTACACAATTTGAACATAATAATTCCAAATATGGAATCCATTTTTCCAAATTCAAAACACAGAAGTGGCAGAAATTAATTTAAAATTAATTCCCGTTGTTAAAACAAAAAGCGTGTTTTTAAGAGATAATAACTATCAAAAGATTGGCACTTGTTTATGTCTGGTTTAAATGTGAAATTATGTTCAATGACCCACATTGTATTACATGGTAAAAATATGTTAAAAATATACTTTAAAACCACTCAAATTCATAATTTATCACTATTAATTATTTTTATTAAAAAAGTTTTTTTTAATTAAAATTTAGTAATTTTCACTATTCATCAAAATATGAAAGTTATCCGAAAAGTACCAAAATTTCACCCTAGGCTAATTTCGATATTCCGAATCCAAAAATGAAGTCCATTTTGAGAGATATAATTTATAAAATTTCAAAAAGTAGGTATTACTATTCATAACGGCTAGTTTGATTGGTTATGGTGTGTTAAAATCTCGAAGTTGCGTACAATGCACGCCATTGAATTATTCGAAAGGAAACGTACTGTGGAAGCTTGGGGTGTTACATTCTCCCCTCCTTCAATAAATTGCGTCCTCGCAGTTTTTAAAATTGTGCTTGGGAATAAAATGGAAAGTCCCACATCGGAAAAAGAGTCAATAAAACTATCACTTTAAAAGAAAGAAAGAGAGGTATAAAGGTCATCCAAGATAACCCATACTCAGATTCCATGTAGGAAAACATGGATATGGATGATAAACTAAGTGTCAAGTTCTGATGGAGAGGGATAGAAATCATGATCAGGAGAAGGTTAACAATAATAAAACCAAAAACTTGTGTTGGGACAAATGGCCATTAGTCTCCGAGTAGGAAAGTAAACAGACAACATTTTTTTTTGTTTTAAGTTACATTACATAAGGAAGAGGAATTCATTTATGATATTGACTAAGAAGATAAAGAGATATACTTAATTTTTAAGTAGAGTTTCATTATTTAATAACTTTTTACCACTAACTTATTTTTTTTGAACAATGAGTATTCAAGAAGAGTTGGTCACAATAAAAGAGCTAGAATAATCTTCTATAGAAATACATGATCCATGTAGGATAAACTATATATTTAACTTGTCTTTAGAGATTAATCAAAACCAAAATGGTTAGTATAAGATATGATGATCCCCCAAATGTATATTCCATTAGAGAAAAAAAATACTAATCTTAATTTCTAAAATTAAACCAACAATACCCCAAAGTTAAATAAATACCATTCAATAATAAATTTTCCTTAAAATCCTTCAATATAATCCAAACTAATATTGAAACCCAAAACTTATAAGAATGTAGTCTTCCATGTTAAATTGTATCTCCAAATGAAATCATCTACTCTTAAGGTCACATACTTAAAAGTAATTAACCTAATCACATATTCTTTATTATAGGTTAATCATTTCCATAAATAACCCAAATCACTATAGATCCATAATAAAAACATAGATAAAAATCCACCATTACTCCTCTAATGACATCCCATAGTATTTTATTTTCCTTGGACATATAGTGTTCCCAAAAAAGTGAACATCTTCCAAAATAACATTTATCACTTAATCACCAAATCATTTTCCTATGCTAAGGGTATTCATTTGATAAGACATAAGAACCCAAATCAACATATTATTGATCAATAAAATCATTTAACTAAAGAAAATAGTCACACTAACCAGGGACTTCACTTAGTCCAGTGGTAGGCGATAAATCCCAATCGCATTTTGGTTGTGGGTTCGATTCCCACAGGTTTGTCCGATGCGACGGGTTGTCACACGGTCTATGTGTTGTCCTTTTTCAAAAACTATATTTTATAATATTACCAAAATGAGATAAATTCCTCAAAATAACATAATTTAACCACAAATGTTATATCATACCTTGAATTTTCATCCCAAATTATAATAACTTATAATTTTCTCAAACCCCAATGATCATATAAAACCAAATGGTTATTTATACCTATATCCACAAGAGAAGAGACAATTCTTCCTCAAATATCATTCTCACATGGAAAACTACGGGGTTACAAATAAAAGAGAAAATTATTCCAAAGTAAACCCATCAACAAGGAGATCTAATACTTTTTAAACATTTATCCAACCATTTATTTCCACATAGCTTCTTCTTTGACCAATAAAATATCCTATAGAATAGTACATTCACTCGGGTAATGGCCAGGTCCCCTACATTTACGGAAAATGACTGTAAATGGACTCTTAGGACCATTTTTATCTTCTTCCATAGTACTCTTCATTTTTCTTTGGCAATTCTTCACTTTATGTCCTTCCTTCCCACACGTAAATCATTTCGTTGTCCAATTGAGACACTTTCCTGGTTGTCTCCTTCCACATTTCCTGCATGATGAAAATTGAGGGTTCTTTTCTCTATGGTCTCCATTGCTGGAGCTCTTATCATTCATCACCTTTCTCTTCCTTGTTGAGTCTGGTAGTTGGTTAATATATATGTTGTTGATCATATTTTTGGAAAACTGATTTGGCATAAAGATGATATCTTTTATGCCTATCAACATTCCATTTTGTTGCTCATTTCCACCACCGTTCCCATCTTGTACATCATTCTCAAAGTCACTATGACTTCCTTGGAATCCAGCCATTGACTAAAACCAGAAATCATTGTGTGAGTAACAGTAGTCGTAAAATAATTTAGAGATTAAAATGTCACCATATTCTCAATTTGAAACATATTAGGATTAACCAAGGTCATTTACTCTCATCTTATATATATATTAATTAAATCGGTTTGTAAAGAAAATGTAAATTATCCTAAGCATATCCCCCGGGAGTGTCATAACCAAGAGTGTAGGAAGGCCTGTTGTCGTGCACCAGTTCTCGTTCGAGTCTAGCTCAAAGCGGTGATTTCGGGTTTTACCCCTAGGTACATCTGTGCCAGAGCTGCCTCTATCTGCTCGTATCCAGACAGGTATGTATTGCTCGCAAAACTCACAAAATTTCTACAATACCAAAATTCTAGGAAGTTCTTCTATACTAATCCTCAAAGTTCATCTTAGGTCTACGTGCTCTAATCAAAGTTTATCTAAATCTAGCTTCCAAGGTTTGTACTAAACTTCCTCTGATACCAACTGTAATGCCCCGACCCCAGTTACCCAGAGTCGGTGCATTATTACATAACATTGGCATGATCACAAGAAGGATCAATTCTCGAAAGACCGATTAGTTTAGTAGCCTTGGAATAACTAGATACATCCATAAAGTTTTACATTACATCATAAAAAAATATCTTGTCCTCATATCCCCTCATACTATCCCGGCAGGTCATTCATAAATTACTTCTTCATAATCCTGGGAAAAATAAAACATTGAAAGGGGTGAGATCAGATGCTCAGTAAGGATAACATTATAGGAGAAGCTTTCATAGATAAGCATAAACACTTAAGGCAGTTTATAACTAAAACAAAAGCCTTTTAAAATTGAACTTCAGCATAAAATGGAAAAGATAAAATAAAATAATGTCATTTACTTACTCACATGGATATTCTACTAGTCAAACAATCCCAAGCAATATCAATAACCACTTTCATAATGATGGAATGCATAATGCCAGACTATCATAACCACATAGTCAAGGCCTCGTGCCAAGACTACAAATAAGATTTTTCCAAGGCCTTGTTCCAAGAAACTAGTTTGTCTCATGAGACCTACCGATGCATCTAGGAGATATAGCGGGCTCCACCCGTCACTTATTAAGTCCAATTCATTCCTCATATGAACAGGTTTAAACATAACATAAACATTCGTATTAAAACTAGCATACGAAATGTCAATACTTTTACCACAAACCATGAATGGTATAAAAATATCACATCCATAGTCAAACATAACTCATTCGATACAATATGGAATATTGTATTGTATCACATTAACCTCAATCAAGAATAATGAAGGATTTTGACATAGATGAAAATAATCATCAAAACTATTTGAGAGAAATATCCCCCTTTTCTTGAAATCATTTAAAAGTCACACTATTTGTCAAGAAGCCATTCAAAAATAGATTTTTGAATTAAAGTGTCCCATACCACTTTGAAACTTTTAAAAGGAGTTTTAATTTTAAAACTTTAATGTACATATAAATAAATCCTTAAAACCATTTTTAAAGCATTGACATTAATGAGAAATATTTAGAAGAATAAGTCTTTAAAACATTTTAAAATGGTATTTTGGTTAGAGTTTCTAACCAAAAGATAGACACTTGAATACAAATAATTGAGTTAATAAAAACATTGTAATATCATGAGAATAAAGGAATTCATGATATACTATGTCAAAGTAAATTATATACACCATATAAAAGTGATTTGGTGTATAACAACGAAGAAGTCTCAATGGAATGTAAATTGAGATGAAATCTATCATAAAGGCCGTATCCTTAGGTTAAGGATAAATCAACGACATAATTATGTGTGACAAATATAAATACACTAAATATGATTGGATATTCAGTGTAAAACAATCAAAGGACATTCACACATATTCTTATAAAAACACACCAATTAATTGGATGTTTAACTCAAAAAATGGAGAATGAGTTAAAATTACTCTTATCAAATTCATATCAATGACTTGAGAAATTATCAATGGAGTGATTATGTGTATCAAATGTATATCCACAGGAAAGGGAGTGGAAATTATGACATAATCAAATGAATAGTGATTCCACACATAATCTTGGTGTAATATAATCAATGAAATATGCGTAAATCCAAATGAGTGGAAATTGAAATTTCAAATTCCCTTATCGATTAGGTAACTTACGAAACATACACCCATGAAAGAAGTATCATACCATGATGATGTAAATACCCATAAATTAAAGTATATTACACAATGAATACAATCATGGTAAGTACACATACACCACATGCAATAATTTAGTTGTGAACAATGGAATTCTCACGAAATTAAGAGTGAGTTAAAAAACCCCTTACCACGTTGTAATCAACTGAGTCGTATGGCCAAAAGTTAATAACCACCAAATGATTTACAGAATAACATGAATATAAAGAGAATCATGATAATATATATCAAATGGCAGTACACAATACACCACTTTCAAGAATTTAGTGGCGAACAATGTAAATCTCACGGAATTGAAAGTGAGATAAAAAAATCCCTTACTTTGTACTTTTTCCTTGGTCGATGGTAGGTTAACCTCCTCTTCTTCGGGTTCTTCCTTTTGATTTAATCAAAAGGGCTCTTTAGGTTGGCTTTCTGATCAAACTAATACCTCTAGGTTGTAGTGAGGGTAGTTGAGAGAGTATTTGGGCTGGGGTTGTCCGAACCAAAAGGCTTTTAAGGAGTGTAGAAATGAGAAGGAGGAGTGCCCTTTTATAAGAGGGGTGAGGGGCACCTTTGGAAAAGCTAGAAATATTAATTTATAATAAATTCATATTCGGTTTCTAATGGCTCCAAAGTTGATTATTCAAAGGTTAAGGTGGGGATATGTCGAAAAACATTCTTCCAATATCATTTAGACAGGTTTGGGTCACTATATTAACCTTATCTTTTAGTTTTAACTCTTAGTTAATTAGTTTGACATTTACCATGTCACTTTGTATTTTTATATTATATAGTTAATAAACATACTATATACATCCAAGCGGCCCCCAAGTGGTCCATTAATGATATAAATATCATGATATAAGTCTCTTGGCTGAACATTAGATTTTTAGGAATTTAATATCAATTAATAATATAATATTTGTTTTAAAAACTCTTTTATGTCAATTTTGACACTATTCAATAATTGATTTTTGTGAAACACATAACAGAATGATTACTTCGAAAAAAAAGTTAATTAAATCAATCCTAATATGTAATGTTATCCTATAAAATTAGTGTTATTCAATATAAGTAGCAAATTATATTTATTTTGGTATTTATAATATCAATTATTCTAATTTTTCACTATTATGGTAATTACTGCATCACTATTGTGTCATAAATAAATTAACTTATTTAATGTCTAAAAATTATAAATAAACTATCATTATGTAGGAAATCATTTTATATTTCTAATGACTATTTATAGTCTAAAATCCAACATATATAACCCTATTTAACAATTGTTTTGCTAAAAGATATATGCTTGTGTCATTTTTGTATTTATTTTAACTTAATTAAAATAAAGTGTCATTATCACTTACAAGTGGATCCATGGGGTCCCAAAATCGACCCAAATATGCCCATGGTCGACCATCTATCAACCAATAAGGTTAAGACACGTTTTAGTGTAATTTATTATTATTATATTATTATTTTTTAACCCTTGTTTACCGGATTTACCCTTTAACCATGGTAAATAAAATATTAACCAAAGTAATTATCCAAAATGTCTAAAAATAAAAGTTACCTATTTACACAATTTGAACATCCTGATTCTAAATATGGAATCCATTTTTCCAAATTCAAAACAAAGAAGTGGCAGAAATTAATTTAAAATTAATTCCCGTTGTTAAAACAAAAAGCGTGTTTTTAAGAGATAATAACTATCAAAAGAATGGCACTTGTTTATGTCTGGTTTAAATGTGAAATTATGTTCAATGACCCACATTGTATTAAATGGTAAAAATTTATTATAAATATACTTTAAAACCACTCAAATTCATAATTTATCACTATTAATTATTTTTATTAAAAAAGTTTTTTTTAATTAAAATTTAGTAATTTTCACTATTAATCAAAATATGAAAGTTATCCGAAAAGTACCAAAATTTCACCCTAGGATAATTTCGATATTAAGAATCCAAAAATGAAGTTCATTTTGAGAGATAGAATTTATAAAATTTCAAAAAGTAGGTATTACTATTCATAACGGCTAGTTTGATTGATTATGGTGTGTTAAAATCTCGAAGTTGCGTACAATGCACGCCATTGCATTATTCGAAAGGAAACGTACCGTGGAAGCTTGGGGTGTTACAGATATGGTTAGGAAGATTTTCTCTCAAATCCCTAAATAAAACTCTTATTACTCTCATACCAAAAACCCAGTTCCCATCAATAATCATGAATTTTGACCAATCAATTTTTGCAATGTCATTTACAAAATATTTTCCAAGATCTTGGGGGCTAGGCTTAGGGATTTCCTCCCATAGATTGTTACTAAAAATCAATGATCTTTGGTCCCAAGGAGATCTGTTACTGACAATGCATCCATTTCATATGAATTATTCTATTCTATGAAAACTCGGTCTTCATCCAAAAAAAGGAATTTTGATAATGAAATTAGATATGATAAAAGATTATGATACAGTCAACACCTTTTCTTAAACTCTTTCTTTTTAGGATGGCTTTTGGATGAAATGGATCATTAATATCATGAAAAATGTTATGGTTGTCTCTTTTAGAATTAATATTAATGGGGCCCCTTTGGAGAGTTTTAATCCCTCGAGAGGTTTTTGTTAAAGGGATCCACTCTCGAATTATATTTTTATTCTGATGGAAGATGTTTTTTCCCATATACTTTTGAAATTTGTGGAGCAAGGATTTATCCATGGTGATAAGGTATGTCAACATAACGCCCTCTCTCACATCTCTTCTTTGTAGATAATAGTATCCTTTTTGCACGTGCTACCTAGAAAGAGAGCAGTTTCGTTATGAAAATCATTAATTTGTATGAAAGGGGTTCTGGGAAATGTATTAACCCTCTGAAGTTTGAATTATCCTTCAGTAAATGCATGGCATAAGAAAATAGGGAGGAATTACAGTGGTTGAGTGGTTTCCCTCTAGTCAAAAAGTATCTAAAATACATGGGCCTCCCGACCATTATTGGTAGATCAAAGAAACAAGTTTTCTCTTCAATCATGGATAGAGTGGAAAATTTTATTTAGTTATGGCCTAGTAGGATGATATCCAAGGTAGGGAAGGATGTTCTAATTACGTCAGTGGCCCATGATATCCCATCTTATGATATGTCGTTATTCAAATTTTTGGAATTTCTAGTTGATCAAATACATTCTTTTTTAGATAAATTTTTGTGGGGATCCCACAATGACAGACATAACCCCTATTGGAATTATTGGGAGAAATTGTGTGTTTTTAAGTATCGTAGAGGTTTCGGCTTTAGGAATCTAGAATGGTTTAATGAGGAACTTTGGGAGAAGCAAGGATTGTGCCTTCTCTCCAATCCAAATGCCCTCTTCCCAGAGGTTATGTGTGCAAAATATTTTCCTCATTCCGACTATTTGAATTCCCAGGTAGGATCGCGACCAATTTTTATGCGGAGAAGAATATGGGGTGATAAATATCTTTTTGAGAGAGGATTTTTTTTTTGAATTTATTATGGAAAGGATATTAGTGTTTGGAATTATCTGTGGCTAGAAAATGGAGAAAACCTTAAGGTTTCCACGACTACTATCATAGGCTTTGAAAATTCAAGGGTGAAAGATATGATCAATAATTCGTTAGAGGACTGGGATCAGGGGATGAATTGTAGCTGGTTTAATGATGTCGATCATCATATCATTTTCATTATTCCTATCATGCTAGGGATGGGTAATTACTAGACTTTCTGAATAGGGAATCTTGTTGGGAGGCTTTCAGTTCATTCAGGCTACAAAATGTGATTACATTGTTTGGCTTAAACCCATCCTATTGATTCTTGGAGAATTCTCTGGTGGCTCACTACTCGTCCCATTGTAAAAAAATTGGTGGCAGGTTTGCGCTGGTGTACTTCCAACTTGCAACCTTTTGGTATGATGACATCTTGTGGAGGACAACAACTATCCTTTGTACCTCCAAGATGTGGAACCTCATTTGAATGCAATTCTATTTTTTATGGGTTGGAAGGGGTTTGGAATGAATGGGCACTGAACATTAATAAATTCTTTGATCCATAGGTTGGGTAGGTCCAAAACCTCAATAAATGGGTCTTTGTTGGAACCGAACATGGTAGGGATCCTTTGCACAATTTCTTGGTTAATTTGGACTAGAAAAAATGAGTGCATTTTCCAAAAGGAGGTGGAACAATATCATATTTGGATTGATAGGTCCATTGAATGAATTACTTTTTGGAATGAGAATGATGTGAGTCCCTTTTTGGGTAGTACTCGGTAGGATTCTCATTGTTGGACTCCTCCCCCAAAGGGTTTTATAAAAATTAATATAGATGTGTCTGTATCTTCTAATTCGAGGTTTGGTGTTTGATTCATTACTCATCACAGTAATGGATAGGTTTTGGAATCCCATTTCATAGTTTTCCAAGACTCTTGGAGTCCTGAGGTGGTGTGGGTATATGTTATCCTTCATGGGATCCTTCTTGCTCGCTCAAAAGATTAGAAATTTATTTTAGTGGAATCATATTTCCTTGAACTGATTACCACCTTATCAAAGAAGGAGGCAGACTTTCACTCATTTGGCCACATCCTAAGAAATATTTTGTAACACCCCAAGCTTCCACAGTACATTTCCTTTTGAATAATGTAGTATCTTTCATTGTACACAACTTGGATTTTTAACACACCACGACCAATGAAACCATCCTTTATGAATAGTAATACCCACTTTTTGAAATTTTATAAATTTTAATTTTCAAAATGTACTTCATTTTTGGATTCAGAATATCAAAATTAACTTAGGGTTAATTTTTGGTATTTTTCCGAAAACATTCAATTTTTGATGAATAGTGAAAAACGTTGTGTTATTGTTTAAAACCAAATTTTTATTTACATAATTAGTTATTTTATTTTAATTTATTTAAGGTAAAAATTGATACATAATACTTATATATTTTCAATGTAATTCATTGGATTCATTTTATAATAAGTTTAGATATATAAACATTTATTGAACTTTTTACCGTCTTTTACCCACCTTCGAGGTGCATTTGAAAATTTGCATAAAACTTAATTTTACCACTTCTATGAGTTGAATTTAAAAAATCCAAGATACACAGTTAACATCAGTAAGTAAAATTTGGTTCAATAAGATGAAAATAATTTTTGGTGAATAGTAACTTTTTACTTTTATTTGCCACGGTTAAAATTAAATAGAGTAATTAAGAGTAAAAATGATATTATAATTACCCTAACACATGTAATAATTCTATTGTATAAGTGTAATTCGATCAAAAAAACATTAGGAATAAAATATGATCCTCTTTGGTCCACTTGGATTAGATTAGGACATTTATCATTATTTTATTTAAAGAAGAGTTAAAAGTGTTAAATTCAAAGATTAATAACAAAACCATTTTTAATATAGGGTTACAAATAAATTAAATTCGACTAAAAATATTCATTAGAAATAAAAAAATATTTCCTACATAATGGTATTTTATTTATAATTTTTAGACATTAAATAATTTAATTTATTTATGACACAATGATGATGCACTAATTAACTTATTAATGAAATATTAAAATAATTGATATTATAAATATCCAAATAAATGTAAATTGAGACATATAATGAATTAAACTAATTTATAGTTTAATATGACATGTTAGGGTTGATTAAATAAATTTTATGTTAAGTTATAAAGTTTTTATGGCTTCCAAAAAAAATCAAATACTAAATAGTGTCAAAATTGACATAATTGATTTTTTAAAACAAATACTATATTATTAATTGATATAATATTCTTAAAATATAATGTTCAGACAAAGGACTTAAATAAGGTTATATATATCAATAAATAACTACTAGGGGTTCTTTTGGAAATTTATAATAAGTTTATTAACCAAATATTATAAAAATTCAAAGAGACATGGTAAATGTAAAACTATTTAACTATGAGTTAAATCTAAAATATAAGGTTAATATGGATACCTAAACCTGACTAAAACCTATTGGTTGAGAGGTTTTAGACCCATACCTACATTATCCTATAAATAAATCATTTTTGAGCCATTAGAAACCGAAAATGATTTTATTATAAAATAATATTTCAATCTTTTCTTAAAGTGACCCCCACCTCTCTTATAAAAGGGTACATCCCCTTCTCTTAATTTCACAACTCCAAAGCCATTTGGCTCGGCCAACCCCTGACCAATTTTTTTCCCAACTTCCCTCAAATCAACCTAAAGGCCTTACTTTTATCATAAATCTAACTTAAGGATCCCTTTTGATCAACTCAAATAGAAACACCAGAAGAAGAAGTAATAATTTCACCACCCTCTTTCAAGTTATTTTATTCTTCCACTTCCTATTTCTTTGTTATTTTCATACCAAAATAAAAAATTCAATATCTTATACATACTGTAATATTATTATAAATATGGGACAACCATATTATTTATTCTATCCATTTTATAAATGACAAAGTGACCATACGTGCGTACGTACGGCTTACCGTCTCCACGTCGTGGTGTATTTTGTTATTCAAACACTTCATTATTTGGATGGGTATAATAATGAGTATAAATGATGTAAATAATAAATATAACATGTTAATTATTCTCTATATATGATATACTATCCAATTACATACGATTTTACTATCAATATAATGATATTTTCCCTCGTGCGTACATATGGATTACCACCTCCATGAACGCAATGAGATTCATTCCCCGTCATAATCATTCAAGAATAGTTTTCATTTTATGGTTAAAAATAATGTTTATGAACAAAATATAATTCTATATATGAATCAAATAAATCTTATACATAAAAAACATGGCTTATGTAACCAGGCATATAAAGGAAAATGAATCAGTTAACACCTGAAACGACGATACTATTGAAATATTATTAACAAAGCAATATTAGAGGGTCATATATGATATCATATTTATGTTTATAGTTCTTGTATAATTATATAACAATTATTTAACTATTATAAAGGATATTAATGTAACATTTACCATGGAAAATTACAAGGTAAGTGTTAATTCTACAATCTCTTTACTTATCTGAGGTTGTTAATATGTAAGTATTTACTGGGACCTCTTTATAATCCACATCTGTGTTTTCTTAAAAATGTAATTCAAAACATTTTTATTATTTACTATACTACGGGTTAAATCCATTTATACCCTTATTTTACCATATATATTATAAAATAAATCTTTCCGTTGTTTTCCAAATAAGGTACTTTATGACCTTTTTGACAAAATTATGGTAAGAATGTATTTTTTTAACATATACGGAAGGTGCATCTATTTTCCGCCATTATAACATCGTCGAAGCTTCCCATACAAGCTTATAAGAATATTTTCAAAATAAATTTTTTCTTTTATAATAATTTGAATTTAAATGATTTCAAAATAGAAAAAAGTATTTATTTCAAATAGTTTTCATTTCAACTTTGTCAACATCCTTTGATGGATTTTAAACTTCTTTGTAGTTGATTTATTATGATACAAATCTTAAATATTGTATTGAAGGTTTTGTGATATTCTTGACTGTGGTTGTGTTATTTTTATACCATTCGTGTTTTATGGTTAAAGTATTAACATTTCTTATGATAGTTTTAATATGAATGTTTATGTTATGTTTAAACCTTTTCATATGAGGAATGAATTGGACTTAGTAAGTGACTAGTGGAGCTTTCTATAGCTCCTCGATGCATCGGTAGGTCTCATGAAACAAACTAGTGTCCTGGAACAAGAACTTGAAAAAATCATATTTGTTGTCTTGGCACAAGGCCTTGACTATGTGGTTATAAAGTCTGGCATTATGCATTCCATCATTATGAAATTGGCTATTGATATTACATGTGATTATTTGACTAGTAGAATATCCATGTGAATAAGTAAATGGAATTATTTGATTTATATTGGCCATATTATTCAGAAGTTTATGTTTAAAATGCTTATGCTTTATTCTTATACATTAACTTAAATAATTATGCTTATTTATTAAAGTTTCTGCTATATTGTTATCCTTATCGGGCATTTGATCTCACACCTTACTATGTTTTATTTTTTCCAAGATGAGAAGAATTATATTCTAAATGACATACAGGGATAGTCTAAGAGATATGAATGTGGTCAATGGAGATAATTTTGTTTTTTTTTTCATTTTATAATGTAATGTAAAACTTATGAATGTATCTAGTACTTCCAAGGCTACTAAACTGATCGGTCTTTTGGGATTTGATCCCTTTTGATCATTCTAATGTTATGTAACAATGCACCAACTATGGGTAACTGGGTTCAGGGCATTATAGTTGGTATTAGATTAAGTTTAGTACAAACCTTGGAAACTAGATCTATATATACTTGATTAGAGCACATTACCCTAAGATAGAGTTTGAGGATTTGTATAGAAGAACTTCCTAGAATTTAGGTAATGTAGATATTTTTTGTATTTTCCAAGAAATACATCCATGTCTGGATATGATTAGGTATAGGGGGATCTCACACAGATGTACCTGGGATTGAAAACTCCGACAAGGAGTTTCGGCCTTGATCTGGGGTATCCTAGTACACAACAACGGGCTTTGCTACACTATTGGTTATGACACTCCCATGGGATATGCTTAAGAAAATTCACATTTTCTTTACAAACCATTATTAAGGATTTATGAGTATATAACTCCTCAAAGAAATTTTTTTTATAATTATGGATTATATCCATAAACTATTCAATTTATCCTAAGTATTTTACAAGTTTGGAATTATGTATTGCGATTCATAAACTACTCTACTGTATGCTATTATTTAGAAATGGTGCCTAGTGGAAGGAATGGAAACTGTGTCAATGCACATAATACATGTTGGTATTTTCCTCCTACTCAAGATAATTATAGTGGAGCTGGTGATAAAACGGGTGATGATCACCTTATCACCATACTGGGACAACTCACTCAGGTTATGAATAGTAACATTACATGTATGGAGCACCTTGAACCACACCTCAGAGGATCAATGTTAGACCACTTCATGAGGTAGAAACCACAAACATTAAGTGGGAGTATAAATCCATTAATATCTGAGCAATGCATATGTTACTTAAAGAAAATATTTCATTCTTTGGGGATTAGAAAAAGGGAAAAAGTTTTCCTGGCAGTTTATTGCCTCATGGAAGATGTAGATCAATAGTGCTCATTAATTCAAAACACAAAGGAAGATGAAGAACTATCAAATAGGGAATGGAGAGAGCTTAAATAGATTTTCTTATAAAAATACTTTCCTTGTGACCATCGATCAGATATGGAAAGACAATTTCTGAGTCTGAGGGAAAAAGAGGATGAGAATATCGCAAAGTATGAGGCTAACTTTACAAGGTTAACAAGGCATGAAACAGATTATATATGTAACCCAAGGAGTAAGATTGATCAATACTTTGATGGGTTAAAACCATTCCTTCATTGAGAATTAGTCTCAAAATCCTTTTCTTCGTACGAAGATATTGTCTTATGTGGTATCAAGATAGAAAAAGAATTCTCTATGTCTTATGACATTAAAGAAAAGCAAGAGAAGAAGATATCTACTGAACACTCTGGAAATGGAAATAAGGGGAATAAGGAAAAAATTGAATATCCATCCTATGGTAAATGTGGGAAGAAACACCTCGGTGCTTTCCTAAAGTGAATGAGAGACTATTGTAAGTGTGGTGAAAAATGCCACCAAGATCATGATTGTAAGGGGAAGAAAGAGGCTGTCAATTTTGAATTCTACAATTATAGATAAAAGGGGAATTATGAAAACGAATGTCCTAAGAGCCAAGGAAACTTACCTCAGAAAAGGCCAAAGGAAAAAGGCCAATCTTATGCGATCACTACTGCTGAGGTTGAAGCTCTGAAAGGCATGGTGTCAAGTAATTTAATGGTTTCCTCAAGTTTATACAATGCTTTATTTGATTCTGAATCATCTCATTATTTCATATCTTCTTATTTTTCTAAGAAAATTAGATATTTCCAATTTGATTTAACAATGGATTTTTCAGTCAAAATTCCCAAGGGAAGTATCATTGCGACAAAGTTTTGTGAATCAGTTCCCATTAGGGCATATAAATATTCTTTATCCACTGATCTCATCATCATACCCATGATTTAATTTGATATAATCCTTCATATGGATCGAATTTCAGACCATGATGCAGAAATTTATTATAAGAAGAAATAGGTTAAAATTTATGATGATGATATGGAGTATCTTATTTTTAGAGCGGAAACATCACTGTCTGATTCTTATCTAGATCTAGCCCCAGTAGCTCTACTAAATTCAATTATTGTGGAAGAATAGAATGAAATAACTATGGGTGAGGAAAATAATGTTTGAATAGAGGATGTAACTATTGTTCAATAATATGTTGTTGTGTTTCCAGAGGATTTACCTGGACATCCTCTAGAATGAGAAATTGAGTTTTCTATTGATTTAATTACTTGTTCAAGGCCCATATAGAAGACAACTTATAGAATGAACACTGTGTAATTAGTAGAACTAGAGGAATTGAGTAATAAGGGATTCATTCTCCGTAGTGTTTCTCCATGGAGAGCCCCTGTCCTTTTTGTTAAGAAGTAAGACAGATCTATGAGGTTGTGCATTGACTATAGGGAGATCAATGATATAACAAGAAAGAACAAGTATCCCCTACCTCGAATAGATGATTTATTCGACCAACTTCATGGAGATAAATATTTTTCAAAGATTGACCTTTGATCTGGATATCATCAGTTTTGTGTGAAGAAGGAACACATTTGGAAAATAGCATTTCGAACCAGGTACGGGCATTACGAGTTTACAGTAATGCTATTTGGTTTAACTAATGCACCCTTTGTCTTCATGGATCTAATGAATAGTGCTTTCAAGGAATATATTGATGAATTTGTAGTGGTATTTATTAATGATATATTTTTATACTCAAAAATATATGAAGATCATGAAAATCACTTGCGCACTATTCTGAAAACCCTCAGAAGAAATGAATTATATGGGAAGTTTAGAAATTGTAAATTCTGGCTTCAAGAGATTTCTTTTCTTGGACATATTATCTCAAAGTATGGAATCTCTGTTGATCCTTCAAAGACCAAGGCAATCCATAAATGTCCAGCACCAACGAGTATAACTGAGGTGCACAATTTTATTGGTTTAACTAGTTTTTATCGATGTTTCATCCAGAATTTTTCTTGGTTTTCTAACCCGCTAACCAAGCTCACACATAAAGGGATTAAATTTGTTTGGACGAGAGAGTGTGATTAATGTTTTTAAGACCCTAAGAGAATATTATTCAATGCTCCTATTTTGACTCTACCATCAGGGAATGACGAGTTTTTTATTTATAGTGATGCATCAAAGAATGGACTTGGTTGTGTCCTTATGCAGAATGATAGGGTTATTGCATATGCATCACGACAGCTAAAAAATCATGAGCAAAACTATCCCACTCATGATATTGAGTTATAAGCTATAATATTTTCTTTGAATATATGGAGACGTTATATCTATGGTAAAAAATGTAATATATATACCGATCACAAGAGTTTGAAGTATATTTTCTCACAGAAAGAAATCAACATGAGGCAAATACAATGGCTTAAACTACTCAAAGATTATGATTTTATTATACACTAAAACACATGGAAGGAAAATAATGTGGCAGATGATTTTAGAAAAAAGGATCATGGATTTTTTAACAAGATCATAGTTGAAATGGATCCTATGTTCATGGATATAGTAAAGATGGTCATGGTAATAACCATGGAAGGTGAAAAATCAATACTTTTTCAAATGGTTGCCAAACCATATTTACTAGAAAGGATAAATAGTTCCCAGACTGATGATGAGGAGTTTCAAAAGATGATTAAAGCTATAAATTATGGTATATTGAGTGAATTCATATATGAAGATGGAATTTTGAAATCTGGGAAGAGACTTTGTGTTCCTAACATACCTAATCTAAAAAAGGAACTATGGGATGATGCTCATAGCTCCAATTTCTATATACACCCTGGTAGCACCAATATGTATAGAGATTTGAAGGAATATTTTTTATGGGACAATATGAAGAGGGATATCTCTGATTTTGTTTCAAGATGTATTGTTTTTCAACATGTGAAAGATGGAAGGAAACAACCTGGAGGAGTCATGTAACCTCTTCACATACCTAAGTGGAAATGGTATAATATTATGATGGACTTTTTCATGGGGCTACCAAAGACTCCTAGAACGAATTATGCAATATGTTTCATTGTTGGTCATCTTAACAGGTCAGCACATTGTTTTTCTATAAGAGATGATTTACCACTTGAACGTCTGGAAAGACTATATATTATTGAAGCTGTATGACTCCATGGTGTACACCTAGTGATTGTTTCTGATCATGATCCCCATTTTACATCAAGATTCTGGAATAGTCTTTAGACTAACTTGGATACTGAACTTTGTTTGAGCACTGCCTACCACCCTCAAACCGATGGACAATCAGAACAGACTATTAAAACCATAGAAGACATGTTGAGATCTTACTCACTTGACTTTCAAGGTATGTAGGATAAATATCTACCTCTATTATAATTTTCCTATAAAAATAGCTTCCATTCAAGTATTCAGATGGAACCATATGAAGTTTTATATAGAAATAGATGTCACGCACCAACTATTTGTGATGATGTTGGTGAAAGAAATCTCGTAAGCCCAGAACTTGTTGAGGAGACAATGAAAAAAGTGAAGATTATCCAAACCCACATCAAAGCATCCCAATGTAGGCAAAAGAGAAATGACGATAACCGGAGGAAGGATTTGGAATTTCAAGTAGGAGACCATGTTTTCTTGAAGGCATCTCCATGGATAGGTGTTATACATTTCGGTAAGAAAGGTAAATTGAGTCCCAGGTACATCGGACCTTTCAAAATTCTAGAACGAATTGGATTTTTGGCTTATCGTTTGGAAATGCATCCAAGTCTCTCCAAAGTTCATGATGTGTTCCGCGTATCACTATTGAGAAAATACATGCCGGACCCAATGCATGTACTCACCTATGAAGAAATAGAACTGGAACCTGATCTGTCTTATTTCAAAGAGCCTATCAGAATCCTTGATACCAAAGAACAAGTGTTGAGAAACTGGATGACTCATCTGGTGAAAGTTCTATAGAGAATCCATAAGATGGAAGAGGCAACGTGGGAACCATAGAAACTTATGATGAAGAACCACCAGAATCTTTTTATGAAGTAATATTCTAGAAATTTTGAGGATGAAATTATTTTAAGGAGTGGAGAATGTAACACCCCAAACATCCACAGTATGTTTCCCTTTAAATAATGTAGTAGCTTGCGTTGTACGCAACATGGAGTTTTAACACACAACAACCAATGAAACTAGCTGTTAGGAATTGTAATACCCACTTTTTGAAATTTTAAAAAATTTAATTTTCAAAATGGACTTCATTTTTTGGATTCGGAATATCAAAATTAGCTTAGGTTAAATTTTTGGTATTTTTCTAAAAACTTTCATTTTTTCATGAATAGTGAAAAACACAGCGTTATTGTTTAAAACCAACTTTTTATTTAAATAATTAGTTGTTTTATTTTAATTTATTTTAGGTAAAAATAGATACATAATACCTATATATGTCCAATGTAATTAATTGGAGTCATTTTATAATAATTATATATATAAAAAATTTTATTGAACTTTTTACTGTCTTTTACCCACCTTCTAGGAGCATTTGAAAATTTGCATAAAACATAATTTTACCGCTTTTATGAGTTGAAATTCAAAAATCTGAGAGACTCAGTTAACATTAGTAAGTAAAATTTGGTTCAATAAAATGAAATTAATTTTCGGTGAATAGTTACTTTTGACTTTTATTTACCATGGTTAAAAAGTAAATAGGGTAATTAAGGGTAAAAATGATATTATAATTACCCTAAAACATGTAATAATTCTATTGGATAAGTGTAATTCAACCAAAAACAACCTTAGGAATAAAATATGATCTTCTTTGGTCCATTTGGATTAGATTTGAACATTTATTATTATTTTATTTAAAGAAGAGTTAAAAGTGTTAAATTCAATGTTTAATAACTAAACCATTTTTAATATAGGTTTACACATAAGATAAATTCGACTATAAATATTCATTAGAAATATAAAAATATTTCCTACATAATGCTATTTTATTTATAAATTTTAGACATTAAACATTTTAATTTATTTACAACCCAACGATGATGCAGTAATTACTTTATTAGAAAAATATTAAACTAATTGATATTATAAATATCCAAATAAATCTAAATTGAGACTTATGATGAATTAAACTAATTTTATAGTTTAATATGAAATGTTATTGTTTATTAAAAAAACTTATTTTAAGTGATAATATTTTTATATATTTTAAAAAAATAAAATACTAAACAGTGTCAAAATTAACATAATTGAGTTTTTATAACAAATACTATATTATTAATTGATATAATATTCCTAAAAATCTAGGGTTCGTCCAAAGGGATTAGATAATGTTATATATATAAATAATTAACCACTTTGGGTTCACTTGGTAGTTTCTAGTACATTTATTAACCATATAATATAAAAATAAAAAGAGACATCACAAATGTCAAACTATTTAACTAAGAGTTAAATCTAAAAGATAAGGTTAATATGGTAACCTAAACCTATCTAAAACCTATTGGATGAGAGGTTTTAGACTCATACACACATTATCCTTGAAATAAATCATTTTGGTTCCATTAGAATCTGAAAATAATTTTATTATAAAATAATAATCCAAGCTTTTCCTAAAGTGACCCTCACCTATCTTATAAACGGGTACTTCCCCTTCTCTAAATTTCACACCTCCAAAGCCATTTGGCTCGGCCAATACCTTCCCAAATACCTTCACAACTTCCCTCACTTCATCTTAGACTCCTCACTTTGATCATAAATCCAACCTAAGGAGCCCTTTTGATCAACTGAAAAGGAAACACCCGAAGAAGAGGTAATAATTTCACCACCCTCTTTCATGTTCTTTTCTTCTTCAACTTCCTCTTTCTTTGTTGTTTCCATACCAAAAAAATAAATACATCACCTTATACATACTGTTATGTTATTATAAATATTTTACAACCATATTTGTTATTCAATCCATCCTATAAATGACAAAGTCACCATACGTGCGTACATACGGCTTACCGTCTCCACGTTGTGGTGTAGTTTGTTATTCAAACAATTCATTATTTGGATGGGTCTAATAGTGAGTATAACTGATGTAAATAATAAATATAACAATTTAATTATTATGTATATATTATATACCATCCAATTACATATTATTTCACCATAAATATAATGATATTGTCGCTCGTGCGTACCTACGGATTACCGTCTCCACGAACTCGATGAGATTCATTCCCCATCGTAATCATTCAAGAATAATTTTCATTTTATGATTAAAAATAATTTTTATGAACATAATATCATTTTGTATATGAATCAAATACATCTCATCCATAAGAAACATGGCTTATGTAACCATGCATATAAATGAAAACAAATCAGTTAACACCTGAAACTATGATACTACAAAAATATTATTAACAAAGAAATATTTGATATTCATATATGATATCCTATTTATTTATATACTTCTTGTATAATTTAATAACAATTATTTAACTATTATACGGGAGGTTAACGTACCCTCGAACAAGGAAAAGTACAAGGTAAGGGCTAATTCTACAATTTATTTACTTATCTGAGGTTGTTAATACATAAGTATTTACTGGAACCTCTTATCATCCACATCCATGTTTTCTTAAAAATGTAATTCAAAACATTTTAACTATTTAATATAATGTGGGTTAAATTAATTTATACCCATATTTTACCATATATATTTTTAAAGGAATCTTTCCATAGTTTTCCAAACAAGGTGCTTTATGACCTTTTCGAAAAAATTAAGGTATGAATGACTTTTTTTCTTATACGACAGGTGCGGATATTTTCTACCATTATAAAATCGTTGAATATTCCCATACAATCTTATAAAAATAATTTAAAAATAAATGTTTTATTTTATAATTAAGTTCCTTTTAAATTATTTTAAAATATAAAGAGGTATTTATTTCTAATAGTTTTCATTTCACCTATGTCAACATCCTTTGATGGATTTTAAACTTGTTTAAAGTTGATTTATTATGATAAAAATCTTACATATTGTATTGATGGTTTATTGATATACTTGACTGTGGATGTGTTATTTTTATACCATTCATGGTTTATAGTTAAATTTTTAACATTTCATATGATAGTTTTTATACTAATGTTTATGTTATGTTTAAACCTTTTCATATGAGAAATGCATTGGACTTAGTAAGTGAAGGGTGGAGCCCGCTATAGATCCTCGATGCATCGTTAGGTCTAATGATACAAACTAGTGTCCTGGCAGAAGGCCTTGAATAAATATTATTTGTAGTCTTGGAAAAAGGACCTGACTATGTGTTTATGATGTATAGAATTATACATTCCATCATTATGAAATAGCCTATTGATATTTCATTTGATTATTAGGCTAGTAGAATATCCATGTGAATAAGTAAACGGCATTATTTGATTCATATTGGCCATATTATGCATAATTTTATGTTTAAAAGGCTTATGTTTTAGTCTTATACATTACCTTAAATGTTTATTCTTATTTATGAAAGTTTTCATTGTATTGTTATCCTTACTGAGCATTTGAACTCACCCCTTTATATGTTATATTTTTTCCTTGATGCGAAGAAGTATATTATGACTGACCTATAGGGATAGTCTAAGGGATATGAATGTGGTAAATGGAGACAATTTTGTTGTTGTTTTTAATTTTATAATATAATGTAAAACTTATGAATGTATCTAGTACATATAAGGCTACTAAACTAATTGATCATTCGGGATTTGATCCATTGTGATCATGAAAATGTTATGTAATAATTCACCGACTCTGGGTAACTGGGGTCGGGGCTTTACAGATTTGGTCATTGATTGAAATCTTCACCGAATGAAAATTTTTCTTTCATAAAACAGGGGGTAATCTTGAAGCTCATCGATTAGTGGGCTATGGGAAATCTTTGGGTGATCATTGTTTGGTTTACTCTTTTACTGATTATATTTGGAGGTCTGGTTTTTTTGATTAGTAATATATTATCTCTCTTATCTCAAAAAACATTACCAATATATGTGTTTTAAACTACTCCAATAATCCTTTTAGTGATACAAATATTCACTAAATTCAAACCTTGAAATAGTGAAATAAACAATGTTGAAACACCTCAAGATTTTTTGAAATATATTTTTTCAAATTAATTTAATCTTTTCGATATTCTTCATTTCACACATCACTGAATATAGATTTTTTATATAAAATCGCTAAGTTTGGAAAGCATCATATGAAAAACCGAGTTAAACTTCTACTACACGTAACACTTAGATTATCTTAAGATACATGAAAAACCATTTTATTCTTGTGCAACATGGAATATCGAGTCCCTTCGATATCTTTCATTACATGAAAGGCCATGTTTTACAGAACTATAATATACTATTAATATTGTTATTAAAATATTATTATAGCTACCACATAGCCATTGGAATGGAATTTATGAATAAGATTATATAAATTGTGAAAATATTATTTACACATGTATATAAAATGAATCCTTTGGTTATCAATTAGTTTTAATTGAATGTAAGAACTATATGAAAATAAAGAAATTACTTTTCTAAGAAATCTATTTTTCTATGTAAAAACACAATTTTATCCCAATAAATTAAACAAAGAACTTTTTATTATTGTTTTTAATTAAATTTATATATTTTATATTCAATATATATTTTGTATACTCATACAGTAGAGTTTATAGGTATACTATAAGAATAAATTCAATTTTATGAATAAAAAGTTGTATTTCTTTAAAAGATAATTTTACCGCCATTTAATGGAGAACCCATTTTAAATCTAATTTTTGTTACTTTTATAATTTTTTATTTGAAAAAATAAAATTCAATTTTGAAATTTTAGTTTCAAAATTCACTTTGGGTGAATTTTTGGAATTTTTAGAGAAGTTTTTTTTGATGAATAGTGAAAATTACTGAATTTTAATTCAAAAATGATTTTTCATATAATTTATTTATATTGTTAAATTATATTTTAATTTGGTTTTAATGTGTAATTAGATTAATTTTACATAAAAAACTAATTTAGGTAATTGGAAAAAAATTACCTTGAAATTGGATATAAAAACGCTTAAATCTTTTAATCATTTTTTATTAAAAAACTCATTGCCTCCACACATCTGTGAGATTTATTTTAAATTAATTTCTACTACATCTATTATAAAATTTGTAAAAATATATTAAATATCTGGAATCATCATAATTTATAATTTCTAATAATTTTAACTTTTTTTGACCAATAATATTAGTGAAAGTAATTAAAATTAATTACAGCAATTAAGAGAAAAATTAGCTTAACAAAAGACTAAAACTTAAACATAATGTATGAAATGACATAGAAACTTGTAAAAAATCCATGTGATTAAAATATTTATACCATATATTCTCTTTTTTATAATTTTTTCTATTATTGGAGCCAATTTCCATGGAAAAAATGTGGGCGGAATTCCCTTTTCAAAAATTTACAAGAATGTTACTCATCCTCCACTATAAAAATACATGCAATCCTCCCACTTCCTCACACATCTCAATCCATTTGGATCAGAAAAAATATGATCATTTATCTTCCCAAAATACCTCACTTACTTCTTTAATCCTATCCTTGGTGATAAATCCAACCAAGGAAACCCTTTGGTGCAAATCAAAAGGAGTTACCCAAATAAGAGGTAACATCCTTCCTCAAGATTCATTCTTTTATTTTCTTTATCCTTCCTCAATTATTCTTATTATAATAACCTAAGTATCATAAATATACTAATATATTGTTATGTTGAGTTTTTTAACTATACTTACAAGAACATCCATCAAATGGGTAACGAACAAACCGTTCTTTTCTATAGTGAGCAACTCCCTCATGAAACAATGTTGTTCGTTTTTCCTTTACCACCTCTCATGGTTGGAAATTATGATGTATGATATATTTTTATATGATATATATGATATTTATTATGTACTTATTCTTCTGTAATTTTTATATATAACATACCTTCATACTTTCCATATTGTGGATATATAATAACTTTGTTTGTAGACGTGTGGACTACAGCCTTCTCAAATAAATGTGATTCATTCACACAATATGAGGAATGTATTAAAGATGGTTTTAGTGAAAATATATTATATATATGGAATAAAAAATATAATTTAATTATATTATATATATATATATATATATTATTTTCATTCATTTTTTTCAATATGATAAGAAAACGAAAACATCATTCATGTATAAGTACGACCTACCGTCTCCATGAACATTGTATTTATTTTAATATTCATGTATTTTATAGATTATTATAAATATGTATATAATTAATATATATTATATTTATGTCATGGTTTACAATATATAAATAAATAAATCATTATCTAAGTAGGCGGATCAATAATAATAAGTCAAAACATATACAAAAAACAAGAGAATATTACCCAGAACATAACACTAACATGGAATTGTTAATAAATGGGTGATATAAAGTTATAATAAAATCATATATGGTATTATAAATAAAAAAATTGTTCTTAGGTAGATCTATAATAAACTTATACTTATTATACAGGAGGTTTGAATGTGTACAAAGAAATTCAAAACTTAAGGTAAGGGTTTTCTCATCTCATTTTTTATATCTGTGAGATACATGCCATATTCACCACTCATTTCTTTTGTGTGGTGTATATAATTCACATGAATTTAGTCTATGATAATTATATTTAAATTTATGGGTATTTACATATCTATTTAATGACCTTTCCTTCATTGGGTTTTTGGTTCAAAAGTTACCAAACCGGTAAAGTAGTTTTGTCTACATTTTCCTTCTTTGAGACACATGACATGTTATACACCTATATTCTTTTAAGAGGTTTATATACTTCTATTTTACATGTTATATAATGAATCTAATTATTTTTAAGATATTTTAAGTTTCATTTAATTTCATTTCCTTACATGGTGAGCATCCTTCAAGGTTATGAAGTGGTAAGAGTTTATTGAAACAATCTCATCATTTATCAAGATTGTTTGTGATTATGCTTTCATTGATTAAATATTATGAACAGTATCTCAATAAAAATCATTACTTTTATTCTCCTTTGGTTCGTCAATATATCTTCATGTTTTAGTACCATTTTTTTTCTCATTGTAATTAATATTATTAATAAACTATTTTTAAGAAAATTTGACTTTATCCCTCTTTTTGGTTGGAAATATTTGTTCTTTCAAAACATGTTGTCAAAAAATGTTGTAAAAAATGTTCTACTATTATCATAATATCTTTAAAAGACATTTTTACGCATGTTTTAGCTTTCAATAAAAATGGTTTTAAAAAAATAATCTTCATTTAATTTTTGGATTGAGGGACTTTTATAAAATTTTTAAGATACCAAAGATTGATCAATATGTATAGACATACTCACCGTTATGATCATAATTTCCTGAAATATTCATTTACAAGTTTAACAGTTTATTTTTTAAGAAATTTTTTCCATAATATTATGGAAATCCATTTGTAAAAAGTGTTTTTCAAAGGAAAATGTTTTCAAACATGTTTTATGTTTAAAAAGGTGTTTAAAATTATTTTAAATGCTTCCTTTATAGATTTCAAAAGGTCATTTTCAAAGTAAAGGATTTCAATGATTTCTAAGGTAATTTTTTATATTTTCAAAGTATATTTAGAGAAAAAGGTTTTAAAAATATTTTCAAGATTATTTTATATGTTTTAAAAGAAAAATATATTATTAAACCTAGAGTTTACCAAATTTTCCTTTTAGAATAAATTTAATTTTTTTGAGAGTCTTGTAATACACACAAACTTCATTTAAACAAAACACTATTTAGTCACATTTTGAAAAATAAATCAAATTTTAACAATTTTGGTGAGATTATATAGTAAATTTATATATTATATATCAAATAAAATATTTTCACACTCATATAATATATTTTATTGGCATAAGATAAGAACAAACCCAATAAAACACATAAAATACAATATTTTTTATAAAGGCAGTTTTGCCACATTTTGAATTAGAACCCTATTGAAATCCATTTTTCGAAATTTTTATAAATTTAATATGTAAAAATAAACTTAATATTTGGAACCAGATCATAAAAATTATTTTATGGTGATTTTTTGGTATTTTTCTGTGAAGTTTCATTTTTAAATGAAAAGTGAAAAATACTGAATTTTAGTTCAAATTTTTTTTCCATCTAATTTTTATATAATTTTAAATTATATTTTAAATTGGTTTTAAAGTTTAATTAAATAATATTTTTATCAATTTATAAAATTTAGTTCATTATAATCAATTTCAGTATGAAATTACATATAAAAACACAGAAACATTTTGAACGTTTTAACTTTAAAACCCTGCATTGTCATCCCGTCTATGGTATTAAACATAATTTAATTTCATCCACTTCTTTGATTGAGATTTGGAAAAATTTATTTTATATTTTTAATCATAATAATTTCTAATTTCTAATAATTTTAACATATTTTTTGACCAAAAATATTAGTGAAAGTAATTAAAATTAATTATAATGATTAAAGAGAAATTAAGATTAATAAGGGACTTAACCCTATGCTTATGGCCTAATATGACCTAGAAACTTGTCCAAAATCTATAGGATAAGAATATTTATACCCTATAATTCCTTAGATAAACTTTGTACCATTATTTATCCACATTAAATTAAAAAACGTTGGTGGGGTTCCTTTCTTCCAAAATATTTCAAGAGTGTCACTCCTCCTTTGCTATAAAATGGCCTCATTTCCTCCCCCTTCCTCACACCTCTCAGGACACTTAGTCTTTTCCAAGATCTATCAAATTAAATCTCCAAAATCCCTCCCTTCATCCTTGGATCCTCCATATTGGTATAAATTATTCAATGGAATCCTTTTAGTGCAAACCAAAATGAGTTTCCAGATTAAGAGGTAACGTCTTTCCTAAAGCTATTTAATTTTATTTCTATTCCCCACTCCATAAAATATTCTTATTATATGTTTATATAGAAACTATAGTATCATAAATATAGTAATAATTTTTTATTATAAGGTTTCAACCTAAACTTACACACACCTCCATTTAATGGGTAACGAACATATTATGTTCGTGTACGGAGAACAACCGCCTCACGAAATGATGATTGTTCATTTTTCCTTTACCACCTCTCATGGTGAAAATTATGATTTGAAATATATTAATATATATTATATATGATATTTAATATGTCTTCAATATTCATTAATTATTTTATAATATATATCTTTATACTTCCCATTTTGTTTAAAAATGATATCATCTTTTGTGGAAGTGTGGACTACAGCCCCCTCAATGAAATTTGATTCGTTCACACGATACATGGAATGTTTAGAGGATGGTTTTATGTGACATAAAAACATATATATAATATTCATGACATAATTAAATTTTAGTGAATATAATATATCATTTTATTTATTACCCTTTCACACACTTAAAAAATGATAATTTCATTCGTGGATGTGTTTACTACCTCCTCCTCAACATGATGTGATTCCTTTTACATCACAAGAATATAATATATAAGCATATACAAATAGATAAAATTGTATTTATGATATAATGATCATTCTATAAATATATAGTGTCACTTAAATTCATTACATAATGATCACTGAAAAAAGGGAATTTTACTCATGTGTACGTACAACCTACCATCTCCATGATTGTAGCATTGGATAATTTTTCATAATAATTTTTCATGATTGGTTTTAAAAGTAAAATTGATATAAAAATATGATAAATATTTCCTAAATATTATTTTTTATATGTTTATATAATGACCCCTTTTACTATAGTGGACCTACCAAATTCGTTTTAGTACATGAACCGAATTTGATCAAACACCTAACGTAAACTTAATTGTTTAAGTAATTTTATACAACATCATAATAAGTAAAGTAAAATTAATAATAAACCTGAAAAAGTTCTGAAGAACTAAATAATTAAAATTATTTTACTTTTCATGATGATAAATACATAGATTACAAGTCATATTCAAGGTAAGGGATTGCATCTAAATTTATATTTCATTGATAATTATTTTTTATTATGCACCAATTCAACTTTATTTAGTGTATATACCACCATTTAACATGTTATATCATGAATATCCTTACTCGTATGATATTCTAAGTTTCATTTGATGTTATTACTTCATAGTAAATTATTATTTAAATATTTCAATGTGGAATGGAACGTTTTGGAAGGTATAATTATTATTTTCATCAAGAATTTTTCAATGATATTTCAGTGGTATTTCCATTAATCAAAATAAACAACCCTTGTTATTAGTTATCCTCCACTAAGGAATTATTTATTAGTATTTATTCTTTATTCAATACTTATATTTGATCACACACATTATTTATTTCCATTATTCAATATGAGAAATGATTTTCATAGGCAATGAAGGGTGTGTCCCAAACATTATATACACCCTCGATGAATTAATAGGTTAGCATGAGATAAATAATTTGTCCAAATTAAATGGGTTTCTATCCATAGTTTTAACTATCTTGTGAAAGTTCTTCATAGTATAGGTTTTCATGTTCCTTAGACATGACATCCAACAATTAAACTTTTCCTTCACAGATATTTCAGTTATTATTTATCGATGTGATTTTGTATCGACATTTATATAGATATAGTTCATTCTCAGTTTTTTGACTAGATGAAATGTGTTTCAGTTTCTTACCTTGTCATATTAATTTTTAATTTTTTACTTATTTGAATGGCATGTGTTATATTCTATTCACCTTTCCATGTTAATTAGTCTCATTGATTCATTATTTATTACAATTTACTTACCCTTACTGAGAATTTGAGATCACCCTTATTATGTTTCCTTTCCAAATTTTATGAAGAGGGAATATTTGAATAAGATTTCAAGGATGCAGTGTGTTATATTTTATTATGTATCAGGTTTTGTTTTATTTTTCCAATGTGTTATGAGTATCATGTATGTAATCTGGATTTCAAAATCTGCTAAACTAATTGGTCCTTTGGGATTTGATTCCTTTTAATCATGCCAATATAATAAAATTATACAACCTCCCTATGCTTTTGGGTCCGAGGCGTTATAGTTGGTATCCAAAGAATTTTAGCAGCAACCTTGGAAACTAGATTTATAAAACATAGATTAGGGAGAACAACCCAAAGGTAGAAATTGAGGATAATTATAAATTAACATCCTATAATTTTGGTAAGGTATACATTATTTGGGTATTCTATGAAATACATCCCTATCTAGATATATAGGGTCCCAAAAATCCAGCAAAGGGAAGGAAATACTCCCGCAAGTTGGGTGAAGCAAAGAAATACATGTTGGAATGAAAATCTATGAAGAAACTTTAAGAAATAATATTTTGAAAAGGAATCTTACCTGGTCGCATAGTTATTACTAATAAAGGTTCATGAAAGTAATAATCCACCAAAAAATAGCATGTAGATGGCCTATGATGCACTGGCCCGTGAGGCATTGGCAGGCGAACGAAACTATTCACGGTGAATTTCCACCCATGAACCAAAGCTGTCACATACCATTTTCTCTGGAGAGAATCCAACAGAGGTGTTCCCACACACCATCCCCACGAACAATGTGGTTTGTGGATAAGGATAAGTCGACAACATACCACACCTCCACAAATCATGGTTTGACTGAGTATTCCATGGATCAAGATATCTCTTCATGGGATTCCTCAAATGGTGTCACATTCCCATAGTTATGATTTCCCAATGCCCTATAAAATGAGAAAAATAAGGCTAGAATAGGATGGGGAGAGAGATATGGGATGGGCGAAAAGGGGACGAAGAACATAGAGGGTGCGGGAGAAATTTTTCCTGCACCCAAAGAAGTTCAAAGGACTCCATCCCACATCCAAAGTTGTTCATGGATTCCATTCCATGAACGATATACTGTTTGAATAATCCATCCCACAAACCATATACAAATTTCAATTCATGAAACTCCTTCCTGTTAACTATATTCAGAAGACCCTTTGCATCCATCCAGAAAACCAATAAAAATATAATAAAAATGGTTCACAGACTATGTAAAATGAAGCTCAAGACCATATCTTATCCAGCCAACGGTTCTTGGAATCCCCTTTGCCAAAAATAGTCTTCATACCATCCTACTCAGCCAGATCATTCACGAACATCATCCTTCATGGAATGATATATTGCGATCATCTCCCATGTGGATGCCCCTACATGACCAGCTCATACGCAGACAACCCTATGCGAAAAACTACTTGCACCATTGGTCCATACCACAGGAGTTGCACCCTTGCACCCCCCTCTCAATATCAGTGTCGGGATATGGTCCCAGTACTTCGGGCCAGCCTCTTCACTATCCTCCCTGACCCCCATGAAAAATGGAGGGTCGCACTACGATCTTTTTAGGCCGAGTCGATGAAATTTTCCATTGTGCCCCTATTCTGCCCAAACTTACATCCCTTAAATACCATGAGAAGATAAATTCCTCATGCACTTCCCAAAAACCCTATCACCTGCCTCCTATGCCAATTTGACCTAAAACTCCATGGAAAATCACTACCTGAATGTTTCTTAAATGCCTGAAAACATCCTTTCCGACTATCAAACTTCACATCTCTTGTGATTTTGGATCCTCATAAACCCCCATGTCCATCAGAAGCAAAAGGCCAATGTCATGCGGACACCATTGTTTTACTATGCACATCATGCCTTTGTGGCTCTGCATATTTTTCCTACACAACGACCATAAACCAAAGTAAAATTCATCCTTAGGAGAGTCCTTTACTACCTCTGTATGCCTCAATGACTTCCATGCCCCACATCATTTCTCCTGATCTGATAATCCTTAGGGTCATGGTTTACACCGCCCTTTCCCCTCATGTTCGAGGCATGTCAAAAAATCCCAACCCAATTATCCTACACCTAATCATGGATTCAAAGACCATGGTCCAAACTCTATGCTCCTAAACTATGAGTTATCGTCCTAACCACATTACATAAAATTGTACGTTATTAGTCAATACAACATGACATTAAACTGTAACACCATCATCCAAGCTATATGACTTTAAACTGTAGTATACTGGGTGATTTCAGATCATCATAAACATCCCCAAGCTTTAGAAATGGATGGTCATTGTCCTGTGGAAATCTCTTCTTGACTTTGAACATCACTCCCCAGGGGCTCTGCATATGTTTTCCACAAAATGGCCTATTATCAAAAGAAAAATTCATTCTCAGGAGAGGACTCTCCTAAATTTGTACACCTAAATGGATTCTATGCCTCATATCATTTATCTTGATCTAAAATCCCCCATAATCATGGTTTACACATTCCACACCTCTCATGTTCGAGGCACATTGGAACATAAAAACATGATTTTCCTATTTTTAATCATGGTTTCTTTAACAAGTGTTCCTCGTCGCATGACCCTAAACATCCATATCCCAAGTATCCCCATCCATATGACATTAAAATTTATGGAATTTATCCCTACATCATGACAATAAACTATGATGCCATCATCCAATCTATATGACTTTAAACTATTGTATACCCCATATTACATTCAAAGGGAACTCCCGCTTAGGTATGTTCCTAATCTTCTGAGAGTTGAGCCACATGACCCCCAATGTCATCCCACATTGAAGGGTTCTTTGCTCCGTGCCCTCACCCACCATCACCCTGGCTTCTTTTGTCAAAGTCCCTCTTTCTCCAATCAATGGGAGAGGAGGTTTGTGGTTTGTTTGATCTCTCACATCCTCTTGTTTTTTACACTGAGTATAACTCACATGGACTTAGAGATTTATGATGATCACAACATCCATGCAACCAACCCATCTTGAACTACAAAAACTATGATTCCTGGTCAAACCAGGATACTTCGGAATCCTTCTTGAAGACCTGATCTCAAAAGGGGTGCCCACCCAAAAGGTTCCACCCAACCATGTCCCCTCAAATGGGAATCTCCCATGTGTAATCCCCAAGTTTCCTGAACTATTTGGGCTCTTATTCCTCTCCCAAGGATACGTAGGAAGCCCATATTATGGGTCCGATCCCAACATCATGTCACCCTTTATCCCCTATGGATGACGATAAAATCTAGAGTGCCTTATTCTATGGATTAAGTTAGCATTGCCTCCATAGCATCAAATCCATGTATGACTATGATGATCCTGCAAACTAGGGGTAGCCTGTGGACACATTCTTTAGGAATGAACCAAGGATTAATGAACATTTGAACACAACCTAAATCTATAATAATTTCTTATAATAGGTAACCCCCCCCCCCCCCAAAGTGGTATGGTGAGCTCGAATGCCCATCCTCTCGACCAATGGAGTCTTTAAGTGTCATTGGACAAATCATCATCCAACGAATGTCTGCATTTAGAAAGAATGTCCATGAATCCTGGATACTAGGTTCATTGGGTGTTTCTAGCTCCATGAATAAACCCATTGGATACCATTCTAGGAAGTTATATCCTAAGAGGACTGATTGCACAAGTACTAAATTATATGTAATGTCCCACTAGGTCCATTTGACTGTGGAACCTCCTTCACAATATAGAAGGGATAAACTACCCAGTCTATGTAGGTTCAATCCAATCATCCTTTAAAGGATGAAGATGCCAATTGGATTGAAAGAAATATGACGACATGAATGTTTCTATAATAACAAAAAAATTCATGTCACTTGTCTGACCATTCTTTGCATTTTTTCCACACGTTCACCAGAATCTCCCTCAGAGGTGAAATAAGATACTACAAGTGGATGGGGTTCAGGAATAGATATACCCAGGCCAGAATCATGGTAAAATTTTACATGAAAATGGGTCTTACTGCGCACATAGTTTTTCACTCCTAGGGGATACACTTAGGATAATTCACATTATATTTACCTACCATTATGAAGGATTTAAAATTAAACATGTCCCCAAAGTAACCAATGTTGAGTTTTACACCACATTTGAAATTCATGATTTTATGATCTAATCCAATATATGCCATTTTTTTTATAAATGTCACCTAGAAGGATTAATAGTATTAATAAATGTGGAAAATTTAGAGATTTCCATGTTAAGGAAACCAATACAGGTGGTATTGGAATGGAGAAAATTATTGAAATATTAGGACAACTTATTCAGGTTATGAATAATAACCTTTCCCGAATGGAGAAACCAAATCCATAGAGATTGTCCCCTATGTTGGATCCTTTTATGTGATAGAATCCCCCATCATTTAGTGGGTCTATTAATATAATTTTTGTTGAGAAATGGATTAAGTCTCTGGAAAAGATATTTACATCGTTGGAATGCAGTGAAAAGGAAAAGGTTACACTTGTAGTGTATTTTCGACAAGGTGATACTAATCAATGGTGGAACTTAAAAAAAATACTAGGTTTGAAGAGGAAATATAACTCGTGGAATGGAGAACATTTGAGGATAAATTATTCAATAAATACTTCCCTCATGATAAAAAAATGAGATTAAGATGAAATTCCTTAGCATAAAGAAAGAGTAAGAAGAGTGTGTTTAAGGTTATGAAGATACTTTTACAATGTTATCCAGTTATTCTATGAATTATATATACATCACAGAGTTTAAAATCAGCCCCTTATTTTAAGATCTTAAGCCAAATATCTTAAGGGTGCGGTTTTTTCATAATTTTTTATTATACGATGAAATAGTCTTATGTGACATCCAGATGAAGAAGGAATATTCAAGATCCTACATATTCAAGGGATTATAAGATATAAAGAGGCCATATGAAATCCATGAAAATGAGAATGAATCAAATAATACTAATAAGTTTTATAATTTTACCTCTTGTGAAAACTAGGGGAAAATAACCCCAGGAAATGTTTGAATGGGCATGGAGTTTGTTAAATGTATGGAGATAAGGGTCACCAGCATCATGATTTAAAGGGAAATAATTATATCAATGAGGTCAAGAGCTACAATTGTATAGATATGGGACACTATCTAGTGAATTCCCCAAGCCCCAAGGAAATCTACCATAGAAGAGGCCAAGGAGAGATGGCCTGGCTTATGCAATAACTAAAACAGAGGTGGAATTAACCAATGATGTGGTGGAAGGTACATTAATTCTATATTCAAATTTATCCAATGCTTTATTTGATTTTGTCTCATCACACTCTTTTATATCTACACATTTTTCTTTTAAAATTATAAATTTACATTTTGACTAAATAAGGTATTTATCGGTCAAAACTTCTAAGGGAAGTATCATAGAAACAAAGATGTGTCAGTCAGTCCAAATTATGACACATAAAAAATAATTTACATACTGACATGGATATCATTCCTATGGTTTATTTTGATACAATACTTCATATATACTGGATCTCAAAATATGATGAAAACAATTTATTTCAAGATGATGAAAATTATAATTTGTGATGAAGATATAGAATCCATCAGCTTTAGAGCGGAATCTTACTCACCTGATTATTATCTATATCCAACCCTATTAGCTCTACTGAATGAAATACTTGTTGAAGAAGAGGAAAAACATCAAGTGATGAATAAGGTAGTCTTAAAATTGAGGATGTAGCTATTATGTAGGAATACATTGATGTATTTCCTAAGGAATTACATGGACATCCTCCAAAATATGAAGTTGCGGTTTCCATTTATTTAATCCCTGATGCAAGGTCAATATCAAATTCTACCTATAGAATGACCACTTTGGAATTGGTAGAGTTGAAGAAACAACTATAATATTTGGGTAATAATGGATTTATTCACCCTAGTGTTTCACCATGGGGAGCCCCTATCCTCTTATTTAAGAATAAATATGGATCCATGAGGTTGTGAATTGATTATAGGAAAATAAATTCTATTAAAAAATAACAAGTATCCTCTGCCTCAAATTATTGACTTGTTTGATTAACTTCACAGAGCCAAATATTTTTCAAAGATTGATCTTCATTCTGGGTATCACCAATTGTGAGTGAAGAATGAGTAAATTATGAAGATAACATTTCAAACGAGGTATGAACATTATGAGATTACAGTAATTCCATTTGGATTGACTAATGAACCCTTTGTTTTTATGGACCTATTGAATAGAGTATTCAAGGAATATCTTGATGTTTTTGGTGTGATATTCATTGATGGTATTATTTTATATTATAAAATGTATGAGGACCATGAGAATCACTCGCATATCATTCTTAAGACTCTTAGAAGGGAATAATTATATGGGAAATTTAGAATGTTCGATTTTTGGATTCAAGAAGTTCCATTTCTAGGCCATATTGTTTCCAATGATGGGATATCAGTTGATTATATAAATACAAATGCATTCAGAGAATGGACTACGCCAACAAACATAATCTAGGTATGTGGTTTCCTTGGTTTGGCAGGTTATTATCGGTGATTCATTAAAAATTTTCCCAATTGGATAACCCCTTAACCAAGCTTTCATGTAATGGGGATAAGTTTGTCTGGTAAAAGGAATTTGAATAATTATTTAAATAACTAAAAAGAAAATTATTAAATTCTCCAATTTTGATTCTACCATGTGGTAGTGATGGGTTTGTCATATATAGTGATGCATCAAATAAAGGACTTGGTTTTGTCTTAATGAAAAATGATAAAGTTATTGTATATGAATGAATTCAATTGAAGACTCATTAACAGAAATATCCAACCTAGGATATTGAGTTTTCATCTATAATATTCAATTTGAAAATATGGAGACATTATATCTATAGTGAAATCTGTGAGATATACACAGATCATAAAAGTGTGAAATACATATTCTCAATATGAGACAAAGGCACTGGATGGACCTACTCATGTATTTTGATTTATCAATACACTATCACCTAGGAAATGAAAATAAGGTTGTAAATATACTGAGTAGAAAAGATCATGGAGTTCTAACCTAGATGAGGATTGAGAAGGATCGTATGTTCATGGATCTATTAAAGATGGATATGGAAATTTCTAACGAATGAGACACATCAATCATTTTTCAAATAATTTCAAATACACCTATATTAGGGAGGATAATGCATTTTTAATATTACGATGAGTACTTTAATAAGAAAATTAAAGCTATGAATGATGGAAAATTCATAGACTTTTTTTGGGAAAATAGTGTTCTAATGTTTGTAAAGAGTTTATGCATTCCAAGTATACCTATACTAAAATGGTAATTATTGGATTAATCCCATAGATCAAATTTATCTATGCACACTAGAAAAATATATATTTATAGGGATTTGAATGAACATTTTTGGTGGGATAACATGAAGTAGGAAATTTCTGATTATGTTTCAAGATGTTTGGTTTGTCAATAAGTGAAAGTAGTGAGGCAGTATCCTAAAGGATTCATGGAACCTCTTCTTATTCCTGTGTGGAAATGGGATGAAATTTCTATAGACTTTGTAAAAGACAACTAAAGACTCCTAGAAATATTGATTCAATATGGGTTATTGTTGATCACCTAACAAAATATGCACATTTCCATTCCATAAGAGAGCGCCTCACAAGGATCTACAGTAATGAAATTTTAAGACATCATGGTTCACATCTATCAATTGTTTTTTATCAAGATCATTGCTTTTCCTCTAAATTCATAAAGAGTCACCAGAAGGATCTTGATACTGAGCTTCATTTGAGCACTATATACCATCTTCAAACTGATGGATACTCTAAAAGAAAAATTAAAAAAATGGAAGATATGTTGAGGCCATGCTCACTCTACATTCAAGGTATATGGGATTAGTACTTAACTTTGGTAGATTTTTCCTATAATAATAGTATTCAATCAATTATTCAAATGGCATTGTATGAATCATTATATTGATAGAGATTTTTTACGCCAACTTGTTGCGATGAATTTAGATAAAGGAAACTCATTGGCCCATAACATTTTGAGGAGACAACGATAAATATAAATGCTATTCAACCTCATATTAAATCATTTCAAAGTAGGAAAAATAATTATGTTGATAATTAGAGGGAAGATTCAGATTTCCAAGTGGGAGATAATGTTTTCTTGAAGGTATCTCCATGGAAGGGTGTTATTAGATTTTGTAAGAAAGTGAAATTGAGTCACAGTTATATTGGATCCTTCAAAATTCTTGAATGATATGGAATCATTTCTTATCCTTTAGCAATGCCTCCAAATCTATCAAAGGTACATGATGTGTTCCATATATCTTTGTTGAGGAAATACATGCATGGACCAACACATGTTCTCACCCATGATGAGATAGAGTTGGAACCTGACCTTTTATACTATGAAGAACCCATTCAGATTATTGATACCAGGGAGTAATTATAGAGAAATCCGACGACACTTTTGGTAAAGGTACTCTGGAGAAATAAAAAAATGGAAGAAGCAACATGGGAACCAGAAGATTATATGAAGGAAAAATATAGACATATTTTTAAAGGTAATACCCCTAAAATTGTGAGGATAAATTTTTTTTAGGAGATAAGAATGTATCACCCCAAGACAATACAATATTTTCATTCTAGAATAAATTTAATTTTGTTGATAGTCCCATAATTCACACAACAACTAATTTAAACCAAACACTATTTAGTCATGTTTTGAACAATAAATCAAATAATAAAACATTTAGAGAGTTTATATAGTAAATTTATATATTATATATCCACTAATATATTTTTACACTCATTTATAATATTTTATAGGCATAATATAAGAATAACCCCAACAAAACACATAAAATACTATGTTTTTTATAAAGGTAGTCTTGCAGCCTTTTGATAGTGAACCCTATTTAAATCCACGTTTTGACCCTTATATAAATTTACTATGTCAAAATAAACTTAATATTTTGAATCATAAAATAAAAATTAGATTATTTTTAATTTTTCATATTTTTATGTGAAGTTTCATTTTTTTATGAAAAGTGAAAAAAAACTAAATTTTAGTTCAAAACTGCGTTTTCAACTAATTTATTTATAAGGATAAATTATATTTTAAATTTTTTTTAAAGTTTAATTAAATAATATTTTTATGAATTTATCTAATATAGGTCATTATAATCAATTTAACTTTGAAATTACATATAAAATCTTAGCAAAGTTTTGAACGTTTTTTACTTTAAAAACATGCATTGTCGTCCTATCTATGGGATTAAATTTAAATTAATTTCTACTAATTATATGATTTTAATTTGATAAAATGGATTAAATATTTTTAATTACAATAATTTATATTTTATAATAATTTCAAATTATTTTTTTACCAAAAATACTAGTGAATGTAATTAAAATTAATTGCTATAATTAAGGTGAAATTAAGCGTAACAAGGGACTAAACCTAATACTTAATGACTAATATGACCTATAAACATGTCCAGAAGAAATTTTATGGACATATTTATACCCTATAATAACTTGTATAGACTTTGGACCATTATTTATCCACATTAAATAAAAAAACGTGGTTGGGGTTCCTTTCTTCCAAAAATATTACAAGTGTCACTCCTCCTCCACTATAAAATGGCCTTATTTCCTCCCACTTCCTCAAAAATCTCAAGCCACTTAATTTCATAAAATATCTGCCTAATTAAATCACCAAAATACCTCCCTTAATCATTTATTCATCCATTTTGGATTAAATTAATCCAATGAAGCCTTTTACTACAAACCTAAAAGAGTTACCCAATTAAGAGGTAATGTCTTTCCTATAGCTCTTTAATTTTATTTACATTCTCTACTAACTAAAATCATCTAATTACATGTTTATATAGAAACTAAAGTATCCTATCTATAATAGGATGTATTTATTCTAATTTTTTGACCTATAATTACACACACCTTTATCTTATGGGTAACGAATATACTATTTATGTTTACAACGAACTACCACCTCACAAAACAATGATTGTTCATTTTTTCTTAACCACGTCTCATGGTGTCCATTATGATGTACACTCTATTTATAGATATTTTATATTATATTTATTATGTCATTAATATTTTTTAAATCTTTTATAATACATATCTATATATTTTCCATTTTCTGTAAAAATGATAACATTGTTTGTGGAAGTGTGGACAACTGCCCCCTCAAAGTGATGTGATTTGTTCACATGATACATGGAATTTATAAAGGATGGTTTTAATGAAACATATGTGGTATAAAATAAATCTATATTATATTCATGAAATAAATATCTTTATGGAATAATAATATATAATTTTCTTAATTACCCTTTCACACACTTAAAAAGTGATAACGTCATTCGTGGATGTGTGGACTACCGCCTACTCAACATAGTGTGATTCCTTTTACATCACAAGAATCAAATATATATGTACATATGAATAAATAAAATAGTATTTATGATATAATTATCATTCTAGAAAGTTATAGTGTTACTTAACTTCTTTCCAAAATGATCATTGAAAAATTGTAATGTTACCCTTACATACATATGGTATACCGTCTCCTTTATTGTAACATTGGTTCATTTTTCATAATAATATTTCATGATTGTTTTTTAAATTATAATTTATGTAAAACCATGATAATTATTTAATGAATATTATTATATATATTTTTATATAATGAACCCTTTTACTATAGTCGACCTTCCAAAGTTTTTTTATCACATGATCCGAATTTTCTCAAAACACCTCATGTTATCTTTATTGTTTATGTAATTGTATAAAACATCATAAAAAGTAAAGTAAAAGTAATAATAAACTTAAAAACGGGTATAGATGTAGTAATTAATTAACATAAGTTTATTATTTAGAAAGATAGAGACATTTAAAAATTTGAACTCAAGGTAAGGGATTTCATCTCAATTTACATTACATTGAGTCTTATTTGTTATTATGCACCAATTCACTTTTATTTAGTGTATATGTCTCCATTTAACATATTTTATCATGAATATACTTAATCTCATGATATTATAATTTCTATTTGACGTTATTCCTTCATAGAAATTATGATTTAATTGTTCCAAAGTGGTATGGGATGTTTTGGAATTTTTAATGATTATTTTCCTCAAGAATGTTTTAATGATATTTAAGTGGTATTTACATTTAACAACATAAAAAACCCTTGTTGTTAGTTATCATAAAATAAGGATTTATTGATCAGTTTTTATTATTGATTCTATAAGTATATTTGATAAGGAACATTATTTATTTGGATTATTCAATTTTAGGAATGCTTTGGATAGGAAATGACAGGTGGGGCCCAAAATTTTTAAAGCCCCTCGATGCATAAACTAGTTATCATGAGAAAAATAATTTATCCAAATTAAATGGGTTTCTATATATTGTTTTAAACATCTTGTAAATGGTCTTGATGGTATAATTTTTCATGTTACTTATACATGATGTCCAATAATTAATCATTTCCTTCATAGATATTTAAGTTATTATTTATCCATGAAATTTTTCATCGACAATTCTATAGATATAGATAATTTTCAGATTATTGACTAAATGGAATGTGTTTCAGTTTCTTACCTTTCCACATTAATTTTACCTTATCTAGTTATTTTAATGAAATTTTTTTTTAGTTATTTACCTTTCCATGTTAATTATTCTCATTGATTAATTATTGTTTCCTCTTTACATACTCTTACAGATCATTTGAGATCGCCCTAATTGTGATTATTATCCTCGAGGTTATGAAGATGAAATTGTGGAATAAGATTTTAAGGATGAAGAGTGTTTTATTTTATTATGTATCATGTTTTATTTTCTTTTACCATTGTATTATGGTTATCATGTATGTAATATGGATTTCAAAAACTGCTAAACAAATCAGTCCTTTAGGATTTGATTCCTTTTAATCATTAAAATGTAATAAAATAATGCACCAGTTCTAGACTTTTGGGGTGTGGAAATTATAATGGTTTTCAAAATAAATCAAGATTATTTTATACATTTTTCAGAAAAAAGTTTTTCAAAATGTTTTCAGGCTTCCTTTATAATTTTTCAAGTTTATTTTTAATGAAAATAGTTTTTAGAATGTTTTTTATTTTTAAAAACATTTTTCAAAGAAGAAAGGATATTCTTTTTAAGAAATGTTTTTAAAATATTTTTCAAAATTATATTCCATATAAGATGACTTAATTTGTTATATTTTATGATTTACTGGGGAAATTATCCTATAATACCATTCATATTTTTTCTTTAATGGATTATGTTTTGATGGAATAATTTTTATGACACCAGTTTTCTTCCATTGGTTTATATGATTTTGAAACCTGATTATTTTCATAGGTTATTCTATGATAACATGATTATGATACCTATATATTTTAAATAGGTAATGATATGATGAAATATTCATGATACCCATTTCATTTTATGTTTTATGATATGATTATTGTCTATAATCTTGTGGCACATGTATGTATGATTTTTTTATGTGACGAGTGGGGCCTATATATTTCTCCAATGCATTGGGTAGTGATGGATGCATCGTGAGTATAAATTTTATGCATGAACCTAATTACATGTTCACAATGTTATGCATGGACCATATTTCGTGTCCATATGTTTTGGTGTGAACCGGATTATATGTTCACAATGTTATGAGTGAACCATATTACATGTTCACAATGTTATGAATGAACCTGATTACATGTTCACGATGTTATGAAAGAACTTTCTTGAATTTCCATAAGTTTATGTGTGAACATAATTACATGTTCACAATGTTATGTGTGAACTTGAGTATATGTTCACAACATTATAAAGGAACCTAGTTTTATGTCCATATGTTTATGTGAGGTCCAGATTTCATGTCTTTAACTTAATGAGTGAAATTTTTACTACTAATAATTGTTCATAATATTGTAAGCTGATTTGTATTCCACAATTTCATCCCTTATTCATATGTTATGATTTCATGGATTATTATCTCAATTACATTATCATTCATATATTATGAATGGTTAGTCTTTATACCCTGACTCTTGACGCATGCCTGACATGGGGAATGGTAAAGGAAAATTATTATTTTTTGTAATGATGTATAGAGGCTCACCATGGTTGTCTCACTTGAGTATATTTTCAATTTGTTCACTTACTTCATCTATATCAACAAAATGATCACTTTTTTTTGTTTTGATTAATTTATAAAAATAATAACAAATCATTTTTGTGTTTTTTTGATTAATGACATGGAAAATACAAATTCCAATTTATCATACATTGAAGTTATAAATAAAACTAAATTAAGGAGTGAAAGGACTTGGTTTTAGGTTCAATCATTATTATTCTTTATATTTTTTATTTTGGTTTGAGAATCCAAACATGAAATATCATGTTTTAATTACTATTATTTATTTAGAGATTGTGGAAATCATTGAGTTTCAAAACATTCTCAATTACACATCCCCATTTAATCAAGTTTAATGACACACCTTGGTTTAGGATGTTCCATCTTTCGGGACTCGACACTATCAATGTTGTTTCATCCATTGATTATCTCAAATCTATTGTGTGAATAACTAACCAATGGTGGGAGGGAAAAAAGATAAAATAAAAGAATAGAAATATATTGGGTTTCATATCATTGGGGGTAGTCCCCATCAGGTACATTTTCCTCACCCAATAATACTACTATATTCTATATAAATAATTAAAATAATCATTAAGTAAAATTCAAAAACACTTTGACCTCCCCTAGGACAACGATCGAGTTCAGCCTCTCATTTCTAAGAGCAATAGATCACTTGGTGGAGTTGTGGAAGAGAAGAATAATAAATTAAATAAAAATAAAATAATAATGAGAATAAAATGAATATAATTATGGTGAGAAAAATATAAGAAAATCAATAGAATAAAATATAATTTGGAAGAGAGGTAGAGATAGATAAAGAGAGATGTAATAAAATAAAATAGAAGAAGAAGAGGGATGTTAAAGAATAAAAAATAAAAATAAAATAAGAATGTTTGAATAATAATAATAGTAATAATAAGAGAAGAATAATTATATTAATAATAGAGGATAGATAATGGTGGTGGAAACAAATTTAAAAACACACAGGAAATAATTTATTTAACTAAATGAATAATTAATATTTCAATTTAAAATGAAACATAAAAATAAATAAAAATAAAAGAAATAAAATTGAAAATAGGGACATGAAGCAACTTGGAATCCTCCTTGGTGGGTTCCCTCCTTGGGGAATCGAGATATAGATTTCATCATCGGTGAACTCTTCCTTATATAGACCAAGGGGGTGCCATCCTTTGGAATTGACAATCAAGATCTTTCAAATCTCTATTTAAGATCTCCTCCAGATTCAGTTCACAAAAATATTTCTTGTATTTTACCCATTTAATGATATAATTTGGGAATTATTTCTTCATAAAAGTTTATTTAAATTAATTTTTGTATTTACCTCTAAATTTCAAATTCATTAGATACGTAACATATGAGTTATGGAATAATTAAAAATTAACACCTTTCTGGCCAAGGAAACCACAAATATTCCTTCAATGTTTATAATTAAATGGATGCATTAGTGAGTTAATAACTCTATTAAATTTAATTTTGAAATTTTTCAATGAGTCCTCCATATAATACAGCTAGAATCGCCTCAATTATATGATTGTATCCTGAGTTATATCTCAATAAATGAGGTGAGGTCCATGTTGTCGTCCAGAAAAATATTTAAAATTGGTTCATTTTTTAGGGATTTTGGATGATTGAATCATCTCTTAGTCAAAAAGAATAAGTTGAATTCCACAAAAAATTAATCCTATAAAAAATGAATACTCTAATTAGATCAATATTTTAAAAGTTATGATCAAAATACCAAAGTGATTAAAATCAATCAAAATTCTAAAATTAAGAAATTTTCACATTTTAGCCCATTTCATTCTATAATTCAAATAACCCATTATTTAATAAAAATTTAAATCCATGGGTTTTATCATTGAAAAAACATAAAACCATTGACATATGAATAAAATATAACTCTATTTTTGGCCTATCAACCCCCCCCCCCATTAACTATGCTTGTCCTCAAGCATAAAATCTCAACAAGGAGTTAAAGAGGGCACCAATTTTAACAATATTCAAATTTCAATGAAATAAAATCAGGAAATTATCAATGTCAAATAAAATTATAAAATTCCACATAAATTATCAATTAAATTTCTCATTTTTAAATTAAATAACTAATCCATGTATTTTACTTTTTTCCTTCAAAAAAGGATGGAACTGATCCTCTCATTAATTCAAGATCCTAAATTTATTATTATGAAAAATGAAAAATCCTGATCTACCTTTCATTGGATTCTTTTATCTCATCACTCATGATACATTTTAATTAGAGTTATTATAATATCATTAATACATGATCCTTATCCGAATACTTATAAAGGAACTACTTTATCTATTTTTTAAAGACAAAAGAAACATAAATTCATGAGGACTTTCAATAAAGGTTTAAATGATAATGAGGCTTAAGGTTGGTAGGATTTTATGTTTTAAAAATTACGGCTCAATGAGGAGGTATATTTCTTAAGTAAAAATCATGATATTAAAAGGAAAATTGTCATGAAATTCTCCCCTTAAAAGTATCAACTCCCACTTCCCTAAAAACATAAGGCAAATATCATGATTATTTTAAGCATAATGAATGATTTGTGCCTTATCTTGAATAAACATATAATTTTTATACCCCTTTTTTACTTTTTTCCAAAGAACTAGTTTATTTTTCCCTTTTTAAAAATTTATTCTTTAGAATAAACCTCACATCCACCACCTAACCATGTATGATAGAAACTATAGGTCAAGTAATGGAAATTTTTGGCTTTCCCAATTGACAACCTATTTTATCATATTTTTTGTTCTTTTTGTCATTTTAATTTTTTTTATAATAGAGAGGGGAAAACAATAGAGTATAATGAATGACTCCACATACTTTTACAATTCCAACAATAATCACACCCACACATCTTCCTTATAAATTAAAGAATCCCATAAACCATTATTCCCTTCACCCTCACACTTCAACATTACAATATCATTTAAATAAAAAGATTAGGGTATGAATGGATAAAAATGGCTTGAAACATGGATCATTACATATAAGGTCATTCATGGTTTCTTAGGGATAAATAAGTATTGATTTAAATCTAGTATTTTAAGTATAGGTGGTTTTTCAAAAGATTCCTCAATAATTTTAAATGATATTTTTTACAGTCATAGCTTCAAAAAGATCAAATAAAATTTCTTGTAGGTTTCATGTCATAAAATCACTCAAAAAATATGCTCAAGATAAAATAGGAAGTACATGGTCATGAAAACCTCTCAGGAATGGAAAATTTTATTTGGTACAATCTCTCAAGGAATTATTAATAGAAAAAAATCAATTCAAATGAATTAAGAAAATCAAAGCATGAAAAACAGTTGGAAAATTCCATTTATATGAATCAATTAATTCCTTCAAATCATGATTCCTCATTTTAATATCCATGTTTCAATTTAATCATTTAATTTTAGATTTTATTTATTCAATTTCATTAATATTAAAATCTAAAACATGGAATCATTGGATTCATAAAAAACTCATGTCTCTTATACATTTCATGTAAAACATGAATTCAATAACGATAATCCAATTTTTTATTAGAGATAAAAAAATATTTTGGAAAAAAATTTATGAAGTTTAAAAGATAAAAATTAAAAGTGAACTCCCTCTCCCATGAAGTTTAGTCTGTATCCTTCCCTATTTGAGGCTACCTTATACCACTATGATCTTATAAAAGATAATTACACAATTAAGCACAATGATAATGTAATTGAATAAAAAAATATGAGGGAGTGGGCTACATGTGGGACTGCTTCCTAAGAAATAAATTTGAAGTCTAAATTCCTAGAAAGAAAGTAGAAAGGGATAAGTCTTGTTATGATCCCCCAAGGGACCCTAAATTTTTACTACCTCCGGAGGATAGTACTAGGTGTTATCCAAATTCAGTTGGTGGATGAAGCTTCTTTAATTTGAACCAAAACATGTGGCTTTTTTCATCTTGTGCTTCATCCTTATAGGTGATAAATGACCCATGGGTAGAGTATTCAAGATCCTCCTCCTTCTCAATTAGGTTTAAATTACATGGACGGGGTAAGATGAAGTAATTATCATCCTTCTTCTTGGTTTTTACTTCTGCAACCTAATTCTTTGATAGTGATAGCTTCACATAGGCTCTATGAATTGAATAATAAAATGGGACGTAAACATGTATCTTTACTTGAATAAAATTTGAATTTTTGTAAGTAATTTCTACCCTTTAAAATGATCATCCTATTTTCTAATTTCATCATGCTCGAATTCTTGGATTTCCTGATGGGGATCCTCAAATGTATGTTCCTAAAAATCAAGGATCTCTAGGTGTTCCTCAATCTGTGAAAGTACAGTCTCTTCATCTTTCCCCAAGTCATAACAATTATTTTTTGAATCTGTATAATCAAAATAATAAGGGGTTAGAAACAACATTGTTTCAATATAATAAGAATATATATAGTTGAAGAAAAGTTCAACTTTATAAATTGGTTTGGTTTCAGTCATTTCCTCAATGATGAGTGCCTCTTGGAGTAGTATGGTGGCAAGTGGAGGCAGTTATTCAAGCTCCTCCATCATTTCTTAAAATTCAATCATTTCCGTGGATTCATCCTCCTCCATGGATAGAATGAAATGTAATGGAAATGTCTCTTATACTTTTTAAGGATCAGTGAGATCAATTTTTACCTCGTATTCATTCCATAAATCAGCAAGATCTAATTTATCTCTCACTGTTATCTCATCAGAGAAGTTTTCCTTGTCATAAATCCATTGCATCTCATAATGGTATTTGTGTATTTTTCTCTTAATAGGGTTTGGATAAAGATAATCCTCAAGCTGATCCTTGACCTATTTGACGTCTTTAGTAAAATTGGGTAGCTTCGACGACACTTCCTTCTTGGTCTTCAATTTCATATAATCATGTTTTACTTTTTCAACCATATTTTCCAGTTCCTGAAAAAAAAAATCGAGTGTCAATCCCAATTATCATAATCTTGCTTAGGATAGTGATTTTATTGAGTATTTTTAGGAGCGACACCTCTTCATCACTTTGAATAACAAGTTCTTGCACTCTAGAGTAATTGTTCCATGTATTAAAAAAATTATCATTTGAAAACATCATTGATTTTTTTATGAAAGCAATAAAATCTATAAAAATGTGAAAATAGACATAATAAAGGATTAACTAATTGGATCCCCAATAATGATGCCAGTTTTGATGCATTCCTCTCATGGGGCATGGAAAAAGCAAAGAAAAATCCTAATTCAACATAGAGGCTAACTAGGGTCATCTCACTTGAGGAGTTTTTCAGTTTGTTCACTTACTTATCCTATATCACCTAAACTATCTCTCTTTGTTGGTTTTATTGATTTATGAAAAAAAATGACAAGTCATTTTCTTTTTTCTTAATTAATGAAATGTGAAATGTAAATTCTAATATATATAATACCTTATTGTTGTAAACAGAATGAAATTAAGGGGAGAAAGGACTTGGTTTTGGGTTTGGTTTTTGGGTTCAAGATTATTCTACTTTATATGTTTGATTTTGGTTTGATAATCCAAACATTAAATATCATGTCTGAATTACTATTATTTATTTATAAATTGAGTAAATCATTGAATTTATATGCAATCTCAATTCCAAATCCTCTTTTAATCAAGGCTAATGATATACCTTGATCTAGGATGTGCCATATTGCAGGACTCATCTCTGTCGATTTCATTTCATCCATTGATTAGCTTAACTCCAATGTGTAAATAAATAACCAATTAAGGGAAAGAAAAGTTATTAAATAAAATAATATAAATATATTAAGTTACATTTAATTGGGGTTAGTCCACATCGGGGGAAGTTTTCTCACCCAAAAAATGCTACTCAAATATACATACAAAATTAAAATAAACATTTAAGAAAATTAAAGAACACCTTGACCACCCCTCAGACCAAGCCTTGGGGTCAACCACTCATTTCCTATAATAATAGATCACTTGGTGCAGTGGTAAAAGATAAGAAGAAGAAATTAAGTTAAATGAATAGAATAATGAGAATAAAACAAAAATAATGAGGGTGATAAAAATAAAGGAAAAGGAAGAGGATAAAATAGAATTGGGAGGAAATATACAGAGAGGTAGAAATAAAATAAAATAAGAGAATAAATTTAAAATGTACAAAGAAGAGGGATATAAAAGAATAAGAAAGTAAATAAATAAAATAAAAATGTTAGAATAATAATAATAATAATCAAAGAAGAATTAGAAGAATAAGAAGAAATGATGGAGAAGGATTATGAAAACAAAATTAAAAACATGCATGAATTAATTTATTAAACTAAATGAAGAATTCAAATTAAAATTTAAAATAAAACTTAAAAAAATTAAAAAAATGAAATAAAAATGAAAATAGGGACATGTATTAGCTTTGTATCCTTCTTCGCGGGTTCCCTCATAAGGGTCTCAATATATGACCTTCTGTGTAAGAACCCAGATCTTTGTTTAGGTATGTTTTTCCTTTTCTGTTCATTTTTTAGAAAAAGAGGAAAATCTAGAAATTTTCAAAGTACATGTTGTGTACTTCAATGATGCGTGAGGCCGTGAACTGGCCATGTCCGAGCCACACACACTGTGTGTAGGGGTGATGTGGAGGCAGCTTAAAGTAGAGTATGGAAAAGCCTAGTACACTCCATGTACTCTAGAAGTACATACTATGTACCTTCTTTTTTTTCATTAAACGGACCGGGGTCGCGCCTAATCGAAAGAATCATCTTCTTATCAAGGTTCTTCGACCGAGAGCATCCTGTACGGCTGTGAACATCCTCCAAGACCCCGAGCCTCCATCTATTTTCCGAATCAACCATCGTCGATTGCGTTGGAACCACAATGGTGAGCTCTACCTTCTTCTTGAGTTTCAATCCATGATTTTCCCTCTTTCTCAAGATATAGTGGGTTGAATTTTTTCTGCGTTTTCATAGATCTATGATGTTCTAAGTATAATCATGCCTCGTGGTTTAAGTATATTGATCTCATGTAATCAAGGTAGGTGGTTTGTGTCGTACCATTTGATGTCTTTGAGTTTTATGTGCAAATTTCCACCAATACTCGTGAACAGGGTATTGCGTGTTTACCGTTTTTCCCCTGTTGTTTTCCTGCCTTGCATGTATGCTTGTGTAGAGGTAAGTTGATCATGTTTGAGGATAATTGATGTTCTTGGATATTTTTCCCATGCCTTGTTTTGTTTACAACCTTTGGGTCTTGTTAACCTATAGCCGTTATACCTGTTTTCCATGCCTTGTGACCATAGGATGGAATGATATTCTTGACATGCTTGTTATTCTATAGACTGGTTATCCAAGTAGCTCTATAGGTGTAATTTGGCCTTATATCATTATTATGCACTAACTGGCATGGTACCATGAGAATGTGGTGCTATAGACTATAAGTGATAGACTGAGTGAGCTTCCCAGAGAGTCTTGGACATTATAGACTATAGGGGATAGACCGAGTGAGCTTCCCAGAGAGTCTTGGACATTATATACTACATGAGGGTAGACCAAGTGAGCTTCCTCAGAGAGTCCTTACTTGTTTGAATTTCCTTAAACCATTCTAGGCTAGAGGAGGAATTGACCGAGCAAGCTTTCTCAGAGAGTTTGTGATAGACCTGAGACTATAGGAGGATTGAACGAGTGATCTTCCTCAGAGAGTTTATAGACCTTGGGGATATAATAGAGTTAGACCACGTGATCTTCCACAAAGAGTCCCTCACTACCCTAGACTATAAGAGGAATTGGCCAAGCAATCTTCCCCAGAGAGTCTTATAATCTCGTATGACCAAACCAGAGGAGTTAGGCTGAGTGCACTGCCCAGAGGGTTGTTGGTACTTCTTGGATAGGACCAGAGGGGTTAGCTATGAGTACTTCCTAGAGGGGTTCCTATTGTGGTTAGTTGTTTGCTTCACTAATGCTTGTTGATTTTTTGGATTGTTTACTGCTGTGTATTACTGGTTACTCCTTACTATTTACTATTTACTGTACTTTACATTCCATATACTCACTGACTGTTAGGCACAGATCTTCGGGTGGTTGCCTACTGGGATTTAGTCTCACACCCTGTTTGGGCCATGATTTTGAGCCCAAAAAGACTATGTTGTTGTAGGTATAGACAAGGGAAAGTGCCCTTCGACTTTGAGTCTTGATTATTTTGAAGCAGGATAGCACGAGACCAAGCTTAGGCTTGCAATGCTGCAGAGCTGTTTATATTTTCTTTGTACTTGATTGGTACTGTTTGTATTTCCAACATTGTGACCTATTTGGCTACTTTCCTAGATATGTATCATGCATCATTTCATATATACATATGTTCTCGTGTTGTTTATTGTTTTACTCTTCCGTAGTTTATTGTTGTTGGATATTTACTACTTCCACTATTGCATGTTTTTTTTACATCTGATGTGTACTCTACCAATGAGGGCATAGTTTCCCCACTATCACACCCAAGGCCCTTGCTGCTAGTCGGCAGCCTCTGGAGGTTGGGGAAATGTGCTTGAGGCCATGTGACCAACTGGGTATAGGGTGCCTCTGGGTGGCTTTCAGAACCGGGATGTTATAAAGTGGTATCAGTGGAATTCTTTTCTCTTGATTTTTTGTTTGGATCCTTTAGCCAGGGATAGGATGGATTCGGTAGTTGGTAATAAGCTGTGCCCGGGAGTAGCTAACCCATGTATAGGGAAAATCCAATCTACCTCATTTATTGTAGTTTTCTGGTTTTGAGATTTTACAGTTGATATGATTTCACATAGAGTGATTCACATGCCTTGTGTTGTTATTGTGGTGATATTGCGGTTCTATTTCTGTCACAACCCGATGAGATGAGGGTATGACATCTCATGCATCATATAGGCACATGTTAGAAATAACATTCCATGAATTCTTACCATTCCATATAGGGTCCATTAGCGATTGCATGTTGTTTTGATAGATGTTGTGTATATTATGAATGTTGATGTGATAAATGCTTTGATAGAGTCCCTTCAGTTTGATAGAGAAATTTTTTGTATTGTACCTTGCTTAAATGAATGCCAAATTTTGGTTCTTGAGGTGTTATGGGCCCTCATAAATTGGAACTTGGTGGATCATTGACTTTTTTCTCATGTATATGACTTGTATAGGATGCCATGCTTTGATTCGCAGGGAGTATGGGCCCTCACGGATCAGAATTTGGCACCTCCATGTTTTTTTTCAAGTGTTTTCTGGGCTTCGGTATAGTTTTTGAGCTACTACCCAAAAAAACCCAGAATACACGGCGTGTACTTTATGACTACATGCCGTGTAGTTTTAAACTGTGTCTCTGACTGGGTGAGAAGAAACATGGGGTTGTGAAAAGTCTTCAGGAACACGTCATGTATGGTAGGTATACGCCATGTAGTAGTGAGCCGTGTACCCGGCTGTGTCACTAACAACACGGGTCGGGGAATCTTGTGTAGTAAACGCCGTTTTTGGTACAAACATGTTGTGTATCCAAGTTCTAGGTACCCGGCCGTGTCACAAACAACACAGGTTGGTGTTATCTTCTCTTATACATGCCGTGTTTGTTTGGAACCTGCCGTGTAAGGGTCAGCCATGTAGTTGGTCATGTAACTAACAAAACCGGTCATCGAAACCTTGTCTAGTACATGTCTTGTCCTTAGTGAACACATCGTGTAGTCTAGGGTTAAGAGGAATGTGTGAGTTAGCCATGTAAAGATACTCGGGAATGGGAATGGAGTTCAGGTCCACTTTGTGTGTGGGGACAACACGCTGTGTAGTCTAGGGTGTTACACGACCAGCTGTGGCAGAACTACATGCCCATGTGAATGGCCTTAAGGAACACATCGTGTAGTCGTGTTTGGTAAAACTTGAGTGTTTCTTTATTATGTTCCTGTTTTGTACTCTCGTGTTCTCTGTCCTTGATAATCCGGATCTAATGTGTGATTTGGATCTTTTAGAGATATGCCTTTGATACGTCCTCCGGTTGTATGTCAGCTTCCAAACGGTGATCATACATCGGATATGGCCGATCATGGACCTCCTATAGATCCTCCTGATGTTCTATCCTTGGCACCAGCAGTTATACCCATTGCAGGCACCGATGCACAGTTCAGGGAGGACTTCCTGAGGATGATGCAGACCTTTCAGGGAGTGTCTCCTCCTGCCCTGTCAATGGATGAGTTGACGTGGGTTTTCCAATAGCAGCATCCTCCTAATTTCTCAGGGGATGGAGGACCCCAGGCCGCAGAGTCATGGTTAGAGGCCACGCTGACGATCTTCGAGCATCTGTTGATACCTCCATAGAAAAGGGTAATGCTGGCTACTAATATGCTCCGAGACGCCACCAAGAGGTGGTGGGAGGTGATCTCACAATCAGGGCACCATCATAGTTTGACTTGGGATGATTTTTGGCGCATATTCTACGATTAATTTTATATGGAGACCTTGAGGGCCGATCGAGCCTGGGAGTTTATGAGTCTCGAGAAGGGTACTCTTTCTGTTATGGAGTACTCGTCTCGTTTTATAGAGCTTCATCACTTCACGCCGATTCCAGCAGGTGATGAGTTGTTCCTTGGTAGGATGTTTGTGGACGGTCTTAGGCAGGAGATCCATTCCCAGGTGAATATATTTATGTTGACTTCGATATCCTATATTTTAAACCAGGCACTGATCACTGAGCGCAATCTAAGAGATTCTGGAGTAGTGGGCCAGGGAGGTTCGACTTCTACAGTTGTTGTTCCTCCTACTGATAGCAGGAAGCGCCGCAGAGAGTCTGCTCGAGAAGATCGGAGTATACAGGATGTATCTTCGGGCAGCCAGGTAGTATGCTACCAATGCGGGAGGAGTGGGCATACTAGGCCTCAGTTCCAGAGAGACCCGATGGAGTGTTAATCTTGTGGAAAGATGGGCCATCTTCATCATTTTTGTCAGATCTTCTTGTCTACAGCTGGTGGTAGGGGTTCTTCTATGACTTCGTGTTCAGGGAATGCATCGCCAGTTTCTCAGCAGTCTGGGAATTGGAGTTATTCTATCTTTTCAGGCCTAGGTGGAGGTTGTGGCCATGCTGGTCAGTCACCAAGTTATGAGTGATAGTAGAGTGGATCAGCTCAGAGTGGCCAACCAGGGGCGCAGGGCCGCAGTACAGGCCAGACTTTCACCATGAAGCAAACCTATCAGGAGAAGGATCCCGGACCTTCCACAGTTTGAGGTGTGATCTTAGTATCCTCAGTTTTATCTTCAGTCCTATTTGATATTGGTCCTTCGCATATCTTTATATCTGTTTCTATTATGGAGAGCCTTGGGCTCTATATATTTTCGTCTTCCAACATGTTGACTCTTGATACATTGTTGGGAACGGGGACGTCTAGCCTATGTCAGTGCAGAGACTTCCCTCTTGAGGTTGCAGGGTGTCACTTCTTATGGGACCTCTATGTCCTAGAGATGACATGCTATGATGTCATTCTCAGTATGGACTGCTTAGTTCCCTTCCAGTCATTCGTCGATTTCTATCGCCGGAGGGTGAGTTTCATATCACCAGAGGGCAGATCCTTTCTTCGTAGAGGCGAGTGGGATGTCCAGGCAGGTAGAGCTGGACCAGAGCATCATGGGCTAGGAGGAATTACAGCCTATATTTCCAGTCTTTATCTGGATGACCAGGGGACTTCACAGTCAGACTTTCCTCCACTGGTGGATCGTTTCAGAGATGCCTTTCTAGAGGGATTTTCAAGTTTGCCTCCAGAGTGTGAGGTGGAATTATCGATTGAGATCATTCTAGGAGCGGCACCAATGTCCATTCCTCCTTATTGGATGGCTACACCTGAGTTGGAGGAGCTCAAGAAGCAGTTGGAGGAGTTGTAGACAAAGGGTTTCATCCAAACCAGTACTTATCCTTGGGGTTCTCCTCTTCTATTTGTGAAAAAGGTAGACGGAACCCTTAGAATTTTCATGGATTATCGGAAGCTGAACCATTTGGTGGTCAAGAACCAATATCCCTTGACGAGAATCGATGACCTCTTTGATCAGCTTCAAGGATCCCAATTGTTCTTAAAGATCGATTTGAGGTTTGGTTATCATCAGTTGTGGATTAGACCATCAGATATACCTCTTACAGCCTTTAGGAGCAGGTATGGTCTTTACTAGTATACAGTCATGTGATTCGGTCTCACGAATATGAAAGCAGCTTTTATGGCACTAATGAACCAGGTGTTCCATCCATAATTGGATTCCTTCATGATGGTTCACATGGACGACATCTTAGTGTACTCTCACACTCGACACGACCATACTACCCATCTTGAGATCATTCTGAGTACACTGAGAGAGCATCAATTATATGCTAAGATCTCGAAATGCCACTTTTGGATGGATCATATTCACTTATTAGGTCACGTTATCTCAGAGACAGAAGTATCAGTAGACCCAGAAAAAGTGAGAGTTTTAGTTTCCTGGGAGCAGCGGAAGAATTTCTTTGAGGTGTGGAGTTTTCTAGGGCTGGCTGGATACTATAGGCATTTTATACAGGACTTTTCATGCCTTGAAGCACCGCTGACAGGTCTGACCAAGAAAGGTGCGAGGTTCTTATGGTCAGATTCCTATGATTCAGCCTTTCAGAAGATGAATGGAAGGTTGACGTCAGCACCGATACTAGTCTTTCCAGAGCCGGGAAAGAGCTATGCAGTCTTATGTGATTCTTCAGGTGTCAGACTGGGAGATGCGCTTATACATGGAGATGGAGTTATTGTGTACGAGTCTCGGCAGTTGAGGCCACATGAGAGAAACTACCCAACGCACGATCTGGAGTTGGCAGCTGTTGTTCATGCCTTACGCTGTTTGAGACATTACCTTCTAGGAGAGCACTCTGTGGTTTTCACCGACCATAAGAGTCTCAAGTACATCTTCACTCAGTGTGATCTGAATCTAACACAGCGTAGGTGGGTCAAGTATCTTCAGTCCTTCTACTTTGATCTTTCCTATACGCCAGGAAAGGGAAACGCATTGGCTGATGCGTTGAGAAGAAAAACTCAGATTCATGCAGTTCTGGAGGCCAACAGTGAGTGGTAGCTTATGGATCTGTTCTTTGATATACATTTGGAGGTTCACGAAAAACAGGGGTAGACATTTCTATCTTATGTAGCTGTTACCTCTATGCTTCTTGATCGGGTACAGATGAGGCGGGTATCAGACTCAGAAGGCCCAGTCCTGCGGGAGAGTGTGTCTGGAGAGGACCCTCTTCCTGGATAGAAAGTGGGCGAGGATGAGATCTTGTGTTTCCAGGGATGTGTATGGGTTCCATTTGACATATGCGAGGAATCGATGTGGGATTTTATTTCTTCAGTTTGGGAAGTTCATCCTGGCGCCACCAAGATGTATCTTGATCTACACTGCCAGTACTGGTGGCCAGGTATGAAGAGAGATGTTTCTGGGTTCGTCGTGAGATGTTATACTTGTCAGCAGGTGAAAGAAGAGCATTAGAGACCTGAAGGGATTTTACAACAGTTAACCATTCCCGAGTGGAAGTGGAACGATGTCGCGATGGACTTCGTGACCGGGTTACCAAGGTCACCTCGAGGGAGTGATGATGTTTGGGTTGTTGTCGATAGGATTACGAAGGTTTCTCATTTCTTGCTGATCAAGGAGACCTTCAGTGTTGATGAGCTGGGTGGTTGTACATCTGAGAGATTTTACATCTGCATGGATTTACATACTCTATTGTTTCAAACAGGGATGCACGTTTTACTTCTCGTTTCTAGCAGGGTCTTCAGAAGGATTTGGGTACACAGGTACTTTTGAGTACAACATACCATCCCCAGACAGATGGTCAGTCCGAGCATATGATCCAGGTGCTTGAGGATATGCTCTGAGCTTGCATTCTCAACTTTGGTGGTTCTTGGGAGAAGCATATTCCTCTTGTGGTGTTTTCCTATAACAACAGTTTTCAGGAGACTATTCAGATGGCACCTTTCGAGGCTTTGTACGGTAGGCCATGTCGATCTCTTTTGTGCTGGCTAGAGGCAGGAGAGGCAGCTTTTTTGGGACCTCGTCTTGTTCAGGAGACCTCAGAGCAGATAGAGTTGATTCGGAAGAGGATGGCTACAACACAGTCTCGATAGAAGTCTTATGCTGATCAGTGGAGACGGCCTATGGAGTTCGAGGTCAGGGATCAGGTTTTCCTGCATGTCTCACCGAGGTTGGGACACAAGAGGATTCAAAGATAGGGTAAGCTTTCACCATGGTACATCGGGCCGTTTGAGGTGTTGGAGAGAGTTGGGCTGGTTGCCTATCGGTTACAATTACCTCAGAGTTACCGGGCTACGCATGACGTCTTACATGCCTCTCTACCCTGACGTTACTTTTCAGACCTGTCTCATGTCTTTCAACCCGAGTAGGTTGAGCTCGAAGTGAATGCATCATTTGAAGAGCATCTTATCTGGATTTTCATTCACAGTAAAACGTTTCTCCATGGTAAGTCTGTTCTTCTGGTACAGGTGCTAGGGCAGCACGAGTGAGTACAGGATGAGACCTGGGAGAGGGAGGCTGATGTACGAGTGCCATGGCCAGAGTTGTTCAGGGTTTCCTCTTCTACCCCTTTCTATAGAAATTTGGGGAATAATTTCTTTAAGGGGGGGAATTTTTAAGAACCCAGATCTTTGTTCAGGTATGTTTTTTCTTTTCTGGTCGTTTTTGAGAAAAAAGTGTAAATTCTAGAAATTTTAAAAGTACGTGTCATGTACTTTATAAGTACACACCATTTACTTTGATGTCACGTGAGGTCGTGTGCTAGCCATGTCTGGGCCACACAAACGGTGTGTAGGGGTGATGTGGAGGCCTCTTAAAGCAGAGTACAAAAAATCCTAGTACACATCATGTACTCTTGAAGTACGCACTATGTACTTTCTTTTTTTTCACTAAACAAACTAGGGTCACGCCTAATCGACAGAATCGTCTTCTTCTCAAGGTTCTTTGACTGAGAGCATCCTGTATAGCCATGAACATCCTCTGAGTCCCTGAGCCTCTGTCTATTTTCTGAATAGACCACCGTCGATTGCATTGGAACAACAGTAGTGGGCTCTCCCTTCTTCCTGAGTTTCATTCCATGATTTTCCCTCTTTCTCAAGATATCATGGGTTGAACTTTTTGTACATTTTTGTAGATCTATGATGTTCTAAAGAGAATCAAGCCTCGTGTTTCAAGTATATTGATCTCCTGGAATCAAGGTAGGTGGTCGGTTCCTTACCGTTCGAAGTATTTGAGTTTTATGTTCATATTTCCACCAATACCTGTGAACGGGGTATTGGGTGTTTACCATTCTCCCCAGTTGTTTTCCTACCTTTCTTGTATGATTGTGTAGAGTTATGTTGATCATGTTTGAGGATAATTGTTTTTCTTGGAAGTTTTTCCCACGCCTTATTCTGTTTACGACCTTTGGGTCTTGTTAACCTTTGGCCATTATAACTGTTTTCCATGCCCTATGACTGTAGGATGGAATGATATTCTTGACATGCTTGTTATTCTGTAGACTGGTTAGCCAAGTAGCTCTATAGGTGTACTTTGTCCTTATAGCATTATTATTCACTGACTGGCACGGGACCGTTAGAACCTGGTGCTATAGACTATAAGGGATTGATCGAGTGAGCTTCCCAGAGAGTCTTGGACATTATAGACTAAAGGGGATAGACCGACTTAGCTTCCCAGAGAGTCTTGGACATTATAGACTACAAGGGATAGACCGAGTGAGCTTCCCAGAGAGTCTTGGACATTATAAACTACAAGAGGGTAGACCGAGTGAGCTTCCTCAGAGAGTCTTTACTTGTTTGAATTTCCTTAAACCATTCCAAGCTAGATGAGAAATTGACTGAGCGAGCTTCCTCAGAGAGTCTTTGATAGACCTGAGACTATAGGAGGATTGACCGAGTGAGATTCCTCAAATATTTTCTAGACCTTGGGGCTATAAGAGGGTTAGACCACATGATTTTCCTCAGAGAGTCCCTGATTACCCTAGACTATAAGGGGAATTGACCAAGAGAGCTTCCCTAGAGAGTCTTATAATTTCATATGACCAAACCAGAGGGGTTAGGCTGAGTGCATTGCCTAGAGGGTTTTTGGTACTTCTGGGATAGGACCAGAGGGGTTGGCTGTGAGAACTTCCCTGTGGGGTTCCTTTTGTGGTTAGTTGTTTGCTTCACTAATGCTTGTTGATTTTGTGGACTGTTTACTGTTGTGTATTGCTGGTTACTCTTTACTATTTACTGTTTACTGTACTTTACCTTCCATATACTTACTGACTGTTAGGCATAGGTCTTCAGGTGGTTGCCTACTGGGATTTAGTCTCACATCCTGTTTGGGCCATGCTTCTGGTCCCAAACAGACTGTGTTATTGCAGGTATAGACAAGGGCAAGCGCCCTTCGACTTTGGGTACTTGATTGTTTTGGAGAAGTAGAGCATGGGACCAGGATTAGGCTTGCGATGTTGCAGAGCTGTTTATCTTTTCTTTGTACTTATTTGGTACTGTTTTTATTTCCAGCATTGTGACCTATTTGGATGATTTCCTAGATATGTATCGTGCATCATTTCATATATACATATGTGCTCCATTTGTTTATTGTTTTAGTCTTCCACTATTTATTGTTTTTGGATATTTACTACTTCCATTATTGCATGTTTTTTTTTTACTTTTGTTGTGTACTCTGCCAATGAGGTCATAGTTTTCCCACTATCACACTTAAGGCCCTCAATACTAGTCGGCAGCCTCTGGCATTTGGGAAAATGCACTGGAGGCCATGTGACTAACCGGGTACGGTGCGCCTCTGGGTGGCTTCCGGAACTGGGACATTACATTCAGAATGGGTGAACTCTTCCTTATATATTCCAAGGGGGTGCCATAATTCAGTATTGAAAATCAAGATCATCTAAATATCACTTTAAGATCCCCTCTAGTTACATTTCACCTAAAAATTGATCATATTTTAACCCTTTAATCACCAAATTTGTGTATGATATCTTATTTAATGTTTCTATAAATTAAATTTTCTATTGACCCGTCAAATTTAACATTTATTGGATGTGTAACATTGTAATTATGGCATAATTAATGAGTAACACTTTTTATACCCAAGGCTTCAATAGACATTCCTTCAATTATTAGCATCCAATGGATTCCATAATGATTTAATAACTCCATAATATTTAATACTAAAATTCTTCAATGAATCCTCCTTCAAATCCATCTAAAATAACCTTGGTTAGATGTGTGTATACCATGTTATGCCTCAATCACTGAGGTGTGGTACATGCTATCATCTAGAAAAATATTTCATCTTGATTTATTTTTTGGGGACTTTGGATGTGTGAATCATCTCATATTCTCGAAAAATAAGTTGAATCCCACAAACAAAAAATCCTACAAAAAAAGAATTAGTACAATTGGATCAATATTTTAAAAATTATGATCAAAATGTCAAAGTGATTAAAATCTTTAAAAATTCCAGAATTAAGTAATTTTTACATTTTATCCCATTTTCACTCTATAATTCAAATTACCCATTATTTAATAAAACATTTAAATCCATGGTTTTTATCATTGAAAAACACTTAAAATCATTGAAATTATTTATAAAAATATTTACCGAACTTTGGTATGTAAACTCTTGATTATGATCTTTGATATGCATGGTATGATCTTTTAATGATATGATCATGTTCTCATACCCTTATGATCATGATAATTCTTACATATCTTCTTATTTACCGATACTGGGAAACTTATCTCACCCATTTCTTATGTTTACTTTCCCTGGGTTATAAAGAATGTTTTTTATGTATGAGTACTAAGGGGGAATATCTTTATGGAGATGTTGAAGATCTTTCACCAAACCAGAAGAATGTTTTCCAAGTTTCCAAAGAAACTAAACTATTATGCTCCTCAGGCATGTAATTTTGTAATATGTTCAATATTCATCTAAAATGGTTTAGTATCAAATTATGCTAAGCCGAGGTCTTTATAGTTTTTATCATAGGAAAGGTTTAGTCAACCTAGGAAAACTAAGATGTGAAAACTTTACTGAGATCCATAGGGATATTTATGAGGATAAGTTTAGGGGTGTCTCTAATGATAAGCCTATGGATAAAGAAAAGTTTAAGTAAATGACCTATAATTTTGGTAATGGATAGAGTGAGTGGTTTCTTATAAATACATATCTATCTAGATACTACAAATGGATGTGGCTTTGGCACAGATGTACCTAGGGTTAACAACTCTGAAAATGTGTTTTGGGGATGACTCAAGAGTATCCTGGTACACAACAATGGGCCTTATTGAACACCATGATTGACACTCTTGGTGGATATGCATTATCATGAAGTATTTAAGTAGAATATGGCTATGAATAACCTAGGATAAACCAAAGGTTTCATATATTAATGAAGTTATATCTATGATTTAGGCATCCTATAAGTAATATTTCATGATTATGTAGTTTTTTATTTTGATAAGTGTTTCTCACACTATTCTTTCTAGTTTTAGTCAGTATAGGGAACTAAAAGGATCTATGTAATTGTTTAATGTAATGGAAATTTTTTTCATCATCAGTCAAATGGGATGATCACTGGAGTGAAGGATGCAGTGATCACGCCTAAGCAATTTTTATGGAGCATGATTAACAATGTGTTCCATTACTAACTCTTAGACTCAAAAAAATAAGAGAAGGAAGGATTTTTCTATGAATTTAGGTAATGGAGACCATGGAGGAAATAATATTCAGTTTTTTTTGTTTCAAGAACGTGGAAAGAATCACCCAAGTGAATTCCTTAAGGGAATAAGAAGATGTTTTCAATGTGGAAAATAAGGACACAAAGCAAGTGACTGTAATGGAAAAATTAAGAGTTTGTTTAACACAATATATGGGAATAATAGACTACCTAAGACATCATCAATGGTTAGATTCGTTATGTGGGGAATGAATGGACTTATTAATATTGATTTCCTAAGTGGAAAGCCCCGAAAGATAATCAGCAAGGTGGTAAGAGTAATGGTTATATTTCCGAAGATGATGAGACTATTTGAAAAATGTGAAAAGAAATTGGTACTAACTAATAAGATGAAATAGCATTGTTAATGGCTTAAGTATGAAATTTAATAATCAAATTTTTTATGAATTTGGATTCAATACATAGGTTATATAAATGGTGAAATATATAAGTATTTTTCATATTAATGTTTTTCACTAAGGATTTACAAGAATATGTTGAATGGTTCCAAATGAACTATAAAAGTGATTTAATGGAAAGGTGACATTTTCACTATGGGAAGATAACCCTTAATATTTTCTTGATGTTGAGAAAATTATTTATGGGTAGCATTATGTCAAATATGAATATGTAAATTGAATGGTACTGATTACATCAGAACAGATAAAGTATTTTTCACCAATTATTGTGTTCTATCATGGATGGACTGTAAGGAATTTTTGGATTTAAGTAATATATCCAATAAACATAGTAATAAAGAAAAAATCATTTTTTCAATAAGGATTTATGGTAATTTAGGTCAGTACTGTGTTTCAAGAGAATACTTGATGAATCTGTTCACATGTTTGGGATGTGACAGATAAGAGCTACTTAATGATATATGGAGGATAAAATGTTAAGTTAATTTTAAATATAGTGACCTCCTTTATAATGTTTTGGACTTATATATTTTGTAAGGGTTATAAGTTTAACCATTTATGGAATGGTTTATGTTAAACTTCATATGATCTTTTAAAGATTAATGTATTATCTCACCATATAATAATTTATGCATGTTTAATAAATTATGATAACATATTTTGTGTTAAATATAGATGTAATGACCTATAATTATATTTATGGATCACATGATCTATTAATGCTTCAATAATGAAAAATTAACCTTCATCTCATAGAATAAGAGATGAAGTGGAAGTTGATCAAGGAAAAATAATGGACAAGGTTGTCCTGAAATCATGTAAGTGTATCTTTTCATGACAATTCTTCAACATTATGAAAAAGGGTCTTTAAACAAAAAAATTTCAAGTTATAATCATTTTTTATGATATCAAGGAAATTTTTTCAAGCCCCTTTCGGTTATGGATTTGTCATTTTTAACTTTCTCTTAACCTGGTTCTCTATCACTCTCCATCAAAACATAATAGATATATTTCTCTTCTATGCATATTTTTTCACTTTCCACCTATGTTCTCCCATATGGAAACATAGTTATGAGTTACATTCGGTAACCTTCATGTTTCTAACATTTCCTTCTAAAATAGAGCTTTAGTATTCATATTTACGATGTTGGAATATATGAAAGGAACTTTTGAGTGTTAAACCTTTAACAACCTAGATGAATTTTGAGGTTGAAATTCATTTTAAGGGGGGTAAAATGTTACACCCTAAGATTTTTTGAAATATTTTTATTCAAATTATTTTAATCTTTTCGATATTTTTCATTTCACACAACACTGAATATAGATTATGTTATATGAAATATCTATGTTTGGCTTGCACAATATAAAACACCAAGTTAATTTTTCACTACACGAAACACTTAGATTTTCTTTTCATACATGTAAAACCATGTTAATATTGCACTGCATTCAATTTCGAGTCCCTTCAATCGCTTGTGTTAAACACAAGTCCTTGTTTTATAGAATTATAATATTCTATTTATATTGTTATTAAATTATTATTATAGCTACCACTTATCCATTGGAATAAACTTACGAATAAGATTAACTAAATTGTGAAAATATGATTTGACATGTATATAAAATGCATCCTTTGGTTATCAATTAGTAATAAATTAACATAATAACTATTTGAAAATAAATAAATTACTTTTCTAAGAAAGCAATTTTTCTATGTACAGACACACTTTTATACCGATAAATTAAAAAAACCACTTTTGATGAATTTTTTTAATAAAATTTATATATTATATATTCAATGCATATTTTTTATACTCATCCAATAGTTCCGATTGGTATAAGATAAGAATAAATCCGATTTCATGAATTAAAATATGTATTTTTCTAGAAAGAAATTTTACTTACTTTTAATAAAGAACCCTTTTTTAATCTATATTTTGACACATTTATAAGTTATATTTGAAAAAATAAACTTAATTTTTGAAATTAGAGTATTAAAATTTAATTTTGATGATTTTTTTGTTATCTTTACGAGAAGTTTTTCTTTTTTATGAATAGTGAAAAATAATAACATTAATTGAAAAATATTTTTACATCTAATTTATTTATACAGTTATATTTAATTTCAATTTGGTTTTAAAATATAATTATATTAATTTTACATAAATTAATCCAATTTAGGTCATTATAACCAATTTCACATTGATATTGGATATAAAAACATCCCAAACTTTTAAATATTTTTTCTTAAAAAACATGTTTTCGTAACACGTCTGCGAGATTTATTTTTAATTAATTTCTATCACTACTATGATTAGAATTTATAAAAATGGATAAAATATTTGGAATAACTATAATTTATAATTTTTAATAATTTCAACTTATTTTTTCACGAAAAATATTAGTGAAAGTGATTAAAATTAATTATAGTAATTAAGAGAAAAAATAGCTTAACAAAGGCCTAAACCTTAAACTTGAGGGCCAAAATGACATAGAAACTTGTCTAAAATCAATTTTCTAGGCATATTTAGACCCTATACTCATTTTTATTCACATTTACCATTAATGGAGAAACATTCCATAGAAAAAAAGTGGGTGGAATTCCCTTTTAAAAAATTTACTAGAATACCACTCCTCCTCAATTATAAAAGGACACTCACCCCTCCCACATCTTTACACCTCTCAATCCCTTTGTCTTATATAAAATCAATGAAATTATCCTTCCAACATCCATAACTTATTTATTGAATTCTTCCTTTGATAATAAATCCAACCAAGGAATCCCATTGGTGAAAACCAAAAGGAGTTACCCAAAGAAGAGGTAACATCCTTCCTCTAGCTCTTTTCTTTTATTTTAATTCTACACCACCTAAATTATTCTTATTCCATGATTAAATAATAAGCATAGTATCCTAAATATACTGATATTTTTTTTATATTTATTTTTCTACCTACACTTACACAAACTTCCATTAAATGGGTAATGAATTTACTGTTCTTGTGTATGACGAACTACTGCCTCACAAAATGATGTAGTTCGTTTTTCATTTACTAACTCTCATGGTAGAAAATTATGATGTAAACTATATATTTATATGATATATATATGTGATATTTATTATGTATTTATTATTCTAGGATTTTTATATAAAAAATACCTTCATTATTTCCATATAGTGGATATATTATAACTTTCTTTGTGGGCGTGTGGACTACTACCTCCTCAAAGCGATGTGATTCGTTCACACAGTACATAGAATCTATTAAGGATGGTTTTAGTGAAAATATATGATATATTTGACATAATAATTCCAATTTATTTATATTACATATATATATATATCATTTACATTATTTCTTTCAATACGACAAGAAAATGAAAACAGCGTTCATGCGCACAAACGGCCTACCATCTCTTGGAATGGTTTATTTCATTTAATATTAATATATTTTAAATATTGTTATGAATACAAATATACTAAATATATATGATATTTATATCATTTTTTACATTTTTTAAATAAGTAAATCATGATCTAAGTAAGGGGACTAAGAATAAAAGGTCAAAACTTATATGAAAAACAAGCCAAATATCTTTTTTTTAATTTTCTAAAAGCCAATTTTTGGTTAGTGGTAACTGCATAATTCAGAATTTAAATACAAAAAAATACAAAATTAAACAACAGAAACAATAACATACATAAACCATAATTATCCTATTAAAAAAACTAGATCCACTCGAGAGTTAGCCGCCTTCAATCCATCACGCCCATCTTCACCTCGGTAGGGTTATTCACATCCAAAGTCATCGACTATTGAGAACAAAAAAACAATCATCAAAATTTAAATTTCAAACATCAACCATCATACCACCTGAATTGCATTGGTCCACCCACCCAAACCGCAACATCCAATATTAAAAATCTAAAAAACTTGCATCAAACCTAACGCCATCACATATTCTTGGGACATGAAAACTGAGTGTCAGCCTCGAGCTGCTTCCCCTAACAGTCGACCACATCCTTGAAAGCTCCACTGCCTACAAGAATTCACTGGAGAATGTGACTCTATAGCATCATAACACTACCATAGGACTCATAAAATCTCTCCATCATCATAACACCTTGCACAGATATAAAACAACTTGATTCGTCAATGATGGCCACTGCATCTACAGACATCGTAGCCATCGGTACCATGAAAAATGAAACGCCGATATCGTTACCATTAGAAACCAAAACCGAACACCATACCATAGTAAAACCGATAAACAAAACACACACAAAAAATCTGAATGACATTAAAAAACAAAAAACAATCCCAAGGAAAACATGTCACTACAGTCGAAGAAGCAGGAAACCAAACCAGAGAGAAGGAAACAAACTCCGGTGACTGAAATTCTATGAGACTGCTTCTATCCCCCCTCCAACACCATCCCAAGATGTTTTAAAACCATTATACAAGAGGTTTTAATATGTATGAATAAATTCCATACTTAAGGTAAGGGTTTTCTCATCTCACATTTTAATATCTGTATGATACATACCATCTTCACCACTCATTTCTTTTGTGCAGTGTATATAATTACCATGAATTTAGTCTATGATACATATATTTAAATTTATGGGAATTTACAAAACCATTTTAAGATCTTCCATTCATGGGGTTTTTGGTTCAATAGTTACCAAATTGGTAAATGCGTTCTTTTTTTTCAATTTTCATTCCTTGAGACACATGACATATTATGAACCTAAATTCCTCTAAGAGGTGTATATAATATCCTTTTACATTTTATTTCAACAATCTCTTTATTTTCATTAGTGACACCATTTTCTATTTTGTGAGTTATATTCTTTTGAAACCCACTTCTTTTCATGGGTTATTATTTGATGAAAATATTATGAGACCTATCACTTTTCCATAGGTAATGATATGATGAAATGTTTGTGATAGCCATTTCATTTCATGGGTTATGATTGATGATTGTCTATAATATTGTGGAATATGTATGTATGATTTTATTATGTGATGGGTGGGACCTATATCCATCTCCAATGCATTGGGTAATAATGGATGACTTATGAGTATGAATGTTATGCGTGAACCTAATTACATGTTCACAATGTTATGTGTGAACCTGATTACATGTTCAAAATGTTATGATTGAACCATTTTACATGTTCATAATTTTATGCATGAACCTGATTACATGTTCACAATGTTATGAAGAGACTTGTTTTTATGTCAATAAGCTTATACGTAAACCTGATTACATGGTCAAAATGTTATGCATGAACATGATTACATGTTCGTGGCGCTATGTGTGGACCTGGTTGCATGTCCATAAGTTTCTGTGAGGGCCTGATTTCATGTCCTTAACTTAGTGAGTTAACATGCATCTATATATAAATTTTCACAATGTTATAATCTAATGTGTATTCCACAATTTAATGTCTTATTACTATGTTATGCTTTCATGGATTATGATCTCAATTACCTTATCATTCATATATTATGAACTATCAATCCTTATTCCATGAGTCTTGATTATGATCTTTGATATGCATGGTATGATCTTCTAATGATACTATCAAGTGGTCATACCCTTATGCTCATAATTATTCTTATATATCTCCTTATTTACCCTTACTGAGCATCTTATTTCACCCCTTTCTTATGTTTCCTTTCCCTGGGTTTTGTGGAAAGGTTTTTAAGTAGGAGTATTAAAGTGGAAGATCATTATAGTGATGTTGATGATTTTTTACCAAATTATAAGAATGCTTTCTAGGTTTCCAAAGATACTAAACTATTACATTCCTCTATGATGTACTTTTTTAATGTGGTGAATGTTCATTTGAAATAATATAATATTAATTTACATTAATCCTAGTCCATTATAAATTTCATGGTTTTCTCTAGTGTAAACCATGACATAGTGATGTTCAATATATCATGGTTTTATTCATGGAAATACATGTGTTAAACAATAACATACGATTTGAATCATTACAAATATATGTGTTCTGATGCAATCTAAGAGTACTTTCAGTGATAGTAATAAGAACTAAATATAAACCATGGAATTATGGTATAAATTACATTATGGTTTGTGCTAGTGTAAACCATGATATAGTGAATGTCACTGTATCATGGTTTTATGCATGATAATGAATATGTTATACAATAACATGTAATTTGGATTTTTCAACTAATTAAGATATCATAATTATTTTAAAATATAATCTAATGATGTATGCTGTAATTTTAATGATTATATATAAAACATTTAAATAGTCAAATATTTTACCATGTTTTGAAAAGAATTATAAATGTTTTATGGATTCTTTTATAATTCAAATGTGTTTAATGTTTGAAATGATTAAGCAATGAATATTTATGAAACATTTTATCCATAAGGATAATCCTTGAATGTTATTAAATGTGGTTAAAAACATGAGAGTTTTATTTCATTTTTATCATAGAAATTCTAAGGATAAAGATAAATTTCTCTCTCACACTTTTATTCAATACTTTATCCAATGGTTATAGAAGACCGTGTCTTGAAGATAGTCAATTATAAGTATCAATATATTCATACATCCCATAGATACCATAGAAGTAAATGTTTCATTAGATACTTATCAAGGATCTATATTAAGCTCATATATATTTACATGGATATAACAATTAATCCTCGAAAAATTATTGTTCATTATTTATGATTATTTAGAAAAAAATGAATCGATAGATATTGGAAAAAATGAGTTTCAATTTATTTCTTCAACTATGTTGGGACAAGGCTTATCCCCTTAAGAACCCTCCAATGGTATTAGAGACCCTTTAATGTTGTTTGAATTAAAGTTTTAAATAGATGAAGAGTATGTGAAAATATACTTTTTGAAACTCCACAGTGGGATTAGTGCAGTCGCATTGAGAGGGGGAGAATTGATGTTGACCAATTTTGATAAATTCATTCCACTTTAAACTTTTACCTAGTTTTTTATCAAAACCACTATAAAAATTAAGTTATATAGATATTATTATGAGTTACCAAAACAAAAACCACATGTAAAGTAGTAAATAATAAAATATGATAATAAACAATATTTTTACAAGGATTGACACCGATGTGAGAATCTACTCATTGTTGTGTTCAGGTTGAATCTGAGACACATATATCAACATTATTATGCATGTGAATACAAGAAAGTTATCTCTTGAAAATTCTAAACATTCTAATAAATGTGTTACAATATCCCAATTGTGTTCTTTAAACTGGATCCTACTGGTTTTTAATGGGTCTTTACTACAAACTTGTGAACAAGATCTTCAATCTACTTTGGGATATCACTACATCATAATAATAAGATCTTATTCCTAAAAAATAGGTATTTGACTATTAAAGGTTAATATATTACAGTTTCATGCACATCATCATCTACATCTTAACTAAAACTCAAGATTTTTCTTCAAGATTCCCAACACACAAAATATGAATCGGTAGTAGCAGTGTCAAATTTTCTCAACTATCCTCTTTTTCATTTATTCTTATTTTTTATTCTCTAGATTTTAGGATATAGTGATATCATAGGATAGGTCTCTACACTGAATTCACATTATTCTTTCTTTGATTATATCTTTGAAGAAAATGTGTATACATTATTAGTACCTCGTTAGCCTTTCCCTCCTTCTCTTATTCTTCTTCATTAGTGAACATGATCTGCTCTATAGAATCACATCTGTTTCTCTCTCTTAGATACAAAAAAATATTCAGCAACAAATAAGTATATGTTTCTTATCCATTCAATATCATATATATTTACATAATCAGATGAATATAATTTCTATATTTTATATATAGAAATTCCATGTTAATATGAATCATGATATTCATAAAAATCTCTTTTAATTCACTTAATAGAATCACATGTGCATGCTTCCCACAATATAATACCATTCTTATTATTTGTCTCAATTGGTATTACAAAAATACTCATACTCTAATTTAAATTGGTTTAAAATATTATCACAATTTTCTCCATTTTTTATCTTCATAAATGATTTTAAATATTCTATTTGAAATACCTAAATTATCGTTCCAAGATCCTCTAAGTTCTTCACATTAATTCTTTTAAAATATTGTATTGAATCACAACTCAATCATGATATTTAATATTTTAATGTTGAAACAACATCATCTAAATTGAATATATAGATATATAACATTATACTAATCTATTAACCCTTATGTTGGGATTTAAACCCTTAGATATCAACCCTCACATATCAACCCTTACATATTATGTGAATTTTCAAGTTAACTTTTATGTGTCATAGTGAGTCTGGAGTACTTTTACAAATATTTTACTGTTTTAGTGCCCTTATATATCCTCCTATGAGTACCTTATATATTTCCTTTTATAACTGTCACAACTCTTACATATCATGAAACTAAATTTTACATATCACAGTGTGTCTTGGGTAATTTGAAAAATCCCAAGCCCCCTGTATACCTTTATGAATTCACTGTGATAACCATTATGTATTGAGAATCTTACCTTGACGTATCACAATGTAACTTAGGAGATTTTATATTTTCAATCTTTAAGTTTTGAGTAACCCTTACATAGAATGATTAATTTAAAAGGTACACTTATTTATATGTCAAGATCTTGGAGTGACTCATATATATCCAGGTATCTCCTATGACTTATCCAATTTTCTAGTATGAATATTCTAGACTACCCTTAGATTTTTAATGAACATTCAAGAGTTCCATTACATATTCCATGACTTTTCTAATATGTAACTCTAACTTAGAATTATATAACATTCAAAAATCAACTTAGAACATCTTCAATAATTCTTATGGAATCTCCAATCACTTTATTTCAACTTAGTACAACCTAAATTAATTTAAGAATTGATAAAACATTCACCAATATCTTCAATAAAATTCCCAAAGAATCTTTCTTCATATGAATACTCTGTTTCTTTGTGTGTTTTAATGGAACTCTATGGATTCATTGGTTTCATATAACAACATGATCCTCGTCTATCATCATAAATGTGATGATTTATATATATTATAACTTCCTTCATTATAGATAACATAGGGATGGTTCCCCACTCTTCCATCTTGATTTACTCTCTAACTTTGTATATATTTTCTTTATCAATCACAATCATCATCTGAACCTCCCTAAATATTTAGTAGAAAGTGCGCTCTTAAATCTATTAACTTTTAGTGAATTTCATTGATTCGTCATAAGATCAGCATATGAATCACCAAATATAAAGGTTTTTTCCTTGAATTTGTTGATCCAAGAACTCTAGGAAATCGAATCATCTCTTTATTCTTTGTTAATCTTCATAATGGGGAAAACTAAAGTAATTTCTTATTCTAATATATGAATGAATCCTTAACAATATGTGAAATAGATGGTAACACATTCAATTATCATAGGAACTATCCAAGATGAATCTCACAGTGGGCTCCTCATCATCAACCAAGTTATATTGACAACTGGAATACTCATTGATAAAAAATACAATCACCAGAATCCATTATTATTTTTAATTTCCCACTCTGAATTTATTGTCGATACACTTAATAATATCACATGAATTCATGTCAATATATCTTCAGGAGTTCCCTTTATAACACCCTCTTATTGAAAATAAATTCAAAGGTAAAAGGGTAAGGTAAAGTTATACTCATCTCATCTTCTTCAAAATTGAAATATAATATTTTCCCCTTTATTATTCCCCTTAATAAAAGTCACAACATTAATTTCTTGAGAAAATGGTACTATCATATTTCAATTATAAATGAACCTTAATTTAATCAACTCAATGTCTATATGATCTCAATCGATGTAGAAAACCAGAGTGATTATTCTAGATAACAAATCTATCCATAAATTGTTTTTTCATGTGATACAATCTTAAATATCTCTCCCTAGGGTCCATTTAAGTTCTATACTCATCTTTAAAAAACACATTAAAAACATTCAAGTGAAAGTATGTTTATCACTCTTCAATCTAACTTCTAGCTCAACACATTTACCCCCTTTAATGACCAATTTCAATTAAATAAAAATGTGATTGGTAAAATAAATATCTTACATAAAATTCATATTTTTCTATAAATTATTGATTCATATGAAATAATAATATCCTAGAAACTTTCTTATCCTCCTAACATTGCATCAAGGGATGTACTCCAGCAATCATCATCATGTATAGTCTTCTTCAAAAATAACTCAAATAATTTCCTTCTAGTACAACTTGAAATTGTTCAAGGAGGTATCACAATACCAGTAAAAGAATTTCATGATAGATAGATCTCCATGCTGCATATTTATCTCCACATTAATTATGTTCTCCTCCAACATACATCACCTTTAATTTCCTAAAAAAGAAACATTGGAAAACAAATATATGGGAATAAGGTGGATTCTATTTAGATTATTAATAAAAGAAATAGGATAGATATTTTCTTATAAACCCTAAAACCCCTTTCTTTATAGTTCCATATTTATGAGAACTATTTATGAAAGCACCTCAATTGATTTTATAAGCTTGAGTGTTCATGGGAAAAATATTTTTATGACATTTTATAGTTTTTCACTCATGTGGAATTGAATTTTTCATGTGATCTAGAAATTCACACTCAATTATATAACTTTTTTTAATTTTGCAACTATACTATACATATAATCATGAATCCCTTAAGAACATTATATAATTTTTTCATATGTGGAAATTCCTTTTTAACCTAAATATTCTTAGCACATGGAATCATTGGTGATTTTTATTTATTTTTCATCATATACTTTTTTCGAGGTGTCTATATAATGCATTTTTTTATAATGTTTCTATTATATTTTCACCTTCCATATAGTTTATCAATAATCTTTAAGTCACCCTTCTTTGAAAATTTACCAAATTCATCTTCTTAGATGTTTTCCACAAAACCAATCCATTTATTTCTCTCTTGGATTATTCTTTTATTTTCCTTATATTAATTCCTACAACTATAATGTACATGTCCTATTTAAAAAGGTCTATGGTTTTTCATTTTCTCCCAAAGAATAATCATCTATTATTCAGTGTAGCATCATTCACAATATTCCTCTTAGGTCTCTTTAGATCAAAAAAATTATTTTTTTCATTCCCCAAGGTAGACTAACCTTATTTTATTTGCTTATTTTTTAAATTTTGTGTACTTATTTCTAATGAATCATAGGAATCATGCTTTTTAGATTTATATCAAGACTCATCTTTACAATGAACACATCTATTGAAAATTCAAAAAAATCCAAACTTCTAAATTTATTTTTAATAAACCGATTGTTCCTTTTTTATATACTTTGATATTACTTAAAAGTATTTATATTAACACACAATCTTCTCCCCCTTAATAATGGACGTATATAATCATTAGGAATTTTAAAATTATTCCATTATTCAAGTTCTTTGTTTCCAAACCTTCCAAAATACCAATGGTGGATAATTAACCTTGATATTTTCCCTTGAACCACAGTCTAGACAGATTTTGTATCTTTCTATTTTTTGGGTTGAAATACCATAATTTTAGGATATTATTGGGTTGATTATATTTATACACATGATCACATACACACTTGATGTAATTGTGAATTTTTAGAATTTTTTTCACATATATTTTCCAATATTGTATTTTTAATCTATATTAACATATGAAACAACAATAGTACACACAAAATTTATAAAGAAAGGGTTACCTATTTCTTTGATATTATAATAGATAGATCATTAAATGGTATCAATACCATTTTACCACTAAATTGGTAATTTTTAAAATCAAAACTCTTATTTGAATCGTTTATAGTGTCTCTTCTTTTTTCAGCTTCTTGGGAATTTTTAGCCTGTGTTATCTTCATATTCCTCGGTTTTACTTCTATCTCCAAACACATCAAACTGAGGGGGAATATTTAATACTAAACTAATATCATCCTTAAATCACATTTTCTATTAATAATATTAATCTCATAATCATGTAACATATTATCTTTCTTCAATTAAATTTAAATCTCCTTGATTTTGTTTTTGACTTCTATTTGATCATCCTTGAATCCAATAATAGATTTCAATGTGTGGATATTTTCATTAAATTTTTTATTAAACTAATATTTCTCACTACTTTATTTCTATGATTATTCCTCATCTATGGAATTATTTTACTTATAAAGTAATACAGATTTTTCCTTAGATTCCACATGTTGGGTGATATTTTTTTAATTTTAAATCTTTTTAGCCATTAATTTCTACATATAATATACTTATAATTCTATATATATTAACTCATCATGTATTACATTTATAAACTCAAATATGTAAGTGTAAACTTAAATAGGAACTTACTTCAAATAATACTTATTTTCATAGTAGATATATTTAACTAATTCAATGGACTTGTATACTTTATAGAGTGAACTAGACTCTTAAATATTACACTAATAAATATATTTAATATATTAAACACTTCTTTGATTATTGTTGGTACCTAATTGAGGAATATAATATAAGAGGGGTTAAATCAGGGTATTTTAGTTTTAAACTTTATCCTCAATCATGATCACATTATATCTTATGAGGAATACTATTCTATCCTTATCTACCACTTTTGAGTGAGAAAAGTAGTAAAGGAACTCATAAAATATTACTTGGTTCACCCAAATGGAAAAATACAAGGAGGATGGATAGTAACGTACTTATAAATGAGATAAAATGTGAAATATATTTGAAATTATTACATAATATAGTGGTATCACTGAACCTATGGATTCACTATCCAAAAACACCTTTAAAAATATCATTTTCTTTCTCTATATATAGGTTCTCACTACTCCTGTGATGTTCTTATTCTCTATAAAATGTTGTTTTGAAAATACAATGGAAATAGTGATTCAATTTCTCATAAGTCTGACAAAATTAACAATGATAAAAGACTCTTGGAATCTCTTTCCTCTCTATCACATTATTATTTCCAAAAAACATGTAATTCCCATTAAGTGTGTCTCTCCTTCCTCAAGAACTATTATGTGTAGCTTTTAGAATAATTAATCCAACCTAATTTGATCCAATTATAGGGAACAATTATTTTTCTTCTTTCCTTCATAAATCATATAATGTGTCATCCAAATTTTATGTTGTTATTAAGATCCTTTTAAATAACACAAAGCCTCCTAAATTTCAAACCATAAATCCCCTTTAAATTTACATTCAAATTTTATAGCTAGAAAAAAACTACTTCACCATTATTTGGTATCTACTTATATGGCATAATCTTATTCCATGATATATTACCTATAGAATAACTCTCTCCACTATGGATTAAACTAAGAACATATCTTATCCTACAGTGTGTAACATTTCACTATGTTGGAACCTCCTGTAATTGACCAAATCCACAAAATATGCTTCATATAGAAAAAATGATTCCAGAATAATGATCCCATGATATCGACATGATCTCCTCAAACCCCCATGATTCAGAAATATGAATACAAAATTGTTTCCAATGCTTTATTATGGGACTGTGTGCATACACACTCTTACTCTCCCCACATTATCAATTTCAAAAGGTAGGAGACCTCCATTACCAGGATTGGTTATGTTGGATCTTTTATCGAAATGGAATGATGGGAAGTTGGTTTCTCCTTCCTTGGATTACTCCTTGGAGTTTATTACCTAATCTAGCTACCCCTCATAGATTTGAGTCATGTTCATGAATCACATTCTCAGTTCCATATTGAGGTGGATTTTGGTTAATTATGATGCTTCTATCTTGATATGGTGTAAAACTACAGTTGTTTTAAATGATAAAATTGGGAATATCTGAGAAAATCAGGACATTGGGTGCCATGGTAATTATAAAGTCTTTCCCTTTAAAAGTCAGAGGCATATCTCATATAAAGAATCTTAGGCATGGAATTCAAGGCATCATGTGTCTGCCAAGGGTTAGTTGAAACTAAAGGTATAAGTAATATTAGGCTGTAAAGACCAGGAATTTCCATGTAATTTTTTTTAGTATATGGGAATTTTACGAGTTCGTGAAAATTGACAGTGCGTGATTTTGAGGCCCAGTGTGCCCGGAATAAATTTCTGAACTTTTTTTTAGGTACTTTTAGTAAACATGAAAGAAGTTTTTTCTAACTATTGAACAGGTGCTCAGAATTGAAATCTGAGGGCATCATTGAACTCATAGTGTCAGTATTCACCTAAGGAGACCTTCACCCCAACTGCAGTAGGTCGAGGCTGGAAGTTAGCTTTTCAATTATTCATGGAAGATTAAAATAAAATAAAATGGTGTAACATTTTATGTTTATTTTATTTTGAAACTCCTTGTGGATGTTGAGAAGTGGGGACCACTAGAATTAAACCTTCCCTTGAGGTTATGGAGGTGGGGACCACCGAACCTAAAACCTCCCATGATAGGTTATGGTGGTGGGGACCACCCGAGATTAAACCCCTTTGAACCTCCCACTTAAATGAGGGGAAGTCTCTTGAACTTCCCCTTGATTAATTATGCCACCCCGTTTTTTTAATTAATACACCAACTCAATTAATTAATAATTCCAATTTGAAATTAAGCCCACATTTTTTATTATATTGGTTACCCCTTTTCTTTTTAGTGGGTTGGTGGAAATTAATTTTTGGAAAAGGAAGGAGCCTTGGGAGAAAGCTCTCCAACGAAGAACACCGATGAAGAACGCCGACTTTGACTCCGACTTCTTCCTTGGGACATTCATTGATGAGGAATGTCTTCAACGTCAATGAACCGACGATCGACGAAACACCGACGTCATCGGCGTCCGTCTATTCCCAACAACATCACATCTTTCCCCATGGACAATCTTCATCGAATCAAACGAACAAGTTAGGGGGTTATTATTGAATTCTTTAATTCTCTTGATTAATTTCCTCGTTCTTGGAAAGCATGGTGAATGTGGATCAGCCAAAATGAGTTGATCGATGAATCATATTAAATTGTATAGTTTTTCGTTATTGACTCCTATTTTTGATGAGTTGTTTGCTATCGCTCTAACGCGGAGGGTGCGGGCTAAACAAACATGGCTCGACCCCTCTGTCGTTCTACTTCATGGGTGTGTTCTTCGCAATGGAAGAAGGTAGAGACTGGTGTCGGTGGTTGGCATCAGTGGAACTCAAGAACCAGGAAGAAGGTGATCAAGGCAACGAAGGCGACGTAGGAATCAATGTCGCCCCGCGGCCACCGCCGCCCATGGAAACCCTACCCGCGGCCACTGCCGTCTGCGACCGGTGCCACTACCCACAGCCTCCACACCCCATGGTACTCCACCACCCATGGCCTTCACGCCCTGCAGCACTCAGTCGCCCATGGTCTGTCGCGCCACCCTGCAGCCTTCTGCGCCACCCTGTGGCCCAGTCGTGCCACCCACGACACTCCGAGCTGCCTCGTGGCCTCATGTCGCCCACAGACTTCCACGGCCCCCGCGCCGCCCTGGTGGTCCCGCGGCCTCTGCGGCCTCCGCCGCCCCGCAGGCCATTGCCCAGGCCGGGCCGAGCCGGACCCAGCGGTTCCAGTCGGGTCGACCTAGGCCGTGTTGGGCCAGGTTGGACCGGACTCAGACCCACTTCGACCCATTTATTAATCTTCGGTCATATCTTTGGCACTAGGCGTCTGTTTGAAAAACTGTATGTAGCGCCAATAACCTTGGAGCAAGACGGTTCCTTTGGTATACCCCACTTGAGATTTGGATAAAGTTGGGGAACTATCGAGTTGGACTGAGTATGAATTCAACCGGGACCTCGGGACTAAAAGGCTAATAACTCATAGACTGGGCATTCGATTGACGAACTGTCTATTATGTTGAGACCCCTATGACGTGGTGATCCATTGAGATACTTCTTAGTGACACTTTTTGGTAGTTGGAGTATCGACCAGTGGATTTTGGAGCGGACCCCTGGAGGCAAGAGAGCATAGTATGGGAACCCTCTAACTGGATGTGACGTGAAGAATGAAGAGCGATCCTGTGTGGGTCAGCACTGAGCGATCCTTTGTGGGTCAGCACCTATAGATCTTGTGTGGGTCAGCATCGAGTGATCCTTTGTGGGTCATCACCTAGAGATCATGTGTGGGTCAGCACCAATCGATCGATTGTGGGTTAGCACCGAGCGATCCTATGTGGGACTGTCTCTTAACAGAGTAAGATGATTTAGTGGTTACATCTAATCATCACTACTTTTGTAATTAAGTTATACCTAGTGTGAGATGAGTTAATACTTGTTTGGTACTTTCCTTTATGGTAATACCTTGGTGGTATTATTCTGTGAGGCGTACCTGTGTGGTAATTGCCTTTGTGGTTTTCCTTCCTTTGTGGAACAGTTGATCTTTGATATTTCGGGTTGGACCCTATATTTCCCCATGATTGTGGTGGGTATACTTGATAACTTAGGTATATGTATGGGAATATACTTATGTAGGGTTGACAGTTGACTTCATGCTTTGAGGATTATCCTTTGTTGATTTGTGAGACCTTGAGGGTCTCAAGGTCCCTACTGAGTATCATTATACTCATCCCTTCATGGGCTATGCCCGCACCTCATTGTATTTGGTACAGATGATAGACGGTGCTGATTGAGTCTAAGAGTACCCGGACTGGACAACGCTCAGAGGTGGACCATATGGCGTGTCAATACATAGAAGAGACAGGTGGACATGGAGTGCTGAGGAGGCGATCTCTACCTAACCTTCAGGTAGGAATCTCAGAGTATGACCCAATAGTTGTATTCTTTTTTGCTTTAGTTTCTTGTACTTTCTAGTTGGGATTGTATTCTGGCCCCTTTTACTTACTGAACTCACTTTGTTTACTATTCAGTTTACTTGTGTTCATATATTTTGGTTTCCTTGGTTGTGTGTGATTACAGGTTATAAAGGAAGTGCATTCCCAGTTTTAGGGATTGCACCTTTCGGTGGTAGTATCCAGCCCCGGGCCTATGGAAAGCGGGCTTGGGGTAGTCACGACATGGGCCCCAGGGGACGTGTCCTGAAAAATTGGTATCATAGGAGTCAGTTCTATCGTAACACAAAGGACTCTGATCTTTCTTTTTAATGGAAATATTATTAAGGGTAGTGAGTGTGGTTATCAGTTTAGGGAATACAGTGTTGGTGCGGCGGCTGGCGTATCCATACATGAGGACCCTGACTTCTGATTTCTGAATCAGTACACGAAAGCACAGATTGTGTGTCTGTTTTGAAGAGTTTTCTTTGTGATCTTTTTGAGTCATCTCACCAAGTATAACTTTTTGTCTATGGAGCACCTGTTTCATTTCAGGATGTCTCCACAAAGATAACAAGATATGGTTTTGAGAGTTGTATACACTGATAGCCCACTGAGCAATGAGGCCTCGGTGTGGGGCCCTCATCTAGTAGAGTCACCATCAGAGGCACCATGGGTACCATTACCCGTTGGTCCACCGATGCCACCAGCCCCAGTAGTATAGAGTGCATGTCTCTTGAGCGTGTTTCATGAGTTCTAGTGCCAGAGGCCACCCTGGTTCAAGGGAGATACGGACCCACAGGTATCTGAGGATTGGTTGGAGGTTGTGGTGAGAGTCTTTCTACTGGTAGGGGCACCAGATGATATCATGGTGATACTTGTCTCCAGTCTTCTACAAAAATCAGCAGGCAGATGGTGGAGGTTGATGCTCCAGGTTCACGACGAGGTAACACTTCTTGGGGAAGACTTTAAGAGCCTGTTTTGGGAAGAGTTTGTTCCAACAACTCTTTGTGTAGTGCACATTCAAGAGCTACATCATCTACAGTAGGGCAGCATGACCATGGCTCAGTACTCAACGAGGTTCACTGACTTCTCATGCTACTCCAATGATATGGTGCGAGACCCATTCTTCATGGACCAGACCTTTGATCAGGGGCTCATGCAGGAGATTAGGGCTTCGATGATCTCACTTAACATCCCTATGTAGGCAGGGGTGTTATAGAGAGCCCTCTTAGTGGATATTTTCCTTGCTCAAGAGTCACTAGTAGTGAGATCCACCACCAGACGTCATGTAGCATAGTCTTCTGCATCTGGCAGCAGAAAGATGTCATAGAGATCCAAGAGGACCAAACCCACTGGTAAACAAACTGATGATTCAGAGTTGGTTGTGTGGGGAACCCGAGGCGGAGCCAGCCATACCAGGAGCGGCCAGTCTAATGCATGCGGAGGGCAGGGTCACATGGCTCGTGAATGTCCAACCCGCCGTACAAATGATCAGTATACGGTCAAAGTATCTCCTAGGAAAATATATATATTCGATCGAGGTGGTCCATAGGGAGTAGGAGGACGTGGCTAAGGAGATGTTCGTGCAACTGGCGGTGGACGGCAATTTGAGATGTTACCGCCACCACCACCAGGTGGTCCACCCTGACCACAGGGAGCAGGTGGACATGAGAGAGCCCAGCTCCAGAAATTTGTGGCCTATGATCACAACACTCTGGAGATGATACGATGTACGATCTATGTCTACTCCACCTTAGTTTTAGTACTTATAGAAATAGGTTCCAGTAATTATTTTATTGCCACTTCCCTCGTTCAGAGCTCGAGGATTCTGATAGAGCCTTTGGCTCGATCCTTACAGCTAGAGAAACCTACGGGAGAGGATTAGACAATTACGCACTAGTGCAGGCAGTGTGAGCTTACTCTAGAAGGAAAGAGCTTTGGCTGGGATCTCCTAGTTGCAGCGTCTAGGTCTTACAACATCATCTTGGGTATGGAATATTTATCTACAGTCCATGCTCAGATAGACTGTATTAGGCGCAAAGTACGGTGTGTCATCATGGATGGGACTAGGTTTACCTTCACCAGCGATAAGGAAGCATTTTCAGCATAGGATGGACTTATCCGGAGGAGAGTGCAGCCGATCACTCATCAGTTTTCTAGCCTTACCCTCAGAGCGGTTGATGTGTGGAGTTTGAGTTATCCTGTAGTGGTGGACCTGTGCACGAATGTCTTCCCTGATTATGTCCTGGGTCTACCTCCACACAGAGAGGTGGACTTTTACATTGACTTGTACCCCGGGATGATGCCGATATCTACACCAGCGTATCAGATGGATCCCATGGAGCTTCATGAGCTATGGGTGCAGCAAGAGGACTTGCAGGGGAATGGATTTATTCGACCTAGTGTTTCTACTTGGCCAGCATAATTTTTTTGCCAAGAAGATGAATGGGAGTTTGAAAATTTTTGTGGACTATCGGCACCTGAACCGGGTGACCGTTAAGAACAAGTACCCACTTTAGAGGATTGACAACCTCTTTGATCAGTTGAAGGGAGCATGGTGGTTCTTGAAAATAGACCTCAGATCAGGCTATCACTAGCTCGGAGTACGAGATGAGGATGTGTAGAAGACAACTTTCAGATGTCGGTATAGCCATTATGAGTTCTTGTTTATGTCATTCGGCATAACCAATTCTCTAGCAGTGTTCATGGGACTCATGAACATGATCTTTCATCTATTCCTTGATCACTTTGTATTAGTCTTCATCGACGTCATTCTGATCTACTCGTCTACTGAGGAGGATCATGACTATAATTTTCAGGTAGTACTGGACACACTCTGAGAGCACCAGATTTATGGTAAGCTCTCGATGTTCCAGTTCTGGATCCGAGAGGTTCACTTTATGGGACATGACATATCAGAGACTGGAGTTGTAGTGGATCCAGCAAAGATTGAGGCGATACTTTCTTTGGAGCCACCTAGGAGTGTGACGGAGTTACGAAGTTTTTTGGGTTTGGCTGGATACCACCAGAAGTTTGTGCCAGATTTCTCCATAGTTGTATCACCTCTATCAGCATTGAGGAAGAATGGGAAAACCTTCGTGTGATCGGAGAGATGCCAGTGGAGATTTTAAGATCAGAGGCATAGGATGACTAGTGCCCCCATCTTGAGGATTCTAGAGGAGGGCGTAGGGTACGTAGTCTACTGCGGTGCATCAGGGACCAGGCTCAGATGTGTCTAGATGAAGGAGAGAGCAGTGATCGCATATGGTTCTCGACAGCTGAGATAACATGAGAAAAATTATGCTACCCATGACCTGGAGTTAGCATCAGTGGTATTTTCCCTGATGATATGGAGACACTATCTGATGGGAAAATGTTTTACAGTCTTCTCAGATCATAAGAGTCTTAGGTATATCTTCTATCAGAAAGACCTGAACCTGAGACAATGACGTTGGATTGATTTCCTCCAATACTATGACTTAGAGATATTCTATACTCTTGGGAAGGGGAACATTGTAGTAGATGAACTCAGCAGTAGATCTGGTATACAGCAGCTAGGTGAGGCGATAGAGCAGCTGGCCGTTTTGCAGATATCATTTATGGATTGAGATGGAACAACTTTCCTTCAGTCTCTTACAGTAACTCCTCTAATTATTCTGTGAGTCAGGGAGGCGTAGCGTGGGGATGCTGACTGCGAGGCCTGACGTGCTCAGATATCCACAGGGCAGACACCTGATGGATTTTCTGAAGGTGGGGATCACTTCATCCTCTTCAGAGGACATACCATGGTACCAGTGTCGCTTTGGGAGGAAGTGATGAGCGAGTTCCACAAATCCTCTCTAGCGGTACATCTAGGAGTGGTGAATATATACCAAGATCTCTGACGATAGCAATGGTGGTCGGGAATGAAGAAAGCAGTTGTAGAGTTTGTCTCTCGATGCCTCACTTGTCAGCAAGTGAAGGAAGAGCATCAGGTACCAGCAGACTTGGTTCATCATTTGGAGGTCCCATAGTGGAAGTGGGATGGGATATACATGGACATAATGATATTACATCCAAATACATCTAGGGGACATGACTCGATTTGGGTGATTGTCGACCGACTCACCAAGTCGGCCCACTTCCTACCGATTAGAGAGCAGGGTTCAGTAGAGAGATTAGGATGCATCTATGTACAGAAGATTGTGCGGGTACATAGAGTTCCCTAGATGATTTTCTCCGATTGTGATGAACGTTTTACATCCCAGCTATAGAAGGGGTTGCAGGAGTCTTTCGAGATGCATCTTTTTTTGAGCACCACCTTCCATCCTCAGACGGATGGCCAGACTGAGCGGACCATTCAGAACCTCGAGGACATGTTGCGAGCTTGAGTCCTCAACTTTGGTCACAGCTGGGAGGATCACTTGCCTTTTGTGGAATTCTCATACAATAACAGGTATCACTCCACCATTGGGATGAAACCTTTTGAGGCAGTCTACGGGCGACCCTATAGATCACCTTTGTGCTGGACTGACTGAGGGGAGTCAGAACTAGTGGAACTAAAGATGGTATGAGATACCACATAGAAGGTGCATATCATCCCGGAGCGAATGAAGACTACACAGAGTAGGAAGAAGTCGTATGCCAAGAGGATACGGTGACCTCAAGAGTTCAAGGATGGAGTCCACATCTTTCTATGGGTCTCACCTCAACGATGTTTGCGAAGATTTGGCCAAGGTGGAAAGTTATCTTCGAGGTTCATCGGACCATTCTAGGTCCTCAGCTAAGTTGGCGAGGTGGCTTACCGCTTAGCTCTTCCCCCTTAGTTTCACAAGGTGCATGAATTCTTCCATGTATCTAAGCTGAGGAGATACGTGCATGACCCTTCTCACATCATGGACCATGGTGAGCTTGACGTCGACGATGGGGCGACTTTTATGGAGGTTCTAGTAGAGATTGAGGATCGACAGGAGTGGGTCCTTTGTGGGTAGTCGATACCTCTAGTGTGCATTCGTTGGCATCACTGGAACCTCCAAGACAGCACATAGAAGAAGGAGGCTCAGATGCGTGCTCAATACCCCCACTTGTTCTCTTAGTTTGAGTTATGGATTATGTGGATGTAAATCCCTAAGGTGGGGAGAATGTAAAGACCCAGGATTTCCATGTAATTTTTTTAATATATGGGTATTTTACGAGTCCGCATAAATGGAAGGCGTGGGATTTCGAGACTCGGTGTGCCCAGAATGAATTTCTGAACTTTTTTTCAGGTACATTCAGTAAACGTGCGAGTGGTTTTTTCTAACTTTTGAATTGTTTCTCAGAATTAAAATCTGAGTGCATCATTGAACTCATAGAACCGATATTTACTTTAGGAGACCTTCACCCCGACCGCAGTAGGTCGAGGGTGGAAGTTATCCTTTTCACTTATTCGTGAAAGATTAAAATAAAATAAAATGGTGTAACATTTTATTTTTATTTTATTTTGAAACTCCTGGAGGATGTTGAGAGGTGGGGACCACCAGAATTAAACCTCCCCTTGAGGATATGGAGGTGGGGACCACCGAACCTAAAAACTCCAATGAGAGGTTATGGTGGTGGGGACCACCCAAGATTAAACCCCTTTGAACCTCCCACTTAAATGAGGGGAAGTCTCTTGAACTTCCCCTTGATTAATTATGCCACCCCCTATTTTTAATTAATACACCAACTGAATTAATTAATAATTCCAATTTCAAAATTTTCCAACATATTTTATTATGTGGGTTGCCACTTTTCTTTTTGGTGGGTTGGGGAAAATTAATCGTTGGAAAAGGGAGGAGCCTTGGGAGAAATATCTCCAATGAAGAACGCCAATGAAGAACGCCGACTTCAACTTTGACTTCTTCCTCGGGATATTCGTTGATGATGAACGTCTTCAACGTCAAGGAATCGACGATCGAGGAAACGCCGATGTCACCGACATCTATCTATTCGCAAAAACATCATCTCTTTCCCCGCATACAATCTTCATCGAATCAAATGAACTAGGTAGGGGGTTATTATTGAATTCTTGATTTCTCTTGATTAATTTTCTTGTTCTTGGAAAGCATGGAGAATGTGGATCAACCAAAATGAGTTGATCCACGATTCGTATTAAATTGTCGAGTTTTTGGTTCTTGGCTTCTGTTTTTGTTGAGCTACTTGCTACCGCTGTAACACGGAGGGTGCAGGAGAAACAAACATCACTCGACCCCTCCATTATTCTGCTTATTTGGTGTTTTTTTTTGTAATGGAAGAAGGTGTCGACCGATGTTGGTGGTTGGCACATGTAGAACTCATGAACTATGACTTAGGTGATGAAGGAGACAAAGGAAATGGTGTCACCCCATGGCCACCGACGCCCGCGGCCGTCGCCGCCTGTGGCTCCAACGTCCGTGGCCCGCGCCACCTCCCGGGGCCTCTACACCCCACAGCGCTCCGCTGCCCACGGCCTCCTCACCCCATGGCACTCTTCCACCCATGGTATTTCGCGCCGCCCTGTAGCCTAGTTGTTCCACCCAAGGCCCTCCAAGTCACCCTGTGGCATCATGTCACCCGCGACATTCAGTGGACCCCATGCCGCCCTTGCGGTCCCGCGGCCTCACGTCGCTCATGAATTCTGCCGCCCTGCAGGCCGTTTCCCAGGTCAGGTCACCCAGTATGGGCTAGGTCGGACCCATCAGGTCGGGCCGGGTTGACCCATGCCTGGTTTGACCGGGTCTGTCAGACCGGGTTGGAACAGACCTAGACCCACTTTGACCCATTTATGCATCTTTGGCCATATCTTAGGCATCATGCGTCCATTTTTCAAACCATCTGCGGCATCAGGAACCTTGAATCAAGATGTTCCCTTTGGTATACCACAATAGATCTTTGGATAATGTTGGGGAACCATCGGGTTGTATTGAGAATGAATTCAACCGGGCCCTCGGGACTAAAAGGCTAATAACTCACAGACCGGGCATCCGATTGATGCACCTTCTGTTGCATTGAGACCCCTATGACATGGAGGTCCTTTGAGATACTTCTTCATGAGACTTCATGGACATTGGAGTATCGACCATTGGCTTGTGGAGCGGACCCTCCCGGAGACAAGCGAGCATAGTGCGGGAACCCTGTAGTTGGCTGTGACGTGAAGAATGAAGAGCGATACTTTGTGGGTCAGCACCAAGTGATCATATGTGGGTCAGTACCTAGAGATCCTATGTGGGTCAACACCAAGTGATCCGGTGTGGGTCAGCACCGAGCGATCATCTGTGGGTCTGCCTCTTAACAGAGTAAGATGATTCAGCCGATACATCTAATCATCTCTACTTCTGTACTTAAGTTATACCTAGTGTGAGCTGAGTTAGTACCTGTGTGGTACTTTCCTTTGTGGTAATACCTTGGTGGTATTCTTATGTGAGGTGTACCTATGTGTTACTTGCCTTTGTGGTTTTCCTTTATTTGTGTAACATTTGAGCTTTGGGCTTTTGGGTTGGACCCTGTGTTTCCTCATGATTGAGATGGGTATACTTGATAACTTAGGTATGTGTATGGGAATATACCTAAGTAGGGTTTGAAGTTTCCTTCATGCTTTGAGGTTTATCTTTTGTGGATTTGTGAGACCTTGAGGGTCTCGGGGTCCCTACTGAGTATCGTTATACTCGCCCCTGCACGGGCTATTCCCGCACCTCATTATGTTTGGTGAAGAATAAATACAACATTGATCGAGGCTGAGAGTACCGGGACTGGACGGTGCTCAGAGGTGGACCATACGGCATGTCGGTACGCAGAGGAGACAGGTTGAAGTGTAGTGTTGGGAAGGCGATCTGTACATACCATTCAAGTAGAAACCTCAGAGGATGCCCCAGCAGCTGTCTTCCTTTTTCTTCAGTTTCTTATACTTTCCATTTGGGATTGTATACTAGCCCCTTTTACTTACTATACTCACTCTGTTTACTATTTAGTTTACTTGCATTTGTATGTTTTTGTGTTCTTGGTTGCGTGTGATTATAGGTTAAAAAGGCAATGCCTTCCCAGTTTTAGGGATTATGCCTTTCAGTGCTAGTCGCCAGCCCCTGGCCTATAGAAGAAGATCCTGTATGCGCACTGTGCGAAGAGTCGCTGGGACAAACTCTGCCTGAAAAAGGCTCTCGAAGTCTTCCCAGAAAAGTGTCATCTCGTCGTGAGCCTGAAGCATCAACCTCCACCATCTGCCTGTGACTGCTTGTATAAGACCAGTGGTAAGGATCACCATGAGATATGATGGTGTCCCAACCATTCGAAATACTCTCACCACATCCTCTAGACAATCCTCAGATACCTGTGGGTCCATCTCTCCCCTAAACCTGGGTGGCCTATAGTGCTGGAACTCGTGCAATGCGCTCAAGCGGCATGCACTCTCTACTACTGGGGCTGGTGGAATCAATGGACCAACAGGTAATGGTACCACCGGTGCCTCCACTGGTGAATCAACTGTAAGAGGGCCCTGCACTGAGGTCTCATCACTCGGTGGGATATTAGTGTGTACTACCTCAAGCCCGCCTTCCATAGGCCAGGGGCTGGAGACTAGAACCGAAAGGCGTAATCCATAAAACTAGGAAGGCATTGCCTTTATAACCTGTAATCACACGCAACCAAGCACACGGCAAGATACGAACACAAGTAAACTGAATAGTAAACAGAGTGAGTGCAGTAAGTTAAAGGGGATAGAATACAATTCCAACAGGATACTATAAGAAACTGAAGCAAAAAAGGAAGAAAACAATTGGGTCATCCTCTGAGGTTCTTACCTGAAGGGTAGGTACATATTGCCTCCTCATCACTCCACATCTACCCTTCTCCTCTACGTACCTACACGCCGTATGGTCCACCTCCGAGCACTGTCCAGTCCTGGTACTCTCAGCCTCGATCAACGGTGTTTGTCATCTGCACCAAACACAACGAGGTGCAAGCATATCTCATGAAGGGGTGAGTATAAAGATACTCAGTAGGGACCCCGAGACCCTTAAGGCCTCACAAATCCACAAAGGATAAACCTCAAGGCATGAATTCAACTGTCAACCCTACTTAGTTATATGTCCATACATGTACCTAAGTTATCAAGTATACCCATCTCAATCATGAAGAAACACAGGGCCTAACCCAAAATCCCAAAGCTCAAATTTTCCACAAAGGAAGGAAAACTACGAAGGCAAGTACCACATAGGTACTCCACACAGAATAATACCACCATGGTATTACCATAATGGAAAGTACCACACAAGTACTAACTCAGCTCAGATGAGGTATAATTTATGAACAGTAGTATAGATGATTAGATGTAACTACTGAATCATGTTAATCTGTAAAGAGGAAGACCCACATAGGATCACTCAGTGATGATCCACACAGGATCGCTTGGTGCTGACCCACACAGGATCACTAGGTGCTGACCCACAGAAGATCACTCGGTGCTGACCCACACAAGATCTCTAGGTGCTGACCCACACAGGATTTCTCAGTGCTGACCCACACAGGATCACTCTTCATATTTCACGTCATAACCAGCTAATGGGTTCCCGCACTACGCTCGATTGTCTCCGGGGGGTCCGCTCTACAATCCATTGGTCGATACGCCAACTTCCATGAAGTATCCCGAAGAAGTATCTCAAAGTAACGCCACATCATAGGGTTCTCAACACAATAGACGGTGCGTCAATCATATGCCTGATCTATGAGTTATTAGCCTTTTATTCCCGGGGGCCTATTGGATCCATGCTCGATCCAACCCGACCATACCCAATATTTATCAAAATATCTAGTGGGGTATACTCAAAGGGACTATATCTCTCCAAGGTTTCTAGCGCCATTGACGGTTCATCAAATGGATGCATGTTGCCAAAGTTATGGTCGTTAGAGCCAAAAGCTCGTACCTGGTCCGAGTATGGTCCGACTCAGGCTAACCCGATGGGTCAGCCCGGCCCGCTTGGTGGTCCGAAAGGCCGTGAGGGCCGCGAGGGGCCTCAGAGGGCCATGGGGGCAGTGCAAGGCTGCGGGGTCCATGGAGCGGCGGCGCATAGGCCATTGGGCTGCGAGGGCAGTGCGTTGTCGCGAGGACTGCGAGGTTGTGGGGCATTTCGGTCGCGGACGACGCAAGGTCGTGGGGCGTCTCTACCGCGGGGGTTACACGAGGGCACGAGACGGCTCGGCCATGGGGCAGGTCGGCCTCGGACGGCGCGAGGCAGTGGGGCAGCTTTGTCGCGGGGGAGCCGTGATGACATAGGGTGGCTCAGTAGCAGGGTAGCTCAGCCGCGGATGGCGCACAGCTGCGAGGCGGCTCGGCCGCGGGGCGCCTCGGTCGCGGGGTGGCTCAGCCGCGTGGGTGACATGAGAGCGTGGGGAGGCTTGACCGTGGATGGTGTGAGGATACTGGGAGGCTCTTCCGTGGATGGCGCCAGGCTGCGGGGTGGGTTGAAGGTCCGCGGGCGGCTCGACCAGGCCACCGGGCGGCACGATAGGCTGTGGGGCAGCGCGACAGGCTGTTGTGCGGCACGGACAGGCCACAGTTTGGTGTAGTAGGCCGCAGGACTGGGCAGCATAGCAGGATGCGGTGGCAGAGCGCCGCAGGGCGTGGAGGCCGCCGGCGGTGGAGCGTCGTGGGGTGCAGAGGCTGCAGGTGGTTGTGGTCGTGGGGCCACGATGTTGCTTTTGTCACCTTCATCGTGGTTGATAGTTGTCCTCCTCCATCACTAATAACACAAGAATTATCCCAAGAAATTTATAGTGGATGGACCACATTTTTTTGGCCCTCACTCTCCGCATTAGAGTAGTAGCAAGTGACTCTAATACTTGAATCACAAGAATAACAAGAACGGGTAAGGGAAATAATTCAAACACCCTCCCTACCTCGTTTGATTCATCGACGGAGGTTGTGAAGAAGGAGACAACATTGTTGGGTATAGACAGATGTCGGTGATGTCAACGTTCCCTCAATCATCGGTTCGTTAACTTTGAAGACGTTCCTCATCGATGATTGTCCCGAGGAGGAAGTCAAAGTTGAAGTCGGTGTTCTTCATTGGCGTTATTCATTGGAGTGCTTTCTCCCAATTCTCTAAGTTTCTCCCTTTTTCCAATAGTTTCCCCCAATTCCACCAAAAATGAATTAGGCAACATTATAGAATATGTTGGCATAATTTCAAATTAGACTAATTAATTAATTAAGTTGGTGTATTAATTAAAGGGGGTGGCATAATTAATCAAGGGTAAGTTCAAGAGACTTCCCCTCATTTAAGTGGGAGGTTCGAATGGGTTTAATATCAGGTTGTCCCCACCACAGTAACCTCTCATGGGAGGTTTTAGGTTCAGTGGTACCCACCTTCATAACCTCAAGGGGTGGTTTAATTCTGGTGGTCCCCACCTCTCAACATCCACAAGGAGTTTCAAAATAAAACAAAAATAAAATGTTACACCATTTTATTTTATTTTATTCTCTCACTAAAATGTGAAAAACTAAATTCCACCCTCAACCTACTGTGGTTGTGGTGAAGGTATCCTTAAGTGAATACCAGCGCGGTAAGTTCAATGGTGTCCTCATATTTCAATTCCGACCACTGGTTCAAAAGTTACAAAAACCCGTCTGCACGTTTACTGAACGTACCCAAAAAAAGTTCAAAAATTCATTTCGGGAACTCCGGGCCTCGGAATCACACACCGTCATTTTTCACGGACTTGTAAAATTTCCATTTAATTAAAAAAAATACAAGGAAATTCCAGGTCTTTACATTCTCCACACCTCAAGGATTTAGGTCCCCATAACCCACAACTCAACTAAGGGATCAAGTGGGGGTACTGAGGATGAATTTGAGCCACCCGATCCCATGTGCTATCTTGGATGTTCTCATGCTGCCAGTGAACACATACCACAGGTATCGACCATCAACGAAGGACCCGCTCCTGTCGATCCTCAATCTCTATTGGAACCTCCTTAAAATTCATCCCATCGTCGACGTCCAGCACGCCACGGTCGATGATGTGAGAAGGGTCGATCACGTATCTCCTCAGCTGGGATATGTGGAAGACGTCATGCACCTAGTGTAATTGAGGTGGAAGAGCTAAGAATTATGCCACCTCTCCAACTCTGCTGAGGACCTGAAAAGGTCCGACGAACCTTGGAGATAACATTTCATGTTGGCCAAATCCCCGCAAACCTCATCGAGGTGAGACTTGTAGAAAGACGTGGTCACCATCCTCAAACTCTATAGGTCTCCATCTCATATCGGTAGAAGAATTTTTCCCACTCTGTGCAGTTTTCATCCACTCCTAGATGATCTACACTTTCTCTGTGGTAGCCCATACCATCTCTGGTCCCACTAGTGTTGACTCCCCTGGGTCAGTTCATTACAAAGGTGATCTGCAAGGTCGCATGTACATCACCTCGAAAGGTGTCATCCCAATGGTGGAGTGACAGCTATTATTGTATGAAAACTCCATAAAAGGAAAGTGATCCTCCTAGCTGCGACCAAAGTCGAGGACATAAGAACACAACATGTCCTCGAGGGTATGAATGGTATGCTCAGTCTCTCCATCCGTCTGAGGATGGAAGGGGGTGCTCAAACAAAGTTGTGTCCCGAAAGCCTCCTAAAACCCCTTTCATAGCCGGAAGTAAAATGTGCATCACAATCATAGAAAATCATCGAGGGAACTCCATGTAGCCTCACAATATCCTGCACATAGAGGTGTCCCAATCACTCTACTGAAACATTTTCTCTGATCAGTAGGAAGTTGGCCGAATTGTTGAGTCGGTCGACGATCACCCAAATCGAGTCATGAACCTTGGATATATGTTAAATTCATATCACGAAGTCCATTGATATCTAATCCCAATTCCACTCTGGAACCTCTAAAGGCTAAACTAAGCCTGCTAGTACCTGATGCTCCACCTTCACTTATAGATAGGTGAGTCACCGAGAGACAAACTATTCAACTGGTTTCTTCATTACTAGCCACCAATGCGGTCATCAGAGATCCTGATACATCTTCTCCCCTCCTGGATGTACCGCTAGAGGGGATGTGTGGAACTCCCTCCACACTTCCTCCGAAAGTGAAATTGGTACCATGGTACGTACTCTGAAGAGGATGGCGTGCTCCCCACCTTCAGAAAATCTATCAGCTGCTTGCCCTGTGGATATCTGGGCACGTCGAGCCTCGCAGTAAGTGTACCCATGCTGCACCTCGCTGACTCGTTGAAGAATTGGGGAGTGACTGTAAGAGACTGAAGGAAAGCTATTCCATCATGTTCCACGAAGGACATCTGCAAAGTTCCCAACTTCTCGGTCGCCCCACCTAGAAGTTGTATACTATATCTCTGGATGAGTGCATCTACTACAACGTTCCCCTTCCCAAGAGTCACTACTGGAAATTCGGGCTATAGCCACAGTTTAAAACTGTGGCTATAGGTAATAGCCACAGTTAGAGAAATTGTCGCTAAGTTTGGATTGACTATCAGCCTATACTTATAGCCATGGTTTGGAACCGTGGAAATAGTTCTAAAGCCACGGTTTAAATTGTGTATATAGGTATATATCCCCGATTCAAACCGTGGTAATATCTCTATATCCATGGTTTAGAACCATGGCTATACTAGAGGAGGGATAAAATTTATTTCCATGGTTAGAAACCGTGGCTATAGGGCCTGAAAACCCATAAGAAAATCCACCCACCCCCATGCATAGCCCCCCCCCCTGCAGTAGCCAACCCCCTGCATACCCCTCCCTCCTAAACACTGGACACCCCCACCCTACATAACCCCCCTCCCATCGGACAACCCCCCTGCAAAGCCCCCCTCTTGGACAGACCCTAGACACCCCCCTAGACAGACCCTAGAAATCTCCCCCCCAAACCCTGGACACCCCCCAGACAGACCCTAGACCCCTCCCCCCAGACCCTGGACACCCCCCAGACAGACCCTCGACACCCCTCGGATAGACCCTGGACACCCCTCGGACAGACCCTGTACACCCCCCAGACAAACCCTGGACACCCCCCGGACAGACCCAGGACACCCCCCCCCCCCCCCCAGTTAGACCCAAGACACCCCCCCAGACCCAGGGCACCCCCAGAAAAACCCTGGACACCCCCCGGACAGACCCTAGACACCCCCGAGATAGAGCCAGGACAACCCCCAAAGACCATGGACACCCCCCAGAACCTGGAAAGATCCCCCTATACAGCTCAGACCTCCACTTCCCTGAATAGCCACCCCCACCCTCCTGGACAAACCATAACCCCACCCCCACCCCCGCCAGAACCCAGACACCCCCCACACCCCTCAGACCCTGGATAGATCCCCCTAGACAGCCTAGACATCCACCTCCACTCCCCTGGACATCCACCCCCACCCTTCTGGATAGACCCTGAACCCCCCCCCCCCAGAACCTGGACACCCTCAAACCCCCAGTCTCCCCCACCCTGCATGTTTCCCCTCTCCCCTACCCCTGCCAGCCCCACATTCACCCCCTACTTTTCCCCACTTTTACCCCCTGCCAGCCCCGTCCCCCCTACCCCATTCCAGTCCCCTACAAATTAAATTATACACGAAATATACTTATATAATAATAATCAAACAAAACCAAATATAAAAAAAAACATGACTGCACTTACATGAGTCTCCCTATAAGAAAAACTATCAAAGAAGTCTAGAACCATCTCAAAAGTACATACAACACAAGGTAGAACATAGTAGTTATCATCCCCTAAAATTATGGTAAAACAAAACATCTTATAATATTCACAAATAATATAACTCAATAAAAAATAATAGTGTAGCCCCCCTGCTGGACCCCCTGGACAGTATCCCCCCCTGCTGGACCCACCTTGCACCACCCCTGCTGGACACCCCCTTGCACCCCTATAAGACCCACCCCCCCCCCCACCCACACACACACATCCCTTGCACCCCATGCACACACCCCCTTGCACACCCCTTCCCCCCCCCCCCCCCGCTGGACCCCCTGGACAGCCCCCTGGACAGAAGCCCCCCTGCTGGACAGCCCCCCTGTTGGACAACAGCCCCCCCCCCCATATGCATCGATTTCACATATCCTGGAGAATCCCATGCGCTATCATCATGTTAAAAAACATCTCACATGATGAGGGAAGAAATAAATCCATACTGCCCAAGGCTACTTAAAAATCCTGAAGTGCATGCATGAAGAGACCATCCAGACTTGGAGAAAAATTGGAAAGGAAAAACCGGTTAAGAAAATTTTCTCAACCCAACAGCTCACTTTGATGATCAAGGAAATCCACCTTAATCTATAATTATATGTTATTTTTGTGTTATTAGTGTGCCATACAATGCAAGGAATTGAAGGTGAAAATAGTTCTCAAGAGGAGAGAAAATGAAAGGAAGTAAGCTGGAATAACTATTCCAGATCTGAAAAAAATCACCATCTTAGTATGATTTATAAAATTGTATTCCAAAGAACATCATAAGGAAAGATCTGCCTTGATGGAGTGAAGATAGTGTGTCTCCTCGATGGGGAGATGAGTGGAGATGACCTTTGAGAAGCAGCTAGACTTATTTATTCCACAAAAATCTGGAATTTCTGGAAAGTGCTTAAAAAATAATTGATGAGGTATGCATTTATCTTATCCCTATTAATGATCGAATAAATTCTGATATTAAGGGGGAGAAATTTGATTAATCAATGAAAAGAAGTTGAGGAAATTTGAGATCTCAATTCTCATTTCTAAAACTTGCTACATGTACTTGAATTTTTTCAACATGTGTATTGAGATGAGTGCAAGATCTCAGGTCGTAATTCCTTTAGTTTCAACTTGAGGACATATGAACATATCATAAATGAGTCATGGGAATTAGAATCAGTTGGTATCATGTTTACACCCCTTCCCCCCTGCACACCCCACCCCTGCCCCCTGTGCACACACCCCCTCCCCCCCTGCACACCCCACCCATGCCCCCCTGCACACCCCATCCCTGCCCCCTTGCACATATTGGTATGATTTATAAAATTTTATTACAAAGAACTTCATAAGGAAAGATATTCCTTAATGGATTGAAGATAGTGTGTCTCCTCGATGGAGAGATGATGGATAAGACCCTTGATAAGCTTCTAGACTTATTTATTCCATGAAAATATGGAATTTCTGGAAAGTTCTTGAAAAAATCATTGATGGGTTATGCATTTATCTCATCCAGTTAATAACCTAATAAGGTCTGATATTAAGGGGTAGAAATTGAATTAATCAATGACACGAAGTTGAGGTAATTTGAGATCTCAAGGCTGACTTCTAAAACCTCTTACATGTACTTGAATGTTTTAAACATGTGTATTGAGATGAGTGAAAGATCTCAGGTTGTAATTCCAAAAAGAATGAAGATATCAATTAGCATCATTTGGTTTCAACTTGAGGACATCTGAACATCCCTTAAATGAATCATGGGAATTAGAATCAGTTGGTATCGTGCACACACCCCCTACACCCTGCACACCTTACCCCTACCCCCCTTGCACACACCCCCTTCCCCCTGCACACCCCACCCCTTCCCCCCCCCACCCTGGAAAGTCCCTGGTGACTCATGATATAGAGCTGGTTTACTAAAGATTTTATTAGATTGTTCTCGTTTAAGGTGGAAACATTCTAAATTCCATGACCATACATAATCAGGTGTTCTATATCCCACATCCACCACCCTTTCTATCTATTACAGGCATGTGGGATGAAAATGATTGGATAGATAACAAAAAGTGCATTTTTTTCTCGGGTCCAGACATCTGTGGATGAGAGAGTGATGCTAGAGGCCTCCATTTTTTCATAAATAAACCATTTTATGGTGGAATACCATTAATCAAGATAGAATACATCTGTGGATGATAGAGTGATGCTAGAGACCTCCATTTTCCATAAATAAACCATTTGATGGTGGAATACCATTAATCATGATAGAAGACGGGATGATCATTCATAGAAAACATTCATGGAGGTTTTCCATGAAAAATAAATTACTAACATGATGAAGTTGGACTATTACCATGTGTTTAAGGAGATGAAGAAGAGCCTTAGAAATGTCTTTGTGTAATCTTCCTTTTTTATAGAGCTGCTATGATTTTCCCTATTTTTGGTTGCAATCAAGGCCCAAAAGGCTCGTATGTTCTAGATATTCCACCATATGGATATCAAACTATAGATAAGGATATTTGATATGCCATCATACCCAACCGGATCCGGCTACACCAGTAAAAAAGTCTCCCTTGTTGAATCTCTTGTTGCAGGCTGGAATGCTGGAGGCAACGGGATGAAATGAAGGTGGAAGGGGGGTGGAAGTGGCTGGAGTAGGGCCAAATCACGGCATTACCATGGCATGACCGCGGTGTGTTTCCCAGGTCCAGAGACATCCGTAGGGAAGCATCTTCCGGCCAAGAGTGAAGGGAGCGGGAGGAGGCGAGGCAACATTCCGGTCGTCGCCCTACCAGAAGAAATTATGATTAGTCAGTCTCAACATTGATCACAAGACTCGAGGAATACTATCACTGCGAACAGTCGTGGGGTGTCGTCCGGGAGCAGGGCCAAATCACGACATTACCACGGCGTGATTGCGGCGTGACCGCGGCGTGATCGCGGCGTGACCGCAGTGTGACCGCGGCATGTTGGCCCGGTCCAACGACATTCACGGGGCAGAATCTTCCGGCCAGGAGCAAAAGGAGCGGGAGGAGATGGGGAAACATTCTGGCCATCACCCCGCCAGTAGAAATTGGGATTAGTCAATCCCAACATTGATCACAAGACTCATGGAATACTATCACTGCAAACTGTCACGGGTTATCGTCCTAGAGCAGGGCCAAATCACGGTGTGACCGCCGCGTGACCGCGGCGTGACTGTGGCATGTTCGCCCAGTCTAAATACATCCACGGGGCAGCATCTTCCGGCTAGGAGTGAAGGGTGCGGGAGGAGGCGGGGTAACATTATGGTCGTCGCCCCACCGGCAGAAATTTTGACTAATCAATCTCAACATTGATCACAATACTCATGGAATACTATCACTGCGAACTGCTACGGGTTGTCGTCCTCGAGCAGGGAAAATCATGGCGTAACTACGGCATGACTGTGGTGTGTTGGACTGGTCCAGTGACATCTACAGGGAAGCATCTTCCTGTCATGAGCAAAGGGAGTGGGAGGAGGCGGGGCAACATTCTGGTCATTGTCCCGCTGGAAGAAAGTGTGATTAGTCAGTCTCAACATTGATCACAAGACTCAAGGAATACTATCACTGCGAATCGCCGCGGGGTGTCATCCTAGAATGGTGCCAATGGCGTGACCGTGGCGTGACCACGGCATGACCGCGGTGTGACTGAGACAAGACCACAGCATGACCACAGTGTGATCGTGGCGTGTTGGCCCAGTCCAGTGACATCCACAGGGCAGCATCTACTGTCCAAGAGAAAAGGTAGTGGGAGGAGGTGGGGCAACATTCCGATCATCACCCCACCGGAAGATGATAGAATAGATCAACTATTTAATATTCTATAACAAGGGATCACCAGATAAGGTTGTAGCGAGTGGAACAATGAAGTAAAGTATAAAGGGAAACAAAACGACGGAAAAGAACCATACACCCTACACAATCCATTTACAAATTCATTCACTTTTCCTAAAAATGGAAATTTTATTTATAATATTCAAAGCGTGAAAAGGAAAGTGTCATGGTCAAGGAATATGCCTACTTGGAAAATGTCATTTGAGTTAAACGAGTATGATAAGCCAATTTATATTATTCAAAGAAAAAAAAAACTAACTAGCCACAAAACAAACACCAACAACAGGCATATGAAAGACTCAAACTAAATCTAAACATGATATAAATAACTATCACTACTCTTTGGTTTAGAAGATAGCGCACCTCCATTGGAGGGGTTTTATTATAAAATCATGGCATTGCTTTATCACACAATTCATTTAATTATATTTAACATTTATTCTAAAACTCATTATGCACAAATCAAATGAAATAATTTAAGCAACAAGATCAACATAACTATCACTGTGAGTTTTTATAGACAGCGCACCTCCGTTCGAAGGGTTTTATTATAAAAACATGACTTTATTTATCAAATGAAACAATTATATTAAATAAAACTTATTCAAGATATGCAATTCAATATAATTAAGCAGAATTAGGAAAGAAGCTAAATTCAATTTAAAGCATTCTTGAATTAAAGAGGCTAGAAGAGGGATCCCACCTTAAGGTGGAACCAAACTGTCCACTTCGGCTCTTGGATCTTTCTAACTAAAAGTTAATGCTCCCCCACTGGGTATACGCACGTTCACACGCAGGCAAGGACACCTATCCCTTATGAACACACCCGCATATCCATGAGAATATGCTAGGGGATCCTTGCACATATTCTTATATGCATATACCAGTCTCCACTCACCTGCATATGCATTTATATATATATACATGGGCACACATAGCCCCATACATGCATAATCATGGCCATGGTTGGCTATACACCTAACTGGGGAACCCACATACATATACTTTCTTACCTATGCACACGCAGGTGAGTTTCCCTTAACTTGGCTATTCAAAACCAACGACCAGGGATCAACACACTACAAAAAGGATATTAGGAACATTAAAACACATAAATTATTATACATAACCAGTGAGAAACTAACCAACGGCATTAAAGCCTTACCTCGATTGGGAGAACCAAATCCACCCAAACCAACACGAAATGATCCAACGCCCTACTCAAAACATAATATGGAGTCAAAAACACTGAAATCCCCAAATACATGAGGTGCGAGACAAGTAGTAACCATATAATATTACCTCGGATCAAATCCAGTGTACTGAATCAATATGAACCCCATTTGCCCCCCTTCGCAGAATATAATTACCCTTTGTCCACATAAAGAAGTAAAATACCTATATGGCTAATGCGATAAATAAAATAAAATAAAAACCTAACTAAAACATACTTGTCTCCAGTGACTATAGAGGACACCGCCAAACTATAAGAACCACAATGCCTCATGGGTCAAATCATGTTCCTGCAAGCAAGGGGTAAATATATCCATGTTTCAAAATGATACTATCAAATAGTAAATTCTTATTAATTAAAAATTATTCTTCCTGTTAATGTTATATAATTAGTTTGGATCGAGTTTTAGCTTAATTTGATTTTGTTCGATACAAGTTTTTATCCCACCCGATAATAAAAGTTTAATGGAGGACCCAATTTCTAATCAAATAGAATATATCATAACAAAAAATGGATCCACACCTATGAATAAGGTTGAACATGATAAAAAAATAATGTTTGATCATATAGTATAATGAGTTATTAAAGGATAAACCAAAAAAACAAAAAACATTGAGAGTTCTCTAATTGATCAAGTAAATATGCAATTTTCAAACAATAATAAACATGTGAAGGAAGAGAAAAGTGGACATAATGGCCTGTATTTTTAAAATAAAAGGTTTTAAAACCATACCAATAACAAATATTGGTATCATACAAAATATGATTTGTTGCAACTAATATCAAGCCATGATTTAGTGAAAGAAATCTGTTGTAAATAAGCGGGCATATTTGGAGAAACCTAATGATGAAGAAATGGGAGAGTTATAGATGGATTGTAATGGTTATTCAACCTTATCTAAGATTAAAGAAACCTATAGAGACTAACTACATTTCCCTACCCCACCCCCTTGCCCCACTACCCCACTGCACCACTACCTAACCCCCCTCCCCCTTCCCTGAAGACCCCCTGCAGACCACTCCCCTACCCCCTGCCCTGTAGACCTCCCCACTCCACCCTACCCCCTCCACCCACCTGCAGACCACCCAATACCCCCTTCCCTATAGACCTCCCCGCTCCACCATGCCCCCTCCACCCACACCCTCCCCCCTCCCCCCTCCCCCTGCCCTGCAGACCTCCCCCTTCCCTACAAACCTCCACCCTTCCCCTCCCCTACCCTGCAGACATCCCCCCTGCCCCCTGCCCCCCTCCACCCTGCCCCCTTCCCCCTTCCCCCTCACCCATACCCCCTCCTCCCTACCCTCCTGCACCCTCCCCCTGTCATTTTTCCCTCCCCCCACTACCCTTTCCCCACCCCCTTGCACCCCCCATCTAGATAGAAGATAAATCCAAAATACCAGTACAATATATATAATCAATTGAACAGAAGATAAATCCAAAATACCAGTAGAATATATATAATCAACTGAAATGTATATAATGTATACAAGAGATAGTAGACACAAATATATATCTCATGAGATAAATACAAGGAAAACAAGACATATATATGAAAATTCTACAGAACATGATGTACTGAGAAGATCCTCCACATTTCACATACTATTGGATCACTCTTTATCTGTATTGTTGACCACTACTATCAAAAATCCCCATGCTCCATAATGAATCTCCTAGCATCCACGAGAATTTTCTTTGAACATGCCACCTCAAATATATGTCTAACCAAGCCATCCCCCCCCACCTCCCCATGTACTAGCCTCCCCCCTAAATCAATCCCCTCCCACACAACATCCCCCCTACACCCCCAACCTACACCAGCCCCCCCCCCACCCCTGCACCATCCCCCCCAACCCCCCTGCACCACTCCCACCCTTCCCCTGTACTATCCTCCCCCAAAACTAGTCCCTTCCCCCCAAAACCAGTCCCCCCCCCACACCACCCCCTATCCCCCTAGCCTGCACCAGCCCCCCAACCCCCTAGCCTACACCAGCCCCCTGCACCTCCCCCACCTCATCCCCTATACTAGCCTCCCCCCCAGATCAGCCCCCTCCCCCCCCCAAACTAGTCCTCTCCCCACAACCATCCCCTACCCCCTGCACCCCCCATCCCCCCTAGACTGCACCAGCCCCCCCTAAAATTTTGAAAACAACAGTTCAACACCGGTGTTATTCTGTAAATAGAAGATATAATTATGAATACTTGAATAATACCAATCATAAAATGTATTACAATAAAATTAAATCTATACATATTGATTCAAAAATATAAACTCACAAGAACAAGACATTACATGGAAAAGATTCATGTAAAAATTATAGCAGCTTAACATGCTGAACAGAAACTAAAATAACCATTTTGATTAACACCAAATCAAAAATCAAGATTAGTATGAGAAAACAAGATCAAATAGAAGTGATAACCAATAGCACCAATCAATATAAAGCAGTAAAGAAATCATAAAAAGGACACAGATATTTTTATGTGCTTCACAGGAATTGGAAAGAAAGAATCACCATAACTAGGTTTCTCTAAACACAGTAGAATAAAATATGTTAACCTCATGGACCCTAAATGGTGTTGCATTTCCCCCTCTTCACCACTTTTTCATCATCAGTAACTCATAATTTTCCATCAAACCTTGTTTAGGTTTAACAACATATCAATTAAAAAGTTGAACTTTTATATGTAGACAATTAGAAGTCAAAATTCCCCTTTTGAAGCCAGCAATGAAAACTGTAGACCACAGGCTACACAACACCCATTTTAAGATCACTATTTCGGATAGGTAAATATTCAATGAAAAATGAATGAACTACAACAGTGAAAAAATAAATGAGTTGTTTTTCCAACCCATACCCTGGAAAAAAATTGAAGGTTCAAGATACAGTGAAAACATGAGGTGCAACGAGCATGAACCATTAAGTAATTGAAAGAGGATATAAACATGAATTATAATAAAACTTCTTATAATGAGGAAAAGGAGTCATTGTATGATCCAGAAAGCACATAAAAACTCCATATAGAAAATCATGTTACAATATCCACTTTTTCCACTCTTCTATAATTAGAAGTGTTTCACTTCATCAACAAAAAGTCTTCATATTCCTCTCGGACCAACCTGACAATCAAGTAAATAAGCATTGTCCATCCCTCTTTCCATGTTAATCAAATGCAGATTCAACTAATCATGATTATATGAAATATAAATTTAAATCATTATATCAGATAGACATTAAAATATAGTCTTCAATAAGAATTTCCTTAATCAAAATCATGATTCCAGAAGGATGATCAAGGTGCATCATTAAAAACACTAGTGATTTCTAATTCAATAGGTAGATTTGATTAAGAACTCAAAACATGATTTCCACTAATTTGCATCTCCAATCTAGAAATGTAATACAATAGAAAATTAAAAATACTTTATTTTATGGTGAAAAGAGATAGGGAACCAAAACATGATTTCCACTAATTTGAAACTCCAATCTGGAAATGTAATACAATAGAAAATTAAAAATACTACATTTTATGGTGAAAAGAGATAGGGAACCACAATTGCATGGAAGGATATAATCATTCATTATCCTCACACCTACACTAATATAACACTATTAATTTGAAAATAATGAAATAATGAAGGAGCGGAACCACAAGTGCATGGAAGAAATAAAATAAAAGTGAAAAATTATGAATATAATGAAGGGTGCCCTTATATAATTATCTCATTAATTATATAATAATCTCTTATAAAATAAATTCACCCCCCTAAATAATACCCTGGAATGACTCAAGATCTCAATCCATTCACTCTCTATTTAGTGTGTTAGGTTAGGTAGCGAAAAAAATGATTTTTGATACACTAATTTCACCTACCCATAGTAATTGAGAATGCTTAATCACTCCTTTATCACACCTCACTCCCCTATATCATATTATAATTGAATTAAAATTGTGGTAGTATTATGTGTAAACCAAATTAATAGATAAAACCATGATAAAATTTAAAGGTGCATGGATAATAATCTACTACTCGTATGGAAACAAACTGATTTAATGAAAATCACACTAGAAAAATGAAAATAAAAATTCATTTAAATCCATGGATTTTGATGGGGGGATGTCTCCTCAACCGCACTATAGGAGTCTAAACAACATCACCATATAAAAAAATTAACAAATAAAAACCCATTATGACATATTATAATTTTTTTTAAGACCAATCTATTTAAAAATGGGAATGAGTTTATTTATCTAATGACCACATCAAGGCCATCTTCCACCTATTATTTTAGTGTTGAGATCAATCTCATTATTCTTTGGATGGGTTACATGTGTCTATCTTTGAGGGTTGTTATGTCTTTATCTAAACTTTTTAATCTACTATATTTTATTGACACTCCCGTTAATAATACAATAATATTTAGGAAAATCTTTCCAAGATGTCAATTTTATCTTTTAAATATAGAAAATCGCTTTTTTTCAAATTTTAACACCAATCAACAATTTCCCCATGTTCCTCTCATTGAATTTCAACATTCCCTAACCAATTCACTCATTATCCATCTATGATTTTTCAGTTTCTAATGTTGGTTATTCAATTTTTTCTTATGATTTTGAAGACTCTAATGGTTTAGGAATGAATGGTTTAGGTTTTAAAATAGTTTTCCCACTCTTGGAAATAGTCACAACATTGATTTGTTCATGAAAGGTTTGTGTGTAACAAGATTATTCTAAGATATTTAGGAAGGGTAAACCTGAGTGGGAATGGGTTCCATAGCCATTTCAATGTTTTATATATCTAATCTTAATGATGAAAATTTATAATTCATTTTCAATATTTTTTTAAAACATTATTCAAATAATTTATATGGAAATGATTGGATTCGATGTAGACACAAGGATGCCTACTATGCCACTAAGTTACAACAAAAGTTGACTCCTGAAACCCATAAACGGGTATATCAGTAGCTTAAAACATCTTCAAACACATAAAAAAAAATTTATGTTTTTCATGATGAAAGGGAGTGTTCTGTACAAAAAGATCCTCATAAGTATCAAACATCATAAGAAGTTCCACAATGGTCATAGAAGAAGATGAAATGGTACCAAAAGTAAAATGTATCTAATGTTTTTTGAATGATATATACATTCCCAATTTTTGGTTTTTGGATAGAATATGTACCTCACACAAGACCTGAAATAAAAATCTTATTAAAGATATCAAATTTGATAAAGGTGTATTCGTTCTGTTTTCCAATGATGAATAAATCATGATTCAAAAACTACTTTTTAAAATAAATGAAAGAGTTCTGAGAAGGTACAAACTGAGTTTAGAAAAGAATCAAACAAAGGTGAAGAAAAAAAACTCTCACCTGGAATTATGCCGGCTGGTAATGGTGAAGATCATGAGCATCTGCGATGATCAGATTTTCCCTATACCCTGTAAGTGATATGAGACCTGCAAACAGAGTAACCTCTTATTCATAATTCACCTTTGAACCTAGAAATTCCACCACTATGTTCCTTTCATGACAAGTATGAAGAACCTACATGTTGTTTTTCATAAATATTTTGCTTCTGCATATGGTGTATTCAGAAGTCCATGGTGTGAGACCACATCCGAGAAGGGAATTGAAGACCATTAGAGAATCAGTCTCAATTGCATAAAGAGTGATATGCTTCTACCTGAAAATGGTGAGACCGCTGAGCATAGGTCATTGGGGAGGAGGGCGCCACGGTGACAGAGGTCATAGGGGGGGGGGAGGTAGCCCCTGTGATAAAGGTCATAGGGGAGGAGGGCGCCGTTGTGGGAGAGTTCATCGGGGAGGAGGGCACCGTTGTGAAAGAGGGATGTGTGGTGAGATCGTTGGGTAGATCTTTGGGAGGAGGAGACGTCATCGGGGAGGAGGGATGAATGGTGATAGGGCTACGAATAGGGGGGAGGAGGAGGGCTGCGGAGTAGGAGACGTTGTCAGGGAGGAGGGTTGTGCGGTGATAGGGCTACAAATTGTGGGAAGAGAGGAGGGTTGCGGGGAGGAGGAGACATCGTCGGGGAGGAGGGCTTCGTGGTGATAGCGGTGCGAATCGGGGAAGGAGGAGGAGGGCTGCGGATCGGGGGAGGAGGAGGAGCCCTATATAGATAGAAAAAAACGATGTCTACCATGTAATATTGATTTATCCAAGGATATTTAATTAAACCGTGGCAATAAAAAAGCTATATCCACGGACCTATAAAACCGTGGCTATAGGTCCGTGGCTATAACCCAAAGTTTTAGTAGTGAGTATAGACTATATAAAAGTCCTAGTTTTGGAGGAAATCAATCCATCGTCACTGTCTCAGGTTCAGGTCCTTTTGAGAGAAGATATACCTGAGACTCTGATTATCCAAGTAGACTGTAAAACGTTCGCCTATCAGATAGTGTCGCCACATTTTCAAGGCGAAAACCACTTCTGCTAACTCCAAGTCATGGGTATCATAGTTATGCTCATGTTTTATCATCTGTCGAGAACAATATGAGATCACTACTTTCTCCTGCATCAGGACACATCTGAGTCCGATCCTTGATGTGTCGTAGTAGACTACTTACCATACGCCCTCCTCTGGAAGCCTCAAGATGGGGGCACTAGTCATCCTCTGCCTCAGCTCCAGAAAACTCTGATGGCATCTCTTAGACCACATGAAGGGTTTCCCCTTCTTCTTAAACGCTGATACTGGTGCTACAACTCATGAAAAGTCTGGCATGAATATCTAGTAGTATCCGACCAAACACAAGAAACTCTATATCTCCATCACAGTCTTGGGTGGCTCCGAAGGAAGTACCGCCTAAATCTTCACTGGATCCATTGCAACTCCAGCCTCCAAGATGACATGTCCCAGAAAGTGAGCCTCTTGGATCCAGAACTGGCACTTCGAGAGATTACCATAAATCTAGTTCTCTCGTAGTGTGTCCAGTACTACCTGCAATTGATAGGCATGCTCCTCCTCAGTAGCCGAGTAAATCAGAATTTCATCCATGAAGACCACTACAAAGCAATCAAGGTATGGCTGAAAGATCATGTTCATGAGTCCCATGAACATTGATGGAGCATTGGTTACACCGAATGGCATAACCAAGAACTCGTAGTGTTCGTACTGACATCTGAAAGTCATCTTCTGCACATCCTCGTCTCATACTCTAAGCTGGTGATATCCTGATCTAAGGTCTATCTTTGAGAACCTCCATGCTCCCTTCAGTTGATCAAAGCGATCTTCAATCCTTGTAAGTGGGTACTTGTTCTTTACGGTCACCTAGTTAGCCTCCAATAGTCGACACAAAGTATCAAACTCCCATCCACCTTCTGGGAGAACCAAATCAGGGCTACCCAAGGAGAAACAATGGGCCGAATGAATCCCTTCCCCTGTAATTCTTATAGCTATACATGCATCTCATGAAGCTCCATGAAAGCCATCCAATATGCTGGTGTAGATATCGATGTTGTCCCGGGTTACAAATCAATGTAAAATTCCACCTATCTGTGAGGAGTAAGACCCATAAAATCATCAGGGAAGATATCTGCGTACTGGTCTATCACTACAGGATAACTCAGACTCTTCACATCAACCACTCCGAAGGTAAGTCTAGCCAACTGATTAGTGATTGGTTGCACTCTCCTCCGGGTAAGTCCGTCCTATCCTACAAATTCTCCCTTCTCACCGGTGAAGTTAAAACCGGTCCCATCCATGCGGACACACCGCACATTGCGCCTAATATACTCTATCTGAGCATGGATTGTTGATACGCAGTCCATACCCAAAATGATGTCATAAGGCCTCGACACTGCTACTAGAAGATCCAAGTTGAAGCTCTCACCTCCTAGAGTAAGCTCTCACTATCGGCAACAGTTCGTAATCGTCAAATCTTCTCCTGTAGGAGTCTCTAGACATAAGGATCGAGCCAACGAATCCATCGGAATCTCTGAACCCAGAATGATGGTAGTGGCAATAAAATAATGACTGGCACCTGTGTCTATAAGTACTGCAGCTAAGGTGGAATAGACACAGATCATACCTCATATCATCTCTAGAGCATTGTGATCATTGGACTCAACTTCCTGAATCTGGGCTCTCCCCTATCCACCTTCTCCCTATGTTTTGGGTGGACCACTTGGTCGTGGTGGTGGTAACATCTCGAATCATCGCCCACTGCCAACTGCACGACCAACTCCTCTTCCATTTCCGCCTGCTCCTTGCGGACCACATCAATCGAATCTCTATCTCTAATTGGGATATCCTTTGACCATATATAGATCATATGTAAGGCGGGTCAGATTGTCACAATCCATATGACCCTGCCCGCCGCATGCGTAACACCGCCCGCTCCAGGCTTGACTGGCTCTGCCTTGTGTGCCCCGCAAAACTTACCCTGAATCCTGTGGTCATCCACCTGTAGGTCTGGCCCTCTTGGACCCCTGTGTCATATGTCTTCTTCCATCTGCAAAAGACTCTACTACATGACGACTAGTGATGGGTCTCGCTACTGGTGACTGCTCAGCAAGAAAACTCTCCACTAAGAGGGATCTCTCTAACAGCCCTGCCTATGTCGGGATGCTGAGTGAGATCATCGAAGCCCTGATCTCCCGCCTGAACCCTTGCTTGAAGGTTTGGGCCCTGAATAATGTTTCCCGCACCATATCAGTGGAGTAGTGTGAGAGGTCTATGAATCTTGTCGAGTACTGAGCCATAGTCATGCTTCCCCCATGCAGATGAAGTAGCTCCTGTATGCACACTGCGCAAAGAGTTGCTAGGATAAACTCTACCCGAAACAGGCTCTCGAAGTCTGCCCAGAGAAGCTTCACCTCATCGTGAACTTGGAGCATCAAGCTCCACCATCTGCCTACTACTACCTATATAAGGATGGTGGAAATAATCACCATGAGATCAGCTGGTGTCCCTACGAATCGTAAGGCTCTCACTATGGCCTCCAGCCAATCCTCAGCTACCTACGGGTCCATATCTCCCCTAAACCTGAGTGGCCTCTAGCACTGGAACTTGTGAAACATGCTCAAGTGGCATACACCCTCTACTGTTGGGGTCGGTGACATCGGTGGCCCAATGGGTAATGGTACCGCTGGTGCCTTAGCTAGTTCCTCCACTGGTAGAGGGCCCTGCACCGAGGACTCGTCGCTCAGTGGGCTATTAGTGCGTACTACTCTCGGAACCCTAGCTGGATCTCTGAGTGGAGGCATCCTAAAAAGGAATAGGTGCGCCAGAGTTAATATGTTATGCATGGTGATCTAACTCAAAGATATCACAAAGAAAACTCTTCAAAACACACACACAATCAGTGTTTGTGTGCACTGAGCTAGAAATTAGAAGTTAGGGTCCTGGAGTATGGATATGTCGACTGCCGCACCAACACTGAATTCTCTAAACTAATAACCACACTCACTACACTTAAAATTATTGCTGTTAAAAATAAATATCATAGCCCTATGTTATATGGTAGAACCGACTCCTTTGATACCAATTTTTCACGACCTATCCCCCGGGGCCCATGTCGTGACTACCCCAAGCCCGCCTTCCATAGGCTAGGGGATAGCGACTAGCACCAAAAGGCGTAATCCATAAAACTAGAAAGTCATTGCCTTTATAACATTTAATCACATGCAACCAAGCACACAAAAATATACGAACACAAGTAAACTAAATAGTAAACATAGTGAGTACAGCAAGTAAAAGGGGCCAGAATACAAACCCAACTGGATGGTATAAGAAACCAAAGCAAAAAAGGAAGACAGTTGTTGGATCATCCTCCGAGGTTATTACCTGAAGGTTACATACATATAACCTCCTAGGCACTCCACATCCACTCGTATCCTTTGTGTACTGACACGCTGTATGGTCCACCTCCGAGCACTGTCCAGTCTGGGTACTCCCAGCCTCGATCAGCGTTGTCTGTCATCTGCACCAGACACAACGAGGTGCGGGAATATCCCATGCAGGGGTGAGTATAAAGATACTCAGTAGGGACCCCAAGACCCTCAATGTCTCACAAATCCACAAAGGATAAACCTCAAAGCATGAAGTCAACTGTCAACCCTACTTAGATATATTCCCATACATATACCTATGTTGTCAAGTATACCCATCTCAATCATGAGGAAACATAGGGTCCAACCCAAATGCCCAAAGATCTACTGTTCCACAAAGGAAAGAAAAACACAAAGGCAAGTACCAAACATGTACGCCTCATAGAAGAATACCACCAAGGTATTACCACAAAGGAAAGTACCACACTGGTACTAACTCATCTCACACCAGGTATAACTTAAGTACAGTAGTAGAGATGACTATATGTAACTACTGAATCATCTTACTCTATTAAGAGACAACCCACACAGGATCTCTCGGTGCTGACCCACACAGGATCTCTTGGTGCTGACCCACATAGGATTGTTAGGTACTGACCCACACACGATCACTCGGTGCTGACCCACACAGGACCACTCTTCATTCTTCAAATCACAGCCAGTTACTGGGTTCTCACACTATGATTTCTTGTCTCTGGGAGGGTCTGCTCCACAATCTAGTAGTTGATACTCCAACTGCCATGAATTATTACTAAATAGTATCTCAAAGGACCGCCATGTCATAGGGGTCACAACGCAACATATGGTGCGTTAATCGAACACTCGGTCTGTGAGTTATTAGCCTTTTAGTCTCAGGGGCCTGGTTGGATCTATGCTCGATCCAACCCGACCGTACCCCAAATTAATCCAAATATTCAGTGGGGGTAAACTCAAAGGGACCATCTCTCTCCAAGGTTTCTAGATATGTTTATGGACCATCAAATGGACGCCTGATGCCAAAGTTATGGCCGTTAGATCGAAAATCTCGTAGCTAGTTCGGGTCTGGTCCGACCTGGTCAGACCAACCCGGCACGACCCGCTGAGTCTTTCCCATCCCATTGGGTTCGGCCTGGCCCACTGGGTGGTCTGGTATGTCGTGAGGGCGGCGAGGGGCCGTGGAGGGCCGCGGAGGGCAGTGGGGGTGGTGCGAGGCCATGGGGGCCGCAGAGCGGTGGCGCAGAGGTAGTGGGGCCATGAGGGTAGTGCATTGCCATGGGGGCTGCGAGGTCGTGGGGAGGTTCATCCGTGGATGGATCAAGGCCACGTGGCGGCTCAGTCGCGTGGGTTTCGTGAGGGCACGGGGTGACTCAGCCATGGGGCGGCCAAACCGCGGATGGCCTAAGGTCGTGGGGGTGTCGCGAGGGTGCGGGGCAGCTCGGTCACGGGGCAGTTCGACTGCAAATGGAGTGAGGTGACGGGGCGGCTCAGAGGTCCACGGGTGGCTTGGCTAGGCCGCTGTGCGGTGCAGCAAGCCGCGGGGTGGCGCAGCTAGGTGAGATTCACTGACCTCTCATGCTACTCCACAGATATGGTACTAGACCCATTCTTCAAGGCTCATCCCTTTGATCAGAAACTCAGGCGAGAGATCGTGGCTTCAATGATCTCACTCAGCATCTTGATGAAGGCGGGGGTGTTAGAGGGAGCCCTCTTAGTGGATAGTTTTCTTGCTGAGCAGTCACCAACTGCGAGACCCACCATCAGTCATCATGTAGCGGAGTCTTCTACAACTGACAGTAGACAGATGTCACAGAGGTCCAAGAGGACCAGACCTACAGGTGGATGACTGCATGATTCAGGGTCGGTTGTGCGGGGCACCTGAGACAGAGTCATTAATGCCAGCAGCATGTAGTGTTACGCATGCGGTGGGCAGGGTACATGGCTCATGACTATCTAACACGTCGTATGGATGATCAGCAGATGATCGAAGGACTACCCAAGCAGAGACAGAGATTTGATCTAGGTGGTCTGTAGGGAGCAATCAGACATGGAAAAGGAGTTTTCCATGCAGTTGGCGGTGGGAGATGATTCGAGATGTTACCGTCACCACCACCAAGTGGTCCAACCCGACCACAGGGAGTAGGTGGACAGTGCAGAACCTGCATCAGGAAGTTGAGGCCTACGATCACGGCGCTCCGGAGATGATATGAGGTATGATCTGTACCTATTCCACCTTATTTGCAGTACTTAAAGACATAGGTGGCAGTCATTATTTTATTTCCACTGCCCTCGTTCGGAGGTCGGGGATTCCGAGGGAGCCGTTGGCTTGATCCTTATGGCTAGAAACTCTTACTGGAGCAGATTCGAATATTATGCACTGGTTCTAGAATTGTGAGATTACTCTAGGAGAAGAGATCTTTGGTTGGGTTCTCCTAGTAGCAGTGTCGAGGCCTTACGACATCATCATGGGTATGGACTGGCTATCAATAGTCAATGATCGGATAGATTGTATTAGGTTCAAAGTGTAGTGTGTCTGCCTGAATGAGACTAGGTTTACCTTCACCAGTGAGAATGGAGCCTTTACAACACCAAATGGCCTTATCTAGAGGAGATTACAGCTGATCACTCATCAGTTGGCTAGTCTTAGCCTCGGAGAAGTTGATGTGGCGAGACTGAGTTATCCTGTAGTGGTGGACCAGTACGCGGATGTCTTCCTTGATGATGTTCTAGGTCTACCTCCTCGCAGAGAGGTGGACTTTTACATTGACTTTCACCCTAGGACGGCACCAATATCTACACTATCATATCATATGGCTCCCATGGAGCATCGTGAGCTACGATTACAGCTAAACGACTTGCAGGGGAAAGGATTCTTTCAACCTAGTGTATCACCTTGGGAAGCCCCGATTTTGTTCTCCAAGAAGGCAGATGGGTTCTTGAGACTTTGTGTTTACTATCGGCACCTAAACCAGGTTACCATGAAGAATAAGTACCCACTTCCAAGGATTGATGCCCTCTTTGATCAGCTGAAGGGAGCTCGGTGGTTCTCGAAGATAGACCTCAGATCATTTTATCACCAGCTCAGAGTACGAGATGTGGATGTGCAGAAGACGACTTTAAGATGTCAGTACAGCCACTATGAGTTCTTGGTTATTCCATTTGGTGTAACCAACACTCCAGTAGTGTTCATGGGACTCATTAATAGAATATTTCATCCATAACTTGTTCACTTTTTAGTGGTCTTCTTCGAAGACATTCTGATTTACTCGGCTACTGAGAAGGAGCATGCCTAGCATTTGTAGGTAGTACTGGACACACTCCAAGAGCACCAGCTTTATGGTAATATCTCAAAGTGCATGTTCTGGATCCGAGAGGTTCACTTTCCAGGACTTGTCATCTCGAAGCTGGAGTTGCAGTGGATCCAGTGAATATTGAGGTGGTACTTTCTTGGGATCCACCCATGAGTGTGACAGAGATACGAAGTTTCCTTGGTTTGGCCGGATACTACCGAAGATTTGTGCCAGACTTCTCCAGAGTTACAGAACCACTATCAGCATTGACGAAGAAGGGTCAACACTTCATCTGGTCAGAGAGATGCCAGATGAGTTTTCAAGAGCTGAGGTAGAGGCTGAATAGTGCCCCCGTCTTGAGGCTTTCAGAGGAGGGTGTAGGGTACGTAGTCTACTGCGAAGCATCAAGGACCAGGCTCGGATGTGTTTTGATACAGGAGCGAGTATTGATCGCATATGATTCTCGACAGTTGAGATAACATGAGCAGAACTATGCTACCCATGACCTGGAGTAAGCAGCAATCCTCTTCTACTTCAAGATGTGGCAGCACTATCTGATGGGTGAATGTTTTACAGTCTACTCGGATCAAAAGAGTCTCAGTTATATCTTCTATCAGAAGGATCTGAACATGAGATAGTGATGTTGGCTTGATTTCCTCCAGGACTATGACTTCGAGATAGTCTATACTCCTGGGAAGGGGAACATTGTAGTAGATGCACTTAGCAGGAGGTCTGGTATACAACTTTTTGGCGAGGCAACAGAGAAGTTGGCTGCTTTACAGATATCCTTTGTGGATAGAGATGGATCAGCTTTTCTTCAGTCTCTTACAGTCACTCCCCCACTTCTTCATCAAGTCAGGGAGGTGCAGCATGGGGACGCTGAGTGCGAGACGCGACGTTCTCAAATATCCATAGTACAGGAACCTGATGGATTTTTTGATGGTAGGGAGCACGCCATTCTCTTTAGATGATGTACCATGGTACCAGTGTCACTTCAGGAGGAAGTTTTGAGAGAGTTCCACACATCCCCTCTAGCGGTACATCCAGGAGTGGCGAAGATGTACCATGATATCCGACGACAGAACTGGTTGCTGAGAATGAAGAAAGAAGTTGCATAGTTTGTCTCTCGGTGACCCACTTATCAGCAAGTGAAGGCGGAGCATTAGGTACCAGTGGGCTTGGTTCAGCCTTTAGTGGTCCCAGATTAGAAGTGGGAGGGGGTTTCCATGGACTTTATGACAGGACTTCCATGTACATCTAGGGGTTATGACTCGATTTGGGTGATCGTCGACCGACTCACCAAGTCGTCCCACTTCCTACCGATCAGAGAGCAGGGTTCAGTAGAGATCATGAGATGCCTTTATGTATATGAGATTGTGTGGTATATGGAGTGCCCTCAAAGATTGTCTCTGATTGTGATGCACATTTTACTTTCTGGATATGGAAGGGGTTGCAGGAGGCTTTCGGGATGAATCTTTGTTTGAGCACCACCTTCAATACTCATATGGATGGCCAGACTAAGCAGACCATTAAGACCCTCGAGGACAAGCTACATGCATGCATCCTCGACTTCGGTCGCAGTTGGGAGGTTCACTTTCCATTGGTAGAGTTTTCATACAACAACAGCTATCACTCCACCATTAGGATGAAACATTTTGAGGCATTGTATGGGCGACCTTATAGATCACCTTTGTGCTGGACTGGCCCAGGGGAGTCAGCACTAGTGGGACCAAAGATGGTATGGGCTACCATAGAGAAAGTGAAGATCATCTAGGATCAGATGAAGACTGCACAGAGTAGGAAAAATTCTCATGCTGATAGGATACGGAGACCTCTAGAGTTCAAGGATGGTGACCACGTCTTGCTACAGGTCTCACCTCAACGAGGTTTGTGAAGATTTGGTCGAGGCGATAAGTTATCTCCGAGGTTCATCGGACCTTTTCAGGTCCTCAACAAAGTTGGCAGGGTGGATTACTACTTAGCTCTTCCTCCTCAGTTGCACCGGGTACATGGCGTCTTCCATGTATCCCAGATGAGGAGATACGTGCATGACCCTTCTCACATCATCGACCATGGAGAGCTGGATTTTGATTATGGGGAGACATTTATAGAGGTTCCAGTGGAGATTGAGGATCGACAGGAGAAGGTCCTTCTTGTGAGGTCGATACCTCTGGTGCGCATTTGTTTGAAACATTGGAACCTCCAGGAGAGCACATGGGATCGGGAGGCTCAGATGTGTGCTCAGTACCCACACTTGTTTCCTTAGTTTGAGTTGTGGCTTACAGTGATGCAAATACCTGAGGTGGGGAGAATGTAAACACATGGAATTTATATGTAATTTTTTTAATTAAATGTGAATTTTATGAGTCCGTGAAAATTGACGGTGCGTGATTCTGAGGCCCAGAGTACCCGAAATAAATTTCTGAACATGTTTTCGGGTACGTTCAGTAAACGTGTGAGTGGGTTTTTTTAAATTTTGAACCGATGCTCAGAATTGAAATCTGAGGATGCTGTTGAACTCACGGTGCCATTATTCTCTTAAGGAGACGTTCACCTCAACCACAGTAGGTTGAGGCTTGAAGTTAGTTTTTCACTTTTTTGTGAGAGAATAAAATAAAATAAAATTTTGTAACATTTTATTTTTATTTTATTTTGAAACTCCTTGTTGATGTTGAGAGATGGGGACCACTAGAATTAAACCTCCCTTTGAGGTTATGGAGGTGGGGACCACCAAACCTAAAACCTCCCATGAGAGGTTATGGTGGTGGGGACCTCCCGAGATTAAACCCCTTTGAACCTCCCACTTAAATGAGGCGAAGTCTCTTGAACTTCCCATTGATTAATTATGCCACCCCCTTTAATTAATACGCCAACTAAATTAATTAATTATTCCAATTTTAAATTATGCCAACATATTCTATAATGTTGGCTAATTCATTTTTGGTGGAATTGGGGGAAACTCTTGGAAAAAGGGAGAAAATTTGAGAATTGGGAGAAAGCTCTCTAACGAATAATGCCAACGTAGAACGCAGACTTCGACTTCGAATTTTTCCTCAAGACAATCGTTGATGAGGAACGTCTTCAACATCAATGAACCAATGATCAAGGGAATGCTGACATCACTGACGTCCATCTATCCCTAACAACATCGTCTCCTTATTCGCAACATCCTTCGACGAATCAAACTTGGTAGGGGTTGTTATTGATTTCATGAAATTTTTCATTCTTTAAAATCATGGAGAATGTGGATCAACCAAAATGAGTTGATCCATGATTCGTATGAAATTGAAAAGATTGAAGATTCTTCATTCTTATTCTTGTTGAGCCGCTTGATACCGCTCTAACACGGAGGGTGCGGGAAAAACAAACATGAACCGTCCCCTTCGACATTCTTCTTGAATGGTGTATCCTTCGCGATGAAAGAAGGAGACTCTGGTGACGGTGACCGGTGCCTGCGGTTGGCACCAGTGGAACTCGAGAACCGCCAATGAAGGCATGAAGCCCCGCCACCCCACAGTCTCCGCGCCGCACGGTGCTCCGCCATCTGCTTCCATCACCACCCCACGGCCTCGTCGTGCCGCCCCGCTACCTCACCGTGCAGGCCCGTGGCCTCGCTGCGCCGCTCCGGCCAAGCCGCCCTGTGGCGTCTGCCCTCCCATCCGGGCCGCTCTAGCCTAGCCGCCCTGCGGCCTCCTCCCTCCCGACTAAGCCACGCCGATCAAGCCGCCCCACGACCTCTACACTTCCGGTTGAGCCGCCACAGCCGAGCCACCACACGGCCTCTGCCCTCCCAGCCAAGCCGTCCTGGCCGAGCCATCCTGGATGATCCGCCCTGAGGCCCCGTGCCATCACGGCACCCCCCGCCTCTGAGCCACCCCATGGAATTGTGTCTCCCATGGCCTCATGTCGCCCGTGGCCAAGCCTCCGCATGGCCTCGCACCTCCTGCGGTCGAGCCACCCCGTGGCCTCACGTCGTCCGTGGTCGAACCTCCATGGCCCTCTGAGGTCCCTTACGGCCTGTCGAACCGCCCAGAGGGCCGGGCCGCCGAGCGCAGGTCAGGTCGGGCCACCCAACAGGCCAGACCAAACTCACTGGGTTAGGCTAGATCCAGCAGGTCAGGCCGGGTTGGTCCTACCGGGTCGGACCGAACCTGGACCCACTTTAACCCATTTACGCTCTTTTGGTCATAACTTTGGCACCAGATGTCCATTTGACGAACCGTCAGCATTTTTGGAAACCTTGGAGCGAGGCGTTCCCTTTGGTAAACCCCACTGAAGATTTGAATAAATATGGGGTATAGTCAAGTTAGATCGAGCATGAATCCAACCCGACCCTCGGGACTAAAAGGCTAATAACTCACAGACCATACATCCAATTGATGCACCATCTATTGCGTTGAGACCCCTACGATATGGCAATTCTTTGAGATACTTCTTCATGGGACTTCGTAGAAGTTGTACTATCGACCAGTGTCTTGGGGAGCGGACTCTCCTGGAGACGAGCTGGCCTAGTACGGGAACCCATTAGCTGGTTGTGACGAGAAGAGTGAATAGTGATCCTGTGTGGGTCTGCACCTAGAGATCCTATGTGGGTCAGCTCCTAGCGATCCTATGTGGGTCAAATCCTAGAGATCCTGTGTGGGTTATCTCTTAGAAATCCTGTGTGGGTCATCTGCTAGCGATCCTGTGTGGGTCAACTCCTAGCGATCCTGTGTGGGTCGGATCCTAGCGATCTCATGTGGGTCCACTCCTACAGATCTTGTGTGGGTCAGCTCTTAGAGATTCTGTGTTGATCAGAAGTCGATCCTCTTAACGGAGTAAGATGATTCAGTAGTTAAAACTAATCATCTATACTACCATACCTAAGTTATACCTGGTGTGATCTAAGTCTGTACCCGTATGGTACTCTCATTTGTTGTAATACCTTGGTGGTATTCTTCTGTCTAGCGTACCTATGTGGTACTTCCCTTCGTGGTTTCCCTTCCTTTGTGGAGCAGTTGATCTTTGGTCTTTGAATTGGAATCTGTGTTTTCCTCGTGATTGAGATGGGTTTACTTGATAACTTAGGTATATTTATGGGCATATACCTAAGTCGGGTTGTCACTAGTTTACATTCTTTGTGGTTAATCCTTTATTAATTTTTGTGAGAACATGAGGGTCTAGGGGTCTTGACTGAGTATCGTTATACTCACCCTTGAACGGGCTATGCCCACACCTCATTGTGTTGTATGCAGATGACAGATAGCGCTGATAGTGGATGAGAGTACCAGGACTAGACAGTGCTCGGAGGTGGACCCTACAACATGTAAGTATTCAGAGGAGACGGGTGGACATGGAGTGATGAGGAGGCAATCTGTACCTACCCTTCAGGTAGGAACCTCAGAGGATGACCCAGTAGCTGTCTTCCTTTTTGCTTCAGTTTCTTGTACTATCCAGTTGGGCTTGTATTTTGGCCCCTTTTACTTACTGTACTCACTCTTTTTACTATTCAGTTTACTTTTGTTTGTATCTTGTTGTGTGCTTGGTTGCGAGTGATTACAGGTTATAAAGGCAATGCCTTCCCAGTTTTAGGGATTATGCCTCTCAGTGCTAATTTTCATCCCCTGGCCTATGGAATGCGGGCTTGGGGTAGTCATAGCACGGGCCCCAGGGGACGGGTTGTGACAACCTCTAATACCAATTAACAGAAATAGTGTTAAGTGTATTGAGTCTGGTTATCAGTTTATAGAATCCTATGTTGGTGTGGCGGTACACGTATCCATACCCCAGGACCTTGACTTCTAATTTCTGACTCAGTGCACAAAAACACTAATTGCGTGTGTGTTTTCAAGATTTTTCTTTTCGATCAAGTGTGTCAGCTCGCCAGGTATAACTTATTGACCGTGGCACACCTGTTTCTTTTTAGGATGCCCCCAAGAAGACAACCAGCTAGGGTTCTGAGATTAGTACGCACTGACAGCCCACCGAGCGATGAGGCCTCGGTGCAGGGCCCTCTTCTAGTAGAGGCACCAGCGGTACCATTACCCATTGGGACATCGATTCTACCAGCTCTAGAAGCAGAGAGTGCACGCCGCTTGACTGAGTTGCATGAGTTCCAGTGCTAGAGAACACCCAGGTTCAGGGGAGAGATGGACCCACAAGCAGCTGAGGATTCGTTGGAGGCTATGGTGAGAGTCTTCTTTCTAGTAGGGACACCAGCCGATCTCATGGTTATCCTTTCCACCAGCCTTCTACAGGTGGCAGGAGGTAGATAGTGGAGCTAGATGCTCCAAGTTCATGACGAGTTGACACTTCTCTGGGAAGACTTCGAGACCCTATTTCAGACAGAGTTTTTTCCAGTGACTCTTCGTGAAGTGCGCATATAGGAGCTTCTTCATCTGTATTTGGGAATCATTATTGTGGCTCAGTACTAAGTTAGGTTCACTAACCTCTCACGCTACTCCATAGATATGATGCGGGGCCCATTCTTCATTTCTTGGACCTTTGAGCAGGGACTCGGGCGGGAGATCAGGGCTTCGATGATCTCACTCAGCATCCCAACGTAGGCAAGGGTGTTAGAGTGAGCCCTCATAGTGGAGATTTTTCTTTATGAGCAGTCACCAGTAGAGAGATCCACCACCAGACGTCACGTAGCAGAGTCTTCTATAGCTGATAGCAGACAGATGTCGCAGAGGTCCAAGAGGACCAGACCCACCGGTGGACGACTTCATGATTTAGAGTCGGTTGTGCGGGGCACCCGAGATAGAATCAATCATTCTAGGAGCAGGAAGTGTAACGCATGCAGTGGGCAGGGTCACATGGCTTGTGACTGTCCGACCCGTCATACAAATGATCAGCATATGGTCAAAGGACCACCCAGGTAGATACATATATTCAACCGAGGAGGTCCATAGGGAGTAGGCAGACGTGGCAGAGGAGCTGGCCATGAAGTTGGCGGTGGGTGACGATTCGAGATGTTAACACCACCACCACTAGGTGGTCTACCCCAACCATAAGGAGTAGGAGGACAAGGGCGAGCTCAGCTCCAGGCAGCTGAGGCCAACTATCACAGTGCTCTAGAGATGATACGAGGCACGATTTGTGTTTACTCTACCTTAGATACTGTACTTATAGACATAGGTTCCAGTCACTATTTTATTTCCACTTCCCTCATTCAGAGTTCAGAGATTCCGATGGAGCTGTTGGCTAGATCCTTACAAGTAGAGACTCCTACGGGAGCGGATTAGACGATTATGCACTGGTTCCGACAGTGTGAGCTTACTCTAGGAGGCGAGATCTTTGTCTGGGATCTCCTAGTAGTAGCGTCGAGGCCTTATGACGTCATCTTGGGTATGGACTAGTTGTCTACAGTCCATGCTCAGATTCGTTGTATTAGGTGAAAAGTGCAGTGTGTCCGCACGGATGGGACTAGGTTTACCTTCATCAGTGACAAGGGAGCCTTTATAGTACATGATGGACCTACCTGGAGGAGAGTTCAGCCAATCACTAATCAGTTGGATAGCCTTACCCTCAGAGCAGTTGATGTGGAGAGTCCAAGTTATTCTATAGTGGTTGACCAGTACGCAGATGTCTTCCCTAATGATGTGAGGAATGAAGAGCGATCTTGTGTGGGTCATCACCAAGAGATCCTGTGTGGGTTAGCACCTAGAAATCCTATGTGGGTCAGCACTGATCGATCCTATGTGGGTCAGCACCGAGCAATCTTGTGTGGGTTAGCACCTAGCAATCCTATGTGGGTCAGCACCTAGTGATCCTCTATGGGTCAGCACCGAGAGATCTTGTGTGGGTCTGCCTCTTAACAGAGTAAGATTATTCAGTGGTTACATTTAATCATCTCTACTTCTATATTTAAGTTATACCTGGTGTGATCTGAGTTAGTACCTGTGTGGTACTTTCCTTTATGGTAATACCTTGGTGGTATTATTCCGTGAGGCGTATCTGTGTGGTACTTTCCTTTGTGGTTTTCCTTCCTTTGTGGAACAGTTGAGCTTTGGAATTTTGGGTTGGACCCTGTGTTTCCTCATTATTGAGATGGGTATACTTGACAACATAGGTATATGTTAGGGAATATACCTAAGTAGGGTTTACAATTGACTTCATGCTTTTAGGTTTATCCTTTTTGGATTTGTGAGATCTTGAGGGTATCAGGGTCCCTACAGAGTATCGTTATACTCACCCCTGCATGGTCTATACCCTCACCTCATTGTGTTTGGTGTAGATGACAGAAAACACAGATCGAGGATGAGAGTATCATGACTGGACGGTGCTTGGAGGTGGACCATATAGTGTGTCGGTACGCTGAGGAGATGGGTGGACATGGAGTGCTGAGGAGGTGATCGGTACCTACCCTTCAGGTACGAACCTTAGAGGATGACCCAACAACTGTCTTCATTTTGGCTTCAATTTCTTTTACTTTCTAGTTGGGCTTGTATTCTAGCCCCTTTTACTTACTATACTCACTTTGTTTACTATTCAGTTTACTTGTGTTCGTATCTTTCTGTGTGCTTGGTTGCGTGTGATTATAAGTTATAAAGGCAATGCCTTCCCAGTTTTAGGGATTACGTCTTTCGGTGCTAGTCGCCAGCCCCTAGCCTATGGAAGGTGAGCTTGGGGTAGTCACGACATGGGCCTTGGGGGACGAGTCGTGACATATGATTTTTACCATGGGTATCCCATGTTTATTAAATGGAGTATCAATTCTAGATCAAGTCATATATTTAACATCTTTTAAAGACTGGTAGTTCATTAGGTTTAATTTCTTATGGGGATAGGTTGTTCACATGTTTAATGTCTTGTGGGGATAGGTTTTTCATGAGTTTAATATCTTGTAGGTATAGGTTGGTCATAGTTTTAATGTATTGTGGGGATAGGTTTGTCACATGTTTAATATATTGTGGGGATAGGTTGGTCACATGTTTAAAATCTTGTGGGGATAGGTTGTTGGATTTTAGCGTGCTCTCATGGGTAATATGATCACACAATGGGGGTTTTCACCTCCCAGGGGAAAGACATGAAGATTTAATGGGGATGTTGTCACATTGGGATCGAATCTCATAGGGGAACCCCATATGTGATAGGATATAGGTATTGACCCTCTGAGAAATTTCCCATTTATGTTGGGATTGGACATTAGCGAGGCATCCTATATACCCTATTATAAAATAGGGATCAAAACTCATGTAGTTATATTCCATAGTTTAAGATCATGTGACAGGGATGGTCCTTGAAGGTTAACATCATATGGTTGGGATTCTCGCATCATATAAGGATCATCATGAGGAATATTGTGCGTATTACACATGTGAGTTACCCAAATTAGGAGGATCATCCCATGGTGGGGAAGGATGGTGTGGTGATTACACATGTGAGATGTCTAAATTAAGAGGATCATCCCATGGTGGGAAAGGATGGTGTGGGGCTTACACATGTGAGATACTTAAAGTAGGAGGATCATACCATGGTTGGGGGGAAAGGTTTCATCCCATGATGATTGTACATGCGGAATCATGTGTTCATATCATGGAGTAATACTGCAATTTAACGCCTTGTGATGATAATTTTTTCATCAAATTTAACGTCATGTGACTAGGACATTGGGCTATGAAATTTTACATCATGCATCTCAGATGGTTGGAGGGCCTATACTCAGAGAGACAAATTCCAAGTAGAATAGGAAGGTCTAGCATAAATCCTCTCCACTGGAAAAGGTGGGTGGTTTCACTTGACAATGACACCTTTGAGGCATACATGTTTACTGTAAAAATGCCTCTGGGTGGAATGTGGGGTAAAAAATTCCCTAGAAGAGTGGAAATAAAGGTTCAAATTTTAGTGTGTCTATTATTAGGATCAATATGTGATACAACTATCTATTACATGGTAGCTAATGATAGTTTATACGTGAGGGTTGATGATATTGGTCATGTAGAAGATCGGGGGATGAACATACAAGGTTCAAATGGGTACAGGTCACCTCGACACTCAGATTTATTTAAAGTATATATTTTGAAAGGATGCACCATTGAGAGTCTTGGTGGATAATTTTTGTGAAGGTTGGGCACGTGAAGTCCAAGGAGATCATAAAGGTAGGGCCTTCATGAAACATGGTTTTTGGATTTGGTGTAATGTCTTGGTTCCCATGGTGTAGGTTTTTCAAAGGTTAATTATCTCATGAAACCCTAAGAGTCATCAAGGGGTATATTTTTCCATAAAGGCCAAGGGTTTTCATGAATGGTGTCTCTACCATGTCATAAAGTACTCAAGAACTCATGGGAGGATGGTTCATGAAATATAGCTACCATTGGAAATCTATATCCTCTTTGGATAATGAAAGTTAGCGTTCCATTAATTCAGAGATTTGGTTGCAATTACAAAGTTTTCATCCCTTGAAAAGTAAAATGGGGGGATGTATTTATAGGTTCGATGGGGGTGAAGAAAGTGGTTTCCCAAAATATAGTTATTTTCATATAATATTATGACTTCTATGATGTCTAGAGTGTTCTATAAACTAACATACATTACATAGAGGTTACCACCTCAAAACCCCATGGCATTCAATGAAAATCACGAATGGATTTACATTACATGGAGATTTCCACCTCAACCTCCCTAGTGGCCTAGAACCTTCATGAGGTGATATAAATTGGTGATGTTTTTGACCTTTGTGAACATGGCCCTTATGTGGATTTCTTTCCATTTTGGGCCGAATTTTCTTTAAACATGCCATGTATCCCCCAATGATTTCACTGACATGTGTTTTTTAGCATAAAAAAATGACACCCATATGAATGGGAGATGAAATTTGAGAGTATTTTTTAATTATAAGTATAAATAAAAAACATTGATGTTCTATGATCCATTTTTCATGAAACATGGCCTAACCTTGTGCCTATAAATAAGGGAGAGGTCTTAGGGGGTCATGAAATTTTTCAGAAAGATAGTCCAGTGCTCTCTTTTTGCGAAACTATTGACCTTCATGAGTGTTCTATGATTTCAATACTTACCACTAGAATAAAAATTACTCCCTTGTGTACAATACTTCAGAGGACAGGCCTTTAATATACCTTTTAACCTTTGAAAACTCAACCTTGATGGCTTGTCTTTCATAAAAAAGTCTCAAAAAATATTCAAAGTCTTGAGAAATGCTTGTTGAAGGTGTCAATGTTTTAGATGATCATCGGAAAGTGATAGATGTAAACCTAATGATTTGGAGGATCTTTAGAATGGAATTAGATCACAATACCCTTACCAAACTACTGAAAAAAGTGAAACAAGAATATCTAATGTGCAAGAGGATTCTATTATAAGGATTTGGATTAAGGGATGATGTGTTCATCCCTGGTGTTGATCAAGATGCACCCACATATTGGTTCTAGAGATCGCCCTAGTTGTACCAGTGGAATAGAACTACTAGGGGCCACATAATGAAGGATCATGTGTCGATCACTACCCACTCCTTATAAAACCCATTGGCTCAGGAGCTCACTTGGGTTGTACTAGTGGTATAGAAATACTGAGAGTCACATAGTAATGGACCATGCATAGATTTTTACCCAATCCTTCTAGAACCCACTAAAAACATCAATTGGGATGAATTTAATGAAGAGACATCCCACCTAAATACATGACTATTCTCAAAGTGAGTTTGGGGGAAAGTCACCAGGGATGGACTGAGGAATGGTACTTGCGCCAGGGTGAAAACTTTGTGGATGAGTGGGACTTGGAATATTGGTCATGCCAGTATTTTCATGAATTTGATTTGGAGATATAGAGGGTGGGATTGTATGAAGTAGGGTGTAATTAATAGTTTCATGTATACCACCACCCAAACATCATGTCATAGATGCTGAGAAAGTGGTCACTAGGGGATAACACATTTCACATACATCATGGGGTGGTTGGTATTGGTTTATGGGACCTCTACAACATTACATGGATCCCAAAACAAGGGTATATATATGATGAGATTCCCATATATGAGGATTTCTTGGACGACTAGGAGAAGATGTTGGTGATTGCAAGGGTTCTACTAAACCTATTTTAGGGGATACATGAGCACAAGCCAAGTATAAAGGACATCCCTTTTAAGAAATGGTTCATTTAATTTTTGAATAAACTAGTGAAAAAGATATCATGGAGGTTTTTCTGGTGTTTCAAGTCAACTAAATGAGGCAAGAATCACTCGTACTAGAGGATCCAAGAGGCAAGCTAGTGGTAGATGTGGGGATAAAATGTGAATCCTAAGGCTCTCATTTTCGGGCAGGTGGGATTCATTGTCACACTGATATATGGGTGGATACTTTCAGATCAGGATGCTCATATGGGAATTTGGTTGAGTACCCTCATCAAGGAAGTGATTTTGGAAATTGGGTAGCACATCAACATAGAAGTGTTGGTGATGGAGAAACTATTAAAGATGTTGCACCACATCAGCCATAGGAAGACCCCCTTCATGTGTGTGGGACCATCCATTTCTTGTATGGATGGGTTATCTCCCATATAGTTAGGTATGAGTACCCAAATCCCATTTCCCCTCCTAGAACCAACTTCCGACCATCGATGCTCTACATCATCGGGAGTCGGCCTCACAAGCTAGATCTAGTCTATGTCCTAGCGAGGGTTAGGGTAGTGGACTTCATCATCTTCCAACCATTACCCTTCCATCTAGGGTGATAATGAATGGTGGAATGAGGATAATGGATATGTGTTCATACTTCTTGGCCTTCCGAGGTAGGGAACTAGTTGATTGACTGGATTACATCGAAACATAAAAACCATACACCCCATATCAGTTTTTTAGGAAGTTAAGTACCTTTAAAGACGTACTCAAAAAGTTTATATGGGGTTTCATTCCAAATTCCATCCCTTGGTTCTTCAGAAAATATGGAGTATGTTTATACAGGAGGATAGAAGAGGGGGTAATGAGCTGTCATCAGTTAGTGTTTTGTACAAGCATTTTTATCATTATGCATTGAACTGAGAATGCATGTACCCCAATGATATACTATGGTACCCAGGAACTCATTTAAACCCCTTGTAATAGGTCCCACAAACGTAATTTCAAGGTAATGTGGTGAAATGTGGGGAATACTATGGAGAGAGAGCTAGGATTATGGGGAGGGTGGTTGTTGAGACTTCAACAGTTCCTAGTCTTTCACGGAATTTAGCTTCTGAGGGAGGTGTAGGGGTAGGAATGAGTCTACTTAGGAAGAGGAATTGGTAGGAGAGTAATGATTCATGTGTGTCCCTAAGGGATTATGATGAATCTCCAAGGAAATGGCTACACTGACTAGATATTATTGGTGATGTCATTTTCCCTAATACCTATGAGATTTAGGGAATCTATGGACAAATCAACACTATCTGAGAGTTGTGATAATGTTTTCACTATGAGAGGATAAACCTCCCTAGACTGATTCATATAAGGTTAGTATTATAGGATCATCAAGATGAGGTGATGCAGTATATCATAGAGATGTAAAAACCGATTCATTCTCATGGTGTGGCTCACCCCCTCATTTCCCTGATGAAAGTTCTATTGGGTATGCCCTCCCCTCTAGATCTCTCAATGGGTCATCTCGATAAAGGAACGGGTAGCCAAGAGGGGTCAAAGTAAGAATAATGGGGAAGTTAATCCTATCTAGGCCCTCACTGGTAGAAAAATTTTCTAATGATATGGTGAAAATCTGGGTTTCATAAGCTTTGATCAGCCACAAATCTCTCGAAGATTACTATCTAAACCTCATTTTTATACTTTTATAGGAATAAGTAAGCATAGAGTAGGGGAAGGTTCATGAAGAACCTAAAATGGAGGAGGATGAATACCTAATCCTTGAGGTGGATGGTTCCGAATCTCCTCCCTATGTTATTATCACGTGGGGAAACTGTCTATTTTCAAGGAGGTGCCAGCGATTGAGGTGACAACTCCACAGGTTCAAGTGTTGTCATGTAACTCATAACCCTCTATTTTCTACACTCAATTTTATTATTTTTTCTATGATTCTAATTTTGATTTTTTTAATAGAGTTATCACACCTAGTCATAGAGTAACCTCTCTTGGTCGGGACATCGATCACTGCATGGATGTCGCCAACAAGAGGGATCCCGATGAACATTTCCCGGTTATTAGTTGACCTCTATGCCTCATATATATTTTATCTTATGGTTTCCCTCTGTTTTATTAAACATATAATTTAATTTATTGACACCCATTTTTTTAAATAAATGTTTATCCTTTTCAATTGGCACAGACATTAGTGGTAATGCTCAAATTCACACCCCCAAGAAAGGTAGTTGTGGAGGTAGACATGGAAAAATCTACCCTCAAGGCATCACAGAAAGTTGTGGTGGTCCAACATGCTTTAGATGTGCTGCAAGAGGACATAGTGATTGAGCCTATTCTATAGTAATCACAGGAGACCCTCATGGTAAATATTTATTTTGAGGCACCACAAGATACCATGGTTGTTGAAACTAATCTAGAGGCGCCATAAGAGACTATGAAGGCTTCAACTATGGGAAAGGAGTTGTATGTAAGTTACTTTCCTCTAGATTCGATGCTCAGTCTTCCCAAGTGGATGCCTGAGTCCAACCCAACCACTAAATCACTAGTGGTCTTTTCTGTGTACGATTCTACGTCATATGAGGAGTTCGAGGACTCCATCTATAACATGGCTAAGGATAACCGGTTTTTCAGGTGAAGATCTTGGAAGAATATGTGTAATTTCATTACCCATACTCTATAGGTCAATTTTCCAAATTGATTGGGGTTCATCCTCTATTGGATGGTAACCATAGGATTAGTGGGGTGGACTATTTTGGTCTCCATGAACTAGTATAGGATTTCATCATCAAGCGAGCACATGTGAAGTGATAGGATTTCAACACTTCTTCGTACAAAGAGAAGTCTGGTGGCACCAAAGCACTCTAGTTTGAGGAGGTGATTTCTTTGCTGGAGGACTGAGTATAATAGCATGAATTCATCACTAATTTCAAGTTTGATTCCATCAATCTTCTAAAGTCATAGTTTTTTATAGTTTATCCTAGGGATATAAAGGAATCATCTCTTGAGGTGGAATGCAGAACCATGTAGGTTCGAGAACAGATGAGGGTCGATGATGTTCTTCTAACAGCCAAAGAAGAAGTGGAAAAGATTTTAGGAGGCAACAAGACCTAGATTCCACTCCCCATAGGTTTTATGGGTTATATAAATCATTATCCTTAGATGATCCTTAGATGGTACATCTCTTGGTTTGAAATAATGGATAGGCTCTGGTGTGTGGATGACCCTCCCAAACTTTTCAAGTTCTTTTTTGTTAATCTCTAGAACAAACACATTTTTCTTTCTACTAATTCTTTTTCATATTAAAAATAAAACAAAAAATTAATTCTTAATCCCACACGAGTCGTTATCTATGTGGTACATAAAATAAAAATAGAATATTGTTCACTTATATGAGAGTTTCAAATAGGGACTCAACACTCAGTGTTTGAATTGTTCAACAACTACTGAGAGTATCCCCACTGGGGAAGCTTAGGTTAGATATTGGGACTCTTTTCATAGATAACTTTCTTTCTTAATGTGTTTTGGTACATAAATGGGTAACTCTAGGAGTGTTGAAATCTACCCGGACAAAGGGGAGGGATGAAAGATGTGAATCAAGATGTCCAAGATCTAGAATAAAGGGAGTGACAAGCTGATAGGGGGTGACTTCTTCCCATGTTTGAAACAAATATTTCACTATTGTGTCATCAAGTGTGGGGAAAAACAAATGAGGGTCATCCATTTACTATGCTCGATACACGAGGCCTGTAAAAATGCCATCATAAGTCTTTTAGGGAATGTGCCCAGGATGGTAGGTGCGTCTGTGTGGAGAGGTTCCATTGTCTTTAGGGGGGATCATTCTGATGTGGAAGATGATGGGGATCGAAATCATGTAATACATGCAGCAAGGTGATGAACTAAGGGGATGTATGGATGAATTTCAACACTCTTAGAATTACGCTACCATGGTTTTTATCACACTAGGTGGGTATATATGTGTAAATGAAGGCCAAAATTGCCTTCCAAAGAGAGAAATATACTAAATTATAAGCGATGGTCAAGTAATTTGAGTGGTGTAGTAGGTTACTAGAACCGAAGGGGGGAATGTGGATTCTCATTCAATGACCAAAAATGCCTTACAGTTTTATGTCATGCTATATGGGTGGAGGGTGTGTAGTTTAATGTATTATAGTAAGGATGTTGAACATGAATCTTATCTTCTTAGAGTTAGAATGATGTGTCATAGAGTTTAACATCATATGACTAGGACATTAAAAGAACATTTAGAATCTTGTTACCGGGATGTTGGTTTTGGTCCTTTCATATTGGTCTTACGAGGGATATTGTGCTTGTTGCACCAGGTAAGGTCATAGTTTAACATCATGTTACAAGGATGTCTGAACCCTTGTAAAAATCCCATTTGTTCGGGGTTGTGGGATGCACAAAAATGAAATATATTATGTGGTACCTCATAAGGGAGATCATGAAATAGAGGGAGATGATCTTTGGCTTAACTTTTTCTTAAACTGGTGGGGCCTAATGAGAACAACATGATTTTTTAAGACTCAAAAATGAGTTTCATAGGATTTGTAGCTCTTTCATCATGTCCTTACTTTTACCCAAATTATGAGGGTGACTTGGTAGGTGAAAGTGTTACTTTTACTTAGATTTACTCTATTGGTTTTCAGTCTGGAAAACATATGTGCCTTTTATGATTGCAAATTTAGATTCATTCCAATTGGACTAAAAATTTGAAAATAATCTAAGATCACAATGCTTGGAACACCTCAATCTGAACACCACACCATATTTTTATATTTATAAAGGCACCCAAAACCATAGGAAAAACTAGGGGCCAATATAAGGACTAGTGGCTAGAGAATTTTTTGTTAGACTCGAGATAGGAGACTCAGACATCACTACATATCCCATTGAACTATGAATCAATATAAATGTAGTTATAGAATTTAGCATGGAAGAATACAAGTGTTGGAGTGGGAAATCCTTTCAAACGAGAATGAGATGAGGAAAGTAAAAATGAAATTGGAGACTGGAGGAGGATGATTCCATGTATTTTAAGATCATAATGTCTGGATGGAGGGTTTTCGTAGTTTAATGTCACGTAGAATATACCTAGGGATGCTACAGTTTATGTTCACGTATCTTTGACCAAGGTTTGCTGTAGTTTATGTTCACGTAGCTTTGAAAAAAGTTTGTTTCAATTTAAGGTCACATAGATATGACCCAGAGGGGAAGATGTTTCATGGGGATATTTTGTGATATATAAGGAAAGGAAACCCTATGTGAAGAGAACTCCAAGTAGACCCGGTGTTGCATGAAATATTTATAAGATAATTTTCACATATTTTAAGTCCATGATGCATAGATCATGGGAATGTATCTCAAGAAAGTCACGTGGTATAATTGAGTTGTAACCTGACATTAAAAGTGGTCTAAGGAGGCCTAAGACCACATGAGACATTGTTTAAGGAGGCTTGTGGACACATGAGAGATCCAAGAAACAAGTTGAACATATTTTAGGGTCATGATTCATGGACCGTAGGGGGTGACATTCCATCCAAGGAATGACTATGTGTTTCAACCATGCTTGGGGAAATTTCCACCGTGTCTTCTAAGACCACGTGGGCCATGATCAGTTTGAGAAACAAGGTTCAATAGGGTGTTCTATAGTTGCAAGGAAAAACACAATAAGGGTTGGAGGAATCTAACCTAGGAAGGCTCCAATGACCCCAAATTGTATGGCCATCATGTTCAAATTCCTGGGTAAATGACACCAAGGGTGTTAAAACTCCATCAGAACAATTAGAAGTGGAAAGAAAGGTAAATTATGACTTCCAAGATTTGGATCATTAAAGGGGGAGACCAATGGGTATGGAACGAATGTTGACCATGTTTAAAAGATAGTTCCCTCAACCAAACTGGTCATGGATAGGATGAAAAAAAATTCTAGTTGACCATTGACCATGTTCAAAACATGGAATCCACCAACTGTCGTTAAATATCCTTCCAGGTGTGTGCTGAGGACGTTTGGTGAGCCAGTGTGGCCAAACGACATTATCATTATGGGGCCTGTTCAGACCGGAGGAATGATAAATATCCAAATCAAAATGAGCATTAAATGTGAAAGTTGGTGTGAGGAATTCCATAGGGTAAACTATGTACCCTAAGAGATATGTGACCACACACTCAAATTCATACGATTAGAATATCAATAGTCAAGAATTGAGCCTATTCCTATGGGGGAATACCCTAGAGTGATTTTGAACTAGGTATGGACCTATGATATGATATTCAAGCATCTCTATGTCTCATATGGATGAGAAATCAATCCATATGTAGTTCTTGAACACGGCATGGTAGAAAACCAATGTCGAAAGGGAGGAATCCTCTCTAATAAGGGCATTGATTCATCCCATCGTTATCATGAGTTATATCCCATTTATCACATTGGGTAAGTCTAAAATTTAACATCATGTGATGAGGATGTTGGTTTCAGTGATCTCAAAATTTTCATATGAGGCATCCTATCTTTACCACACACAGTAAGGCTACAATTTAACGTCATGTGTTAAGGACATGTGTGGGACTTATGCATTTAGTAGCCCATTTTTTATTCTTCATGTTGGTTCATGTGGTCATATCGATTCACTGAAATTTATAGGCATATGATTGGGGATTAAAACTAAAGGGGAGGCACATAGGGGTATTTTGAGGGTGATAGGGCTATAGGAAAAATTTTATCTCTATATCCATTTTTGTTTCTTCCTTATATCAAATCATGAGGGTTTTTCCCACAGGGGTGGAGCAACCATGATAGCTAGAGGTAATATGGTTTTCTTGAAAGAAAGTTCATGGATCCTAATGTTAGTGAACTTAATCCTACCCTATGTGGGTTTGGTGAATTTATGGTTGGTAATGAAGATAGGAGGTCTAGGCATCACTGTGTATCCCATAGAATTGGGAATTAAGCCACACGTAGTTATAGAATATAGCATGGTGGAAGACCAAAGTTGTAAGTGGGAGGGGATATCCTCACTGGTGAGTATAGGATATATGTTTTTTAGTTTAAATAATCAAACAAGAAGACACCAAATACACAGTTTAATGTCATGAGGAAATGACTAAGGGGGATTTTTCAAATAGTTAAAGTCATGATATTTGGAACTTGTCAATTATTGTTTTGAAGATATTTACACAATATGAAATAGGTGAGAAAATTAACATAAATAGAGGGTAAAATAATCCCATGTACCATATACATCTCTCTAAACAAGTTGTATAATGTTATATGCTCATAATTCTTAGACTATAGGGGGTCTAAGGGGATAAATGTTGGTAACTATGGTTTCACCTGGTAGGGATATTTGAGGTTTATCTTGAAGATGGAGGGTCTATTCATTTATATGTATCCCTTGAAATTAGGAATCAATACAGACATTGTTCTGGATTACGATGTATTGGGAGACCAACACTGGAAGTATAGAATCATCATTGATGGGGACGTTGAATCATCTAATAGTTATAATATGAGGCATCCTATTTTTTTCACACTGGGTAAGGCTATAGTTTAAAATCATGTGTTGATGACATTTTGGTCATCTCATATTTTTCATGTGAGGCACCCTATGTTCATCACATATGGTTTAACATCATGTGCTGAGGATGATGGTTTTGATCATATCACATTTAAAATATGAGGCATCTCATACTTTTCCCAAGATTTAAATCTATAGTTTTATGTCATGTACTGAGGAATTTGATTTTGGACATCTCACATTTTTCACATAAGGAATCCTATGTTCTTTAAATTGGGTAAGGATACAATTTATCATCATGAGATAAAGATGTTGGTTTTGGTCATCTCACATTTTTCACATAAGGAATCTTATGTTCCTCACATAGGGTAGGGCTATAATTTAACATCATGTGCTAAGTGAAGGTATCAAGGTGGGAAGAGGAATCTGGTGGGATATGTATTTTAAAAAATTTATCACCTAAGTGATGGAACCTATCACCTCTAGAAATCCAAGACCTGATATGGTCTGAGGATCTCAAATGGAATATCAGAGCATGGGAGAAATAAAACTAAATAAGTGTAGTGTTCCAATTCAAACCATGCTCGTCTGTCACACATCACTGCTGACCATTACTCAATGGATCATCTTTTTAACCCCTATATATTATCTACACAAGCTTCAAGAATACATGCACACATCATTTTTTGAATTTTGGGTGATAGTGCGGAGCTCCGACAATATCTGTGACGTCGTGATGATCACCACAATCCCCTTCCTTTGATTCGTCGAAGACACCTTTGATTAATTACTCAAAGAGAGAGACTCTCCCTATCTAGGATGTTATAGGAGAGAAAATATCTCATTACATATTAGTGAATATTACATGGAATAAATCTCCTCTCATAATTATATAGTGGTTTTCATAAAATAACCAGATAGGGTTCCCCGACCCCCCCTAAGAAATTTAACGTCCCATAAATAAGTAATAAATAATAATGTTGAAGAATTAACTACATCATAAATATTATTTATATTTTATCAAATGACTTAAATATATATTAAATATATTATTTTATAAACTTGATCCATTAACTTGGCTCATAACTCCTGATATTATTAAAAGATCCTGGAATATTAAAATAATATTTTTTTCGAATAATATTTTTCATCGTATTAACTAAAACCCTTGTAAATACTTTTATTAAATAAATTCAACCCAATTATTTTTTACTTTCTTAATAAAGAATTTATTTATTTATCTGTGATCAATTACTTGGACAAACCTCAATCCCCTCAGTGTTTACCACCATGTCCTATATACCTATTCACCATAATTGGGAAGATTCTTAAATACACTATTGTGTGTGACCCTCTAGGACCTTATCTCAAAAGTAGTTAATTTTATTCAAAAACTAGGAGAGGAGTCTAGGAAACCATCAATGCCCCTAAAGATAAAAGGAATATTCATTACAATGACAACCAACCTATGAACAAACACTGGGTAATGTAATCTCTTTATCATTAGATATCTCATAAAAGAGGATGCACACTTGTGTAATCATTCTTTATTGCTTTATTATTTATTGATCTAACAAGATGGAATTACCCCTGAATACCATGGTCATGGATTTTTGAAGGTAATACCATCCTAATCAACCAGGCCAGAGGTATTACTTCCTCAACCCAGAAGAAACAAATATTATCTTGATAATTCAACTAATGTCATACCACTAATGATGAACCCAACACAAGATAACTCATCACGATTTCATTATCTTGTATTTATTCTAACATAAAAAAACATGATCAAATGACACACATTTATAATGATCTCAAGTAGAGAGACCAATATGCAAGTATGTATATAGGAACAACCAATGCCACCCAAAACATGTGGTGGTCCTATTGGAGGTTTTTTCCTCATGATCTCAACTACTAGAGATATCCATGTGAAAAATTCATGATAAGAAGTCTCAATTCATATGATCCCCTAGCACATGATTGTCAGAAATCAATCATGTCTAATCAGTATAATGTATCTAGACCATAGGACATATGTTTAAGATTAATGTCAGGGTATCTTGAGGTTCTCATTATAGTATGGGATTTCCTATAACCTTTTTATATGAAAAATAATATATGGACATTACCATTAAATAGTGGATTCAGAAATTTCTACACTATAATAGTAAGTGTGTGTCAGGTATATATAATTGTATACGTGATTTGGTAATAGAAAAGTATTTTTTAATATGGGTCTAGGGAACCCACTATTACAACACTCCAACTTTCACTAGATCCAACTTTCTAACCATCCTTGTTAGCTCTCACATGATTAATATCATTTTTCTATTGAGTCAAGGAATTAGTTTCTGGGTCTAACACATCTCTGTTGTGTGGCTATTATACTATGTGTGACCTCATCTCCTTGAGTAAAACTCCTCAAGAGATGTAAACCTCAAGTTTATTCCTTTTTTTACATTATCAAAACATGACATATTTTCTAGTAAGAGTATCATAATTTACATTATTATAATACTTTACTTACTAGATCTGATTCTAAGAAATTGAAAAAATAATTGCACTGCTTCTTAGCTTCCTCCGAAGCTACAATGTACTCGGTATTTGTAGATATGAATACCACTAGACTGAATGATCCTATCCCTCTCATTAACTTAGCCTAAATATGATATTAGATCACATTGATCTAATAGGTAAATTAGTTTTTGTTCCCTTGAAACTAGTATTCATTCATCTCCATATTCCAAGAATATATCCTCTATACTTGATCCCAAGTATAATTGGATAGTTACGACTGCTTCCCTTGTAGTTATTCTAGATGTAACTGATATTTTTCTAATGTAATGTATATATTAAAAATATCATTTCTTGTAAATATCATGGAATATATGATTTATCAATCACTGAAGAATGTTGAATTTCAACTCACTACTTTTATCTCCTTCTATAACAATGCTTGTCTTATTGGAAAGATATATGTCATGTGACACTCCGCTAATTAAATTTTTCTATTAAAGAAATAAATGTAGAGGAAAATAGTTCAAGGGGGAGTAAATTGGTAAAGCCTGAGTGAATCACTCCTTAAAATAGAAAGGCATCCAAGCAGGAGAGACCCAAATCTAGTAAAGAAAGTATTCGAACTAATCCAATAAGCCAAAAAATCAGCAGTCTGATTCCCTTCACGCCAAGTGTGGAGTAGGATAGAGTGTTCACTGATGAGAACCTTGCATATTAGAATGTGATAAATAATAGATAGGAAACATGTTATGGCCCTTCAATGAGAGAAATATGATCTCTAAATCTGTCTCCACAACTGACAAAAAAAGGTTATTATTGTTGCACCTCTCCATCCCATCACGTAAAGCACAAGCCTCCACCATAAGAGAATCATCATGACCATAAGAGGCACTAAAGGAAAAGAGGACCAAGCTTGCAGAATCACGTACCAGACCTCCTCCATGCATGTAGCCAGCATGACACAAACCATCCATGTTAAGCTAGAGACCACTAGATATAGGAACCAAATGGAACCAATGACCTCAGTCAGTAATTCCTTGCCTGAATATTGTACAAACACAAACCTGCACAAAACACCAGAGAGAAGGATCCAAATCCCATTGTTTATATAATGGCACCAATTCCACCACCTAGAACCATGACCTAGAAACCAAGCTCCTGTGCGAAGAAAATACACCCTCATTGCAGGTGAGGATCCTCACCTACAAAATACACCAGTAGCCATCTAATAAAAAGAGAACCCACGTCCTTCTTTCAGGGCAGTCCCTATCAACATTGTGAAACCAGTAGTGGAGGAAATATTCACCACTACTATCGAAGTGGCTGAGGCCAATAAAAATAATGAGAGAGTTCCACATAGAGGACATCCAATCACCATCAAAAAAGATATGGCATACTGATTCATCATGTGGGTTGCAACAACAGGTTCACTTTGAGATAAGATGAATACCTACACCTTTGATCTTCTCATCATTGGGAAGTGTGAAGTTTCAGATCCTCTACACCAAAAAAATTTACTTAACCGACAGGTCTTTTCACCAAATGGTTGATCCACAAACATCATAGATAACATTGACATGAACAATATCACTATAAGATTTAGAAATAAAACACTAGATGCCATTTTATTTATGAAAAAAATACCAGGCTCCTCATTCATGTTGATATTATGAAAGATATCATACTACTGGTCATTAAGAACCGCATTAAAAAAACATATGATAGGAGCTAACATGCCTGCAAGACACATCCAGGATTGGGAAACCTGGGAAATCGAGCGGCTCCCCAGCCCAATTATGGCTCTAGAAGCTGATCTCCCCCCGACCAATAATCCAACAAGATTTTTCATGAATAACCAGAACAAGAACATGGATATAATTCTAAAATCTTAAAATCATACCTCTTGCATAACTCAAGTATGATCCATAATTCATTTTAATGAAACTACCCCAAAATGTTCGACCCTTGAAGGATTCCAAAGATAACTTGGATTTCATACTATGCATCATGATTGAGACCTCCTTGAGATTGATACCACCTTGGTCCAAGGAACTGGAAAGCCTACCCCAAGAGTCCCAGTGACATCTTCCTTCAGATTGGGAATCCCAAATAAAGGATAACATAATATTATCAATCTATTTGATCACCTTTTTGGGGTACTTGCATGCCGAGAGCACATGCATGGGAATGGAACACAATACATGATTAATCAAGGTGATCCTTCCTCCAAAGGAGAGGAATAAGTTCTTCCAATTATTAATATGATTGGAGATCTTTTCGACTAGCCCCTCATACTAATGAATATAAATCCTCCCAGGAGAGATGGGAGTGCCATGATACTCTATGGGGAAGTTTCTCCTGTGGATACCCATACATTCTTCACTCAGTGAGGCACATCTTGAGGAGTTGGAAGGTGGGAGAAAGACACTACTTTTATCACAATTTATTCATTGACCACTCTATTTACAAGATTCTAGAATAATCTTAAGAAACTCTCAGAGTGACCTCATTTTACTATTCACAAAAAGTACCACATCATTCGTGAAGAGAAGATGAGATAGATAAGTGTGTGATTCCCTACTCCAAAAAGTCTATATATCACCGGAGAGGATATTATGATTCAAATACCTTTTTAAGGTATCTTGTGTCCTAATAAAAAATAATGGGACAAAGTGGTTCCCTTGCCTCAACCCTCTAATTGTCTTTAAGAATCCATACTTCATGCCCATGAAGGAAATCACCAACCAAGAAGAGATAATGAACCTGAAGAAAAGATCATACACCTAATGTAAAAAAAACCCATAAAACTCATAACCTTAATAATGAAACTCTATTAGATCATTTCGTATGATTTTTCCATATCAGTTTTGATAGTAATATTGGAGCTCGGTGACATAAAATTGATGTCACCCACTATATCATGTGAAGGATCTATGACACCATGTATGGAATGACCCTTAACAAAACTATATTGTTCACTAGAGATCCACTTGGGAAAAAATATGACAACCTTGTACTAATAATACTATCCAATACATTGTACGTGAATTTGCACATGCTGATACGATGAAACTGAGTGAGATTCTATGGATCTTTGACCTTCAATATGAGGAATAAGGTGGTTGATCATTCCACATGAGGAAGGTTACCACCATGGAAGAAGTCATGGATGGCCTCAATAAGATCATTCTTGACCAGGCCCCAGGCTGCAACATAGAAGACCCCCGGGAAACCATCTGGACCCAGGTAGCTCTCTAGGTTGAGATATTTAATAGCATTTTAGATATCACCCTCTTGTGGAACATTGCCCAACATACCATTGATGGGATCATTCACCACCCTTGGGATATAGTAAAAAATGTAGGTCTGACCACCCAAATAGCCATTCGACATGCATGGATTAACATCAACTAGAAGAGACTTAAAAAAAGTCACATCCATACCTCCAATGATTGTTGGATTGTCAGTATATATTCCATCATCTAGATGAATATTTGGACTAATGTAATGACACTTCTCCTTGATGAAGGCATGAAATAATGCAGAGTTGTGATCCCCCTGTTTGAGCCACGTAGCCTTGCATTGAGCATTGAATTCTTTCTCCTACTTGATTAAAAAATCTGAAAGGGTATACACTTTTGAATCATGTATTCAAAGATAATTACATCCCATTAATCTTTCAATCGAGACTCCAACAGAGAAATGTCCCTTGAGATTTGATCTAGACCCTTCCATTGAAAGGGCCTCATTTTATTCTAAGAATATATAGAACCCTTCAAGTGATGAATCTTATTATGAATCCAAACACATAGGTTTCCCTCCATGATTTTCTCCCAATAATCCCTCACCTGAATAAAAAAACCGAAATCAGTATGACAAAAATTAGAAAAGAAAAAAATTCCTACTCTCACCCCTTTGGGATTCTAATTTGACAAGTAAAGGTGAATGGCCAGAAATACCCAGAACCAACTGATGAATTGATGCACAAGGAAATTGATAAATTGCATTAATTTTCAAAACACATGTCCAGGAGACACCACATATGATAGTTCTCCCTACAATTATTTCACTGGGAGAAATAATCCCTTGTATAACACATATTAACCAGCCTAGAACGAGAAACAATGTCTCATATCCTTCCTTGGGTAGATGTCACCCCCACACTTTTCAAAGATGTCCAAAATGGAATTTAAATAACCTATTATGAACCAAGGATAATAACCTGCATTGGAGGATCGAAGATCACTACACAGAATCTCCCATTTCGAAGCCTCACATTTAGCATACACAAAAGAGAAAAAATGGAAAAAGAGCTTGAACTAACCTTTATCATAAGAAAATATTCTGAATCCACAACCAGATCCACAAAAATATTATTCTTCCAAAAAATTCATATTTTGTGACTAGAAGGAACCCCATGAAAACAAGCTCAAACCTCAATCATACTAGAAAAAACTGAAATTCTAGAAGATTCATGATTTGGTTTGAAAACTGCAACAAGATAAAGAAGGCTACCACAAAACTCCATGGAAAGAAAATCTATCTTCAACTGGGTATCTAAGCCCTAAGAATTACAAATAATAAGATTAATCATTGAAGAACGTGATACCAAGAAGAGGACCCGGGCATCAAGGACCTCCAATTTGGTGATTGATCCTTCCAACTTCTTCCTATAATGAGAACATGTAAAAAGTCAAATTGTATTAGCACACCGAGGATCTACTAATAATGAAGAAACCTATAGAGCCATAGATGAAGCCTGAACCTCTGATAGAACCTGAAAATAATTTCAAATAGAGAGGGGATAGATACAATATAAACTTGGAACATCAGGCATGGTTTCTATCTGGGGGAGTAATGAGTAAACCACTACCTTTCTGCATCTAGGAGAAGATCTAGGAGCACCAAAAGAAGATGTCGGGGTAGTGGGGGGTGGGAGGTCTCTATCACCAGAACTCTAAGAACTAGCCTAGGTTTATACACAACTATGTCCAGACATGGATGTGACAACACTGGAGGTGGTTGTGGGAGGTCCAAAGGAGGAAACATTACCAAAGATGAAAACACCACCGATGGTATAACCACAAGCACACTAGAACCAGTAACAGGTCTGGAAATGTACCAGTCTAGCTTCTCCATAGAAACCTTCAGGCCTTTATCCAGCTCTGAAGACATAGACACAGGATCATGGGAAGAACTTGGAGATGAATTCCTTGACTCCCAAATGATACCTTCTACAGGATGATCGGGAGTGACCATGAAGAGGACATGCAGAACAAACCTAAATCAAAGAAACATATAAAATGTGCTTCCACCATGAGAGCATGTCTCCATCACTAAGATAGATCCTAGATAAAAGAGGTTTGGAAATATCTATCTCCACATATATCTGAGAAATCTATGAATCCAAAATAATTTGATAACCTACATTCACACACAAGGAACCGATAGTATCACCTATACTCTATTGGAAGGATTTGTTGAGTAGTGGGAGTGGAAGGCCAAAAAGATCCAACCAAACTACCACCTGAGATGAGTAACAACCTAAGTGTGTTCCTAGTGACCACCTTGTAAGGGAGAAATAGAAATTTTTTAGAGCAAAATAATATTGAGACCAAGCATGAAAAAATCATCTTTGGAGCCTATTAGGACTGTAAAATGATTGGCCCATGGTGCAACAACAATCACGAGATAAAATTGAAGTTAAAAATGCGGAAATAAAAGGGACACCAAATATAGTGTGAAAAAACCCCCCAAACGGAAGGGGAAAACCATGGTAAAATAGAAGGATCACTATGGAGTAAAAGTGGGTATACACTCCCTCACTAATTACAAGGAGAAAACACTTGTAAAAACTTTATTGGATATGATGGGGAAACTTCCTCACAAATACCACAAATAAATGGAGAATTTGAGAACAAAATGAGATGTTGAAAACAAGACATGTCACTACCTTCTATAGGCTTCTGCCAGCCCTCCTGTCGCCTGAAATCCTCTTCTCCCACTGGAGGTTTGGTGGGGGTTTGGCCACCAACCTAACTGCTACCACGCCTGCCCCCTTTGACAAATTATGGGGGAGGTACCAGCCTGTGGAGAAACATCCTCCAACATATCTCACACTTGTATATTTATTGGTAACCAATCACATCTCTACACATCCAATATATCTACCAAACATGCTGCTCAAGTCTCTATAAGGCCGCTCAAGGATCTGAACCATCTGAACTTATCATAGTTAATTGCCTTTGTTAGGAAATCTGCCATATTTTCTTTAGTATGAATTTTTTTGCATATCCACACTTCCTTCCTCAACCACATCTCGGAAAAAGTGATATTATACCTCCAATTTCATTTGCCCTAGAATAAAAATATTGATTCATTGCAATGTGAAAGGCACTCTCACTATCAAAAAAATAATGGAATATGCTTCTGTCTGTGCCTGAGCTCCTCCAACAACTTTCTTTTCCAAATTGCCTATTTGCAACCCTATGTGGCTGCTATGTATTCTGCCTTCATCATGGATAGAGTCACAACTTACTGTAACTTCAAAATCCAGATCACATATCCTTCTGCAATAGTAAACACATAACCAATAGTAAATTTCCTCTGATCAGAACCACCTAAAAAATATAAATCATCATAGCCTCTGATAGTGTAATCTGACCCTCCAAAACATAATTCAGCATTTGAGGTCACCTTGATGTATCTCAGGATCCTCTTCACTGTGTTTCAATGCTTCTGTCCAAGATTCACAATGTACCAACTAACTTCTCCCACTGCATGTGCAATATCTGGTCTAGTACAAACCATATCAAACATTACACAACATACAACTAATTCATATGGTAATTGAGAAATTTCCATCCTATCTTCTTCACTGATAGGACTCATCATGGAGGATAACTTGAAATTAAATGGAATAGGGGTAGATATTGGCTTACAGTCTTGCATGTTGAAGCATTTCAAAACTCTCTATAAGTAACTCTTCTGTGATAGCCAAATCTTCCCATTATTTCTATCTCGGTAAATCATCATCCTAAGAATCTTGTTTTTTGGTCCCTAGTCTTTCATATCTAACTCCCTATACAACTGTGTCTTCATCTCTTGGATCTGATATTTTTTGGGGCCTGCAACCAACATTTCATCCACATAGAATAGAAGAATGATGAAATCATTACCATCCGAACCCCTGAAATATGCACAAGGATCTGAATTAAGTCTATTGTATCCATGAATCCTGATATAGGAATCAAATCTCTTGTACCAACACCTTGGTTCTTGTTTGAGACCGTACAGATATTTGTTCAACCTTCAAACCAAGTTCTCTTTACCTTTATCTGCAAAACTGTCTGGCTAGAGCATATAGATCTCTTCATCAAGAACACTATGGAGAAAAGTAGTATTCACATCCAGCTACTCTAGATGTAAAATTTATGTTGAAAACATTGACATAACTAATTGAACAATCATTAGTCTAACAACAGGAGAAAATATTTCATTGAAATCAATACCTTCCTTCTAAGAAAATCCATTGACCACCAACCATACACGATATCTTTCCACCTGGTCCTTTTTATACCGCTTGATCTTAAAGACCCATTTATTTCTAATATCCTTCCTTTCATTAGGTAATGGAACAAGATCCCAAGTCTTTTTCCAGTGTAGGGATTCAAGATCCTCCTGCATCACCATCATCCATGAGGATATATCTAGACTCTCAGTTGCCTCCACAAAAGAATATGTCTCTCCATCATCCATTAATAAATAGTATGCAATATTGCTCTCAATTACATAGTCTGAGTGACATACTGGTTCTCTTTTCTCCCGAGTTGACCATCGTTGTCCAGACTCAATTGGTACTTGATCATCGTGATCTGATAATACCTCAGAGGAAACTGATTCTTACTTGGACTTGTCCTCTACATAGACTATTGTAGTTTTTATATTATTCTTATATGTATCTTGATCGATTGTCATTTTTACCTTGTCTTCTGCAAAAATGAAATCTCTGCTGATGATAAATTTGTGGGTAGTGGGGTCCCACAAATGATACCCCTTCACACTACCAGCGTACCCAAAGAAGATACATTTCCTGGATCTCTAATCCCACTTTGATCATTCTTGATTATTAAAAATTGCATATACAGGACTTCCAAAAGTATGTAACCATGAATAATCAGCAGGTCTTCCAGTCCACATCTCCATCAGTGTCTTCAGCTCAATCACCACTGAAGGAGACTGGTTGATCACATAATAAGAAATATTCACTGCTTCTGCCCAAAATGTTTTCGCAATTTCTGTAGCCTTCATCATCACCCTTGTTCTATCCAACATGGTTCTATTCATCCACTATGCCACTCCATTCTTCTGAGGAGTTTATGCCACCATGAACTGTCTCTTGAGTCCTTCATGTTGAATAAAAGTATCAAACTCATCGCTTGTATATTCTCCGCCATTATCAGTCCCCAAACAGTTGATCTTCTTTACAGAGTCAAGCTCCTTACACACATTTAATGTTTTGAAGACTTCAAAAACGTCCACCTTCTTCTTGATTTAGAACACCCAGCATCTCCTGGAATAATCATCAATAAAGGATACAATGTACCTTTCTCCTCTCGAGGATATAACCAGTGCTTTCCAAACATCAGAATGGATCAATTCCAAGATCTCATGACTTCTTGATGTTGACATCCAGAACTTTAACCTATGTTTCTTGCATAAAAACACAATTTTCACAAAATAGTAAAGATACATTTGTCATCCCAAGCATCAAATTCAGATCTTGAAGAATCTTTAGGCCTTGTTCTGACATATGTCCAAGCTTCCAATTCCATAACGCCATTAACTCTTCCGTCAAGGTAGTTGAGGCAACAACTATCTCCGCCTCCTGGTATTTTTCACCCATAAGCATGTACAGGTTCTTTGAGACCTTCTCTGCCTTCATTACCACAATCACGCCCTTCACAATTCTCATCACTCCATTCTTGGTGCGAGTCTTGCATCTGATGTCATCAAATTATCCCAAAGACAATATGTTCTTCTTCAGGCCCTTCACATGATGTACTCCATGGACGGTACGTACTATTCCATCATGCATCTTCAGTTTGATGGTAGCAAATCCAATGATCTTCCGAGTGTGATCATTACCCATGTACACAAGTTCTTCTAGGATAGTTTCATACTGGTCAAACCATTCCTATCGAGACATCATGTTCCATGTTGCTCCTAAGTTGATAATCCATGCATCTCTAAGATGTTTCCTGCTTCCATTAGTTGTTGCTGCTTCACTGACTAGTATATCTCATTTTCTAGAAGTACTCGCCATATTCCCCTGAGAGTTTTATCACCACTATTCTTATTCTAAAAATCCTTCTTGATGTGCCCCCTCTTTCCACAATTGAAACATGTGGCATTCTTATTCATACTCCTTGATTTGGACCTGCCATAATTTTTTCTCCCACTAGAACCACACTCCATCATCCTTCCTCTCTCCATTAAAAGAGCCTCTGCTTGGTGAAAAGTTTTCTATCTATCTTCCTTATTCTTGTGCCGACTTTATTCTTCAAGAACCGTGACTACAACATAATTAAAGATCAGTATATCCATTAGGATATTTTTAGTGAGGTTGATAATGATTTGGTCATATGAATCTGGAAAACGTTGGAGTAGAATATTTCCATGTTCACTATCCACAATTTTATAGCCCAAAGTCGTGAGATGAGAAAATAGGGTATTGAGGTTGTTGATGTGGTTAGTCACCAATGATCACTCCACCATCCGAAGTGTCTACAATTTTCTCTTCTGGAAAATTTGGTTGTGTAGTGACTTGGCCACGTATAACTTCATTAGAGTATCCCATATTTCTTTTACCATCTTTTTCTCCACAATTATCGATAGGACCCCATCTTCCTAAGCCAAATGGATGTTGGAAATAAAATTTCTGTCTATATCATTCCATTTCTCTTCTGTCACACCCATCGGCTTTTCTCCAATTTCTAGTAGGCAATTATCCTTCCGCAGCACTACCTACAAATTTATTTTCCAAAATGAAAAATTATTCCCTTTGAATTTTTCGATCTTGAATTTTGCTGCCATATGAACATTCCTTCAGTCCAGTACCTCCTCCATTTCACAACAGTGTATTTAATAATCTCAATAATTTTTTTATGATGTGAAATATCAACCAGAGTCGCAATCACAGAGTATACTAAAATCTATGAGAATTATTAATAATCGAAAATGTGAACAACACTAGGCCAGAACCTTTCCTTTGATACCACTTATTGGGACTGTTAAATTATTAGCCCATGGTGAATCAATAATCATGAGATAAAATTGAAGTGAAAATGCGGAAATAAAAGGGACACCTGATGTAACGTGGAAAACCCCCAAATGGAAGGTGTAAAAACCACAGGCAAATAGAAGGATCGATATTGGGTAAATGTGGGTACACACTCCCTCACTTATTACAACGAGAAAAAACTCGTAAAAACTCTCTGGAATATGATGGGGAAACCACCTCACAAAAAAAATAAATGGAGAATTTGAGAACCATATGGGATGATTAAAATAAGAGATGTCGCTACCTTTTATAGGCTTCTACCAGCCCTCCTGTTGCCTAAAATCCTCTTCTACCAGTGGAGGTTTGGTGGGAGTTTTTTCACCCAACTAAGAGCTACCACACCTGCCCCCTTTTAAAAATTAGGGGGGCACTGGCCTATGGAGAAACATCTACCAATAGAGCCGATCATAATACAAAAGTTCCTCTGATGAAGAAGTAACACCTACACCAGAGAGGACAAATCCCACGACCCAACGAACGACAGAAACTCCAGAAAAGAGGGCCACTCCAACCCAAAACAAGCCACAAACATCCAATTTTGGAAGTCGGTCACCACTTAAAAATCTTCATCCAGAAATGAGATCATTGGAGAACCATCCAAAAAGAACCGTTGTAGGTCTGTAATTGGAATCTCCAAAATCACAGAAAGGGATGATGCCTTTGGAATGCCAATGAGGACATATTTCATTTATTTTATATAAAAATGCTTTGTAGATGCTTTATGGAGGCCAAATACTACCCAAAACCGGTGATAGATCGTCCATGGAATGATTGGTCATAGAGGGAGGAGCTCCAACATACAGTGGAGGAGGAGAGTCCACCCGTTCCAAAGAAAACTGAGGGTGCCCAATGGTCAAATATATTTGAAATTGTGGGAGAATGTGGGGAGAGTAATATTAGAGATCCATTTCCCCATATAATCATGATCATTTTCATGTGACATTGGTAATAATTCTTTGTAGAATTGTTCTAACTTATAAGTTTCAATTCTATTTTAGTATATGTATGATTGACAAGGTCTTAGAAACTGTTAGATCTACCTCAGTAGATCTTGTTCTTTATAAATTTGGTTATTATTTTTAAGTAAATAATTAGAGTGTTTATTTTATTTTGGTCTTAACTAAATATAAGACCAATAAATTTTTTCATATGTTACCAAACACATTTATCTTGGGAATTAGTGATGCTGCCACTAACCTCTGGTATACAAATGGAAATGCTTCATTAAAAATGAATGTTCTATCATCTTTTTTCTTACTCTAATAAGAAATTGGATTTATGTAACTTTAATCCCTTATTGGAATTCAATAGTGTCACTATCCCTTTCTAGTTTCATTGTATAGACACCATCCATGATTCGTGGTCTTGACATCCATTTCTCAACAAAATGATTATATAAATTAGCCATGACAAGTAAAATTCTAATGAATTTAGGCATAATGACTTTGTGTAACCAATAAATCCATATTTTTATCATTCTTTTACCATCCATGTATCGTATCACTTCAATATTAACCACACTAATCAAAATTATATGCCCCCTTATACTTTGATACATGTAATATGTTATTAAATTTTAATTGATCTTTTCAATGTTATAAAATTTCTATATATGACCTAATTGTAGGAACTATTATTCACCATGAATAATGGATCATCAACCTCAATGAATAAAAAACCATCACAATGGTTTTAACCTTTCTGTGTAGTATGTGTCTCTGGAAAATTTCTCTTCCATGCCTTTTTTGGAACTCATTCTTATGCCAACTATTTGTGCATATCTAACATTGATTAAAACTAAATCAGTCTTTCTCCCACTATTTCAAGTAGAGATGTACACCCTTATATAGAAATATAGTCTATTTCTTTAACTTCCACTTTTATATCATAGGTATTTAGGTAATATCCTAAGAAACTTTTAAGATGATTACAATATATGAACTTTGTGTTTTTATTGATGAAAGTTTGATTATATCCTAACAAAATATTTGCATCTAAAAACACATTCTTATGACATAATGGGCTTCCATTATAAAATAATTCATATGATATCCATTTTTCATTATAGTTGGAATATGGTTATGGCATAATATCTCTATTTTCCAAGAATTCCTCAAAAATGGAAGTATCTATTGTGCATGAGTTTTAACAATGACACTCCCTTCAAATTACATAATGAATCTAATGTATATAAGAAAATGTGTGTTTAGGATTTACACCACACTACATATTTTTATCAATATTAACATGTAAGAATCTTCATATTTCCTCTTTATTAGCATAATTTCCTTGATATGGATAAGGTGATGTGCATTTTGGAATTACTCCATGGTACATTATATTGATAGATGGATGCTTGGTCAAGATATTATTCAGTTTCCAGCCTGAAGAAAATCATATCTTCTGACCTTGCATATGTTATACTTCACTTTGATATTCCTAAAAACATTAAAGAATCTTATGAATTATATTTACCACTATCTTACCCTTGGAATATTTCACTCTCTCTAGCTGAACTAGGTTCGAAAGCTTTGTGGAATACCTTTATTTCTAAAGGTTTCTTTTTTCCATAAATAAATAAGTATATACATCGATAATACCTATGATTTTTAGATCCACTGAGTCTAAATACCATACTGGGTATATCCTTGATGTTCACTTTTAGTTTTACTTGAAAAAGAATTATCTATCCAACACATGGCATATAAGTCTTACATTTTATATTCCTCAGGTATTGCCTATTATTAAAGTATCCTTGAACTATTGGTTGAGTTTGAGACAACACAAACAACATTCATTCCTAAACATGGAATAATGTATCCTTGTGTCTAAAGGACATATGAAATAAATATTTTGGTAATACTCAACAAAAGTTTATCTAGAATCATTTACTTAGCAATTATAATTTTTTGTTCTTCTCACCGCTGACTTATGAACCACCCATTCTCAGCCACTTGGTGAATACACCTTACTTCTAAAAACATTTCTATACCTACTTGGTTATTGTATTCAAATACTCATATGTGATTAGAATATTGTATTTAATACCCAAGAAGTATAATAGATACATTACTTATTTGATGAATATACCTAAAGAAGAAGCGACTACTTACTTCTTTTATTCATTTCATTTCATCTAAACTTCCTTAATTTATTTCATGATATGTGAAGAAAATAAAATCATGTTTAATACCTATTTCTTTGAATGATGTTGCAAGGGTGATTTTGGAATTTCTCTTTCTATTGGAATTATCACCTTGTCTTTCAACTTTTTTTCCATAAACACTAAAGATTAATATCCCTTTAATGTAATTATTGACATGGAAAACCATACCTAAAAGGTAATGAATCATTTCCTCTATCATGTTCATTTTTTAAAAATTAAATGAAACTGAAGTAATTTAGAAAAAAAATATATTATAAAGAGATCCATTAAAATATTTTGTTCCATCTTTCAATTTACACATATCTACTATAATCATCACTTATTCATATCTACGCTTCAATTTCTCCTCGCAAGCTTCTCTGAGATGTCACTACATATAATATTATCCATGTCCCAATGTATTATCCACAAATAACATCAAACTTTGATGATAACATTATGACATAACCAGCATATATGTAATGCATGAGTCTCCTGTAAGCATTTTTACACTATTTATTCCTTAGGTGGTTTAACAGGTAGTGGGGACTCAAGTACCTTGAATTTCCTTTATCGTATTGTTTTACACAAGCACCTGTATGGCTCATGGAAACTCAAGATAGATAAGATATTGAAAGTATCCTAGATTATCATAGTGTTCTTGAGGTATTACGTTCCATTTTCAATAAAAAAACAAAATCCAGAAGATTGGTACTTTTATCTTGATTTCCAATTTAGTCATTATTTATTGATTAATTAAATCATTAAATGTCTCCCAGTATTTTAATAAATTCTTGGAAGCCTCTGTATGAGAATAAGAATAATTTATCTCTTGAGTATTCTAGTGGAAAGGATCCTTGAACCTCCCCTAATATTCTACAAGTTATGGATACACCACTACTCAGAGAATTCAAGCTAGGCATTTGACTGGATGACCGCATTAACTTACAGTTCCTTGATTTGCTGAGTGAAGTCTCAGCTACGAAAATAGTAAATTTGATTTACTAAATGCTTGACTCTAAAGTTAAAACAAGCTATCTATAGATACTTCTTTGCTAGAAAATTTAGTTAATTCAACTCACCGCTTTCATAAAAACTCCCTAGTAGTAGGAGAAACCCTCAAATATTGTTGATTGAGATCCCTGAACACCTGGTTGTGTTACAAAATGAACGATGTAATGCATTTGTGACTTAATATTTCCTTGAAGTTTTTAATATTTTTCTCAAAAAACGTAATCCATTTCTATAAATCTGTTCAAACTATTTTTTTGTGCTCACAACTGAACATGCATTAATAGAAAATCATATGTCACATCCTTATTGTCACACCCATGATTTTTTTTTCATTTAATTTCCATTCCTAATTTTGTTTTGGGGGTTTACCACTCATTTTTGTGAAAATGGTGGGTTTTGAAAATTTGGGCCAAACCGTGAGCCCAATTCCAGATTTAAAAAAAAATTGTTTCTTCTATAACTCTTTCTATTTTTACTATTTTATACTCATTCCACTTCCCAATTGGCATAAACTGATCTATTAAAATCACCATATACCTTTGGATCACATATAGATCCAAAATCATGATGGATTTGGGTTTTTGATTAAGGTAATGGGCCTGCCCATAGGCCCATTTCCTGCTTTAAATATTTTTTTAAAATTTCAATATCTCATTAATTGCTTACTGTTTTTTAGTGATTCGACCTCCCACTCGAATCCAAACACCTCAGAATCACCCCCATTAGCGCGTTTTCATCTTTGGAGCTCATATACCCCTTGGATTAGGGAGATCTTTCGGAATCTGTCTCAAATCAAACAGATTTGATGAGGTAAAATGATTATTTCATAAATCCACCAATTTTCTGTATTTTTCCCCAAATACAGTCCCCACATGACCTAATATAAATCCTTAAATCCTACATACCATTTTAGGATACTTCAAGATTCAAATATTGGTGGTTTGGGGCCTATTTCTTCAAGATATTTCAAGTAAGGGAATTTCTTCTTGGTTCCTTCCATCCTATTTTAGTTTTATTTCCTCTTTCTTGAAGTTCCTCATGTCTAGAAGTTGGAGTTAGATCCTAAGGTCTGATTTGGTATCTTTTGGCTCATTTTTTGGTGGTCTAGGTCTGGATTTATATTCCTTGTGGTGCAGCGGTGGTGCGCTTAAGGTTTCACACCATGTTTTGAGGGTTTCGACTCAAAAGGTAGGTGATTCCATGTGTAGCCATTTTATGATGAGTTATCTTGCTTGGTTTATTAATTTAGCATGTTCATAATCTGTTTTTTGTGCTGTGAAAACTTTTTTTGATGGATTTGTCTAAACATTTAATTTTTAGTTGCATTTTAGCTTGAAATTGGGTACTTTTCATGTGTGACTCTTGGGGTAATGTTTGGGTTTAGTTTATAACATATGTAAGTGATTTATTAGTCTTGAGAGGGGATTCCAATTCTGGTTTTTTAATTACTTATTGTCATGTGGGCCTTGAAAGGTGGTTTTCGAATGATTTTAAGGTGTAAAACTGTGTTGTACTTCTTGAAGGTGATTTTTGAAAACGTGTGATTTTCATGTGTATCTTTGTGGAATTATTCAATGTATTTTTATAACAATTGGGGGTGGTTTAATAATTGTTTTAGGGCTGAAACATCTGTTTGGGATGGGTATTGGTGTGATTTTGGTCTTTAATGAGGGTTTTGAAATGGGCTTAGTGTGGAAACAATGGTTATACCTCTTGGGTTTGTTTTATAAAAATTGAAAATGTTTTATTTGGTTAAACAAAGTTATAAGAGGGTGTATATGTACTGTTTGGGTGAGTGTATTCACCTAATGTGGGTTTTTGAATGTTAAAGTGCTGATTTGAGATGTCAAATAATTATTTTAATGTTTTATAAATTGCTGAAATGTTTTACTAAATTTTTTTTTTGTGTGCGAAACACGGGTGTGGGATGTTTCGTGTTAGTTTATTGATAAAATGAATTTTGAAGGTGAGAAGGGTATTATGTGACATGTGTGTGGGATTTTATGTGAGTTGTATATCTTTTAATAGTTTTATAAAATTGTTTAAAGGATTTTTGGAAGTGTTGAAGAAATGTTAAATGTGTTTTGGTTTATTTTGGTGTGAGTCGGATTTCAAAAATCATTTTGAATGAAAAATGGACTTTTGTGACTTATGTGGTATGCATATGGGATGTTGGGTTAATTTGTGTTGTGGAAATGATATTTTCATGCTCAATGTATATTTCTTGACTTGTTGAACTTGTTTGAGAACAAGGGGAAAACCTGGGTATCTAGGTGGGTGGACGTGTACTAGTATGCTAGTGAATCTGTGGGGTTTGGCCTCAGTTTCAATTAGCAAGATTGACGCATACAACTCTAACTAAACTATGATGATGATGCTGATTGGGGACCACTAGGTTATAGATATGTTCCCTACTAGTGTCTCGTTCATGGGAATGGATATTTGTGATGGTTACTCTCACTGAGATACGAGGTACCTGGGACCCACAACTAGCTAGTGCCTAGGGGTTATTTCCTATTGCTTGTGCTCATTATTTACTTTATACATGCCGTAGGCATACGGTACATTTGTATGGAAAATTAAGTAGCTTTGGTGTTTATTTTAAAAGTTTTAATCCTTTAAAATTTTTCCACATGAAAACTGTTTTCATTTATTATTGCATCCTTTAGAAAATTGTAACAAACATTTCTTATTTACAAAACATGCAATGATTTTTATCATGAAATGTTTATCACATGGAATCACTTGGTGGTGGTATCTTACTGGGATTTCTTTCACATCCTACTTACACCTTTGGGTGTAAGTAGACTTGCTTATTTTATGGCACAGGTTTGGGTACTGGTTTTATGCCTTTGGTTTGGAGTTTTAGCGGTCCATCGTGATGCAGTGTCGTGGAGATGGCTTTAGGGCGGTGTCTCTTTCCATGTGGTGGTTCTTGGACTATCATTTCCTGGGTTTGTACCTTTGAAATGTTTTTAAAACATTGTTTAAAATTTTTTAATTCAGTTCTGAATTTTAGTAAAATATGTTTTGGTTTGAAAAACCCCGATTTTATTTCTTGGATTCATTTGTTGTTTTAAGTATAAAAACTCGGGTAAATCATTCCCAATTTTCAGTTTTTATACCTGGGCACTTCTGTCAGCCCATGGGGATCGGGAACACCCTTCGGGACTTGCCATGGGTCGGGTCGGGTGCCGGTTTTGGCGGCGACCAGATTCGGTTCGTGACAAAATGGTATCAGAGCGAGGTTCGCTCTATTTGAGTCATGTTATTTGGGAAATAGTCGGGATAGTCTAGAGTTAAGATTGTTGGGACATGAAATTCTGGTTATGGGTAGTGTTCTTGATCACCACACCTCATTTCTGGATTCAAGTCTCCAGGGGAAGTCGGGATTTATCTATGTCTTTTGGTTTTGTTGGTCTGATGATGATTCAGGGAAATGAAAAGAGAGTTGGGTTAATGGTCTCAGTGAGCTCGCAGGGTCTGGCTAACCATGTGGAGCTGAAGATATTCCCTAGAACACTCTCTTTTATGGTGAAGTGATTGGAATATGTCTGCCAACCATATTTCTAAGTCATCCTCTAAAACTAGTTTCCTCTCGCATTGTATTATGCTTTAGTTTTGAAATCATGGAACTTTGGTTTTAAAGTGACTTGGTTTTACGAAGCGTAAAGTTTTTGTGAAATTATTTTCAAATAAAGAGGGAATGGCTTGATTTATGAAATTGTGGAACTAAATTTTCAGAATTGTTTTGAAATGGAAAATAGTGTGCTTACACCTCTTTTGAAATCAGGAACCATATTGAAGTTGGTTTTCATAAGTGTTTCCAATATAGTTTTCTAATCAATTAAAGGATGTTTTAATGGGATGATATGTTTTCAAATTTATGTTAATAAATTGAAAGTGAGTTCTTTTATAAATGGTTGTTCCCTTATGAAAAGTTTTTTAAGATGTGAATTGGGATTTTGATCTCATTGTTAAGAGTTTTGAGAAAAAGGATGGGTTGGTTAACCGTTTTGTTTTTGAAAAATGGAAAGAATTTTAGTTTTATCCTTTGGTATTTCAACGAGAGACCACATGAAGGGGGTTATATGGGATTATGGATGGTTGATGTAATGACTATATGAGTGACAGGATAAATATGAGGAGGGTAACTGGTGTTGTACTAAAACATGCATGTGTGAGGACCATGGGGTACCATTGGTGGATACGCTAACTGATGAACCGTTGGTTTTCAAAGAAATGATTTTTAAAGAAAAACATGATGTATTGATGAATTGTTTGGGATGGTGTATGTTGTGTGTTTTTGGAAAATGTTGATGTTGTGGGATGTTTTGTGTCCAAGAACCCCTCCTGTTTGAACTGTGTTTTGGGTTTGTGTTTGGTCGGTAAGCTGGGTAGAAGGACCGGTTAGTAGTCTCCTATGAGATATGTTTCTGGACACCTTTACGGTGATTCCATTAATGTGTTTGGATCTATTTTGTGGAATGTTTTTACCAATGGACCAGCTTGGTTGGGTCCTTGGGTTCTCCCGTTTGATAGGGTACGCCCCCATTAAGGGTTAGTGCACAACTAAAGTGAAACCCAGATTGTTTCGCCGTTGGAAAATCCTCTAGTTGATCAATGTAAGGAATCATTTATTGAGGTTTCTAGAATGATTCTACACCATTTATATTCTTTGTTTTTTTGGATCCTCATGTTGCGGAAGAGTGCTCGTAGCTGGTTGAAAGAGACCTTAGTTTCTTAAGCTACCTGATTCGTCGAAGGTGGAAGTTGTTTGGGGTTGTCAGTATGGATAGTGTCTAAGAGGGCCTCTGAGTCCTTCATAGTCTCTTCGAAGAAGGGGTTTATTTTAAACCACCTGTGTGGGAAATATGGCCACGAGAGGCTGTTATGGACACTTTGTGGAATGCTGTGATATTTGGGAATGTTGTATAAGGCCCCCTCCTTGTATAATTTCTATCAGTCGCTTTGTTCATGTTCGGTGACACGTTGTGATGTCGCGTGATCGTTTGATTGTAAAGGTTAACTTTTACAATATTTTGTGAGTCTATTTTTTTCATAAGTGTTTCTCCTTTCGGGAAATCTCGACATCCTTTATTTTAGAGGAAGGTGTTTATATGTGTCCTTTATTTCTGTTGTTTCTCACCCGAAGAAACAAGGTGTGATGTGAGTGCATCCTATAAACCATTATTTTAGTGAAATTCCAAGTTAGGGTAAAGTGAGTTCTGGAGTGTGTTATGTCTTGGTGAACCCATTTGGGATTGTGTGTAGTTTTTTGTAGCATCAGAAGAATAAATTCTATTCGGGGGTTTCCAAATCCTATCTGCGAGGCTGAAGATGCTTCAATCATTTCAGCTCCAGCCATAGGTCCTGGAGAGAAGTTGGCACGTAGTCAGGGGAAATCCCAGTGTCGTTAATAACCTTGTACAAAGAACTATTCTCGGTATGAGATATGGGAATATTTTAAACATTTGGTGTTGTCATCTTGCTTTTGTTGTTCCCGTTTGGTGGAAAGAGGTGGAGGGCCTCATCCCCATGTTATCTCCCAATGACTTTCTTTTCTTCTATGGATTCCTTTGGGTTCGGGGGAAAGGTTTTAGATTTGTCTACACATGTTGAGTGAACATTTATTAGTAACCATTCCCCAGAAAACCATGTAGGTATAAGGACACACATGGTTAGTGCACAGTTTCACAAATTGTGCAGGCTAACCGTGCAGCCATCCAAACTCTTTAAGTTTTGGGGTTTTTCTGTGCCGGCCCATATTGGTCAGTTAAGATGGTTGGTTCTAATGGTTGGGAGACCCACTATGAGTCTCATGTATATTATTTTGAAAATGCCTAATGGGATTCTACCCCTTGTACTGGGGAGTTTGTTCGGGGCTCCCTTGTTAGTGTCTTGATTCTGTCTAAGAAAAAAAATTAAGTTGTCTCTTATGGTTGGGGAGCCCATTTGTGTATCCTTGTACCAGTAACTCACTTTTTTACTTGGTCTATCTTGGAAGTGGGTAGTATCGTTCAGAGCTATATAACCACCTACATCTTCCTTGGTTAAAAGTTGGGATTGGAGAGTGCCCAATAGTTTAGTTGTAACAAGGTAAGTGTAACCTTGTTTGATGTTCTTGTTTGTTTGGGTAAATTTCTTGAGCCTTGTTCAGATAGTGTTTGAGGAGTTTTCTTTTAGGATAAATCTGAATGTGCTTGATCATTTTAGTGAAAAGGTGTATGTTTTAGTTGTGAAGTATTCCTTCCTTAATTGATCACTAGAGGTGTTTTGGCCTTTGGGGGCAAAGTTTAGCAAAGGAGTCCGTTTCTGCCTTTTGGTTGGATTTGGTTTTTGCTTTGTCCTTGATGTGGCTTTCTGAGGGCATAAAGTTTTATGGTGGGGAGAATTGTCACACCCATGATTTTTTTTATTCATTTTTCATTTAATTTCCATTCCTGATTTTGTTTTGGGGGTTTACCACTCATTTTGGTGAAAATGGTGGGTTTTGAAAATTTGGGCCAAACAGTGAGCCCAATTCCAGATTTAAAAACAAGTTTCGTTTCTTCTATAACTCTTTCAATTTTTACTATTTTATACGCATTCCACTTCCCAATTCGAATAACATGATATATTAAAATCACGATATACCTTTGGACCACATAGAAATCCAAAATCATGATGGATTTGGGTTTTTTATTAAGGTAATGGGCATGCCCGTAGGCCCACATCCTGCTTTGAATATTTTTTAAAAAAAATTCAATATCTCATTACTTTTTTACTGTTTTTAGGTGATTCGACCTCCCAATCGAATCCAAAAACCTCAGGATCACCCCCATTAGCGCGTTTTCCACTTTGGAGCTCATATACCCCTCGGATTCGGGAGATATTTCAGAATCTTTCTCAAATTGACCAGATTTAATGAGGTAAAATGATTCTTTCATAACTCCACCAATTTTCTGTATTTTTTCCCAAATTCGGTCCCCACATGACCTAATATAAATCCTTAAATCCTACATACCATTTTAGGGTACTTCAAGATTCAAATATTGGTGGTTTGGGGCCGATTTCTTCAAGATATTTCAAGTAAGGGAATTCCTTCTTGGTTCCTTCCATCCTCTTTTAGATTTATTTCCTCTTTCTTGAAGTTCCTCATGTCCAGAAGTTGGGGTTAGATCCTAAGGTCTGATTTGGTATCTTTTGGGTCAATTTTTGGTGGTCTAGGTCTGGATTTATATTCCTTGTGGTGCAGCGGTGGTGCGCTTAATGTTTCACGCCATGTTTTGAGGGTTTCGACTCAAAAGGTAGGTGATTCCATGTGTAGCCATTTTATGAAGAGTTATCTTTCTTGGTTTATTAATTTAGAATGTTCATAATCTGTTTTTTGTGCTGTGAAAACTTTTTTTGATGGATTTGGTTAAACATTTTATTTTTAGTTGCATTTTAGCTTGAAATTGGGTACTTTTCATGTGTGACTCTTGGCATAATGCTTGGGTTTAGTTTATAACATATGAAAGTGAATTATTAGTCTTGAGAGGGGATGCCAATTCTGGTTTGTTAATTACTTATTGTCATGTGGGCCTTGAAAGTTGGTTTTTGAATGAGTTTAAGGTGTAAAACCGTGTTGTACTTCTTGAAGGTGATTTGTGAAAATGTGTGTTTTTCATGTGTATCTTTGTGGTATTATTCGATGTATTTTTATAACAATTGGGGGTGGTTTAATAATTGTTTTAGGGCTGAAACATCTGTTTTGGATTGGTATTGGTTAGATTTTGGTCTTGAATGAGGGTTTTGAAATGGGTTTAGTGTGGAAACAATGGTTATACCTCTTGGGTTTGTTTTATAAAAATTGCAAATGTTTTATTTGGTTAAACAAAGTTGGAAGAGGGTGTATATGTACTGTTTGGGTGAGTGTGTTCACCTAATGTGGATTTATGAATGTTAAAGTGGTTATTTGAGATGTCAAACAATTATTTGAATGTTTTATAAATTGCTGAAATGTTTTACTAAACTGTGTTTTGTGTGCGAAACACGGGTGTGGGATGTTTCGTGTTAGTTTATTGATAAAATGAATTTTGAAGGTGAGAAGGGTATTATGTGACATGTGTGTGGGCTGTTATGTGAGTTGTATATCTTTTAACAATTTTATAAAAAAAATTAAAGGATTTTTTGAAGTGTTGAAGAAATGTGAAATGTGTTGTGGGTTATTTTGGTGTGAGTCGGATTTCAAATTCATTTTGAATGAAAAATGGACTTTTGTGACTTTTGTGGTATACATATGGGCTGTTTGGTGAATTTGTGATGTGGAAATGATATTTTCATTCTCAATGTATATTTCTTGACTTGTTGAAATTTTTTGAGCACAAGGGGAAAACCTGGGTATCTAAGTGGGTGGACATGTACAAGTATGCTAGTGAATCTGTGGGGTTTGGCCTCAGTTTTACTTAGAAAGATTGATGCATACAACTCTAACTAAACTATGCTGATGACGATTGGGGGCCACTAGGTTATGGGTATGTTCCCTACTAGTGGCTCATGCACGAGAATGAATATTTGTGATGGTTACTCTCACCGAGATACGAGGTACCTGGGACCCACAACTAGTTAGTGCCTATGAATTATTTCCTATTGCTTGTGCTCATTAGTTACTTTATACTTGTCGTCGGCATACAGTACAATTGTATGGAAAATTCAGTAGCTTTGGTGTTTATTTTAAAAGTGTTAATCCTTTAAAATTTTCCCACATGAAAAATGTTTTCATTTATTATTGCATCCTTTAGAAAATTGTAACAAGCATTTCTTATTTACAAAACATGCAATGATTTTTATCATGAAATGTTTATCACATGGAATCTCTTAGTGGTGGTATCTTACTGGGATTTCTCTCACACACTACTTACACCTTTGGGTGTAAGTAGACTTGCTTATTTTATGTCACAGGTTTGGGTACGAGTTTTATGACTTTGGTTCGTGGTTTTAGCGGTTCATCGTCATGCAGTGTCGTGGAGATGGTTTTAGGGCGGTGCCTCTTTCCATGTGGAGGTTCTTGGGCTGTCATTTCTTGGGTTTGTACCTTTGCAATGGTCTTAAAACATTGTTTAAAATTTTGTAATTTAGTTCTGAATTTTAGTAAAAGATGTTTTGGTTCGAAAAATCCAGATTTGATTTCTTGGATTCATTTGTTGTTTTAAGTATAAAAACTTCGGTAAATCGTTCCCAATTTTTAGTTTTTGATACCCGGGCACTTGTTCCAGCCCATGGGGATCGGGAATGCCCTTCATAACTTTCCACGGGTCGGGTTGGGTGCCGGTTTTGGCGGCGACCATATTCGGTGCGTGACACTTATGCATTTTTCATATTTATTATTGTATATGATCTCACAGTAAACAAGAAAATTAAAAAATAACAAAAAATACATAAAAGAAATAATTATACTTGACTAGTCTTGAGAATATAATTGTGATTAATGCATTTTAAAATTTATGGATCTATCGTGACCTAGGGCGTTTCATACATGATTTAGGCCCTGACTCGTATTGCAGCTCACCCCCGGTCCAGTGTATTCACTTCTCGTCTAGAGTACTGCCTTTCCTTGGAATCATATAAAATCATCATCTACTATACATGTATAATATCACAAAGGAGAGCACTTCTAGAGAAGTACAAAATATAGAAAACTTGTTTTTATCTTGGCATGCAGACCCTTATACATATTGAATAAAAATGATGATGTGCAAACCGTCAATAGAAACAGTTAATTATTTACAATCATTATACGTAATGAAATAATTGATTAAATAAATAAACTATTCATACGTAGGTCGATCAATTCTCAAGACCAACATTATAATAAATAAATGCGTGATAAAAATTAAATTGCAATAAATTTAAAGTAAAAGGGTATTTAAATCAATTATGTTAATTTAATTTTAATTCCAAAAAAATATTTTAATTACTTAATTAAAGTTTAATTATAAAATTAAATTAATCTTTTGGAATATTAAATATCATTAATTTTAAACCCAAAACTAAATTTTAATTAAATTAATTTAATACTAAATTTAATTTAATTAAGTTTGACTATATAAAATAGCCCGAGCTCTGAATCCTCGTGTAGGGCATATGTAGATCTGGGTTCTAGGCCCGAAAAGTTAGCCCATACCCATTCTAGATCGATCAGACCCGCCTCAAACCCATTGTGAGGGAAAACGGGGATGTGAAATGGGTTATCTCCCCACTGGGCCGTCTCGCATGTGGGTACCTAACCGTATTTGTTCTTTTGGTCAGTGAGAATCCCATAGGGGACGACACTGGCCCACAGTACAGCCGGATTTAGGTGAAGAGGATGGAAACGAAATCCTCAGACGATCACTCGACATTGGCAGCCCTTGATCGGGAGGGGACCGCACGGGGTGCAGGGTGGCATCATTTGAGGTGGGAGTTTATGGTGGTCTGGGTTCCATCCAGCCTTAGATCTCTTATTGACATGGTTGGAGGGAGCTGGTTCTGTGGGATCTAGCAGCTCAGGCTCACTCAAGGGCACTGTAGTGGCGGCTGGGGATTTATGGTGCATAGGGAAGGCGGTAGCGTGGTGGCCTTGGATATGGGAGTGGCGGTGAAGGGTGATTGACATGACGTGATCAGAATACAGGACTCATGGGAGGACCGATGTGTTTGCTGTCTCTAGCTAGTGGTGGAGGTGTGTCTTGTAGAGGAGGAGGCCGTGGCCCTTTTTGGCACACTGGTGTGGCTCTAGCAGACCGGAAGGGTGATGGTGCAGCATCAGATGAGCGGTCTGGTGTGCAGGGGAAGCCGCAGTTGGACCCACCACCTCGCTTTCCCCTTTTAAAATTAATAAAGTCAAGTTTCCACCTGGTTTTTCTATTCAAGACCACTTGTTTTGTTTTTTTAATTATCTGTTTGGCAACAAAAATAATCCCTATCAATATAAGGGCTTTGTTTGTATTTGGTTGAGTAAAGCCACCACAACTTATCTTCCCTCCTTTCATCAAATTTCCCATGTAAAAACAAATAGACTTTTTATTATAAAAATAATAATGATAACTATAATAAAATATCCGCATTACCAGTGGAATAAAATATAGCCAAAAAACACTATTCTATCCACGGTGTCCAGCCGAAATAGATTGGGTTAACTAAAATCGATATTTGGCATCAGTTCGGGGTAAAATTAACAAATATAAACATATATCTTCATAAAATTTTAATACCCATCAACTGAAAATCAATTCATATTAAAATTTCAGATGGTAATAACTTGGTCCTCTGAACTCGGATCGACACGCAGTCTATTCCATTAGAAAATATATTAAACCCTCTACTTAATTTAATGAAAATTAATTTTTTATCACATAGAAAATTCACACACTCACTCTGATACCCAATAAAGGTATCAGGGTACACAGCAGAAGTTGGTGGTCCAGGGATTTTAAATTTTTTATCACCAGAGTAATAGAGCATGTCTTCTTGGTGATACGAGCCCTAGTACAATCCATGTATCTTGAATGGTTTATCAGAGCATAGAAAAAATAAAATTGAATGATTACCCCGTTCGGATTCAATGTGCACTCATCTATCGCATGTCTCCAGTGACCGTTGCTCGAAGGATCCAACATCAAACCCCTCTAGATCATTTACGCAGGCTTCAAGAATCTACACACATGTTGTCTATCGAATTCCAAGTGCTAGAAAAGACCTCCGATAATCTATTTGACATCGCGATGATCACCATGATCCTCTCTGCCTTCGGTCTATCAAATGCACCTTGGATAGATCGCTGGGAGATAGAGACTACCCCTTCTCTCTATGTTGTGGGTAGAGAAAGAATATCTCATTCCAAATGAGTGAATAGTACATTAAATGATGCTTCTATCCTACTTATACCGTGGTTTGCATAAAATACCTATATAGGGTTCCCCAACCCCCACAATTTATCCTCTAAATAAGTAATAAATAATAATTATGATAAAATAACCACAACATAAATATTATTTATATTTTATCACATACTTGTAATAAATATTAAATATATTACGTGATTAACATGAGTCATTAACTCAAATGGTAACTCCCGAAATATTAAATGAGTATGGAATATTAAAATAAGATTCATTCAAATAATATTATTCCTCATATTTTCTTAAACACTTGTAAATACTTTTAATAAATAAATTCAACCAAATTATTCTTTACTTTAATAATAATTAATTTATCTATTTTTCAGTTATCAATTACTTGGACAACCCTCAAACCCCGTGGGTGGCCCATCATGTCCTATATACCTATTCACTAGAGTTAGGCAGATTCTTGAATATGATATTGTGTGTGACCCTCTAGGACCTTATCTCAATAGTAGTGAATAATATTCTTAGACTAGGAGTGGAGTCAAGTAACTCATCAAGGACCCTAAATAGACAAATAATAGTTATAGAAGTGACAAACAACCTACTTATTTGCATTGTGTAATATAATCTCTTTGTCTTTAGATATCTCATAAAGCAGGATGCACACTTGTGTCCTCATCCTTTCTTGCTTTCTTATTTGTTGATATAACTAGATGGATTTGCCCATGACTACCATTGCTATTGATTTATGAATGTCACGACCCGTCCTCAGGGCCCGTGCCGTGACTACCCCAAGCCCGCCTTCTATAGGTCAGGGGCTGGCGACTAGCACCAAGCTGTAAATCCCGGTAAAAAGGGAAGACTTTGCCTTTGTAAAGAAAACAAGCACCACAGAGTAAGCAAACGGAAAAAAATAAACACTAAGTAAAAACTGGTACAACAGTAACTGCAAAAAGTAAGTGGGCCAGAATACAAACCCAAACTGAAAGTAAAGTACAACTCGAAAGGGAAAACAACAACTGAAAAGTAAAGCCGCAACGTCGAGCCGTCCTCTGGAAGTCCCACCTGAAGGGTGGGTACAGACAGCCTCCACAGCTCCTCGGTCCAGCCGTCCGCTCCGAGTACACCCCACCCAGTGGTCCACCTCCAGGTATCGTCCTGCTCCGCCAACCTCGACCACGATCAGCGCTGTCCGATGTCTGCAACCAACACAACGTAGTGCGGGCATAGCCCGTGCAGGGGTGAGTATAAACTACTCAGTAGGGACCCCGAGACCCCCGAAGGTCTCCGAAAATCCACAAAGGATAAACCACAAAGGAAAGATACAATCACGAAGTAACATCCGACACTGCTTAGGTATATGCCCATACATATACCTAAGTCATCAATTCCCGTTTGGCTCCAACATCCGAGCCCAAGCACAACCCAGTCCACACAGGAAAGAAAAACGTAAATCCACACAGGATAGCACAACACAATACACAAAGGAAAGCAAAACATAATCCACATAGGATAGCACAACACAATCCACAAAGGAAAGTAAACAGGATTCAGCTCACACAGGTACTTCTTCGTATGACGTTAGAGATGATCAGATGTAGCCACTGATTCATCTAAGCCGTCGGACCCACAAAAGATCTGTAGGTACTGACCCCCGCAATGACCCACACATGATCGATCATGAAGTTGAACCCAAAGCTATTGGGAAACTCCTTCTCTATCAAGTACAGTGGTTATGCCGCTACAACCAAGCGCTTCCCTCTCACCTTGGACTGCTGTAGTACTCCACCTATCGAGTACTGTGAGCCTGCTGCTACAACCAAGCGCTTCCCACCACGGGTCTGCCGCTATAACCAAGCGCTCCTCCGTCGTGGGTCTGCCGCTACAACCAAGCGCTCCCCTGTGCTGCTACAACCAAGCGCTCCTCCGCCGTGGGTCTGCCGCTACAACCAAGCGCCTCCAGAGGTACTCCTTATGTTGAGTACCGTGGGTCTGCCGCTACAACCAAACGCTCCTCCGCCGTGGGTCTGCCGCTACAACCAATCGCTCCCCACTGGGCTATCTGTAACACACCGAGTTGTTCGATCAACAGTCGTCAAGTCTCAACCGGCTCTAGGGTTTCCGCCCATGGCATGCTCGTTCCGGGAGGGTCCACTCCACGAGCTAAGAGGTCGATGCATCAACTGACATGTAGTCTGGAGTTGACGTATCCCAAGATGTACTGTAGTAGTCACTGCCGAAAACACGGAGAATTCCCGTACTGTTTTCATCATCATCGCAGTCGAATCCACTGAGGATCTCTGTACAGTCGTCGTCGTCACAGCAGTAGTAGCAGCCAGCTCTAAGGTTCCCGCACACAGCAAGCTCATTCGGGAGGGTCCGCTCCATGAGCCGAGAGGCTGATACATCAACTGACACATGGTCCAAAGTTGATGTATCCAAAAGTTCTGTATCGTCAACAGGAACTCAACGTCGCAGACGACGCGTCAATCGGACGCCCGGTCTGAGAGTTATTGGCTTTTTCGTTCCAGGGGCCCGGTTGGGTTTTAAGGCAAAACCAACCCGACCGTACTCCACCTGCGTGCAAACCTCGGGCGGAGTAAGCCAAAAGATCCGTCTCACTTAGAGGAATTCAACAAAGTCGACAGCACATCAATCGGACGTCCGAAGCTCAAGATATGAGCGTTTCCGCTCCGAGGGCCCGATTGGTTTCGTGTACGAACCAACCCGGCCAAACTCAAAGTATTCCGAACCTTGAGTGTGATATACCGAAACGACCATCTCGATCCAAGGATTGCATCGCCACTGACGGCGCGTCGTTCGGAGGCCCGTAGCTGAAGTTATGAGCAAAAGACAAAAAATGTCCGGAAACGGGGGGTCTGGGCCCGGACCGATCCGGCCCAACCCCCCCTGGGTCGGCCCGGCTCGGCTCGGCCGAGCGGCCGAGCGGAGGAATCGCGGGGCACGCTGCCCCTGCAGGATGAGGTGTCGCGGCCCCACATGGGGCCGCGCTTGGTCAGCGGACGCAGCTTTGCCGCGTCCCGTGTGTCGCCGGACCCGCGCGGTCGCGGGTCTGGTCGGCCGCCTCCGCCGCCTCTGGTCGTCGGCGCCGCCACGCCGGCGACCCGCGCCGCTGGTGGATTTCGCGGGCCACCGGAGTTTCTCCGGTGGTCCGATTCCACTTCCGTCTGCGCCGTAGCTCCTCCCGGGTCCCATTCTTCACTGCCAGGCCCTCAAATCGCCATTGCGGCCCCGTTTGTCATCGTCCGCCGTTTCGCGCACCAGGAACGAAAAAGTGTAGTGGGTTCAGACTTGTTCGTTAGTCCGCACCCACCGTGTTAGCAGTTTTAAAATATTACACAACAAAAGTTTAACAAACGTCGCGGGTATAAATCACACAGATTTTTAAGAATCAAACCCCTACCTCATCGAAGTCGTCGAACGTGCGTTCTTCGCGGAATTGATCATCGCGGAAGAAGAGGATCGTCGCGTCGCAGAAGGGCGTCATGTCGTCGCGGTATAGTGCGTTGCGTCGATGAACTCCGAGGATCAAGAACAGACAGATTTAATTATAACAATTAAATCCATGTTGTTGTTATAAACCACAAAGAATTAAAAGGTCCGCAATCTCTCACCTCAACGGATGATCGAAGATTTGTCGCGGATGAAGGAACGTCGCAGAAGAACGTCGCGGGAGAAGAATCGTCGGTGTCGCGGTACTTGGCGTCGCGTCGTCGATCTCCGAGAGCTCGGAGTTCTTCGTCGCCCTTCGTTGGAGGCCGGTGTTCTTCGCGTTCTTCGCGTTTTTCACGTTCTTCGCGTTCTTCACGAAGGAGGATGAAGGACTTAAGGTTTCTGTCAAATCCTCTCAACGAACAACACTCAAGAAGAAAAGTGTTGGTCTTATTTTATTAACATGCCAACAAACGAAAAACAAACTAAGTAACGACCCATTAATTCATAGAACTAATTTCAACGAATAAACCGCCCAATTAATAGGAGCGTTTAATTGTTTAAGAAAACACCCCAGTTGACTTTAATTAAAAAGGGTTTTCGCGGGTGCGTTACTTAGCGGAAAAGAAACGGCCGGGCTCGTGCGGGCCCCACCTCACAAATATCCTACCAAGAGGGTAGGATATTTTGAATTGTACCCTATCCGCTTTAACTTAGCTCAAGTGGCTTTAAGTGGCTTTTAAGTGGCTTTAAGTGAAATAAAAATAAAGTTGTCGCATCACTTTATTTTATTTCTTAACTTAACCCCAAAAATTTAAAAACCACACCCGAGCAAACACAACTCTGGAAAAGGCGTTTCTAATCAAATACCGACACTGCGATTCCATCGGTGCCCTCAGAATTTGATTCTGAGCACCGGTTCAAAAGTTAGAAAAACCCGCCCGTTCGTTCACTGAACGTACCCGAGCCAAACTTCAGAAAATGATTCCAGGCACACCGGGCCTCGGAATCAGGTGCCGTTAGAAACTGCGTTCTTGTAAAATTCCAAGGAAAATTAAGAAAAAAATTTACTTGAAATTTACGGGTCTTTACATCACTCCCACCTCAGGGATTTATGTCCTCGTAAAGCTTTAACACAAACTAGGGTTACAAAATCGGTACTGAGCACGAATCTGAGCCTTCCACTCCCATGTGCTCACCTCAAGGTTCCCATGCTGCCAAAGAAAGTGCACAAGAGGAATCGACCGTCCTCCTAGGATCTGTTCCTGTCGATCCTCGATCCCCACTAGAACCTCCGTGAAAGTCACCCCATCGCCATCGTCCAGCTCCTCATGGTCGATGTTGTGTGAAGGATCGCGCACGTATCTCCTCAGCTGAGATACGTGGAAGCCGTCATGCACCCGGTGCAACTGAGGTGGTAGAGGAAAATGATAAGCCACCTTGGCAACCCTACTGAGGACCTGGAAGGGTCCGATGAAGCATGGAGACAACTTGCCGCCTCGGCCAAATCTTCGTAACTCACGTCGAGGTGAGACCCGTAAGAAGACGTGGTCGCCATCCACGAACTCCAGTGGCCTCCACCTCCTTTCAGCATAAGACTTCTGAAGGCTCCGAGCTGTCCTCATCCGCTCCTGGATGACCTGGACCTTCTCTGTCATGGCCTGAACCATCTCCGGTCCCACAAGAGCTGCTAAGATTTCTTCTTTGCTGATAAGAGAAATCCAGTCTCATCCCATGGATGAACCACTTTCTTTGCCTAATACAGTAAATCCTGACATGGATGTTACTAACCCATACCAAGGATGATGTCGTAAGGCCTCGACGCTACTACCAAAAGATCCAACCGTTACTCTCGCCTCCAAGGGTTGAGTCACACTGTCGGCATCAGTGTGTGGTAACTGGGTCTCCTCCAGTAGGTATCCCTCAAGTGAGGGTCAAGTCAACAGTCTAAACCGGAACCTCTTAGTAACAACACAAGAGAGGACAGGAAAGTAAATGCCACAAGAAAAAGTGTCTTTTATTACTCCAGCTCAAGTACAAAGACAAAAAGCATCTACAAACATACATCAAGAAAACTAGAAGCAACATGAACAAAAGTCTCCAGGTCTGGAGCTAGTCCCGCTCCTGTCTATCTGCTCCCGGAGCTCCATGATCGTAGGCCTCAGCTTCCTGAAGCTGAGCTCTCCCATGTCCTCCTGTCCCCTGCGGTCGGGGTGGACCTCATGGTGGTGGTGGTGGCAACACCCCAAAGCGTCGTCCACCTCCAGCAGCACGGCCAGCTCCCCTGCCATGGCCGCCTGCTCCTTGCGGCCCGCCCTGATCGAACATCTGCCTCTGCCTGGGGGGTCCTTCGTTCACCTGCTGGTCATCCGTATGGCGTGTCGGACAGTCACGAGCCATGTGACCAATCCTGCCGCAGGAGTAACACTGCCCGCTCATGGTAAGTTGTAGTCCACCCCGAGTGCCTCGCACAAACGATCCTGAGTCATGCTGTCGCCTGGGGGGGTCCTTCGTTCACCTGCTGGTCATCCGTATGGCGGGTCGGACAGTCACGAGCTATGTGACCAATCCTGCCGCAGGAGTAACACTGCCCGCTCATGGTAAGTCGTAGTCCACCCCGAGTGCCTCGCACAAACGATCCTAAGTCATGCTGTCGACCACCTGTAGGTCTAGTTCTCTTGGACCCCTACGTCATCTGTCTACTGCCCGCAACAGAAGACTCTGCCGCATGCCGGCTAGTGGTGGGTCCTGCTGCTGGAGACTGCTCAGCAAGGAAACTCTATACTAAGAGGGCTCGCTCTAACACCCATGTCTGTGTCGGAATGCTGTGAGAAACAACTGAAGCTCTAATCTCTCGCCTGAGCCCCTGATTGAAGGTTCGGGCCCTGAAGAATGGGTCCCATACCATGTCTGTGGAATAGCGCGAGAGATCGGTAAACCTCGTCGCGTACTGGGCTACTGTCATGCTGCCCTACCACAGTTGTAGTAGCTCCTGGATGCGCACCGCTCGGAGGGTGGCTGGGACGAACTCTGAACGAAAAAGGCTCTCAAAGTCCGTCCAAAGGAGTGATGCCTCGTCGTGCACCTGGAGCATCAAGCTCCACCATCTACCTGCTGCCGCATGCAGGAGGATCGTTGCAAGGACCACCGTAAGGTCTGCTGGTGTCCTCACTTACCAGAAAACTCGTACAACCGCCTCCAGCCAGTCCTCTACTACCTGGGGGTCCGTCTCCCCACGGAACCTGGGCGGTCGCTGGCGCTAGAACTCATGTAGTGCACTAAGGCGACGTGCATCGTCAGTGGCTGGGGATGGAAGAATCGGTGGCTCGGCGGGTAGAGGTACCGCCGGTGCCTCTGCTGTCCAAGGGCCCTGCACCGAGGCCTCGTTGCTCAGTGGGCTGTTGTCACGCTCAACTCTCGGAACCCTAGATGGATGTCGTCGTGGGGCCATCCTGAAAAGGAAACAGGTGCGCCACGGTCAGAACAGTATACCTGGTGAGCTGATACAAAGTAATCACAAAGAAAACTTGAAACACACATGCAATCAATGTTTTCATGCATTAAGTCAGAAATCAGAAGTCAGGGTCCTGGTGTATGGATACGTTGGTCGCCGCACCAACACTGGACTCCTTGGACTGATAACCACACCCAATACGCTAAAAACTATTGCTTCACATAGGAAAAGATCAGAGTCCCAAGTTCTGCGGTAGAACTGAACTCCTCTGATACCAATTTGTCACGACCCGTCCTTGGGGCCCGTGCCGTGACTACCCCAAGCCCGCCTTCCATAGGCCAGGGGCTGGTGACTAGCACCAAGGTGTAAATACTGGTAAAAAGGGAAGGCTTTGCCTTTGTAAAGAAAACAAGCACCACAGAGTAAGCAAGCGGAAAAAAGTAAACACTAAGTAAAAACTGGTACAACAGTAAGTGTGGAAAGTAAGTGGGCCAGAATACAAACCCAAACTGAAAGTAAAGTACAACTCGAAAGGGAAAACAACAACTGAAAAGTAAATCCGCAACGTCGAGCCGTCCTCTGGAAGTCCCACCTGAAGGGTGGGTACAGACAGCCTCCACAGCTCCTCGGTCCAGCCGTCCGCTCCGAGTACACCCCGCCCAGTGGTCCACCTCCAGGTACCGTCCTGCTCCGCCAACCTCGACCACGATCAGCGCTGTCCGATGTCTGCAACCAACACAACGTAGTGCGGGCATAGCCCGTGCAGGGGTGAGTATAAGCTACTCAGTAGGGACCCCAAGACCCCCGAAGGTCTCCGAAAATCCACAAAGGATAAACCACAAAGGAAAGATACAATCAAGAAGTAACATCTGACACTGCTTAGGTATATGCCCATACATATACCTAAGTCATCAATTCCTGTTTAGCTCCAACATCCGAGCCCAAGCACAACCCAGTCCACACAGGAAAGAAAAACATAAATCCACACAGGATAGCACAACACAATCCACAAAAGAAAGCAAAACGTAATCCACATAGGATAGCACAACACAATCCACAAAGGAAAGTAAACAGGATTCAGCTCACACATGTACTTCTTCGTATGACGTTAGAGATGATCAGATGTAGCCACTGATTCATCTAAGTCGTCGGACCCACAAAGGATCTGTAGGTACTAACCCCCGCAATGACCCACACAGGATCGATCATGAAGTTGAACCCAAAGCTATTGGACAACTCCTTCTCTATCAAGTACAGTGGTTATGCCACTACAACCAAGTGCTTCCCTCTCACCTTGGACTGCTGTAGTACTCCACCTATCGAGTACTGTGGGCCTGCTATTACAACCAAGCGCTTCCCACCATGGTTCTGCCGCTACAACCAAGCGCTCCCCCTCATAGCCTTTAGAGGGGACCCTTCTGTTGAGTATCACGGGTCAGCCGCTACAACCAAGCGCTCCTCCGTCGCGGGTCTTCCGCTACAACCAAGCGCTCCCCCGTGCTGCTACAACCAAGCGCTCCTCCGTCATGGGTCTGCCGCTACAACCAAGCGCTCCCCCTCATAGCCTCCAAAGGTACACCTTCTGTTGAGTACCGCGGGTCTGCCGCTACAACCAAGCGCCCCTCCGCCGTGGGTCTGCCGCTACAACCAAGCGCTCCCCACTGGGCTATCCATAACACACCGAGTTTTTCGATCAACAGTCGTCAAGTCTCAACCGGCTCTAGGGTTTCCACCCATGGCATGCTCGTTCCGGGAGGGTCCACTCCACGAGCTAAGAGGTCGATGCATCAACTGACATGTAGTCCGAAGTTGACTTATTCCAAGATGTACCGTAGTAGTCACTGCCGAAAACACGGTGGATTCCCGTACTGTTTTCATCATCGTCGCAGTCGAATCCACTGAGGATCTCTGTACAGTCGTCGTCGTCACAGCAGCAGTTGCAGCCAGCTCTAAGGTTCCCGCACACAGCAAGCTCGTTCGGGAGGGTCCGCTCCACGAGCCGAGAGGCTGATACATCAACTGAAACATAGTCCAGAGTTTATGTATCCAAAAGTTCCGTATCGTCAACAGGAACTCAACGTCGCAGACGGCGCGTCAATCGGACACCCGGTCTGAGAGTTATTGACTTTTTCGTTCCAGGGGCCCGGTTGGTTTTTAAGGCAAAACCAACCCGACCGTACTCCACCTGCATCCAAACCTCGGGCGGAGTAAGCCAAATGATCCGTCTCACTTAGAGGAATTCAACAAAGTCGACGGCACGTCAATCAGACGTCCGAAGCTCAAGATATGAGCGTTTCCGCTCCGAGGGCCCGATTGGTTTCGTGTATGAACCAACCCGGCCGAACTCAAAGAATTCCAAAACCTTGAGTGTGATATACCGAAACGACCGTCTCGATCCAAGTATCGCATCGCCGCTGACGGTGCGTCGTTCGGAGTCCCATAGCTCAAGTTATGAGCAAAAGACCAAAAAGGTCCGGAAATGGGGGGTCTGGGCCCGGACCTCTCCGGGCCAACCCCCCTGGGTCGGCCCGAACCGGGTCGACCCGACCCTGGTCCGGATCGGACCCGGTTGGGCGCGGCCCGGCCCGGCCTGGGCGTGACCCGCCCGGCAGGTCGGCCCGGCTCGGCTCGGCTGAGCGGCCGAGCGGAGGAACCGCGGGGCGCGCTGCCCCCGCGAGATGAGGTGTCGCGGCCCCGCGTGGGGCCGCACTTGGTCAGCGGATGCAGCTTCATCTGGCGGCGCGCCGGGGCGCCGCCAGTGGATTCCGCGGGCCACCGGAGTTGCTCCGGTGGTCCGATTCCACTTCCATCTGTGCCGTAGCTCCTCTCGGGTCCCATTCTTCACTGCCATGCCCTCAAATCTCCATTGCAGCCCCGTTTGTCATCGTCCACCATTTCGCGCACCAAGAACGAAAAAGTGCGGTGGGTTTGGACTTGTTCGTTAGTCCGCACCCACTGCATTAGCGGTTTTAAAATATTACACAACAAAAGTTTAACAAACATCACGGGTATAAATCACAAAGATTTTTAAGAATCAAACCCCTACCTCGTCGAAGTCGTCGAACGTGCGTTCTTTGAGGAATTGATCGTCGCGGAAGAAGAGGATCGTCGCGTCGCGGAAGGGCGTCGCATCGTCGCGGTATACAGCGTTGCGTCGACGAACTCCGAGGATCAAGAACATATAGATTTAATTATAACAATTAAATCCATGTTGTTGTTATAAACCACAAAGAATTAAAAGGTCCGCAATCTCTCACCTCAGCGGATGATCGAAGATTTGTCGCGGATGAAGGAACGTCGCAGAAGAACGTTGTGGGAGAAGAATCGTCGGCGTCGCGGTACTTGGCGTCATGTCGTCGATCTTCGAGGGCTCGGTGTTCTTCATCGCCCTTCGTTGGAGGCTGGCGTTCTTCACATTCTTCGCGTTCTTCGCGTTCTTCGCGTTCTTCGCGAAGGAGGATGAAGGACTTAAGGTTTCTGTCAAATCCTCTCAACGAACAACACTCAAGAAGAATAGTGTTGGTCTTATTTTATTAACATGCCAACAAACGAAAAAAAACTAAGTAACGACCCATTAATTCATAGAATTAATTTCAATGAATAAACCGCCCAATTAATAGGAGCGTTTAATTGTTTAAGAAAACGCCCCAGTTGGCTTTAATTAAAAAGGGTTTTCGTGGGTGCGTTACTTAGCGGAAAAGAAACGGTGGGGCTCGTGCGGGCCCCACCTCACAAATATCCTACCAAGAGGGTAGGATATTTTGAATTGTACCCTATCCGCTTTAACTTAGCTCAAGTGGCTTTAAGTGGATTTTAAGTGTCTTTAAGTGAAATAAAAATAAAGTTGTCGCACCACTTTATTTTATTTCTTAACTTAACCCCAAAAATTTAAAAACCACACCCGAGCAAACGCAACTCCAGAAAAGGAGTTTCTAAGCAAATACCGGCGCTGCGATTCCATCGGTGCCCTCAGAATTTGATTCCGAGCACTGGTTCAAATGTTAGAAAAACCCGCTCGTTCGTTCACTGAACGTACCCGAGCAAAACTTCGGAAAATGATTCCGGGCACACCGGTCCTCGGAATCAGGTGCCGTCAGAAACTGCGTTCTTGTAAAATTCCAAGGAAAATTAAGAAAAACATTTCCTTGAAATTTATGGGTCTTTACAATGAAGGTTCAACCATCCTGATCATCTAGGACCAAGATATTACTTCCTCAACCTAGAAGAAAAAAATTCTATCTTGGTCATTCAACCAATCCCATAACACAAATGATGCACCCAACACAAGCAACCTCACCATGATTTCATTATCATGGTTTTTTCCATACATTATATGTACATGATAAAATGGTATACATTGATAATGATCTCATGTTAGAATACCAATACACATGTATGTAGATAGGAACAACCAATGACACCTGAAACATGTGGTGTTTCTATTGGTGGGTATTTTCTCATGATCTCAACTACTAGAGATCACCAAGTGTGAACTTCATGTGAATAAGTCTCAATACTTATCAGAACCCATCACCTGATAGTTAGAAATCAACTATATCCAATTCATATGATGTATCTAGACCATAGGCCATATGTTTATGATTAATGTCATGGTATCCCAAGGTTCTCATTATAGCCTGGGATCTGCTATAACCTTTTGATACAACAGATAATCTATGGATGTTACTATTAAATAGTGGATGTAGAAATGTCTATAGTATTATGATAAGTATATATCATGCATATCTCACTGTATACATGAAATGGTAATTGAAAACCACTGTTCAAGTTGGGTCTAATGCACCCACTATTACAACACTAAGGACATGGAGTTGCCTCATATTTACCATATGAGGTTATCACGACCCATCCCAGTGGGGCCCATATCACAACTCCTTAGGCCCACCTCTAATAGGAAAGGGGCTGGTGACTAGCACCGAGTAGGCATATCACTAACATAGGAGGCATTGCATATGTACCTATACGCATGCACATATCTCTATGCCCACAAATGTCGAAATTTAAAATAAAGAACTAAATAAACAAAAGAATGCATGCCATTATAACCCAACCAGAGTATGAAAGAAAAGAAAAGTACAGTAAAGGTAAACTGAGCCAGAATAAAAGCCCACCAAAAATAAGATTCTGAAAGCATGTTCTTGAAACTCATCCGCCGAAAAACCTACTTGGTCTAACCTAAAGAAAAGGTGAGGGAACTGCTATCAAATTTCGTAGGAACACCTTGGACTTCTTGATCTCACAACTCTTTGTTTAGTCCTGGTCCTCCCTGGACTCAGTCAAAAGGTCACTTGTCTACACAAGGCACGACATGTGCGGGCAAAGCCCGTGTAGGGTTGAGTATTATAATACTATATTGGAAACCCCAAAACCACAAGGAAATACACAATGAAAAGATAAAATCATATCTATATAGGTATATGTCAATAGAACATATAACAAGAATATCTTGATATACCAAAACCAAGACACGCAATCGAGAGATAAGACACAACTATCGCATACCACCACTAGGGATTCAGTCTGAAGATTCTAGAAGCATTCAACCAAGAAAACACACTCCTAAGTTTGATAGCACATATGTTGTCCGTCTAAGAGGTATTTTTCATTGGGAACCATCATGAGATAGATACACTGATAGATCTGAAGGGAGAAATGATACATCATAGGAGGATCACAACCAGGGCCATGGGGTGATACTAATAACTCCATCTAGATTAACCCACTAAGTATATGATCGATGCCCAATGAAGTTGGTCATGTGAATACTGAAGACTCTACCTGGGGCACAGAGATGAATAGAGGATCCCACACCAGGCCTCTCAGGGGATTCCAACAACACTATCCCGAAAGTCCTATTGAAGGGATCATACTCCTATGGGTAGGAAAAAATACCAACAAACTATTAGGGTAAAGATAAAGGGAATGAACCCTAAAGAAACTTATCTAAGATACAGTGGATGAGAGAGCCAACCCACATATAACAATAGGGCGCACAATGAGTAGTAGTCACACCCGCCATGCCCCTTCACCCCAGGTAATGCCCGTGTAAATGGAACGAGTCACTAGAAAAATTTCCTAGCTAAAACCCACCATTGGTCTCATAAGGACCTTCTCAACATCAGGGTCCCAACTTCGTAGACTCCTAATAAATCAGACACACGGTTTGAAAGATATGGGGGTTCTAAGTTTCAATAGAAAGGAGGTCCCTGGGCCATGGACTAATCACCCCCAACTGTCGTAGCCACACGGTAGCTTGGTCTACCATGGATCATGGTCAAACACCATGGTTGACTATGGATTGGTTAGACCACCCCAGTTCTGACCTAGGTCTGACCCGAGTCTGACCCTGGTCTGACCCAACCCGTTGCGTTGAACCGACCCCCGTGGGCTTGGCCCGGTCTGCTAGGCCGAACTCATTTTCATAACCAAGCCCATTATACCTGGCATGCTCTGCCTTGGCCACTCTTCACTGGACCACCTATAATATTGTGTCTTACCTACTCCACTTTATCCTGGCCCGTTGGCCCTCCACGTGCACCGCCTCCACGTCCATGGCCGCCTCGCCACACCCTGTGGCTTACATGGCCCCCTACCACGGTCGGCACCCACATGCCCTGCTAGATCCCATATGGCTATATTGTGTCACATTAATATTTTTCTAGCTACCTTGTTGGTGGCTCACTCTTCACCTCACCACCCAACTGGACCCACACCGCTGCTTGCTTGGATGAATCGGAGCCACCGCCGTGCACCACCATCCTGTCTGAATCGCATCGCGTCATCGCTTTCACACATCTATTAGGTATTCATGAGGTCGGATCTTCAATCTCATATTTTTGCACCCCGAATCAAAGGTGAAATGATCCTCTATTTATATCCCATGAATAAAGAAGAACACATGGGAAAAAGGAGAAAGAAACCATAAGGAACAAACTCAAGGAACAAACATCAACCATTGTTCATTCCAGTCTCGATCCATTCTCATAAAAAAAATTAATCAAACTAAATTTATAAACATAATCATCCCCAAAATAATTCCCACAATGAAACCCATCCTACAAGAACAATCAAACCGTAGGTCACCCTATTCATGGGTTGATCCGTGTTCATTGTCGATTCTAAAAATGGGTAAATAAAGAACTAAAAATCACAACTCCCTACCTAGGAAAGGACCATTTTCTGTCAAGGATTCATTTTCAATGGTGATCTATTAAGAATCATCTCGAACCATTGTCATATCATCATACATCGAGAGGTTTCATTAAGGTTCTCTGATGAGCCTTTAGGGAATTCTCAAGGGTTATGAATTCTAACCCTGGGTCCCTGTCGAGCTGCTTATTTTAAAAAATAAATTGTGTCATTGTGTCGCTACATAATGTTAAAATAAAATAAATCTTAAATTTATTTTATTATTTAAAATGTCCAAAAAATATCTTTTACATCCATCCCATGACTTCTGATGTTAGGCCTCGTCTAAGGTAAAGTCATAACTCTGAATGCAACAGTTCCCTCAGATTTCTGATCTAGGCACCCGTTTAAATGTTATTCCACTTTTTCAAGAAAACTGCTCACCCATGCTATTTAATTTTTAGTATTTTCCAAACCATTTTTTTGGGAACACTGAATCTTGGAATCACATTTCATATCAGTTCCCAGTCTTGAAATAATTATATGTAATATTTAAAAATAATACATGGAAAATCTAGGACATTACATTCTCCCAACCTTAGGGATTTACGTTCCTAAAAATCCAAAAACAAGACTACTGAAGAAGATGTGGGTACTACCCACGAATAAAATCCTCCCACTCCCATGTGATCTCCTGAAGATTCTCATGCTACCATCATACACACACAAAATGAATCACTCTACCATGAAGGATCATCTCCTACCGATCCTCAATCTCTACTAGGTTCTCAGAAAAAGTCACTCCATCCTCAATATCCATCTCACCCAAGTTAATGATGTGTGATGGGTCATGAAAATACCTCCTTAGATGTGACATGTGGAAGATTTCATGTACTCAGTGTAACTGCGAGGGTAGAGCTTGGTGGTATTCCACCTCGCAAACTCTACATAGTATCTGAAAAGGTCTGACAAAACTCTGAGATACTTGCCACCCTGGTGAAATATCTACCACCCACATGAAGAGGAGAGCTGAAGGAACACATGGTCTCCCTCCAAAAACTCCAAAGGACTTTGTCTCCTATCGACATAATACTTATACTAGATCTATGTAGTCTTCATCTACTCCTGGATGATCTGCACCTTCTCAGTAGTAGCTTACACCAACTCTGAGCCCATGAGTGCTGACTCTCCTAGGTTAGACCACTAAAGTGGTGACCTACATGGTCAAACATACAGAGACTTGAATGGTGTCATAAAAATGGTGGAGTGGTAGCTACTTCTATATGCAAACTCCATCAGTGGTATGTGATCCTCCTAACAATGACCAAATTCCAACATGTAAGCCCGCAGCAAGTCCTCAAGAACCTGAATGGTCCTCTCCTTCTAGCCATCCATATTGGGATGACACACTGTGATAGAGCGTAACTATGTCCCAAATTCATTATATAATTCCTTCCAAAATTGGGATGAAAAACAAGCATCAAAATTTGAAACAATCATCAATGGCACTCCATGAATCCAAACTATCTCCTGCCCATAGAGGCACCCCATGCTCTCCACTGAATTCTTCTCTCAGATAGATAGGAAGTGGGTAGACTTGGTGGGTCTATCAATGATCACCCAAATAGTATTGTGGTCCCTAGATGTGTGTGGTAAAACCATCAAAAAATCCAAGGATTTCCCATCCCACTTCCACTCTAGAACCTCAAGGGGTTAGGTCAGTCCTGTTGAAACCTGGTGCTCAGCCTTCAATTGCTGATAACTGAGACATCAAGAAATGAACTCCGTGACTCCATTCATCATTCATGGCCACAAAAACTAATGTTGTAGGAAATGTTATATCTTCTCCACACCTAGATGTACTGCCATAGGGGATGTGTGGAACTCTCTTCGAACCTCCTCCCACAATGCCATTGGTAAAAATGTGTGCCCTCTGAAAAGAATGATATGTTCCCCACCTTACAAATATCCATCCAGAGCATGCCTCATGGATAACTGAGCACATAGAGTCTCGCAGTTGGTATCCCCAAGTTGTGCCACCCTGAATCAATGTAAGAGTTTAGGGGTAACAAACATTTACTAGAGGTAAGATACCCCTTCTCCATTCTTTAAGGATAACTACAATGAGGCCAACTGCTTCAACATCTCATCCAGTAACTACGAACTCGATCTTCTATTGAGAGTATCCTCCACCTTTTTCTACTTCCCAAGAGTATAGAAGATCAAAATGTCATAATACTGGAGGAACTATAGACACCACCTCTATCTCATGTTCAGATCCTTCTGAGAGAATATATACTTAAGACTCTTATGATCAGAGTGGACGATAAACCACTCTCCCATCAGGTAGTGTCGCCACATCTTCAATGTAAAGACTACCACTGCTAACTCAAGATCATGTGTCACGTAGTTCTTCTTATGTGGTCTCAAATAGAGTAAACCATAGGAAATCACCACATGCCTCTAAATATGAACACAACCAAGATTGGTTCCTAATACATCACATAACACTACAAACTTAACACCCTCCTCTAACAATCTCAAGATCGGGAAACTCGTCAAACTCTGCTTCAACATTTGGAAACCCTTCTAACACGTCTTCATCCACATGAAAGGATTCCCCTTTTGGGTCAAAGCTATCATAGGTGCTGATATCCAAGAGAAATTAGGTATGAATATCTATTAATATCCTACCATCCCAAGGATTCTCCGCACCTCCATCACGCTCCTAGGTAGATCGCATGCTAACACTGCCTCGACATTGGCTAGGTCCACTACCACTCCATCTGCCAAGATAACATGACCAATAAAGTGGACCTCCTGATTCCAGAACTGGAACTTCGAGAGATTCCCTTAAATCTGGTGCTCTCAGAGTACATCTAGAACCATCCTTAAGTGTCTCTCATGCTCCTCCTCGGACTCCAAGTACACAAGGATAACGTCAATGAAGAACACCACTAACTGGTCTAAGTATGGATGTAAGATCTAATTCCTGAGTCCCATGAACACTACTGGGGAGTTCGTCACACCAAGGGGAATCACCACGTACTCATAATGAACGTAGTGGTATATGAAAGTTGTTTTTGGTATACCCTCATCCCTTAATCATAGTTTTTGATAGCCTTATCAAAGGTCAACCTTCAAGAACCATCATGACCCACTCAACTAGTCAAAGTGGTCATCGATCCTCGGTAGTGGATACTTATTTTTCATGGTCCCCTAGTTCAGGATCTAGTAATCCACACAAAACCTCAAGCTCTAATTTTCCTTTTTAGAAAACAATATTGGGGCCACCCAGGGTGAAACACTGGGTCTCACAAACCCATTCCTCTCCAAATCCTCTAACTTCACCTTCAGCTCACAAAGCACTGTGGGAGCCATCTGATTTTCTAGTGAAGATATCAGTGTCATCTCGGGGAGCAATTTGATATAGAAGTCTATTTCTCAGAGATGAGGAAATCCTGGAACATATTTAGGGAAGACCTCCTTGTACTCTTCCACTATAGTTGGGAACTAGAAACTCATAACATCTTCTACACCAAGGTTTAGGCTAGCCAAGTGATGAGTAATAGTTTACAACCTCCTATTCATGAGTTTATCATGGGCTGCCTAGATTTCCTTTTCACCAAAAAAGGAAAAACTCATTCCATCATTACAGAAAAATCACACCATTCACCTAAATAGTCAATCTTGGCATGGACAAATGATTACCAATCCATTCCAAGAATGATGTCGTAAGGCCCTGAAGCTGCCACCAAGAGCATCCAACTAAAAATATTTCCTTTGAGGGTACAATCGAAATTTTGGAATAGATATGTGATCATAGAGTCTCCTCTGGTAGGTTTCTCAAATCTTAAGGGTTTAGTCAATGGTTCTACTAGAATCTCAAGGTCTCGAACAAGATATGTTGTGAGGAAGGAATGAAAAGAACCTATGTCTATCAGTATGGAAGCTAAGGTAGAAAGGACATAGATCATACCTAGAATCATCCCTAGAGACCATATATCATAAGACTCTGCTGCATGCAACTTTCCCCACCCATGTCCTCTAGCTCCCTGAGCATGGAACATACCACCTGGGGGTGGTGGTGGTAGAAAGTCGAAGCATCGACCACCTCCGTATACTCTCCTAGCTACTCTACCACATCTTCTTACCAAAAGATCTACCTACTCCCGCCTATAACTCTACCTCAGTGGTCTATCCACTATCTACCTTTCGGCAGCATGGTGGGTTAGAAAATCTTGAGCAAGATGTTCATTTCCATCACATGAGTAGCACCGCCTCTCTCTAGGCTGACTAAATCCACCCTGTGAACCCTGAACTGCAGATCCTCTATCCTAGGACCTCCTCTTATAATGCCTCCCACATTTGAATCCCTAAGTTTGACGTCCACTCCCTGCTACTGAGGTCTCTGCACCTACCTATCCTCTGAGGACTATCATTTTCTGTCTCTGCTCATCCAAGAAGCTCTACAACACCATGGCCTGCTCAAGCACCCCAACATAAGTAGGAATGATTAGAGGGATAATATTTTATTAGATGTCTCTACGAAGAACTCACTTGAAGTTATGATCCCAAAAGTACTGACCATATCTATTGAGTTCCTGGAATGGTTGGTAAACCATGATGAATAATCATATTCCATCATACTACCCTACCGGAGATGAAGAATCTCCTATATACACCCAACTCTCATCATAATTGTTGATAACTCCTCTCTAAAGAGTAAATCAAACTCTATCAATGATAGAGTCACCTCATTGTGAGTCTGGATACCCAAACTCCACTATCTCCCTGATGATGCCCATATAAGGCTCGCCGCGAGGACTACCATTTGATCGGCTGGTTTCCTAACTAGATAGAAAACTTGGGTCACCACCACAAGACAATACTCAGCTACCAGAGGGTTGGGATTGCCTCAGAACATTAGGGGTCTATATCTCTGAAACTCATGTAGTGTGCTCATACTTCACTACTCATCTTCTGGTACAACAGGCACCACATGCATCTCCATAGGTGGCAGTATAATAGGTGCACCACCTTACAGTAACATTTGGGAAACTAGTCCTTGTACTAAAGCCTCATAACTAAGGGGGTCATCCTCATGATTGTGATTATGAATCCTAACTAGTATGCATCGTAGAGGCATCCTGTAAGAAAACAAGATGTACCACGATCAATGAGTATATCCTGATAGCTAAATCGAGAAGGACATGGAAACCACAACCCATTCCTATAAGATGCATGTACCGTTATTCTCTCTATAACTAGTGTTATCTTGTACTGAGTCAAAAAGAAGTTTATCAGAGTCCTGCTGTATGGATACTTTGGTCACTGTACCACCAATTGAGTCTCTTGCCTGAAGTCCATACTTAAACTACTTAACACTGTTTCCCCAAAATAATCTCACAGACTCTTAGTCCTAAAGTAGAACTGATCACTCTGATACAACTCTCTCATGACACAGACTAGTGGGACTGGGGACACGAATCCACAAAAAACCTCCAATATGTAAAGGGATAGTTACTAGCACTAAGTAGGTATATCACTAACATGGGAGGCATTGCCTATGTACCTGTACACACACACACACATCTCCATGCCCAAAAATTCAGAAATGTCAAAGAAACCACTAAGTAAAAAAAAACTTGTATGCAACTATATCCCAACCAGATTATGACAGGAAATTAAATTATAGTAAAGTTAAATAGAGCCAGAATACAATCCCACTAAAAAAGAGTCTGATAGAAAGATCCTGAAACTCATCCGCAAAAAGACCTACCTGGTCTAACCTGAAGGCTAGGTGCTGGAACTATTGTCTGAATCCGTAGGAACACCTCAGCCTTCCTAATCTCACAATGATCCATCCAAATATGGTCTACCCTGTATTCTATGAAAAGTTTGCTCATCTATACATGACATGACACATGTGGGAAAATCCTATATAGGTTTGTGTATAACAATACTCAGTAGGACACCCTGAAACCAGAATGCAATATACAAAGGAAAGATACAATCATCCTATACCAGTATATGTCTACAGAACAAATAAAAGGAATATCCATATATACCCAAACCAAGACATGTAGTCAAGAGATGAGGCACAACCAGTGCATACCACCAATAGGGATTCAGTTAGAATATTCCTTGAATCATTCAACTATGAGAATACAATTCTGAGTCCAATAGAACTGATGATGTCCATCTTAGAAGTACTTTTAATTGGGACCGTCATAAGAGAGATATGATAAATCAGAGGAGGATCATAGCCAGGGACATGGGGTGATGCCAAAAAATCCATCTAGATTAACCTGCTAAGTAGAGGATCGACGCCCGGTGAAGTTGGTTACCTCAATACCTAAGAATCTACCTTGAACACAATGATGAATAGAGGATCCCACATCGGACCTCTCAGGGGATTCAAAAAACTCTATCCAAAATTTCCTACTAAAGGGATCATACTCTTATTCATAGGAAACAATACCTACAAACCTTTAGTGGAATGATGAAGGGAATTATCCCTAAAGAAATTCATCCAAGATACGGTGGATGAGAGAGCCAAACCACATAGGAAATGAGGGTTCATGGTGAGTAGTAGTCACACCCACCATGCCACTCAACCCCATATACTACCTATGTAAATGGAATGAGTCACTGTAAAAATGTCTGAGCTAAAACCCACCATTGATCTCATAAGGACCGTCTCACCTTCATGTCCCCAATGCCATAGACAACTCATAAATTGGACACACAGTTTTAAATACTTATGGTTTTTATGTTTTAATGGAAAGGGGGTCACTGGGTCATGGACCGACCATATGGTCAGTCCACCGATTGCGACAGTCAACTGTCGCGGTCAGTTACCTAGACCAACTATCCCTAACTTTCGCAGTCGTGTGGCATCTTGATTGACTATGGCTCACGATCGACCACCATGTTTGATCGTGGCCTAGTAAGACCCCCCAGGTCTGACCCGACCACATCGGGTCTGATCCAGGCCTGACCCAACCCACCGGGATGACCTGGTCCACTGGGTTTAGCCAGATCTACTGGGCCCATCCCGTTTTCCCAGTTCAGCCCATTCCACCTGGGCCACTCTATCTGGCCCACCTGTCCCACTCTGCACCGGCCTACCTGGCCCCCCACATCTACCCTTCTCTACTCCAAACTGGCCAATTGGCCCTCTATGTTCACTACCTCTATGTCCCTTTCCTCTTTACAGCTCCCTACGGCTTATGCAGCTACCTATCATAGTCTGCACCCGCTGGCTCCCACACCCCCTCCCCATGCCACATTCCACCTCCAACGACCACCTCACTTGTGTCTCATTGTCTACCTTATCTTATGCCTAGACTGGACCCCTGGGCCCACATCGTTGCTCAACTAGATTTACCAGAGTCGCCACCCCAGGCACCGAGACACACCACCTTCCTGGCCAAATGGCACTGTACTTTTTCCATCGCACCTCCTCTAGGTCATAACGAGGTCGGATCTTCAATATCATATCTTTGCACCATGAATCAAAGGTGAAATGATCCTCCATTCATATCCCGTGAAGAATAAAGAACACCTGGGAAAAAGGGGGAAGAAATAACAAGGAACAAATTTGGGGAACGAACCTCGACTATTGTTCATTCCTATCTCGAACAGTTCCCATAAGAATGATTAATCAAAATAAATAGTATAAACATAATCACCTCCAAAATAATTCCCACAATCAAACCCATCCCATAGGAATGATCGAATCATGGGTCAACTTGTTTTTCGGTTGATCTACATTCGTCTTTAATTATAATAATGGAGAAATAAAGAACTAAAAATCACAATTCCCTACCTAGGAAAGGATCATTCACTGCCAAATATTCATTTCTGATGATAATCTGTAAAGAATTATCTCAATCCACTATCTAGCCATCATCCATAGAGAGATTTATCCAAGGTTATCTTTAGAGCCTTTAGATAATTCTCGAGCATTATGAATTCTAACCTAGGGTCCCTAATAAGCTTCTTATTTAAAAAAGAAATTGCATCGATGCATCACTATGTAACGTTAAAATAAAATAAATATTAAATTTAATTTATTCTTTAGAACATCCAAAAACTATCTTTCACAATCAACCCACGACAACTGATGTTAGGGTTTTCCTATGTTAAAGTCACTACTTTCAACGCAATGGTGCCCTCATATTTCTGATATAGGCTCTCATTTAGAAGTTATTCAACATTTTCAGGAAAACCAATCATGTGTGTAATTTAATGTTTATCATTTTTCAAACCATTGTTCCAAGAACACTGGGCCTCAAAATCGCAAGTCATCTTAGCACCTAGTATTGAAATAATTCTACATAATAGTTAAAAATTATACATAGAAAAATTAGGGATATTATAGAGGCATCTCATGTTTGTCATGTAGTAGGGTAATACTATAGTTTAATGTAATGTGTAGAGGATTTTGGGATTTGTATTTTATATTCATACAGCATAGATTATGGATGTTGTTTGTTTATAGTCATAGAACACAGACCGTGGCCAAAGTTCACGTGAAGTAGTACTTGAGAAACTTGATGTTGTTGTGAGGTGTGGTATCATGGTTATCAATGAGTATAAACTATTGGATAAGACCTTATTGATTATGTAAGGTCCTTCCCACTTGGGTTTTAGATTAGGTGGTTTTTTTTCTAGGTATAATTGGCATCCTAAGAGCTAGAACCATTTCACCTTGAAGGAAGAAGAGTATAAAAACTTTTTTGTTGAATGCTCATGCTACCTAGTTCTAGTTCCTCTCTACATTATGTTGTGTCTGGAGCTAGTTTTCCCCAAGGTCTTTCAAATCTGATAAAAATACTTCCACTAAATTTTATGGAATCTTTTGGTTATAAATTACCATTCATAGGGATGGAAACTAAACCTATATATGTAAAAATTCTTCTGTTCTATATACCATGGGATATGGGGTTTCCTGAGTGGAGCTTTGAGCCATTGTCTGATAGGCCTAGAGGGCATTATGGATTTTATCAGTCCATCTCTATTAGTTAATTCTACCATATTATATAGGATATTAGAGACAATTTTGTTGAATTCCTAGATCTATACACTTTCCTACACATAATAGCAGGAAGTGTGGTTGGGTTAGATATTGTAATTTCTATACAACCTCATCAAATCAACATCCTAGAAGTTAGTATTGTCTGGGAAAATAGTGTGAGGGACACTAAACCAATGAATGATGTGAGAGTTCATGAACTTGATCATGGACTAGTTTTGGAATTATTTGAGGGGAACTAGCACTTACCACTTTAAGAATATGTATTTTGTGGTCATAATGAACCTATATTGTCGAGGAATTTCTGGTGGTTAGGGACCCACAACATTGAGTCCCCAAAATGAAAAGGGATAAGAATAATTTTAGGTGTGGAGAAGTAAAGGAGTTTGGTTCATAAAATTTGCATGGATTTGACATGAATGGCACTTCTTGGTGAACTCAATGCAGTCACAAACAATGGTGGAAATAAAGTAATCCAAATTCAAATTTTTTTGGGAGAGATTCACTCCTGCTTGATGAATTACATAGGATCTAATTTGGACCTATTTCATGACTTAAGGTATCTCTCTTCCTTGGATACAATGGAGGAAAATTACATCCAACCCATGTTTATAGAGATTTTGGTCAAGGTTAGGGCCACTCTGGAGGGTGAACTATGCTACACACCAGCATATTCACTGACACTCAGTTCAATCTAGTGGTAGAGTTCCATGTTGGCGGTAATCATTGAAGGGAGTCATCCAATCATGTAGTTATTAAACTACTAGAGAATTTGAGGGCCCTGATGCAGAAGTACTAGTAGCAAGCTGATTTACCTGTTGGTAGTTTTCTTCAATAGAGGAGGGGGAGATGACCCTCCAATGTGCCACATGAATGACAATGTCATCATGATCAAGTTCTCTAAGGTATGTATCTAGGATTTCCAAATAATCGGCTTGGATGTTATATTATTGAGGAACATGAGTCACCTTCGGCAAAGAAGGGAACTAGCATATTAGCTGAATTTTCTGCTCTATTAAAAGAATGAGCTCTTATTTTCTAACAAATTAATCACCATTGATTATCTTTATTACTATTTCCAAGTATCCCTTAACATGAATATGGGGGACATCAATATATAGGGCCAACTCGAGACCAATAATAAGGGACTAATACTCTTCCTCATTATTGGTGTAACCCTCCGACAACAGTAATGAGTATGGTAAGACAACCTATGATGGAGTCATGAAAATAATCTTGAGGCATACGCTGTTGATTTTGGGGTCATTGATCCTAAAGTTCCAAAGGATTGAATAAAAATTGAGAAGGGGGGTTGAATTAGTTTTTCACTTTTATGAGTTTCAAATTTTTTAGAAACTTAACCACTGAAACCTATTAAGATTTATTTCCATATTATCTTTTAGTAAATAATAATTCATGAAAATGTACCCAAAAAAGTAAAGCACACAAGATTTACACGTTTTGGCATCTGTTTGAGAATCCACATCCTTGACATATCCACTCCCATTGGTCTATGAAAATTCACTATTTGGAATAAGTGAATATAACTTGTTCCAACTCCCTTTGGACACCTTTTATCTTTTTATAGAAAATATTATATTGACTCCCATCAGTTTACAAAGTTTCATAAAAAATATTGGGCCAAAACAAAAGAATTAAGACTTTGTTCAATTATCTCTACAAAAGTTCTTGGGTCTGATGACTGTGAGTTCGATGGCCTTCAGTCTGATGAACCTAATTTGATTGACTAAATATGATAAAATCAATATGATATTCACTTTCTCAACCTGAACTTCTCAAACAGTACTAAAAAACTCAGTTTGGTCTTTCTCAGTCTGATCGACTCAATACGATCTTCTCAAATTGATGTTTCTCTATCTTAATTTTAAAAACTCAAAATCTGCTCAAATTCCCAATACGATATTCTTCAATATGGTAAAAAAAAACATTCAGGTGTCTAGTATTCTTCTGAGATATCAATCCAAAAATAACTCTTACTCAAATTCCTCAGTTCTTTTCCTTTTCTGTTGTTCTAAAAAAGTTACACAATGCAAATTAAGTATGCCTATATTTATAGGAAACTCAAAAAAGAAAAAGTGGGAAACATAAATATGCTCCCCGTTTTCAAAAATTTCAAAACTCCAAAAATCACTCACATTTAAAATTCAACATTGTCTTATTTAAACCTTATCATATTTCTATGAGATTTATGCACAATTGAATAAACTAACTTTTCTTAAGTCTGATGTAACTTCCTCAGCTTCATCTTTCTCTTCTCATTATGATCTATCTTTCTTTCCCAACTCATTACAATTCTCCTTTCTTTATAAACTCATAATGATCTTCCATTATTTTTTATTTCATAATGATCTAACTATCTTCATTTTCTTAATATGATATGATCATATTAAACTCATTATGATGTGATTATCTTCCTCTACTCATTACGATCTAGATATCCTATTCAGATTTAGTCTAATTGAATCCTCATAATAAAATAATTCTCATTATGATGGAATTTTCATTATGATGGAATTATTATTATAATAGAAACTCCACTTAACAAGTTTGACATTCTTAAAACTTCATCATCATTACACATTCAGAATCCTAACAAACTTATGTGTCCAGTACTTCTGGACCTGATCTTCTATTTTCAGTTTTCTGAAACAAATATAATCTTTATGATTCCTCTATTTATTCAAAAGCTTTTATCATGATATTTTTTGTGATTTGTGAGAACTTCATGACTATCAAAGTAAAGACTAATTTAGTTTAGAAAGTATTCAAATTTTATAACTCCTGAATTCACTTTCTTCTTTCAAAACTTTTCATAAACATTGTAACTTCTTTACTCAGCAACTTCTGACTTTCTAAAAATCTCATAGTCTGATGAATATTGAACTTCATTCTAATGGATATAAGATTGAGGCTATGTCTGATCAACTGCTTCATCTTTCTAAAAACTCATAAGATCGGCGCTTTGAATATAGACATTCTATGTTTGGGTCTTCTCAATCCGATCTTCTAAGTTTGGAAAACAACTTTATTAAAAACAAAACTTTTCTCCTCGCTTATTATTGGTTTTTATCTTAAAGAAACATTCATCTTTATTACAAAGCTCATTAAAATGGACTGGATCTAATCCAAAATAATAAAAACATTCTCATACAAAAATGTTAGTTATCAATAAATACAAAAACATTATTAAAACAAATTATCACAAATGTTATTCAATATCCCTCTTTTTATTTGTTTAAAACCCTCATTAACAACTTTTCAAACTCTCAAAAAATTTTACAACTTAACTTTTGTAACCAACTCAAGATATTTTACTTTTACCAAAACACATTCTTTCTCAAAAAGATTTTTCTAAGACCACACTACTGGATAAAGTAATATTTTTGAAGGAATTATATCCCTTAGTGATATGAAAATTTTATGTCCATGTTAAGATAAACTTTACTCACTTCCTCACTTTTCTTATTCACAATATTTCCTTTTTCACTACCCCATTTAATGATAACCACAACTTCATATTCATAAAAGAAAGATAAGTAAAAACTTATTACAAAGTAAAAAATTGTTACTTTACCTCACCCCAATTTTTAACACAATCAGAAGAATGGTGGGGGTTCTTAATTGTGATATTTATAAATATATTAGATGAGGCTAAACTTGAAGTTGCAGACTCAACTCAACAAACCTTTATTTTGGCATTTCCATTGTGAAGATAATATAAATTTAATACGTTGTAGAGAAATATTCAAGAAAAAAAATATTTATCATAAAATATCCATTTTATAAGTACAATATTATATAAATGTGGTTTTTTCTTGAATGTTGGATATGATTTTTAGAAAGATCAATTGCACTCTAATTATCAGAAATTATCTTTAATGGTTAAAAAACATTCACTTTCAAGTCTTCCAGCTCAACTTTCATCTAAAAAATTTGAGTTCAATCCTGAGTAGCTGCAACATATTCAGATTTATCTATGCTAAAAGTTACTAAACTTTTTTTCTTACTATTCCAAATCACACAACATTCACCTAAGAAAAATGTTCCTCCTGAGTTTTATTTTCAATCATTACAATCTATAGCCCAATCGGAATCAATATAACTATGAAACATCATCTCAAAATTTATTTTGTATAACAACCCATGTGAAATTGTTCCTTTTACATATCTCATGATTCTCTTTGTTTCCAATATCTATGATTCTTTTGGATTACTTTGATACCTAGAACAGAAAGTTATAGGATAAACAATATCAGGTTTTGAGGCTATAAGGTAATGTAGACTTCCTAATAGCTTCCAAAAGTCTTTCTGAACCATATTACATGTTCACAATGTTTTGAGTGAACCATATTACATTTTCATAATGTTATGTATGGACCTGATCACATGTTCACAATGTCATGAAAGGACCTGGTTTCATGTCCAAAAGTTTATGCGTGAACCTTATTACATGTTCAAAATGTTATGCGTAAACCTCATTACATGTTCACAAGATTATGCGTAGAGTTGATTTCATGTCAATAAGTTTATACAAGGGCCAGATTTCATACCCTTAACTTAGTGAGTTAACATGTTTCTACTTATACATGTTCACAATGTTAAAAGCTAAAGTTTATGCCACATTTCCACATCTTATTCCTATGTTATGCTTTCATGTCTTATGCTCTCTATTACCATATCATTCATATCATATAAATTTTCAATCTCTATGCCATGACTCTTGATTATGATATTTGATATGAAGGGGTTGATCTTCTAATGATCCAACTATGTTCTCATACTCTTATGCTCATGATTATGATTATATATCTCTTTGTTTACCCTTACTGAGAATCTGATCTCACCCCTTTTGTATGTTTCCTCTCCCAGGGTTATGAATAAAGGATTTTATGTAGGATTACTAAAGTGGAATATCATTATGGATATGGGAAAGATCTTTGACCAAATTAGAAGAATGTGTTCTATGTTTCCAGAGACACTAAACTAATACGGTCCTCAAGCATGTACTTTTGTAATGTACTGAATATTCAGCTAAAATGATGTACTATCTGTATATATTAATCTCGGGTTTCTATAAATGTCATGGTTTTTTCTAGTTTAAACCATGACACATCGAATTTCAATATATCATAGTTTTATGCATAGCAATGCATGTGGAATAGAATAACATATGATTTGATTCTTTACTAATGTATGTGTTCTGACTCAATCCAAAAATCATTTCAATGATAGTAATTTTCACTAAATATAAACCATGGTATGGTTTCTATAAATAACATTATGGTTTGTGCCAGTGTAAAACAATATGTAATGAAGGTCACTACATCATGGTTTTATGCATGATAGTGCATATGTTATAAAATAACATGTTATTTATATTTTTCTACTACTTAAGATATCATAATTATTTTATAATATCATCTAATTATATTTGGTGTAATTTTAATGATGATATATAAAAAATTTGAATAGTTAAATATTTTTACCATGGTTAGAAAGGAATTATAAATGGTTTCTGGATTCTTTCATAATTCAAAAGTGTTTAATGTTTGGATTAATGAATTGATGAATATTTATGAAACATTCTATCAAAAATTATAATCCTTGAATCTTATAATATTTGGTTAATACTAGGATATTCTTATTTCATTATTATTATAGAAACTCTAAGACTAAAGCTAAACTTCTCACTCTCATTTTTATTGAATCCTTTATCCAATAGGTACAAAATATTTTTCCTTGCAGATAGTCCATTAAAAGTATTAGAATATTCATACATCCCATAGATACCCTAGAAGGAAAGGTTTCATTGGATACTTATTAGGGATCTATATTAAGCTCATATATATTTACACGGATATACCAATTAATCAGAGAAAAATGTATATACTTTATTTATGAATATTCAATAAAAAATGAATCGATGGATCTTGGAAAAATCGGTTTCAATTGATTTATTCTACTATGATGGGACAAGGGGTTTTTACTCTAAAACCCTATAATAGTATCGGAGATCCTTTCATGTTGTTTGAAATAAATTTTAAAAAAGATAAAGAATCTGGGTAAATTTAATTTTTGAAACTCCACAGCGGGATCAGTGCAGTCACATTGAGAGGTGGTGAATTGGTGTTGAACAATTTTTCTAAATTCATTTCACTTTAAACTTTTACCCTATTTTGTATTTAAACCAATGGATCAATTAATTTAGATGGATCTTATTATGAGTTACAAAAACAAAAACAACATGTAAAGTAGTAAATAAGAAAAGATGATAACACACACTATTTTTAAAAAGACTTACCCTGATGTGTGAATCTAATCATTGTTTTGTTCAGGTTGAAATTGAGACACAAATATCAACTATCTTTACCAATGAGAAATGGGCGTGGTGGGAAAAGCATGTGCGGGCTTGAGCCTATGCGGGCTAGACCCACAAAAGCCCGCATAAAAAATGGGTGGATATATCAAGTCCACCCCACCCCACAACAGATGTGGGCAAGCCCACAGGCAACCCACATTAATTATTATTTTTATGATTTTTTACATTTTAATAGGTTTGTAAAAACCCTCATGAAAAATAAGTGGATTTATGGTTAGAAATCTTGATAATGAGAATGAAAGATTAAAAATATAAAAATAATAATTTAAAAAATGATTATAATGAATATTCCAAATTCCATGTAATTATAAAATTGTCCATAATTAGCATAAAAAGTCCAAATTTTCAAAATAAAAGTTACAAATATAAAGTATACAACACTCAACAACAAATATAGAATGAGGTCGATCTCTTTCACATGCTTCTTCAATATCACTTGCACCCTTGTCTTCATTAATGTTTCCTCCAAATCCAACATCAAAACACACTTGAAAATAGATTTCAAAACAAATATAAAATAAAAGGAATATTAAAAAATATAAGTATTGATGAATTTGATTTTGATAAAAATATTATTAAAATATATGAATAAATGATAAATGAATGAATTTTTATAATTATCTAATTTTATCCAGAAAAATAATTTTTTTAATGTAATATTGATTTTTTTTAAAAAGTTTGATAATATATAATTTTTTTTGGACAATTAGATTAGATAATTTTAAATTTATTAATTATTCAAAAAAATTAACTAATTTAAAATGATGTTTGAAATATAATTTGATTTTGAATATAAATAATTATGGATCAAATATAATTATTCATAATTTTAAGAATCTCATTTATATAATTTATAATAATGAATTATTTTTGAATAATATCGTAGAATTATAATTATTCAAATATTTTAACATGATAAAATTAATGTGATTGAATAAATATTTTTGATGGTTTCATAATTTGTTTTATAATAATTATAAAATTTTATTATCTAATGAAATTTATCAATTCATTATTAACAAAATAAATTTAAAAGTTAATAACCATATAGATAACAAAATAATTTATATATGTTATAAAAATAATTTCATTTTTAATTAACAAATAATTATAAATTATATGAGATACAGAGTAAAAATATTGAAAATATTAAAAATTAAAATAATGTTATGATATAAAATAAATCCAAATATTAAAAATTAAAAAAAAACAATACTTACCTGCCAGTTGGAGGAGGAGACGGGCGTGCCCGGTGGGGGAGACAGTCATAGAGGTGGTGAGGGATGGGGAATACTTCGAGGATAGAGGGGTGGATGGTGGAAGGAAACGACCGCAAGTTGGGAGCTAAGCATATTGACAGTCCGGGGTGGTATAGTAGAGGATGCGGCGGTTGCATAGGAGGAGAGAGAGGGTTGGGGGATGGGCGGGGGTACAGAGGGTTACTGAGGAGGAAAACATGGCAGGGGTTGGGCAGGGAGGGGGTAGCGGGGTGTTGCAGACACTACTACAAAAAACGAACTATATCAGTGCTAAAAAAGGATTTAACAGTGCTAAAAACACTGTAAAGCTCAACGCTAATATAGGGGGTCCCATTTATCAGCGCTCCGAAAAGCACTGATAAAGGCCCCTTTTATCAGTTCTAAAAAAATCACTGATAAAAGACCCCTTTATCAGTGGTTTTTTTAGCGCTGATAAAGGTAAAAAAAATTAAAAAAAAATAACAAAAATTTAAAATAAGTCGGGGAGTGCTTTTATCAGCGCTTCACACCCCCTTTTATCTACGCTAGGAGGTCTCCCGCACGCAGCCCTTCTCGCACATCCTCATAAGTGCGCACCCCATTTGCTTCCACCCGAACTCGAACCCAAGACCTCCCCCCTTTCGCAGCGGCATCTTTACCACTAAGCCATTTTGTTTTGTTCTCTATTTAATGATATATCTATATATATATATATAGTTATATTTATTCATATATTGATATAGATTCATATTAATATAAATATTTTTATTCATATATTAGTATATATATATATATATATATTAATTCTTATATTAATATATTAATATATATATTTTTAGTTATAAAATTTTATACGTATATTTCTTTGTATATTAATATATACATATAAGATTAGTTTTAAATACATTTATGAAAAAATATGTTTTTATGTGTGTCTATAAATAAATAAATACATACATACATACATATATATATACAACACACATATATAGATATATACAACACACAAAGACACACACACACAAAAACACATTTATATTTACAAATAAATACATATATATGTGTATTTGAAAAGACATAGAATGTACATATAATATTAGTTTTAAATACATTTATGAAAAATTATTTTTTTGATGTGTGTTTATAAGTAAGTAAATAAATAAATACATACATATATACATATATACAATACACAGACACACACATAGACACCCACACACACACAAACACATATATATTTACAAATAAATACATATATATGTGTATTTGAAAAGCCATAAAATGTTAAAACAACCATAACATATAATAAAGAATTCCGTTTCGATGACACAACCAGTCAAATAGAATAAAATTAAACAATATTCAATATGATATGTGGTACAGGCCTAATGGACATCCGGATCAGAAATTATACTTGTTTGAATGTTAAAAAATCGGGGTATCCCGACTAAAAACTCAGTTTTGGAGGCATTCTGGGCCTTTTCTAGGCTCAAAAAATGCGACAAAGGCTTTTCCTTAGTCACTATCCCATAGATCTCATCACAGGCTTTGATTTGATATGCTGTAGAGCTCAAACGGACACCCGGATCAAAAGTTATGGTTGTTTGAAGTTTGAGTTACATTTTCTATATATTTTAGATCTTTTATTAATTTTTTTGATTTTTTGTGTCCTCAAATTGTTATTTAATGATTTTTAATCTATAATAATTAGAAAATTATTAATTAATAATATTTTTTTAAAATATTTTGAAGCCATTTTCACTAAATTTATTATATATTAAATGTAATAGTCTATTTATACGTATTTGGAACATATTTAAAAAATATATATTGTATTTATATCAATATAAATATACTTATATAAGAATAATTTTTTTTTCCAGATTTTTTTTGAAATATAAAATTTTCTCAGCGCTGATAAAGCCCCCCTTTATCAGCGCTACTAAAAGAAGCATTGATAAAGGGGTCATGCTTCCCTTTCCAGTTTTTGGCATAGTGGGAGGAGGGCCGGGGGTGGAAAGATGACGACAAGAGGGTGGATGATGGTAGGAATAGGGTGGGAGGGAGGAGGTGGGATGAGGAGGGCGACACTACATAGGTGGAGGGTGGAGGAGGAGGATGGCGTGGAGGTGGCGACAGAGAGATGGGGTTGACAACGACTTAGTAGGTTGGGGGGGACGTCCAGCAAGGGTGGGGATAGGAGGAAGGGGGGGGGGGATGGTGTGGAGGTGGCGATGGAAAGATTGGGTCAACTATGACTGAGTAGGTTGGGGGGAGGGCAGGGGATGTTGAGCAAGGGTGGGGTGGGGCTGGGGATGACTGCGATGATGTTGGTTGGGGGCGGGGATGACTGTTAAGGGTGGGGGATGATTGCGACAACATTGGTTGGGGGTGGGGATGACTGCTACGGCGTGGATAATGTGAAGTAGAGGGAAAGGGTGTGCGTGCGACTGTGTATGGCTAGGAGCTGAGGCTGGGTACTGAGCAGTCTATTAAATATAATTGAAACAAAGATATGTTAGAGTCGGGAATCAGAGAGTACATGAAGACTTTGTTCGAGGTGTGGAGTAAATGAGATATGCGGGTCGTGCATCATGCGGGTATTGGTATTATAAACATTAAAACTTAATGGGGTATAATTATTTTAAAAAAAGTATAGAGCCCACCGGATTTCCCGTATCCGTGCAGGTAAACCCACATAGGTTGGATACCCGTGTGAGCTGTTCATATAAGACCGCTTTAAATGGGGGTTATTTTTAATAAACCTACCCCACCTCAAACCCGACCCAAGCCCGCTTAGCCCATGGTTCTGCTTCCTATTTTTCACCGCAAACTATATTAGGCATGTGAATACACCAAGATATCTCTTGAAAATTCTAAACAGTCTCCTAAATGTTTTACAAACTCCCAACTGTTTTCTATTATTGGCTCCTACTAGTTTAGAATGGGTCTTTACAACGAACTTGTGAACAAGATCTTCAAGTTATTTTGGGATATCACTACATCATAATAATAAGATCTTCATCCTCAACAATAGGTCTTCGACTACCAAAGGGTAATATATTACAATTTCATGCACATCATACTCTTTAACTTAACTGAAACTCAAGATTTCTCTTTCGAATCCCCAACACACAAAATATGAATAAGTAGCAGCAATGTCATCTTTTCTCAACTATCCTCTTTTCCCTTTATTCCTCTTCTTTCTTCTGATTCTTTTATAACATACTGATATCACAGGATTGCTCTCTACACCTACTTTTCTTTCTTATTTCTTTTCTTCTATATTTTAAGATAATACCATAGTAGTACCTCATCAGCCTCCTCCTTCTTCGCTTATTCTTATTCCCTATTGAACATGATCTTCTCTACATAATCACATCAGCTTATATCTCTTTGATACATAAAATATTCAGAAAAAAATAAATGTATGCTTCTTATCAATTCTATCTCTTCTATATTTATATAATCACATGAATATAATTTCTATATTTTAAATACTAAAATTCCATGTTAATCTGCATCATGATGTTCACAACAATATCATTCAATTCTCTCAACATAATCACATGGGTATGATTCAAACAATCTAAGAATATTATTATTATTTGTATCAAATAGTATTATGAAAATACTCATCCTCTAATTTAAATTGGTTAAAAATATTATCATAATTTATTCCAGTTTTTATCTTTATAAATGAGTTAAAAATTCAATTTTAAATCCATAATTATCATACCAAGATCCTCTCATTTCTTCCCATTAATTCTCCTATAATGTTTTCTTGAATCACAACTAAATCATAATATTTAATATTTTAAAGTTGAAAAAAGATCTTTTAAATTGATTATCTAGATATATAACATTCTAAAAATTGGTTAACCCTTTGTATACCAACACTTACATATAAATCCTTACATATCATATTGATTTTCAAGTTAACTTTTTTTGTATCATAGTGAGGCTTGAGTACTTTTTCAAATCTTCTACATTTTGAGTTCCCTTATATATCCTCCTATGTGTACCCTTATATATATCCTTTGATATCTGGAAAAAATATTAGATATCATGAAACAAAAATTTTGCATATCACAGTGTGTCTTAGGTACTTTGTAAAATACCATGACCTATGAGCACCTTTACGCATTCACTATGATAACCTTTATGTATTGAGCATCATACCTTGATGTATCACAGTTTAACACAAGAGTTTTCCAATTTCAAGTCTTCAAGGTTTGAGTAACCCTTTCATACCCTGATTAATTTCAAAGGTAATCTTATGTATATATAAAGCTCTCGGAGTGACTCTTATATATCCATGTATCTTCTAACACATAGCCAATTTTCTAGTATGAAAGTGCTAGACTACCATTACATATGTAATGCACATTCAGGAGAACCATTACGTATTCCATGACTTTTCTAATATATCACTGTAACTAAGAATTATAAATCATTCAAAAATCATCTCATCTTAAATAATTTTTAGGGAATATCTAATCACTCCAATTCAACTAAAAACAAAAATAAATGAATTTAGTAATCTAGAAAACATTAACCAATCCCTTCAATAAAATTTCCACGGAATATTTCTTCATATTAATACTCTTCTATGAGTGTTTAAATGGAACTATATGTCCTCATTAATTCCATATTAAAACATGATCTTCTCTAGTAATCATCCAAGTGATGATATCTATATATTATAACAAGCTTCATTATAAAAAACATAGGGATGGTTACTTACTCTTCCATTCAGATTTACATTAGAACTTAGTATCTATTTTCTTTATCAATCACAATTATCATAAAAAACTCCATAAATATGTAATAGATATTTCTCTCTTAAATATCTTACCTTTTAGTGAATTTTATGGATTCATCACAAGATCAACATAAGAATCATCGAACATAATGGTTTCTTCCTTTAATTTGTTGACCCAATAACTCTAGGAAAAATATTCATCTCCTTATTATTTTTTAATCATTATAATGGAATAAAATAATATAAATTATTTTCCAACATATAAATTAATCCTTAACAATATGTGCAACAGAAGGTAACATATTCAACAATATCAGGAACTCTCCAAGATGCATCTCATATTGGGATCTTCAACATCAACCAACTCATATTGACAACTATCTTACTCATTGATAACAAATATAATCATTAAAATTCATTATGATCTATAATTTCCCACTTTGGATTTGCTGTTAATACCCCTAATCATCTTACATGAATTCATATCAATATATCTTCACCAGTTCCCTTACTATCTCCCCCTTATTGATAATAAATACAAAGGTGAAAGGGTAAGATAAAGTCATACTCATATCATCTTCTTCATAATTGAAATATCATATTACCCCATTTATTATTCTCCTCACTAAAAGTTACAACACGGGTTTATTTTGGGAATGGTGGAATCAAATTTCAATTAACAATGAACCCTAAATTAATCAACTCAAAGTCTACATGAGCTCACTAGATATAGAAAACAACAGTGATTAATCTAGACAAAAAATATATCCATAAAATGTTTTATCATGTGATAAAAACTTAAATATATATATATATATCTAAGTGACATTTAATTTATATAATCATCTTAAAAAAACTCATTAAAAACAATCATGTGAAATCATGTATCTCCCTATTCAATCTAACTTCTAACTAAACACATTTCTCCCTTTAATAACTAGATTCAATTCAATGAAAATGAGAATGGGAAAGTGAATATCATACATAAAATTCATCTTTATCTATAAATTCATGATTCACATGAAATAATAATATCCTAGAAACATTATTATCCTCTTAACTCTACATTAAGGGATGCACTTAAACAATCATTATAATGGGTAATATTATTCAAAAATAACTCCAAGAATTTCCTTCTAAGACAACTTGAAATGGTGCAAGGAGGGATCACGATACTAGTCAAATAATTCCATGATAGATAGCTCTTCATGATGTTTATTTATCTCCACATTCACCAAGATCTACTCCTAAATACATTACCTTTAATTCAAAAAAAAAATAAACATAGGAAAAAAAATATGGGAATCATTTGGATTCTCATTAGCTTCTAAATGATAGAAATAGGGTTAATATTTTCTTATCCATCCAAGCACCTCCTTTTATTTTACAATCTTGAGTATTCATGGGAATCATGGTTTTATTACATTTTATAGTTTTCCTCTCACGTGGAATTGTATTTTTCACAGGAGCTAGAAATGAACACTCACTCTTTTGTAAATTTCACTAACCTATTTTATTTTTCCTACTATACTAGACATATGATCATTCACCCCTTAGGAACATGATTGAGCTTCTTCTTATGAGTAAATTCCTTTTTAATTTAAATATTCTTAGAACATGGAATCATTGAAGAATTTTAGTTATTTTTCATCATCTCCTTTTATCAAGGTGCCTATATCATGCATTTATAAAGAGTTTGTCTAGTCTATTTTCTCCATACACAAAGTTTCTCAACAATATTTAAGTCACATTTCTGTGTAAATTTCTCTAATTCATTTTATTATATGTCTTCCACGAAACCAATCCTTTTATTTCCCTCTTTCATTGATTCTTTTATTTTCCCCGTATTTTTTATAAAACATTAATATACATGGAATATTTGAAAAGGTATATGGTGTGGCATTTTCTCCCATAGAATAATAATTTATTCTTTAGTGTATCATCTTTTAAAATATTCCTCTTAGGTCATCTTAGCTCAAAATATTTCTTTTTCTCATTCCCCAAGGTAGACTAACCTTATTTTATTTTATTATTTTTAAAAATTTGTGCACTTATTTTTCATGAATCATATAAATAATGCTGTATAGATTTATATCAATAATCATCCTCACAATGACCACATATATTGAAAATTAAAGAAAAATCAAGACTTCTAAATATATTTTTAATAAACAGATTGTTCCATTTCTATGTGACTTTCATCTACTTAGAAGGATTTATCTTAATCTCAGATCTTCTCTCCATTAATCAAGGACTTATATAATCTTTAGGAATTGAAAGATTATTCCAACATTCAATTTCCTTATGTCCAAACCTTCCAAAACACAAATAGTGAAAAATTAACCTCAATCTATTTCCTATGATCTATAGTCTAGATAGCTTTTTGAGCTTGATATTTTTGAGAAGAAACTCCATAATTTTGGGATCTTATTGGGGTGGTTCTCTTATTTTACATGATAACATATACACTTGATGTAATAGTTAATTTTTTACCATTTTTTCACCCATTTTTTTCTAAAATTTTATTACTAACCTGTATTAGTATATAAAAAAACATTAGTACACACAAAAATTTGTAGAGGAAGGGTTACATATTTCTTTGAGATTATAGTAGATATATCATTAAATGATATTAATACATTTTTACCACTATATTGGGTCTTTTTAAAATCAAAACTCTTATTATAATTATCTATAGTGGTTCTTCTTATTTCAGATTATTGGTAATTTTTAGCTTGTGTTATCTTCAAATTCCTTAGTTTTACTTCTAGTTCAAGACACTTCAAACTGAGGGTGTAAATTTCATCCTCAACTAATATCATTATTACCTTACATTTTCTTTCAATATTATTAATATCATATTTATGTATCTTATTTTATTCTTTTTATGAAATGTAAATCTCCTTAATTATTTTATATTTTATTTTTATTTGAGAATCCTTGACTCCAATAATGTCTTTCAATGTGTGGATATCTTCATTAATGTTTTTGTTAATCACACTATTCTCACTACATTATTTCAATGATTCCTATTTATATAGGAATTAGTTTTTCTTATAAATTAATAAGGATTTTTCCTTTTCCTTAACAAGCTGGGTGATAGTTTTTCAATTTTAAAACTTTTTATCCAATGATTTATCCATATCATATAATTCCAATTATATCTAAGTTCTCTCATCACATAGTCCCTTTATAAACTAAAAAATGTAAGTGGAAGCATAAATAGGAACATTATTCTAATAATAATTAATTTCATAGTAGATATATTCAACTAATTTAATGAAATCATATAATTTTTATCTTGAACTAGATTTTTGAATTGAAAACTTCTATGTAGAGTTAATATATGAAACACAGATTTGATTATTATTGGTGCCTAATCAAGGAATATACTCCAATGGGGGTTAAATCAAGTTATTATAGTTTTAAACTTTATCTATGATCTTGATCATATTCTCTTTTATGAGGAACATTATTCTCTTCTTTACTACCACTTTTGAGTGAGTAAAGTAGTAAAGGAACACATAAAATTTAACTTGGTTCACCCAAACGGGATAATACAAGGATCATGGATAGTAATTTACCAATGAACCAAATAAAATGAGACAAATTATGGAAATTATTTCATAATAGAGTGGTATCACCGACCCTGTGTATTCACTATCCAAAAAAAAATCTTTGAAAATATCATTATCCTTCTCCAAATATAGGTGCTCACTACTCCTTTTATGTTTTTCTTCACTATAAAATGTAGTTAAGAAAATACACTGCAAATAGTGATTCAATTTTTCACAAGTATATAAAAAATTCCAATTAGATAAGACTCATGGAATATCTTCCTTCTCTATCACCTTATTCTTTCCAAAAAATCCTAGAATTCCCCTCAAGTATGTATCTCCTTCCTCAAGAAATATTATGTGTAGTTTTTAGGAAAATTAAACCATCCTTATTTGATCCAAGGATTGGAAATAATTATTTCTCTTTTCTCCTTTATAAATCATGTAAGTTGTCATACACAATTTAATGTGATGATTAATATCCTTTTAAATCACATAAAGCCTCTTAAATTTCAAGCCATAACTCCCCTTAAAATTTCCATTTGAATTTTCTAGCTAGCTAAAAACTACTTTACCAAGATGTGGTATCTTCTTATATGTAATAATCATATTCCACTATAGATTACCTATATAATAACTCTCTACTATTGGGAATAAACTGATTACATATCTAATCCTATGTTGTGAATCATTTCACTATGGTGTGACCACCTATAATGGACTAAATCAACAAAATATTCCCCACATAGAAAATATGCTTCTAGTTTAATGATCTCATGATATCAACATGATATCCTCAAACACCCCTGATTCACAAATTTTTCTACAGCATTATTTCCAATTATTTCATCTATATTTGTGTAATAACACACTCTCACTCACCCTATATTCCCACATTAAAAAGGTATGTGGCCTCCATTACAAGGGTTGGTGGTGTCGGCTCTTTGATCGAAAGGGTATGATGGAATGTCAGTTTCTCCTTCTATGGATTCCTCCTTTGTAATGACCCAAAGTTTCATTAATGGAAAATCCTTCTTGATCTAGTTAAATGTATCTTTATGCAAAATGTTTTTATAATATGTCAACTTCTTTGGTTTTATGTTAAGAATTTTGACTGTTTCTAATATAGCCGTTGAACAGTGATCACATGATTAGTATAAATATAGGGCTTTAACAAATCCATTTTACTCAGACAAAAGAAGCGATGGCCTCATCCAGTAGAATTTCTCCGTACGAAGCCCATTTTCTGGAGCTTGAAAAAGAGGTGGAATCCTTGGGCTTCGCTCTTGACCAAGCCTAAGATGAGCTTCATCATTTCAAGCTCGAACGGGACCGTCCACGTGAAAAGTGGAAGTTGATAGGGATTACCACTCGAGCGATGTTATCTGAGCCACCCTAAGAGTCTTTCACCATTACACACCTTACCCTTAGGTCTTATGTGGCTGTTTTGAGGGGTTATGTAACAAATCGATAGTACTATGTTCATGTACATTTTTTCTTTGTATATAATATTGTATATACTTTCTTGTCATTATGGATACATTGTAAATATTTTTTAAAGTACAAATATTATTTTTAGTTATTATTTAATTAAGAATTATATTTTATTAAATTAAGGGATTTTTGAATTAAATAATATTTTAATAAAATATTATTATTATTATTAAATTAAATTTATTATATATAAATGTTCATATAATTTTATGAAAGAAATTGTAATTTTTATTAAGGTTTGAAAGCAATTTTTTGTCAAAACCCGTGAATTTTCGATAAATGTCGGTTTTTATGTTAAAAGTATAAATTAGCATATTTAGAAAATTAGTTAGATAAAATAAATGTTATTTATGGAATCAGGACCTCAAAATTATCCAATGGTGAATTTTTCATAATTTTCTGAGACAGTCAAATTTTTGGGTAAAAATTAAATATCGTTTAAATATATAATGTGTTTTATGACATCATATTGACCAAATAGTGATGTAATAAAATACTATAAACTTTATGTTCGGACAATATATGTTTTACCATTAAAATAATGTGATTTTTGGTTTTTTTACTTACTTTTCAAAGCATTAATGGACCCCTCACGACTTGATAAACACCTTGTCTTTTTTAATTGTTTTCCATGGGAGTGTGACTCACCTCCACATAAGCAACCCTATTATTTTAAGAAGTTCGGATTTTGACCTTATAAAATATTGTTTCCCACTTCCCTTTTCCAAAAACCATGGGAAAAAACCATGGGATGGTTTGTGGTTTGGATTAATTTAATATAAGGGGTCCCAAACCTAAATAATAAAGAATTCCTTCACCTTTCCTATATAAACCCACCCAATCCCCCACATCCTCCTCACTAAAATCCTTTGGAGTTCGTGCAACCTATGATCTACTCTCTCTAGAATCCTCCCAAGGTTCCCCAAGCTCCTAATAAGCCTCTCTCATGCCTCTCTCTAGCCTTTGGAAGCACACTTCCAAGTAAGGATTTTTTTTCCTTTCTCATTTTTGTCCAATTTTCTTAAAGTTGTTTTTCCCTTTTAATTTCAATTATGAATGTTGGGGTATGGTTTCTAACCTCCCCCATACTTCCCTATTATTGTTTTAATGATTGGAGACCCCTTTATCTCTCATTAAATTCCTCCCATGTACACCCGTTACTATGCCGAAATTCCGAAAGGAACTTCTCTCTCCTTTATTACATTCAAGAAATACTTTTGTATTGTGAATCTAAATTCCATTACAATTGTTAGGAAATTTATCTCTATGACCCCCTTACTTTCCATTTCATATAGATATTATGATACACCCCTTTATCTCTCATCAACCATTTTTTTATGAATTCTTATGTCATGCTGTTACGCTGCCGAAATTGCACCGATTTTCTAAGCCAATGCCATTGTGTAGTGAATACCATGCCCATTTCTCCATCAAGGGTATTCACCTTTATTAACATTTACTTATTTATTATAAAGTTTCATGTATGAATTCCATATTCCTTTTTCATGGAATAAATTATTATGTTTTATGAATCCATGTTTTATGATCCATGTGGCACACTTATGCATGAAATGAAATGTTTAAGAATGGTGCACCCTTATAGCGCTCCAATGCATTGGGTAAAGTATAGTATCATGATACTTCATGTGAAATGAGTGTTTACTCATGCTAATTCAAGTGAAAAAAGGGTTTACTCGTTCTTTATGTGCAATGAGGATTTACTCATGCTCCATGTGCAATGAGCCTTGGCTCATGCTAATTCCATGTTAAGTGTTGTTTCCACATTTCCATGTTATGATTTTCATGCTTTATCATGCCTTTATGTTCATGTTTCTCTTATGATCTATTGATATGCCTATTGTATAACATGTATTGTACTCCTCATGTTATTCCATGTGTACTCCCTTACTGGGCTTTATAACTCACCCTTTTCTTATACATGTCCTCAGGTTATCCCATGCAATGCTAAGTACAAGGGAATGTAGTGGTTATGTAAAGGAAGTTTTCAATAAAGATGTTGTATTTAATGTTTTAAGTTTTTATGTAATGATCCTAAGCCCCAAAGACACTAAACCTCTCTATCTTCTTTATTGTATCAAGTGAAGTTGTATGTAATAAATCATGTTTAAGATTGTAATAAAAGCAGGGTTGTCATAGTTGGTTTCAAAGGATAGGTTTAGTTATTTTTGGGATTAGGATTAGAAAACCCTAGTAAAGCCTTAGAGACAAGACTAAGTATAATAAAAACATCCCTATGTTTTGGTAAGTACTGAGTAAGTGGTTTATCAAACAAATACATCCCTGTCTGGATATGAGCAGGTAGAGGCGGCTCTGGCACTGATGTATCCTAGGGGTAAAACCTGAAAACACCGCTTTGAGCTAGACTCGAACGGGAACTGGTTCATGACAACGGGCCTTACTGTACTCTTTGTTACGAGACTCCCGGGGGATATGTTTTGATAAATTCACAATCTTAGTATGAACCCTTATTAAGGGAATTAAAAAGAATGCCCCTAAGAATATATGTTATGATGTAGATTATGAAAAGCCTAGATTGAAGCCTATAGACTCATGAGTTAAGGAAATAAAAGTTTATTTTTAAGTCAAAAAATTTTGTCTTTGGATTACCCTTTATGTGTTACCCCATAAATTTCCTTTTATTCCAGCCAATGGCTGGTAATAGGAGGACTCGGGATATCAACCGATGTGAAGATCAGTGTGATGACTGTACTAATGAGATGCCCAATCCCATCGGAGCGGGAATCGTGAAATTTGTCACACTTCTCTCTTAGATAACTCAAGATTTTAATAGAAACACAGGTCAAGAGGAATGTCCAAACCCCCCTAAGAAAGAACAAGTCGCTATCGAGAGCTTCATGAGACAAAGGCCTCCCACTTTTAGTGGATCATTTGATCCCACAATCGCTGAACAATGGATCAACTCCATTGAAAAGATCTTCTCCATCCTTCAATGTTCTGAACAAGAGAAGGTTCTCTTGGCTACTTATCGTGTGGAGGGTGAAGCTAATCAATGGTGGACGTTGATAAAAAATATGAAGCCTGAGGAGGATATCGAGGCTTTGTAATGGAAGGATTTCCGGAAGATGTTTTTTGATAAATATTTTCTGCGCACCCTCCAGCATAAGATGGAAAGAGACTTCCTTTCCCTCAAGAAAAAAGTTAAAGAATTAGTTGGAGCGTATGAGGAAAACTTCACAAGGCTTTCATGATATGATTCCGGCTTTGTCATTACCCCTGAATACAAGGTTGACTGCTTCTTGGGTTGGCTGAAGCCTAGCCTGCGGAAAGCATTAGTGATCCGTGACTTTGAAAGCTATGAGGAAATTGTTTGATGTTCCCTCAAGGTTGAAATGGAGATAGGGGAATCATATGGGGTATCATGGGGACAAGAAGCGTAAGGTGAATTTCAATGCTGGTGGTCCGATGGGTAAATCCAACGGTGCTAAGAAGACCCAGCACCCCACTTGCCAAAAGTGCAGAAAGAAGCACCTTGAGAATTGCCTCAAGGGGATGAGGAAATGCTTTAGGTGTGGAAGAGAAGGGAACCTAGCTGTTAACTATTGGCAAGAAAGACCCACGACTGCGACAGAGGAGAGGAATGCCCCGTTCGAACCTCAACGCGTTGTTCATTTCTACAAATGCAAAGAACCAGTGCATCTAGAAAATCAGTTCCCTAATCCAAAGGTTTTAGGAGGCAACCAACAACCTCCAAGGCAGCAAGGAAGAGACTTTGCCATCACATCTGCCGAAGTGAACCCCGAAAATGAAGCGGTGACAGGTACTCTAGTTATTATTTAAAGAATAGAGAATTTACTTTTTGATTCAGGTTCTACGCATTCTTTTATATCTTGAAAGATTAGTAGAAAAATCCCAGCACCCCCACAAACCATGGAAGTGAAGATGTCAGTGAGTACGACAAATGGGGCAATCATTGCATCCCATGAATATAAGTCATCCCCTGTTATAATCTGTGGATTGAATTTCCCGGCCAACCTCTTCATACTCCCTTTGGTGAAATTTTATGCAATTCTTGGCATGGATTGGCTTTCCTTATATAGAGCGAACATAAATTTTTGGGAGAGGGAAATCACACTCCATATGGAGAATCGACCCTCGATTCTTTACAAGTGTAAGGAGGAAGATGAATCTACTTTAGCTCCATCATCTCAAGCATGGATATTACTACCCTATGAGCATGCATATCTGGCTCAAATGATTGAGTCCAAGGAAGAAACTATCCTTGAAGAAATGCCTATTGTGAGGGAATTTTCTGAAGTATTTCCCGAGGAACTACCTGGTCTTCCTCCTAGAAGAGATGTTGAATTCTCAATTGAACTTATACCAGGGGCGATACTAATATACAAGACTCCATATAGAATGGCTATTGTGGAACTTGAAGAGATGAAGAAAAAACTATAGGAGAATCTGGATAAAGTGTTTATACGCCCAAGTGCTTCACCATGGGGTGCACCGGTCCTCTTCGTCAAGAAGAATGATGGGTCAATGCGGCTTTGCATCGATTATCATAAACTTAAAAAATCACGATAAAGAACAAGTATCCTCTGCCACGGATCGATGACTTATTCAATCAGCTTCGTGGAGCACAATACTACCCCAAGGTAGATTTGCGGTCGGGATATTGTCAAGTAAGGGGGAAGAAAAAATATGTCCCCAAGACTTCTTTTCGTACAAGATATGGTCACTATGAATTCATAGTAATGCCTTTTGGACTCACCAATGCTCCATAAATCTTCATGGACTTGATTAATAGAGTCTTTAGAGATTACCTTGAAAAAGTTGTGGTAGTCTTTATAGATGATATTCTAATATACTCCAAAACCAAGGAGGATCATGAGGAGCATTTAAGAACTGTACAAGAGACTTTGCGCAAGGAGAATATCTATGCAAAGTACAACAAGTGTGAGTTCTGGTTGAAGGAGGTCTTATTATTGGGCCATATCATCACATGTAATGGGATATCTGTGGACCCCTCCAAAATAGATGCAATTGAGGGATGGAAGAGTCCAACATCGGTAACAGATATCCATAGCTTCTTGGGGTTAGTTGGATATTATCGACGATTTGTGAGAAATTTCTCACGATTGTCCAACCCTCTTACCAAGCTAACTCGAAAGGGAGTAAAGTTTTCTTGGAGTGATGAATGCGAAGAAAGCTTCAAGGAGTTGAAAAGGAGGCTTATCACTACGTCCGTGATCACTTTACCCACAAGTGGGGAACTTTTTGTGGTATTCAGTGATGCTTCAAAGAAGGGCTTAGGCTGTGTGCTGATGAAGAATGATAAAGTGATATCCTATGCCTCAAGGCAGTTGAAAATCCATGAATAAAACTATCCAACACATGATCTGGAGTTGGCGAATGTGATCTTTGCCTTGAAAATTTGGCGACATTATCTTTATGGAGAGAAATGTGAGATATATACTGACCATAAGAGTCTTAAATATATATTCACACATGAAAGAGATTAATATGCGCCAGAGAAGATGGATAGAGCTCATCAAGGATTATGACTGTTCAATCCATTACAACCCTGGGAAAGCAAACAAGGTGGTAGATGACCTAAGTAGAAAGGACCCAGTGATTCAATCAATGATGAGAATTGAGAAGGATCCAATCTTCTTAGACTTTATAAAGATGGACATGGGAATCATAAATAAGTGAAAATCATCAATCATTTCACAAATGATTGCTCAACCATCTCTTTTGGAAAGGTTAAAGGATGCTCAAAAGGATGATGTTGGAATTCAGAAAAAAGTGGAAGCTATCGAAAAATGGAAATCCTCGGTGTTTAATGTTAATGAAGAAGGAATTGTGCGGTTTGGGAAAAGACTATGTGTTCCATCATGTCTGGAGATGAAGAAGGAACTTTTGGATGATGCACATATTTCAAATTTCTCTATTCACCCAGGGAACACAAAGATGTATCGAGATCTCCGAGAAAACTTTTGGCGGGAGAATATGAAGAAGGAGATCGCTGAATATACAACAAAGTTCTTGGCGTGTCAGCAAGTGAAGGAAGAGAGGCAGAATTCTATGGGGATGATGCAACCATTGCCCATACCATAATGGAAATGGTAGAACATCACCATGGACTTTTTCACCGGACATCCAAGGACATCCAAGGGAAACAATTCAATCTAGGTTGTTGTGGATCGTCTTACAAAGACTACACACTTCATTGATATTCGGGAGGATTTCTCTTTGGATCAACTGGCACAGATATATATCAAGGAACTGGTAAGGCTGCATGGAGTGACACTATCTATTGTGTCTGACCGAGATCCAAGATTCACCTCTATGTTTTGGAAGAGTCTTCAAAAAGCTCTGAATACTGAACTGAACTTCAGTATGGCCTATCATCCTCAAACTGATGGACAATCCTAGTGGACTATCCAAACACTTGAGGATATGTTGAGAGCGTTCTCAATGGACTTTAATGGAGGATCGGATCAACATATTCCTATGGTTGAGTTCTCTTATAATAACAGTTTCCACTTGAGCATCCAAATGGCACCATATGAAGCCCTGTATGGGAAAAGGTGCAGAACACTGGCATGTTGGGATGAGGTCAGTGAACGTAAGCTGCTTGGAACAGAAATGTTCAAGGAAATGGTTCAGAAGGTGAAAACCATTCAGCAGCATATCAAGGCAGCCCAGAGTCGACAGAAGAGTTATGCAGATAATTGTCGATGAGACCTTGAGTTTAAAGTTGGAGACATTGTTTTTATATACATATCTTCGTGGAAGAAGGTCATGAGGTTTGGAAAGAAAGGGAAGTTAAGTCCAAGGTACATCGGCCCCTTCGAGATTCTTGATCGTGTAGGGGCTGTGTCCTATCGACTAGCACTTCCACCTACCATGGCCAAAGTACATGATGTCTTTCATGTATCCCTATTAAAGAAGTACATACCAGAAACTTCATATGTACTCTCTTCTGAGGTGGTACAGTTGGAGGATGACCTTTCTTATGAGGAGAAACCAGTGAAGATCTTAGATCATAGAGAAAAAGTTCTACGAAATAAGATAATGCCCCTCGTCAAGGTGTTGTGGAGAAACCACAAGTTTGAAGAAGTGACTTGGGAATCAGAGTAAATGATGAATTTGAGTTACCCACATTTGTTTTAGTGTGGGAAAAGGAAAATTTTGAGGGTGAAATTTCTTAAGGGGGGAATATTGTAACGATCCAAAGTTTCATTAATGGAAAATCCATCTTGATCTAGTTAAATGTCTCTTTATGAAAAATGTTTTTATAAGATATCAACTTCTTTGGTTTTAGGTTAAGAATTTTGACCGTTGCTAATATAGCCGTTGAACAGTGATCACATGATTAATATAAATATAGGGCTTTAACAAATCCATTTTACTCAGACAAAAGAAGCGATGGCCTCATCCAGTAGAATTGCTCTATACGAAGCCCATTTGTCAGAGCTCGGAAAAGTGGTGGCATCCTTGGGCTTCTCTCTTGACCAAGCCCAAGTTGAGCTTCATCATGTCAAGCTCAAATGGGACCATCTACGTGAAAAGTGGAAGTTGATAGAGATTACCACTCGAGCGATGTTATCTGAGCCACTCCAAGAGTCTGTCACCATCCCACACCTTACCCTAAGGTCTTATGAGGCTGTTTTAAGGGGTTATGTAACAAATATATAGTACTATGTTCATGTAAATTATTTTTTTGTATATAATAATTTATATACATTCTTGTCATTATAGATACATTGTAAATAGTTTTTAAAGTACAAATAGTCTTTTTAGTTATTATTTAATTAAGAATTATATTTTATTAAGTTAAGGGATAATTGAATTAAATAATATTTTAATAAAATATTATTATTATTATTAAATTAGTTTTATTATATATAAATGATCATATAATTTTATGAATGCAATTGTAATTTTTATTAAGGTTTGAAAGCCATTTTTCTCAAAACCCGTGAATTTTTGATAAATCTCAATTTTTATTTTAAAAGTAAAAATTAACATATTTAGAAAATTATTTAGATAAAATAAATGTTATTTCTGGAATCAGGAGGTCAAAATTATCCAATGGAGAATTTTTCATAATTTTCCGAGACAGTCAAATTTTTGGGTAAAAATTAAATACCGTTTAAATATATAATGTGTTTTATGACATCATAATGACCCAATAGTGATGTAATAAAATACTATATGCTTTATGTTCGTCCAATATATGTTTTACCATTAAAATAATTTGATTTTGGGTTTATTTGACTTACTTTTCAAAGCATTAATGGACCCCTCAAGACTTATTAAACACCTTGTCTTTTTAAATTGTTTTCCATGGGAGTGTGACTCACCTACACATAAGAAAGCCTATTATTTTAAGAATTTGGGACTTTGGCATTATAAAATATTTTTCCCCTCTTCCCTTTTCCAAAAACCATGGGCAAAAACCATGGGATGGTTTGTGGTTTGGATTAATTTAATATAAGGGGTACCAAACCTAAATAATAAAGAATTCCTTCACCTTTCCTATATAAACCCACCCAAGCTCCCACTTACTCCTCACTAAAAGCCTTTGGAGTTCGTCCAACCTCTTCCATACTCACTCCAGAATCCTCCCAAGGTTCCCCCAACTCCCAATAAGCCTCTCTCAAGCCTCTCTATAGCCTTTGGAAGCACACTTCCAAGTAAGGGTTTTTTCCCTTTCTCATTTTTGTCTAATTTTCTTTCATATGTTTTGCCCTTTTAATTTAAATTATGAATGTTGGGGTATGGTTTCTAACCTCCCCCACACTTCCCTCGTATTGTTTGAATGATGGGATACCCCTTTCTCTCTCATTAAATTCCTCCCATTTACACCCGTAACTATGCCGAAATTCTGAAAGGAACTTCTATCTCTTATTTTACATTCAAGAAATACTTTTGTATCATGAATATAAATTCCATTACAATTGTTTATACATGTATATATATGAACCCCTTACTGTAAATTTTATATATATATGATGAGACACCCCTTTTTCTCTCATCAACCATTTTTTTTATGAATTCTTATGTCACGCCGTTACGCTGCCGAAATTGCACCAATTTTCTAAGCCAATGCCATTGTGTAGTGAATACCATGCCCATTTCTCCATAAAGGGTATTCACCTTTATGAACATTTACTTATTGATTATAAAGTTTCATATATGAATTCCACATTCCTTTATCATGGAATAAATTATTATTTTTTATGAATCAATGTTTTATGATCCATGTGGAACACTTATGCATGAAATGAAATGTTTAAGAAGGGTGCCCCCTTATCGCGCTCCAATGCATTGGGTAAAGTATAGTATCATGATACTTCGTGTGCAATGAGTGTTGACTCATACTAATTCAAGTGCAATGAGGGTTTACTCGTTCTTTATGTGCAATGAGGATTTACTCATGCTCCATGTGCAATGAGCCTTGGCTCATGCTAATTCCATGTTAAGTGTTGTTGCCACATTTCCATGTTATGATTATCATGCTTTATCATGCCTTTATGTTCATGTTTCTCTTATGCTCTATTGATATGACTATTGTCTAACATGTATTGTACTCCTCATGTTATTCCATGTGTACTCCCTTACTGGGCTTTATAGCTCACCCTTTTCTTATGCATGTCCTCAGGTTATCCCATGAAATGATAAGTACAAGGGAATGTAGTGGTCATGTAAATGAAGTTTTCAATAAATATGTTGTATTTCATGTTTTAAGTTTTTATGTAATTATCTTAATCCCCAAAGACACTAAACCTCTCGATCTTCTTTGTTGTATCAAGTAAAGTTTTATGTAATAAATCATGTTTAAGTTTGTAATAAAAGCAGGGTTGTAATATCCTTGGAGTTCATTTCCTATTCTAGGTATCCCTCATATATTTGATTCATATTTATAGAACTAATTCTCGGTACCATCTTGAGGTGGATTCTAGTTAATTATGATTCCTCTATCTTTACAGGGTAGTAACCTATAGTTTGTGTGAAAGGTAAAATTGGAAATATTTGAGTATATCAATACATTGGGTGTGATGGGAATATATAAAGTATTTACCTTTTTAAGTCATAGGAATCTATCATATTAGGCATCATAGGCATGGAATTCAATGCATCCTATGTCATAAAAGGTGTATTTAAAACTAGTGTCATAAGGAAGATGATGATTTTTTCCTCAGGCATCCCATGTTTATTGTATGGAGTAGAGATTCTGGATTAGGTCATAGATTTAGTGTATTGTGAAGATAGGTATGTCATAGGGTTAATGTATTATGGGGAAAGGTTGGTCACAGGTTTAATGTCTTGTGGGGACAGTTTTTTCATAAGTTTAATGCCTTGTGGGGATATGTTGAGAACAATTTTCATGTATTATGGGGATAGGTTGGTTACATATTTAATGTATTGTGGGGATAGGTTGGTCACATGTTTAACATCTTGAGAGGATAGGTTTTTGGGTTTTAGAGTGTTCTTATGAGGAATATTATCACACAACGGGGTTGTCACCTCCCATGGGAAAGACATGCAGATTTAATGTGGATTTTGTCACAATGGTATTGAATCTCATAGGGGACCCCCATATGTGCTAGGATGCAGGGATTGAACCACATGGTAGTGTCTTATGTATATCAGGATTGGACCTCAGTGAGGCATCCTACATACCCTATTAGGAAAAAGGGATCAAAACTCATGTAGTTTGATTCCATATTTTATGATCATGTGATAGGGATGGTCCTTGAAGGTTAACATCATATGTTTATGATGCTCACATCATAGAAGAATCATAAATAAGGGATATTTTGGGGATTATGCATGTGAGTTACCCAAAGAAGGGGGACCATCCCATGGTGGGGAAGAATGGTGTGGGGATTACACATGTCAAATTCCTAGAGTAATAGGATCATCCCATGGGGGGTACGATGGTGTGGGGATTACGCATGGGTGTTGCTGAAAATTGGAGGATCGTCCCCTGGTAGGGTAAATGTTTTCATCCCATGATGATTGTACATGGGGAATCATGTGATAATTTCATGGGGTAATTCTATAGTTTAACATTGTGTGATGATGATGTTGTCATACAATTTAACATCATACAACTAGGACATTGGGATATGTAGTTATATATCGTATGACTCAGAGGGTCGGAGGTCCTATACTTTAAGAGACAATTTTCAAGTAATAGAGGAATATATAGAATAAATCCTCTACACTAGGAAATGTGAGTGGTTTCAATTAATTATTCAAACTTCAATCTTAAATGTTTACTGTACAAATGCCTCTGGGTGGCATGTAGGGTAAAAATTCTCTAGAGGAGTGGAAATCAGGGTTCCCAACATTAGAGTGCCTATTTATAGGATCAATAGGTGAAAAAACTATCCATTACATGCTTGGATATAAAATGGCTGACACAAGGTTTGATGATACTATTCTTTTATAAGTTTGGGGCATGTACACACCAGGTTCGAATGGGTATAGGGCACCATATCACTCAATTCTCATGAAATTATGTATTTTGAAAGGAGGCATCATGGAGAGGCTTTGTGGATGGGTTTCATGAATTCTGGGCTCATGAAGGCCAAGTAGATCATTAAGGTAGGACCTTTATAAAAATTGGTTGTTGGATTTGGTGTAAAGTATTAATTCCCATGGTGTAGGTTTTATGATGGATAATTATATCATGAAACCCCAAGATACATGAAGGGATTTATTATTCAATGAAGGCTAAGGGTTTTCCTGAAATGTTTATCTACCATGTCCTAAAGTACTCAACAACTCATGGGATGATGGTTTAAAAAATATGGCTACCTTGTGAAATACATCTCCTCTTTAGATCATGAAATTTAGAGCTCTATGAATTCAAATATTTGGTTAGAATTTCAATGGTCACATACTTTGAAATTTTAGATGGGGGTGTATTTATAGGCTTGTAAGAGGGAAGGGAATAAGTTTCCAAGAATATAGTTGTTTTCATATAATAATATTACTTCGGTGATGTCCAGAGAGTTCCATGAACTGAAAAATGTTACGTAGAGGTTAATTCCTCAAACCCCCATGGCGGTCGATAACATCCGTGAATGGATTTAAATTGTCTGGAGGTTTCCTCCTCAACCTCCCTAGTAGACTACAAACTTCATGAGGTTCTATATATTGGAAAAGGTTTTAAACTTCATTAATGTAGACCCTTATGTGTTTTTTCTAGCCGTTTTGGCCCGAATTCACTTCAAACCCGCCATGTATCCCCCAATGTTTTCCTTGAAACATGTTTTCTTGATTAAAAAAATTCCCCAACATGAATGGGAGCCAAAATGGGAGAGGTGGGTTTAATTTTGAGGGGAAGCCACCAATATTTGATGATCTGTGATCCCTATTCACAAAACACAACCTAACCCTATGCCTATAAATAAGGGATGGATCTCGGGGGTTATGAGATTTTTCAGAAATATATTCCAGTGATCTCTTTTTTCAAAACTCTTGAACTTAATGATCATTCAATGATTTCAATCCTTACCAATAGTGAATCTATGAATCCCTTGTGAACAATAATTCAGTATACAGTCCTTTACAAATACTATAAACCTTTGAAAACTCAACCTTGATGACTAGACTTTCATGAAAATTTCCTATAAAATATTCAAAGTCTTGAGAAATGGATTTTGATGGTGTAAATGTTTTAGATGATCATAAAAGGGAGATATCTAGAGACCCCGTGATTAGGGGGATCTTTAGAATGGAATCAGAACACAATACCCTGACCAAAATACTAACAAAATAATAGTAAGAATATATAATGTGCAAGAGGATACCATTGTATGGATTTGGATTGAGGGATGATGTGTTCATTCCCAATTCTGATTGAGATTCAACCACCTATTGTTTCAAGATATAGTATGGGTTATACCAATGGAATAGAGCTACTGGGGGTCACATAGTGAAGGGTCATGTGTCGATCACTACCCACTCCTTTTGAAACCCATTTGTTCAGGATCTCACTCGTGTTGCACATATAACAACCCATTCTTAATGTACATATACATTACATTAATTTTGTGGAATACATAAAATATTACACAAATAGAATGCCAATGATCGTATTAGTTTAGTGTATTTGGAAACATGGAAATGTAAATGTTGATACAGGAGTGAGCTACATTATCTCCCACTAGGTTATTCATCACTAGAACCCTTCTTATACACAACATAAATAATAAATATCTTCATATCCTATAGAAGGAACCATTAAAATGGTTTAGCTTAGATTCTCAGTAAACTAGGGGGATATGTAAGCATAAACATGATTATAAGGGTATGAGAATGTGATCATGACATTTAAAGATCAGACCTTGTATATAAAAGATCACAAATAGAATCATGGAATAAATATTTGTAGTTCATAAGACATGAATCATAAGGAAATGAGGAACATAAGCCATGAAAGCATAACATAGGAATAAAACATGGAATATGTGGCATACACATAAACATAGAAAATCATATTTTAAGGATACCAACCAAGACCTTAATGGCATGTTAGGGTTGGGATAATAACCCATGTGCCTGATTTAGTTTTCAGATTTTCTCCCGTGTTCCCTCTTTTATCAGGTTTGGGAGGCCCTCCCATGCACCCTATTATTTTGATATTGGGAAGTTCAATTTTGTACTCTCTTGATCCAGGATTAAGATGCCCTCTTGTTTCAGTCTTGGGATTCCCTATCATGTACCCAATTATTTTAGGCTTGGTATGCCCTCTTGTTTACCCTCTTGAGCTCATAAAAAATTTATCATTACCCAATGCATTGGAGGGAGATATAGGTCCCACCCTCTACATGATAAAATCATACATATATGTGCCAGAAGATATCATTCCATGTCCCATAAAAATAGACAGGTTTCATAAAAAAAATATCATAACCCATGAAATGAAATGGGTATCATAAACATTTAATCATATCATAACCTGTGGAAAATATATAGGTTTCATAATCATTTCATCCGTAAATAACCTTTGATAAGTGGTGGGGTTCATAATAATTTATCATGGTATAACCTATTGAATAGAAATTGGTTTCGTAAGAATATAACCCATGTAAGAGGAATTGGTTTCATAAAAATATAACCCATGGAAGAGAAATGGGTTTTCATAAACATCATTCCATCAAAACATAAACCATTTAGAGAAAGAATATGAATATAACCTTTGGATCATTTCCCAAAAAAGCATGAGTAATACCAACAGATGTCATCTTAGATGGTAAATAATTTTGAAGTATATTTTAAAAACCTTTCTTGAATAAATATCTTTTCTTATTTGGAAAATTATTTTTAAAACATAAAAACCTTTGAAAACTATTTTCATAAAAATAAACTTGAAAAATTATATAAAATTCTTGAAATCATTTTGAAAACCATTTTCCTTGAAAAATTATAAAAGAAGCTTGAATTTTTTTTGAAAACCATTCTCCTTTAAAATAATTTAAAAACTTATAAAATAATAATTTAAATAATTGAAATCAATTTCCTTGAAAATAACCTCTTGAAAACTTATAATGGAAGCTTTAAAAATCATTTAAATAACTTTTTAAAAACAAAAACTTTGTGAAAACATTTTTCATTTAAAACCAATTTAAAATAATGAATTTATAGAATATTAGGGAAAAAATTATTTTTTTTAAAAAATAACATTGTAATCCTAAAAAGGAAGCTTCAAGATAATGATGGTTTTGACGGTGGTAAATTCGTTCATGCCGAACATTCCTTTTGTATCGTAAAAAGTTTAGAAAAGTGCCTCAACCAGAAAACAAGAAGAAGATTACTTTTTAAGAACACTTTTTTAAGTTAAAACATGGGTAAAATGGTATTTTAAAAATCATAGGAGACTAATATAATATTTTTGGAAACCTTTTTAGATAACATGGTTTTGAAGGAACATAGATTCCTGACTGAAGAGAGAGGTAAATTCAGGCTTTCTTAAAAACAGTTTCTTAACTATCTTATGTACCAACGAGTGAAAAAATGGTAACAATACATGAATATATTAAGAATAACCATAGGATAATAAAATTCATGTGTGTTTTTGAGATATGGATCATATGTTTTCATCAAAGGAAGCATAATCATAAACAATCTCAAAACGTGATAAAATTGTTTCAATAAACTCTTACCACTTAGTAACTTTTAACCATACACCCCATTTAATAAAAAGAAATTAAATTATGATTAAAATATCATTAAATAAATTATATTAATTATATAAAATTTCATAGGTAGTTTATATAACTCATGGAAAAATATAGGTGCCTGACAAGGCATGTGTCTTGAAAAATACAAATTAAGACAAAATTACTTTATAGATTTGGTAACTTTTGAAAAATAAACCCCATAAAATAAAGATGATAAAATTGATATGTAAATGACCATAATATTAATTAAAATAATCATAGAATACATCCATGGTTAGTATAAACACCACACAAAAGGAATGGGTGATGAATAAAGCATGTATCTCACAGAAATAAAAAGTGAGATGAAATTCCCTTAACTTGTGTCTTGACTCTCATCATAATCATTCAAACCCCATGTATAATAATTTTATGTTTCTTATAAATATTTTACATAAAAATATTCTTATATATAATAACATTTATGGTTTGATTATGACTTTATATTATCCACTTGTTAACAATTTCATGTTACGGTTACGCTTCGGGTAATATTCGCTTTGTTTTTCACTTATGTATTAATTTGTTATATCTTTGATCCTTATACTTATATCAGGATTTATGGAATTTAAAAAATAATATAAATACGATTAATATTAATTTTATTTCTATTATAATAATCTATATAATATATAAGTATGAAATGAAATACACCATTCATGGAAAGGAAACCCAATGCGAAGAGAGCTCCAAGGAGACCCAGTGTCACATGAAATATTTCTAAGATAATTTTCACATAGTATAAAGTCATGATGCATGGATCATGGGATTTTATTTTAATATATTCATGTGGCATAATGTATTTGTCCCGACATTAAAATAGGTCCAAGGATGCATGTGTCCACATGATACATCATCGAGACAAGTTGCACATAGTTTAAGGTTAGTATTCTTGGACTACAGGGGGAAAAATTCCATCTAGGGAATGCCTATACGTTTTAACCATTCTTGAGGAAATTACCACTATGACTCTTAATCCCACATGAACAATGATCAGTGTGAGGAAAAAGGAGTATTAGGGTGTTCCACAGTCACAAGGGGAAACATAATAAGGGTAGGAGGAAACCAACCTACTAAGCCTCCAATGATGCCAAATTTCTTGGCCATCATGTTCAAACACATGGGGAATTGATCCCAAGGGTTTTGAAACTTCATTAGAACAATGAGAGTTGGAAAAGAATTTAAATAAAGAATTACAAGACTTATATCATGAAAGTGGTGATCAAAGGGTATGGAACGACTATTTACCATGTTCAAAACACATGTCCCTCAACCTCATTGGTCATGAATAGGATGAAAAAAATTATATAGTAGACCATTGACCTTGTTAAAAACGTGGAATACATCAAGTATCATTCAAGTTCCTTCAATTTCTATGCCTAGGACAATTGGTGAGCAATTGTGGATAGAAACCATTATCCCTAAGGGGACCTATTCATCCTAGTGTAATGATAATGATCCAAATCAAAAAGAGCATGAAATGTGAATGTGGGAGTGAGGAATTCATTAGTGGAAACTAAGTTTCCTGGGATCTATTTTTCCTCATTTTCAAATGCATCATATGACTATATCGACATGAAATAATTGAGCCTATTATGGAGTGGTGAGACCATAGATTTTGTTTACAATAGGGATGTACTGAGGATATGATATTTGGTCATCTCTATGTATCTCATGGATGGGGAATCAAGCCGCATGTATTTCTTGAACATGGAATGGTAGCAGAGAAATTCTGAAAGAGTGGAATCATCTCTAACAAAGACACTGAGTCATCCCAAATTTATCATAAGGAATATTATGTTTATCACATAGGTTAAGGATACATTTTAACATCATGTGATGAGTATATTTGTTTCATTCATCTCAAAATTTTCATATGAGGCATCCTATCTTTATCACACAGGGTAAGGCTACTGTTTAACGTCATGTGCTGAGTACATGTGCAAGACTTACACATTTATCTACCCATTTTTTATCCCCAGTGTTGTGGGGAATATCAATTCACTAAAAAATTAGAGGATTATGATTGGGACTTACACCTAAAGAGAAGGTACATTGGGGTATTTTTAGAGTGATAGGGATGTTGGTGTAATTTTATCTATATAGCCATTTTTGTTTCCTCTTTATATAAAATCATGAGGTTGTTTCCCATAAGAGTGGAGTAACCATGATAGCTAGTTGTAATAAGGATTTCTTGTACAAAAGTCCATAGGTCCAAATATTAGGGAATTTAAACCTACCCAAGGTGGTTGTGATGAATCTATGGTTGATCATGAATATGGGAGATCTAGGCATCACTGTGTATCCCATATAATTAGGAATCAAATCATGTGTAGTTCTAGAATATAGTGTGGTGGAAGAATGAAGTCCTAAGTGTGAGGGGTTATCCTCACTGGTGAGGATGGGATATCTATTTTTTAGTTTAAATTATTGATCAGGAAGACGTTGGCTATGCAGTTTAAGGTCATGTGGCTAGGACCACAGAGGATTTTGAAAATAGATAAATTCATGATCTTTAGACCATGTGAATGATTGTTTTGAGGATATTTACATAGAATAAAATAGGTAAAAACATAAAATAAATAAAGGGAAAAATAATCCCATGCACCATGTACATATCTCAGAACAAGATGTACAAATTTTTAAGGTCATAATGTTTGGACTATAGGTGGGTCCATGGGTCCAAATGTTGGTGAATATGGTTTCACCTGGTAGGGATATTTGAGGTTGATCATGAAGATGGAGGTTCTAGAAATCACTACAGATATCGTGAAATTAGGAATCAATCCACTCATATTTCTGTAATATGGTGTTGTGGGAGACCAACACCGGAATGATGGAATCTTCTATAAAGGGGACATTGAATCATATCATAGTTATCATATGAGACATCCTATGTTTGTAACATGGGGTGAGGTTATAGTATAACATCATGTGTTGAGTACATTTTGTTGGTCTCATATTTTTCATGTGATGCATTCTATGTTCACCACATATGTTAAGGACAATGTTTAACATCATGTGTTGAAAATGTTGGTTTTGATCATCTCGCATTAAAAATATGAGGCATATCATGATTTTCACATGATTTAAAGTTGTATTTTAATGTCATGTACTAAGGAATTTGATTTTGGACATATCTAATTTTTCACATGAGGAATCCTATGTTCATCACATAGGGTAAAGATATAATTTAACATCACGTGCTAAGGATGTTTTTTTTGGTCATCTCACTTTTGTCACATAAAGAATCCTATGTTCATCACATATGGTAGGGCTATAGTTTAACATCAGGTGTTGAGTGACAGTATTAAGGTGGACAGAGTAAGCTGGTGGGATTGGAATTTTAAGATTTTTATCACCGTAGCGGTGAAAGTTTTCATCTATGGCAATCTGAGCCACAATACAATCCAATGATCTCACATGGTTTATCTAAGCATGGTATAAATAAAATTGAATGAGTACCTTATTTAGATTCGAATCATGTTCATCTGCCGCACATCACCGATGACTATTTCTCAATGGATCCTATGTCTAACCCCTATATATATTCTACACATGCTTCAATAATCTATAAACACATAGTTCATTGAGTTTTAAGTGCTAGCACAGAGATCCAACAATCTCTTTGATATCATGATGATCACCGTGGTCCCCTACCTTCGATCCGTCAAAGGCACTTTGGATTGATTGCTCTGAGAGAGAGACTCCCTCTCTCTCTCTCTTGGATGTCGGAGGAGAGAGAATATCTTATTCCAAATTAGTGACTAGTAAATAGAATGAAGCTCCTCTCCTACTAATATGGTTATTTTCATAAAATACTAGGATAGGGTTCTCCGACCCCCCTGGGGATTTTAACATCTAATAAATATGTAATAAATATTAATTATGATGAACTAAGTGAATCATAAATATTATTTATATTTTATCAAATACCTATAATATATATTAAATATATTATATGATAATCTTGAGTAATTGACTCGACTCGTAACTCCCAATAATATTAAACTATCCTAGAATATTAAAATAATATTTTTTTAAATAATATTATTCCTCTTATTTACTTAAACACTTATAAAAACTTTTAATAATTAAATTCAATGAAATTATTCTTTACTTGGATAATAATGGATTTATTTATTTATCGGTGATTGATAACTTGGAAAACCCTTAAACCCCTTGGTGGGGACCACTATGTTCTATATACCTATTCACTAGAATTGGGATGATTCTTGAATATACTATTGTGTGTAACCCTCTAGGACCTTATCTTAATATTAGTTAATTGTAGTCACAGAATAGGAGCAGAGTCCAGAAACCCATCAAGGAACCAAAAGAGATTAGGAATATTTATAGAAATGAGAACCAAGCTATGAACATGCACAGTTTAATATAATCTCTTTGTCTTTAGATATTTCATAATGTTGGATTCATACTTGTGTCATCATACTTTCTTTATTTATTATTTATTGATATAATTTGATGGATTTACCCTCGAATACCATGGACATGGATTTATGAAGGTACTGCAATCCTAATCATCCAGGCCTGAGGTATTACCTCCTCAATCCATAAATGACAAATACATTCTTGATAATTCAACCAATGTTAAACCAGAAATGATGCACCCAACACAAGCTACCTCACCGTGATTTCATTATCACAGTTTTTTCCTTGCATAAAACTACATGATCAAATTCCAAACATTGATAATGATCTAAAGTTAGGAGACCAGTACACATGTCTGTATATATGAATAACCAATAACCCCCAAAACATGTGGTGTTCCTATTGATGGGTTTGTCCCGATGATCTCAACTATAAGATATCACCAAGTGAAAAATTCAAGATAATAAAGCACCTGATAGTTAGACATCAACTGTGTCTAATTAGTATGATGTATCTATACCATAGGACATATGTTTCATATTAATATCATGGTATCGCGAGGTTCTCATTATAGACTATGTGATGCTATAACCTTTTGACATGACAAATAATCTTTGTACATTACCATTAAATAGTGAATGCATCAATGTCTACACTATAATGGTTAGTGTACATCATGAATATCTCATTGTATACAAGAAATGGTAATCGAAAATTATTGTTCAAGTTGGGTATAGGTAACACACTATTACAACACTCCCACTTTCACTAGATCCAAGTTGTTAACCATCCTTGTTAGCTCTCACTTGATTAAGATCATGTTTCTACTAATTCAAGGATTTATTTATTAGGTATTCCACATCTCTGTTGCAATATTATTCTACTATGTGCGACCTCATCTAGAGTAAAACTCCTCAAGAGATGTAAACCCAAGTGTATTCCTTTTTTTAAACTATAAAAACTTGACATATTATCTAGTAAGAGTTTCATAATTTACATTATGATAATACTTTACTTACTAGATGCAGTTCCATGAACATGAACAAATCATTGTGTATTTTAAACTACTTCTTAGATAACTTAGAAGCTACAATGTACTTGGTATTTGTAGATATGACTACCACTAGCTTGAATGATCTTATCTATCTCATTACCTTATCATGATTGTGATATTAGATCACATTGATCTAATAGGTAAACAAGTTTGTGTCCCCTTGAAATGAGTATACCTTCCTATCCATATTCTAGGAATATATCCTCTATACTTGATCCCAATTATAATTGTATTGTTTAGACTACTTCCCTTGTAATTCTCCAAAATGTAACTGATGTTTTCCTACTATAAAGTGTATGTTTTCAATATCATTTCTTGTACATATCATGGAATAAGTGATTGATCCATCACTAAATCATATACAATTTCAACTCACCACTTTAATCTCCTCCCATGTCTATACATGTATTCTTGGAGAGATATATGTCATGTGATACTGGTAATAATTATTTCTCGAATTGTTCAAAATTTTATTTTTCAATGCCATGTTAGTATATGTACTATTTACAAGGTCTTAGGAACTATTAGATCAAACCGAGTAGATCTTATTCCATAGAACATTGTTTTCTATTTTAAGTCAATATTTAGAGTATTTCTTTTATTCTATTCTTAACTAATTGTAATACTAGTAGTTTGTTTCCATATGTTACCAGACACATTTTTCTTGGGAAACTGTGATACTCCCACTAACATTTTGTATGCACAAGGAAATGATTAATTCCAAATGAATGTTCTATGAATTTTTTTCTTACACTAATAAAAAACTGGATTTAATTAACATTAATCCCTTATTTTCATTTGATGGTGTCACCATCCATTTCTAGTTTCACCATATAGATGATATCCATTATTCATGGTCTTGACATCCAATGATCAATAAAATGATCATAGAAATTATCTTTGACAAGTAAACTTATAATGAATTTCTACATAATGACTAGGTATAACCAATCAATCCTTGTTCTTACCATGCTTGTTCCATCCCTGTATAATATTAATTGAATACGCACCACACGATTCAAAATTATAAACCTTCTAATACTTTGATACTTGTAATCCATTATTGAATTTTAATTGATCTATTCAATATTATCTAATTTCTATATACTGACTACTTATAGGAATTATTATTCACAATGAAAAATGGATCAATGACTTTAGTGAATACAAAAACATCACCATGGTTTTAACCATTCTACAGAGTATGTGTCTCTAGAACATTCCTCTTCCAAACCTCTTCTAGAGATTGTTATTTTTCTAACTATTTGTGCATCTTTATCATTGACTAAACCCAAATAAATCTTTCTCCCACTATCTTAAGTAGAGATGTGAACCCTTATATATAAATACAGTCTATTATATAGACTATAACTTTTATATCATAGGTATTTATGTAATATATTAATAAACTTTTAGTTTTACTTGAAAAATAATTATCTTTATACAGTTGGGTATATAAGTCTTTCATTTTATATTCATCAGGTTTTTCCTATTATTAAATTATCACTGGAATATTGGATGAGTATGAGACACCATAAAAACATTCATTTATGAACATGGAATAATTTATCCTTGTGTCTAAAGGACACATGATATTAATATTTTGGTAATACTCAACAAAATTTCATCTATAATCATTTACTTGGAAATTAGAAGTTGTGTTCTTCTCACCACTGACTTAAGAAACACCCTTTCTTATCCATTTGGAGAATATACCTTACTTATAATAATTTTTCTATACATACTTGTTTATTTTATTCAAATACACACATTTGATTGGAATATTGTATTTAATACCCAAAAAGTATAATAGATAGATTCCATACTTGATGAATATACCTGAGGAATAAGAAACAACTTACTTCTTTAATTCATTTCATTGAATTTAAACTTACTTAGATTTATTTCATGATATGAGAAGCAAATAACCTATTGTTTAATATATATTTCTTTGAATGATGTTGTGAAGGTACCTTTTGAATTCCACTCACTATTTGAATTATCACCTTGTCTTTCAACTTGTGCACCACAAACACTAAATATTAATAATTCATTAATGTTCTTATTTAGTGGGAAAACCTTGCCTAAAAGGTAATGAATCATTTAATCCATCGAATTCATTTTTTTAATTATAAATTAAACTAGAGTAATTTGAAAAATAATGATATTAGAAAGGGATCCATTGAAAGATTGTGATCCATCTTGCATTTGTTACATATCCAGTGTAATCATCAACTATTCATATATATGATTCACTTTCTCCTCACATGCTTCTTAGAGATGTGACTATATACAATATCATCCATGTCTTAATGTAGTATCCACAACTAACATCATATGTTGACGATAGCATTATGAAATAACCATCATACGTGTAATACATGAGTCTACTATAATAATTTTTACTCCCTCTATTCCTAAGGTGGTTTAACAGGTTGTGGAGACTCCAGTACCTTGAATTTCCTTTATCATAATGTTTTGTGAAAGCACTTGTATTACTCTTGGAAATTTGTGCTGGATAGGACATTGACTTTTTCTAATATTATCACAATGTTCTTTTGGTATTTTTTGAAATTTTCTACCGAAAAAATCTTGACTATTGGTACTTTCATCTTGATTATAGATTTAGTCATTATTGATTAATTAATTAAATCATTAAATTTCTTACACTATCTTATTGAATTCTAGGAATCCTCTCTATGAGAATCGAAATACTCTATCACTTGAGTATTCTAGTGGTAAATATCATTGAACCTCCCCTCATAGTCTATAAGTAATGGTCGTTCCACTACTCAAAGAGTTCAAGGTAAGCGTTTTACTGCCCGACCACATTAACTTGAAGTTCCTTGATCTTTTGAGTGAATTATCAACTTTTAAAATCATAGACATGATTTACTCAATTCTTTCCTCTAAAGTTAAAAAATCTATCTATTTATAATTCTTTTCTACAAACTTCAGTTAACTCAACCCATCGTTTTCATAAGAAATTCCTAGTGGTTGGAGGCACCCTCAACCGTGGATGACCGAGCACCCTGAACACCGAGTTTTGTTCAAATTTGAATTATGGAAGGCATTTGTGACTTAATATTTCTTTGAGAGTTTTTATATTTTTCTTGATGAATGTAATCTATTTCTATTAATTTCTTCAAACAATGTTTTCATTTCCACAACTGTACATGCATTAATAAAAAAATATACATCGTATTCTTATACATTTTTCTTGTTTATTATTTTATGTGATCTTTCAATAAATATGGACATTCAAAAAATAACAAACAATGCATAAAAGTAACAATTATACTTGAATAGTCTTGAGAATCTAAATTTGATTAATCTATTTTAAAATTTATGGATCAATCATGACCAAGGGGGATTCATACCTAAGTCGAGCCATAACTCGTATTATATCTCACACCTGGTCTAGTGTATCCACTTCACATCTAGAATACTAACTCATCTTGGCGGGGAATTCACATATAACGTCTTGTCAACTATATATGTATACCCGCACACAGGCGATGGAATCTAGGGAAGTGAAAAATATAGATAACTTGTTTTTATCTAGGAACGTAGACCCTTATACATATTGAATAAAAATAACAATGTGTATAACGTCAATAAAAACAGTCAATTATTTATAATCATTATATGCAATGAAATAATTAAATAAATAAATAAACTATACATACACAGGTCGGTCAATGCACAATATTGATCAATATATTAAATAAACATGTGATAAAAATTATATTTCAATAAATTTAAAGTATGAGGGTCTTTAAGTAAAATTACATAATTTATTTTATTCAATAAATTCATTAAATAAATTGTAATTCCAAAAATTAAATTAATTAATTAATTTACGTTTAATTCTAAAATTGAATTAATCTTTAAAAATATTAAATATGATTAATTTTAAACCAAAAATTAATTTTAAATTAATTTTATGTAATACTGAAATTAAATTAATTAAATTAATTAATTTTGATTATATAAAATAACCCAGGCTTCAAAACCTCATGTAGGGCCTGTGTGGGATGGATCGTCCCCTCGCAGGCCCATACCAGGCTATACAGCCCCCGGTCAGGGGTGTTCTGGGCCAAGGAGGCCCACCGATAACCATTCTATGTTGAGAAGACCTTCCCCAAACCAATTGTGTGAAAAAAATAGGGTTGTAAAATGGGTTACCTCTCCACTAGGGCATCTCGCACATGGGTACCCAACCCGATCTATTCTTTCAGTTAGTGCAAAGCCTATCAAGGATGACACTGGCACACTATCTAGTTGGATCTAAGTAAAGAGGAAAAAATGGAATCCTCGAGCGAGTGCTCGACATCGGTGTCCCTCGATCAGGAGGGGATTGTGTGGCCTATGGTGGCCAGAGTGATTGAGATTCACGACAACGGGTAGTGCTATTTGAGGTGGGAACTAGTGGTGGTCTAGAGGACAACTAGTCTCGGATATCAGCTTGGCACAACTAAATGGAGCTTCTTTTGTGAGATCAGGTGGCTCAAGCTCACTCGAGAGCATTGTGGCAGTAGCTGGTGATCTTTGGTGTATGGAGAAGGTATAATCACGGGGGGCCTAGATTTGGGAGAGGCGGTGGTGGGTTTTGGACATGGAGTGGCCTACAGGTGGTACTCATGGGAGTATTGAGAGGATGGATATCTCTAGCTAGTGTTGGAGGTTCATCTTACATAAGAGGAGGTTGTGGCCCTCTATGGTGTGGCATTCATCTCTAGAAAATAGGAAGGGAAATGTTTTGGCCAAAAAAAAGAAACCTAGAATGAAAAGGAAGTTGTGGTTTCCCCACCACCCCTATTTCATTTTTTTATAATTTTAAAGTCAATTCATCTCCCAGTTTTTCCATTCCAGCATGATTTTTTTGTTTTTTTTATTCTCTATTTAACAAAAAAATAATCCTTTAAATATAATGGATTTGTTTGTATTTGAATGATTCAAGTCACCCCAACTTGTGTGCCCTCCAATCATCAAATCACCCATAAAAACAAAGATAATTTTTTTATTATAATAATAATAATTCTAGTAACAATAAAATATCCACAATAACAGTGGAGTAAAATATAGATGGAAAACACTATTAATTCCATGGTATTCAGCCAAAATAGATTGGGTTAACTGAAATTGATCTCTAACATCAATTCAGGGTAAAATTAACATATATAAACATATATGTTTCTCAAATTTTAAAACCTGTAAACTGAAAATAAATCCGTATTAAAATTTTAGATGGCCATGACTTGGTCTTCTAAACTTGGATTGACACAAAAAATGTTTCATGGGGACTAAAATTAAACCATCTACTTAAATTAATGAAAATTCAATTTTCATGTATAAGAAAATTCATGTGCTCTCTAAAATATCAAATGAAGGTATCGGTATGCGAAACGGAAGTTGGTAGGCTAGGGGTTTTAAAAATTCTATCACAAGAGCACCAGAACATGTTTTATCTAGAGATCCAATCCTCGGTACGATCCAAGTATCTCTCATGGTTTATCAGAGGTTTGGAAAACTAAAACTGAATGAATAACCCATTATGATTCAACGCGTGCTCATCTAATGCATGTCACTAGTGACTGTTGCACAAAGGATCCAGCACAGAAACCCTCTAAATCATTCTTAGATGATTCAAGAATCCATGCACATGTTTTTTGTTGAATTATGGGTTCTATCGTGAAGCTCTGATGATCTATTTTATGTCATGATGATCAAGATGATACCCTACCTTCGGTCTATCGAATGTGCCTTAGATCGATCACTCAGAGAGAGAGAGAGATAATTTCTATCTCTCACTAGGATGTGGTATGAAAGAGAACATTTCATTCCAAATGACTGAATAGTACATGGAATGATTCTCCTCTCCTACTTATATAGTTCTTTTCATAAAATACCCGGATTGAGTTCCCCAACCCCCCCCCCCCCCCTAGAAATTTAACATCCACTAAATAAGTAATAAATAATAATTATGGTGAACTAAAAAATAAATAAATATTATTTATATTTCATCAAATACCTATAATATATATTAAATATATTATGTGATAAACCCAAGTCATAAACTCAAATCATAACTCTCGATGATATTAAATGAGTTTGGAATATTATATTAATATTCATTTAAATAATATTATTCCACGAATTTACTTAAACACTTGTAAATAATTTTAATAAATAAATTCAACCCAACTATTATTTACTTAAATAATAATGAATTTATTTATTTTTCAGTGATCTATTACTTGGACAACCCTCAAACCTAGTGGTGGGGCCCACCATATCCTATATACTTATTCATCAGAATTGGATAGATTCTTGAATATGCTATTGTGTGCGACCCTCTAGGACATTATCTTGATATAAGTGAATAGTATTCATAGACCAGAAGCAGTGTCTAGCAAACCATCAAGGCTCCTAAAGAGACAAAGAATAATCACAGCAAAAGAAACCAACCTATGAACATGCACTGTGTAATATAATCTCTTTGTCTTTAGATATCTCATAAAGGACACACACTTGTGTCATAATCCTTTATTGCTTTATTATTTGTTGATAAAATTGGATGAATTTAACCTCGACTACCATGGACATGGATTTATAAAGATACAACTATCCTAATCAACGAGGCCCAAGATATATCTTCCACAACCTAGAAGGAAAAAAATCATATCTTGATCATTCAACCAATCCCATACCACTAATAATGCACCCAACAAAAGCTACCTCACTGTGATTTCATTATCATAGTTCTTTACTTGCATAATAAGTACATGATCAAATAGCACACATTGATAATGATCCCAAGTCAGGAGACCAATACACATGTATGTAAATAGGAACAACCAATGTCACCTGGAACATTTGGTGCTCCTATTGGCAGGTCTGTCCTCATGATCTCAACTAATAGAGATCACTAAGTACAAACTTCATGAGAAGAATTCTCAATGCTTATAATCCCCCAACACCTGATAGTCATACATCAACATGTTAGGTCAATATGATATATCTTGACCATAGGACATATGTTTAAGTTTAATTTCATGGTATCCTGAAGTTCTCAATATAACCTGGGATCTACTATAACCTTTTGATACGACAAATAATCTACAAAAATTACTATTAAATAGTGTATACAGAAATGTCTACACTATAATGGTAAGTGTATATCATGAATACCTCACTGTATACATGAAATGGTAATTGAAAACCACTAATCAAGTTGGTTCTAAGGCACCCACTATTAAAACACTGAGGATGTGAAGTCGCCTCATCTTTACAATATAATGAATCCCATGTTTGTCATGTAATTGGGTAAGGATATAGTTTAACATAATTTGTATAGGACATTGGTATTTATAGTTTAAATTAATATAGCCTTGACTATGGATGTTTTTAGTTTATGGTCATAGATCTCATACTGTGGTTGTAGTTCATGTGAAGTACAACTTCAGAAACCTAGCATTGGTGGGAGGTGTGATACATTCCTCATTCATAGTGATTAATGAGTATGAACAATTGGAGTATACCTTATGGATGATTTATGTTCCTTACTACTTGGGTTTTAGCACTGGTTCTTTCCTTCTAGGTATCATTTCCATTCTAAGAGATAGCACCATGTCACCTTGGAGGAAGGAGCATAGGAAAATAATTTGTCGAATGATTACACTACCCAGTTCTAGTTACTCTCCAAGTTATGTAGCACCTAGAGCCTATTTTTCTAAAGGTATTTCAACTTATCTAGATATACTTCCACTAGTTTATATGGAATTTTTTGGGGACAAATGTTCATTTTTAGGGATTAAAACCGAATATCTATAGGTAAAACTTCCTCTGTTCTATATTCCAGGGAATATGGTGTCTCTTGGGTGGAGCTATATGTCATCATCTGATAGTACCATAGGGTATTAGGGAGTCTATTGGGAAAACTCTAATTCTTTAGTATACCAAATTCTAAAGGATGTTAGAGATGGTTTTTTTGAATGCCTTGATCTTTCCATTTTCATACACATAATAGTGGGAAGTTTGGTTAGATCAGATATTGTGATTGGTATAAAACCTCTTCAACTCAACAGCCTGGAAGTTAGTATTTTCCATGAGAATAGTGTGAGGGACCCCAAACGAATGAATTATGTGGGAGTTCATGAACTTGATCGTGGACCGGTTTTTTACTTCTTTTAGGGGAACTGGTACTTCTCACTTTGAGAAGATGTCTTTTGCTGTCATAATGAACCAATATTGTCAAGGCATCAAAAGTGGGTGGGGACCCAAAACATTGATTCCCAAAAATAAAAAGTGATAAGAATAATTTATGTTGTGGAGAATCTATTGGGGTTGGTGGATAAAATTTTCACGGATCTGACATGCATAACACATTCTTGGTGAACTCAATGCAGTCATGAACCGTGCTGGAAAAAATGTAACCCAACATCCAAATTTGGTGGGAGAGCTTCAATACCATTTGATGACCACCATAGTATTTAGTGTGAAAATGTTTAATTACCTAAGGTATCTCTCTCTATTGGATATAACAGAGGATAATTACATCAAACCCATGTTTATAGAGATTCTGCTCAAGGTTAGGGCCACTCTGAAGGGTGAACTGTGCTTCAGACTGGCAAATTCACTCACACTTTTCTTGGTCCAGTGGGAGTGTTCTATGTTGTAGGTACTCAATGAAGGGATTTTTCCAATCAGGAAGTTCTTCAAACAATGGAGAATTTGGGGTCCCTGGTGCAGAATTAATGGAAACCAACTGATTTACCTATTTCTCATTGTCTTCAATAAATGCAGGGGTGATGACCCTCTGATGTGCCACATGAATGACCATGTTGTATTGATAAAGTTATTTAAGGGATTAATCTAGGATTTCTAGAGCATCTTCTTGGATGTTATATGACCGAGGAACATGTGTTACCTTCATTTGGGAAGGGAACTGGACTATTAGATGACATTTCTAATCCAACAGGGGAATAAACTCCTATTGTTTGACAACATAGTCACCGTTGATATGATTTATGTCTAGTTTAGAGTATCCCTTCACATGAAAATGGGGGAAATCAATATGTAGTGACAACTAGAGACCAGTAATAAGGTTGTTTGTTCTAAAAGGGGGCCTAAATACCCTGAGGGGGGGTGGGGGTTGGATCAGGGTGTGGGTATTCTTTTCAAAATTATAAACGCCCCATAGGATCTTGACCTATTTATTATAAGGGTCACTTTATTTTCACTTTTGTGTTAATTATGATCACTTATTTTTTTCTTTATCTAATGATGAAGCTCTAATAGTAATGAAAGACTGCAAGTACCCTAACATAGAGATTCTTACATGGTTCACCCTCACTCGGATATGTCCAAGGAGCATACAACAGCGATGTGCCGCTGTATCAAATCCACTAAATCTTATTTACAATTACAAGGCTCATGATAAATCACTTCTATACCCTGGATCAATACCTTTACAAAGTTTAGGGTATGGTCACTACATTGCCAAGGGTTGCTCTCCAAGTCTCTTCCTCTAGCTCACCACTGGGGGGAAGGATCGCCGTCTTCCTCTTCCTTTTTTCAGTACTCTTGTAAGGGATCCAATCATAGTTTATGGACTTGTAGGTCCTTTCATGATAATTGATTAATGAATCCTCTACTATATGAAGATTCTCTATTGAAGTTCTACTTTCATCCACTGGTGAATACTTCTTTATCATAGGTATACCGTTCCACTTCCAACATTACCGCATGTGTACTGGGAAACTTAAAATATTTCGCGCAACCCTTACTTCATCATTCATGAAACTTTAATGCCTTGAGTGCAATATTCAACTTTTGTTTAAAAACACTATTTTCATGAAACATAAATCTTGTGTGCAACTCAATTCTTATGAGCAACTTCTTTAACTTGCACGCAACTCCCAATCTTTCACAAAACTCCCTTTTTGTATTTTTTTAAACAATTCAAAGTTTAGATTCACTCTATGTGTGGAGATACATCAAATGATGGGGTAACATCTTATTTATAGGCATCGCAAACCCCAATAAGGAATATTCACCACATCTCACAAGATCCTCTCTGAGTGTGAAAAACCCATTTGATGTCTTATCCAGTGTGAAATATTATTTCACGCAACATCATTTTTCACACACATTTCAAAATCTTGTGCGCACTTCAGGCCTTTTACATTTTTTGATTTTCTGATCCTGAAAAATTCCTTGTGAACAAGTTTCTAAAACTCCCTTAATATTGCATGAAAAATACTTTTCCAAAAACAAATTTATCCATTTTCTGATTTCAAGGCCCAAAAATTTGGCATACAGTGGAAAATAGTGCCACCTTATATATATTATTTTTTCACTACCTTAAGATTGTCCATTCCTTTTTCATGGTTCTATTGTTTTTCAGAAATATCTATGGAACTTGACAACTCAGTATGGAAACCTTCTTTGTCAAAAAACACAACCAAATTAGAAATGCTTCATTGTTACCTTGAGGGATTTTTTCCCAACAATCTCCCACTTTGGGTTTGTTGAAAACTCATTCATAAATTGATACCTATTTATAGATTCATCCATATTATTCCATGAATCACCTCTTTCAATTTACATAGTGATAAATGATTTACTCAACACATACTATAATCCCACTGAGCAATGCTCAGCCTGAGAAACAAGAGTATGATGAAAAGTTCATCAATGAAACACTTCATTCCTAACACAAATTCTAGAAACCAAACAACTGATTTCAACATGAAGATTAGTTGTGGTGATATATAAATTTGAATGATCACTTCTAGCATCATCAGATTTAAGGAAAATTTCCTCATAACACTGAGGAGTTCCCATTATACTACTCCTCCAATCAGATTCTCCCCCTATATTGATGCTCCCCCTATCTCACTTATCCATCTGTATGCTTATCCACATGTCTTGAATAAGACATTTTATCCCTTATTTAGCCACATTTCCACCCTTGAATAGTCACACTTTCTCCCACTTTGTCAACAAACCCAAATGTCACTCCTTTGTGGTCTGCAATAGTGTAGAGAACACATCTCAGAACAGTAGGGAAAAAACACCGTACCTTGGGGAGAGGGGGTGTTCTGCATCCACACTTTTTCAAGAATGGGGGGTCCGCTGAACTCCCAGAGCTATTCAATGCCTCTCAAATTCTTCTTTTGGTAAGGCCTTTTTCAGAATGTCTACAACCTGTAGATCTCTATGCACATACTTCATCTCCACAATCCCTTTATTTACTTTCTCCTTAAAAAATGATATTTTATTTCAATGTGATTTGTCCATGAGTGATGGATTGGATTTTTTTTTTAAGATTGACTAAACTTGAATTATCATAGTGGATTTTGATCAGAAAAATCACATTAAATCCCATATCATCAAGTTTATTCTTCATCCAAAAAAAATCTTATGCATGCTTGAGTAGCTGCAATGTATTAATCTTCTACAATACTCAATGAAATGAAATATTATTTCTTGATGAGATAATAAATACAAAATCCACCAAGATAGAATGCACCACTTGATGTTGACTTTCTATCATCTGATGATCTGACCCAATCTGCATCTGTGTCACCCAAAAAATCTTGCTGATATTTTCCATTAAACATCAATCCAAAATCCATAGTTACCTTGATATACCAAATCATTATTTTCACTGAAAGAATGTGGTTTTCCTTGGGATTTATTTGATATGTGGAAAATAAAATATCAAGTCTTATCTCTATCAAGTATAATAAACTTTCAATGATCTTCTTGTATTCTATGGAATTAACCACTTTGACTTCATCGTCCTGAGATAGTTTCATCTGGGTATCCATCAAAGTCTTTATTTACTTGGAATTATCAATTCCAAACCTTCTCAAAACCTCTTCTACATATTTTTATTGATAAATTAATGTTCCATTCTTTTCTGGTGTCACCAGCACCATCAGTCTTTGAATACAATTAATGTTCACATATAGATTGTAGTCAACTCCACCACGCTGAAAACCAAGCTTCTTTAAAAACTAATCTATCCTTTAATACCATACTCTTGGTGCTTTCTTCAACCCATATCGCACCTTATTCAATAAAAAACTCAATTCTCATCTTGACGTCTATCTATAAATCTTAGAACATTATTTTCACTACTACAGCCATGAATAATCTGATTGTTTCTATCCTTGAAACAGGTGAAAAGGACTCATCTTCATCAATACCCTCTATCTAGGAGTACCCTTTACACATGAGTTATTCTTTGTTTCGAATCACAGTGCCATTTTCATTCATCTTGTTACGAAATATCCATTTAGTACCGATGACATTCTTATCTGTTTTTCTCAAAACAAACTCCCATGTCTGATACTTCTTAATTTGGTTAATCTCTTCATTCATAGCTTGAACCCAATTCTCATCACCGACTACTTCACTAAGTCATTTAGTCTCTACCTATGATAAGTATGATTCATGTTGTAGGGTCTTCATATTCCATGATAGCACTGGAACTATCAGATTACCAATTATATCTTTTTAGTCAATATCAGATCAACTCTTAGACTTTTATGATGATGTAGATTTGACTTTATCATGCTCATTATCAATATCTACTTCTGAATCAACATTTCCCACTTTTTCTCCCCTTGAGTATCTTACCACTTTATAACTTTCAGCAGACAACTTGTCCCTATGTCATTGTACAGTGACATCATTTCTTTCAACTACCTTTCTTAGATTCTTGTTGAAACATTGTTGATATTCTCTTGAAGCTTCTTGGTATCATAAAAATATCCAACTTATACCATATTATTAGAATAAAATATATAATCATGAAATACATCAATAATACTTCTTTCCCACAATCTATCTTCACTCGATAGACAACTAACACCTGAACTGGGGAATCATATTGAAGTCTATATATTCAATACCACATAGAACTGTTGATTCTAAAGGCCTTCGAGAAACCTTAAGGCATTAGGGCCTCCCCAAGGCCTTCGGGCCACATTAATGCAGGCTCCAGACACACTACAAAAAAGGAGCATCCCAGAAGAGGATTCAGAGCAAGTTTAATCATCAGAGTAGAGCCAAATGGATTGTCAGAATGAGAGGGTATGGATATGCCATTAGTACTAGCCTGTGATTGCACGGGAAGCCTAGACAGACGATCATGAAAAGGTGGATAGCTACTATCAAGGATTCAAATGCTGGGGAGGGGCAGTTCCTAGTAGATAGTCTGGTTGAATTCCCTAAGACCTTCAGGTCATGTAATCTCCCAGGCCTACGGGCCATGTAATCTCCGATCCTATGAGCCTTGTAAGGGTTCTCCCTCATCCCTTGAAAGGGGGGTTATCAAAAAATCAATAAAAATGAAGGCCTTAGGGCCATTCAGGCATAGAACTGTTGTATCATCCATGTGTAGCTTTGATAAATCTTCAGTTTCAAATAAGACTCTAAATCCTTTCAACACCATTTAGACCTTTCATGTTATTGGTAAAAAGAATGCTCCCACTATGATATGAAACACTTTCTGTTGTTGGGGCCACAATAATTGTTATTATCCACTTTGTAATGACCCATAAACAAAACCTCTATGACTACTGAGTTGGAACTCATTATAGGAAAAAATAGATAAAGTTAATAACACAATTACTATCCATTTCTATCAATTACTTTATTCTTAAACTTTGATAACTGATTTAAATCAGTTGACATTCCCAAGCACATTACATCAACAAATTGAATCTTCTGATGCGAATGCATGTTGAATTGTATCTCCCCAAAAACCTCAAACACTTGAACACAATTTTATAGTATTTAAACACATAGGTAGATGGGATTTTTTTGAATCCTCAAGAAGAGGATTTTGGTCAATCCTAATTGATCAACCCATTGATACTTTCTTATAAAGCACCATACTGTATCTTTTCTTGTTACTACTACCTAGACAACTTCAACTATTCTGGCCCTATGATTAAGCATTCTTTACCCACATGATGAGTCTTATTCTGATATATAGGTTCTTTAGGCTTTTTATTTATCACAATTTGGGGTTTCAACCCATTTGTACAAAAACAATAATGCTCCATTGACATGAAATTTATCACAACTCTTTCTTTTAATAAGAATCTTTTCACTCTTCATCTTCTATTTCTTCTTCCCACATTGGATGTATCTTTCCTCTACCTTCACTTCGCTCCTTGTTAAATGACATGTGAATTTTTCAAGACATACATTATTCATTTTTCTTTTATCATTTGTATGAGTCATTCCCCCATTTCTTGATGGGATTGAGTCTTCCACTGATTTTACTTTCTTATTCCTCACAACTAGAGTTGATATTCCATTGTTTTTCCAAGTTTGTTCACATTCTCCCCAAGATTGTATTTGTGAGTGTAATAGAGGAGGTGATTGGTATACCTTTCTTTGATCGCCTAGTGATTCCCTCGATTTCTTCCTGCTGAAGTATCTTGCAGAATTCCCATGATTAGAACATATAAAACATCATTCATTAAAGGAATACCTCATTTCATCCTTTCTCGACTGAGATTTTGATAATACTAGAGTTATTCTTCTAATATTGATCCATCGGGCTTCTTGACACATGCTCATGGTGTGTCCCTGTCCTCTATAGTAATTGCATTTGACAAAAAATTTCTTATGGGATAATTTTCATTCAGAATTTTCAAGAATCATCTTATTATTCATAGATTTAGAAATATTTCTATCTTCACAACATGAAATATATTCCGGAGCCTATGAACAAAAACATGATATATGACCATGAATCCCATAGAAATATAAAATGATTCCATTAGTTCCTATAAAAGATTTTTTAAGTCTGTCTTTAGAAACTAAAGGATTTTTTATATTTCTGGAACTATTCACAGTTCTCTTCTTATCATGAATGGTAGGTGGTTCATTATATCCAATTACATATTTTTTCAAAAAGCATGGCCTTTGAGATGAGAAAATATTCTCTTGTTTGTCTTCATAAATGTCCTATTTTCTATTCATTTCTTAATCACTTGCCGAAGGATCATCAAATAGTAAGTGCAAGGTGTCCTTTATTCAAGGATTCCCTTTGCAATTGGATTTCTCTTCTTATTTCATCATTAATTATAGATCTAATACCAATTTTTGAATATTTATATCCCTTGATTTAAGTTGATAATTAAGTTCTCCCTTGAGATTCTTCCCTCTTCTCATCTCGTATTCCTATTCACATGTGAGATTATCCACCATGTCAGTTTGCTTATTTATTTTCAATTTTTCATTAGTAGTAGAATCAGAAAAAAATGAATTCCCTTGTTATAGCCTTAGGTTCTTTTGAACAAGTTCAGATAGCTATGTAGCAAGATTATCATTTCTAGATTTCAGATTCTAAACATTTTCTTTAGCTTTTGTTTTTCCTATCCTTATAGATAACTTTTTCTATTATTCATCTTGGGGATAATTCTTCTCCATCATATCAGTAGCCACATCAATAGGCCTTTTATTTAATCCTCTTAGCTTGTTGAACTCAATTTCCAGTGCCCAGATTCAGATATTTATAGAATTAATTTCTTCATCCAATTTCTGATCCAATCATTTCATCATGTCGACATCATCTACCGATGGCCTTCTTGAAATTTATTCATCATAAGTAGTCTCAAAATCACTTTGAATTTAAAGTGCTTCCCTCATTCCTACATCACCATTGAGTGATTCTATCTTTTCAATGTCTGATACAGCCAATCCTTTCTTCAATATACTCTTAGATTTTTTAAACTAAATCTCACTTTTTTCATAGACATTTCCACACTGACGAACACAACTTAACTTCTGCTTATTCTTTTAATTTCTTCCATTTTTGCGCGACACACAAAGATAAAATCATTATAAGTCTTTAGATTCAAAAATAGAACGAATTAGGTTATAGAAAACAAATCTTATAAAATAAACCCTTTCTTTGATACTAATTGTTAGGTCCAAAAGGAGGCCAAGATACCCTGAGAGGGGGGTGAATCGGGGAATGGATATTAATTTCTAAATTATTCCTACCCCACATGGTATTGAGCTATTTATTATAAGGGTCACATTATTTCCACTTGTATGATGATCACTTATTTTCTTCTTTATCTGAAAATGATGCTCTAAAGGTAATGTAAAAATGCAAGCACACTGAAATAGATATTTTTACCCGGTTCACCCACACTGGGTTATGTCCAAGGAGCATACACCAGTGATATACCGATGTCCCAATCCTATAAAGCTCACTGTAAATTAAAATTTTTGGTCTGGATAACTTCTATACCTAGGCTCACTAACTTTGAAAAGTTTAGGGTCTGCTCACTTCATTCCAAAGGGTCATTCCCTAGGTCTCATCCTCTAGCTCACTACTGGTGGGAAGGATCATCATCTTCCTCTTATTTTGCTCGCTGCTCTTGGAAGGGATAAAATCAAAGTTTATGGAATTATAGGTCCTTTCATCATCATTGATGAATATATCTTCCATAGTTTGTAGATGCTCTGTTGAATTTCCACTTTCATACATTGATGAATACCTCTTTACCACAACTATTCTAGGAAACTTCCATCTTTACTGTAGGTGTACTGGAAAATAAAAATCCTTCTCACAACCCTTACAGCATCTTCTGTGAAACTTTAATTCCTTGAAAAAAAGATTCAATTTTTTCATGAAACACATTTTGTGTGCAACTTAAATCTGGAACACAACTCAAATCTTACACGCAACTTCCTTAGCTTATGCGAAACTCCCAATATTTCACGTGACCCCCTTTTTGTATTTTTCTTACACGATTTAGAGATCATATTCTCTATAAGTGTTGAGCTACATCGAATGAGGGGTGGGGGGTCACCTCTTATTTATAGGAATCACCAACCCCTATGATGAAGATTCACCACATCGCACAAGATTCTCTTCGAGTGTGAAAAACCCCTTGGACATCGCATTTAGCGTGTAAGATTCTTATGTTAAACTTCAACTTTAATGAACATTTCTAAATCTTGTGTGAACTTCATTCCTTTGAAATTTTTCAACATTATGATCCTGAAACATGACTAGAAATCATTTTCCCAAAACACCTTAAATCTTTCCTGATAAATCCTTTTCCAAAAACACATTTCTCTATTTTCTGATTTTGAGGACAAAAAATTTGGAAAAAACTGGAAAATGGAACGACCGTGTATCTGTTCTTTTTATAAAACCTACAGATCCTCCATTCCTTTTTCATGCTTCTTTTTCAACATAGTTTTTCAACAATATCTCTGAAACTTAATAACTCACCATGGAAACCATCTTTTTCAACAAACACAACCAACCCAAAAATGATTCAATGTTACCTTGATGGATTTTTTCCCAAAAAAGGTCATGATACCCTTCTACATTATTGGTGAAAACTTCCAAAAATAGGAATGGGTATGATAAGATGGCCTAGGTTGGAGTCATGTATATAATCCCCATGCCTACTCTATTGATTTTGGGTTCATTGATCCCAAAGACCCAAAGGATCAGATAACAACTAAGAATGGGGGGGGGGGGTGAATCATTTGTTCACTTTTATGAGTTCGAAACCATTTATAAACATAACTCCAAAATCCTATTAAATTTTATTTCCTTATCAAATTTTAGTAAATATCCAGGCATAGAAAAGTAGGAAAGCATGTAAATAACACAATATTTACAAGGTTCGTCCTTAGTGTAAGAACCTACATCCTTTCCATATACACTCCCATGGGTCTATGGAAATTCACTATTAAGAGGAAGTGAATAAAACTTGTACCAAATCCTGTTAGAAAACTTCTATCTCTTGATAGGAAAGATTATGTTGACTCTCATTAGTTTACAAATTTTCTTACAAAATAGTTGATCCTAAATAAAATAATAAATATTTCATTAAATTTTCTCTAAAAAAGTTCATGGGTCTAATGACCTTGAGTTTGATGGACTTTAGTCTAATGAACCATGTCTAATTGACTCAATATGATCAACTCAATACAGTCTTCCATTTATGAACTCACACTTTTCAAACTCTTCTAAAAAACTCCATTTTATCTTCGTCAGTTCGATCAACTTAATACGATCTTCTCAATATGATGTTTCTTAGTCTCAATCTAAAAAACTCAAATTGTTCTAAAATTATCAATATGATATTCTTCAGTCCGATAAACAAAACTTTGAGGTTTCATATATTCTTCTAAGATCTCAGTTCAAAAAGAACTATTACTCTAATTCCTTAGTGCTCCATTATTTCCACTCTCATAAAAAAGTTACAAAATGAGAATGAAGTGTGCCTTTATTTATATGAAACTTTGAAAATCAATAGTAGGAAAATTGAAAACATTCCCCACATCATCAAATTTCAAAACTCTAAAAATCACTCGCATTTAAACTTCTACATTGTATTCTTATAACCTTCTCAGATTTCTCTGATATTTATGTACAATTGAATAAAATAACTTTTCTTGAGTCTGATGTAACTTCCATAGCTTTAGATTCCTCTTCTCATTATGGTCTATCTTTATTTCTCAGATCATTATGATCTACCTTTCTTTCTTAACTCATAATGATCTTCTTTTATTTATCATCTCATAATGATCTGAATATCTTTCTCTTCTCATTACGATTTAGTCATCCTCATCTCATTAAAATCTGATTATCTTCCTCTGGTCATTATGATTTGGCTATCCTCTTCAGAGTTAGTATGATTGAATCCTTATAATGATTGAATTCTCATTATGATGGAATTCTAACAATGATAGTATTATCATTATGATGGAAACTACACTTAGTAACTTCAACATTCTTAAAACTTCATCAGCTTTACACATTCAGAATCCTTCCAAACATTTGTGTTTGGTACTTCTTGATCTGATCTTCTATGTCTAGGTTTCTAAAACAGATACAATCTTTACAATTCCTCTATTTCTTCAATTTTTTTTATCATAATAGTTTTCAAGATTTTTGAGAACACCAGGAACAATAAATCATCATCTAATTTAGTTTAGAAAGTATGAAAAATTTATAACTCCTGACTTCACATTCATTTTTCAAAACTCTTCATCAAAATTACAACATATTCACTTAGAAAAATATGAATTTATAAAAAATGCTGAGTCTGATGAATATTGATCTTCATTTTGATGGAACTGAGACTGATGCTTCATTTTATCAAATAATTCATCTTTCTAACAACTCCTGAGACTGGTGCGACACATTCAGGCATTCTGAGTTAGGTTCTTCGTTGTATGATCCTTTATGTCCGAAAAACAGCTTTCTTTAAAAAAAACTTTTCTCCCCCTTTATGATTAGGTTCGAACTTTTAACAACCTTAAAAATTCTTAAAAATATTATTACAATGGATTGGTTCTTATCCTGAATAACAGAAAAATTCTTATACAAAATAGTTAGTTATCAAAAAATACATAAACCTTTTTAAAATAAATTATCACAGTGGTTCTTCAATATACTCCTTTGGAATTTGTAATAACCCTCATTAACAACTTTTCAAAATCTCAAAAAAATTTCACAACTCAACTTTTGTAAACTACTCATGTTTTTTGAATTTTACTAAAACACATCATTATAAAAAGAGAGTATCCTGACACCACACTACTAGATAAAGTAATGTGTTTGACAGAATTTCATCCCTCAGTGACAGGAATTTTTTTTCCATGTTAAGATAAAATTTCCTCACTTCCTCGCTTTTATTTTTCTATCACTTTTCATTTTTTTCTCCCCCTATTTAAGATAACATGAACTTCATATTCATAAAAGAAAGATAACTAAAAAACATCTTATAATGAAAAAAGTTGTTACTTTGTCTTCCCATTTGTCAACATTTTCAAAAGCATGGAGGGGGTTCTTGCTTATGATATTTAGAAAGTTATTGTGGGAGAATGAACATTAATTTGCATCCTCAACTCAACAAACCTTTCTTTCAGCATTTCCTTTGTGAAGATATCAGCAATTTGATACATTGTTGAGATATATTAAAAAAAAACATCTCCATCAGCAACTTTCTATTTTATAAAGTGAAAATTTATATCAATGTGTTTTGATATTGAATGTTAGATAATATTTTTAGAAATATAAATTTCAATATGATTATCACAATGTATCTTCAATGATTTTGAATCCTTCACTTTTAATTCTTCTAGCAGAAATTTCATCCACAACATTTGAGTACTAGATTGTGTAGCTGCAACATATTTGAATTCATTTGAGCTCAATGTTACTGAACTTTGTTTCTTACTATGCCAACTCACATAGCATTCACCGAAGAAAAAATTTTCCACCTGAGGTTGATTTTCTATCATTCCAATCTCCAGCCTAATCGGTATCAGTATAACCATGAAACTTCATCTTGGAATTTCTTTTGTATAAAAATCCATGTGAAAATTTTCTTTTAACAAATATAATTTTTTTCTAAAATATTTGATTATTTTTGGATTAATTTGATACCTGGAACAAAAATTAATAGAAAAAACAATATCAGGTCTTGAGGTTGTAAGGTAATTTAGACTTTCTATCAGCTTCTGAAAGTATTTATGATTCACAGTTTGTTCAACTCAACCTTACTCACCTTTGTGCTCACAAATATAGGAGTAGAAACTTCTTTGGATTCTACCTTCCTATACTTATTTAACAATTCTATAGCATTCTTTTCTTGAGATAAGAAAATGTACTTTTATTTTTGTTAAACATGGAATCCAAAGAATAAAGTTAATTCCCCCAACATTGACATTTCAAAATTCTTCTTCATTTCATTAGAAAATTATTCAAAAACTTTTTCCTCCTCTCTAGAAAAAATCATATCATTCATATAAACAATTACAATTAGAGTTCCAGAGTCAAAAAAATCACATATAAGTTTCTATCAACCTTTCCTTTAGAAAAATTCAATATTCTCAAAAAATTACCATGTTTTGAATACTAATAAAATGGGTATTGTTTCAATCCATACAAGGATTTCTTATATCTTTAAAAAAATTTATATCCACATCAATTAGAATCTCACTAGGTTGTTTAATGTAAAATTCTTCCTCAATATCACATTTTAAAAAATATGAATTTACATACATGTGATAAACATTGTAATTTCTATGTGCATCCATTGATAAAAAAATTATAATAGGTTTTAATCATGTAACTCGAAAAATATTCTTTAAAATCCATACCTTATACCCATGTACAACATTTACAAACAAACTTGGATTTGTTTCTTGAAACTTCTCCATGTTCATTTAACTTGTTTCAATAAACCCACATGGTTATGATAACATTTTAATTTTATGGTCATGGAACAAGTTCCCATGATTTGTTTTCCTCAATTTTTTCTAATTCATTATTCATAAAATCGCCCATTCATTGTGTTGAATATCTTTTGAAACTTATTTCGGTTCTACTTTTGAGTTAAGTGATTCCTGATTTTCTAATCTCAACATTATTCTTGTATGAACTCATGCCTTAAAATTCCCAAGAATATTTTCAATATCAAAATGTTTTTATAGGGTAGTAAATTTAAAAGTTTCTCTTCTAGCAGAACTTTACTCATTACATGATTATCCATAATATTGGTAACGATGTTTTGACTTACTTTCACTATTGTTGGAATCCTCCAATTTATCCTCCTCAACAATATCAACAACTTTTGTTAAGGAATTTTGATTTTAAATTACATTCACATCAAATGAGTTCACAAACCTTTTTAAACATTTGTTACAACATTTTTAACTTTTTCTATTTGAAGAATAACCCATAAAAATTCATTCCTCATCTTTTTCATAAAACTTTCCCAAATCTGAATTTTTGATTCTATGTAAACATGGAATTCCAAAAACCTTGAAGTACTTAAATGATGGTTTTTTATTATACCCCATTTCATAAAAAGTAATTTTGTAGTCTAGCCTTAACAAACATATGTTATGAACATGTACAACTATACTAATAGCTTGTCTCTAATAGAACTTTGAAATTTTGTATTATACTAACATACTTCTTCCCATTTCAACCAAACTTCTAATATTTCTTTATACTACTCCATTTTTATAGTGTAGGGATTGATATACTAATATTTAATACCATGATTTCATAGATAATTTTAAAAATTATTTCTTGCGGATTCTATACCATTAATTTTTAGCAAATTCTTTATGCAATCGCCCACTTCTTTATCAATTTCGTTTCTGAAAAAACTGAACATTTCCACAACCTCTGACTTATGTTTCATAAAAATGTTGTTTTTCATATGAGTGAAATCATCAATAAAAGTGATTTATTATAAATATTATTTATTTATTGATGTCTCATTGTTCCACATAAATCGAAATGAATAAGCTCCAGAGGTATGGTAGATTGAATCTCAACTCTCTTATGACTTTCGTTAGTCATCTTCCCTTTCTAGAAAGTAACACAAACATATTAGTCTATTCTTTTCAATTATATAAAGTAATAGACACCATAAACTATATAAAGTTTTATCATATTTTTCTTTACAAGGTGACCAAGTATTCGGTTACATCACTCAAGTAATAGGAGTTATAAAACTCTCCTATTTGGAAGAGACTTGCACTGTTTATTTCTCCTTTTATAATAATTTTTACATCTTTCACACTTTTGATAGCACATGAATATTTTATGAATATCACTTATTTGTCATCATCACAAAGTTTACTTAAACTATTTATGTTATGTTTTATCCCATAAAAAAATAAAAATTTCTTAAAATTCAACTTTTCTGCTTCAATATCATCCATTTTGATTCCTCTTATTTTTAAGGACCTATCATTACCAAAGGTAAAAGATTATCCATAATCAATTTCAAAATGTACCAAGTTTTTTATATCACCTGTCATATGTGAAGAACAACCACTATCCAATATCCATGGTTTATTCCTTTTACTTTATTTAAAATCTATATCAACAAAAACAATCTTCAACTTTTTTGTTTCAAGATTTCTTTTTTTTCTACCATAAGAAACTTATTCTAAAATGAGTTTCATACATCTTTTGACATGATGATATCCTCATCAAATATTCCAAAAAATTATTCTAGACACTCAGATTTATTTTTTATTGAAATGGTTCTAACATCTTGAAATTTTTCTTTTTTAACCTTTTATAGGTTAGTGAAGTTTCTCATCCTTCATTCACTATTTATTCCACTATTCTCAAACATTTTTTCGGGTAGAGATATGTTTTACCAAAAATTATAATCCATGTTCCCATAGATTCCACAACACCAATAATAACCTTTATATCTTGATTTTCTATACAATTAAGATCATTCTATCAAGAAACCTTTTCTATTTTAACAAACTCTAGGCTTGGAGCATCTTTCAAACCAAAGGAGTTTTCAACTGTTGTAGATGTGATAAGTTTAATAAATCCCTTATCAACCCAATATTTCCCAATATTCGTATTATCACCTAAAATTTTATAAAAATTTTATAAAACATTTTTTTGGCGAGTTAGGATTTAACCTGATTCTTGATTTGATATTTCTCAGCAACTTAAAAGTATTAGCTTTTACTTCTAAATTTTTTTCTAAAGTTTTCATTCATCTTCCTCAATGTATTTTAGGACTCTAGAAGTTTTGTTTGAAACTTTTTAACTTCTTCTTTATTATCTTCTATCTTTTTGTTGAGATCTTCAACCATCTCTCCATATTCATCAATTTTAAGTTTGTAAGTTAAGATCTCTAGAATGTATTCTTCCTCCATCTTGATGACATCATTTTTCCATCTGAAACATCTTCAAAATCTTTATTTATTACTCTAATTTATTTCTTGATAGATTTTTTTCCTCAAGTAATGCAACAAGTTCTATCATGAGCTGATACTCTCTTTAATATTCTTTACCTACTTCTTCTTCCCTATTTAAGGAGTCTTCAACTTTTCAATGAATGTTATAAATATTTCTAAACTTTAATACTCTAAGAAATTGTTTCTTATTGAGTATAATTCATATTTCTTACTTAGCATACTCAGTTTTTCCCCAGTTAACTTGATCTTATATTTTTTGGATGAATTTCATTATTTAGAACTTTTTCCCCACTTCTTCCATTAGGGTTTTCCATAAGAATAGTATCAATATTCTCCATCATTCATCTTGGAGAAATTCATAACAAAGTGGTTGATTCCACCACACTCAAAACATTTGAGAGGTAGCTATCCACCATAATTTCCTCTCCCACATCTATAGTTCTTAGATATAAGAGACATGATTTGTTTTTCATTCAAATCGTCATCCTCTTTATCTTCAGAGTCACAAGGATGAACTTCTTAAATATCTTATATTTTCAGCTTTCTCATATCTTTAAAAGCCATTTCATCATATATCTTCCATTTGAACAATAGAGATTTTCTAATTTCATAAGAAAAAAATGAAGTTATATAATTCATCAAGATATAAATCATCCTTATCTTCTAAAGAGGAAATTTTAGAATCAAACCTATCCCGAAAGTTTCTCATAAGTTTCTTCACAATTGTAGAATCCTCCAAGACATCATTGAATCCTCTGATGTTGTAAAAAATTTCATTTACTTTGGTAAAGCATTCATAAATACTTTCTTCATCTCTCATTCTTATGTCTTCATACTTACTACGCTGGATTTATAGATTTACTTTCTTCAATTTAGTATTCCCTTCAATATTTCTTTCCAGCTTTCCCCACATACTCTTTGAAGTTTGGATACCCATGACTTTCTGATAATTTTTTTTGATAAGGACATAAGGATATATTTTCTAGATTTTCCATCAACTTCAGTATTTTTCTTATCAGCAAAAGTCATCAAGGCATATTTCCCATTAGGTGGGAACCTTATTGTAACAACATCAACAACTTCAAGGCCAAGAGATACGAGATAAAGAATCATACTATTTTTCCATTAATAATAAAATTTTCCATCAAATGTACGAATTAGTCTACTATTGACATAATTGATATTATCCATGATAAGGATTCAACAAGGGAACCTTAGAATATAAGACCAATTAAAGTTTTAAAGGATCTAATAACAATTGATAGGGGGTTGAATCAGTTGGTCACTTTTATGAGTTTCAAAAGTTTTAGAAACTTAACACCTGAATAATGTTAAGATTAATTTCTTTATCAACTTTTAATAAATACTAGTTCATAGAAAATAGGAAAGAAAGTACAACACACAATATTTACAAGGTTATGACTAAGTGTGAGAACCTACATCCTTAACATAGCCACTCACGTGGGTCTATGGAAATTAACTATTAAGAATTAGTGAATACAACTTGTGCCAACTACTACTAGACACCTTCTATCTCTAGATAGGAAAGATTATACTAACTATCATCAAGTTTCTAACAAAATAATTAATCCAAAAAAAATGAATAAATACTTTGTTAAATTTTCTCCAAAAAATATTCAGGGTCTGATGATCCCAGCTTGATTGAATCAATATGGTCGACTCAATATGATCATCCCTTTATCAATATACTCTTCTCAAACTCAGCTAAAAAATCTAGTCTGATCTTTCTCATTTTGATCGACTCAATATGATCTTCTCAATATAATTTTTCTCAAACCCAATATTTAAAACTGAAGCTTTTTTCAAATGCTAAAAATGATATTTTTCAGTATGGTAAAAAAAACTTTTTGGCGTTTAATATTCTTATGAGATCTCGTTCCAAAAATAACTCTTACAGAAATTCCTCAGCACTCCACCTTTTTCACTCTCATAAAAAAATTACAAAATTTGAATGAAGTGTACCTCTATTTATAGGTGATTCATAAAAGGAAAATCACGAAACTTGAAAAATTTTACTGCTTCCTCAAATTTCTAAATTCAAAAAATCACTCACATTTAAACTTCAACATTGACTTCTTCAAACATTCTCACATTTCTATGATATTTACACACAATTGAATAAAGTAACTTTTTTTTCAGTCTTATGTAACTTTCTCAACTTCATCTTCCTCTACTCATTATGATATATCTTTCTTTATAATCCCATTATGATATGAATTTTTTTATCAGATCATAATGATATTACTTTCTTCCTCATCTCATAACAATCTAACTATATTTCTCTTCTCATTACAATTTGATCATCTTTATCTCATTATGATCTGACTATATTCCTCTTTTCATTAAAAATTGGTTATCCCCATCAAATTTAGTCTTATTGAATCCTCACAATGATGGAATTCTAATTACAATGTAATTATCATTACAATGGAATTTTCATTATGATGGAAACTCTACTCAAAATCTTCAACATTCATCAAACTTCATCAGTTTTACACATTCAAACTCATGAAAAACATCTATGTTCGGTACTTTTGAATCTAATATTTTATGCCCAGGTTTGAGGAACTGATACAATCATTATGATTCCACCAATTCTTCAAAAGATTTTATCATGTTATTTTTCATGATTTTTGAGAACAACATGGACATCAAAGCATCATCTGATTTATTTTATAAGGCATGAAAACATTTTAACTCATAACGTCACTTTATTCTTTCAAAACACTACAGAAATATTACATCTTATTCACTCAACAAACCTGTTATTTATAACTAATTCTTATTCTAAGGGATCTTGAACATTATTCTATTGGATCTAATATAGACGTTGCATATGATCAACTAATTCATCTTTCTAATGAATCATGATACCAATTTTTCACATTTAGACATTCTATGTTTGGTGCTTCTCAGTCCAATTCTCTGAGTGCAGAAAACAAAATTCTTAAAAACTAATTTTTTATCCCCCTTTATGATTTGGTTTGAACATTCAGAAAATTTTATCTTTATTACAAAGTTATTTACAATGGACTAGTTCCTATCCTGAATAACAAAACAATTCTTATAAAAAATGGATATTTGTCAACAAATACAAACACTTTGTTAAAATAAATTATCACAAAGGTTTTTCAGATCCTTCTTTTAGTTAGAATTCATAAGGCACCATCGAAATGAATATAATAATATAATACAACCTGATCTACTGAGAGAATGGCCTCATATGAGCAATAAATACTCTAGGGAATTTCATCAAGGGTTTAATGTGTATCCTAGAAATCTTCCAATGATTTTCCCATGACAAATTTATATAGGAAAAACGGATTTCGATCTGCTGAATGATTTCCACCCAGTGTACCAATCTCCCTTTCAGCATGGGGTAGTTGAGGATACATTTCAGTGAGACAATATGGGAAACTAGTTGTATCTCATGATGTTGTAGATAATGTGAAAACTTTTGAACTGCAAATACCAACATGAGGAAACTCTTCTCGATGTGGGATTATCTGGTCCTTCTGTAAAGGAGCATGTGACTGAGATAATATAGGACATTTTTTTCCTTTATTATTCTTCTAGGATAATAGGCTGATGACTGACTATTTTAGGGAATTCATATAAACAACCAAGGGATTTCTAGAGATGAGAAACATCACAATCAGGGGTTTTATTATGTATTACTTAATGTCCTCAAAGGTGGTTTATAAATCTTCATCCCACTTGTATGCAACAACTTTCATTATGATCTATGATAATGGGTTACACTTGCTAGCCAGATTTGTAATTAATTGGCTAGTATAGGCTAAGTGGAATTTACAGACCCATAACTCGTAAAGGTTACATAGAGGATTCATTTGGTTTATATGAATGATTTCATCAGGGTTGATCTCGATGCCTCGGTATCTGAAAACAAGTCTGAGAATATTTTTAGAGGTGACCCCGAATGAACACTTAAAATGGTTCATCTTCAAGTGACATGATCTAAGGAATCCAAACTCCTTCTTGAGATATTTAATATGGTCCTACTGTCAGCATGATTTGACCACTAGATCATCCATGTATCATTTCACGAATTTCCAGAGAATCTATTTGAAGTTATGATGCATAGCTTACTAGCAAGTGACTATATCATTTTTCAATCCAAAAGGCATCACCCAGTAGTAGAACATCCCCTATGGTGCCCTGAAAGAAGTGTAATCCTTATCCTATGGGAAAATAAAGATCTAATTTTACCCAGAGTTCCCATCCAAGAATGGGAGGTCTTGGAAACTAGTTGTTCCATCAATGAGTAGCTTTTTCAACAGAAGGGGAAAATCATCCTTCGGGTAATGGCAGTTGATATCGTGGAATTCAATGCATACTCTGATATTTCCATTATTCTTTATAACTAGGATAATGTTTTCCATCCATTTTGGATACTAGACCAACTTGATAAATTTATCTTTAATAATATTTTCAACCTCCACCTCAACTATGGAACCATGGGAAGGGTGCATCCCTCTGGGAGGTTGTTTGAGCTCACAGTGACCCATTGGTAGGCCAAAGTGATGAATGAAAACCTGAGGATCATGTCTTATAAATTCACTGTATCTCTAGGAGAACATGTTATGATGTTATTTTAGGAAGGTCACCCACTTCTATTGTTCCTTCAGTAAACTATTTGTGTTAATCTATGTCGGCCTCAAGTCCTGCTCTATGTTAATGTTTACCCATGTCAACTTATCGACTATGGTGGTGATATACTCTTCAAAGGTAGGAGGGTTTTCATCTATATACTATTCATAATTTGATATAGGGGGGTTATAGGGAGGAGGAGACTCTTCTAGATTGGAAAACCTAGGGGTATCACAAGCGTCTTCTCTAAGAGATGTAAGATCTTTATCAGGGGATTCATGTTATGTGGAAACTATGGAGAAAAATATTGTTGAGACTATCCCATGTGGTTTCCAACAGTGAGTCCTAATTTTGATATCAAATCAATGATGTAAGGTCAACTCCCACTAGGTTAACCCTGCATTTCGAAACATGTTGTTTTGTTGTGGATCAATGTCCATAAGGCAGATCCCTTAGAATTCAATAGGAGTAAGGTATTTCAGTTATGACTAGGTTTGTACCATTTAGGATTATGAGGTAATTTGTAAAGAATATATCTTCTTGGAGGTGATGAAATTTCTCCCCCTTTCTAGGTTCATGGGTTCTAACTAATGGATTGGGAGGATGAAGCTGTTTTTCACGTCTTCCCAAGGATTTGTGGCAGTGGCTGCCAAATCATTGGGGGCATTGATATGCTTGAACACATCAGTCTGAATTTATAGTCCCTATCATTTTTAGTAAAAATCAACCATATAGAGGAAATCATAAGATTTAAATGGGAATGAATCACCTTGGAGTACCTATACTAAACTATCAAGTGAGTATTTGAGGCACTGGTGGTAGGAAGAGGAAACCACTACATGCAATTGAAGCCAAAGTATTTCGAGCAGGGCGTTGTAGGAAATATCTTGCGAGAATACCATAAATCATGTGCTTTCTACCAAGACACTAAATTAAGTCTTCATCCAAATCATATCACAAGGATTCTTCTCACTCTTATCATACCCCTGAATTGTCTAGTTGGAGAGGGTTAGATCTGACTCTCTAAGACCCAACTTATGAAGCATTCAGGTTGGGACGATATTGATCCTAGATCTGGTATCTGGTAAGAAATGGTGGATTCCCACACTATTAATCTATCTTGTAATATACATTAGTCGCATGTTTCCCTAAATATTATCACCTTCATCTTTCAGAGAAAAGGAAATGATGGCTTGACACTCCTCTAGCTCTGTTGCCTCTATGTGATAGTCTTCGGCGGTAGCTACCTTAGTTTCAAATTAGAGGGGACTATTTACAAATTCAATGAGGAAATAACACATATCTTTTTATTGGTGGATCACATCAAGATTCAAGAGTCTTTTTGGTATGCTATAAAGGTGTTTCAACATGTCATATTTTCATATGAGTAGTATATTTATGCCTATAGAGGGTCATTCTTTAGTAGGGAGCATAGTATGCACTATTAGTAGATATGTTAAGGTCCGTCTAGTTTCAGTTTCTCCCTACTATTGTTTTTCTAGTCAACTCTAAACACCTATTGGATGGGAACCATATGGATAAGTTTGGGCCCCAAATGGACATAACTAATCACGATGCGATTGTGGTTGAGATGTGTAGTCAATTGGTATAGTTGGCTGCAGAGGTTCTCTCGATGAAGAATCTTAGGAGTATTATACTTGTTGATCCCTTTTCACGAGTTGTTTTTTGGTATTAATAGCATGAAATATAGTCTGAAGAGCTATCCCAGCTATTATGTATGTTTTTGAATCCCTATCCTCTTCTTCAATGACATCAAATAGGTGTTCCTAAGGGGTTTTCATGGAATTCCCCACCACTATATATCGTGTGGTGATATAATAGTTTGATATTTATCATAGAGGTTTACTTTTTCTCCTTGTCAATATAATATTCCATGGATGGAAAAAATCTTGGAATAACTCCTAATTCAGGAGGCATGTAATCACCAATGGTGTTGGTTTTGGAACTAGTGGGGGACTTTAGTTTCCTTTGTGCTATCTATGCATGTTCTTCTAATACCTAGAAGGATGTGACACACATGTGTGTGATAAAATTTTTTGGGGCCAACCAATCATTGTACTTATACATTATATGATTGGGGTCTTACTTGAACTCAACAGAGTATTTGTTTTCACTATCGAGGTCAGTGGAGACATGTGATACCAATGTCAAAACATCGCCTAATTTTACTACGACACGGTCTACCTAATACTTGAGACAATATTTGAAGAAGAAGAATTATTTGATGGTATTTTTTAGAATATCTTGGTATGGGATGTGATTGGAATGGTTAGTGAGATCGGCCTCTTGATGTATCATGTATTCTGGCAATATCAGGATACCCTTTTCCAAGGGGTAGATAAAGTACCATGGGACATATTCATCCATGAATTAGTAGGACTTTTTCTTCCTTTCAATGAAAGGAACCCTAGGTTCGTGGCCTTGATGAGTGGCTTGGAAAAATTCTCCTGATGAGGAAACATTTGACGAGGCTGTGGTTGATTAGGTTGTGTCAGATAAGGCCGGTCTAGTAATGGGTCTAGTAGGTGGACCAGCTCAAGAGCCTCTATGTACCTGGAGTTAGCTATTTTTTCTTTTGTAGGCCTTCATGAAGGATATGTAATGGGTAATGGGTGCAACTGTTTCTTGGTCCGCTATAAGTATTATTCCATATTATGATCCTTTTCAGAGAATTTTTGAAATCTATATAGATAATTCAGTAAGATGAGGGTATGGACCAGATATTCTATGACATTATCCACACACATTATTAGCAACTATTCTTGGGAAAGTTGTATATCAAGTGATTATGTGAGTCCTTTTCATCTGAATATGATGTCAACTACTTGATCGTTATCTATATGATTTCATTTATAGAGGTATGTGATGCTTATTTTTACGTACAATAGAGTTGTACCAGTAGAGGAAATTCCTATAGAGATCCTTCCAATCAGAACAAAATCCTAGGGGCAGTTGGTTGTACCAGATGAATTCATGTCTTTTTGTAGTTTGGATGAAGCATCAGATCTTAGTGATCTTCTATTGTCTCAAAGTCCTAAAAATTGCACCACACCATGAGGCAATGTGGGTAAGGTACTAATGCAGTTCACCCATCCCTTTAAATGGGGTGAATCAAGGGTTTTCAAATTCTTGGGGTAGACCGATATGATCCACTCATGCTATATACAGCTTCCCTTCAAGTGGGATCACATTTTACTATGTTTACAGAGCCTTAAGATGGAAAACATGAGAAGTTATTAAGTCATCTTGCTATGTATTTTTGGTCAAAAATGCTTTGATGGGATCATCAGAATGGGAGTCACTTCAACATTTATATATAGGTTGTTAGTTGTGATTCCCATGTAGTGTGGGTGAATCATACCTCAGTTATTTTTCATAGCCGCATCTTCTACCCAGATTGGATTTGTGGGGACTCCTAGTTAAAATTATGGTCTATGGAAAAAGTGGGTAGGGTTCCCAATTAGAGGAGATATGGAGTACCTTTTGATATTTCTATGACCTCGACACTTTTTAAAGATAATCTTATAGGTAATCCTTTTTAGCCTTCTATATCCTAGATAAAAGAGGCCAAACTGAAATCTAGCTTAGTTTCTGGATTGATTTATGATGGTCCGACATGATCAGCATGTCCCTTTCCTTTCTCTGTATTTCATTGGGAAAGTGGAAATACCTCATTAAGGGGATTCCCTAGACCCATCAAATATCTCTCCTGATGAGTTTGGGAACCTGTCGATGGATCTACCTAATATTGTTCCCCCCTTTAGGGAAAGTTCTCCTAGTCATTACCTATTTTGGTGGACTAGTTTCTTGTATCATCTAGGGGGTTGATAGTGATGATGTTCATAGTGGCGGTGGTTTGAGAGGAATTTTTCCTTCTACAGGTGAACTAGACTGACGATCTCATCATTATCATGGGATAGGGATAAAGTGTAGGGGATAATACTTCCCCCAACCTCTAATTTACACATGTTGATATGACTCTTCCATAACTCACTGATGCAGAATGAAGCTCCCAATGCAAGTATATTAGAACTTATGGTCATATCCATACACATCAGGGTGCCTAACTACTGAGAGCACTATGACGTCAACCCTCCATCACTATTGGTGGATGTAATAAAGATTCTTATGGAATCTTGGGTAAGTCATATGGAATTCTTGAAGATGGTTGGGTGTTTCTTAGATGTTCTGGAGGAAATATGTCACCTGGTCCTTAGTGTGGGACTCCTAGATGTCAAAGTTTATGCTCATGAGTGTCTAAAATGAAACGGGTAGCTTCCCAAGGGATAGGATCTCCCACAAGTCCTCATGTTCATTTCGTAAAAGGTTATCCAGCTCCTAATCGTCCCATTACCCAGTTGGTATTGGCTGGGAAGCTGGTGGTGGCACTAATATGGACCTTCACTACTTATAGATTTCTCGAATGTGAGGTGTCGTATGGGCCATCCAACCTTGGAATTTTGGAATGCATTCTAGAGGAAGGTCCCTCTTTAAGACCATATCCATTTAAGATTGGGTGTTTACAACTTTATCCTGAGTGAGAGAGGTAACATCCTTATAAAGCTCTGCATAGTGCTCACCGTCGTCTGAGTGTACCAATCCAGACCCTGACATCTCGCTAACTCCCAGTGTAAAGGTTGAGAGGAGGGAAGATAATTATAGTAGAGGTGGTTTTATTGTGAGTCCCAGTAAATATTCCAGAATATCTTTCATGTGAGGATACATATGGAGGGATATAGGTACCTTCTAGACCTCATCTTCAGGGATAGTCATCCTTAGTCCTCAAGATTCTATTCCTAGTTTTAGTGATGAGTGAAACAGTTTGTCCATTGAATCGTACATCTCCTCAGAATCCAAGAGGTCAATAGTGATGTGGAACTTTCCCTAATCCACCTTTATTATCATGGGACTTCCCCGAGTTCAAACCTCTGAGGTTTGTAGTAGTTTATACCACACATATTGTGGTTGGTTCCATAATCAGGCCCCCACAGTAGTTTTTGGTCCTCTTAACCTAGGATAGATCATTGGGATAGGGAAAATATTCAGTATGGGGAGGGCCTCCACACCAGTTATTGGTAGTGTGGATTGGATCTATGTAGTAAGATTTCTCATCATGGGATGGCCCATGATGGTTATCAGTGGAACCTAGAATTGGGAGTGTAATCCCAATATTCCTAGATGTAGTCTAGGGTCTTGATCCTATGTGAAGAAAGATGTATACTAGCTCCAAAATTATACAAATGTAATGGGATACACTGGAGGTGGTGAGGGATACTAGAGCTTTAGAAGATGCCACCTTCTTGGAAGTGTAATGGACCTTTCCCTAGCATCAACATCGAGATTTCTAGACCAGGGATGGTGGATTAGGGATAGAATCAACCCACTCATTGACATGTGGGACTGGTTGTTGTTGGTGATGACATGGATAAGTGGGATCCCTTTTAGTTGGATCCTGTGAAGTGTTTGTGATGGGTATGTATTGAACATCCCCTACCTACTTGGCTTAGTAAATTAATCTATCAGAATGCTCTAGGTAGAGACTCCCAAAGTAGTTTTCTAATGAAACATGGGTGGTTTCCACCTACGTGGTCCTTGGGTAAGCGGTATGAGAAAGGTGTCAATGATTCAAGTTCTCAGTGGTCCATATCCCAAGTGGGAATTACCCCTTATTTTTCATACTAGAAAATAGGATCATTGAACACCATCCTCTGGATGGGCTCAAAGGGTGAGATGGGGTGTGGGGGTCTAGTAGATGAAGATGTGGTATTTTCCATGGAAGGGATGTATTCCTACGAGATTACCTCTCCAACAATCCTACCCCCACGCTTGTTGATGTTAGGTTACCGATCTCCAATAACGTGTGTCTTGTAAGGTGCATGTAATCATCCATCAGTATAGATATGATGAAATTGATGCCCAATTCCCCCAACATCATTCATACTCCCATGAGGTGGAAGAATTATCCTCCTTGGTGATGTCTCATACCAGGGATTCTTAATGTCCCCCATTTACCCCTGTTGTAAGAGAATAGTTCTACATTGGGCTTACAGTTTATTTATAAAGGACCTAGTGCTACAAGTCTAGATATGATCATGCTTAAATATGATGGTCCCCAATATTACTAATCTACTCACTATTGAAGGAGAATAGTTTCATTTCAGTTTTACCATTTTTTAGAAGCTTTCAGTTAGGGTGGTGCATGGATGTACTCTTTATCACCCTGCATTCCCACTTTCCAAAGGTGGGAATCCCCCATTAACAGGGCTAGTGATGTAATCTCCTTGATTGAAATGGGATGATAGGATGTTGGTTTCTCCTTTAACGGATTTATCCATGGATCTCATCACCTAATTTGAGTCTACCTTATATATTTGAATTAAGTTTATGAAACTCATTCATTATGCCATCTCGAGGTGGACATCATTTAATTAAACTACGTCTATCTCAATATAGTAGAAACCTAAAATCAGATTAAATGATAAAATTTGGTATATCTAAGAGTCTCAGGATGTTGGCTGCATTGGGAATCTATAAATTCTTCCCCTTTGGAATTCAGATTCATTTCTCATATGAGTCATCTTAGTTGTGGAACTCAAGGCATCCCATGTCAATTATGGGAAAATTGTTCTAGGGGTATAAGGAATATATTGTTTTTTACCTCAATCATCCCATGTTTATTATACGGGGTTGAGATTCTAGACCAGGTCATAGGATTAATGTATTTTTTATAAAATTAGGTCATGGGTTTAACGTCTTGTGGGGATATGTTGGTCATGAGATTAATTTCTTTTAGGGATAGGTAGGTCATAGGATTAAGGTCTTATGGGTATAGGTTGGTCACATGTTTAATGTCTTGTAGGGATTATTTTTCATATTTTTTACATCTTTTAAGGATAGGTTGGTCACGGGTTTATTGTCTTGTTGGGATAAGTAGGTGGATATTAGTGTGTTCACATGGGGAAGTTAATCTAATATTATGGTTTCCACCTCTCAGGGGAGGACATGCAAATTTAATGGGGATGTTTGATGAATATCATATTTTCACATATTTTTTACTCAAATTCAATTTTTATGAACCCATCATAGTTTCATTTAATGGGAGTTTATCACGTTTTTAGGATTTTGTCTTATTTTGAGCTCAAATACAAAAATGGCCTAATTCTATGATTTTAATAGATTTTCATGACTTTGGTATTTCAATAATATCATTCTCAATTTTGATTCAAATAGTTTGCTTAATTTTTTTTTGAAACTTTGATTTGTTAGAGAAATAATTTTCAACTGGAGTAGATCTTGATTCAAATTTCTATGGCCCCAAAAAAATAGTTCTTTTTGGAACATTTTTCATAACAGTATGGTGGACCCCACATCACTAATAGAGCCATAAATCCGGATCAACATGTCCAAATGCACTGATTTTACTTGTATTGGAAAGAAAAATCATATATTCCTTTCTATGTTAAATTTAAATTAAAAATTCATTCATTATGTAATTAATTGAAAAAGTCAAACATGGAAAAAAATTATAAAACAAACCGGTTGAAAAAGTGGTGTTTGGTAATTAAATCATAACAATCTAACCACATTGTCAAACAATCTTAAATATTTAGGGTAATAAGAAATTCAATTTGGAACAACTCTAAGAAGAATCAAGAGGATGATTTAGAAATTCAATGAGGTTACGTGACGTGTAACCAAAGTACACTTCATATACCGATCGACACACAGATTGCGACGCGAACACGGATTCGAAGGACGTAGAGGAAAAATCAGAGATAGATTATAGGACGTGTACCTCAGGTACATGGCGTGACAATGTTAGGACACTGAAAAATTAATACTATGCTCCAAGATTTCTGTAGGGTTTTCCTAAAAATTGATTCCCCATCCACCCTTCCATATCATTCTGGGTGAGGACCATAGGAGGCCAAGAAACATCGTATGGAAGAGAGAAATTTGATGTGGCCCTTTTCTTATAGTTTTTTCATTGGTTGAATTTTTGTAATTTATTTTTTTAATGTATTATACTTCTTCTTCATTCTCGCTTCCTCCACTTCCTTTCAATTGTGTGTTTCCCCTTGGTGATTCTTCTTAACTCCATGATGGTGGAGAGCTAATTCACGCTGTTGTTTGAGGGGGGAAGTGGTGGTATTTGAGTTTATTTCACATTAATTATTTATCATGTTTTATTATAATATTTTAGTAGTGGTTACAATGATTTTTGTGAGCATTCTCCACACTTTATCTACTATTTCATTCTTCCTCCCAATTTTAACATTTTCGTTCTCATCGATATCTATGTCATTCAAATAGTGGAGTTTGTCATAGGTGTTGACATGGAAGAGATTACTCCTATATGCTGAGGTCTATGTGTAGGGTAATAAAATATAAATGGGAGGGTGTAGAGTGAATGTTTTGGATCTCTACATTTATTATAATTGAGAAAAATATATTTTTAATAACAATGATAACACCAACACAAAACCCTAAGAACAATGGTTTTCTTCTACCGACTTCTTTGTTTCATCTTTATTCTCAATGAATTATGAATTTTAATTATCATATATACTATATTAAATTTAATTTCATAATGAAACCCCCCATATATATATATATTACTATAGGTTATTTTAATATTAGTTAAATTAAAATAGTTATAGTTGGAAAATAGTGCAAGGAAGCGCCCTCCTTGAGATCGACCTTAGGGTGTGCCACTATAGTACACACTTAAGATAATAATAAATTAATTGAATAGGTAAATGAGACTAAAACTCCTACCATCAGTTTGGTGTTGTTTTTGGGTAGGCCAAGCACTTATATACATTTATTCTCATATATAAATGAAAAACCAAAAAAATAAAATATTTTAAAAAAACAAAAAAAAAATCATTGCGTATAATTAATTTTTTTTAAGTTTGATGTGGATTATTTTAGTGATTTATTATATTCTTGGACTATATATTACTTTGGTAGCAGGGGAGAATTTTTGAAGAAAAAAATTGAGGAGTTTTAACACCAAATGGACCACCTTTCCACCCTCATTCAAGCATCCAATGTCCGATGGTCCAAACCTGAGCCAGAACCAAAACTAGAATGAGTGGTGGAGGAAATTTCACCAATTATTTTTTATATTAAAGAACATGAGGAAGGTGAGAAACATATTCTAATGTAATTAATAACATCATCATGTACTCACCCATTTCTTTAAGAGGTCCCTGAAGTACACATTCTAGCTGCATTGCTTGAAGAAAAATATTTTGAAGTTGAAAATTTTAAGTGAGATTTAATTTCTAAACCTTTTCTTTATTCAAATGTTATTATTTATTAATTGAAAATTTATCTCCCTTATTCTGATTTTTTAGATTCAGAACCACTAATTCAATCCCTAGATGAAGAAGAAGAAGAAGTTCCTTGTGTTGAGGAGAGAATGGAGGAGCCTGTCTAGTTGTACATTGGTGAAAATGAGGACAATAGAACAGAAGATGAAATCCATGAAGAGTAAATTTAATATCCTAAAACAAAAGATAATCCACTTCTTATTAAACTACCATTTTCACCAGTGGACACCACTCCTCCAGTAGAACAAAAAGGGAGCACCCCTATATTATTTTCCCTCCCCCTCTGAACTTAGAATTTCTTTTTTCATCTTATCTGGGGGTTGGGACAATTATTATTTTCATTTGGGGTACTAACTACTAGAATATAATAATAGATGTTGGGAAAAATAATTTCTGGTGATTTCTAAGAAATAAACCACATTCACCATTGGATTGGGGTTACCCCACTACGATTTCCTAACTAGGGGTAGTAAAAACCTTGCGCCCACTTGGGAGTTAAACCAAGAATTATCCCTCTTATTTCCCCTTTCAATTTATTTTTAGTTATATTTCTCATGTTCTATTATTTATTTCATTTAGGTTTAATGTGGAATCATCTAGGATCTTAGATCAATGCTTCCCCTAAAAAATAACCATAGGTTGTATCTTTCCATTACTTTAGTATTTTTGTCTTATTTGTAGTTTTTTAGATAAAATGAAGGGTAGAGAAATTTATGTGTGGGGCGAGTTTCAACCTTATTAGTTGTTTTCATGTTCTTTCTTTCTTTTTTGTTTTCATTTTTTTAGAAACCTTGAGATTTAATGAATATTCTTATCATTTTTCACACATTAATTTATTTTGAGAAAATTTTAATGATTTTTGAAAAAGTGGATTTTAAATGATTGTTGATTTGAATACCTTTTTCCTTGAATTATATTTTCAACAATTTTTATGAGTTTAACTGATTTTTGAAATCCATGCCTCTGAAACACTAACTCAAAATATTTTCCTAGTCATGTGAGGTATTCTAATCCACTTTGGAATATTCTTTATAATACTCAGACTTTCTTGGGAGAAACTTGGATTTTTTGTGAGAACTAGAATTTGTGATTTTTCTATTTCAAAGCATTTTATTTCATGAAATCTTCTTGATATGATTGCAGCACTACTTTGTCAAGCCACATATTATCCTAAGACCCACCTTTGTATCTATCCTTCAGAAGCCCTTAGATGCCATGGATTGCCTTATATGTTTAATCCACATTAGAAGCTGCTTTTTTCCTTTACTACCTGCACTTTTAATATTTTTGTATGGATATTTAATGTTTGAGTGTGGGGGAAGGGCTTTTCATGTACTTTATTAGAGATGTGTTGCATTTTTGGGTGATGTGAGGTGTGCATCAACATTTTTGGAAATGGATAATGAAATAATTGGGCATGAGTCATCATTTCATTATTCTTCATTTGTTTCATTCGATTCACCTTCAAAAAAATAAGAAAAAAGAAAAAAAATCTATGCCTTTATGGAGATTTAAAAAATTTTAAAAAGGAAAATAAAGTTGTGCCTTTTACGAGCTTTACAAAAAAATGAAAAAAGGGGAGAACTTGTATGATATCATTCTTTGTAATAACTGATTGGATCATGTCCCATTTCATAAAAAAGGGTGTGGTGTTGTGTTTCTCATTCTAAAGGAGAATTGAGTGAGAATGTTCTGTGTTTTCACTTGATTATTCATTCATTGTACTTAAGAGTCAAAACTCCTCTTTCTAGGATTTAATTTTTAAATCATTTACCCACCAACCCAAAGCCACAGAGCAATTTTAACCTTTAATTAAATCTCTCATGATTGAACTAATTTTCATGTTTCATGCTGTGGAGAAATTAGAATTTTCACAAACCTATGGGGACACATGCCACATTCAAGTATGAGAATAACTCCAGAATTAATTTCTCTTGAGAGAAGAGTGATATAAAATCCAATTTGATGTAGGTTGTGATTGGGCCATGGATGAATTTATGAGGTTGAAAAAATTTAAATGCGAGGAATGAAAGTGATAAGGAATTTTTTTATATATGAGACATGATATAATTTTGTTTTGGGAAATATGGTTGAAGTTTTCTCATTTTTGATTATTGTGTGGATTTTGATAAGAATATATGATAATTACTGGGTAGTGTAATGCTTACGTATGGGGGATTGATGAAGCTCATTTTTTAAAATATTTTATACTCTAATTAAATTTTTATGAACCCACCATAGTGTTATTTAACGGTAATTTATCACGTTTTTATGACTTTCTCTTATTTTGATATCAAATAAAAAAATGCCCAATTCTGTGATTTTAAAAGATTTTCTTGACTTTGGTATTTCAATCATATTTTTTTAATTTTGATCCAAATCGTGTGATTAATTTATTTTTTAAACCTTTATTTTTTAGATAAACAATTTTCAATTGGATCATAGCTTGATTTGAAATTATATGGCCCCACAAAAATAGTTCTTTGTGGAACATTTTTCTGAAAAACATGGTAGACCCCACATCAATAATAGAGCCATAAATCCATATCAACATGTCCAAATGAATTGATTCTACTTGTATAGTGTTAGGGCCAATAGGGGACTATATACCCTGAGAGGGGCGGTGAATCAGGGTATGGATATTCTTTCCAAAGTTCTTCCTGCCCCACTGGATCTTGACCAATTTATTACAACAGTCACTTTGTTTGCTCTTGTGCGATTATTATGATCAGTTCTTTTCTGGTTTGTCTGATGATGATTCTTTGAATGAAATGCAGGGAAGTGACTAGGTAGACACAAATATTTTTACTTGGTTCACCCACACTGGGCTACGTCTAAGGAGCATACAACGACAATGTTCTGTTGTACCAAATCCACTAAGGCTCACTGCCAATAATGTTCACAAGGTTTGGGCTAGATCACTTCTATGCCCAGGCTCACTGCCTTTACAAGGTTTAGGGTCAGCTCACTACTTTCCCAAGGGTCACTCCCTGTTTCTATCTCTTTGGATCACTGCCAGTGGAGATGATCACCTTCTTCCTCTTCCTAAGCTCACTGCTCTGTGAAGGGATTCACTCACAATTTATAGACCTGTAGGTCTCTTCATTTGCATGAAATAATGCATCTTCAACTATTGATAGATGCTCTTTTGAAGTCCAACTTTCATCTACTGATGAATACCACTTTGCCTCTGACCACTGGGAAACTACCTTTGGAAAGTACCTTCGCAAAGCACCCTACTTCGCGAGGCTCCCAATTTTGCGAAGCTCAAACAAGCCTTCGCAAAGCTCCTGCCTTTTCGTGAAGCACTTTCACGAAGCACTATCGCGAATCTCAAGCCGTCGCAAAGCAACGTCTCTTCCGAATCTTACTAAGCCAACGCGGAGCTTGCAGGTTTCGCAAAGCTACAATAGTCGCCGCGAAGCTCCTATATCGCGAAGCACACTGGCTCCGCGAACCACCTTCGCAATACGAGAGAAAAATATTTTCTCTGAAAATTCTCTCTGCTTCTTTCAAGGGGGTCGGCCTCTATTTATAGGCGATTCCACTGACCCTCAAACTTTCCACGCGAAGTCAACGCCACGTCATCTCAAATCGCGAAGCTCCGAAGTTTCCACCGGAATTCTGTCCAAATCGCGAAGCACCACAACAATTTTTCGTTCACGGATCTCATCGTAATCACAAATAATCACCATCAACATTCCTTCGCGCCTTCGCCGTGAAGCTCCCTCACGATGCTCTTCATCGCCGTGAAGCTCCCTTGCAAAGCCCTTCACCGCCGCGATGCGCTTCAACTCTGATGTTCGTGAAGCTTTGACGTAATCGCGAAGAATCGCCGCCTCCATTTTTCTGGTCTTTGCAAAATCCAAACCATGCATCCTATCTTCACGAAATTCATGCCTTTGCCATATAAAAAATATGATCTTCATGGAAATCCACTTTTCGAGATGCTCACCAAATTCCAAATTTTGGACCCCAAAAATTTGGCAAACACTGGGAAACGGCGCCACCTTGTACTGCTCTTTTGTACCACCTCCAGATCGTCCTTTCCTTTGTCATCGTTCTTTGTCAACAAGGATTGTCAAAAATGTCTTGGGAACTCGACAAATATCCATGGAAACCTGCTTTGTCAACAAACACAATCAACCCAAAAATACTGCAATGTTACATTGAGGGATTTTTCCCAACAACCTCCCCCTTTGGGTTTGTTGACAACTCTTCACAACTCTGCTCAGAATAATTTTCTTCACTTTGATACCTCACTGAGTCTTCTTCCAGCCGCTACCACCATTCACCTCTTTTGATTCTGATAGCGTTCAAGGATTCACTTAACACATACTCTAATCCCACATGAGCAATGCTCGGCGTGAGAAACAAGAGTAGTATGAAAAGTTCATCAATGAATCACTTCATGTCAAACACCAATTTTAGATTCCAACATGATACCAATTCTTAAATTGATACCAATTATTGAACCACACTGATCAAAATTGGTGACATCTGGACACCTTTTCACACCATTCCAATATCACTCGTCTGCTTTTATCACGATCCTCAGTTGTCGTGATATCTATGCTTTGATTGATCACTTCTAGCATCATCAGATTTAATACTCTCCCCCTTTCTCATTTCTCCCCCTATCTGGCTGCTCCACTGGTCAGATTCTCCCCGTATCTGTCATGATTTCTCGTATAGCCACATTGTCTCCCCCTTGAACAATCACTATTTTCTCCCCCTTTTTCAATGAACCCAAAGGTCACTCCTTTGTAGTCTGTAACATAGTAGAGAACACATATCAGCATATTTGGAAAAAACACACCATACCTCGGGGAGGGGGGGGGGTACCACATCCACACTTTTTCAAGTGCGGAGAATTGACTGAACTCCCAGAGCCAGCAGATGCCTTTCAAATGATTCCTTGGGTAAGGCCTTTGTCAGAATGTCTGCAACCTGTAGTTCTGTAGGCACATACTCCAACTTCCTGATTCCCTGCTCAACTTTCTCCTTGATAAAATGATACTTTATCTCAATGTGCTTTGTCCTTGAGTGATGGACAAGATTTTTTCTGAGATTTATAGCACTTGAGTTATCACACTGGATTCCGATCGGAGACTTTACTTTGACTCCCATATCTTCAAGCTGCTGCTTCATCCACAATAATTGGGTGCATGCGTGAGTGGCCGCAATATACTCAACTTCCGTGGTGCTCAACGAAATACAATCCTGCTTCTTGATTAACCAAGAAATACATATCCCAACAAGATAGAATGCACCACATGACGTTGATTTTCTATCATCTGCTGAACCGGCCCAGTCTGCATCAGTGTATCCCAATAACTCTGTCTGAGGTTTATCCGTATATGTCAATCCAAAATCCATTATTCCTTGGATATACCGAAGTATTCTTTTCACTGCAAGCATGTGGATTTCCTTGGGATTTCTCTGATATCTCACTGCTTGGCATGTGGAAAAAACAATATCAGGCCTTGTTGTGGTTAAGTACAACAGACTTCCAATAATTTGCCTGTATTCGGTGATATTAACTGTCTTGTCATCCTCATCTTTTGATAATTTCATCCAGGTAGCAACTAGAGTCTTCATCTCCTTGGAATTCTCCATTCCAAACCTTCTCAGAACCTCCTTGGAATATTTAGATTGAGAAATTAATGTTCCATTCCTTCCTTGTGTCACCTGTAGACCAAGGAAAAATGTTAGCTCTCCAATCATTGACATTTCAAACTCATTTTTCATGAATTCAGAAGATTGTCTCCACTATGCTTCATCTGATCTTCCAAATATTATGTCTTATTCCTAGACTAGCCTCATCATCCTTTTATTACTATTATTGTTGAAATAAAGATTGTAATCAAATCCCACACGTTGAAAACCAATCTTCTTCAAATACTGATATAGCCTTCAGTACCATGATCTTGGTGCTTGTTTCAGCCCATATAAAGCCTTCTTCAGCCTGAAAAATTTGTTCTCATCCTCATGAATGAGAAAACCATCTGGATGCTCAATGTACACCTCTTCTTCCAGAAACCGATTCAGAAATGCAGAATTTACATCCATCTGGAACACTTTGAACTTTCTTTGCACTGCAATGGCTAGGAATAATCTGATTGTCTCCAGCCTTGCAACCGGTGCAAATGTCTTATCAACATCAGTACCCTCTCTTTGGGAGTATTCTTTTCACACCATTCATGCTTTTTTCGAATCACTATGCCATCTTCATTCATATTATTGTGAAAGATCCATTTAGTCCTGATGACATTTTTATCATCTGGCCTCGAAACAGTCTCCCACGTCTGATTCTTCTCAATTCTGATCTTTCTCTTCATTCACGGCATGATCCCACTTTTCATCTTTAGGTTCATCAACCAAGAATTTCGGCTCAACCTGGGATATAAAAGATGTTTTCTGCAGTGATTCTTTTCTCCTTGTCTGAGCTAGAGCTGACTAATCACCAATGATATTCTTCATGTCAATTTCAGCTCATCTCTTTGACTATTGTGCAGATGAGGATTTTTCTTTTCTAAATCAGCATTAGTCACTTATGATCCCCCTTTGTTGCTTTCCTCCTCATCACATTTATCAGTAAATTTCTCACTGTTTCATTGTTAAATGGAATCATTCCTTTCAACTACTTCTCGCAGCTTCTTGGTATCCTAAAAACAGTTAGCTGATACCACAATGTTAGATCAAAATAAATAAGAATGAAATGCTTGATCATTGCTGCTTCTCCCACAGTATGTCTTATCTCTATAGAAAACACCTAAGTTGGGTCATCCAATTATTTCCTTGATGGATCTGGCATCTGATTTTGTTATTAAATGCTCCCCCTATGTTATGAAACATTTCCTGGGGTTAGGCCCATAAAAATTCTTCTTCTCTTGCACCATCTATTCTCATTTTCCACCTTCATCATTTATAACACTCTGGCACTCGACATTGAGCCATTAACAAAATCTCTAAGCCTGCTGAGTTGGAACTCAGTGTAGGAAACAAGAGATAAATTTAATAACATAATCACTTCTTATTGTGCTCTGATTCTCCCTTTCTTCTTCAACTCTGGTACCTGATTTGAATCACTTTAATCTCTGGAGAATATCACCTCTCCACTTCGCATCCTTAGATGCCACTTCCCCTTAGATCGTATCTCCCTAAAACCTGAAACAAATGAATCATCAGTTAATGGAATTTATATTTATAGAGAGAGGGGTATTTCTCGAATCCTCAAAACGAGGATAGTGGTTGATCCTAATGGGTCAACCCTTTTATTTTTTCTTGGAGGGAATCACACTCCTTTCTTACTTCCTCCAGTTTCCTAGCCAACTTCAACTATTCTGGCCATATGACTAGGCATTCATTACCTACATTCTGAGCCTTTTTCTGATATGTATATTTGGTAGGCTCGACCTTTCTCACCGCTTGCGGTATAAACCCGCTAGTACACATTTCCTTCTTTGAGGTTCTACCAAAATTCCATTTTCCTTGATTATTTCTCTGAGTAGGAACCTCTCTGTTTGGAATCTTCCCTTTCTTCTTCTCCCATATTAGGGGTCTTCCTCTTTCCTTCACTTATCACTGAGAAACACGACATGCGGATTTTTCGATGCATTTTTTATTCATCTTTCTTTTATCAGATGTCTGAGTCACCACACTCTTTTTCACTGGTGGTGAGTCCTCCATTGAACATTCATTCTTCTTTATCACAGCTAGAGTAGATCTCCCCTTAATCTTCCAGGTTTGTTCACATTCTCTCCTTGAGAGCGGTTTTGAGTATGACAGAGGAGGTGATTAATACACCTTTCGTTCAGCTCCATGTGATTCCCATGAGGCTCTAAGCCTATTTTTCACCTTACCACTTTGTCTCCTAGTGTATAATTTCTCATTATGTACCACCAGAGTTGGTAATCTCCTTCTCAAGTATTTTTCCTTCCCTGCTTTCTTCTTGCTACACTGTCTGTCCAAATACCCATGTTCAGAACATATGAAACATTTTACATCAAAGACATACCTCATTTCATCATTCATATATCGAGATGTTGATGCAGCTTGAGTTTTTCCTCTAACATGGAGCTCCTGAGCTTCCTGGAACATACTCATTGTGTGTCCCATTCTTCCACAATAATAGCATCTGATGAATGTTACCCTCAGAGAGACTATTCTCTCTGATTTCTCATGACGTTTCTTCTTATTCTCAGATATATCAAGGTTTCTATTTTCACAGCCTGAAAAGTATTCCAGAGCCTCTGAACAGAAGCTTGATGTGTGGCCATGAATCCCGCAGAAATGGCACATGTCATCAATTCTTTTCGTAACTGTCCTTTTAGGCCTATCTCTAGCACCTACATGATCTTTTCCATTTCTGGAACTGTTCACAGCTCTCTTTCTGTCATGCACGGGAGGGGATTCATCGAATGCAATACCAGTTTTTCGTGAACTATATAGTCTTTGGGCTGAGAAAATTTGTTTTTTCCTCTTTTCAGAAATAGAAAATTTTCTTTTCACTTCATCATCATCTGCCGAAGGATAATAAAATAGTAAATTCAAGGCATCCTTCATTTTAGGCTTTCATCTATCATTGGAACTCTCTAATTCCTTCTTTACTGATTCTAGATCTTCGTCCAACTCTTGAATCTCTGTCTCCCTTGATTCATGTTGGACATCAAGTTCTCTCTTGAGAAGCTTCCCTCTACTCATCTCATCTTCCAATTCACGTGTCAGCTTTTCCACCATTTCACTTTTCTTCACTACTTTAAATTTTTCCTTAGAAATAGATTTAGAGACAGATTCATTATCTTGTTGTAGGCTTCGATTCTTCTGAGCTTCTTCAGACAACTGTGCTGCTAGATCATCATTTCTAGGTTTCAGATTCTGAACTTCATCTGACTTTTTATTCTCTTCATAATCATTAGCCTTTAGTTTTCCTTTCATTTTAGTCATCTTCTGTAGTTCTTCGGCATGTGAATCATTCTTCTCTGTTAGGTCAGTAACTATATCAAAAATCCTTTGATTTAAGCCTCTTAGCTTGTTGACCTCAATTTCCAATACTTTGATCCAGATATCTTTAGATTTGAATTCTTCATCCAACATCCGGTCCACTTCCTTTTTCATGTTGACAACATCTGCTGGTGGCCTCCTTGAAACTTCATCATCATCAGTTGTTCCAGCATCACTTTTATGTTCATGTACTTCACTCATTCCAACAACTTGATTGAGTAAATCAATCTTTTCCCTATCAGATTCATATAGGCCTTCCTTTAGTAAGCTATTTCATTCTTTTAGTTGAATCACACTTTTTCCATAAACACTTCCAAACTGAGGGATACCACCTGACTTCTGATTCTTCTTTGATGTTTTTTCCTTTGCCATGACACACCAAAATAAGTGCAGTCTGATTCTTTAACCACACAGATCGACAACACCAAGTCGAAGCAAACTAATCTGATAAAAGAAACCTTCCTCTGATACCAATTGTTAGGGCCAATAGGGGCCTATATACCCTGAGAGGGAAGGTGAATCAGGGTATGGATATTCTTTCCAAAGTTCTTCCCGCCCCACTGGATCATGACCAATTTATTACAACGGTCACTTTGTTTTCTCTTGTGCGATTATTATGATCAATTATTTTATGGTTTGTCTGATGATGATTCTTTGAATGCAATGCAGGGAAGCGACTAGGCAGACATAGAGATTTTTACTTGGTTCACCTGCATTGGGCTACGTCCAAGGATCATACAATGACGATGTGCCATTGTACCAAATCCACTAAGGCTCACTGCCAATAATGTTCACAAGGTTTGGGCTATATCACTTCTATGCCTAGGCTCACTGCCTTTACAAGGTTTAGGGTCAGCTCACTACTTTCCCAAGGGTCACTCCCTGTTTATCTCTCTCTGGCTCACTGCCGGTGGAGAGGATCACCTTCTTCCTCTTCCTAAGCTCACTCCTCTGTGAAGGGATTCACTCACAGTTTATAGACCTGTAGGTCTCTTCATTTGCATGAAATAATGCATCTTCAAATTTTGATAGATGCTCTATTGAAGTCCAACTTTCATCCACTGATGAATACAACTTTTCCTCTGACCACTGGGAAACTACATTTGGAAAGTACCTTCCCAAAGAACCCTACTTCGTGAGGCACCCAATTTCGCGAAGCTCAAACAAGCCTTCGCAAAGCTCCTGCCTTTTCACGAAGCACTTTTGCGAAGCACTGTCGTGAAGCTCAAGCTATCACAAAGCAACGTCTCCCGCGAAGCTTACTAAGCCAACACGGAGCTTGCAGGCTTCACGGAGCTACAATAGTCGCCGTGAAGCTCCTCTTTCGCGAAGCACACTGGCTCCGCAAACCACCTTCACAATACGAGAGAAAAAGATTTTCTCTGAAAATTCTCTCTACTTCTCTCAAGGGGGTCAGCCTCTATTTATAGGCAATTCCACCGACCCTCGAACTTTCCGCGTGAAGTCAACGCCACGTCATCTCAAATCGCGAAGCTCCGAAGTTTCTGCCAGAATTCTGTCTAAATCGTGAAGCACCACGATAATTTTCCATTCGTGGAGCTCGTCGTAATCGCGAAGGATCACTATCAACATTCCTTCGTGCCTTTGCTGCGAAGCTCCCTCGCGATGCTCTTCATCGCCGCGAAGCTCCCTTGGAAAGCCCATCACCGCCGCGATGCGCTTCAACTCTGACGTTCGTGAAGCTTTGACGTAATCGCGAAGCATCACCGCCTCCATTTTTCTGGTCTTCATGAAATCCAAACCATGCATCCTATCTTCGTGAAATTCATGCCTTTTCCATATAAAAAATATGATCTTCATGGAAATCCACTTTTCGTGATGCTCACCAAATTCCAAATTTTGGACCCCAAAAATTTGACAAACACTGGGAAATGGCGCCACCTTGTACTGCTCTTTTGTACCACCTCCAAATCGTCCTTTCCTTTGTCATCGTTCTTTGTCAACAAGGATTGTCAACAACTTCTTGGGAACTTGATAAATATCCATGGAAACCTTCTTTGTCAACAAACACAATCAACCCAAAAGTACTGCAATGTTACCATGAGGGATTTTTTCCCAACATATCGGAAAGAAAAATCAGATACTATATTTCTTGTTGAATTTAATTTAAAAATTATTTCATTAAGGAATTCATTGAAAGAGTCAAACATGGAGAAAAATTAGGAAACAAACAGGCAGAACAAGTGGTGTTCGGTAATTAAACCATAAAAATATAACCAAATTTACAAATGATCTGACATTTTCAGGGTCAATATTAAATTCAATTTGGAACAAATATCAATAAGACTCAAGAGGAATATTCAGTCATTCAAGGGGATACACGATGTGTAATCCAAGTACACATCGTGTACCGATCGACACGCAGATTAGGATGCGAACACAGATTCAAAGGACGCAAAGGAAAACCCAGTGCTAGAGTACAAGACGTGTACCATAGGTACATGTCATGGAAATGTTGGGATACTGAAAAATTAATCCTACGTTGCAAGAATTCCATAGTGTTTTTCCTATAAATTGAGGCCTCATCCACCCTTCCAAAGCATTTTGGTTGAGGACCAAAGGAGGCCAAGCAACAACGCACAGAGGAGAGAAATTTGATGTGGACCTTTTCTTATAGTTTTGTTTTTTTTTTATTTTTTTTTAAATTTAGTTTCATTTTAATATAATATACTTATTCTTCATTATCACTTCCTCCATTTTTTTTCAATTTTTTGTTTCCCCATCGTGAATCTTCTTAACTTCATCATTGTGCAGAGATAATTCATGGTTTTGTTCGAGAGTGGAAGTGGTGGTATTTTAGTTTCTTTCATATTAATGATTTATTGGGTTTTATTATGAGATTTTAGTAGTGGTTAAAATGATTTTGGTGATCATTCTCCCCAATTTCTCTACTATTTTTTTCTTCCTCCCTATTTTCACATTTTCCTTCCTATCGATATCTAAGTCATTCAAACGGTGGAGTTTATCTTAGGAATTGATGTGGAAGATATTACTTCTACATACTGCAGTCTTGGTGTAGGGTAATAACATACAAATGGGTGGGTTTTGAGTGAATGTTCTGGATCTCTACATTTAATATAATATCAAAAAATATATTTTGAATAACAATGATAACACCACCACGAAACCCTGAGAATAGTGGGTTTCTTCCGCAAACATCTTTTCTTCTTTATTTTCATTACGTTATGAATTTTAATTATCATATATACTATATTAAATTTATTTTCATAATCCAACCCCCAATCTATATTACTATAGGTTAGTTTTATGTTTTTTAAATTAAAATAGTGATAATAGGAAAACAATGCGTGGAAGTGACCTCCTTGAGATCGGCCCTAGGGTGTTCCACTATGGGACACTCTTAGGATAATAAGAAATTTATTGAATAGGGAAACATGACTAAAACCCCCACCATAAATGTTGGAACATTGGGATTGAGTCTTAGGGGGGACTCCATAAGGGTTAGGATGTTGGGATCGAACCTTGAAGAGGTGTCCCATGTATGTTAGGATTGGAACATTGTGAGGCATCCTATATACCCTGTTAGGAATCATGAAAGAAAATGCATGCAGTTCTATTCCATTATTTAAAGTCTTGTGATAGGATTGGTACATTCAATTTAACATAATGTTGTTAGGACACTCAAGTTGCGGAAGGAGCATCAATGAGGGGTAGAGATGGGATTACACATGTGAGCTGACCAAATCAAGTGGATCATCTCATAGTGGGGAAGGATGGTGTGGGGCTTATACATGTAATCTTCCCAATGATGGATGATCAACCCACGGTGGGGAAGTATTTTGTGGTGTTTACATTTGTGAGCTACCCAAAATAGGAAGATCATACCATGGTGGGGGAAAGGTTTCATGCCATGATGATCATACATGGGGCATCCCATGTTCATTTCAAGAGGTACGAATATAGTTTAGCATCATGTGCTAAGGAGGATGTCATGTGGTTTAACATCATATGACTAGAACCTTAGGAATTTTCATTTTACGACATGAATCTCAGATGGTAGGTAGAATATACTTGGAGATACAACTTCTAAGAATGAGAGGAATATTTGGCATAAGTCATCTCCATTAGAAAATATGGGTGGATTCCCTTAATGATTCGGCCTTTGGGGATTACATTTTTACTACACAAATGCCTTTGGGTGGCACATGGAGTAAACACTATCATGGAGGAGTGTCAATATGGAATCCTGGCATTAGTGTTCTAATCCTTAAGAGAAAGAAGATACAAAACTAACCAAAACATGTTGGAGTTTAAATTTTGGACACGGGTTGATGGTACCAGCTATGCAGAAGATTAGGGCATGAATAGTGTGGGTTAGAATGGGTACTAGGCACCTAGGCACTCAAATTCTATGAAAGTATGTACTATTAAAGGAGGAACCATGGAGATTCCTAGTGGATGGTTTTCTCAAAGTTTGGTATTGAAAATTCTATGGAACTCATGAATGTATATGCTTCTAAATATTTGGTTTCTAAATTCATTATAAAGTCTTGGTTCTCATGGGGTTGGTTTTATGAAGGATAATTATCACATGAATCCCCAAGATCCATGAAGGTATTTATCCTTCTACTAAGGCTAGGGGGTTTAAAAAAGGCAACTATACCATGGTTTGAAGAACCTGGGAACCCATGGAAGTCTAGTTCATGAAATATGGATACCATGGAAAATCCTTCTTTTCTTTGGCTCGTGAAAGTTAGTGTTCCCAGAATTCATAGGTTTGGATGGAATTTCAATGTTTTCATCCCTTGAATTTTTTTATGGGGGAGGTATTTATAGGCTCAGTGGAGGAAAGGGAAGAGGTTTCATGAAATATAGCTGTTTTCATGTAAGAATTTGACTTCCACAGAGACCGGAGAATTCTATGAACAAACATACATTTCACAAAGGTTATCACCTCAAACCTGCATGGAAACTAGTGACATCTGTTAGTGGAATTACACAACATGGAGGTTTCTACCTCAACCTCTGTGATGGCATGTAACTATTGTGAGGTGTTATCAATTCATCAAGGTTTTGACCATGGAAAACGTAGGTCCACATGTGTATTTTTTAGACTTTTTGGCCCCAATTTTCTTTGAACCATCCATGCATCCCCCAATGTTTTCATTGACACATGTTTTTTTAGCATCAACAAAAATGGTAGGTTTCCCTATGGTAAAAGTTCATAAAGACATATAAAACTTACTTTACTTCACTTAATTAGATATTTAACATCCATGGTACAACCCCTTTATGCAGTATATATATCTCTAGTTGCAAAATTACTATGACACAACATACTCTACATAGCGCAAGAACCCTATAAAATTAAGTGACATTAAAGATTATCTTTTCACCCATATGACATGGTCTCTTGTGTTGTGATGAGTGAAATAAACATGGATTATAAGTTTCAACTTCTACATTCCATGACATGGCCCCAGGTCTTATGTTATTTTCCATAATGTCTAAATCCCACATCAAAATTTACACATAAATTTTATTGAAATATAAACACAAACATGTGATAGCCCTTCGTTCAAATACCTTAGGGCCCTACCAGTTTAGGTGGGTCACTGCGCCACCTCACATGGTGGTATGCTCCATGGTGCATCCCAATCTCATATTACTCCTTACTACTATCAATCCATTCTAGACCAAATTTGAGGTTATCCGCCTTTTCCTTTTATTCAATATCCTTTGTAGTGCAACCCAAATTGTTGTGGCACGAAGGGATAAAGTTATTTGATCAAATTCACTCAACTAAAGTCATGAGCTTAATTAATGATAAATGAATCCTTCCTCATATAACAACCTAAAGTTCTATTAAATTGTTACCCTAATAATCATGGCATGATATATGCAGTTGTGGCATGATATCTATTCTATAGATAGATTACTCCCTAATATCTATAAACCCTTATTATAATTCTTTTTAACTTTTAAATTTTTTTTGGGGAGGCTTAAAAAAACACCCTTTACATGAAATTTTCATCAAACACAATCCAACCAAGACACCAAATGGATTTTCACTACCCCCCCATTTTTGATTTGTTGAAAATTAAAAAAATGACTTCAAAAATTCATTTCATTTAAAATTTGAGAACAAATAAAATATAACATGGAACACTTTTATGAATTAGCCTACATCATATGAGTGTATCAATGATTCACCAATCCTAAAAGTTAACCTCATGTGAGACATTTTTAGTGTGAGAAATAAGAGTTAAATGAAATAATCCTCATGATAACACTTCATTGAACTAAATTCCTTTTAAAATTCACATTCAAAAACTTCTCCCATAAATCATACATTTGTGTAAAGACCCGACCCCAGCTTCCCGGAGCTGGTGCATTATTTCATTACATTAGAATGATTACAAGAGAGTCATATCTTGAAGGAACAAATAGTTTAGTAGTTTTGGAAGACCAGATAGATACATAAGTTCAACATTAAAACTTGAGATGAAATACATCATATATGTTATATTGGGAACATCCACAACTCTAAGTTTAACCATATAATTCATTCAAAATAAACCTCTTTGAATCCTAAGAAAAATTAAAACATAATAAAAGAGGTGATCTCAGATGCTCAGTAAGGGTAAACAATATAGTGTAAACATATATAATAAGTTAAAGTGAATAACTAAAAGTACACATGCCATTAAAGATAAACTTGAACATAATATGGCAAGAATATGAGATGAATAAATCATTACATAATAAAACATAACCATTGATATTATACTAGTTGAATCACCACATGAACTCTCAATTAACAACTTCATAATGAGGGAATGAATAATTTCTGACATCATAACCATACTGTTAAGGCCTTGTGTCAAGACCATAAATAATCATATTGTCAAGGCCTTGGGCCAAGACCATAGTTTGTCTCATGAGACCTACCATTGCATCGAGGGGTTATAGATGGACCCAACCATAACATAATAAGTCCAATTAATTCCTATTATGAATAGGGATAAACATAAAAAACATCTATATTCTTATTTAAACTAACATATGAAATGTAAACAACTTTCCCCAAACATTAAACACAAACACTATCCATTTAGAGTTATTTGGTGAATGGTATCAAGATAGAATATAACCCATAAAACTAATAATAAACCATTAAATAAAATATTTTTGATGCAATCAGATAACATTAATCCCATTTTAATATAATAATCAACAATATTGTTGAAATAGGTAAAAATACTCTTATAATAATCATCTAGAAATTATAGAGATAAACACTCTTTTACTTTAAAACAAGAGTTATTTTGGGATAATATTTTTATAAAACTATAAGTGAATTAATGTATATTTTCCTAATAAAATCATTGGTTTTATGAAAATAATGTTTTATAAAAATAGATTATAAGGTGCCCTTGAAAATAGATAAGAATTTGAGAAATTAATGTGAATCGGGCTTGTTTATCGAGAAATTTTTCTGAAAATCCATTCAAAACATGTAACTCCCCATAAAATAAATAATGATTCTTTTTTGGTTAACATATATTGAAAATTAAAACAGAATTTTTGAGGACTAAATAATAACAAATAAAAATTTCATTGAGGTAAGTAGAGAATAAGAGTAACCCAAATGAAAATAGAGGTTCGGGTTGAAAACCCTTACCTTAAGTCTGATGGTACTCTTCACTTTATCTTTGTGTCATGGATATCCAAATTAAATTCATTAATTAATATGTAAAAAAACCCACTTATTTATGTAATTTATATATTATAGCATTATTAAATTCATTCATGTCCTTTGTGATGGGTTTAAGAGGTTCAATTTTATTGTTTGGGAGTGTTTTCATCCTTGGTATTCATGACCGGTTTACTTATATACCTATAAAAATAAACATGTAAAATGAGAATTCATATCCAGAATAGAAGTTTTATTTAATTTTTGAACATCTATAATATTACATTGTTTTAAAATTCATTTTTTACAGGGAGTGAGGATGAATCATTATATAAAACTTTAATGATAATTGTTTGGATTAATTGGTGGTTTTTGATCATAATGAACTCATTTTGATATATAAATTAACATCATGTGTAAAAAATTATTCCAAAACCTTAAATAAGTAATAATATATATATTATAGTATGTTTTAACCATAAAAATGGTTTTAGGACCATAATTGAATATGGTAATAGAAATTGAAAACTCATCATCCTTGAATGTTATAAATTAACACATCTCAGATGGTGTTTTAATTTCTATTATAAAAGAAAGAGAAAAAAGATATGATGATGAATTATTCCATTATCATAAAAAATAAATTAAATTTAAGTTAATGGAGTTATCATAACATTTTGATGAAAGGAGTTGAGAAAAGAAAAAGAAAATAAAGAAACTAGAAATAAAATAAATGAAAAGAGGAATTTACATCTTGATGTTATCTTTCTTGAGAGCCTATTTAGGGGAGAATTTTGGTCTTTTTATAAGACCAAGGGAATATGAATGTTGTGGAGGATTTTGGGAAGAGATTTGGGCATAATTTAGTCAATGAATATGTCTTTAGGGGAGTGAAGAGAAGAGGGAGTGAGGGGGTTATTGTGGAGGAGAGGTGTGATTTTTGAAGATCTTATTCATTATCTTATTATATTGCTCAATAAAAGAAATAATATTGATGCTTATGATGAAGAATAGTAATATGTGAATTTGAGTTCTCACTAATGGTTTCTTACATCATCCATGATGCATGAAATAGTTTATTTAACCTATAATGTATATATACTATAAATTGTTGTATTTCACTATTCACTAAAAAACAAATATTTCAGAAAAATACCAAAAATTCACCATGGAATTTTTTCAATGTGTAGAATAAAAAAATGGACTCCATTTTATCAAAATAATTTTCTAAATATGATATATTTAAATTTTAATTAAAATCATTATTTTATAGAAGATATAGTCTTTAAAATGTTAACTGATTTTATAACATCCTAAAATTTAACTAAGGTATTACTAAATTATTCTAAAATAATAGGAATTTTTTTTATTTATTTAGGAACCCATTTTATAGAAAAAATAATTTATTAATTGTAATTAAATATTTATCACTCACAAAAATACGAATACTTAATTAAAAATTTATAAAATATTTAACTTCATTTATAAGGCGCCCAAATTTTATTTATACTTTTATATGTGAGGTTACTATTAATAAGGGTCATATTAATTTTCATAAGGGCGCATTAATATTTATATGGGTAAGTTACTATTTAAAAAAATTTAATTTTATTCTATCAGACTCCGAATATCACCCTGAAAGCAACTGTATATGTCAGTTTTTCGAAATTCAAATCATAGAAGTGGAAAAATTGTATTTATTGGATAGGTTAAAACATAGTTTTTTTGTAGAGACACAGTTTTTCATGAATTCAATATTAAATTTATTTTCAAATCCTTGGAGTGTTGAAATTTAAATATTCCCCCTATGTGATTCTCCCCCTTTTTCAATAGAAAATATACATACTAACATATTCTCCCCTAAACATGAATACTTTATCCTTCATTATTAATGAACCCAAATTACACGTACATTAAGGTTCCCAAAAAAAATTTAAAAACACAAGTAGAAAATTTAGAATCATAAAAAGGAATTCACATGGGGGAGTGGGGGCCATCATTCTCTAAACTATCTAGAGAGATATATTCAGTTTGAATCCAAGAAAAAACCAATTCCATTCAAAATCCAACATGGGTAGTACCTTGTTCATGATATCATCCACCTAATCTTGAATATAAATATACATCAATATAACCACCTTTTACTTAATCTTATTCGTTTATGAAATTTTATTTAATTTTAATGTGCTTGCCTCTTTGATTTTATGATTTTTCTAAAGTATCAATACCAGTCGAGTCGTCTGATTCCTCAACACTTGTTCTTTAGTGTCCAAAATCTTGATAGGATCTTTACAGTAAGATAATCTAGGTTTCAATTCTATTCCTTCATATGTGAGGACATGCGTTGGGTCTAGCATGTAATTTCTCAACAATGAGACATGGACCACATTGTGTACTTTAGAAAGGATAGGTGGAATAGTCAAATGATATGACACAACTCTAATTATCTCTAAGATTTCAAAAGGTTACCTAGGGATCAGTTTCCCTTTCTTCCCAAATATTATAACACCCTTCCATGGATATACCTTCAAGAAAACATGATCCCCTACTTTAAATTCCAAATCCTTCCACAGATTATTAGCATATCTCTTTTTCCTACTTTGAGCTACTTTGTTATGGTTTTGAATAGTCTTTACCTTCATTGTTGTTTACAATACAATCTATGATCCCACAAGATTCTTTTCACCAACTTCATCCCAACAAGTTGGTGTATGACATCTCTTCCTGTACAATGCTTCATATGGTTCCATTTGAATGCTAGAATGAAAACTATTGTTGTAGGAAAACTACACCTAAGGTAAATACTGATCCCACATACCTTCAAAAACCAGTGAGAATGATCTCAACATGTATTCTAACATTTGAATATTCCTTTCATATTGACCATCATATTGAGGGTGATAAGAAATACTCAAACGAAGCTCAGTATCCAAAGATTTTTTAAGACATTTATAGAATTTATATAAAAATTGAAGATCATGATTAGACACTATTATAAGATTTTTTCCATGAAGTCTTATAAATTCATTGATATAGATCCATGCAATGTGATCCCATGAAAAATCCTCACTTATAGCGAGGAAATGTGCAGATTTGGTAATTTGATCCACAATTACCCATATTGCATCATTATTTCAGGGAGTTTTGAGTAATCCAGTTCCAAAATAAATGGTAATGTCATCACATTTCCATGTAGGAATAGGTAGATGTTTCATGAATCCTATAGGATGTTTTCTTTTAACCTTCACATATTGATAGACTAAATCTTTTAACACATAATCAGTAATTTTTTACTTTATGTTGTCCAACCAGAAATGTTCTTTCAAATCTCTATAAATTTTAGTAATACCAAGGTGTAGAGAGAAATTATAGCTATGATAATCATCCAATAACTCCCTTTTTAGCTTTTTTATAGAGGGAATACATAGCCTCTTCCCAAATTTCAGAATTCCATCTTCACAAACAAATTCATCCAACTTCCCATCATTCACATCAATAATTTTCTTTTAAAGATTCTCATCATCATGTTCAGAATTTCTAATCCTTTCTAATAAATATGGTGGGGAAACCAACTGAAAAATTAATGATGTTTCACCTTCTTTGATAATTACCATATCCAAATTTACTAGATCCATAAACATAGGATCCATTTCAATCCTGATTTTGTTTAGGTCTCCATGATACTTCTTTCTTAATGCATCTGCTACCTTATTTTCCTTCCCAAGGTGGTATTATATTGAATAATCATAATCCTTGAGTAGTTTGAGCCATCTCCTTTGCCTCATGTTGAGTTATTTATATGAGAAGATATATTTTAAACTCTTGTGATCCATATATATCTCACACATTTCTCTATAGATATAGTTTCTACATATATTCTGAGAAAATATTTAAAATACTAACTTAGGATCATGAGTTATATAGTTCTATTCATGAATTTTTAACTACCTTGATGCATGGGAAATAAATATATCATTCTAAATAATGAAACAACCAAGTCCTTTCTTTGATACATCACTATATATCACAAATCCACCATTCCACGATGGTAGAGTCCGGATTAGAGCATTCAAAAATCTCCTATTCAATTCATCAAAAAATTCTTCACATTCTTTTGTCCATACGAACTTAACCACTTTACGTGTAATCTTGGTCATTAGGTTGGCTAAATGGGAAAAGTTCTGAACAAAACACTGATAATAACCTGCTAAAACAATAAAACTATGTACCTCAATTATGTTCATTGGAGTAGGCCTTTTTATTTATAGGTTCAATAGATATTCCATACTTAGAGACAATGTGTCCAAGAAATGAAACTGATTGAATCCAAAATTCACACTTGATAAATGTCCCATATAATTCATTTCTTATAATAGTATTTAGAATAGTGTGCAAGTGATTTTCATGATCTTAGTATCTTTTGGAGTATACTAAGATATCATCAATAAATATGACCAAAAATTCATCAAGATATTCCTTGAAAACTCTATTTATTGGATCCATGAAAATAGAGGGTGCATTAGTCAGTTATGAAGGCATCACTGTAAACTCATAATGCCCACACCTAGTTTGAAATGTTTTCTTTGGAGTATCTTCCTTCCTCATACACAACTGATGATATCCAGATCGATGGTAAATCTTTAAAAAATATTGGTCTCCATGAAGTTGATAAAATAAATCATCAATATGACGTAGGGGATACTTTTTCTTTACACTTGTAGCGTTGAAATCTATGTAGTCAATTCACAACCTCATATATCCATCTTTCATCTTAATAAAAAGAAAAGGGACTCCTCATGAAGAAATAGTAGGGTAAATAAATCCTTAACCACTCAAGTACTCTAGATTTTTCTTTATTTCTAATAATTACACCGTGTCCATTCTATAAGGAGTCTTTGATATAGGCCTTGAACTAGGAATTAAATCAATAGATAACTCAACTTCTCGATCTAGAGAATTTCTAGGTAAACCCTCTGAAAAAAATCAATATATTCGTGCATAATGGGTAAATCCTCAATTTAAATATTTATTTCCTCACCCATATATATTTCATTTTCATACTCACCAAGAATTGCATTCAGTAGATCTACTAGGGGTGGATCTAGATAAGTACCATAAGATAATGTTTCTTCTCTAAAGATAAGGGATTCTACATCATTCTACAAAAAATTGTAACTTCCTTCTTCTTGAAATACATTTTAGCAACAAAATTTTAAATCAAATACATACTGAGGATTATATCAAATCCAATAATCGGTATGAAAAAAATATCAACAACTAAAACCCGTTTATGTATCATAAGTGGAACAGATTGATACATATTTGTTGCAATGACACTTCCCTTAAAATTTTTGACAGACAACTCCCTTATTTATTAAAATTATAAATATCTGATTTTCTTAGAAAACTAGGAAGATATTAAATTATGCAATGATACAGAATCAAATAAAGCATTGGCTATGTTTGAAGAAATGATTAATGTACCTTCTACCACATCATTATGAACTTCAATATCATTAGTTGTGATCACATAATGCTTGCCTTTCTCCCTTGGCCTTCTTTGGGTAACATTCCTTAACAGCTTGTACAATCATTTTTATAATGTCCCCTCTCCTTGAAATTGTAGCATTGAACATTGGGATCTTTCTTCTTCCCCTTACAATCGTGAGATAGGTGGCCTTTATCTTCACACTTGTAACAAACACCCCTACCATTGAGGAAAGTACCAAGGTGTCTCTTCCACAATTATCACAAGGTGGAAGTTCAAATCTTCCCTTATTCCCCATTTCCTTATTTCCTATTCTAGAGTTTCCAACAACCCTCTTCTTCTATTTCTTTCTATTAAAGTCATAATACTTGGAGAATTCCTTTTCCATCTTGATATCACATGAGACTATATCTTCATATGATGAGAAAATTTGGGAGAATAGAGCTCTTTAGAGGAATGGTTTTACAACATTAAATAATCTACCAATATTTCTCCTTGTATTACATATGTAGTCTGTGGAATATCTTGTTAACCTTTTGAAGTTAGATTAATACTTTTCAACATTATCATCCTCTTTTTTCCTCAGATTCAGAAACTACCTTTCCATATCTACTCGTTGTTCCCGAGGGAAGTATTTTTCTAAGAATATTTCCTTAAAATTTCTCCATTATATTTCTTATATTTTTTCCTCCTCCTTTGTGTTTTGAATTAAAGACCACCACTGATCTGCATCTCTTGAAAGATGATAAATCTCCATGGAAACCTTCTATCTTTTGATATATCCCAAAGTGAGAAATATATTATCTAAATAACCTATCCACTACTCCACTACTAATGGGTTTGTAGTCCCATTGAATGATGGAGGTTGTAGTCACATAAAACGTTCTAACATAACTCCTCCATATTCTGGACCCAGATGCTCCATATGGGTAAGGTTATTATTCCTAACCCAAGTCAAATTTTCTAGTATATTTATAAGATGCTCATCACTAGTCGCATCACTAGAGGCAACATTATTATCTTTCGTCGAAGGGAAATACCTACATGAGATACACGCATTCATGCAATTTCCATTTCTTCCACTAGAAAACATTTATCAATAATGGAATATAATAGATTATGTTATGAATCATAATGTATAATCTCATATTAGAAAAATACTTTGCATAAATTGAAATCCTATGCATAGAGAATCTAATAATCATAAACATGGTTCCTTCGAGTAAAAATTTAAAGTTAAATCCTTCATAATTTTATGTAAATAAAATTTGAATTATCCTAAGAATATCCCCTAGGAGTTTCAAACTTTGTGCACAATAAGGCCCATTGTTGTGTACTAGGATACACCAGGTCAATCCCACAAATTCTTGTTAGATTTATTACTCCTAGATACATCTGTACCGAAACTACGTCCACTTTTAGTATCCAGACATTGATGTATTTTCTAGAAATATCAACATAATATATTCCTTACAAAAATTCCTTGATTTTCTTGTTTGTTTATCCTAAAAGTATATCTTAGGGGATTTTCCCTAATCTACATTTTATAAATCTAGTTTCCAATTTTTCTTCTAAAATTCTTTTGATACCAATTGTAAAGACCCAACGCTATCTTCCCAGAGCTGATGCCATATTTCATTACATTGGCATGATTATAAGAGATTCATATCCTGAAGGACCAAATAGTTCAGTAGTTTTGGAATACTAGATACATACATAAGTTCAAAATTAAAAATTGAGATAAAATACAACATATAAGATATGTTGGTAACATCCACAAATCTAAGTTTATCCCTACAATTCATTCATAAAACACCTCTTTGCATCCTGGGAAAAATAAAATATAAGAAAAGGGGTGATCTAGGATTCTTAGTAAGGGTAAACAATACAACAGAAACATAGATAATAAGGCAAAGTGAATAACTAAAACCACACATTCCATTAAAAAAACTTGAACATAATATGGTAGGAATACGAGATGAATAAATAATTCCATAATAATACATAACCATGGTATTCTACAGGTCAAATAACTACATGAAATATAAATTAATTTCTTTATAATGGGGGAATTCATAATTCTATACATCATTACTATATTGTCAAGGCCTCATGCCAAGACCATAAATAAACATATTCTCATGGTCTCATGTCAAGACCATAGTTTATCTCATGGAACCTACCGATGTATCGATGGGATATAGTGGTCCCCACCTATCACATAATAATTTAAATGAATTCCTCTTATGAATGGAGATAAACATAAAAAAACATAGATATTCATTTTGAAACTAACATATGAAATGAAAATAACATTCCATGAACATTAAATATAAACACTAAGCATTCAGAGTAATATGGTGAATCGTATCAAGATAACATATCCACCATAAAACTAATCATAAACCATTTAATAAAATATGGAGGATGATATCATAAAATATTAACCCCATTTAAACATTATAATCAACAAGAGTGTTGAAATAGGTGAAAATACTCATATAAAAATCATTGAGTAATTCTTGAGATAAACACTCTTTTACTTTAAAAACAAGAGTTATTTTGGAAAAATCATTGTATAAAACTAGAAGTAAATTAAGGTAGTTTTTTAATAATAAAATTATTCTTTTTATGAGAATAATGTTTTCTAAAAAAATATTATAGAGTTTTCTTGAAAATAGATAATAATTTGAGAAATTCCCTTGAATCAGGCTTGTTTATCGTAAAGAATTTTTGAAACATCCTTTTAAAACATATAACTACCCATAAAATAAATAATTATTATGATTGGTTAACATATATAAAACATTAAAAAAAATGATGAGTAGTGAATAATAATAAATTATAATTTATTAAGGTAAGTAGATAATAAGAGTAACCAAAATGCAAATGGAGGTTCTGGTAGAAAACACTTACCTTAGATCTGATGGAATTTTTCACTTGATATTACTTTCCTAGATAACCAAATTAAATTAATTAATTAATATTTACAGAACCTAATATTTATTTAATTGATTTATTATATCATAATTTAGTTTATTGATGGATTTTTTATGGGTTTAAGAAGTTCAATTTTATTTTTTGGGAGCATCTTCTTCCTTGGTAATCATGATTGGTTTACTAATATACATGTTAGAATAAACATATAAAATGAGAATGGTTGTCCAGAATAGAAGTTATATTTTATTTTTGAACATCCAGAATATTACATGGTTATAAAATTCATTTGGTTATTGGGAGTGAAGATGAATCATTATATAAAACTTTAATGATAATTGTTTGGGTTAATTTGTGGTTTTTGATCACAATGAACTCATTTTGATTTATAAATTAATATCATATGTAAAAAAAATCCATAACCATACATAAATTATAATAAATATATTATAGTCTGGTTCAACCATAAAAAGGTTTCATTACATTAATTGAATATGGTAATAGAAATTGATAACCTATCATCCTTGAATGTGATAAATTAACACATCTCGGATGGTGTTTTCATTTCTAGTATAAAAGAAAGGGAAAGAGGAGATTATGATGAATTATTAAATTATCATTAAGAAATTCTAGTACATGTAAGGTAATGTAGTTATCATTACATTTTTATGAAAGGAGGTGAGAAAATAAAAATAAAGGAAAGGAACCTGAAATAAAATAATTGAAACGAAGAAATTACTTCTTGAAGGTATCTTCCTTGAGAGCCTCTTTAGGGGAGAGGTTTTGGTATTTTTATGAGACTAAGGGCTTTTGGACATGGGGGAGGATATTGGGAGGATATTTGGTCATAATTTAGACAAGTAAAAAGGCTTTAGATGAGTGAATAGAAGATGGAGTGGGGGGGGGGGGTATTATGGAGGATATGAGTGATTTTTGAATATCTTACTCATTATCTTATTATTTTACTAAAGACAAGAAATATTATTGATTATTATGACAAATAATGGTAATATAGGAATGTGATTTCGAACTAATAGTTTCTTACATCATCCATTATGCCTGTAATAGTGTATTTAACCAATAATTTATATATACAGTAAATTATCGTATTTCATTATTCACTAAAAATTCAAATATTTCATAAAAATATCAAAAAATCACCATATCCATTTTCAATGATTAGAATCCAAAAATGGACTCCATTTTATCAAAATAATTTTCTAAATATGAGAAATTTAATTTTTAATTAAAATAATTATTTACTTGAAGATGTAGTCTTTAAAATTTAAACAGATTTTATAACATCCTAAAAATTAAGTAAGGTCTTAATAAATTATTATAAAATAATAGAACAATAAAATATTTACTTAGGAACCCATTTTATGAAAATTTAATTAATTTATTAATTGTAATTAAATATTTATCACTCATAAATATATGAACACTTAATTAATAATTTATAAAATATTCTACTTCATTTATAAGGGGCATAAATTTTATTTATACTTTCATATGTGATGTTACTATTCATAAGGGTCATATTACTATTTATAAGGATACATTACTATTCATACGGGTAATTTACTATTCACAAATTTTTTTGTTGATTCTATCAAACTCTAAATATCACCCTGAATACAACTATGTATGTCTGTTTTTTGAAATTCAATTCACATAAGTGAAAAAATTATATTTATTGGATAGGTTATAAAAAAGTGTGGTTTTGTAGGGGCTTAGTGTTTCATGAATTCAATATTAAATTTATTTTAAAATCCTTGGGGTGTCACAATTTGAATATTATCCCATATATGATTCTTTTATTTTTCAATAGAAAATATACAGACAAATATATTATCCCCTCACCCGAATGGCCCGAAGGCCTTCATTTTTATTGATTTTTTATAACACCCCTTTCAACGGATGAGGGGGAACCTATGGTCATGATATTATGCACTTAATCTTGAGTATACACATACTTCAATCTCACCACATATTTATTAATCTTATTCATTTTGAAATTATATTTAATTTCAATGTGCTTGGTCTTCGAATGATTAATGGGACTTTTCTGAGATTTATTTCACTCAAGTTCTTACACTTGATCTTAATAAGAGATGCCACTTCCATCGCAATGTATCAAAGTTTTTTCCTTATCCATATCAATTGGTTAAAAGATTTCGTGGATTATACATATTTATCCTCCACCAAACTAAAAGTGATATAATATTTTTTTTGATAAGCCAAGAAATGAATGAGTTTCCAAGATTGAAATAATAACCTAAAGTAGATTTTCAATCATCCATCAAACCATCCGAATATGTATCATTGAAGCTGTAAATACCTGAACCCCAAGTGCCTGAAGCTGGTTCCCATGAGACATGATGTACCAAAAATTATTATATTACATTACAATTCATTTACATATAACACATCATGTCCCACACTACAGAGGATCGTGAAGTTCAGGTCCTAGGAAAACCAGCTGCATTCTGAAACTTCATTGAAGACATGACTGATACCTGGAAAATTTTCATTTAAAACGTAGGGTGAGAATTGAAATACTCATTAAGAGGTTTTGAAAGTACATAAATACAGTTTTTGAAAACTACCTTTGAAAATACTTTAACATACTTTAAAAAAATAATTCCTTAAAGGAAATCATCACGTTATTTCTAAGGTTGCTATAAAAAATTAAAGCATTTCATACACAAGTATTTGAACAATTAACTGAAATCTACTAAATGTACAAAGTAAGCACGTTTTTAAAAAATCTTAATAAATTCTACTAAGTAAAATAAATATAACATGAAAAGTATTCAAGTAATAATAAGAATGAACATTATCAGAGTTTCCCATAAACAATTTCACTACATCTTGTAAAATGTTCATTATGTAATGCTAACATTTGCATTAAAATTCTGGAAAGGTAAACTAAGCATGCATCATCATTGTGTCATCATGTTCCATGTTCACATAAACCTCATACTCATAGGTAATGGTTCTTTAACCAAGGATATTCCTCTAGTTGAAATAATCACTTGGTTGGCCAAATAATGAAACATAATGAGAAAATGTATACTGAAGGACTCATGGTCTCTATGTCAAGGCCTTGTGCCATGACCTATGGGTAATAACCCAATCTGATTATCTCGAGAATTATCGATGCATAGAGGAGCTTACTTTTACTGGTCTCCAACCTGGATGGCTTACTTTTACCAGTCCCCAACCTAGAGGGATTACATTAACCAGTCCCCGACCTGGAGGGATTTCTTTTAACCGGTCTCCAACCCGGCAGTACAAAACATTACTCAAATTCTAGTATGGTTTGATATTGAGGGTTTCCAATACCTATTTTAATATTCAATTGTTTATTTTTTATTACCCAATGTGCCCCATACCACTTTGGGTAATTTAGTTTTCATTTTACATTACCCAAGGTGTCCCATACCACTTTGGGTAATTAAGTACTTAATACATTATCATGAAATGCATTATATACAATAATAAATAAAATGAGTAATTAATACATGATATGACAGATAACATTGCAAATATGGAATAATTATTCAAAAGCAGTCATGGTTTAGTAAACATTATATGTCCACAGGATAAAAACACGTCAAATGGTAGGGTTTTCCACAAGTGGTGTTAAATGATAATTATTTAAAATTCCTATACATGAAAATGAAACACTTAAAGAAAATACTTGACATTAATTATTGTGATAAACATGTCATTGAACATGCAATTAAACAATAACTAGATTGACCACTAAGAATCACTGTAGCAGGTTTAACTTCTTATAATAAATGGTTACTACATGTTAACATAAACCCATAAATTCTTAGTCCTTTAATATAAATTTAAATCAATCCGAAGCACATTATTTTAAAACATAAATTACATATAGGCTATATGTTAGAATGACTCCTTTAATTAAAGAGGCTCAATAGTGTATACTTATATGCAAAATACATATAGACATAGGAAAACACTAAAAAACTACATGTATCAAAATATTAACTAAGTCCTAATAGATAATACTCGAAAATAAGGTTTTAGAAGTTAATATTATATATACTTACATACATAACCATTTATTTTATTTGAGACCGAAACCATATAAGGTTTATTATCCTTGAAACCGTATGTACATAAATATTTAAAAACTACGGTTTTACTCTATAACATAAATTCACTTAGACCCAAAACCTAGTTTGCATCTAAAATATTATCTAAAGATGGGTATTCATCTCTTAAAAACCCATAATTGATTTGTATTGGGATAAATATATAAAATTATATAGTTATATATATATATTCAATGATTACATAAATAATATGCATGTTAAAGGTAGATTCAAAATAACTTTTATAAGTATATAAATCTTAGTACAAAATACTGAATTATTTAGAACTCTTAGAAATAGATTTGAATTAGGAATATATATACAAAAATACTTACACTACTGGAAATGTGACCTTTCCCATCAATTCTATACCCCCTTTCCCAACGGTTTGGCCAAACCGTATGGAAATCCCACTTTGTGGCCACTTTTCCCAACGGTTTTCCAAAACCGTTAGGAAAGGGTAGGCTATCCCAACGGTTTGGACAAACCGTTGGGAAAAGTCCACTTTGTGGCCACTTTTACCAATGGTTTTGGCCAAACCATTGGGAAAGCCTACCCTTTCCCAATGGTTTGGCCAAAACCGTTGGGAAAGGTCCAATTTGTGGCCACTTTTCCCAACGGTTTGGCTAAACTGTTGGGAAAGACTACCCTTTCCCAACGGTTTGGCCAAACCGTTGGAAAAGGTACCCAATATTTCAACATCCCCTCCTAGATTCTAGGGACCTATACCAACGGTTTTGACAACCATTGGTATATGTCCTTTGATTTTTTATCGGATCCTCTTAACCAGAACATTCTATAAATCAAAATTTAAAATAATTATGATAATACATATATATATTTATGAAATTATGTTCACAAAAGTCATGTTAGGTTAGTGGTTATGTCGTTCAATGATAAACCGGAGGTCCTGGGATCAAATCCCAGTGAATTGTTTTTTGGAAATACATATACCAACGGTTTTAAGGAACCGTTGGTATAGATTTTCATATTACTTATACCAACAGTTTTCAAAATCATTGGTATAGGTATATACCAACTGTTTTCCAAAAACTATTGGTATAGACCTATCCCAACAGCTTACTTGCCTACGGTTCTCCAAACCGTTGGTATAGGCTATACCAACGGTTTCAAGGCCTATACCAACGGTTCCAAACCGTTGGTATAGGTTAGTTTTCCAGTAGTGTTAAACCCCTGAATACACCTATAGTAAATTGTGGGTTTGATATAAATTAAAACCTTTCAAAACCAAACATACATAAATCACTTGATCACACAAAACATGAACAACCCCGCCATGGGAGACTTTAAACAAGGAGAGTTTAAGGTGTATAAATATATATACTATAAAATTATATATATACAAAACATATCATATAGGTTTTAAAATAAAAATCGAACAGAAGAAAAACCCTTATAACATTTAGGAAATACCATTTCAAAATTCTTACCCCCATTTTGAAAGAGCAAGAGAATGATTCCAGTACAGGAACGAGTCTATATATACACACACACACACATATATATATATATAGTATATCTGATTATACACAGGGTGTGTATAATCAGTTTTGCTTCATAAAAATAAATGGATTTATCCTCTTACCTAGATTGATGAAGCCAAACCGAAGGTGTTCTATTGTTGTGGACTCCTTCTGGACAATAAAATTGGTCTCGCACAACCTCACCTTACTCTGCTTCCCCCCAAACTAAGTTGGAAATAGTGATATAAATAATGGTTCAATGTTGAATGCAATGGATGAGAAAATAATAATCATGTAAATAGTGAAGACAGTTGGGTACCAGAGTCTTGGAAAATCCACAAGGAGTCAAGGATTCAATTATTCCCAAAACAAGGTCCTCCCATCTGAATAAAGGAATAGAAAATTCCTTTAATTTACTAAAGATTAATAATGCACACCAATTATCCATCCGCGGTTCATAATATCAGTGCAAGACAACTGATGAATTTAATACAATATGTTAAGCAGCTGTGTGATAGTGAAAGGGGGTTGAAAAAAAAGACAATCGGATCACAACCGCATGCTGATAAATAGTATTTTATGGAAACAAATAAAGGATATAAAAGATTTGATTCGGTCAACACCCTATCTAGGGAACAAAACAAACCTTGATCTAGGTCTGGGAATTTCGAAACCCTAGCCTGTCGGACTCGCTCGACGTTGAACAGATAATCCTCGACATCGACTCGATCTGGAACTCATAACCTGGACTGAAAATGATCTCCTTACAGAAGCCACCACATCTCGGATTGGCTCAACCATGACCTCATACAGTGCCTCAACTTTGAATTTCAGGCGCACGACCACTGCTCGATGACACCCCATCAGCCCCCGGCCTGGTCTATTCTCCCACGACGTAGACGGCGGACACCGAGGAATCTCGACCTCCCTTCCTCGCACCGTGACACACTCCCCAATGCCCTTGAAGGAGACCCCGCGACAGCCTACATTGGGATTCCCAAAATCAGGACCCCTCTTCATGGATACCCTAATCCCTTTCGAGATTTTTATTTCTTTTATTTATTATTATTTCAATAATCTATCATAATTCATATTATCATATATTATTATAAGTCAAAAGTTAAAATCATTTTACCATTACTATTATAATATTCTTATCATTATATATACAATTTATATAATATATTTTATGCTTAAATTTAATACAAAAAAGTCATATTATTTTATAAGGATTTCAAAAATCATAATAAAAAAGAATCTAATCATAATTAATATTTCAAAATTATAATTTTATTAGATCAAATTTTTAAACATTTACATTATCATTATAGTGTTATTATTATATATATTTAATTTAAAGGTATGTATAATATATTTAACTTCTGACATAATATATATATATATATATATATTCCATGAGTTTATTTGTATAATTATTACTTCCTATATCATATTTTGTAAATCAAAATATAAAACCCAACGGTCAAGAGGTTCAAAGACTCCAACAGCTATATAAAAGGTAACAGTCGAATTGGTGCCCTATAAAACCAATACTTGGGGTGTATTAAGCTTAAGGTGATTGAAGAAGAAGAAGAAGGAGTAGAATATGGAGAATATGGTTCAATTCATCCCTTTAGTGCTTAGTGTGTTTGCAGTGGCTTTGGCCGTTCTTATGCTCGTTTTTCCAGATGCTAAGGACCCCTATTATCTTCTCGGGGTTCTCGTTGTTTTGAGTGGTCTTCCTGTAATATTAATAGGGTTTTTAATTGGTATCTTTGGTTAGATTAATTTACCATTTGATCTTAGTGTATTATAATTACTATGGTGTTCCCATTTGAATAAAGTGTCTTTCATTCATTTGTGTGTTTACTCTATTTCATAATAAATTAAAATTTTATTATTACTTTTCCATAAGAAATCAGTTTGTTCGATTAATGGGTAACATAAAATATAAAATTTACCATTATATGAAACACAGATTCATGGGGTGTTACAGTATTTCTCCCTACAAAGAATTGCATCCTCGCAATTCTACTCATAAACTGGGAAAGAAATTCCCCATACAATCAACATCACCAAAATGCGAGATTTGGCTTAGTCAACGGAATACCCAAGTTGGTACTCAGTTCATCTACTTCATTGGCCCAAATATACCTCGAGCAATACTTTTTGAACTCCTGGTCATGAATTCTACACACAGGCTTCCATAGGGAGGCTCGAGGGGTAATAAAATCGGGGATTTCCGAATGGACATATACTCTGGTGCTCCGCCGGATTACATCATGCTCAAGATATTCCATTGGAATGATGCGATTAAATAGACTAAGGTTTAGAATCTGGAACGTAAAGGCTGCTCTAAGTTTCCCATCTTGGGTAGCCACTAGGAATCATGCTCTGGTAGAAAAATTCTGTGCCAGAGTGAAACATCGAAAAGACCCTCTAAGTATCTCCCCCTCATCCTATAACGAGGGAGTTGGGTAATGGCGATGAGGTGGAAGACATGGTCAATACCTTGACAGGATCGAAGGATTTCATGGATGTTAGACAAATCAAACATGCATTGACATGATTCCCATAGTTTGAGGAAGGAAGGATAGTCAACAGTGCACATCTTGATTAAGATATCCTCCAAAATTTCATTGGGTAGGGATGAGATATTTGTTTGTCCAGCCATCTGAAAACATATACGTGAGAATTCACTTTGAAAGTTTAGATAAAGTAAAGATAGGAAAGGAAAATAGATAATATTTCAATAACACATAAGTTTATAAATCAGTGCCTGAGTTTCCTTAATGATCCACTACACGAACACCACACAGAGAAGAAAAACTCCTTATCTCCTCAAACCAAACACAGGCTGAGCATTCAGGGTTAAACCCATGGAGACACCTGTGACATCTCCTGAGTGTGGAATGAGGGGTATGAAGTTGGGAGACATCTAAATACACTTGTTTCCAGCAAGACAGTTGGGTGTACTCATCTTTTAACATTCAAAAGTCCAAAAACTGGCGCCAAAAGCCGTAGTTCAAGATTTGGAAAAGATAAGCCGTTCGGAGGTCTCCGGCAGCAGCAACTTCTTGGAAAGTGTCGAGAACCATAAATCCAACGTCCTCAACTACAGTGAATGTAACGCCCTGACCCCAGTTACCCAGAGTTGGTGCATTATTACATATCATTGGCATGATCACAAGAAAGATAAAATCTCGAAAGATCGATTAGTTTAGTAGCCTTGGAAACACTAGATACATTCATAATGTTTTACATTACATTATAAAATGAAAACTAAAACAATATAGTCTCTATAGTCCACACTCTTATCCCCTCATACTATCTCTACAGGTCATTCATAAATTACTTCTTCACATCCTAGGAAAAATAAAACATAGAAAAGGGGTGAGCTCAAATGCCCAGTAAGGATAACAATATAGCAGAAACTTTCATAAATAAGAATAAACATTTAAGGCAATGTATAACTAAAACAAAATCCTTTTAAACTTGAACTTCAACATAGTATGGAAAAAATAAAATGAATTGATTCCATTTACTTATTCACATGTACATTCTACCAATTGAATAATCACATGCAATATCAATAACCACTTTCATAATGATGGAATGCATAATGCCAGACTATTATAACCACATAGCCAAGGCCTCGTTGTAACGACCCAAAATTTCATTAATGGAAAATCCCTCTTGATCCAGTTAAATGTTTCTTTCTGTTTTTTTTATAAGATGTCAACTTCTTTAAGTTTTACGTTAAGATTTGTGACCGTTACTTTTATAGCCGTTGAACAGTGATCATCTGGGTAGTTTAAATATAAGGCTTTAACGAACCAATTTTCTACTCAGACAAAGGAAGCGATGGCCTCATCCAGTAGAATTTTTCCTTACGAAGCCCATTTGTCGGAGCTCGGAAAGGAGGTGGCGTCTTTGGGATTTGCCCTTGACCAAGCCCAAGCTGAGCTTCATCAAGTCAAGCTCGAACGTGATCGTCTACGGGAAAAATGGAAGTTGATAGAGATTACCACTCGAGCGATGTTATCCGAGCAACCCCAAGAGTCTGTCACCATCGCACACCTTACCCTTAGGTCTTATGCGGCTATTTTAAGGGGTTATGTAACAAATAAGTAGCATCATGTTCATGTACATTATTTTTTGTATATAATAATGAATATAATTTCTAGTCATTTTTGATACATTGTAATTAGTTTTTAAAGTACAAATGATGTTTTTAGTTATTATTTAATTAAGAATTATATTTTATTAAATTAAAGGATTTTTGAATTAAATAATATTTTAATAAAATATTATTATTAATATTAAATTAATTTTTATTAAATATAAATGATCTTATAATTTTATGAATGCAATTAAAATTTTTATTAAGGTTTGAAGGCCATTTTTGTCAAAACCCGTGAAATTTTTATAAATGTCGGTTTTTATTTTAAAAGTGAAAATTCACATATTTAGAAAATTATTTAGATAAAATAAATATTATTTTTGGAATCATGACGTCGAAATTATCCAACGGTGAATTTTTCATAATTTTCTGAGACAGTCAAATTTTTGGGTAAAAATTAAATACCATTTAAATATATAATGTGTTTTATGACATCATAATGACCCAATGGTGATGTAATAAAATACCATAATCCCTATGTTCGTCCAATATGTGTTTTATCATTAAAATAATGAGGTTTTGGGTTTGTTTGAATCACTTTTCAAAGCATTAATGGAGCCCTCAAGACTTATTCAACACTTTGCCTTTTTAAATTAATTTCCATGGGAGTGTGACTCACCTCCACATAAGCAACCCTAATTTTTTAATAAGTTCGGACCTTGGCCTTGTAAAATATTGTTTTCCTCTTTCCTTTTCCAGAAACCATGGGCTAATACCATGGGATGGTTTGTGGTTTGGATTATTTTAATATAAGGGGTCCCAAACCTAAATAATAAAGAATTCTCTCACCTTTCCTATATAAACCCACCCAAGCTCCCACTTCCTCCTCACCCAAAGCCCTTGAAGTTCGTCCAAACTATGACCTACTCTCTCTAGAATCCTCTCAAGGTGTCCCAAGCTCCCAAGAAGCCTCTCACAAGCCTCTCTCTAGCCTTTGGAAGCACACTTCCAAGTAAGGGTTTTTCTTCCTTTCTCATTTTTGTCAATTTTCTTTAAGTTGTATTGCCCTTTTAATTTAATTTATGAATGTTGGGGTATGGTTTCGCACCTCTCCCATACTGCCCTCTTATTGTTTGAATGATGGGAGACCCCTTTCTCTCTCATTAAATGCCTCCCATGTACACCCGTTACTATGCCGAAATTCCGAAAGGAACCTTTTTCTCCTCTTCTATATTCAAGCAATACTTTTGTATCATGAATCTAAAATTCCTTTTCAATTGTTGGGACATGTATCTATATGACCTTATTACTGTCCATTACATGTAAATATGATGAGGAACCCCTTTCTCTCTCATCAGCCTTTTTTTATGAATTCTTATGTCACGCCGTTATGCTGCCGAAATCGCACCGATTTTCTAAGACAATGTATTTGTGTAGTGAATACCATGCCCATTTCTCCATCAAGGGTATTCACCTTTATGCACATTTACATTTTGATTGTAAAGTTTCATGTATGAATTCCACATTCCTTTATCGTGGAAGAAATGATTATGTTTTATGAATCCATGTTTTATGATCCATGTGGCACACTTATGCATGAAATGAAATGTTTAAGAAGGGTGCGCCCTTTATAGCGCTCCAATGCATTGGGTAAAGTATAGTATCATGATACGTCATGTGCAATGAGTGTTGACTCATGCTAATTCAAGTGCAACGAGGGTTTACTCGTGCTTCAAGTGCAACGAGGGTTTACTCGTGCTTCAAGTGCAATGAGGGTTTACTCATGCTCCATGTGCAATGAGCCTTGGCTCATGCTAATTCAATGTTAAGTGTTGTTGCCACATTTCCATGTTATGATTATCATGCTTTATCATGCCTTTATGTTCATGTCTCTATTATGCTCTATTGATATGTCTTTTTCCTAACATGTATTGTACTCCTCATGTTATTCATTATGTACTCCCTTACTGGGCTTTATAGCTCACCCTTTTCTTATGCATGTCCTCAGGTTATCCCATGCAATGCTAAGTACGAAGGAATGTAGTGGTCATGTAAAGGAAGTTTTCAATAAGGATGTTGTATTGCAAGTTTAAAGTTTTTATGTAATGATCCTAAGCCCCAAAGACACTAAACCTCTCGATCTTCTTTGTTGTATCAAGTGACGTTTTATGTAATAAAGCATGTTTAAGTTGTAATAAAAAGAAGGGTTGTCATAGTTGGTATCAAAGGATAGGTTTAGTTATTTTTGGGATTAGGAAACCCTAGTAAAGCCTTAGATACAAGACTAAGCATAATAAAAACATCCCTATGTTTTGGTAAATACTAAGTAAGTGTTTTATCAAACAAATACATCCCTGTCTGGATACGAGCAGGTAGAGGCGGCTCTGGCACATATGTATCCTAGGGGTAAAACCCGAAAACACCGCTTTGAGCTAGACTCGAACGGGAACTGGTGCATGACAACGGGCCTTGCTGCACTCTTGGTTACGACACTCCCGGGGGATATGTTTTGATAAATTCACAATCTTAGTATGAACCCTTATTAAGGGAAAAATGCCCCTAAGAATATATGTTAGAAGGAAGATCATGAAAAGCCTGGATTGAATCCTATAGACTCATGAGTTAAAGAGATTAAAGTTTATTTATAAGTTTGTCTTTGGATTACCCTTTATGTGTTACCCCTAACTTTCCTTTTATTCCAGCCAATGGCTGGTAATAGGAGAACTCGGGCTAACAACCGTTGTGAAGATCAGTGTGATGATTGTACTAATGAGATGCCCAATCCGATGGGAGCGGGAATCGCGAACTTTGTCACGCTTCTCTCTCAGCTAACTCAAGTTTTTAATAGAAACACTGGTCAAGAGGAACGTTCAACCCCCCCTAAGAAAGAACAAGTCGCTATTGAAAGCTTCATGAGAGAAAGGCCTCCTACTTTTAGTGGATCATCCGATCCCACGATTGCTGAACAATGGATCAACTCCATTGAAAAGATATTCTCTATCCTCCAATGCTCTGAAAAAGATAAGGTTCTCCTGGCGGCTTATCGTATGGAGGGTGAAGCTGATCAATGGTGGACGTTGATAAAAAATACGAAGCCTGGGGAGGAGATCGAGGCTTTGGAATGGAAGGTATTCCGGAAGATGTTTTTCGATAAATATTTTCCACGCACCCTCCGTCTTAAGATGGAAAGGGACTTCCTTTCCCTCAAGCAGAAAGATGAGGAATCTGTGGGAGAGTACGAGGAAAACTTCACAAGGCTTGCACGATACGCTTCCGGCTTTGTCGTTACCCCCGAATGCAAGGTTGACCGCTTCTTTGGTGGGCTGAAGCCTAGCTTGCGGAAAGCATTAGCGATCCGTGACTTCGACAGCTATGAGGAAATTGTCCGATGTGCCCTCAAGGTTGAAATGGAGATCGGAGAATCACAGGGGTATCATGGGGACAAGAAGCGTAAGGTGGACTTCAATGCTGGTGGTCCGATGGATAAATCCAACGGCGCTAAGAAATTCCAGCACCCCACTTGCCAAAAGTGTGGAAAGAAGCACCCTGGAAATTGCCTTAGGGGGACAAGAAAATGCTTCAAGTGTGGAAGAGAAGGGAACCTAGCTGTTAACTGTCAGCAAGAAGGACCCGCGGCTGCGACGGAGGGGAGGAACGCTCCGTTCGAACCTCAACGCGTTGTTCAATGCTTCAAATGCAAAGAACCGGGTCATTTTGCGAATCAGTGCCCTAATCCAAGGGTTATCGGAGGCAATCAACAACCTCCAAGACAGCAAGGAAGAGCTTTTGCCATCACTTCTGCCGAAGTGAACCCCGACAACGAAGTGGTGACAGGTACGCTAGTTATTCACTCAAGAATAGCGAACGTACTTTTTGATTCAGGTTCTACGCATTCTTTTATATCTCAAAAGTTTAGTAGAACAATCCCTGCACCACCACAAACCATGGAAGTAAAGATGTCGGTGAGTACGGCAAATGGGGCAATCATTGCATCCCATGAGTATAAATCCTCCCCTGTTATAATCTGTGGATTGAATTTCCCGGCGAACCTCGTCATACTCCCTTTGGTGGAATTTGATGCAATTCTTGGCATGGATTGGCTTTCCTTATATAGAGCCAACATAAATTGTCGGGAGAGGGAAATCACACTCCATATGGAGAATCGACCCCCGATTCTTTACAAGTGTCAGGAGGAAGATGAATCTGCTTTAGCTCCATCATCTCAAGCATGGATATTACTGCCTTATGAGCACGCATATCTGGCTCAGATGATTGAGTCCAAGGAAGAAACCACCCTTGAAGAAATGCCTATTGTGAGGGAATTCACTGAAGTATTTCCCGAGGAACTTCCTGGTCTTCCTCCAAGAAGAGATGTTGAGTTCTCAATCGAACTTATACCTGGGGCGCTACCAATATCCAAGACTCCATATAGGATGGCTGTGGTTGAGCTTGAAGAACTGAAGAAACAACTACAGGAGAATCTGGATAAAGGGTTTATACGCCCAAGTGCATCACCATGGGGTGCACCAGTCCTCTTCGTCAAGAAGAAGGATGGGTCAATGCGGCTTTGCATCGATTATCGTGAACTTAACAAAATCACGATAAAGAACAAGTATCCTCTCCCAAGAATCGATGACTTGTTTGATCAGCTGCGTGGAGCACAATACTTCTCCAAGGTCGACTTGCGGTCGGGATATTATCAAGTAAGGGTGAAGAAGGAAGATATCCCCAAGACTGCTTTTCGTACAAGGTACGGGCACTATGAATTCATAGTAATGCCTTTTGGACTCACCAATGCTCCAGTAATATTCATGGACTTGATGAATAGAGTCTTTAGAGATTACCTAGATAAATTTGTGGTAGTCTTTATAGATGATATTCTAATATACTCCAAAACCAAGGAGGACCATGAGGAGCATTTAAGAACTGTACTGGAGACTTTGCGCAAGGAGAAGCTCTATGCCAAGTACAGCAAGTGTGAGTTCTGGTTGAAGGAGGTCTCATTCTTGGGCCATATCATCACAAGCAATGGGATATCTGTGGACCCCTCCAAAACAGATGCAATTGAGGGATGGCCGAGGCCAACATCGGTAACTGATATCCGTAGCTTCTTGGGGTTAGCTGGATATTATCGAAGATTTGTGAGAAACTTCTCACGATTGTCCAACCCTCTTACCAAGCTAACTCGAAAGGGAGTAAAGTTTTCTTGGAGTGATGAATGCGAAGAAAGCTTCAAGGAGTTGAAAAGGAGGCTTATCACTGCACCTGTGCTCACTTTACCCACAAGTGGAGAGCTTTTTGTGGTATTCAGTGATGCTTCGAAGAAGGGCTTAGGATGTGTGCTGATGCATAATGATAAAGTGATATCCTATGCCTCAAGACAGTTGAAAATCCATGAGCGAAACTATCCAACGCATGATCTGGAGTTGGCGGCGGTGATCTTTGCCTTGAAAATCTGGCGGCATTATCTCTATGGAGAGAAATGTGAGATATATACTGACCACAAGAGTCTTAAATATATATTCACACAGAAAGAGCTTAATATGCGCCAGAGAAGATGGATAGAGCTCATAAAGGATTATGACTGTTCAATACATTACCACCCTGGGAAGGCGAACAAGGTAGCAGATGCCCTAAGTAGAAAGGATCCAGCAATTCTATCAATGATGAGAATTGAGAAGGATCCAATCTTCTTAGACTTGATGAAGATGGACGTGGGAATCATAAAGAAGGGAACATCACCAATCCTTTCACAAATGATTGCTCAACCATCTCTTTTGGAAAGGTTAAAGGATGCTCAAAAGGATGATGCGAGAATCCAAGAAAAAGTGGAAGCTATCAAAAAGGGAAAATCCTCAGAGTTTAATGTTAATGAAGAAGGAATTGTGCGGTTTGGGAAAAGACTATGTGTCCCATCAAGTTCGGAGCTGAAGAAGGAACTTTTGGATGATGCACATAGTTCAAATTTCTCTATTCACCCAGGGAGCACAAAGATGTATCGAGATCTCCGAGAAAACTTTTGGTGGGATAATATGAAGAAGGAGATCGCCGAATATACATCAAAGTGCCTGGTGTGTCAGCAAGTGAAGGCAGAGAGGCAGAAGTCTAAGGGGATGATGCAACCATTGCCCATACCAGAATGGAAATGGGAGAACATCACCATGGACTTCGTCACTGGACTTCCAAGGACATCCAAAAGCAACAATGCAATCTGGGTTATTGTGGATCGTCTTACAAAGACTGCACACTTCATTGCTATTCGAGAGGATTTCTCTTTGGATCAACTAGCACGGATATATATCAGGGAAGTGGTACGGTTGCATGGAGTACCACTATCTATTGTGTCGGACCGAGATCCAAGATTTACCTCTAAGTTTTGGAAGAGTCTTCAACATGCTCTGAATACTGAACTGAACTTCAGTACGGCCTATCATCCTCAAACTGATGGCCAATCCGAGCGGACTATCCAAACACTTGAGGATATGTTGAGAGCGTGCTCAATGGACTTTAAAGGAGGATGGGATCAACATCTTCCTCTAGTTGAGTTCTCTTATAATAATAGTTTCCACTCGAGCATCCAAATGGCACCATATGAAGCCCTATATGGGAAAAGGTGCAGAACACCGGCATGTTGGGATGAGGTCGGTGAACGTAAGCTGCTTGGACCAGAAATGGTCGAAGAAATGGTGGAGAAGGTGAAAACCATTCAGCAGCATATCAAGGCAGCCCAAAGTCGACAGAAGAGTTATGCAGATAATCGTCGACGAGACCTTGAGTTTAAAGTCGGAGACATGGTGTTTTTACGCATATCTCCGTGGAAGAAGGTCATGAGGTTTGGGAAGAAAGGGAAGTTAAGTCCAAGGTACATCGGCCCCTTCGAGATTCTTGATCGTGTTGGGGCTATGGCCTATCGACTAGCACTTCCACCTACTATGGCCAAGGTGCATGATGTCTTCCATGTATCCCTCTTAAGGAAGTACATACCAGACCCTTCACATGTACTCTCTTCCGAGGTGGTACAATTAGAAGACGATCTTTCTTATGAGGAGCAACCAGTGAAGATCTTAGATCGTAGAGAAAAAGTTCTACGAAATAAGACAATGCCCCTCGTCAAGGTGTTGTGGAGAAACCACAAGTTTGAAGAAGCAACTTGGGAGTCGGAGGATATGATGAATCTAAGTTACCCACATTTGTTTTAGTGTGGGAAAAGGAAAATTTCGAGGGCGAAATTTCTTAAGGGGGGAATGTTGTAACGACCCAAAATTTCATTAATGGAAAATCCCTCTTGATCCAGTTAAATGTTTCTTTCTGTTTTTTTTATAAGATGTCAACTTCTTTAAGTTTTATGTTAAGATTTGTGACCGTTACTTTTATAGCCGTTGAACAGTGATCATCTGGGTAGTTTAAATATAAGGCTTTAACGAACCAATTTTCTACTCAGACAAAGGAAGCGATGGCCTCATCCAGTAGAATTGCCCCTTACGAAGCCCATTTGTCGGAGCTCGGAAAGGAGGTGGCGTCTTTGGGCTTTTCCCTTGACCAAGCCCAAGCTGAGCTTCATCAAGTCAAGCTCGAACGTGATCGTCTACGGGAAAAATGGAAGTTGATAGAGATTACCACTCGAGCGATGTTATCCGAGCAACCCCAAGAGTCTGTCACCATCGCACACCTTACCCTTAGGTCTTATGCGGCTATTTTAAGGGGTTATGTAACAAATAAGTAGCATCATGTTCATGTACATTATTTTTTGTATATAATAATGAATATAATTTCTAGTCATTTTTGATACATTGTAATTAGTTTTTAAATTACAAATGATGTTTTTAGTTATTATTTAATTAAGAATTATATTTTATTAAATTAAAGGATTTTTGAATTAAATAATATTTTAATAAAATATTATTATTAATATTAAATTAATTTTTATTAAATATAAATGATCTTATAATTTTATGAATGCAATTAAAATTTTTATTAAGGTTTGAAGGTCATTTTTGTCAAAACCCGTGAAATTTTTATAAATGTCGGTTTTTATTTTAAAAGTGAAAATTCACATATTTAGAAAATTATTTAGATAAAATAAATATTATTTTTGGAATCATGACGTCGAAATTATCCAACGGTGAATTTTTCATAATTTTCTGAGACAGTCAAATTTTTGGGTAAAAATTAAATACCATTTAAATATATAATGTGTTTTATGACATCATAATGACCCAATGGTGATGTAATAAAATACCATAATCCCTATGTTCGGCCAATATGTGTTTTATCATTAAAATAATGAGGTTTTGGGTTTGTTTGAATCACTTTTCAAAGCATTAATGGAGCCCTCAAGACTTATTCAACACTTTGCCTTTTTAAATTAATTTCCATGGGAGTGTGACTCACCTCCACATAAGCAACCCTAATTTTTTAATAAGTTCGGACCTTGGCCTTGTAAAATATTGTTTTCCTCTTTCCTTTTCCAGAAACCATGGGCTAATACCATGGGATGGTTTGTGGTTTGGATTATTTTAATATAAGGGGTCCCAAACCTAAATAATAAAGAATTCTCTCACCTTTCCTATATAAACCCACCCAAGCTCCCACTTCCTCCTCACCCAAAGCCCTTGAAGTTCGTCCAACCTCTGACCTACTCTCTCTAGAATCCTCTCAAGGTGCCCCAAGCTCCCAAGAAGCCTCTCACAAGCCTCTCTCTAGCCTTTGGAAGCACACTTCCAAGTAAGGGTTTTTCTTCCTTTCTCATTTTTGTCAATTTTCTTTAAGTTGTATTGCCCTTTTAATTTAATTTATGAATGTTGGGGTATGGTTTCGCACCTCTCCCATACTGCCCTCTTATTGTTTGAATGATGGGAGACCCCTTTCTCTCTCATTAAATGCCTCCCATGTACACCCGTTACTATGCCGAAATTCCGAAAGGAACCTTTTTCTCCTCTTCTATATTCAAGAAATACTTTTGTATCATGAATCTAAAATTCCTTTTCAATTGTTGGGACATGTATCTATATGACCTTATTAATGTCCATTACATGTAAATATGATGAGGAACCCCTTTCTCTCTCATCAGCCTTTTTTTATGAATTCTTATGTCACGCCGTTATGCTGCCGAAATCGCACCGATTTTCTAAGCCAATGTATTTGTGTAGTGAATACCATGCCCATTTCTCCATCAAGGGTATTCACCTTTATGCACATTTACATTTTGATTGTAAAGTTTCATGTATGAATTACACATTCCTTTATCGTGGAAGAAATGATTATGTTTTATGAATCCATGTTTTATGATCCATGTGGCACACTTATGCATGAAATGAAATGTTTAAGAAGGGCGCGCCCTTTATAGCGCTCCAATGCATTGGGTAAAGTATAGTATCATGATACGTCATGTGCAATGAGTGTTGACTCATGCTAATTCAAGTGCAACGAGGGTTTACTCGTGCTTCAAGTGCAACGAGGGTTTACTCGTGCTTCAAGTGCAATGAGGGTTTACTCATGCTCCATGTGCAATGAGCCTTGGCTCATGCTAATTCAATGTTAAGTGTTGTTGCCACATTTCCATGTTATGATTATCATGCTTTATCATGCCTTTATTTTCATGTCTCTATTATGCTCTATTGATATGTCTTTTTCCTAACATGTATTGTACTCCTCATGTTATTCATTATGTACTCCCTTACTGGGCTTTATAGCTCACCCTTTTCTTATGCATGTCCTCAGGTTATCCCATGCAATGCTAAGTACGAAGGAATGTAGTGGTCATGTAAAGGAAGTTTTCAATAAGGATGTTGTATTGCAAGTTTAAAGTTTTTATGTAATGATCCTAAGCCCCAAAGACACTAAACCTCTCGATCTTCTTTGTTGTATCAAGTGAAGTTTTATGTAATAAAGCATGTTTAAGTTGTAATAAAAAGCAGGGTTGTCATACTCGTGCCAAGACTACAAATAAGATTTTGCCAAGGCATTGTTCCAAGACACTAGTTTGTCTCATGAGACCTACCGATGCATCGAGGAGCTATAGAGGGCTCCACCCATCACATATTAAGTCCAATGCATTCCTCATATGAATAGGTTTAAACATAACATAAACATTCGTATTAAAACAAGCATACGAAATGTCAATACTTTCTCCATAAACCATGAATGGTATAAAAATAACACATCCACAGTCAAACATATCACAAAACCTCCAATACAATATAGAAGTTTTGTATCATAATAAATCTACTTCAAATAAGCGTAAAATCCATCAAAGGATGTTGACATAGATGAAATAAAACTATTTTTAGAGAAATATCTCTTTCTATTTTGAAATCATTTGAAGAGTCATATATTTATAAAATAAAACATTTTCTTTGAAAATATTCTTATAAGCTTGTAAGGGAAGCTTCAACGATTTTATAACGGTGGAAAATACCGACACCCGCCATATAAGTTAAAAAAACATTCTTACCTTAATTTTGTCTAAAGGGTTAAAAAGCACCTTGTTTGGAAAATGATGGAAATATTCCTTTATAAACTTCTTATAAAAGTCAAACAAGGGTATAAATGACTTTAAACCTTATTCTGTAAAATTGTAAGAATGTTTTGAAATAAATTTTTAAGAAACATGGATGTGGATGATAAAGAGGTCCTAGTAGATAATTATGTATAAACAGCCTCAGATAATGTAGAGATTTTGAAATAAACCCTTACCTTGTCCTTTTACTTGGTTGGGGGTAGGTTAAACTCATGTATAATGGTTAAATAATTGTTATTAAAATATAAAAGAATCATATACATTAATATGATATCATATATGATCTTTTAACATTGATTTGTTAATAATATCTTAGTATTATCGTTGTTTCGGGTGTTAACTTACTCGTTTTATTTTATATGTTTTGTTACGTAAGACGTGTTTTTCATGGATAGGCTGTATCTTATTCATATCCAGAATGATATCAATCCTTATATACTATTATTAATCATCAAATGAGAATTAGACTTGAATGGATACGGTGGGGAATGAATCTCATCGCGTTCGTGGAGACGGTAGTCCGTACGTACGCACGAGTGACAATATCATTCTTTTGATATTAAAATAATATATAATTGGATGTTATATCATATATAAAGAATCATTATCATGTTAGATTTATTATTTACATGAATTAAACATTATTATTATACCCATTCAAATAATAATTTTATTGAATAACAATTACACCACGGCGTGGAGACGGTAAGCCGTACGTACGCACGTATGGTGACATGTCATTCAAAGGATAGATAGAATAATGAATATGGTTGTACCATATTTATAATAATATTATAGTATATATGATATACTGGATTCATTATTTTATAATGGGAAAAACAAAGAAAGAAGAAGTGGAATAAGAAAGGAACTTGAAACGGGGTGGTGAAATCATTACCTCTTCTTCGTGTTCTTCCTTTTGATTTGATCAAAAGGGATCCTTATGTTGGTTTATGATCAAAATAATGCCTCTAGGTTGTATTTAGGGAAGTTGAGAGAGTATTTGGGCAGAGTTTGGATGATCCAAATGGCTTTGAAGGTGTGAATTAATGAGAAGGAGTAGTTCCCTTCTATAAGAGGGGTGAGGGGCACCTTTGGAAAAGCTAGAAATATTATTTTATAATAAATTCATATTCGGGTTCTAATGGATAAAAAGTGAATTATTTAAAGTTTAAGGTGGTTAGGGGTCGAAAACCACTCAACCAATATAATTTAGACAGGTTTGGGTCATTATATTAACCTTATCTTTTAGTTTTAACTCTTAGTTAATTAGTTTGACACTTACCATGTCACTTTGTATTTTTATATTATATAGTTAATAAACATACTATATACCTCCAAGCGACCCCCAAGTGGTCCATTAATGATATACATATCAGGATATAAGTCCCTTGTCCAAACCTTAGATTTTTAGGAATTTAATATCAATTAATAATATAATATTTTTTTAAAAAACTCTTTTATGTCAATTTTGACACTATTCACTAATTGATTTTTTGTAAAAATTACAACAGAAGGATTACCTCGAAAAAAGTTAATTAAATCAATCCTAGTATGTAATATTAACCTAGAAAATTAGTTTAACTCATAAAAAGTCTCAAATTATATTTATTTGGGTATTTATAATATCAATTATTTTAATTTTTCATTATTATGGTAATTATTGCATCATCATTGTGTCATAAATAAAATAAATTATTTAATGTCTAAAAATTATAAATAAAATATCATTATATAGGAAATTTTTTTATATTTATAATGAATATTTATAATCAAATTTATCTTGTGTGTAACTTTATATGAAATTTTTTTTAGTAAATAAACTTTGATTTTAACTCTTTTAACTCTTCTTTGAATTAAATAATAATAAATGTCCAAATATAATCCAAGTGGACCTAAATGATAATATTTTATTCCTAAGGTTGTTTTTGGTCGAGGTACACTTTTTCAATAGAATTAGTACATGTGTTAGGGTAATATTAATATCATTTTTACCCTTAATTGCCCTATTTACTTTTAACCGTGGTAAATAAAAGTAAAACGTTACTATTCACCAAAAATTATTTTCATCTCATTGAATAAAATTTTACTCCTTGATATTAACCATGTCTCTTGGATTTTTGAAATTCCACTCACATAAATGGTAAAATTAAGTTTTATGAAAAATTCAGTTTTTTAACTACCACTTAGTGGTTTCACTATTCATCAAAAAATGAAGTTTTTCAGAAAAATACCAAAAATTCACCCTAGGATAATTTTGATATTCCGAATCCAAAAATGAAGTCCATTTTGAAAAATAAAATTTATAAATTTCAAAAAGTGGGTATTAATATTCATAACGGCTAGTTTGATTGGTTGTGGTGTGTTAGAACTCGATGTTACGTACAACACATGCTATTGCATTATTCAAAGAGAAGTGTACTGTAGAAGCTTGGGGTGTTACAGTGAACACTCAGAAAAGCCCCTCATGGTAACTTCCCTGATGTATATTAGAAGTAAATTGGGTCGTCAACATAAGAATTTAATCAAATCCTAATCCGCGGTGTAGCCGAAGCACCCGAGGTGAGTTTGACACATCATACAGGTGTTTGCATGTCATGTAGATATGAACATAGTTAAACAAATTCTCTCCACTATATATAGACACAATGGTCTCTAGAGATTTAGTGGGGAGTGATAATATATTGGTAGGCACATTTCCATCTACCATCTGAAAGTTATAATAAAACCACTTAGTAAGGTTTAGTCATAGCTATATATTTTTATTACCTAGCTTTCCAGAATTGTCTGAACCTATCCTCTGATACCAACTGTAAAGGCTTGGCCCCCGAGTGCCCGGAGCCGGTCCCCATGAGACATGATGTACCAAATTTTTTTACATTACATTAAAATTCATTCACATATAACACATCATGTCCCACTCTACAGAGGATCGTGAGGTTCAGGTCCTGGGAAAACCAACTGCATTCTGAAACTTCATTGAAGAGATGACTGATACCTGAAAAATTTTAATTTAAAATTTAGGGTGAGCATTGAAATACTCAGTAAGGGGTTTTGAAAGTACCTAAATACAGTTTTGGAAAACTACCTTTTAAAATACTTTCACATACATTAAAAAAAATTCCTTAAAGGAAATCATCATGATATTTCTAAGGTTTCTATAAAACAATTAAAGCATTTCATACACAAGTATTTGAACATTTAACTGAAATCTACTAAATGTACAAATTAAGCATGGTTTTACAAAAAGTTCATGAATTATACTTAGTAAAATAAACATAACATGCAAGGTATGCAAGTACTACTAAGCATGAACATTATCAGAGTTGCACATAAACAATTTCACTACATCTTGTAAAATGTTCATTATATAATGCTGAAATTTCCATTAAAATTCTGGAAAGGTAAACTGATCATGCATCATCATTATTTCATCATGTGACATGTGCACTTAAACCTCATAATCATAGGTAATTGTTCTGTAACCAAGGATATTTTTCTAGTCGAAATAATCACTTGGTTGGTCAAATAATGAAAATAATGAGAAAATGTATACTGAAGGACTCATGGTCTCTGTGTCAAGGCCTTGGGCCATGACCTACGGGTAATAACCCAATCTTACTATCTCGAGAACTATCGATGCATCTAGGATCTTACTTTTACCGGTCTCCAACCCGGAGGGCTTACTTTTACCAGTCCCCAACCTCGAGGGCTTACTTTAACCAGTCCCCAACCTAGAGGGATTTCTTTTAACCGGTCCCCAACCCGACAGTCCAAAACATTCCTCATATACCACTAAGGTCTGATATTCAAGGTGTCCCATACCACTTTGAATATTTAATTGTTTATTTGTTATTACCCAAGGTGTCCCATACCACTTTGACTAATTTAATTTCCATTTTACATTACCCAAGGTGTCCCATACCACTTTTGGTAATTATGTACTTAGTACATTATCATGAGTTTAATTATGTAAGATAATAAATAAAATGAGTAATGAATACGTTATATGATAGATAACATTGAAAATATGGAATAATTAATCAAAACCAGGCCTGGTTTAGTAAACATTATTTGTCCATAGGATAAAACACGTCAAATGGTAAGGTTTCCCAAAAGAGGTGTTAAATGATAATTCTTTAAAATTCCTATACATGAAAATGAAACACTTAAAGAAGATAGTTGACATTAATTATTGTGATAAACATGTCATTGAACATTCAATTAAACCATAACCATATTGACCACTAAGAATCATTGCAGCAGGTTTAACTTCAAATAATAAATGGTTACTACATGTTAAGATAAACTCATAACTTTTTAGTCCTTTAATATAAATTTAAATCAAGCCGAAGCACATTATTTTAAAACATAAATTATATATAGGGTATATCATAGAATGGATTCTTTAATTAAATAGGCTCAATAGTGTATGCTTATATGAAAAATACATATAGACTTAGGAAAACACTAAAAACCAACATGTATCAAAATATTAACTAAGTACTGACAGTTAATACTCGAAAAATAAGGTTTTAGAAGTTAATATTATATATACTTGCATACATAACCATTTATTTGATTTGATACCGAAACCATATAAGGTTTATTATCCTTGAAACCGTATGTACATAAATATTTAAAAACTACGATTTTACTCTACAACATAAATTCACTTAGTCCCAAAACTTAGTTTGCATCTTAAATATTATCTAAATATGGGTATTCATATCTTAAAAACCCATAATTGATTTGTATTGAAATAAATATATAAAATTATATGGTTATATAAATATTCAAGGATTACATAAAGAATATGCATGTTAAAGGTAGATTCAAAAATAACTTTTATAAGTATATAAATCTTAGTACAAAATACTGAATTATTTGGAACTCTTAGAAATAGATTTTAATTAGGAATATATATACCTAAATACTTAAACCCCCGAATACACCTATAGTAAATTGTGGGTTTGACATAAATGAAAACCTTTCAAAACCAAACTTACATAAATCACTTGAGCACACAAAACATGAACAACCCCCCCATGGGAGCCTTTAAAAAGGGAGAGTTTAAGGTGTATAAATATATATGCTATAAAATTATATATATACCAAACGTTTTATATGGGTTTTAAAATAAAAACCTAAAATAATAAAAACCCTTATACCATTTAGGAAATACCATTTCAAAATTCTTACCCCTGTTTTGAAAGACGAAGAGGATGATTCTAGTATAGAAACAAGTCTATATATACACACACACATATATATATAGTATATCCAATTATACACAGGGTGTGTATAATAAGTTTTTCTTCTTAAAAATAATTGTATTTATCCCCTTACCTGGATTGACGAAGGAAAATAGAAGGTGTTATATTGCTTCGGACTCCTGCGGACTCATTCTGGATAATAAAATTGGTCTCGCAAAAACTCACCTTACTCTCCCTCCCCCCAAACTAAGACGGAAATCGTGATATAAATAATGGTTCAATCTTGCAAGCTATGGATGAAATATAATAATCAAGTAAATATTGAAGCCAGTAGGGTACCAGAGTCTTGGAAAAGCCACAATGAGTCAAGGATTCTACTATTCACAAAACAAGGTCCTCCTGTGCGAATAAAGAAATATTCAAATGCCTTTAATTTACTAAATATCAATAATGCACACCAATTATCCATCTGCGGTTCATAATCTCAGTTCAAGAAAACTAATGAATTTAATACGATATGTTAAGTAGTTGTGTGATAGTGAAAGGGGGTTGAAAAAAAATACAATTGGATCACAATCGCATTCAGATAAACATTAATGTATGAAAAAAAGGATCTAAAAGATTTGATTCGGTTAACACCCCATCTATGGAACAAAACATACCTTGATCTAGGTCTGGGAATTTCGAAAACCTAGCCGATTGGACTCGCTCGACGTCACACCGATAATCCTCGACATCGACTCAATCTAGAACTCATGACCTGGACTGCAAATGATCTCCTCGCGGAAGCCACTACATCTCAGATTGTCTCAACCAGGACCTCATTCAGCACCTCGACTTTGAATTTCAGGCACACGACCACTGCTTGGCGACACCCCATCGGTCCCCATCCTAGTCCCATGTCCCACGATGCAGACGATGGACACCGAGGAACCTCGACCTCCCTGCCTCTCACCGCGACACACTCCCCGATCCCCTCGAAGGAGACCCCACAACAGCCTACATCGGGATTCCCAAAATTGTGACCCCTCTTCACGGATACCCTAATCCCTTTCGGGATCTTCTTTTCTTTTTTATTATTAATATTATTTCAATAATCTATCATAATTCATATTATCATATATTATTATAAGTCAAAAGTTAAAATCATTTTATAATTACTATTATAATATTGTTATCATTATATGTACAATTTATATAATATCTTTTATGATTATATTTAATACAAAAAAAGTCATATTATTTAATAAGGATTTCAAATATAATAATAATAAAGAATCTAATCATAGTTGATATTTCAAAATTATAATTTTATAAGATCAAATTATAAAACATTTACATTATCATTATTGTGTTATTATTATATATATTTAATTTAAGGGTATGTATAATATATTTAAATTTTGACATAATATATATATATTTTCCATGAGTTTATCTTTATAATTATTACTTACTATATCATATTTCATAAATCAAAATATAAAACCCAATGTCCAAGTGGTTCAAAGACTCCAACAACTATATAAAAGGTTACAGTCAGATTGGTGCCCTATATAACCAAGAATTGGACATTCTTATGCTCGTTATGATGGATGCTAAGGACCCCTGTTATCTTCTCGGGGTTCTCGTTGTTTTGAGTTGTCTTCCTATAATCTTAATAAGGTTTATAATTGGTATCTTTGAATATATTAATTTTCCATTTGATCTTAGTGTATTGTTATTACTATGGTGTTCCCATTTGAATAAAGTGCCTTTCGTTTATTTGTGTGTTTACTCTATTTCATAATATATTAAAATTTTATTATTACTCTTCTATAAGAAGCCAGTTTGTTCGATTAATGGGTAACATAAAATATAAAATTTACCATTATATGAAACACAGATTCTTGGGGTGTTACAGAATCCCATGAGTTGTTTCTATAATTTTATATAATAAAATAACCCAAAGTTCACTCTATGATCGGTATATCAAAGGATTCATCTCAAAACATGCATATGAATTTATTTAGGTTAACTTTAGTAATGAGTGGATTTATATTTAGAAAATATAATGTCCGGTAGAGTAGTTTTTATGTATAATAAACTACCAATGATCTATCCACAAAGTATTATATTGACCTCATTTCTTTCCTCAATCTTTTAAAACTTCTCCCAGGTGTCCATATAAGTTTTCATTGTCCTTGATTCATCCATTTAGAACCTTTTTAGTACTTCCATACCATATTTTTTTGGGAAGTGAATTCCTCATCCTATTTTTGAATGACCTTAAATCCAAGGAAAAATGATAGTTCACTAGTCAGTGACATCTTGAATTTTCCCCACATGAGTACTGAAAACTAATTACATCAGGTGTCATCCAAGCCTCCAAAGATGAAGTTTCTGACATATATAAGAATCAAAATCTACTTATCTTTATTTTTCTTGATATATAGGTTGTGATCAACCCCACATCAATGAAATTAGATCCTTCATATGTATTGATATAATCACAATTACTATGACCTTGGTACATGTTTAGGGTCATATTATTCAATAGTCACACCTTCCTTTTATCTTCACCAATGAGAAAACCATCTGGCTGTTTAATATAACCCTTATATTCTTAGAATCCATTCTATTTTTCTTTCTTCTCATCCATTTTATACACTTTAAAACCTTTTTTCATATCCATATCCAAAAATAATCTTATAGTTTCAAGTTTTACACCAATGTAAAAGTCTTATCAACATTGATGCATTAGATTTGAAAATATACTTTGAACACCATACATGCCTCATTCCTTGTCACCTTTACATATTCATTAATATTATTTTGGAGAACCCATTTTGTTCTGACAAAATTTTTATTCTTTTTCCATGGAATAATTTACCATGTCTAATATTTCTCTATTTGTTCAAATTATTTGTTTATATCCATGACCCAATGATAATCCTTAGTATCCTATTTAGGTTTTCTTCATTATACCTAAGATAAATATGATAATTCCTATTGATTTCCATTATTTTGGTTTAAACCAATGTTATACAGTCACCAGTGATATTGTTATCATTGATTTATAATCTGCTAGATTTTTCATTAGGAGATGTTGTTACTGGTATTATTTCTCCATTTTTAGAGTCACATATGAGAATTCAATATCCCTTTTAACTCACCTTCAGCTGTTGAATTCCTCATCACATTCTTTATAAAAAATAGTTTTATTTTTAGTAAAAACTACACATCAGTCTCCAAATTCTACCTACCCATTTTTAAAAATTTCTTGTTTTCAACAAAAATTGCATCATTGCTTTAAATGATTTTTCTAATTAATTTGTTGAAATAATTGTAATATTTTATATTGGATGAATATGAAATTAAAATACCTTCATCTCCATAAGAATTATTCTTCATGTTTTTATTCTTATTCAGAATGAATCATTTACTTCCAAACACTCAAAAAAAAAAATTGACTGTTGGATTCTTTCCATACCAAATTTCGTAGGGAATATTATCCTCAAATAGACATAATAAGTCCATATTAGATATGTACATTGATGTAATCATGGATTATTTCAAATGTGCATCTGGTAAGTTCTTATCAATAAGCATAGTTTAAGCCATGTTATTGATGATTCCATTCTATCTCGCAATGAATCAATTTTATTAAGTGTCCCCACTATGAAAACCTTATTTTTAATCCCAATTTTCTCAAGATACTCATCCTTCCAATTTTGGGTAAAATATATTCCATTTTTTTAATAGTGTTTCTAAATTTTTAATCTAAAAAACTTTTCATCTTACCTCCAATATTTAATTATTCACTCAAATACCGCATATTTGTGTGTGATAACTATACACAAATCAATCATGTTGTAATCATAAATAAATAAAACAAGGTTAATTTTTCCCATTTGAGAATCTTGGTGTTATTGGACCACACACATCCACAATAACTATCTAGAGAAAGCTGGATGATTTCTCATTCTTTGGCTTATAGTCCATTCTCATTATCTTCCCCTTTGTGAAATAATCACACATGTGAGTGTGATCATAAAAAATATTGGGGATATCTCCATCCATCCAATGGCTCGAAGGCCTTCATTTTTATTGATTTTTGATAATCCACCTTTCAAGGGGTGAGGTGGAACCCTTACAAGACCAGTAGGCGTAAGTATTACATGACCCGTAGGCCTTAGAGGAATTCATTGCCTGTAGGATTCAAACATTATATACAACCTAGACTAACTACTTGGAACTGCTCCTCCCCAGCATCTTCATCATGAAATCATCTCTCCACCTTTTCATGGCTGTTTGGCTAGGCTATCTTTTGCATCCACAATCTTGTCCCGATGACAGGTGTCATACCCTCTCATTCTTGTAATCTGTTTAACTTATGCTGTGGTGAAATCTATTTTCTCATCCTTCTTATAGAGCTTGTTCCTTATAGGTTGTATGGTTTGCATATTTACTTAAGGTGACCCGAAGGCCTTGAGGTGGCCTGAAGGCCTTACTGGCCCAAAGGCATGGGTGGCCCGAAGGTCTTAAAGGAATCAGGAACTAAATCGGTGGCCCGAATGTCCAAACAAGTGCAAATTCTGAGTTTCTATAGTGCCAAACAGTGCCTACTACAGTCCCCTCTACAGTACTTGCTGCAGTACTGTTACAGTATTCCAGAAATTTTTCCTCCACCTGGATTTGATCCCTGGTCGCCTGGATGCACTTATGAGTCCTCACCAACTAGTCTAAGGGTCATTTTCATATTGGGGATATCTTTATTTAGAGATTTTTTTACTAAGTTTACCAAATATTTTTGGCCCAAATGACCATATTGTTTGTTCCATAGCGAATTTTACTCTTCTTTGGGTAGTATGCATATATTTTATTCCCTAATTAGATTAATGTTCCCTTTAGTTCATATACCTTTAAAAAAAATTGAACCATCACTTTTATTGACTCTTCAGGTATTTTTATTGAACTTCACTGCATGCCCCGATTCAGAAAATTAGATTACACTTAGTAAATTGTGACTAAGACCTTTAACCAAAAGAACATTTTTCTATCTCAATTATATTCCACTGACTTTGGACTTTGCAAAGAAAATAATTTTGAGTTCAAAATCATTAATAAAGCATAAAACTATCTCTTTATCATATTTTATGCTTATTATGAGGTCTCCATCACCAGTCATTTGATAAGTACACCCACTATCAAAAATCCACATTCTAGACTCGTTTATTGCCTTGCATGTATTTTTTTCCACATCGTCCTTCTAATTTTTAATGTTATTGTCCCATGATAACGGAGACACTCTTCTTGATGAATTATAATCTTATTTATCCATTGGTTTATTAAATTCATATTCATCTTCCAAAACTAAGAATCAGTTTTCATTTTTTAGCATGTTTTTTGAGGTTCCAAACTATTTTCTTCGCCATTCACAAGTCTCCATTTTAACTTCCCATTGAACCCTTCACTACTAGAAAAGTGTGAATTTTTAATAGGTTGTTTTTGATGGACTAGAAAATAATTGGCTATTAATTATTTTTTTCAATGGAAAGGATTACTAGTAGAAATTTCTTGATGGTTTTAAGCAATGGATATTATATCTGCCGCTATTAATGATTTCAAAAGAAGTTTTTTGATGGATTAGTTATTCCATCACAAAGAAATGTTTTCAATATAATTTTAGAAATGGATTTTTCATTTCTATTAATCCTTTATAAAAAAAATTTAATAAAAAAAATCATAAACCCTATTCATTCGTCTTCTTCCTCACCCCATGTAACCCTTACCATTATCATCATACAGCCCACACTGCCCAACCATCATCATCTCAAATTCCTCAGTCTCCCCTTCCTTGTTGTTTATCCCACACTACCCATATTTCACCATCATGTACCCCCATTGTATCCTCCCCTTCCTCATCACATAGACCACACCAACTGGTTGTTTCCACCACACACAACCCATATTTGAATCATGTTTATGAAACTCATTCATGGGGCCATCACGAGGTGGACATCAATTAACTATGTTGCTTCTATCATGATAGGGAAACAACCTTAAATCAGATTAAATGGTAAAATATGGTATATCTAAGAATCTCAGGATGTTAGTTGTATTGGGAATCTATAAATTCTCTCCCTTTTTAATTCATATAAATTTCTCATATGAGGCATATTAGGTGAGGAACTCAATGAATCCCATGTCGATTATGGGGTAGCTGACGTGAGGGGTGTTAGGTAAATGATGTTTTTTACCTCAGGCATCCCATGTTTATTATATGGATTTGAGACTCTAGATCTAGTCACGGGTTTAATGTATTAGGTTGAAAAGTAGGTCATGGGTTTAATGTCTTGTGAGGATAGGTTGGTCCTGAGATTAATGTCTTGTAGGGATAGGAATGGAAAATGTTTAAGGTCTTATGGGGGAAATTTTTTCATGAGTTTAATGACTTTTGGGGAATTATTGGTAACATTTTTAACATATTTTAAGGATATGTTGGTCACAGGTTTAACATCTTGTGGGGACATGTTGTTTGATTTTAGTGTGTTCACATGGGGAAGATGATCAAACCTTGTGGTTTCTACTTCCCATGGGGAAGAAAAGAAAGTTTAGTGGGGATTTTGTCACATTGGTATCAAATATTAGGGGGAAACCCCATATGTGTTAGGATGTTGGGATTGAACCTTGAGGAGGAATCCCATGTATGTTAGGATTGGACCTTTGTGAGGAATCCTAAGTACCATATTAGAAAACATGAAAGAAAACCCATCTAGTTTAATACAATAGTTTAAGGTCATGTGATAGGATTGGTACATGCAATTTAAAATCGTGTGGTTAAGAAAATCACCTTGTAGAAGGAGAATCAATGAGGGGTAGTGTGGGGCTTACACATGTGAGCTGACCAAAGTAGGAGGATTATCTCATTTTGGGGAAGGATGGTGTGGGTCTTATTCATGTGAGCTTCCTGATGCTCGAGGAACACTCCATGGTAGGGAAGGATTGTGTGGTGCTTACATGTGTGACATACCCAAAGAAAGAGGTTCATACCCTAGTGGGGGAAAATCTATTATCCCATGATGATCATACATGGCGAATCCCATGTTCATCGTAAGAGGTATGACTATAGTTTAACATAATGCGATAAGGATGATGTCGTGCGGTTTAACATCATACGACTAGGACCTTGGGAATTTTAGTTTTACAACATGAAGCTACGATGTTCATGGGACTATACTCAGAGATACAACATCTAAGTATGAGAGGAAGATTTGGAATAAGTCCCATCCATTAGAAAAAATGGGTGGTTTCCCTTGATGATTCCACCTTTGGAGAGTGCATGTTTACAAAAAAAATTCCTATGGGTGGAACATCACGTAAACACTATTGTGGAGGAGTTCCAGTCTGTGGTCTTGACATTAGTGTGCTTATTCATAAGACCAAGAAGTGATACAACTATCCAAACCATGCTTGGAGTTTAAATTCCAGACATGAAGGTTGATTATGCTAGCTGTTTAGAATAATGGGGAATGAATGGGTAGGGTTAGAATGGGTATAGGAAACTTAGGAACTCAACTTTTGTGAACATATGTATTATGAAAGGAGGAACCATAAAGAGGTCTGGTGGATAGGTTTCAAGAAGGTTGGTTTCTCAAAGTCCAAGGATCTCTTAAATTTATATGCTTCTCAATATCTAGTTCTAGCTTCAATGCAATGTCTTGGTTCCCATGGGGTTGGTTTTGTGAAGGATAATTATCTCATGAAGCCCCAAGATCCACAAAGGGATTTATACATCAACTAAGGCCAAGTGGGTTTGAAAAATTCAACTCTAACATGATTTTAAGAACTTGGGAGCCCATGGGAGGCTATTTCATGAAATATAGATACCATGGAAAATCCATCTCCTCTTTAGATCACGAATGATAGAATTTCCCGAATTCAGATATTTGGATGGAATTCCAATGATTTCATCCCTTGAAATTCTTTATGGGGGAGGTATTTATAGGCTCAGTGGAGGAAAGGGGAGAGGTTTCATTAAATATAAAAATTTTCATGTAATACTATGACTTCCACAGTGACTGGTGATTTCTGTGAACCGACATACATTTCACAATGGTTATCACCTCAAACCATCACAACGATTAGTAACATCCAGGAATGGACTTACACTGTGTGGTGGTTTCTACCTCAACCACTGTGATGGCTTGAAAACTTTGTGAGGTGTTATCCATTCATCAAGTTTTTGAAATTTTCTTACATAGACCCATAGGTGTATTTTTTAGACTTTTTTTCACAGATTCTCTTTGGACCATCCATGCATCCCCCAATGTTTTCATTGATGCATGTTTCTCAGCATCAACAAACATGGTAGGTTTCCCAATGGTAAAAGTTACTATAGACAAAGAAAACTCACTTTCCTTCACTTATCCAGAGATTTAAAATCCCTGGTGCATCCCCTATATGTAGTATATATATCTCCAGCTGTAAAATTACTATGACACAAAATACTCTACACATAACAATAATACTATTCTATTTTGTGAATCTTAAAATTATCTGTTCACCCCTATGATGTGGTCCCTTGTGCTGGTAAGGGTGACATAAACATTCCTTATGAATTTCAACTTTTCAATTCCACAACATGGCCACTGGTCGTATGGAATTTTCCATAATATATAAATCCCACAAAAAAATTTCCTCTGAAATTATATTAAAATATAATCACAAAAATTTCCTAGACCTTCATTCAAATCCCATAGGACCCTACTAGTTTGGGTGGGTCATTTCACCACCTTTCATGGTGTTATGATCAATGGTGCTTCTCGGTATCATAGTACTCTTTACTACTATCAATCCAAGCTAGCCTAAAGCTGAGGCTAGCCACTTTTTTATTTTTTTTAATATCCTTTATAGTGAAACCCAAGTGGTTGTGGAATGAAGGGATAAAGTCATATGATCAAAGTTATTCAACCAAATTCATGCACTTAAGTCATGAAAAATGAATACTTCCTCACATCACAACCAGAAGTGCTATAACATGGTTACCCTAATAATCATGACATGATCTTTGGATTTGTGGCATGATATTTTTCTTGTAGATAGATTACTCCCCAATATCTATAAACCCTTATTAGACATCTTTTTAAATTTTAAAGTTCCTTTGGGGAGACTTTCAAAAACACCCTTTACATGAAATTTTCAATAAACATAATCAAATAAAGACACCAAATGTATTTTCACTATCAATCCCCCAATTTTTTTTACAATTAAAAACATTACTTCAAAAAATCAGTGCATTTAAAATTAGAGAACAAATAAAATATAACATGGAACACTATTATGAATTATCCTTCCCTATAGGAGCGCATCAATGATTCACCAATCATAAAATTTAAGCTCATTTGAGACAATATCAATGTGAGAAATAAGAGATAAATGAAATAATTCTCATGATAAAACTTCATTGAACAAAATACTTTTTAAAATTACCTTTCAAAAATTTCTCCCTTAAATCATACATTTGAATATTATCCCCCTATATGATTCCCCTCCTTTGTTAATAGAAAATATATGTACTAAAATATTCTCCCCTAAACATGAATACCTTCCCCCTCATTGTTAATAATCCCAAAGTTCATGTTCATTAAGGTTCAAAAAAAGTTATAAATTAAAGTAATAAATTTAGAAACTCAAAAAGGAATTCACATGGGGGAGTGGGGGTAATCATTCTCCAACCCATATAGAGAGATGGATTTAGTTTGAATCAAAGAGAAAACCAATTTCATTCAAAATAAAACTTGGGTAGTTCCTTGGTCGTGATATCATCCACTTAATCTTTAGTATACACATACTTCAATATCACCACCTATTTCTTAATCTTCCCCATTATGAAATTTTATTTAATTTCAATGTGTTTTTCCGTTGAATGATTAATTGGATGTTTTTGAGATTTATTTTACTCAAGTTTTTAAACATGATCATAATAAGATATTCTAATTCCATCGCAATTTGTCAATGTTTTTTCCTTATTCATATCAATTGGGTACAAGATTGAGTGGCTTCAACATATTCATTGTCTACCAAGATAAAAGAGATAAAATTTTGTTTTTTGATAATCCAAGAAATTAAAGAGTTCCCAAGATAGAAATCAAAACCTGAAGTAGATTTTCAATCATCCAAAAAACCTTCATAATTTGTATTAGTAAATCCCATGAGTTTCTATTGTTATTTTCTATAATAAAATAACCCAAAATTCACAGTATGATTGGTATATCAAATAATTCATCTCAAAACATTCATATGAATTTATTTAGATAAACTTTAATAATGACTATCTTTATATGTAGAAAATATAAGTTCTGGTTGAGTAGATTTTATTTATAAATAACTACATATGATCTATCTACAAAGTGTTATATTGACCTCATTGCTTTCCTCATTCTTTGAAATATTTTCCTAGGTGTCCACTGGAGTCTTAATTGTACTTGATTAATCCATTTAGAACCATTTTAGTACTTCTTGGCCATATTTTTTGTGTGAAATAAATGCCTCATCCTATCTTTGAATGAAATAAAATCCAAGGAAAAAATTATAGTTCACTAATCAGTGACATTTTGAATTTTCACTACATGAGTTCTGAAAACTGTTTGCATTGGGTGTTATCCATGCCTCCAAAGATGATGTATCCAGCATATATAAGCACCAAAATCCACTTATCTTTATTTTTATTGATTTATTTGTTGTGATAAACCCCTCATCAATAAAATTAGAGACTTCTTCGGTTTTGATACAATCACATTTATTGTGCCCTTGGTACTTGTTTTGGGTCATATTCTTCAACAGTCACACCTTCCCTTTATCTTCACCAATGATAAAATAATCTATTTGTTTAATATAAACCATATATTCTTATAATCCATTCAATATTTCTTTCTTCTCATCCATTTGATAGACTATGAATACTTTTTCATATCTATAGCCAAAATCATATAATAGTTTCATGTTTATCCACCGATGTAAAAGTCTTATCAACATTGATGTATTGAATTTTAGAATAGATTTTACACACAATAAATTTATTATTCCTTATCCCATTTCCATCTTTATAAATATTTTTTTTGAAAAACCCATTTTTTTCGAACAACCTTTTTATTCTTTGTCCTTGGAACAATTTCTCATGTCTGATTTTTCTCTATTTTTTCATGTTCTTTATTAATAACCATGACCTAATGATCATTATTATCATCCTATTCAAGTGTTTTTAGTAATACCTAAGATAAATATGAGGATTCATAATGTTTTTTCATTATTTTGGTTTGAACCATTGTTGTATAGTCAATAATGGTATTGTTATCATTGATTTCTGCTCTACTGGATTTTTTATTATGAGATGTTTTTACTTATATTATTTCTTCATTTTTATATTTCTTCTATACCCCTTTAAACCCCCCTTGATGTATTGAATTCCTCATCACTTTCTTCCAAAAAAATAGTTATATTTTTAGTAAAAACTACACATCAGTCTCCAAACTCTACTTACCCATTTTCAAAAACTACTTGTTTTCAACAACCATCACATCATATCTTTCAATGATTTTTCTAATTAATTTATTGAAACACTTGTTATATTTTCTCTTGGATGAATATGAAAGTAAAATACCTTCATCACCATGAGCTTCATACTTAATGTTTTCTCTTCACTCAAAATGAAACATTTACTTCCAAACACTCAAATTGTTTTGAATGTTGGATTATTTCCATACCAAGTATTATAAGTAATATTATACTCATATAGATATAGTAAGGCCCAATTATTAATGTACATTGATGTAAGCATGGATTCCTTCCAATGTGTATCTAGTAAAATTTTCTCAGTGATCAAAGTTTAAGAAATGTTATTAGTGATGCAGTTCCATCTCTCAATGACTCAATTTTATTAAGGATTACTCACAACCGAATCATAATGTTCAATCCCATGTTTCTCAAGATACTCAACCTCATAATTATGGGTAAATTATATAACATTTTTTCATAGTGTTTATGAATTTTTAATCTAAAAATCTATTAATATTGCCTCCAATATTTAATTATTCACTAAAATACCTCATATTTGTGTTTGATTACCATAAAAAAATCCATCATTTTCTAATCATCAACAAATAAAACAAGGTTTATTTTACCATATGAGTCTTTAGGTGTTATGTTCCCACACACATACATAATAACTAGCTCAAGAAACCTTCATGATTTTCCTTTCTTTGGCTTGTAGGTCATTCTCATAATCTTCCCCTTTTTAGAAGAATCACACATGTGATTGGGATTATAAAATAGATTAGAAATATCTCTATTTGGATCATTTTTTACTAAGTTCACAAAATATTTTTGGCCCAAATGACCATGTTGTTTGTTCCATAGTGAATTTTACTCTTCTTTGGGTAGTATTCATATATTATATTCACTAATTAGGTAAAGGTTATCTTTGGTTCATTTACCTTTGAAAAAATTGAACCATCACTTTTATTGATTCTTCATGCCTTTTTATTGAACTTCACTGCATGCCCTCAGCCACACAATTATATTACACATAGTAAATTGTGAGTAATACCTTCAACCAAAAGAACATTTTTCTATCTCAATTATATTCCACTAACTTTGGATTTTTCGAAGATTTTGTTTTCAGTCTTACGTCATTAAGAAAGCATAAAACTCCATTTTTATCATATTTGATGCTAATGATGGGTTCTACTTAAAACTCATTTTATAAGTACACCCACAATCCCAAATCCACATTCTAGACTCATTTGTTTCCAGGAATTTAATTGTATCCACATTTCCCTTCTCATTTTTAATTTTCTTGGTCCATGATAACTAAGACACTCTTATTGATGAATGATAATCTTATTTATCCATTGGTCTATCAACTTCTTATTCATTTTAAAAAAATGAGAATAATTTTTCATTTTTCAGCATGTTTTTAAGGATCCAAAATATTAACTTCACCTTTTATCAGTCTCCATATTCACTTCCCCTTGAACCCTTCACTACTAGAAAAGTTTAAATTTGTAACACGTTATTTGTGATGGACAATAAAATAACCATTTAGTAATTAGTTTTTTAAATGGAAAGGATTACCAATGGAAATTTTTTATGATGGTTTTAAGCGATGGATATTATATCTGTTTCTATTATTGATTTCAAAAGGTGTTTTTTATGGATTAGTTATTCTATCACAAAAAACTGTTGTCAACATAATTTTGGAAATGGATTTTCCATTTCTATTAATCCTTTGTAAATAAATTAATAAAAAAATATAGAAAACTTATTCCCCCATATTTTTCCTCCCCTTCCTAGCCCCCACCACCATCATCATGTAGCCCACACCGCTCGACCATTATCATCTCAAATGCCCTAGTCTCACCTTCCTTGTCATGCATCCCACACTACTCATATTTCACCATCATACCCACCCACCCCCTGTCTCCTCCCCTTCCCTATCGCATAGACCACACCGATAGGTCCCCCCACCACATCACACATCCCACCTTGTTACTAATCACACAGCCCACACCCCCATGTGGCTTTCTTCACCCCCCCCCCACACACACCCCAGGTTCTATGTCTTGCAACTTTCACCCATGGTCATCACCATCACCCATGCCCCTATTCTCTGTCATGTTGCCTGCACCCCCTATCATCTCCATCACGCAACCCCCACCTCTTGTTCCATATCACATATCCCACACCCATCGGTCAACATTATCACACACCTATATGTCATCCTCTCTCAATCACATATCCCCCCTTATCATAGTAAGTACCACTCATTTGCAGTACTACTGTATTCTTTTGATAAGAATAAAATTTTATCAGAAATTAGATCCTACATAGAGGTTAGTCATTTATAGATATTCATGTTCTTCATGTTTCTAGGTGGTTGTATTAGTAATAATACCTTTATTGGGATATTTTCATTGTTTATTCACTGATGTTTGGTATTTTTTTATTTTATGATTGTTTGTTTGCCCTTTTTTATTCTAGCGTTAACAGAGGTTTTACTCTCTTGTATGTTATTTCAATGGGTGGTTTTATGATGTCAAAATAACTACATATAATTAGTAACCACCATTCATATAGATTCCTCTTTGATAAATTATGGTTTTATGTATTTTATTTTTTCACCAATTGGAATTATATTAACTACCTAAAATGTCATGTTTATGGTTTTCTATACTAATTTTATTTATATAAAAACATATCCTTATATATTCAATCTATAAAGTGAGATTATTTTTTAATTTTATCCCTTCTCATATTTAATTTATGTATAATTTTTTATAAATTATTCTATATTTATAATCACTACTACAGATATTCCCTTTAAAAGTATGAAAAATGGATTTTAACAGTGCTAAAAAAGAGTTGTTAATCACAACGCTGATAAAGGGGGGTTCCCTTTATCATTGCATGAAATAGCACTATTAAAGGCCTAACTGACTATAATGTATGATTAATATAATAGTACACCCAGAAAAAACCAATAAATTTAAACAATACTACATACATTTAATGTTACACCATAAATACAAAATTTTCCACCCATTGTATATAAAAAAACACCACTATATTCATTTCAAACATTGTTTTATATAATTAATTTTAAAATTATCCAACAAACATTTAAAAACATTTATGTTTCATCTTTTGACATATGTGATCCCCTCTCAAAAATGCCCACCACTAGTATCAGTTGTAGAACAATTCATCTAAACCTGAGAAAAATATTCCACCTACATAAGAAAACAATTATTATGTTAGTAATACTATAAAGACATAAATTAAACATTATTATGAAATAATACATTATTAAAATATCAATATTCAATAAAAAATACACATTTGGAGTTATACAAGACAAATTGTTTGTTGGATTGAGGTGTGGATGATTCCCGCACATCACAAATGACTCATTCATTGTTTTATTAATGTATCAAAACTATCTGAATGTGTTTTTTTTCATGTTATAGTATGGCACTGGTTCTTTTCACTAAAATTAATGTTATTTTTAAATAAAAAGACATAATTGGAGTCACACTAATCACATTGTGTCTTGTATTGAGCCGTGGTAAAATCCTATAAGTATGAATTGACTTATATATCATTTAAAAAAATTATCAAAACAATTCGAATGTGTTTTCTTGGTTTTTAGTATGCCAGTTTTGTTTTTTACTAAAATGTTATTTCAAATTGGAAACACGCATTTTGAGTCATACTAGTATCATCATGAATTAGTTTTACATGAGACTACTTTGTACACATCACAAATGACTCATGAATAATTGTAATAAATTATCAAGACAATTCAAGGGTGTTTTCTTGGATTTCAGTGAGTGACATGTTTTGAATTAAATATCAAATTTAAACTGATAATAGACACTTTTAGTCATACCAGTCACACCATGTGTCAGATTAAGGTTTTGTTGATTCCTACACATTAGAAATGACTCATGGATCATTGTCTTAATGTATAAAAGCAACCTGAATGTTTTTTCTTGGTTTTCTGTATGTCACTTGGTCATTTTACTAAAATTAATGTCAATTTTAAATAAAAAGACACACTTGGATACATAGCGACCAAACCATGCATCATATTGAGGTTCGATTGACTCTTTCAGGTAAAAAATGACTTATAAATAATTTTACTAAAGTATAAAATTAATCTGAATGTGTTTTCTCAGTTTTCAGTATGCCGGTTGTATTGTTTACTAAAAAGTCATTTCAAACTAGAAACATGCATTATGAGTCATACCGGTCGCATCTTGCATCAGTTTGATGTGAGGATGCTTCATACACATCAAAAATGCCTTGTGAATCTCTTTTCAAAATTATCAAGACAATCGGTGCAAGTTTTCTGGGTTTTCAGTTAGTGACATGTTTTGAACTAAAATGTTAATTTTAAACTCATTACAGACACTTTTAGTCATACTGGTCACACTGTGTGTTGGATTAAGGTGTGGTTGATTAATACATGTCAAAAATGACTCATGGATCATTTTCCTAAAGTACCAAAATAATACGAATGCATTTTATCATATGTCAGCATGTCACTTGTTGTTTTTACTAAAATTAATGTCAATTTTAACTAAAAAGACAAACTTGGAGTCATACTTGTCACACTATGAATATTATTGAGATGAATTTGAATCCTATACATAAAAAAGGAATTATAGTTTATTTTTATAAAGCATAAAAATAATCTGATGGAATTCTCTTGGTTTTTCATATGCCAGTTGTGTTTTCTTACTAAAATTTCATTTCAAACTAGAAACATACATTTTGAGTCATACCGATCGCATCACATGTTATTTTGATGTGATACTACATCATACACATCCAAAATGACTTATGAATCACTATTCTAAATTATCAAGACAACCAGATCATGTTTTCATGGGTTTTAATGGGTTACACGTTTTGAAATGAAATTTCAATTTAAAAATGATAGCAGACACTTTTAGTCATTACGGCCACACTACAAATTATATTGAGTTGGGGTTTATTCCTATACATCAAAAATGACTCATGGATCATTTCACTATAGTATCAAAACAATATGAATTCCTTTTCTAAGTTTTCAGTATGTCACGTGTTCTTTTTACTTATATTAGTGTCAATTTTAAATAAAAAGACAAACATGGAGTCATACCAGTCACACCGTGCATCAGATTAATGTTTGGTTGACTTCTACACATCAAAAGTGACTTACATATCATTTTACTACATTATCAAAATAATCGGAATATGTTTTCTCCATTTTAAGTATGTTAGTTGTGTTTTTTTACTAAAATGTCATTTTAAACTAGAAACATGCATTTTTAGTCATATTGGTCACATCGTGAATCAGTTTTATGTGAGACTACTTCATAAACGTAAAAAAGTAATTATGAATCACTTTCCTAAATTATAAAGACAATCAGAGCATGTTTTCTTGGTTTTCAGTGAGTGGCATGTTTTGAACTAAAATGTCAATTTCAAACTGATAACAGACACTTTTAGCCGTACTGGTCACATCGTATGTCAGATTGGGGTGGGGTTAATTCTTATACCTCTAAAATGACTCATTTATTGTTTTAATAATATATCAAAACAATCTGAATGCGTTTTCTCAATTTTCAATATTTCACTTGTTATTTTTACTTAAATTAATGATAATTTTAATTAAAAAGACACACTTGGAGTCATACCTTTCACATTGTGTGTCATATTGAGGTTCGGTTCACTCTTACACATAAAATATGACTCATGGGTCAATTTACTAAATTATAAAAACAATGCTAATGTCTTACTCAGTTTTCAGTATGCGAGTTGTGTTTTTTTTAATAAAATGTTATTTCAAAATGGAAACATGCATTTTGAGTCATACCAGATGCATCATGCATCAATTTAATGTGAGACTTCTTCATACACATCACAAATGTCTTATTAATCAGTTTACTAAATTACCAAGACAATTAGAGGGAATTTTATTGGTTTTTAGTTAGTGGAACGTTTTGAACTAAAATGTCAATTTAAAATTGATAACAGACACATTTAGTCAAACCAGTCACATCATGCATTGGATTGATTTCGGGTTGATGCCTACACATCAAAAATGTCTCATGGATCATTTTACCAAAGTATTAAAATAATATAAATGTGTTTCTTGGTTTTCAGTATGTCACTTTTTATTTTTTTTACATAAAATAATGTCAATTTTAAATGAAAAGACACACTTGGAGTCTTATCAGTCACACTAGGAATAATATTGAAGTGAGGTTGACCTATATACATAAAAAATGTCTTATAGACCATTTTAATAAAGTATCAAAACAATAATAATGTGTTTTCTCATTTTTTTAGTATGTCTTTGGTGTTTTTTTTACTAAAATATCATTTCAATCTGGAAACACGCATTTTGAGTCATAATGATCACATCATGTGTCAATTTGATGTGATAATTCCTCATACATGACACAAATGACTTATTAATATCTTTCTTAAATTATTAATACAATCAGAGCACATTTTCTTGGTTTTTAGTGAGTGACACGTTTTGAACAAAAATATCAATTTTAAAATGACAACGAACACTTTTAGTCATACCAGTCACACAGTGAACCAGATTGAGTTGAAGTTTATTCCTATACATAAAAAATTACCCATGGATCATTTTTCAAAATTATCAAAACAATTCGAATATGTTTTCCCTGTTTTCATTACGTCACAAGATCTTTTTACTTAAATTAATGTTAGTTTTAAATAAAAAGTCACACATGGAGTCATACCTATCACACATTGCATTGTATTGAGGTGAGGTTGACTCTTACACATTAAATATGACTCATGGATCATTTTCCTAAATTATCAAAACAATAAAAATTCATTTTATTAGTTTTTAGTATGCTAGTTGTGTTTTTTCACTAAAATGTCATTTCAAACTGGAAACATGCATTTTGAGTCACACCTGTCTCATAGTGTGTCATATTGACATGAGACTGCTTTATACATGTCAAAAACAATGTATGAATCACTATCCTAAATTATTATGAAAATTGGAGTGCATTTTCTTGGTTTTTAGTGAGTGATCTGTTTTGTTGTAAAATATCAATTTTAACCTAATAACAGACACTTTTAGACATAATAGTCACACTGTGCATAATATTGAGGTGGGGTTGATTCTTACAGGTCAAAAATGACTCATGTATTTATTTTCTAAAGTATAAAAACAATCTGAATGTTTTTTCTTAGTTTTTAGTATGTCACTTTTTCTTTTTTACTTAAATTAATGTTAATTTTAAGTAAAAAGACACATTTTGAGTCATACCAGTCACAATATGCATCGTATTGAAGTGAGGTTAACTCTTACATGTCACAAATGATGTATAGATCATTTTATTAAATTGTAAAAAGAATCAGAATGTGTTTTCTCAGTTTTTAGTATGTTAGTTGTGGTTTTTTACTAAAATGTCATTTCAAACTAAAAACATGAATTTTGATTCATACCGGTCAAATTGTGTGAGTTTTTGATGTGAGACTGCTTCATACATATTATAAATGATTTATTAATCACTATAATAAACGATCAAGACAATTGGAGCATATTTTCTTGGTTTCAGTGAATGCCACATTTTGAGCTAAAATGTAAATTTTAAAATGATAACAGATAGTTTTAGTCATACGGTCACACCCTGCATTATATTGAGGTGGGTTTGATTCCTACATATAACAAATGACTCATGGATCATTTTACTAAAGTATCAAAATAATATGAATATTTGTTCTTGGTTTTCAATATTCCACATGTCCTTTTTTACTTAAATTAATGTCAATTTTAAATAAAATGACACACTTTGAGTCACACCTATCACACCATGTGTTTTATTGAGGTGTGGTGGACTACAAGATGTTACATATTAATCATGGATAATTTTTCTAAATTATCAAAATAATCCGAATGTGTTTTTTTGGTTTTCAGTATGTCACTTTTTTTTTACAAAAATTAATGTTATTTAAAAAAAGTCACTTTGAGTTATATCAGCCTCATCATACATCATATTGAAGTTCAGATGATTTATACACATCATAAATGACTTATAGATCATTTTCCTAAGGTATAAAAACAATCCAAATGTGTTTTATCGGTTTTGAGCATGTTAGTTTTCTTTTTTACTAAAATTAATATAAATTTTAAATAAAAAATAACAACATCGATAATGTTATTGCAGTAGATAATAGATAATATTTTTAGAAAAAATAGGGTATATTAAAAACTTTACCTTCTCATTGAATTTTGTGTTGCAACCTTGAAGTCCTATCTCTCACGAGCATGAGTATCTTTGAACAATCCACCCCAACTCAAATAAAGGAATCCACCGATATAAGAAAACAATCCTTATGTGAGTAATAATAAAAAAAATTAAATTAAACATAAATATGAAATAATCCACTAATTATATAGAAGTCACATATTCATGCTATTTGTGTAAATTCTTCCATCAGGTATGTTTCCCATTCATTTATAAGAAAACCTATATCATATTATGAATATTATTCTTTTCAAAAATCATAGTAGTAGTAGAAAAAGATAAATACACAAAGGATTGATAATTATTTTAAATGACATAATAATTATCCTAAAAAATACCTCTTCATGGATGTCATTTTTTTCATGGTATATGATCTCTCTCATAAATTTACAAACATAATAACCACAATATTTTCTATTTGTTTGTTTGTGATATAGCAGAAACATTGAAAAGAATAAGTAATTTTTTTATATGAGTTTGGATAATGAAATTTTATTATATATACAATGATACTTATAAAGTTGTAGAAGTTTTTAGGGTCCTCGTGCTTAGCCCCAGGCCTCATTCATTGTTTTTCACAATATATATGCACCACCCTTTCATAAAATAATCCTCATTAAAAGATAATATAAATTATATAACTTGATTTTTAGTTCTAAAATATTTGATTAAGTGTAATAACAATTGAAAAATGTCATCATCTATGGTGATTTTGTTGGGTATCCATGCATTGAATCCAAGAAATAAATCTTTGAATTATCCAAATTTACCACAATGAGCATCCAATGCTTCCTAAAAACACAAAAAGGAATAATTAATGAATGAAATGAAAATATATTTTATATGATTAAATTATAGATTTTACCCCAACATCTTTGGTATTAATAAGAGTATGTCATCCATAAGTCTTTTTTCAAATGATTTGACTAGGACTGCCACTATTTCATCCTTTTTAATCTTATTTTTTGTTGTTTTGTAGAGGTGGTGTGAGGACTAATAAGTCCAAAAAAACCTGGGGAAATCCCTTCAATATTTTTGATATATACACCTTCTAAAAATATGAAATGTATTTAGTCATAATTAAAATAGTATATCAGCTTTTGGAAAATCAAATAATGAAAACATACCTAATGTATGAATGTACAACTTAGGTGCCTAGACAGTCATAGTCAAGAATTTCACATACATTCTCATTACTAATAATTTATATAACTTCCTCTCTGTACATATTTTATTCAAAATCAACTATGTGACTACAAACACTTTTTAACATTGTATCCACATGAACCTTCAATGATAGTAAATGCATATATATAATGGGCATGATAAAGGTTATTTCAGTATATATTTTTGATTGGTCGGTTGATCCTTTAGATAGTTTTGAGATGGTCTTTAATTTCACCCCTTCTATTTGTACATATTTATTAAAATTCATTAGTTCAGACATTTTTTCATTAGTTGTTAAGGGTTTAGCTTGAAAAATAAATTATAAATGAATACCTCTTTATTGACAAGTTTTTTACAAGATCTGATGGTCATGCGATGAATGTTCCACAGCTAGTTCGACCTTATGAATATCAACCTAATCAATTGGAATAGGTCTCTCACCACTCGGATCATAGGATATGATAATCAACACCGTCACATGACCTATAAGAAGTGTTCTATTGTGTAGCATGTCATTTTAGATATTGAACATTGCAACCCTCACTACAAGGCGATGGGTGCGTGTTGATAGATATAAATCACAGTCATTATCACCCAGTAGAATATCCATATTGTAAAGGTATGAGTGTGTATATGATTCACATTTCACATAAATAATTATTAGAACATTGATTTCCTCAAAAAAGATAGTTTTTTAGGGGAATGGATCTTCTCAAAGCCGATGGGGGTGGGGCAGGATCTTTATGTGATGGTTGTTCCTGAGTTGTTTTTTTTCTTTTATTCCCCCATAACAGATTATAGAAACTCTCTCTATTATTGTAATTATACTTCAATGGTACCTATCCTTTCTCTCATCTATTTCATTTCTTCACATTGATCCTCCACTTTTTTTTCTCAAAATAAGTATGGGGTGCCACCCCAAAACCTATACCCTTGACACAGACATACTATTTTGGCCGCTTCAAGGCCACCAATAATAGGTGTTCATCTGGTACAGGTGTTGTTGATTCCTGTGACTATGTAGGATAAAAAATATAAGAAAATAAATAATCATTGTTATATAATAGAAATTTAAATAAAAAATATTATTATTTCATACTTACACATATTTCCCACACTTTTATGTGTTTTTATATATTAATTCCCATATTTATTAACATGTTCCTCCTTCCTTAGAACATGGCATGGGATAGAAGTTGGTTTGGATTTGGAGACATAAATATCCATATAAACAGAGGAACATAATTATGCTATTGATTCATGTCCCATAAAAGTATTATGTAATATTTAAAAGACGTACCAATTTTTTTCAAGTGAATAATACCTCATCCTTTATGGTAGGGGTACGTTCGTTTTCATTCCCATTCCTTATTTATAGCACTTAGTTCCTATTTTATAAATAATTTTTTTTAATCAAAGTGATGAAACAACGTATCATCAAACAACGTATTACTAGCCACAATGTACCTAAAAAGACACATCCACACAAAATCTGGTAACTACATCCCAAGATTTGTAGGTTATCAGGTGGTCATAGATAAGTGGTTGGTATGGGTTTATTTTACCTTTAGCATCTTTAAGATGATGTCTCATTATAATTTTGTAAAAGCCTCTTTGAATCCTTCCAGAAAACATTAACACATATTTCTTGTGAGATTCATATAATATAAATGAACTCTACAAGTAATGATAAAGAGTAATTCAATGTTTCATTATATTATTTTTTTAGTAAAATAAATAAATTATATGATAATGTTACCATAATATCTTCCTACATCAGTTTATTAATCCTAGACAAAACATGGTACCATGAATCTACATCAATTGGAATGTGTTTTCGAGTGATGATTCCAATGTAACTACTAAACATAGCCGTTTGGGGTTAACATGTTGACCCAATGCATTCCATCTAACCACGCATTTGATGCCTTTTATTTTCAACTTAATGATTTCTTATAACATCATCAAATTAGGATGCCCTTTTTTCTACATCATTGGTCCTTCATCACCTACGATTTTCTAGGATTAAACATCGTCAATATGTTTCTATAGAGTGATAGCATCAACATGTACAGATGGTCATTGAACCTATAGACTCGGAGCAACAACAGGTTGAGAAACATTTTTTCCCTCATGACACAGAGCACCGACATGTGTAGAAGGTCATCGTTCCTCTGCACTATGAGCAGCAATAGGTTGAGAGACCTCTTGTTCCTCGAGATTTGTAGCATCAGCACATGCAATAGTTATTATCTGTAAAATTGGTTTAATGTTTAATTTAGTGTACATAAATAAAGTATTGAATAGATAATAACATTAGATAACACAATTTATATTAAAAAAATATATAACATGATTATCAAACTCTTTTTTTTAAAGTATGAATAGATTTTCCCCTCTATAGACTATCCAAATCCCTTCATTTTTGTCTCATATGACATAAAAAAATCAATTTACATTGGGAAAACATTTAAATGACCACGACATCCCAATGAAAGGGTCATCCTTAGTTGATTTTTTATCTAACCCTTTAATGGTTTTGGTGGATAACAGAGAATTTTATCACTTTCTGTTTGTGGTATCTAGAACATAAAATACTTGTACAATCTATGATACTATAATAAATGGTTCATCTTTGTACACTTCCTTATTTAAATAAATATTCATGAATCCCAATTAATCTATTTTAATTGCACTACTATTATCAACCCACTTGCATTGAAATATAGGCACTTAGAATGTTGTATAATACAACTCCCATATTTTTTTGATCATACAAAAGTATGAAATATTCACATAAGTAGGATTTCTATCCATAGTACCAAAAAATTTCATTTGTTTAGCAACAAGTGTAACTCCACTTTTTTCATGGTAATGTCTTCATCATGTTCATTTTTATAAAATGAATAACCATAGTATGATAATAAATACACACTTGGTCCTCCGACTAGATATCGAAGTCTTTCTAAAATTGAATATGTATTTTCATATGACTCCTTAAAAATATGGTCCTAAAACCATCCTATAAACTGTTTATTATGTAGATTTTATAACCACATTTCAGACCATTATGGATTCAAATTCCTGATAGTTTCTTTGTGGGTTTCAACATATGGGGAAACCTCTAAACTACTATGAAAAATGTAAAGGTGGCCCTGCTACTAATATGTAATATTGATTTTTACAACATCACTTCTAGAAATTACTTCACCCATAAGTCTCCCAGTGCGATGAGATTTTAGTAGAACAATTATTTCCACACTATATAGGTATTCGGTATAGAATTCAATGGCTTCCTTTATAATATATCACTCTGTACTACAACCCTTTGACTAACTTCGATTTTCGACATACCTTTTCAAAATCTCCATATATCATTAAATATAGTATATCCGTCTATAGTGTATTGGACCACATAGTTGAATCACTATCACCAAGTGAACCATCAAATGAACCATTATATCAATTAATGTTGGTGGGAAGTACATTTCAAATTCCCATAATATTATGGAAATTTCTTTTTCCATAGTCAGAAATTTCACACGGTCTATAACTTTGCTGTATATGAATTTGAAGAAGAAACAGAGCTTTGTTAATGTATGATGGAAATTCTTGGGAAAATGAAATGTAAATCTCTAGTAATTAGTTATTTTATCAAAAAATGGAATTAATCTGATTTCAGACCCTTTAACTTTAAACCAGTCATTGAAACGATGTTCTTTATATTCAACGAATAATTCTCTGGAACCTTTACATCATTCAAGAAGTTGAAACACTAATACATTTCCTACCTAGAATGTGTGTAAGAAACTGGAGGAAGAAATTTTTTTTCAACCTTTACTAGATCCAACTCTTCTCGTATTCCCATTTAAACTATATCCAACCTAGCCATAATTCCATCCTTTTTTGGGTGAATTAACAAACAGATCTATGACACTGTCACATACATTTTTTTTTCAATATGAATAACATCAAGAAAATGTATAACATATAGAAAATTCCAGTATGGTAATTCAAAAAATATGGATCTCTTTTTCCAACTGAATTTTGCAATTTTTTTCAAAAATAGTTTACCAAAAGTAGTGTCCACATATTTTACTTTCTCAAATAGTTGATCACCTATTAGTGGAGATGGTTTTGTATGTTCTTAAGAACTTCCATCAAATGATGTTTTCCATGATCGGTACTTTTGTCATTGGGGTAGAAATTTGTGATGTCCTAGAAACAAGGTTTCGATGAATGTTTCAACTTGATTGACTATGTACCTTGTTCAAAAATGGAACACCCTTGAGTTCCTTTAATTCTATATCCTAGAAATTTTCAATAAGTGGGAAAGTCATTTATCGTCCCATACAACATGGATCTCAAGTTTAAATCTTAATTTCTATAAGCATCATTCAATGTAACACCTGAATCCTGTGATAATTTCAAATCCTTGATCAATGGATACAAATAAAAATCAATATCACTACCCAGTTGTTTTTTTCCTGGTATAAGCATAGATAACATGATCTATTTTTGTTCCTTGCTTAAACATGGTGTAAAGTTATAATTTAACAACATAATCGGCCATGTACTATGAGTGATGCTTTGAAAACCAAAGGGATTCACTCCATATATAGATAACATGAGACGAAAGATTATCGGCTTGTTTCCAAATTCGGGATACTCATGATCAATTTTTTCCACTAAATAGAGTCAGTCGGATGATGTAGTTTCCTGTTTCTATTTCTTGTATCTTTATGCTGCGTAAATTTCCACGCAGTATCCACATTTCCATATAGGTGCATAAACCTTGGAATGATTGGAAAGTACAATACAAATTTTGTAGTACCATATTCATATTTCTTGTATCAAGAAGCACAAAAATTTGGGCATTTTGTATGTGATTTTTTGTCATTGATAAACAATATACAATCATTCGTCCAAATGTGTATTTTTTCAGAATTCATACCCATCAAGTGTAGCATTCATTTGGAATTGTATGTTTGGATTGGGATCTCATTATCTTTGGGTATCATTTCATTCAAGAGAGAAATTATTATTTTTAAACCAGTATCAATCCATCCATTTTCTACTTTGAAATTATACAACTTCAGTATAGCTGACAATGCTGTATATTTAGTGCAACCATCATACAATAGAGTCTTTGTACAACTCTTTAACTTCTCAAATAATTTTGGTCAATCACAAAGTTTATCTTCAATTGACTTTCTCATTTATTAAATACAATCTTCATCATAATTCATATATATATTCACATCCTCAATACATTCTTCTTTATTGTCCATACTTGTAATCAAATCAATTAATCCATAAAACACACTATTATCCCAGCCAGTAGCTACATTCAATTTTTCCCTATGTTTATTCCAAAATTTATAACTTTTATATATTCCATGATTGATCAAGTGTTATTCCAAATCCTCTAGACTAATTAGTCTTTAATAACAACAATGTAAACATGGAAAAAGGATTTGAGAAGGTTTATATGCATGATATTTTGAATACATGATGAACTCTTTCACTCCATCTTCATACTATTTTGTTAGATGATTGGAATTCATTCATTCTATATTCATGTCTATCCTAATTCATTTGGTAATAATAATATTTATCAAAATAAATACACCAAATGTTGATATAAAAATTAACCAAGGCTAAAAAAGTGGTTTGAAATATAGATCACAAGGGTTAACTCACCACTTTAAAAATAAAACAACACTTTCAAACATTTTTAACAGTTTAAAATCACCCAAACTATTCGTTTGAAATCAAATTAACATAAAAATAATTTTTAAAACATCAAGTTAGTGATTACCACTGATTACTATTGGTAAGTAGTTCGCTACAGTGAGTATTTATATCATCTGAAGTACAAATAAAAAAAATAACTTTAATGGATCATCTATTTTGAAATAGAGTTCTTTCTCCACTAAAATATTGAGATATAAAAAAACTATTTAACAGCCTTCTAGTTCCCCTTCCCTAGATTAACCATTAATCTTCTAACTAAGACAACCTCATAAATGATATCAGGTCTTATTTTCACCATGATGTACATCAGACATGCTATAATTAATGCATATAGAGCCTTTTCTATTAACATTAACATGTCATCTATTTTAGATGACCCCTACTTGGAATGTTTTAAATGTCCATATAAGGGATTTCTCATAGGTTTTAACTTGCTCATTCTGAATATTTTCTACACCTTCTGGATACACTCCGACTAAGTCAAGAAAAAAGTTATAGAATTTAGATCTCTTTCAATATTTATCCCCAATATCCACTTTCCAGAACCAAGGTCCTTCATTTGGGATATTCTAGATAAATAAATCTTTAACTCTTCTATCCTTTCCTTCATCGGTCTAACTGAGAGAAATTAATCCACAAAAAGATGTAAATTGAAAAAAACTCCAATCATAATAAACATTCATATAGTAGAATTTTTTTACATTACACTGCATGAACATTAATTCTACTATGAAAGCATCAAAATTCTAGTTACAAAATCTTGGTGCCTACTTAATCCCACAAAACTCCATTTGAGACTGGATCTGAACCTTTTATTCCATTTATCGTGAAACCTTCTAGTTGATCTATGTAAATATCATCCTCTAAATCTCCATGAATGAATAAAATCATGAAATCAATTTTTTCCAAAAATAAACCTTCAATGGAAACCAATCTGAGAACCATATGGATTATTATATGCTTTACATTCAGAGAGAAAATCTAACTGGAATATAATCCTTCTAATTACTGAAATAAATTTACAACTAGATATACCATGCACTATTTCCTATCATCCACTTTCTCATTTAGATGATAAATCTAATTGTTCTATAGATCCCTCTTTCATGGTTCCAATTCTATTATCTACAATGTATCAAAATCATAGAGGGAATTTAGTTATTCCTTAATTTTGTATTCACACTACAATGAGGCCAATAGGAAGCCTATGTTGAATCCTAAAATTTTTGAAAATCCACCTAACTTACCCACACATTCCTCATTATGTACACTCCTATATACTAAGAAAACCATACAAATAGGGGTAACTAGCTAGTGTGTAAGCTAAATAGTGTATTATACATCTCAAACTATTTCTTAATTACTTGGGTTCTCATGCAACCAAACAAGTGGAAGTGAGAAACAACAAGCCAATGACCATCACATGAATAAATATAATATAAGTAGTAAATCACATATCAACTCTAACAACCTCACAAGAAAGAGGCCATTTTCTCATCCATGAATAATAATTAAGCATTTCATATTAATAATCAATTGTATCCCTCTATGGTAAAAGGCCTAAATAGACACGTCAAACAAGGGGGACAATTTTGAGGGTTTGACAAACATTAATTTTAATTCATTTTAGAAGTAAAAAACGATCCATAAAACTATAGCATGGGATACTAAATTATAAAACTGAGATTTAAAGATATATTTATTTAAAATGTAATTTAAAATAAAATTTATAAATGAAAACCTCCCATGGAAACCATTTAAACACAAAAAATTCCTTGAAATCAAGAATCTTCACTGTTGAAGGGTCATTCAAAAACCAAACCACTCCTTAATTTTTTAAAATGGATTCTCAAGAAAGTCACACTGGTTTTAAACAACCCTTTAAAATTATATATTCATTTTAAAATGACCCCTAGGGAATTTACATATTTACATGGAATTCTGAAGCAAACAATTTTATGATTTAAAACAAAAAACTATAGAGAACCATAAGTTCTAAGTGATAAATTTCACAAAAAACATTTGAAACTCATCAAGGGCACAATATATAGTTATAATTTGATAGGATATAGTTTGAAAGAAACTAAAACATCCAAGATAAGTCAATAAAATGAATTACATAGAAACACATACCTTATAATGAAGAGGAACTAATCTTCTATAACATGAGGATCCCAAAAAATGGTGGGGATGATGTCTACAAACCTTAGACATCAAAATACCCAAGAAAGGGAATGGGGATACCTTAGCTTGGAGATGGTTTGATGATAGCAGTAGGGTTTGATGGTAGAAGAGTGGTTGGAAATGACAATGGCAGCGGTGACAACGACATAGGAAGGGTGTGGCAGCAGAGGAGGGGTTTGTGATGCTAGAGGAGAGGTTCAGCGACAAAGGCGGGGTTCAGAGGTAGAGGTGGGGTTCACAGTTGTAGAAGAGGGGTTCAACAGTGGAGGTGGGGTTCTCAGTAGAGGTGGGGTTCATTGTGGTGGAGGTAGGGTTTGGCGGCAGTAGAGGAGGGGTTCGACGATGATAGAGGTCAGCTTCCATGAGAGTTTGAGGTGTGCGAGAGAAGAAGCTGACTATTCGGGTTCATTTATAAAATTGGATACAAATTTTATCAATGCTATTTAAAAAGTGTTGATAAAGGAATGTTTTATCAGTGCAAAAATAGAAAGCACTCATAAAACATACCTTTATCGGCACTTTTCTTGCACTGATAAGATATAATGTTAATAATTTATTTATATTATTCTATATATTTATAAAATTATATATATAATGAATATATATTTATTAATTTATAATTATAACTATAAATAAATATTTATTTATTTATATTTATGTATATAATAAATATATTTATATAATTATATATATTTATAAATATTGTAAATAAATAAATATTTATTTATAATTATAAATTTATAAAAAAAATATATTTATTATATTAATAATTATTTATAATAAATATATTTAATATAAATAATTATAAATAATTATTTATTTGTATTATAAATTAGGTGATTGGGGGTAAAATTACATTCAAACACACACACATTCTGGAAAGGCAGGCCATAGCCCCCCCTAGGGGTTAGCACAACCATCAAACTTCATGTATTTAATATATGGAATGTTGGCCCAGTGGTCATGAAGCTTATTATATGACCCAAAAGACCAGTATAGCGTCATGTCTACATCATCCTCCATGCGTCATGCTTATGTCACCACCTGTGTAGTACTAACACTACATGAAAATAACCTATTAGCAGCGGTTTTTTTTGCATATAGCAGTGGTTTAAACTGCCGCTATATGATTTGGTGGCGGTTTTAGGAAACCACATCTACAGTGGGCATCAAAAAACTATTAGTAGTGGTTATATACGTTTCGCGACGGTGTAAGGGAATCGTCGTAGTTGCCTCATTTCACGGCGGTTCTGGTTTTTTTAGCGGCAGTTTTACAGCTGGTGGATCTCTTTTATTAATGGCGGTTATAACCGCTTCGAAGAAAAAACACCCCCTCACCAGAAAAGCGCTGCTAAATTAATCAAAACCGTCATGGAATACACATGGATGGTGGGACACTATAGCGGTGGATTAAACCACCGCTAAATAATTGTAGCGGCGGTTTAAACCGCTACTAAAAAATAGTAGCGACGGTTATAACCGCCGCTACGAGAAAAATATCTATATTTAGCAACGGTTAAAATTGCCGCTAGAATTTTACCAGTTTCATTTAGTGGTGGTTAAAACCTCCGCTAAAAGCTAATCTGGGAAAAAAATAGAAACTCTTCATCCCCTGCACCATTTCCCAGAAAAACAAACCATTATAGGAATACAAATAGTCTAATAGAATACATACTAGTCAATATGAAAAGAGATGCTTAACTAAGAACAATCAAATGAATATTTCGGTAAATGAATGCAGATAAACATATCACATGGCCATTAGACCTTTAATAAAATTATAAACAAGAATGTTTATCAGATTTCATGAAAACAATTCCAAGCCTAGTTTCAACATATTCCATCCATACTAGTTTCAACCCTGACATAACAATTCATATCAACATATATCCCACTTGTAATATATGATGAATTGTGTATGATATTAATAATTTATGGACATTATCTCATATCATTATTCTTATCTTATGATTTCATATTATTATCAATTGATATCTCTCACATTTACCCTTAATGAACATCTGATTTGACACATTCTTTTGTTTCCCTAACCACTAGGTTATAAAGAACTACTACCCAACCTATGAATTAGAATGACACGATTAATCAATTACACGTTCACATAAAAATAATTTGATTTTTTTCCAAAATGAATTCTTTGAAAATAAGTGCATACAAGAATGGACTTATATTCTATAAAAGTGAATACTAGTAATGCATAGTGGAAAAATAGTGTATACAGTAGTCATGTCACAATTACTTTCTATATAAGTGAAAACAAGTAATTTATACTAGAAAATAAGAACATATATGAACATGTATATTGGAAAAAATAAAATTAGTAATATATATAGAGAATAAAAAGAGATTCCAAGTATAAGAATAAACCACATCCTTCAGTAATATAAATCAAAAATTCACAAAGAGAAACTACAAACATAAACTCATGTATGAACTTATGTTATGAAGTTAATTTTGTGTGATTGTATCATCATTAATTATTCAACATCATCTTTCCACTACCTCTATTATGAGAATGTAGGAAATGAATTGTTTGGTATCTCTACAACAGGGATTCCCATGACCGGGTTTAGATTCTATGAGCCTTGTTGGCATGTAAATTTTTCCAATGCCTTCATTATGCTCCAGATATAATCAAGTAATTCAGTCTACCATCACACCCAACCCATGATGCTCGAGTCCATATCATCTTTCTCATACATCCTATTCACACTTGTAAATAAAAAACCCACCCTATGGTGATGTGAATGGCACCCTTTGGCGATAACAATCAATGTAATAATAGTAGGAGAACAACCATTCCATCCCAAGAATGCTGTCAAAACCATCATCTCAAGGAAAACGCGGTCCCATATGAGGTGACACCCACTTATATCAAGGTCCAATACCTACACTAAAATAAATTCTCTAATCAAATCCCCAAATTTTTTTTGAGTGTCATAACTTTATAGGAAAACTGAATGTCGAGCCCAAGGATCTCCACAACATTCACAAATATGATTGAACGAGAATCACTTATATAAAAAAAATTAGATACTAAAGAGGAAGATACCAAAATAGTACCTATCACTATATAAGTTACAACACTCTGTTCCTCATATATTGGTCTAACATTATACAATTATACTGATATGTGGCCCTAATATATATCCTAGATACCATGAGCAGGTCCTTTATGCTAGTGATGTAAGTCTTGTGTCTGGATGCTTTGACCATGAACACCACTTCGGACTGATCGATTGGCCAAAAAATATCTCCCTTTGTAACATGAAGCTAATTTCCCCACTCCTAAATGTGGAATTATTGCAGACACTCATTTATTGTATACTATAGTAAAAGATCTACAAAAATCCTATAGATGACTCATCATACTGCAATCTCAACACTCAACTTTATTACTATCACACAGTCTCCCCATGTATCCCCGCCTCCCACACCAATGATAGAAAATATAATTACTAACACCAATGCTCTAGAAATTATTCCCCTAATGATAGGTTATAAAGTGTCACTTCCTTCCACCAAACACTTTTCCATTGGGTCAACAAACTGAACTACCTTACTTTATGCCCAAACCTTACCTCGAGTTATGTTATGTAATAAGAACCTGATTTATTTTTGATATGGTGGACAAAAAAAATACATTCACCTATGATCAAACAACATGATTGTTCCCAAATGTGAATAATATCACCATATATGGATCATCCATAAGACAAATATGCACAAAACCTAATATCTCGTAAAGTGAGTCAAACACTCCATAACAAACATAGAACCATACTCTAAATGCATAAAATATTTGTCCCTTTCAGTCTTAAAATTATATGGAAAAAATAATCATAAAAAATGAATCATAAAAAATGAATCATCACAATAAAGAATCGACATATATGGTGCATACCACACTTGAGAAATCAAGACATGAAAGGAAACATTAGAAATAAATAAAATGCATAAAAGGAAACATGAGAAATCAAGAAAATGTTAGGTTATGAAAATGTTTGGTGGAAACTATGTGCCACACATGATACATATACAAACCAACTATTCCCATATTTGTCCAACACATCAACAATACAACTACTCACGGTCCGATGATGAACACGTATTTTCACCATATCTACCTCCATCTCCAATTTCTACTTTCACCTGTAAGAACATTATATTGAAAATTAAATACTATTGCATATTTATATTTAGACTTTAAACCAATGAAAGTTTGAAAACTAAATGATTTTTATTTTTTGTGATTTACCTCCTTACCACCAGTAGATGCACTACCACGAGGGGAATATCTTCTCATCTGCTGATATATATCAGTCATATCTTTCTACAAAGCGGATATCTGAGCCCCCTAGTCTTGAACTATGGTTTGTAGAGAAGCAATCTCCCTCTGAGCATCTTCAGGTATGGACTGACTATAACCAGGAGTAGATGAATCTAGAATCCCTAGTGTCCTGCCAAAGACCTCAGATGGTATGTGTCTGAAACTCATCCCGCAAACTCTACTAGGATGCTCCTTCCCAAGGACTTTAGAAACCGGGTCATCCTGGGAGATAGAGTAGGAATTCCCATGATTGGAATCCCATAGTTCTTTAATTTATACCTATAAATAAAATATCAATATATATTATATGACAACCCTGATCTTTTTTTTACAAAATTAAACATAATTTATTACATAAACTTCACTTGATACAACATAGAATATCAAGAGGTCTAGTGTCTTTGGGGCTTATGATCATTACATAACTACTTAAAACATGAAATAAAACATATTTATTAAAAGATTCTGTAACATGACCACTACATTCCCTCATACTTAGCATTGCATGGGATAACCTGAGGACATGCATAAGAAAAGGGTGAGCTATAAAGCCCTGTAAGGGAATAATCATGGAATAACATGAGTAATACAACACATGTTAGAAAATAGGCATATCAATAGAGCACAATAAAATCATAAACATAAAGGAATGATAAATCATGATAATCATAACATGGAAATGTGGAAACAACACTTAACTTGGAATTAGCATGAGCCAAGGATCATTGCACATGGAGCATGAGTAAACCCTCATTGAATATGAATCATGAGTAAAAACTCATTGTAATTTAATTACCATGAGTAAACACCCATTTCACATGACATATCATGATACTATACTCTACCCAATGCATTGGAGCGCTATACGGGAGCACCCTTCTTAAACATTTCATTTCATGCATAAGTGTGCCACATGGATCAAAGAACATGGATTCAAAAATCATATTCATTTATTCCATGACAAAAGAATGTGTAATTCATATAGGAAACTTTATAATCAATAAGTAAATGTGAATAAAGGTGATTACCCTTGATAGAGAAATGAGCATGGTATTCACTACACAATGACATTGGCTTGGAAAATCAGTGCAATTTCGGCAGCTTAACGGTGTGATGTAAGAATTCATAAAAATGGTTGATGAGAGAGACAGGGGTGTATAATAAAATTTACATGACATGGAAAGTAATGGGGTCATATAGATACATATCCCAACAATTTTAATGGAATTTATATTTATGATAAAAAAGAATTGCTTGAATGTAAATGAGGAGAGGGAAATTCCTTTCAGAATTTTGGAATAGTAATGGTTGTACATGGGAGGCATTTGATGAGATATAAAGGGGTATCCCATCATTAAAAAATAAATAGATAAGTATTGGGGAGGTGTGAAACCATACCCCAACATTTATAATTGAAATTAAAAAGGCATAGCAACTTAATGAAAATTGGACAAAAATGAGAATGGAAGAAATCCCTTACTTGGAAGTGTGATTCCAAAGGCTTGAGAGAGGCTTGAGAGAGGATTCTTGGAAGCTTGGGGAACCTTGGGAGGATTCTAGAGAGAGGATGGAAGAGGTGGGACTAACTCCAAAGGATTTAAGTGAGAAGAAAGTGGGATATTGGGTGGGTTTATATAGGAAATGTGAGGGAATTCTTTATTATTTAGGTTTGGGACTCCCCACATTAAACTAATCCAAAAAACAAACCATCCCATGTTTTTTGCCCATGGTTTTTGGAAAAGTGAAGTTGAAAACTATATTTTATAAGTCCAAAGTCCGAACTTATTAAAATAATGGGGTTGGTTATGTGGAGGTGAGTCACACTCCAAAGGAAAACAATTTAAAAAGACAAGGTGTTTAATAAGCCTTGAAGGGTCCATTAATGCTCTGTAAAATAAGTCAAAAAAACCCAAAATCACATTATTTATTGGTAAAACATATATTGGACGAAAATAAGGCTTATAGTATTTTATTACATAACTATTGGTTCATTATGATGTCATAAAACACATTATATATTTAAACGGTATTTAATTTTTACCCAGAAATTTGACTGTCTCAGAAAATTATGAAAAATTCACCATTGGATAATTTCGACATCCTGATTCCAGAAATAATATTTATTTTATCTAAATAATTGCCTAAATATGTTAATTTTTACTTTTAAAAATAAAAACCTACATTTATCGAAAATTCACAGGTTTGGAGAAAAATGGCTTTCAACCCTTAATAAAAATTACGATTGCATTTATAAAATTATACAGTCATTTATATTTAATAAAAATTAATTTAATAACAATAATAACATTTTTTAAAATATTATTTAATTCAAAAATCCATTAATTCTTCAAAATATATTTCTTAGTTTAACATTAACTAAAAATACTATTTGCGCTTTAAAAACTATTTACAAGGTAAAAAAATAACATGAAAATATATTCATTATTATATAAAAAAATAAGGTACATAACCATAGTGATAAGTTCTTGTTACATAAACCCTTATAACACCATCATAAGACTGAAAAGTAAGGTGTGAAATGGTGACAAATTCTTGGGGTGGCTCAGATAACATTTCTTGAGTGGTAATCTCTATCAACTTCCAATTATCTCGTAGGCGGTCCCACTCAAGCTTAACCTGTTGAAGCTCAGATTGGGCTTGGTCAAGAGCGAATCCCAATAATGTCACCTCTTTTCCGAGTTCTGACAAATGGGCTTCATATGGGGTATGTCTACTGGATGAGGCCATCGCTTCCTTTATCTGAGTAAATTGGATTCGTTAAAGCCCTATATTTATATTAATCATGTGATCACTGTTAAACGACTATATTAGAAATGGTCACAATTCTTAACATAAAACCAAAGAAGTTGACATTTTATATAAACATTTTACATAAAGATACATTTAATTAGATCAAGAGGGATTTCTATTAATGAATTTTTGGGTCGTTACAATCTTCCCCCTTAAGAAATTTCACTCTAAAAATTTCCTTTTCTTACACTAAAACAAATGCGGGTAACTCTACTTCATCACTTCCTTCGATTCCCACGTCGCTTCTTCAAACTTGTGGTTTCGCCACAACACCTTGATGAGGGGAATTGTCTTATTTCATATAAAATTATCTCTATGATCTCAGATCTTCACCGATTGCTCCTCATAAGAAAGATTATCCTCTAACTGTACCACCACTGAATAGAGTACATGTGAAGGGTCCGGTATATACTTCCAGAAGAGGGATACATGAAAGACATCATGTACCTTGGCCATGGTAGGTGGAAGTGATATTCAATAGGACACAACCCAGACACGATCAAGAATCTCAAAGGGGCCGATGTACCTTGGACTTAACATTCCTTTCTTTCCAAACCTCACGACCTTCTTCCACGGAGATATGCGAAGAAATACCATGTCTCCAACTTTAAACTCAAGGTCTCATCGACGGTTATATTCATAAATCTTATATCAAATCTGGGCTGCCTTAATATTCTACTAAATGGATTTCACCTTCCCCACCATTTCTGGTCCAAGCAGCTTACGCTCACTGACCTCATCCCAACACACCGGTGTTCTACACCTTTTCCCATAAAGGGATTCATGTGGTGCCATTTGGATGCTTGAGTGGAAACTGTTATTATAATAGAAATTAACCAGAGGAAGATGTTGATCCCATCCTCCTTTAAAGTCCATTGAGTATGATCTCAACATGTACTTAAGTGTTTGGATAGTCTGCTCGGATTGGCCATCAGTTTGTGGATGATAGGCTGTAATGATGATCAGTTCATCATTCAGAGCATGTTGAAGACTCTTCCAAAACATAGAGGTGAATCATGGATCTCGATCAGAAACAATAGATAGTGGTACTCCATGAATCCTTACCACTTCCCTGATATATATTAGTACTAGTTGATCCAATGAGAAATCCTCCTGAATAGCAATGAAGTGTGAAGTCTTTGTAAAACGATCCACAACAACCCAGATTGCATTATTACCTTTGGATTTCTTCATAATTCTAGTGACAAAGTCCAGGGTGATGTTCTTCCATTTCCATTCTGGTATGGGAAATGGTTGCATAATCCCTTTAGAATTTTTTCTCTCTGCCTTAACTTGATGACACACCAGACACTTTGATCTATATTCAGCGATCTCCTTCTTCATATTATCCCACCAATAATTCTCTTAGATATCTCGATACATCTTTGTGTTTCCTGGGTGAATAGATAAATTTGAACTATGTGCATTATCCAAAAGTTCCTTCTTCAGCTCCGGATTTGATGGATCACATAGTCTTTTCCCAAATCTCACAATTCCTTCTTCACTAACATTAATCTATGGTGATTTTCCTTTTCCGATAGCTTCCACTTTTTCCTGAATTCCCACATCATCCTTTTGAGCATCCTTTAAACTTTCAAAAATTGATGGTTGAGTAATCATTTGTGAAAGGATTGATGATATTCCTTTCTTTATGATTCCCATGTCTACCCTCATCAAATCTAAGAAGATTTGATCCTTTTTAATTCTCATCAATGATAGAATTGGTGGGACCTTTCTACTTAGAGCATCTTCCACCTTGTTCGCTTTCTCGGGGTGGTAATGGATTGAGAATTCATAGTCTTTGATTATCTCTATCCATATTCATTGGCACATATTCAACTCTTTCTGTGTGAATATATACTTTAGGATTTTGTGGTCTGTATATATTTCACACTTATTTCCAAAGAGATAATGCCGCCAAATTTTCAAAGCGACGATCACTGCAGCCAGATCGAGGTCATGTGTTGGATAGTTCTATTCATGAGATTTCAATTGCCTTGAAGCAGAGGAAATGACTTTCTCATTTTTCATCAACACACATCCCAGTCCATTCTTCAAAGCGTCACTGAATACCACAAAAAGTTCTCCACTTGTGGGTAAAGTGAGCACATGTGCAATGATAACCTCCATTTCAACTCCTTGAAGCTTTCTTCGTATTCGTCACTCCAATAAAACATTACTCCCTTCCGAGTTATCTTGGTAAGAGGGTTGGACAATCATGATAAATTTCTTAGAAATCGTCAATAATATCCAACTAATCCCAATAATCTATGGATATCTGTTACCAATATTGGCCTCGACCATCCCTCAATTTCATCTGTTTTGGAGGGATCCACAGATATCCCATTGCTTGTGATGATATGGCCCAAGAATGATACCTCATTCAACCAGAACTCACACTTGTTGTACTTGGTATAGAGCTTATCCTTCTGAGAGGTCTCTAGTATAGTTCTTATATGCTCATCGCGATCCTCCTTGGTTTTGGAGTATATAATAATATCATCTATTAAGACTACCGAAAATTTGTTGAGGTAATATATAAATACTCTATTCATTATGTCCTTGAAGATTTCTCGAGTATTAGTGAATCTGAAATGCATTACTATGAATTCATAATGCACGTATCTTGTACAAAAATCATTCTTGGGGATATCTTCCTTCTTCACCCTTACTTGATAATATCCCGACCGTAAATCCACCTTGGAGAAGTATTGTGCTCCACGCAACTGATCAAAAAAGTCATCAATTCGTGGGATAGGATACTTGTTCTTTAAAGTGATTTTGTTGAGATCACGATAATCGATGCAAAGGTGAATTGATCCATCCTTATTCTTGAAGAAGAGGACTGTTGCACCCCATGGTGAAGCACTTGGGAATATAAACCCATAATTCATATTCTCCTGTATTGGTTTCTTCATCTCTTCAATATCCACAACATCCATTCTATATGGAGTTTTGGATATTGGAAATTCCCCTGGTATAAGTTCAATTGATAATTAAACATCTCTTCTAAGAGGAAGACCAGGAAATTCCTCGGGAAACACTTCCGCAAATTCCCTCAAAATAGGCATGTCTTCAAGGATGGTTGCCTCCTTATACTCAATCATCTAAGCCAGATACACATGGTCATAGGGTAGTAATATCCATTCTTGAGATGATGGAGCTAAAGAAGATTCATCTTCCTCCTTGCACTTGTAAAGAATCAGAGGTCGATTCACCACATGAAGAGTGATTTCACTATCATGACAATTTATGTTGGATATATATAAGGATGTTCAACCCATACCAAGAATTGCATCCCATTCTACCAGAGGGAGTATGACGAGGTTCACCGGGAAGTTCAATCCATAGATTATGACAGGTGAGGAGTTATACTCATGGGATGCAATAATCGCCCCATTTTACATACTCACTGACATCTTCACTTCCATGATTTGTGGTGGTGCTGGGATTGTTCTACTAAACTTTTGGGATATAAAAGAATGCACAGAACCTGAATCAAAAAGTATGTTCTCTATTCTTTAATGAATAACTAGTGTACCTGTCACCACTTCATTGTCGGGTTTCACTTCAATAGTAGTAATGAGAAAAGCTCTCCCTTGTTGCCTTGTAGGTTCTTGGTTGCCTCCAAAAACCCTTGGCTTAGGGAACTGATTCTCAAGGTGCCCTGGTTCATTGCAGTTGTAGCAATGAACCACACATTGAAGTTTGAATAGAGAATTCCTCTCCTCCGTCGCAGCTGCGGGTCTTTCTTGCAGGCAGTTAATAGCTAGGTTCCATTCTCTTCCACACCTAAACCATTTCCTCGTACCCTTCAGGAAATTTCCATGGTGATTATATTCACACCTTTGGAAAGTGGGGTGTTGGATCTTCTTAGCATCGTTGGATTTATCCATCGGACCACCAGCATTGAAGTCCACCTTACGCTTCTTATCCCCATAATACCTCTGAGATTCTACGATCTCCATTTCAAAATTGAGGGAATATCAGAAAATTTCCTCATAGCTGTCGATGTCATGGATTTCCAGTGCTTTCCGTAGGCTAGGTTTCATCCCACCAAAGAAACGGTCAACCTTGCATTCGGGTTTAACGACAATGTCGAAAGTGTATCATGCAAGCCGTGTGAAATTTTCCTCATGCGCTCCAATAGATTCGTCATCTTTTTTGCTTGAGGGAAAGGAAGTCCCTTTCCATCTTAAGCCGGAGGGTTCATAGAAAATATTTATTGAAAAACATATTACAAAAATCCTTCCATTCCAACAACTCGATCACCTCCTCAGGCTTCACATTTTTTATCAACGTCCACCACTAATCATATTCACCCTCCATATGATAAGCATCCAGGAGAACCTTCTATCGTTAAAAACATTGAATGATAGAGAAGATCTTTTCAATGGAGTTCATCCATTGTTCATCGATTGAGGGATTAGATGATCCATTAAAAGTAGGAGGCATTTGTTTCAATAAACTCTCGATAGCGACTTGTTCTTTCTTAGGGGGTTGAACATTACTCTTGACCCATGTTTCTATTAAAAGCTTGAGTTAGCTGAGAAAGAAGCGTGACAAAGTTCCTGATTCCCTCTCCTATTGGATTGGGCATCTCATTAGTAAAGTCATCACATTGATCTTCAAAGCGGTTGTTAGCCTGAGTATTCCTATTACCAACCATTGGCTGGAATAAAAGGAAAGTTAGGGTTAACACATAAAGGGTAATACAAGGACAAAACTGATGACTTATAAATAACTTTAATTTCCTTAACATATGAATCTATTGGCTTCTGTCTATGTTATCCATGATCTAATTTCTAACATATATTCATAGGGAATTTGTTTTGTCTTTTAATAATGGTTCATACTAAGATTGTGAATTTAACAAAGAATATCCTCCGGGAGTGTCGTAACCAAGAGTGCAGCAAGGCCCGTTGTCATACACTAGTTCTCGTTCGAGTCTAGGTCAATGTGGTGTTTTCAGGTTTTACCCCTAGGATACATCTATGCCAGAGCCTCCTTTACCTACTCGTATCCAGATAGGGATATATTTTCTTGATAAAATACTTAATAAATACCCAAAAAAACTTAGGGATGTTTTTATTATACTTAGTCTTGTCTCTAAGGCTTTACTAGGGTTTTCTAATCCCAATCCCAAAAATAACTAAACCTATCCTCTAATACCAACTATGACAACCCTGATCTTTTATTACACAATTAAACATAATTTATTAAATAAACATTACTTGATAAAACAAAGAAGATCGAGAGGTATAGTGTCTTTGGGGATTAGGATAATTACATAACAACTTAAAACATTAAATACAACATCTTTATTGAAAACTTCATTTACATGACCACTATATTCCCTCGTACTTAGCATTGCATGGGATAACCTAAGGACATGCATAAGAAAATGGTGAGCTATAAAGCCCAGTAAGGGAATAATCATGAAATAACATGAGTAATACAAGACATGTTAGACAATAGGCATATCAATATAGAACAAGATAATCATAAACATAAAGGCATGATAAATCATGATAATAATAACATGTAAATGTGGAAACAACACTTAACATGGAATTAGCATGAGCCAAGGGTCATTGCTCATTGAGCATGAGTAAACCCTCATTTCACATGAAGCATGAGTAAAACCTCATTGAACATGATTTATCATGAGTCAACACCCATTTCACATGACATATCATGATACTATACTCTACCCAATGCATTGGAGTGCTATAAGGGTGCACCCTCCTTAAACATTTCATTTCATGCATAAGTGTTCCACATGGATCATAGAACATGGATTCATAAAACATAATCATTTATTCCACGATAAAGGAATGTGGAATTTATAAATGAAAATTTATAATAAATATGAAAATGTGCATAATGGTGAATACCCTTGATAGAGAAATGGGAATGGTATTCAGAACACAATAACATTGTCTTGGAAAATAGGTGCAATTTCGGCAACGTAACGGCGTGACGTAAGAAGTCATAGAAATATTTCATGAGAGATAGAGGGGTGTCTCATCATATTTACATGACATGTAAATTAAGGGGTTCATATAGATACATGTACCAAAAATTGTAATGTAATTTAGATTCATGATACAAAATAATTTCTTGAATGTAAATGAGGAGAGGGAAATTACTTTCGGAAATTCGGCATAGTAATAGGTGTACATGGGAGGCGTTTGATGAGAGAGAAATGGGTATACCGTCGTTATAACATGAATAGGACAGTATGGGGGAGGTGTTAAACCATACCCCAACATTTATTATTGAAATTAAAAAGGCATAGCAACTAAAAGAAAATTGGACAAAAATGAGGAAGGAAGAAATCCCTTACTTGGAAGTGTGCTTCCAAAGGCTTGAGAGAGGATTGAGAGAAGCTTCATGGGATATTGGGGAACCTTGGGAGGATTCTAGAGAAAGGAGGGTAGAATATGGACGAACTCCAAAGGCTTTGAGTGAGGTAAAAATGGGAGCTTGGGTGGGTTTATATAGGAAAGGTAAGGGAATTCTTTATTATTTAGGTTTGGGACACCTCACATTAAACTAATCCCAACCACAAACAAGCCCATGGTTTTTTCCCATGGTTTTTGAAAAAGGGAAGTGGAAAACAATATTTTATAATTCCAAAATCATAACTTCTTAAAATAATGGGGTTGATTATGTGGAGGTGAGTCACACTCTCAAGGAAAACAATTTTAAACGACAAGATGTTTTATAAACCTTAAAGGGTCCATTAATTATTTTTTAAAATAAGTCAAACAAACACAAAATCACATTATTTTAATGGTAAAACATATATTGTCCGAACATAAGTCTTATAGTATTTTATTACATCACTATTGGGTCATTATTATGTCATAAAACACATTATATATTTAAACGGTATTTAATTTTTACCCAAAAATTTGACTGTCTCAGAAAATTATGAAAAATTCACCATTGGATAATTTTGACGTCCAGATTCCAGAAATAATATTTATTTTATCTAAATAATTTTCAAAATATGTTAATTTTCACTTTTAAAAATAAAAAACGACATTTATCGAAAATTCATGGGTTTGGACTAAAATGGATTTCAAACCTTAATAAAAATTACGATTGCATTTATAAAATTATAAAATAATTTATATTTAATAAAAATTAATTTAATAATAATAATAATATTTTATTAAAATAATATTTAATTAAAAAATCCATTAATTCATCAAAATATATTTCTTAGTTGAACATTAACTAAAAATACTATTTGCACTATAAAAACAATTTACAAGGTAACAAAAATAACATGAAAATAAATTAATTATTATTTAAAAAAATAATGTACATAACCATAGTTCTAAGGTCTCATTAAATAACCCCTTATAACACTCATATAAGACCAAAGAGTAAGGTGTGTGATGGTGACAGACTCTTGGTGTGGCTCAGATAACATTTCCCGGTTGGTAATCTCTATCAACTTACAATTATCTCATAGGGAGTCCTGCTCGAGATTAACTTGTTGAAGCCCGACTTGGGCTTGGTCAAGAGAGAAGCCCAATGACACCACTTATTTTCCGATTTATGAAAAATGGTCTTCATATGGGGAATGTCTACTGTATGAGTCCATCGCTTCCTTTGTCTGTGTAAATTGGATTCATTGAAGACATATATTTATACTAATCATGTGATCACTGTTCAACAACTATATTAACAACGGTCAGAATTCTTAACATAAAACCAAAGAAGTTTACATTTTATATAAACATTTTACATAAAGAGACATTTAATTAGATCAAGAGGGATTTCCATTAATGAATGTTTGGGTCGTTACATATTAACACTGTAAAAACTGATAATAAGTTATTATAAAAAAAATTGACTTCATACCTAAAATTCTTTTGTAGGCTCATTACCAAAAGTTCTATCTGATTTTTTGTGAACATCCAACCACACATCAGTTCGGGATGCATCTTGCCCTAAACTATATGATTGCATTAATCAAAGATAAATCAACAATTTAATATATTAAACAGATAATATTGTCTTATAAATATTTAAAATAATTAAAAGATTACCCGAGTCATTCGACTTCTAGAAAAGCTTTTTGACCCCGCAGTGTGTGGGATGACTTTCTTAGCCTGGTTTGATGCATTTTGTCTTAAGAGATCCTGAAATAAATAAAATCAAATTTAATATTAATGTATTCAATGTCATATCATATTCATATACATGTATAAATGTAAAATGAGGATAATATAATAATATATATTTCAATACCATCTGCTTCTCATCATGATGTCTGTCAACAAAAACTTCTCACTGTTCTTTCGGTACCCCACTCGGTAGCTTCTCAAAATATTTATTGCACGGTCAACAAAGTATTGTTGACATCACACCATAATATCCATTTGAAGTCTTTACATTTCTTACCAAGATTTTTCAACATCCAGTTTTGTGCTATCACATTAGCAACTGTAAAGTGGAAGAACATCTATATACAGAAATTCATTTTGAACATACTAGTAACATTACATTCAATTATACCATAATGTATTAAAATTACCTTTATTTGGGAATCAAAAACTTCATTTTTCCAACTTGGAGTCATATGTCTCCAATCATCATAATAAATAGGTAAGGAAATGGGCTCTACTTCCAGTTGGCCTAGAATCTGGCCAAGTAACCCGACAACATTATCTGTAGGGACCCCAAATGAATCAAATGGCATGACTATCTTCTCGCCATTCATATTACAAACATCTGAAAATTTTATGTTTTTCTCCAAAGTTGCATTTTTTTTCATCTTCAATGAGAAAATAATTTTTATAAACAAAATGCAATAAATTTATTTATATTAAAATTTGTACCTATGAGAGTGACCCTCCAGTATGCCCGTGATGAACTGGAAGGGGCGTCCTGCCACCCCACTGATGAGGCTCTTGAAGGGAGAGTCAATGACTCAACCTCTAATGGTACACCCACATAGGGTGTGAGAGATGGTGTAGGGGGAGATGGTGTAGGGGTGTAGGCAGTTGGTGGCTCAGATGTCGTGGGGTGGGAGACATATGGATCTTCATCTGTCACAGTAGTAGATGAAATAGTGTACCACTTCCTCTTGGAATTCCTATCATTTAATCAAATAAAATTAAGTTCAGAATATATATTTCAAAAGAAATGTGCAGAAAAAAAAATTTAAAAATGATAATAGATTCCCAATACTAACAAAAATATATATATAACAATGATAATGAATGACGGTAAAAATGAAATAAGTGGTTGCTGAATGAATAAATAACTGTACATACAATCATTTTCCCCTTCAATCATGTCAGTTTCCTACTCCATTACTTCATCCACTTCATTCATCCTTGCTAGAATAATATTTTTATTATCATGATGGACAAATAATTATGTTTCTTGTTGTTGATGAGATTCAATTTTAGAGGTCTAATCTTCCACTTCATCACCCATATCATAAAAATCTCTTTGTATTATGTGATCAACTACACTCCACCCTTCATCCACAACATCATTAACATAATAAACCATTTTTTCTTGTGATGATAAGATATATGGATCATGCAGTTCACGATCACAAACATCCATCAAGCGAGAGAAGTTCACAAAAGTAAATTTCAAGGAATATCTTTTAACACCTCTGATAATATCGACCCAATTTCATTTGAATAAAACAAAAGAAAATTTCCTGTGGAATTTTAATTCAATAATATCAAGTATATTTCCATTGTATCCCACTTCATCAAATGTAAATATACCACTATTCTGTGTTTTCAAACCCACTTCTCGATCGACTGTACAAAATCTAAAGCTGTTCACATTGTAAGCATTGAACTTTCTAACATGTTTTATAGGAACTCTAGCAAAAAACTTTAAATCTTCTGACAACTCTTATCAAGTATTGGTATTCATGATCTAAAAAGAGAAATATAATTTATTATATTTACAAAATGTATGTGTCAAACTTATATTTGTATTTATTGAAATATTTATGAACTTACACGTCGTAGAAACCATTATACAAGCCCTTTATTCACATATTTCATTATATCATTCTCATTTCGTGTTCGGCCTCTCATTCGTATATTTTTTTGTATCCTCAACTCTTCAATAAATGGATCTACAATTTCACTATTCATCTTGTGCCTGTAATAATTCTAATTCCATTAGTGTCACATTTGAGGTCCTCCCAACTGATTGGCCAATAGCAGGAAATATTTTTGATTTCTAATGTATTTTAGATTGATTTGATGTGTCGTCAACACATCCAACTTGATCAAATCTTGTCTCAATATCATCCATGTATCTGGAACAAAAGGTAAGACACTCCTTAGCCAAATAGCCTTCAACAATAGAGCCTTATGGTTGAGCTTCACTTCTCACATATGCTTTCAAATGCCCAAGATATCTGTGAAATAAAATAATCATAATTATTCATTTATTTAAATACCAAAAATTATTTACTTAACTAAAAAACATATAAATAAAATACCTCTCAATTGGATACATCCATCAATAATGAACACGGCCTCTTAATTTAGCTTCCTCATCCAAATGAACAGTTAAATGTATCATGATAGTAAAAAACGATGGGGGAGAGATCATCTCCATTTCACAAAGGGTCAATAAAAACGTCTCCTGGAGGTTGTCAAGATGAAATGGATGTAGATATTTCTAACATAATTTCCTAAAAAATGTGCAGAATTGGAGTACAACAGCAGTGAAGTTTTCATGTAATAATGTACGCAATGCCAATGGTAGTAAATGTTGTAAAAAAATATGTGAATCATGACTTTCAATCCATGTAACTTATGATCCTTCAAGTCAACACACCTCGAGATGTCACTCAGATACCCATCAGATACCTTCACATTCTTTAAAATTCTAAGGAATGTATCTTTATCCCTATTTTTCATTGCAAAAACTCCCAGAGTATACTTTTCATTCCCATCGGGCTAGAGATCACATTTTATGTTCATTACTTGTAAGTATTTGCGAGCATTGAGATGATCCTTCGACTTTCCATGCTCATTAAGTAATGTGAAAATCAAATTGTCACGAACATTCTTCTCAATATGCATCACATCAAGATTATGCCGCAAAAAATTAAATTCCCAATACGAAAGTTTGAAGAATAAACTTTTTTTCTTCCATTTTTGCGTTCTGATTTCACTTGACGATGCACTTAAGACCTCTTTTCCGTTATCATTCAAATGATGAACCTTCCCAAATTATGGTTCAACATTTTCAAGTTGTTTCAATATTTCAAAACCAGTTAAAAACTATAGAGGTGGTATACGATCAATGAAAATATTATATTTTGATCTGTTCAGCCTAAATCTATGAGATGCATAAATAAATCTTTGATGGCATAAGAAGCACCATTTTCTACTATGAGCTAGCCGTTTTGGCAAAAAATCAAAGTTACAAACGGGACAAGCCAACCCCGTGTAAGTGTTCCAAATAGATAAATTCCCAAGCCCAGGGAAGTCACTAATGGTCCACATTAAAGCAACATACATTTTGAACATTGTTTTAGAAGAAGCATCAAATGTCTCAACATCGTTTCTCCATAAATCCTTCAATTCGTCAATTAAAGGCTGCAAGTATACATCAATATCATTTCTAGGAATTTGTTTTCTAGGAATAATCATCTAAATGATAAAAGATGTTTGTTGCATACACATCCATGGAGGCAGATTTTAAGGGATAAAAAAACTGGCCAAATGCTATAACTGGTACTCAAAGTCCCAAATGGGTTGAATCTATCGACAGCTAATCCTAATCGAACATTCCTAGGATCAGCTGAGAAATATGGTTTTAATGAATCAAATTTCTTCCACGATTGTGAATCTCGTGGATGTCTTGTTAACCCATCATTGTTATTATCTAAAGAATTCCACTTCATGTGTTCGGTGGTTATCGATGAGATGAATAATCTTTGCAATCGAGGATTCAAAGTAATATAATGCAAAACCTTTGTAGGTGTGTTCATTTTCTTCTTCTCCATGAAATTATGTTGATTCAGACTTCCAACATCACCCTTTGACTCCCATATAGAAGAAGAATTTTTTTTTTCAATTATGTAAACTTGAATCCTATCCCCAATAAAGCATACAATCATTGAGACACACATGTATTTTTGTATAATTCAGACCAAGCCTATTAACAAATTTTTTCATATCATAAAAAGACTTAGGGATTTTTACTTCAGGAAATGCATCACGAATCAATTCCAATATCATATACATTTCATTATTTGTAATTACACATAGACATTTGATATGGTACAACTCCAGTAGAAAAGAAAGCTTTGAATATTTCAAACACCCACTATACAACTCTTGATATCCATCGTCAACTAAATCCTGAAACGCATTTTACTCAGTGAAGTTTTCTTCTACATTTGGCTCCACAGAATAAAGAGGAGGATCCAATGATATGTTACAATCTTGATATGGTTGTGTTATAGTCTCAAAAACATCACTTGTCATGTTGCAATTTGTAGCACCCTCGTCTAGTTGTTTTGTTATGTTTTGATGTTGATAGTGGTGTCTTGCAGTGCTGAATGCATCATTTATGAGGTTTTGCATTTCATTTTCCATTATCGATGATGTTGGGACCTCATTATGTGGATTAACATCAGTGCTCAATATTTTTGTAACGTTCGATTCTCCATACCAAATCCAACACAAATATTGATTAGAAATTTTCTTCAGTATTAAATGTTCATAAACTTCATCTTCCTCAACCATCTTCTAAATTTACATTTAGGACATGAAAATCTTACTCTCCCTTCAACGGATCGATTAGAAATTGAAAAGTCTAAAAACTCCTTCAAACCCTTAACATACTGAGGTGCGTTCCTTGGTAATGTGATCCAGATTTTATCCATGTATATCACAATGTGCCTACACAAAATTAAAAAAAATTAAAATACATAGTTACTACTAAATAGAGAAACAAATTCATATATATGATAGTGTAATATTACAGAAACATAATATAATAAATATGATCCATTGATCATAAAGTAGGCATAATATAATTGTACTTATTTGAGGACAATATTCTCAAGTTTATGTGATGTGGTGTAGTGAAATCCATACTTTTTTGAAGTGCTCACATGAGGAACTGCACATGATGGGGATATATTAGATCCTAGATTCTTTGGATTAAGTATAGTAAGGTCATTATTGGGCCTATAATTTTTGACATGCGCTTCCAAACTAGTCTTGGTGTGTATTTTGTTCCAGTAGAGTAGGCCTGGCATGAACTCGTGTTTGTGTGGATGTACTTTTGTGTTGCCTATGCACTTTTGATTAAGGTTTCTTGGTATCCATTTAATTTTTTACTACATCAGTAGAGACTAGATTCAATTCTTGAACATAAGTATCATGATTCATCACCATTAAACATTTTTACATAGTAAAGAGATATTACTATCCACTCATTTGTTAAATTCAATAAAAAATCTTATTTAATCAATTTAGTTCATTATATCCAGCTGGATTTATTATTTTCCATTACAATTATTAGATTTCCATAAAATTCTCCTCTAATCATTAATCTAATCATCCCATAGTTTCTGTTATCCTTTAAAACAACATCAATACTCATCCCATGAGTTCAATGTCAATTGCATTATCAATTTCATAATCATGGTATTCAATGATCAATCATAAGCTGCCACAATGTGATACACTCAATAGGGCATAGAGAAACTAAAAAATGTAGTTGGGAACCAAAACAATCATCCATTTGAAAACCATAAATGAAATCATTCGACAATTAATAAGAAAGATGGGAATACCCATCTCTAAATGGAAACATAAACAACCAATCAAAAAGCTTCACACAATAACCCAACAAACATGATACCATAAATCTCAACTTGAAGCATCTATTCCTATTAACCATATGAAAATAAATGGAAAAAAGAGATCCCCTCTCTTAAAAAACACCATCCTCCACTTTTTTCCATCAAAACCTCAAACATCAATCTTAAAATTCCTCTACCACCCTAGAGCACACATATATAAAATCATAAGTATTTTCATCATCAGAAACATAAGGGGAAACTATATCCATAAAAAATTGATAAAATCATTTAGAAACCAAGAATAGACTCACCTAGCCCTAAATAATTATTTCCATAACCAACCTGATCATTACCAACTTGAATTAATAGATTCATTGTGCATAAGTTTCAACACTAGAAAACCTATAATAACCAGCTATCAAATCCAATAACCAAACATAAATATATTCAAGAAATATTTCAAATTTATCAATTTTTTTAGATGAATGGTAATTAATATCTCATTAGACTTTCATTAATCAATTAATTATTACCCACAATATTTTCTTATCCAATTTCAATACTATAAACCACTATAAACAATAATAAAAATCATATAAATTAGATAACATAGTATTTTGAAAATTATAAGAGGCTTTATGAATAATGCATTAATACATATGACCACAACATCCATTCAAATTAATTATTGATTCTATCTATTATATTTATTAGGATAATTCTACTATAAGCCCAATGAAGTTATACCATGATACCTTAACATGAACACATAAAATAGAGAAGTAAAAAAATCCCCTACCTAGTGAATTTAAAATTTCTTTGAGAAATAATGGAATATAAGGTATACATCTCTAATCACCTCTCCCAAAAGAAACTCGCGATCCCTGTAAACATCCCTCATGGATACACCATCAAACAACAACACAAACCCCATGATAATTTAAGGAAACTAATTTTCATAACTTCTAAATAGAGAACATGAATTAGAATAACTAATTGGTGAAGAAGAAACAAACCCCAAATCACTAACTAGTCACGGGGTCGTTAGGAGAAGGTGGGTCATGGGGTCGTCGAGAGAAGGGGGTTGCGGGGTTTCCAGGAGAAGGGGGGTCGCGGGGTCGCGAGGTCGTGGGGGGTCGCAGGGTCGCGGGGTCATGGGGGGTCATGGTGGAGAAGGGGGGTCGTCGGGAGAAGGGGGGTCACCGGGAGAAGGGGGGTTGCGGGGGGGTCGTCGGGGGGTCACCGGGGGGGTCACCGGGAGAAGGGGGTCACTAGGGGGTCGCCGGGAGAAGGGGGGTCGTGGGGGGTTGTCGGGAGAAGGGGGTTGCAGGGTTGCGGGGGGTCGGGGGGAGAAGGGGAGTCAGGGTCAGGGGGAAGGGTCGGGAGTGTAAAAAAAAGAGATGGTTTCATGGTGGTTTATTATAAACCGCTGTGAAACCATTTTATAAAAAGGTTTAGCGGCGGTTTTTTGAACCACCCCTAAAGTAAATTTATGTTGTGGTGTAAATAGTACATGCGCCTAATAGGGCTTGAACCCAGGACCTTCTGGATGTCAAGCTGGAGCCTTTACCACTTGTGTATTGGTTCGTTGGCTATATTTATTTATATTTATATCTAAAAATTTATAAATAATTATTTATAATTATGACTATAAATATATATATATATATATAATAATAATAAAATTATAAGAACTGCATTTATTATACTTATAATTTTATAAATATTTATAATTAATATATTTGTTATAATTTTATAATTATTTAAATATATTGATATTTAGTTAGAATTATAGTTATAAATATTTGTATATATTTATAAATATATTTATTTAATTATATATATTTATAACAGTAGTTGGGGGCTTACCCGAGTGGTAAAGGCTCCCTGTAATTCTTCCTCAGACCCAGGTTCAAATCCAGGTGGGCATAGATGTAACACCCCTAGCTTCCATAGTATGTTTCCCATTGAATAAGACAATAGCTTGCGTTGTATGCAACTTTCAGTTCTAGCACACCATGACCAATCAAACTAGCTGTTATGAATAGTAATAACCAATTTTTAAAATTTTTAAAATTTTATTTTTCAAAATGGGATTCATTTCTGGATTTAGAATATCAAAATTAGGTTAGGGTAAATTTTTGGTATTTATCTTAAAACTTTCAATTTTTGTTGAACAGTGAAAAAACACTATTATTGTTTAAAACCAAATTTTTATTTAAATAATTATTTATTTTATTTAAATTTATTTTATGTAAAAATAGATACAAAATATCTATATTATTTCAATGTAATTCATTGGATCCATTTTATAATAAGATTAGATGTATAAAATTTTATTGAACTGTTTAACGTCATTTACCCACCTTCTAGGCACATTTGCAAATTTGTATAAAATTTAATTTTATCGCTTCAGTTAATTGAATTTTTAAAATCCGAGAAACACGATTGAAATCAGTCTGTAAAATTTGGTTCAATAGGATGAAAATATTTTTTGGTGAATAGTAACTTTTGGATTTTCTTTACCACTGTTAAAAGTAAATAGGGTAATTAAAGGTAAAAATGGTATTATAATTACCCTGACAGATATCATAATTCTATTGGATAAGTTTATTTCGACCTAAATCTACCTTAGGAATAAAATATGTCCCTCTTCTATCCACTTGGATTAGATTAGGACATTTATTATTATTTTATTTAAAGAAGAGTTAAAATTGTTAAATTCATATTTTAATAACTAAAACATTTTTAATATAGGGTTATAAATAAGATAATTTTGACTATAAATATTCATTATAAATCTAAAAATATTTCCTACATCATGGTATTTTATTTATAATTTTTAGACATTAAATAATTAGATTTATTTATGACACGATGATGATAACATAATTACCTAATTAATGAAAGATTAAAATAATTGATATTTTAAATATACAAATAAATGTAAATTGAAACTTATTATGCATTCCACTAATTTTATAGGTTAATATGACATTTTATTATTGATTTAATTTATTTGGTTCGAAGTAATCAGGTTTTTTTACTTTCACAAAAACCAAATACTAAATAGTGTCAAAATTGACATAAATGAGTTTTTAAAATTGATATTATATTATTAAATGATATAATATTCATAAAAATCTACTGTTTGGCCAAAGGAATTAGATATGGTTATATATATCAATAATTAACCACTTGGGGTTCTCTTGAAAGTTTATAATAAGTTTATTAACCATATAATATAAAAATACAAAGAGACATGGTAAATATCAAACTATTTATCTTGGAGTTAAATCTAAAAGATAAGGTTAATATGGTGACCTAAACTTGTCTAAAACCTATTGGTTGAGAGTATTTAGACCCATAACCACATTATTCTAGAAATAAATCCATTTGTATCCATTATAATACGAATATGATTTTATAATAAAAAAATATTTCAAACTTTTCCTAAAGTGGCCCTCACCTCTCTTATATAAGGGTATTTCCCCTTCTATCAAAATAACACCTCAAAATCCATTTTCCCCAGCCAAACCCTTCTCAGATATCTTCAAAACTATGATAAATTTAACCTAGAGTCATTACTTTTATCATAAATCCAACCTAAGGATCCCTTTGTTCAAATCAAAATTAAGAACCTGAAGAAGAGGTAATTATTTCATCACCTCTCTCAAGTTCTTTTCTTCTTCCACTTCTTCTTTATTTGTTGTTTCCATACCAAAATAATAACCCCAGTACGTTCTACATAATTTTATGTTATTATAAATATGTTACAACCATATTCATTATTCTATCCATCATAGTATTGACAAAATCACTATATATGCATACGTACGGCTTACCGTGTCCATGTCGTGGGGTAGTTTGTTATTCAACACTTAATTATTTGAATGGGTATAGAAATGAGTATAATTGATGTATATAATAAATATAAGGTGTTAATGTTTCTGTATATATGATATACTATCCAGTTACATACAATTTCACCATCAATAGAATGGTATTGTCGCTCGTGCGCACGTACGGATTACCATCTCCACGAACACAATAAGATTCATTCCCAATTATAACCATTCAAGAATAATTTTTATTTTATGATTAAAAATAATTTTTAAGAACATAATATCATTCTAGATATGAATCAAATACATCCTATCCATAGCAAACATTACTTACGTAACAAAACATATAAAGGAAAAACGAATCAGTCAACACCCAAAACTATGATACTACTAAAATATTATTAACAAAGCAATATTAGATGATCATATATGATATCAGATTTATGTATGTGGTTCTTGTATAATTTAATAAATATGATTTAACTATTATATAAGTGGTTAAGATACCCTCCACCAATGAAAAGTACAAGGTAAGGGTTAATTTTAAAATCTCTTTATTTATCTGAGGTTATTTATATTTAAATATCTAATGGGACTTCATTATCATCCAAATCTATTTTTCTTAAAAAAGTATTTCAAAACATTTTTAATATTTCCTATAATATGGGTTAATGTCATTTATACCCCTACATGACTTTCTATAAAATGTTTTGAAAGCAATCTTTCCATTGTTTTCCAAACAAGGTACTTTATGACCCTTTAAACAAATTAAGGTAAGAATGTTTTCTTAACTTATACAGAGTGTGCGGCTATTATCCATCATTATAACACCTTAGAAGCTTCCCTTACAAGTGAATAAGAATATTTTCAAAATAAATTTTTCATTTTATAATTACGTGACTTTTAAATGATTTGAAAATTTCTCTCAAATAGTTTTGATTTCATCTATGTGAACATCCTTTGATGGATTTTATACTAGTTTGAATTTGATTTATTATGATACAATTTTCCATATTTTATTGAAGTTTTTTTGATATGTTTGATTGTGGATGTGTTATTTTTATACCATTCACTACTGCAAATCTAAACTATCCCAACGGTTTCAAGCCATTGGGATAGGCCTCAAACTATTGGGATAGCCTATCCCAACGGTTTCAATAACTGTTGGCATGAAGGTCGTTGGGGTAGACCTATGTGAATGGTTCACATTGAACCTTTGGTATAGGGGGTTTGAATTTCAATATTCCCATGGTTCAGTGTGAAACGTTGAGATAAATTTGTCCCAATGGTTTTAACATGTTGACACATCTCTTTACCATCAGTTTAAAAAATTGGTATATCTCTCGGCCAATGGTTTCTTGAGGAATGGAATTAAGTTTTTCCAACAGTTCAGCTTGAACTGTTGGTACAAATATACTATAAGGGTTGGTTCCATTGGCACAAATCTATACTGATGGTTCTGAACCCCGTAGGCCTATTCCTAAACTAACGATTCAAAATGAACCGTTAATATAGGCTGTAGGAATTATAAAGGTATACCAACAGTTTTGAAACTTTTGGCATAGAACCCCCCCAATCTTTCATGAACAGAACCTCCATAGACCCCCCACTCTATTTCATGCAAAAAACCTGCTATCAAACACATTGCAATAACACAGAAATCACATTGCGGCCTACAACCTTCAATCATACAAAAACACACTGAAAAATAGAAAACACGCTGCAAACATGAAACCTGTAGTCACACAGAAAACACACAAAAACTCACTAAAAACACACACTACAGACACACAGAAAACTCACTACAAACACACAAAAACTCACTGCAATCACCCTATGAGTGTGTAATTATTAGGATGCAGGGATATGATCTTGATCTTGATGAGTGTGGAATTCATAGAATTCATGTATTCAATGATGATACTGATGAGTGTTTAATTATTAGGATACTGGGATTCAGCCTTCATGTCTATGGAATTTATTTATTTAATACCCTTGGATTTGATGATGTGACTGCAGATGTCGGAATTCCCAAGATATCTTGGAATCGACTCTATGGACATTGAAACACTATTTCCTTAAGAGCATGGGAATTGGTTGATACTAGATGATGTTTGACTTTCTAGAACATCTAGAAATTTATCATTGTGCCTGATAGTATTTCATTTATTAGGACGCCTGGGAATTGATTGTGGGATTGCTACAATTAGATTTCTTAGGTCCATTCCCCTAGATAATAGTTCTTTAACATACTAATTTGATATTGTATTTCCCTAAGATGATGGTAATTGGTTTTAAATGATATACTAGTTGGAACGGTTTCATGAAAAGCTTAGATACACTTCAACACTAGATAAGGTAGGTGTGGTTGATCACAAGTGTCACGTTAGAGCCCGAGGATCAATAATGATTTATTTATTTAAATTAATTATTTTATAAATTTATTTATCTAAGAATATCACATGTAGATACACACATTTACTAATTATGTATCAAACTATATTATTGGTTTCATACTATGTTGTACTATCATCATGCTCGAGAGGCCATGACACTTTGGTCCTCGAGAAGAATTATTACTTGCATATAGGATCAAATTGGGTAAAGGATCATTATTACATGATAATGATGCAGCAGTTCAGATGGTTTGGTGATTGAGATGATGTGAGACTTGAGGATGGATTTGAGTCTCTTTTTTCATTTTATATTCATTTTTTTATTATGGGGTCAATCTAGTGGGAGACCAAGATGTGTTAGTTTTTATGTATTTAATTTTAATTCAGTTATATATTATCATGTGTGCTCTAATGTTTATATCATGGATGTTGATTGGTTTATTTTCATATATTTTTGTGCACTCTGATATGGGGTATAGTCTTCAAATGGTAATGCCCTATACCCTCATTGTTAATCGATATCCTCTAGTGTATGGGAATGTGTGCCTAAGGTTCCGTGGTGACTCCTTGATCCAGGAACCACTCAGTGGATATGGAAAATGGGAAGGATGTTACAAGTGAGTAGATACTCAAGAATTATTCATTTACTCATAGGGTTAAACCTTCAATCATGTGGATAGGGTATACAAAAATGGGATCTAGGTATTATTTAGTGGTAAGATCAAGGGTGATTCGAAAACAACTTAGTTTATGGTCTCATAGCTTTAAAAAAAGTGGGATAACCCTTAAGGTCATATATACTAGAGTGTAGGGGTGTAATTTTTAAGGTCTTGTAGCATGGAATAAAGGGATAGATTCCAAATAAATAAAAAGGGGGAAATTTAACTTAGCATGTTTTCATAGCCTAGGGATTATTAGGAACACATCATGTATGAGTGCATAGATTTTAAGGTCATAGTATTTGGACTAGAATATTTCTAAAAAGATCATGATCTTGTACATAAGGATGGGAAATTCTAGGATGTGAAATAATTACTTATGTGAATTTATTATTTCCTTATCACCTAAGAAAAACCAGGTGAACCTATCACATAGATATAACTCATACTCGGTGGAAGGGGCATCATTTGAGAATTAGGCTGGGTAGGATCTCGACTTGAGTGTGTCACAATCCCTAAGATATAGGATGAAATGAAAATTGTGTTGTTCCTGGACATGATGTCTATACATAACTATGTATCATTTATAGTGGGAATCAAGCCATACATTTTCCTAGAGGGCAGTGTGATAGGAGTCTAATTTCATGCAGGGATTATCCTCTCTTGTGGGGAATAAGGTATCATAGAGTTTTAGTAAATTCAATAGGGATATGTTAGATCTAGAGGGGACCCTTCCACATGGTAGGTTTGTTCTAGAAGGACAACTGGATAATGTGATAAAGTTAAAGAGTCACATGGCACCGGAAAGGGGGAGTTTGTTAAGGAGTCATGTGGCACTGGAAAGGGGGAGTTTGTTAGGGAGTCACGTAGGGGCTAACTGCTTGGGTACAAAGCCAGATCAGTGGATCAGGTGGGGAATAATGTTGGTCATGGGGGGAAAAAATGGGGTATTTGATAGTCTGTTATTGAGTAGCTCCTTGGAGCTTGGGTGGGAGAGCATTAGGGGCCTCCCCAAGCGTTCCTAATTCTTCTTCCTCCCTATTTTATGGCTTAGGGTCGGTAAACAGGTACACTAATACTGCTCTATTGAATATACATTGTTTCACTGCTAGTTTCGGGTGAGGAAAATCTATAATTTTGGTCCAATCTTCCAGATACTTCTCCCCCCCCCATCATTTTGTTTCATTTGGTGTATTATGATTCTCACTTCTGAGTATGGAGACTCGGCTACAATCTCGATTAGAGGTGTTGGAGCAACGACTGAAGCATGTGGAAGCAGGAAGATACCAATGTCTTGATTGGGTGGAGTCCTCTGTGGTAGGATTAATGACTATATTAGGAGCATTTCATCAAGAACTTTTGGTTTTAAAATAGCAACATAAATCCATAGCTGGTATAGTACATCGTCTGGAGAAACTACCAGTGCACGGGGAGGCTACAACCTCAGTACCAACAGTTCGGTCAGAAGAGATGGTGATACGATCGTGTTAAAGAGAAGGTCCAAATGAGGGGATAACATGGAAAGAATAAGATATAGAGGATAGTCTAGGACCACTGCTAGTATTTAGAGGAGTTGAGCTTCTGATTTTTGACGAACAGGACCCTTGCAGATGGATCAGAGAATAATTGTATTTCCAAATTAATCCAGCACCCGAATTAGCTAAAATCTCATTGGAATAGGTGAGTATAGAGATAGTCACAATTTATTGTTTTAAAATATTAGAAGAAGTGCTATCGTAATTTTTTTGGAATCAATTTAAAGAAGAGCTAATGTAACGTTTTAGTGGAATATAGGTGAAAAATATATATGAGGAATTAGCTGCTAACTAGCGGAAATACACCATACAAGAATAAAAAGAACGTTCTGAATTTTGGCATCACTTATTCCCCATCAACCAAAATATCAATATGTGGGTTATTTCCTTCATGTTTTGCATGGGGAAATACAGATTTGGGTGCGTATCCATAATCCAGAGACCTGTTTACAAGTGATGTGGTTGGCGAGACATGTGAAGTTAGCACTTGGCAAAGGGCTGACCATCCTGGACTCAAAGAGAATTTGAGTAAATCTCGGAGATGGGCATAATATGGATACTACAAGAATGTTTCAACACATCTGGTTGACAATGAGGGAATATGGGTGTTCAAAAGAAGCACAAATCTTGGATATCAGAAGGATGGACTTAATTTTGGTTGGGGCGTGGCTCAGTACCCTAGGAGATGTTTTCATTAATTGGTAGACTATGGTGATGAGGTTTGTAGTAGGAAATCAGTTTTTCACCCTTTCAGGAGTTCATTAATCAAACCGGGTAGTAGTTTCACTAGAATAGTGGTCTCAAAGATAGCTCTTCAACAAGATTTTCCATTAAATAATTGCTGGTAAACAGAGTGGTGGGGAACAACGCCTGAATTCACACCAAATGCAAGACTTAGAGTAGATTTTTCTCTAATATCCATCAGTTTTTGATGAACCCCAAGGTTTTCAAAAAACCTAGACAACGAGAACATGCTATAAGTATCATCCCTGGACAAGGACCGGTCTCATTAAGACAATATAGATATCCTTATTTTAAAAAAAAAATTGAAACAAAAGTGCAAGAGATGTTGTCTAGAGGAATAATCAGACCCAGTTCTAGCATATTTTAAAGCCCGGTATTGTTGGTAAAAAGGCAATATGGGTCGTGGTGGCTTTTTGTTGACTATCGAGCATTGAAAAAGGTAACCATACCTGAAAAGTATCCAATTCTAGTGGTTGAAGAATTACATGATTAATTATATGGATCTACTTACTTCTCTAAACTTGATTTAAGAGAATGATATCATCATATTTGGATGCGGGAAAGCGATTTGGAAAAAACTGCCTTCCAAAATCATAGTGGCCACTATGAGTATTTAGTAATTTCATTGGGTTAAATGAATTCCCCCTCTACGTTCCATGCTACAATGAATGATTTATTTCAACCTCTACTCCGACATTATGTACTCATTTTTTTTACAACATGATAGTGTACAGTAGGGATTGCCCGACCCACCTATAGCATGTTGCAACAGTCCTCGACATTCTACAGAAGAATAAGTTTTTTCTCCAATAAGAAGAAGTGTCATTTCAGGAAGCAGGAAATAGAATATTATGTTAACATAATTTCAACTGAGGGAGTTTCTGTGGATCCTAGGAAGGAGCAGGTAATGTTAGAATGGCCAATAAAAACTTCCGTTAAGGGAGTCCGCAGCTTTCTAGGCGTCACCGGCAATTATCGCAATTTCATTCGGTGATATGGCAAGGTAACATGGCCTCTTACTATTCTCACCCAAATGGATGGCTTCTGGTGGACAAATGAGGCCCTAAATTCTTTCCAACAACTCAAAAAACTAATGATAGAAGCACTCACCCTTACTCTACCAATTTTTTCAAAGCAATTTTATATAGAGTGTGATGCTTCGAGGAGAGGTATAGGGGTTATCCTCATGCAAGAACGACGACCAATTTCTTTTTTCAGCACTTCTATCTTGGATCTTCACCTTGAAAAATCATTTTCTCAAAAGGAGATTATGGCTTTGGTCTTTTCCATTCAATATTGGTTTCCTTACCTCTTAGGATAGCCTTTTATAGTCCACTCTAACCACCGAAGCCTCAAATATTTTTTGCAGCAGTGTATTACTTTCATTGATCAATAGTGCTCGATTTTTAAGCTACTGGGATACCAATTAGAAATCCATTATAAGCCAGGTAAATAAAACTTTGTTGTAGATGCCTTGTCTTGCAAAGATGACGACACATGAAATTGTTACCAACTACGAAGTCATCTAGTTTGGGAAGAGGGGTGTGACCTGACTGTGGGGATTCCTATGGACCCCTTCCTGGAACCAATTATTCAAGCACTGCAGTTTGGACAATAGATTGTTTTAGGTTTCTATTTACACAAAGGTGTACTTCATTATCATGTTTTGTTATTTATTCTATCTAATTCTTCATGGATTCTCTTTTTATTAGCAGAATTTCATTCTTCTCCTCACGGGGTCATATGGGTTTCTATCGAACATACCGAAAAGAGGCCTAGAATTTTTACTTGGTAGGTATTAAAGGAGTAGTTCAGGAATTTGTACAACATTGTGGTGTATGCCAGTGGTATAAATATTCTACCCTTGCCCCTTCTGGATTACATAAACCATTGTATATTCCTACAACAATACGGTCTGATATCTCAATAGATTTTTTCTCAGGGCTGCCAAAATGAAAAGGGTACGATGTCATTTTTGTGGTGGTTGAAAAACTGTCAAAGAATGCTCATTTTCTTCTTCTCAAGTATCCATACTATTCACGATCAATGGAAAAACTTTTTCTCCAAGAAATAGTCTGTTTACGTAGTGTCCCCACTTCTATAGTGAATGACCAAGACCCACTTTTTCTCAATAACTTTTGGATAGAATTATTCAATTTTTATGGCACTACTCTATGCCTAAGATCTTCCTACTACCCGAAAATAGATGACCAAACATAGGTGGTTAATAGTTGTCTCGAAACATATTTTCATTGTTTTGCAAGGGATCAACCACGCTCTTGGTCATTTTGGATTCCCTGGGCTGAATAGAGCTACAATACCACTTGTCATATCTCCATCCAAACAACCCCTTTTGAAGTAGTCTACGGTTGCCAACCCCAATCCATTCTTGGTTTTCTTCCCTCTAATGTTCGAGTTCTAGTAGTGGTTGTGGCTTTGGGGGAACGTGAAAAAGCTCTTTGAAAACTTCAACACCACTTTTCTCATTATCAAGATTATATGAAGCAAGAAGCAAATAAGAACCGTTAGTATGTAGTTTTTCATGTGGGAGAACAAGTTTTCCTCAAACTCTGACCATATAAGAAACACTATGTTTCCCACTGAATTCACCAGAAATTGGAGGCCAGATTCTAGGGCCCATTTACCATTGTTGAGAAAGTTCATCCGGTGGAATATCGTTTAGATTTTCTACCTGCTTCTCAGGTACACCCAGTATTTCATGTTTCACAGTTGGAGAAAGTCATTGGTACACATATTATACAGCCGTCTCTCCCACCGGTGATGGAACTAGATTCTACTCCAAGACTCGAACCTCTGGTTGTTCTCTCTCATCGATTACATTACATAGATGGCATATCCCATCCGAAATTTTTAATCCAATGGACAGGATGCACGCTGGACGATGCCACATGGGAAGATGAATTCACTCTTTGAAACCAATTTCCATCATTCAGTCTTAAGGACCAGACTGGTTCTCATGGGTGTGAAAGAGGCCACAGACACCCCAAATCAGTTTATCCATAAGATAAGGTCACAACGGACATGATAGAACAAATCAACTATTTAATATGCTATAACAAGGGATCGCCGGAAAGTTGTAGCGAGTGACACAATGACACAACATCTAAAGGGAAATGTCTAAAGGGAAATGAAATAATGGAAGAGAATTATACACCCTACACAAACAATTTACAAATTCATTCACTTCGTCTAAATATGGAAATTTCATTTATAACATTCAAAGGGTGAAAAGGAAAGTGCCATGGTCAAGGAATATGCCTACTCAGGAAATGTCAATTGAGGGGTTTTATTATAAAAACATGACTTTATTTATTAAATGATACAATTGTATTATACAATACTTATCGAAGATATGCAATTAAATATAACTAAGCATAATTAAGAAAAAAACTAAATTTAATTTAAATCATTATTGAATTAAAGAGACTTGGAAAGGGACCCAACCTAAAGGTGGAACCAAGACATCCACTTCAACTCTTGGAGCTTTCTAACTAAAATCTGCTTCTCCCCCACTGGGTATACGCACCTTCACACACATGCAAGGACACCTAGACCCTATGAACACACCTACATGGCCATGAGCATGTACAAGTGAATACTTTCACATATGATTATATGTATATACCAGTCTCCACTCACTTGCGTATGCATATATATATATATATATATATATGGGCACACCTCTCCCCATACGTTCATAATCATTTCCATGGTTGACTATACACGTAATGGGGGAACCCATATACATATACTTACTTACCTATGCACACGTAGGTGAGTATCCCTTGACTTGGTGACTTGAAACTGACAAGCATAACTCAACGCACTACACAAAGGATTTTAGTAACCTTAAAACACATAAAGGACACTACATAACCAGTGAGAAACCAACCAACAACATTAAAGCCTTACCTCGATTGGTAGAAGAGAACAAAATCCACCCAAACTAACACAAAACGATCCAACGCCCTACTAAAAACATAATATGGAGTCAAAAACACTAAAATTCCCAAATACATGATGTTAAAGACAAGTAGTAACCATAAAATCTTAACTCAGATCAAATTCTGTGGACTGAAATAATCTAAACCCCTTCTAGACCCCTTCACAGAATATAACTACCCACTTTCCCTAGAAAGCAGTAAAAGACCTAAGTGACCAATGCAATAAATTAAATAAAATAAGAAATAAAGTAAAACATACATGTATCCTATGAATATACATGTCATCACCCAACATAAAATAACCACAACGCCCCGTGGGTCAAATCATGTTCTTGTAAGTAGGGGGAAGTAGATCCATGTTTCAAAATGATATTATCAAATAGATATGCTGGATGTAAAGTAGTATTATTCATGCAATTCATACCTAATATAGATTTTTTCATGGGAACATAAATCACCAAAATCCCCAAATTAAATTGTCCAAACAATCCTCCATTCCAATCACTACGAGGTAACAAGAACACACCACACTCTTCACTTTTTCTTTCTCAAGATCAAACCTCTGTGCTTTCAAAGATCTGTTGTAATGGAACTGCAAGGAATTAAAATACATTATTGAAAGAAAGATGTAGGTTGAAGTGGAGGAAATTTATGTATAATCTTAAGGAAAGTACTATTGTTATTATAGAATACCTATAAAAACAAAGAATAAGAGATATAATATATGATATAAGTGATGAAAAATATCTATTTGTAGCACTAGATTCAAAAGTGTAAGACTGGAAAATCATATTTAACAATTAAATGGATAGATTTTCTTGAGGATATATTTGTTTGTTTCTTTTAATTATGTTTTTAGCCTCAATCAAAATCTCATTATGTAAATATCATCTTTCTCAATTAATTATTTTCCAAAAATAAAAATACTTATAAATTGTGTCGAGAATGTCATCTGTCTCAATTAACCAAATAGAATTAGGAGGGAGTGCATTAAAGATGAAATAAAACTCAATTTTTATCCCACCCGATAAGAAAAGTTTATTAGAGGACACGATTTCTGATCAAATAGAATATATCATAGCATAAAAAAATTAAAAAAGGGATATGTACTATAAGAAACAAAACTATTAGAAGAAAAAAACATAATAGTAAAATCTAATTCATATTTTTATTACAAGTTCCTTATTTCTTATCACCAATTTAAACCATTTCCATATCAGAGATAAAATTCTTAACTCTATCCAATAAAGGGATGATAAACAAGGTAAAACAAAATGGGACAAGCAAAGTTCCATGTCTATGATAGAGTTGTATGTGTCATTATAGTTTACCTATACCATGATAATGTTATCATCCCGTTTCTTGCTAGAATCTAACATACAATCCCTTTTTAGATCCTTTAAAACATAAAAGTATTAATTTTCATAGTCGTTAATCTATTGGAGTTATTTTTTAATGATCCATTATTAGGGCATGAATTCCTCCTACAATCACATCTATAACTAAGATGTGAACCAAGTGTCTTGTTATGAAGTGACCATATATAGTACCTCATATAATCAGAAAATATAATTTATTTATAAGCATCCAAATCCATCTACTAAACTCTAACCATGAATAGGGACACAATATTATTACATGATTTAGTCTCAAAACTACAAAACTCTTTACTATGATTGGTAATATGTTCCAATAGTAGATTCTCCAATATAATACCAATCAGTTACTCCATACAATCTTTTCTAGAATAGAGAATATTATACCTTTTTATAGTCCAAGATGAACTGAGTAGCATGTGCTCACCTATTGATGATTCCTGACAAGGGATAATTTCATTATAGCTCAGTATCTATAAAATATCACTATATTAGATTGGTGGAAATAATTAAATCTTTCCTTTATTAGAAGAGTAGTATAAAGTCATTTTGAGTATCAAAGATTTTTGACTACATGTGATAACTAAAAGGGTGAATGATATTTATAGTTTACTACAAGATATTAAAAATATGCATAAATAATAAAATCATAATATTATTAGAGATTAAAATTATTTGTGGTTGAGAAATATTCACATATTATAAAGTTCTTAATTCTTGTAAAAAAACTCTAAGAATCTAAAATTAACCCAAGATGAACCTCCCCAAAGAACTAATAAGAAAAGTGTTACCAATCAAATCAGATTAAATATTTCATACTAAAAATAGATTCATAATTGTAAAAAATAAATCATTAGAACATTTGGATGGTCCTCCACTTCATTCTCATGGAATAATTTATCCCACTACCCTAGTAAATTTATAATTTCTAAGTCCTTTTTATTTGTATGTGTCATACAAAGATCAATGTCTATGAAAAACCCAGTGATATAAAATATAATGAAATTCAAAAATACATTAAGGGTGGATGAGATAACATTTATGAAGAGTAGTTCCCCAGACTAATCCACAAATTATTGTGAATCTATCAAAATAAATCAACGAAATAAATATTGAAAAAGTACCTAAAATGAGAAAGAAGAAAGATTTTTTGTAAAATATTAATCTTGACGGATGTTTGGGCACATGGACATTGATTGTTGGTATAATATATATACTCATATGAGTGGTATAAGAGAATAAGAAAATGAGATAATATTTATAACTAAGAACAAAACTATTGTACAAAATTATTTTTCACATATGAAGAGAAATTTATCTCTTAGAAACATATTTGAAATACTTGATAATTTTTGTGAATATTTCAATGTATATGGTCACTGTTATGAGAAATTTTGGTATGTAGAAACTCAAAATGAGGCATATTTTAATGAAAAGAGGATTACATGATTGAATAAGTGGGGAAAAAATGAAAAATTTCAACCATGAGGTGTAAACTGAAGAAAAATGTAGACAAATACACTCCCAAGTGGTAATTGAAAAGAGATGACCATCATGTGGTTTTAGTATGGAGAATATTCTTCTATTACGGTAGGTAAGGCTACATCATAGACTATTTAAAAATTTTTGAGGGTGTGACTTGATGCTGAAGGATGCTTTTGTTGGTTCCCACTTACCCTTAAAGTGGATTTTAAAAATAAAATAAAAAATGGACTATAGATAGACAATTTAAAAATACACATAAAGATCTACAAATTTTATGATATAAAATTTCAACTGAAAAAGGAAACTATCCAAGAAAGAGATATTAGAATTGGATTAGTAGTTGAAATTTCTGAAGTAGATCCTAAGAGATTTCATAAGGAAACTGAAAAGCAGTTGAAGATGTTTTTTGAATGTGTAATCATGTTGGTCCTGGATCTATCATACGTATTAATTTGATTCCCAGTTAAAATCATTTGATTAGTGGTAAGGGAAAAGATCCAATTTGAACAAGTTCTAAATTAGTTTCTACAAATGGATCCACACCTATGAAAAAGGTTTAACATGATTATAAAGAATGTTTGATCATATAGTCGGATGAGTTATAAAAGGATAAACTGAAAAAACAAAAAACATTGAGAGTTATCTAATTTTTTAAGTAAATATGAAATTTCTAAAAAATAATATACATGTGAAAGAAGAGAAAACCATGTTACCTTAAAAAAAACTTGTTTATAATATGAGAAATAAGAAATTTCAAAGAAAATCAAACACTTTTGAGCTACAAAAAAAGTACTCTAGTGTTGAGAAAAAATCATCAGTCAGTTTTCTAACTTAGTTGATAAACCCACATTAATACCATATGTTTTGATATAAAAAACAATCTAATGGAAATTTCATATAACATGCACTTCCCATATTTATTTTTTTGTAAAGGAAAATAATTTTTTCAAAATGAATCCTTCATATAGCATTGTTATTCTATTATGTCACTCCCAATGCATCCATGAATCTCAGTTGCACAAAGCCCCAATAGAAAATTCTTATTCAATAACTAATAAATTGATTTTGGGAAAACCCCATTAGAATAATATAAAACATTGAATAACTCAATAGATCGTTGTGCAAAAATAGGATGGGATGAATAACCCTTCTTAATTACAGCAAAATCGATGAATAACCCTTCCTTGTCCTAATTATAGAAAACATTGAATATAAAACATTGGATAACCCAAAAATAGAATATGAAACATTGATTTAGGGTTCCCCCATTCCAAATTATAGAAAAATATCTGCCATAAATGATTTATTTCACCATAATTCAGTGAAATCGATGAATAACCCTAAAATAGACACTTCTGAAATCAGAAATTCTACCTCTCTACTCATCTTGCAGATGACATGCAGAGTGAAGAATTTGTGGTGGAGGGGCAAGCGACATATTCTAGGGATTGGGATGGGAGGAGGGGAGAGGTGAGTGACGATGAGCGGGGAGCGGCGAGTAGGGAGCTGAGAGCGGTGAGTGAGGATCTGTGAGCGGTGAGCGGCGAGTGGTGAGTAGGGATTAGCGAACGGAGATAGGGGAGCAGCAAGCAGCGAGTGAGAGTTAGAATGGGAGGAGGGGAGCGCTAGGGGAATGAGAGTGGCGAATAGGGGGTGAGGGGGGATGAGAGCGGTAGCAAGGGGAGGTCGGGTGGAGCAGTGTTATAGGGATGGATAATTGGGGTGTGACCAGATGGGAGAAGGATCCCAATGTCCAGCAGTATTAGGTGTGTACATCCCAAAGGTTCATATGAACCGTTGGTATTGAGGTGGTTTTTCCCAACGGTTTCCCATAACTGTTGGAGAAAACCCAAAATATATTAGTCTATGCCAATGGTTTCACAAAACCATTGGTATAGATTATTTTTCCCAATTGTTATATCAAACTATTGGGAAAGAAGTGTTGGTACAGGTGGTATTTCCACCAGTGATCCATGGTTTATGGTTAAAGTATTAACATTTCGTATGCTAGTTTTTAATACGAATTTTTATGTTATGTTTCAAATATTTTCATATAAAGAATTAATTGGACTTAGTAAGTGATGGGTAGATCTCTCTAAAGCTCCTCAATGCATTGGTAGGTCTAATAAGACAAACTAGTGTCTTGGAAAAAGGCCTTGAAAAAATCTTATTTGTAGTCTTGGAACAAGGCCTTGACTATGTGGTTATGTTGTCTGGCATTATGCATTCCATAATTATGAAATTAAATATTGATATTAAATGTGATTATTTGATTAGTAGAATATACATATGAATATGTAAATGGAATTATTTGATTTATATTTTCCATATTGTACTGAAGTTTATGTTTAAAAGGATTGTGTTTTAGTGTTATACATTTCCTTAAATGTTAATTCTTATTTATGAAAGTTTCCTCTATATTTTTTATCCTTACTGAGAATCTGATATAACCCTGTTATTATGTTTTATTTTTCCCAGAATGTGAAGAATTATATTATGAATGACCTACAGGGATAGGATAAGGGACATGAGTGTGTTTTATGGAGACACGGTGTTGTTTTTTTCAATTCAAAATGTAATTTAAAACTTTTGTATGTATCTAGTACTTCCAAGGCTACTAAACTGGATGGTCTTTTGGGATATGATTCATTGTTTCATGGCAATGTTATTTAATAGTTCACCGACTCTAGGTAACTGGGTTTGGGACGTTATAGTTGGTATCAGAGGAAGTTTAGTACAAATGTTGGAAACTAGATTTTGAAAAACTCTGATTAGAGAACATTACCCTATGATAGACTTTGAGGATTAATATAGAATAAATTACTAGAATTTTGTTAATGTAGAGATTTTGTGAGTTTTCCAAGAAAATACATCCCTGTATGGATAAGAGTATGTATAGGTGGCTCTAGAACCGATATACCTAGGAGTGAAAACTCCGACAAAGAGTTTCGAACTTGACTCGGGGTATCCTGGTTCACGAAAACGGGCCTTGCTGCACTCTTGGTTAAAAAACTCCAAGGGGATATGCTTAGGATAATTCACTTTTTCTTTAAAAACCATTATGAAGGATTTATGAGTAAATAATTCCTCAAAGAAAACATTTTTATTATTATGGATTATATCCATAAACTGTTCAATTTATGTTAAGTGTTTTACAAGTTTGGAATTATGTATTGTGATTCCTAAACTAATATAGTGTATGTTATTGTTTAGAAATGGAACCTAGTGGAAGTAATGGAAACTGTATCAACGCATGAAATCCATGTAGGGATTTTCCTCCTACTCAATATAATTATAGTGGAGATTGTGATGCAACTGGTGCTAAAAATTTATAACCATATTGGCACAACTCACTTGGTTAATGAATAATAACCTTACCCATAAGGATCACCTGTATCAATAATGCTGGGGATCAATGTTAGACCGCTTTATGAGGAAACAATCACCAACATTCAATGGGAATACAATTCCACCTATAGTTGAGAAATGGATAAGTTCCTTAGAGAAAATATTTCATGCTTTGGGGAGTAGCAAAAAGGAAAAAAATTTCATGGCAGTTTATCGCCTCACGGGAGATGCAGATAAATGGTGATCATTAATTCAAAACACAAAGGAGGATGAAGAAGTATCAAATATGGAATGGAGGAAGTTTAAAGTGATTTTATTAGAAAAATGATTTCCTCATGACCATCAAGCAGATATGGAAAAAGAATTTTTGAGTCTGAGGAAAAAGGAGGATGAGAATGTCGCAAAGTATGAGGATAAATTTACAAGGTTAGAAAGTCATGCAGCAGATTATATACGTAACTTAAGGAGTAAGATTGATCGATTATTTTATGAGTTAAAACCATTTATCCATTGAGAATTAGTCTTATAATCCTTCTCATCATATGAAGATATTGTCTCATGTGCTATCAAGATAGAAAAGGAATTCTCTATGTCTTAAGACTTTAAAGAAAAGAAAGATAAGAAGAGGTCTGCTGAACACTCTAGAAATGGAAATAAGGGGAAGAATGAAAAATTTGAATTTCAATCCTGTAGTAAATATGGGAAGGAACACCTCGGTACATTCCTAAAGGTAATGAGAGTATGTTACAAGTGTGGGGAAAAATGTCACCATGCTCGTGATTACATAGGAAAGAAAGAGGCTGTCAATATTTAATGCTACAATTGTAGAGAAATGGGGTATTATGCAAATGAATTTCCTAAGCACCAAGGAAACGTACCTCAAAAAAGGGAAGGGAGAAAGGCCATGCTTATGTGATTACTACATCTACGGTTGAAGCTCTGAATGATGTGGTGGAAGGTAATTTAATGGTTTCCTCAAATTTTTCCAATGCTTTATTTGATTCTGGATCATCGCATTGTTTCACATCTTCCCAGTTTGTTAAGAAAATTAGATATTTCCAATTTGATTTAACAATGGAGTTGTCATTCGAAACTACAAAGTGAAGTATCATTGTAATGAAGTTTTGTCTATCAGTTCCCATTAGGTCATATAAACATGCTTTATCTGCTGATCTCATTGTTATACCCAAGATTGAACATAATATAATCCTCGGTATGGATTGGCTTTTGGACCATGATGAGAAATTTTTTATAAGAATAAGGAGGTTATAGTTTTCAATAATTATAAGGATTACCTTATATTTAGATAAGAAACATCACCATATGATTCTTATCAAGATCCACCCCCAGTAGCTCTACTAAATTAAATTATTGGGGAGGAAGGTAATGAAATAATTGTGCATGAAGAAAGGAATGTTTAAATAGAGGATGTATCTATTGTGAAAGAATATGTTGATGTGTTTTCAGAGGATTTACCAGGTGAAACGCATGACCGATTGTCGCCTAGAGACCAGTCAAAGTTTCGGTGCTCTGCTAATATGTATAGCAGCACTCGGATCAAATACCCGACGATGATACTTTTTAATAGTCGTTTGTTTTTAGTTGATTGTATTTTGATTAGGGGGGTTTGTTTGCAGATCTTAATTGAAATGATTGATTTATTGTAATTGATTTAACAAATTGATAAAGATTTGGGTGAGTTCATTATTAGGGAGTTAAGCTTGTGATATCCTTGAGCTTTGCTTTATATTTCAATTAAATTAACACCCACTTCACAAGTTGATGTCGATTAGAATTCCTAAGTGTTAAAGCTTTAATCCAATCCTTAAATAAAATAGGATTCTAATCTCAATCAGTAATTGTTTATGGTAGTGTATTTATGGTTCCAATAATCCATGGAAACCACATGTTAAACAAAATATTTTATTAATCCATGACATATTAAGTCCAACATACACAATGTTAAATTAACGAATACCCATTGTGAAAATACTCTCAATCACTTAACATCCCTAAATTTTGAATCACCCCAATGAGATATTTACTCAGACATTTGAGTGATTAATAGTCTGGTTATGATGATTATTATGATAAATTAATAATAGAAGAAAAATAAAGGGATTAGAAAAGAGTGGTACGTCGAACACACACACACACGAACAATGATAATAATTAAAAATGGATTTTCAATTGAATGAGGAAGAAAAATAAGGGAAGGGGATTCAAATAAATTTAAACTATTTTAAGAACATTAATATATAACTACATAAGGTGGATGAGAATAATATATATTGAAGAAGAAATTTTCATTAAAACATAATTACAAAAGAAAGGACATAAAAAATTACAACAATGAAGAACATAAAAGTAAATGAAAAAAAGAGAGGAGGAAAGGTCTCTCAAGTGAAAAAATGAGTATGGAAGGTCCTCCCAAGACTTTGGAAAGGCTTTGGTCGTGCCATTATGATCTCCTCTCTTCTGAAATTCCAACCCCTTGCATGGAGAGGAGGGGGATGTATTTATAGCCCAAGGAAGTGGACTGTTTGCATTCCCAATCTGTCCCTCCAATTGGATCGACGATTTGGACATCCATACAACCAAATATCGAGATCTCTTCTTCTTCTTCAAAGTTTACGATAATAATGTTTTACGACCTCTCTCAAAATTTGGAGTCATTTGGACTTAAGGAGAAAACGTTATGGCCTGTTGATTAAACAAAGTTAAACTGTTCATTTGAATCCATGTTTTTTCGATGGCCAAAATGTGAATGGATTTTGGAAAAGTAAGATGCCTTCAAAACCAAATTTTTTATTCAAAAAAGTAGGCCGCCTGTATCTCCTATTTCACACTTCAAAAGATCATCTCAATTTGATGACTATATCATGACATATTCCATTAATACTATACTGATTTTAATTCTCGGCTAGAATGGTGGGATGGACTTCAAAGCTTCATTTGGGAACCTTTTTATTATATTTGGGCCCTAAAATTTTTATCCACGATTCTTTTGGATAATCAAGAACACATGGGGGAGTTTCATAAAATATGGACTTCGGGAATGAGACCAGTAACTCAATCATCTTGGCTGGTCCAGTTTATTCACAAATTCTTTGGGTCATCTTGTGTGGTAAATGTGATCCTTCAAATGGAATAATTGGCCCATCATCCCTTATAATGAAATATTTTATATTGAATTTTTAATCCTACAAAACAAGAACCATACAATTTTAATTAGTATAGTGAGAGTTATAAATAAAATAGTAAACTTATTCAATTAGACTACTTCTAAAAATGCTCAAAAATTATACTTAGTATTAAAACATTAATATTTCACACAAATTATGCACATTTCATATAAAATAAGTAAAGGGAGTATATAATAAGTCATGAAAATATTAATAAAATTAAATCCCCCACACTTAGTTTTGTTCATGTTCTCATGTGCAAAAAATATAAAAAGCATGACAAAATCATTTTCACTAACAAAAAAATATTAATATTTTGTTTTCTCCAATCAGGGGAGGTTTAGACTATTTCAATCATCCATTTTGAATTCCACCACAAGTTGTTATAGAAACAATGTTCCAAAACTAATTAATTTTTTCATGCTCAAATTTAGAAATGGAAAATGTGGACACTCAAAACTAACACCTCTCAAGATGATAAAATTCATTTGTGGAGGTTCACTTTATCACCAACCAAAAGTGAAAATCTTTGAGTTTTAAAGAGATCTCAGCTTCCAATACCTATCCAAAGTGAACAAGAATCAAGAGGTTTTTTTAAGGTGTTTTTCTGTGGCTATGGGACGGTAGGAATATAAAGTCCAAGAGAGAGGAGAAGATGGTTAAAACACCAACATAGAAAAAGCAATGCACATTTTTTTGAAATAAAACATGGAAGAAAATGAAAACACATATTTACAAGGGAATGATTGTGTGAAGAAAGACACAATATAAGAACAAAATATGAAGGTAATGAGAAGATGTAATATTTACAAAACACAAAACTTCTCCTAATAAGAATATAATGCAAGTGATATTTTTTTTGCTTTTCCTTTTTTTCATTTGTTTTTTCGAAAGTTGACCTTGAAACAGATATCACACTCATATCCCAACCCATGATTGATCTCCTCACAACAATAATTGTAATAGTTATAACAAGATCAAAGGTTGATTAAGAGTGATTTTTGACCTATCCAAGACAAAACCCATTTTTTCAATTTTTTTTGATTTTTTTCATCATTTTTTATTTTTTTTGAACACTTGTCAATAACATTTACAAAATTACATAAATGAAAGTACATTACATTCCCCAAAACACACTGAATGACAACCTCTCCCCCATACTTAAATGGATGCTTTCCCTCAAGCAGATGATAACTCATTGAAAATCAATAATAGGGTACCCAAACAATGATATCCATTCCCCCCACACTTAAATTTCAAAAATTATGCAAATAAAATCAATGTTGATATTGGGCGGGAAGAGGTATTGGGCTTGTAATGTGGCTATCAAGGAAAAGGTTTTTATAGGCTCGAAGGGGCTTTCAAAAGTATGATTAATGTAAGGTAAATGGGATGCTATTTGGCTATTATAATTCTCATGTGGTTCACAAAAATGCCCCTATCATATTAATGAACACTAAAGAAGGAAATTTAGCTCGAAGATCCAAAAACTCAAGACTCAAAAATAGAGGTGAATAAACACATTTTGAAAATATGGCCATAGGTGGCCTTGGCATGAAATCTAATGTTGGTTCTCACGGTTGGAGAAAATCATTTTCCAAATCAAAAATTGAGCATTCAAAATTTGTTGGTTTTGACACACTATTCTTTATCCAAAGTCATGATGAAAATACAAACTTTTTGAGAAGGAAACATGCATGTTAACTCCCCAAAAAGGTTGGACAAAATTTCAAAACTCAATGATGAGTAAGCATAACTCTTGTTTTTTTACATTTTTTTAGTGTTCTTTAAAATACACACCCACACAAAAGAGAAAGAGAAAAGGAAAGGGTTTGATGAAGAAAGTGGTAAAAAATGAAAGAGATAGGAAGAATAAGAAAGAGAGAGAGATAGAGAGAGAGATAGAAAAGGGGTTAAAGGGAAAGAGGTGCCCCCCAGTTTGGATTTGGTGGGTTTCCATCTCCATCCAGTGGTGGGTCAACTATAGAAGTTGGGGATCCAATGGAAGTCGAGGTGGTTCCAGGACCGTGGGAAGTTACCTGAAAAAGAAAATTCATTATACATCTAATGAAAAACTAAAAAGAAATTAAAATTTCATAAAAGTAAAAGAAAACATGGGTTGCCTCCCAAGAAGCGATGCATTTATTTTTCTACAGCTAGATAGTTACAGTGGACTACCCATAGTCTGACGGTGCCCATCATATTTTCTCAAGTCCAGTGTGCTTCCAGAATTTTTTTTCTTTGGGAGGCCTGATGATTCGTTGGATAATTTCTTCCAATCCTTGTTGGTGTGCTTGAAATTAAATGGTGGCGGAAAGAGAATATTTATATCCTCACTTTGGTATTCAACCTGAGGAATGATGTTATCCACCAAGTGATGGTTTTCTATGCTTGGAAATTCAGGAAGATGGCTCAATTATGATGGTTCATTTATGTAAGGATCAGATAACACAAAACCACAGTGTGAGATACCAATTGTTTTTGACTCATTTATTTCATCACTTACCAATGTAGATTAATGGGTATCATTGGAGTCATAATACTGAATACAATTTTAAATATCCTTTATTTCAATGTTGTTCACCAAAGAATGATCAATTTAAACCTCACCAGTGATCACTTTATTAATTACGGAACAAATCACACAACCTTCACTCTCATTGGGACAAGATAAACACATTTGTTTAAGGTTAACCTTACATATAAGAGAATTTTTAGAATCACTGATAGGAAATGATGAATGTTGGATAAACTGATATGAATCAACAAATGATAATTCTAGTTCATTTTCCCCATTATTATCCAAGCTGGAGAAGTGGATGTCAGAGGAAAGATGAGATTCTAAAGATTTTTCAAGATCCTTTAGATCAATGGAGTTTTCATTTGTAATGTCAACATAAACTTATCCATTTATGACTTGGTTAATGAGGATGCAATATTAACAAACTCCTCTATCAGTAGAACAATAATGAAAAGATGGAATGTGGTTCAATTGACTCTTAGAAGTGTCCTTGGAAGCATGGATTGAGAATGCAGAGTGATCCTCAGATGGGTATCACATGGCTTGGAAAATGTTGAACTTGACCAGTTGGTCACCGAATTCCATGGATAGGATGCCTGAATGGACATCAATCTTGTTTCTTGCAGTCATGAGGAATGGTCTTCCTAGAATTAGGGGAGATTGAGAAGAGTTCGTCTGACCTTCCATATCAAGGACATATAAATCAGCAGGTAAGATAAGATCATTCAAACGAACATAAACATCCTCAATTATTCCCTTAGGACTGGTTGTGCTTTGATTGGATAACTGAATGACAACACATGTTGGGTTAAAGGTACTTAGACCAAGGTTGGAGAAGATGGATTTAGGCATGACATTAATTGAGGCTCCTAGGTCTATGAGTGCATCATCAAAGTTTGAACTTACAATTTGTCATGGAACCGTAAAGGTCCCTGGATCTTTGCACTTTATGGGAATAGACTGCAGGGTGGAAACATTAGGTGCACAATTATTTAAGAAACTTGGCAAACTTAGGAATTTTTTTGATGGAATATAAGAGAGGAATGTTGACTTCAACACATCTAAACATGTCGATCATTTTAGGATCAGGTTCAAAGAACTTCTTTGGCTTAGAAACATCTTGAAGAAAAGGAATTGGATTCCTAAGTGGAATGGAAGGAGGTGAGGGAATGGATTCAGATTCCTTTTCAAGTTTCTTTTTCTTTTCATTTTCTAGTTCAACATTAAAAGGAGGGTGTTAGGACTTATCTTGAGGCATAGAAATTTGCTTTCCCGATCTAAGTCCAATTTCACTTACATTACCCTTGGGGTTGGGTAATGGTTTAGCTAGAATTTGGGAAGAATTAGATGGTTTCTACTAACTAAGGTGGTATGCTAGTTGACCAATTTGAGTTTCAATGTTCTTGAGGATTGAATGGGTGAAGGGGGAAAGATCTTCCACTTCACTTTCCCATGGTTTCTTGGAATAAGAGTCTTGTCCCGGATTGGGATTAACTTGATTTTGGTTCTTGGGAAATTGATTGTATTGGTTTTGGAATTGGGAAGGCTCACTAGGATAACGGAATCCGGGAGGAGGATTGTTCCTTTGAGGTTGAGGAATAAAAGGATAAGGTTGTTGGAAGTTACCAACACCTTGACCATATTGGAATTGGTTTGGGTTTTTAGGAGGGAGTTTAGGAGGATGAAATATGGGATTACCATACCTACGACCTTGGTTATAGGACGAAGAGAAGGGCTCAGAGTGAGGTTGGTTGAAGTTTCTAACAAACTGACCTGATAGTTGAGGATTGGTGTTCCGCTGAGCATATGCTGCATTGAGATCCATTGGTCCAGATGAATCAGATTGATCCTCTTGAAGTTGTGGACATGTGTCTGTTGGATAAGATGGAGAGTTGCAGATTCCACAGTTTTTGACAGGTCCAGGAAACATTGATTTTGGAGAAGACGAGGTTGGGGATTTGGTAGCCAAATATAGTTGTCGCACAAGACCTGTAAGTTCACTCATCCACTCGGTCATCTTGTTCAGCTAAATTGATTGATTATCTTGGGCTTGTTTGACTTGAGCATGTTCTTGAGTATAGAATTGGTGTGTGTTTTCAGCCATGTTACTTATGAGATCTCTTGCAGCTATAGGAGTTTTATCAACAAGAGCACCACAACTTGCGGCATCTATGAGAGTTATCTCCATATCCAATAACCCCTCATAGAAGTATTGGATCAAGATTTGGTCTAAGATTTGATGGTGTGGACAGGTTTCCACAAGATTTTTGAACCTCTCCCGGTATTCATGGAGTGATTCACTTGGGAACTGATAGATACCACTTATTTCATTTCGGATAGAAGCAGTACGAGAAGTTGGAAAGAATTTCTCTAAGAAGAGTTGCTTCATGTCATTCCATGTGGTTATGGAACCAGGAGGTAGGTAGTAAAGCCATGACATAGTAGTGTCAGCTTGGGAGAAAGGGAATGTTCGATGCTTGATTTTTTCTTCAGAAACCCCTTGAGGCTTCATGGTAGAGCACACTACATGAAACTCTTTAGGGTGGAGACATGGATCCTCACCGGCTATCCCATGGAAATGAGGGAGAAGATGAATCAAACCCGATTTGAGTTCGAAGTCAGCTTCTATGTTTGGATATTATATAAAAAGACATTGGTAATTCATATCTTGGGCAGCAAGTTGTTTTAGTGTTTGTTCCCTATGATTGGCCATTTCTAATTCAACTGGTTAGAAAAGGACTGGTTCTTGAATTATTTGATTATCTCTTATGTTCCTCCTAAGTTGGAGAAGTGTTCGCTCAATTTCATGGTCAAAAAAATCAGAGGGATTGTTTTGGAGGCTACGAGGCATTCAGAGAGATTTTGAAAGAAAGAGGAAGACAAGTTTTTCTTTGTATTTTTTTTCAGTTTATGATTTTTATGAGAAGATGAGTTTTTATTTGTGTTTTTTCAATTTTTTTTACATTTTGTTTTTTTTTGGTTTTTTATTAAAATAACTAGAAACTAATGTCTACTTAAAGCACCATCCCTGGAAACGGTTCCATTTTAAACACACGGCCGATTGTCTCCTATCGACCGGTCAATGTTCCGATGCTCTTCTAATTTGTATAGCTGCACTCGGGTCGAATCCTCAGCGATGATACTTTGTAATAGTCATTTGTTTTTAGTTGATTGTATTTTGATTAGGGGAGTTTGTTTGCAGAGCTTAATTGAAATGATTGATTTACTATAATTGATTTAACAAATTGAAAAATATTGGGGTGAGTTTATTATTAGGGAGTTAAGCTTGTGATATCCTCGAGCATTGCTTTATATTGCATTTAAATTAACACTCACTTCACAAGTCGATGTCGATTAGAATTCCCAAGTGTTAAAGCTTTAATCCATGCCTTAACTTAACTAGGATTCTAATCTCAATCAGTAATTGTTTATGGTAGTGTATTTATGGTTCCAATAATTCATGTATGCCATATGTTAAACAAAATATGTCATTAATCCATGACATATTAAGTCCAACTTACACAATGTTAAATTAACAAATACTCATCGAGCAAATACTCTCAATCACTTAACATAACTAAATTTTGACTCACCCCAATGAGATATTTACTTAGAAATTTGAGTTTTTGATAGTCTGGTTATGATGATTATGATGATAAATTAAGAATAGAAGAAAAAGAACGGGATTAGAAAAGAGTGGTACGTCGAACACACACACACAAATAATGATGATAATTAAAAATGGATTTTCAATTGAATGAGGAATTAAAAGAAAAGAAAAGGATTCAACTGAATTTAAACTATTTTAAGAAAATTAATATTAAACTACAGAAGGTGGATGAGAATAAGAGATATTGAAGAATAAATTTTCATTAAAATATATTTACAAAAGAAAGGACTTACAAAATTACAACAATAAAGAACATAAAATTAAATGAAAACAAAAGGAGAAGGAAAGGTCTCTCAATTGAAAAATTGAGTATGGAAGGTCCTCCCAAGTCTTTGGAAAGTATTTGGTGATGCCAATATGATCTCATATCTTCTGAAATTCCAACCCCTTGAATGGAGAGGAGGGGGATGTATTTATATCCCAAGGAAGTTGACTGTTTGCATTCCCCATCTGTCCCTCCTCTTGGATTGATGATTTGGACATCCAGACAGCTGAATCTTGAGTTCTCTCCTTCCTTAAAGATGAAGATAATAATTTTTTCTGACCTATCTCAAAATTTTGAGTCATTTGGACTTACGGAGAAAACTTTATGGCCAGTTGATTAAACAAATTTAAACTATCCATTTAAATCCATGCTTTTTCGATGGCCAAAATGTGAATGGATTTTGGAATAGTAATATGCCTTCAAAACTGAATTATTTCTTCAACAAAGTAGTCAAAATATATCTCCTATTTCACACTGCAAAATATCATCTCTAGTTGATGATTATATAAGTAGATATGTCATTAATACTATACTTATTTTAATTCCCGGCTAGAATGGGGGGTTGGACTTCAGAGCTTTATTTGGGGCCCTTTTTATTGGAGTTGGGCCCTGAATGTTTTTTCCATGATGATTTTGGATAATCAAGAAGTCATGGGGGTGTTTCATAAAATATGGTCTTCGGTAGTGAGAACAGTAACTTAATCATCTTGGCTGGTCCAGTTTATTCACAAATTCTTTGGGTCATCTTGTGTGGTAAATGTGATCCTTCAAATGGCAGAATTGGCCCATGATCCCTTCTAATGAAATGTTGTATATTAAATTAGGAATCCTAAAAATTAATAACCACACAATTTTAATTAGTAGAGTGAGAGTTATAAATAAAATAGTAAACTAACTCAATTGGACTACTTCTAAAAATGCTCAAAAATTATACTTAGTATTAAAACATTAATATTTCACACAAATTATGCACATTTTATATAAAATAAGTAAAGGGAGTATATAATAAGTCATGAAAATATTAATAATATCACCAAGAAATCTTCTATAATGAGAAATTGAGTTTTCCATTGATTTAATTACTAGTTCAAGGACCATATTGAAGATACCTTATAGAATGGCCACTGTGGAATTAGTGGAACAAAAGAAAAAACTAGAGGAATTGAGTAATAAAAGATTTATTCACTCTGTTGTTTCTCCATGGGGAGCTTGTATTCTTTTTTTTTAAGAAGAATGATGGATCTATGAGGTTTTGTATTGACTACAGGGAGATCAATGCTATAAAAATAAAGAACAAGCATCCCCTACCTAGAATTGATGATTTATTTGATCAAATTCATGGAGCTCAATATTTTTCAAAGATTTATGATAGATTTGGATATCATCAGTTGTGCATGAAGAAGGAATACATTCCAAAGACAACATTTCGAACCAGGTATGGGCATTACGAGTTATAGTAATTCCTTTTGGACTGACTAATGCACCCTCTGTTTTCATGGGACTAGTAAAGCTGGATATAGAAATAATCATGGAAGGTGAAACATCAATACTTTTTCAAATGATTGCCAATACATATTTACTAGAAAGGATAAAAAGTTCACAGACTAATGATGAGAAGTTTCAAAAGAAAATTAAAGCTGTGAATGATGGGAGATTAATCGAATTTGTATATGAAGATGGAATTTTGAAATTTGGGAAAAGACTATGTGTTCCTGATATACCTGATCTAAAAGGGGAACTGTTGGATGATTCTCATAGCTCCAATTTCCCTATACACCCTAGTAGCACTAAGATGTATAGATATTTGAAGGAACATTTTTTGTGGGACAACATGAAGAGGGATATTGCTGACTATGTGTCAAGATTTATGGTTTTTCAATAGGTGAAGGCTAGAAGACAACATCCTGGTGAAGTCGTGCAACCTCTTCCCATAACTGAGTGGAAATGTGATGATATTATTATGGACTATTTCCTGGTGATACCAAAGACTCCTAGAAGGAATGATGCAATAAGGTTCATTGTTGATCGTCTTACCAATTCAACACAATTTCATGCTATAAGAGAATATTTAACACTCGAACAATTAGCAGGATTATATATTAATGAAGTTGTAAGACTTCATAGTGTACCCCTATCGATTGTTTCTGATTGTGATCCCCATTTTACATCAAGATTCTGGATAAGTATTCAGAAAGCCTTGGATACTAAACTTCATTTGAGCACTGCCTACCACCCTCAAACTGATGGACAATCACAACAGACTATTAAAACCTTAGAAGACATGTTGAGATCCTTCTCACTTTACTTTCAAGGTATGTGGGATCAGTATTTACCTCGGGTAAAATTTTCCTATAATAATAGCTTCCATTCAAGTATTCAGATGGCACCATATGAAGTGTTATATGGAAAGGGATGTCGCACACCAACTTGTTGGGATGATATTAGTGAAAGAAAACTTGTAGTCCCAAAACTTGTTGATGAAAAAATTGAAAAGGTGAAGATTATCCAACCCACATCAAAGCATCTCAAAGTAGGAAAAAGAGATATGTCGATAATCGAAGGAAATATATGGAATTTCAAGTAGGAGTTCATACTTTATTGTAGATATCTCCTTGTAAGGGTGTTATAAGATTCTGTAAGAAGGGTAAATTAAGTACAAGATACATCGGGCCTTTCAAAATTCTAGAACGAATTGGGGTTACAACTTACCGTTTGGCAATATTGCCAAGTCTCTCCAAAGTCCATGATGTGTTCCACGTATCATTGTTTAGAAAATACCTGCCTGACCCAATGCATGTACTCACCTATGAAGAATTAGAAATGGAACCCGATCTGTCTTATTACGAAGAGCCAATCAGAGTTCTTCATACTAGAGAACAACTGTTGAGAAACCGGACAACTCATCTAGAAAAAGTTCTTTGGAGAAACCACAAGATGGAAGAGGCAACGTGGGAACCTAAGGAAATTATGATAAATAACCACCCAAATATTTTTATGCAATAATATTCTAGAAATTTTTAAGACTAAATTATTTAAAGTAGGGGAGAATATAACACCCCAAGCTTCCACGGTATGTTTCTGTTTGAATAATAAAATATCTTGCGTTGTACGTAACTTCGAGTTCTAGCACACCATGACCAATCAAACAAGCTGTTATGTATAGTAATACCCACATTTTAAAATTGTATAAATTTTATTTTTCAAAATAGACATCATTTTTGGATTCAGAATATCAAAATTAGCTTAGGGTGAATTTTTTGTATTTTTCTGAATATTTCAATTTTTGATGAATAGTGAAGAAATAATGTGTTATTGTTTAAAACCAACTTTTTATTGCAATAATGATTTATTTTATTTAAGTTTATTTTATGTAAAAATAAATACAAAATACCTATATTAGTTCAATGTAATTTATTAGAGTCATTTTATAATAAGATTAAATGTATAAAATTTTATTGAACTTTTTAACGTCTTTTATCCACCTTCTAGGAACATTTTAGAATTTGCCTAAAACATAATTTTACCACTTATGTGAATTGAATTTCAAAAATACAAGAGACATGGTTGACATTAGTTAGTAAAATGGGTTCAATAGGATGGAAATAAATTTTTGTGAATAGTAACTTTTGGATTTTATTTACCACAGTAAAAAGTAAATAGGGCAATTAAATGTAAAAATGATATTATAATTACCCTAACACGTGTCCTAATTCTATTGGGTAAGTTTATTTCTACCAAAATCGAACTTAGGAATAAAATATGATCCCCTTTGATCCACTTGGATTATATTAGGACATTTATTATTATTTTATTTAAAGAAGAGTTAAAAGTGTTAAATTAAAATTTTAATAAATAAAAATATTTAATATAGAGTTATACATAAGATAATTTTGACTATAAATATTAATTAGAAATATAAAAATATTTCCAACATCATGGAATTTTATTTATAATTTTTAGCCATTGAATAATTAAATTTATTTGTGACACAATAATGATGCAGTAATTACCTTATTAATGAATGATTTAAATAATTTATATTATAAATATCCAAATAAATGTAAATTGAGACTTTTGATATATTACACTAATTTTCAAGGTTAATATGACATGTTAAAATTGATTTAATTTATTTAGTTCAAAGTAATCATGTTATTTTGACTTTCACAAAAACTAAAAACTAAATATTGTCAAAATTGACATAAATGTGTTATTAAAACATATACTATGTTATTAGAGCCCGAATGGCCCGAAGGCCTTATTTTTATTTTATTATGGATAATACCAATTTTAAGGGTTGATGGGGATCCTGTACATGACCTGTAAGCCCAAGAAACCAGGCCTGAATAACTCGCAATACATGACCCGAAGTCCCAGAGGCATACCATGCCCAATACATGACCCGTAGGCCCTGCCCACATGAACTGCCCCTCCCCAGCTTCTGCGTCATTGATCACCTAGATCCCCACCTTGAAAAGTGGCACGGTGCCTGTTCCTGATGGCGGCTACCATACCCTCTCATTTCCCCATATGTTTATTAACCATGTAATATAAAAATACAAGAATACATTGAAAAAATTAAACTATTTATTTAAGAGTCAAATCTAAAAGATAAGGTTAATATGGTTACCTAAACTTTTCTAAAACCAATTTTTTGAGAGGATTTTTACCCATCCTCACCTTATCATCGAAATAAATCCATTTTCAGCCATTATAAATCGAATATGATTTTAAAATAAAATAATATTTTAAGCTTTTCCTAAAGTGACCCTCACATCTCTTATAAAAGGGTACCTCACCTTATCTCAAAATCACACCTCCAAATCCATTTTTCTCAGACAAACCCTAGTCAAATATCCTATCAACTACCCTCAATTCAACTTATTGGCCTTACTTTTATCATAAATCCAACCTATGAAGCCCTTTGTTCAAATCAAAAGGAAGAACCCGAAGAAAAGGTAATTATTTCATCACCTCTATTAAGTTCATTTCTTCTTCCACTTACTCTTTCTTTGTTGTTTCCATACCAAAATAATAAATCCAGTAATATCTAAATATTTTAATTTTATTATAAATATGATACAACCATATTCATTATTCTATCCATCCTATGAATGAAAAAGTCACCATACGTGGGTATGTACGGATTATCGTCTCCACGTCGTGGTGTAGTTTGTTATTCGACACTTCATTATTTTGATGGGTATAATAATGATTATAATTTATTTAAATATTAAATATAACATGTTAATGATTTTTTATATTTGGAATACCAACCATCTATATATGATTTCACCATCAATAGAATGGTACTGTCGCTCGTGTGTACGTACGGATTAACGTCTCCATGAATGCGATAAAATTAATTCCCCATTGTAAACATTCAAGAATAATTTTCATTTTATGATTAAAAATAATGTTTAATAACTTAATATCATTATGGATATTAATCAAATACATCATGTCTATAACAAACATGACTTACGTAACAAAACATATAAATGAAAATGAATCAGTCAACACCCAAAACAATGATACTACTAAAATATTATTAACAAATCAATATTAGAAGATCATATATGATATCATATTTATGTATGTGGTTCTTTAATAATTTAATAAAAAATATTTAAGTATTATACATGATGTTAACATAACCTTGACCAAGGAAAAGTACAAGGTAAGGGTTAATTTTATAATATCTTTATTTATCCGAGGTTGTTTAAATGTAAGTATCTATTGGGAGTTCTTTATCATCCCCATCCATGTTTCTTAAAAATGTATTTAATTTTTTTTACTATTTTGTATAATATGGGTAAAAGTAATTTATACCCCTATATTACTTTCTATAATTTTTTTTGAAAGGAATCATTCTATTAGTTTACAAACATGGTACTTTATGACCTTTTCGACAAATTAAGGTAAGAATGTTTTTTTAACTTATACGGAAGGTGAGTCTATTCTCCGCCATTATAACACCTTCGAATCTTCCCTTAAAACTTTATATTAATATTTTAAAAATAAATGTATTCTTTTATAATTATGTGACTTTTAATTGATTTCAAAATTTCTGTTAAATAGTTTTTATTTCATCTATATCAACATCCTTTGATGGATTTTACCCTTGTTTGATGTTGATTTATTATGATACAATTTTCCATATTGTATTGAAGGTTTTTTGATATGTTTGAATGTGGATGTGTTATTTTTATACCATTCATGGTTTATGGTTAAAGTATTAACATTTTTTATGCTATTTTTTAATACGAATATCTATGTTATGTTTCAAATATTTTCATATGAGAAATGCATTGGACTTAGTAAGTGACGGGTGGAGCCCTCTATAGCTCCTCGATGCATCGGTAGGTCTCATGAGACAAACTAGTTTCTTGGAACAAGGCCTTGAAAAAATCTTATTTGTAGTATTGGCAGGAGGCCTTGACTATGTGGTTATGATGTCTGACATTATGCATTCCATCATTATGAAATTAGCTATTGATATTACATTTTATTATTCAACTATTAGAATATCCATGTGAAAAATTAAATGGAATTATTTGATTTATATTTTCCATATTATTATGATGTTTATGTTTAAAAGGCTTGTGTTTTAGTCTTATACATTGCCTTAAATGTTTATGCCTATTTAGGGAAGTTTTTGCTATATTACTATCCATATTGGGCATCTGAGCTCACCCATTTCTTATGTTTTATTTTTTCAAGGATGTGAATAGTATATTATGACTAACCTGTAGGGATAGGATAAGGGATATGCGTGTGTTCTATGGAGACACAATGTTGTTTTTTTCAATTCGTAACGTAATGTAAAATTTAAGTATGTATATAGTACTTCCAAGTCTACTAAAATGATCAGTATATCAGGACATGATTCCTTGTATCATGCCAATTTTATGTAATAATGCACCAACTCATTGTAATTGGGTTTGATGTGTTACAAAAGGTATTATTCCAGTACTATGCAGGCGGTGACGTAGGCATGGTGATGTAGGCAAGATGATGCAGGCTCGATGCTGCAATAGGCATTCAGTCCATGTTATATGGGTTCATGCCCAATGGGACTACATGACATGTATTAAATAAATAAGCCTTTATAGGTGGGTTATCCCCTTGGAGGGGGGCTATGGTATGCCTTTCCGGCCTATGTGTTGGGTTTCTGTGTGTGTGTTTGAATGTAATTGTACCTCCAATGTCACGAACTAGATACAATCACCTTCAAAACGGCAGCTGAACTGGTCTGCAGCAAGACCCAAAGGGTGTTCCCAATCCCCATGCGTTGGAAGTAGTGCTCGGGTATCGTATATGTGTGTTTGGGAACCATTTACCTGAGTTCAGAAATATAAGACAAATAAATATAATAAATAAATTGAATCTGAAAATTTACCCCAAACAAGCCTTTAATAAAATTCAGAATTGGGAAACAAGGTTCATACAAAGCCCAAATACTACAAAAAAAAGGATAAATAAAAAATGGAAAGCCCAAGAACCATCTCAAGGCATGGGGAAACACCCTCAAGCCATCTCCATAATACCACACCATGAAGGACCCCCAGAAACCCGGACCACTAGTGGTAAGAGCTTTACCCAAACCTACAAAAAAATTACCAAGTGTACTTACACCCAAAGGTGTAAGTAGGGTGTGATCCAAATACCAGTATGATTCCACCACAAAAAGATTCCATGTGATAATAATTATAAGGCCAAAAATCTTGGAGGTTTTGTAAACAAGAAATGCTAGTAAAAATGTTCAAGAAATGCAACTTTAAATAAAATCAGTTTTCAAGTGGGCTATTTTAAAGAATCAACACTTTTAAATAAAATGAAAAATCTACTGAATTTCTCAATCAAACACATTGTATGCTAAATATGATTGTAAAATTTCCAATGAGCACTAGAAATGAGAAAACCCATAAGCACTAGTGTATTGTGGGTTCCAGGTACCTCGTATCTCTGTGAAAGTAACCATACAAATATTTGTTCTTGTTCACACGAGCCATGAGTAGAGATCATACCCATAAACTAGTGGTCCCCCAACATCATAATAATCATAGTTTATTTAGTGTTTTCATCTTCAAACTTTCTACGTGAAACAGGGTCCAAACCCCACAGGATCACTATCATACTAGTACATGTACTCCCACCTAGATACCCGAGTTTTCCCTCTTGTGCTAAAACAAGTTCCACAAGCCATAAAATAGCATTTTCACATTCAAATACCATTTCCAAATCACACACACCGAAAATCCCACACACATGTCACATAATTTCTTTTTTCATTCAAATTCATTTTGAAACGATACTCACAACCAAATAGCCCACAATGCATTTTACATCTCTTTCTAACTTCAATAAATTCTTTAAACAATTTTATAAAACATTTACAAGATAGTGAACATCACATAATAGCCCTTTCACATTAAAATGAACCATTTAATATGTAAACTCCTACCAAAATAGTTTTCCAACATATTTTCACCTCTTATATAAATCAAGAAACCATTTAAAACCTTTATAAAACAATTACAAAGAGTGTAACCAAGATTTGCACATAAAATCATTCTAAAAATCCAATTGTGAAAGAAAATTAATGCCAATATAACTTAAAAACATAATTATAATCCCTATAAACATTTAATAAAACCATTTCATGAACCATAAAATAGCCAAAAGTGGTACATCATGGAATACACAAGATAAACAAACATTTTTACACGAAAATGATACATTAAAATTAACCACTCAACCAATGCTAAAAAAATAGTCTTAAAACCACACACAACATATTAAGAACATTATAAATAAATAAATCAAGCAAGAAAAGTCATCAAGAAATGCTAACACAAGGAATCACCTACCACAAATGTCCAAAACACCAAATTCTTGTGTGAAAGTTCACCTGCACCATCGCCGCACCACAAGGGAGTTAAATAAAACATAAAGCCACAATATTAGACCAATAAACCCAAGAAAAAGCCCTAGGTTCGAATACCTACTTTCTAGAAATTAGTAACTTCATGAAAATATGGATGAAACGCTAAGAAAAGTGAAGAAACCCTAAGAAAATGGGAGATGGAAGGAAGGAAACCCACTTACTTGAGATATCTAGAATACAACGCCCCAAATACACCAGTAGTTGAATTTACAAATAGAAAAAAATGAATGTGAGGTTATAATAAGGATGAGTATTTTATATGGGAAATGAAATTGAGAGAATATATAAAAAATTAAGGATTTGTTAAAGAAATTATTTACCTCTTCAAATTTGCATGATTTGAGAAACCTAGAGAGGTTTTTCCCTAATTCTCTATGAATATGATCTCCAAGGAGGGGGAAAAGAGAATGGGGGTGCGCCTTGGGTAAGTGGGGTCATGTGAGAGTTGGAATCATAGAAAAAAAATAAAACATGAATGATATATTAACAAATTATTTTTTTAAAGCGGGAAATGGGCTTATGGGCTGGCCCAATACCTTAATAAAAACCCAAATCCATCATGATTATGGATGCCTATGAGGTCCAAATGGATATGGTGATTTTAATATATTATGGGATGCTAATTGGAAAGTGGAATCAGTTTAAAATGTTGAAAAATGAAGGAGTTGTAAAAAAAAAAAAATTTAAAACAAGAAATGGGCTCACGGTTTGGCCCAAATCATGAAAACACACCCTTTTCTCCAAAAATACATGGAAAACCCCAAAAAAAATAAATAATAGTAATTAAATGAAAAATAAATTTAAAATAAGTCATGTATGTGACAATTCTCCCCACCATAAAACTTTCCTCCCTCGGAAAGCCACAATAAGGCTAAAAGAAAAAAACCATACCCAACCGAAAGGCCAAAATGGACTCCTTTTTCATGTTTTTCTGATCCCCAAAAGGCCAAAACACCTCCAATTGATCAATAAAGGAAGGAATAATATCACCATATAAAACACACACCACTTCCTAAAACAATAAAGCATATTCAAACTACATCCCAAAACGAAACACCTCAAACACTATCCAAACACGACTCAACCGACTTACCTGGAATGAACAACGAAAATGAACGAGGTCACCACATTCTTACTTCAACAAAACTATTGGGTGCACTCCAATCAAAATTTTTACCCAAGGAGGAAGTTGGAGGTTAAATAACTCCAAACAAGACTACCTATTTCCAGACCAACACTAGGGACAAAACCAAGATACTGATATGGGGAGACACAAATAGACTCCCCACCATAAGAGGCAACTCAATTTTTTTTAAAAATAGATCCAGGAAACTAACAAGGGGAGCCCCAAACAGACTCCTGGAATAAGGGGTAGACTTTCATTAGTCTTTTCAAAAAGAACTTACATGATACTCATAGTGGGTCTCCCCACCACAAGAACCAACCATCTTAACTGACTAGCATTGGCCGACATGAAAAGACCCCAAAATTTAAAGAGTTGGTACGACCGCACGATTAGTCTGCATTGTTTCGGAAACTATGTGCTAGCCTTGTGGAGCATTCTGTCAAAAGGGAAATCTTCACATGGTTACATGGTCCTAGGTGCATGGTTGTGTAGAGACTGTGTGATAACTATTGTCTCGTATTGCATGGTTTCATAGTTTGGTGCACGGTTACTACTAACCATACGCAAATCATGCTATTCAATCTTCTTGGACCAAATTTTATACTTTTCTATAAAAAGTAAAAGGAAACCCAATGGAATAACATGAAATCTGGATATAACATAGAATCAAGGTCTTCCCAACTCTACCAACGGGCATGAATAACTGGAATAAGACAACAACACTGGAGGTTTAAAATATTCTCATCTATCATTTTGAGGATAAGACTTTGACCAACGGTTTGAATGACTCCGGGATTTCCCCAAACTACACGCCAGCTTCACTCCAGGACCTATGGATAGAGATCATATGATTGAAGCATCTATGGCCTTGCAGTCAGGCGTTAGAAACCCCAGAACGGAACTTCTACTTCTAGTTCCACAAATAATTACATTGTGATCACAGATGGGCTCAATGAGACATGAAACACTTCAAACTCACTTTATCCTAACCCATAATTTTACCAAAACAAGGGATTAGAGTATTCACACACATCACTCCTTGTTTCTTCAGATGGGAAACAATAGAATTAATGGACACATAAAAACACCTTCCTCTAGAACATATAATTTTAGAATTCCTTGAATGGAGACACGCATCTGACAAAATAGAAACTCTCATAAGATTGAATAACATTAACCTTTAATGTTAAGACCCGTAATTTACGTGGAATTTTTTTCTTAAATAAATTTTAATTTTATTAGTCCGTGAAATTTAACAGCGCATGATTCTGAGGCCCGGTGTGTCCAAAATCAATTTATGAAGTTTTGTTCGGGTACGTTCAGTAAACGTACGAGTGGGTTTTTATAAATTTTGAACTGGTGCTCAGAATTGAAATCTAAGGGCACCGTTGAACTTTCAGCACCGATATTCGCTTAAGGAGACTTTCACTTCGACGGTAGTGGGTCGAGAATAAAAGATAGTTTTGGGTTTTTCACGGAAATTAATAAAAATAAAATGAACTACACTTTATTTTATTTTTTTGAGCCACCATGGGGATGTTGGGAGGTAGGACCCACTAGAACTATAACCTACATGTGGAGGTTGGAAGTGGGGACCACCAGGCCATAACCTCCCATGAGAGGTTAAGGTGGTGGGGACCACCACACCTCAACCTCCCGTGAGAGGTTGATGCGGTGGGGACCACCCGAGACCACATAACCTCCCAATTTGAATATTAGGGGTGGTGACCACCCGAACCCTATTAAATGGGAGGAGAGGAAAACCTCACAACCCCCCTCTTTAATGTGGAGGATCCTCTTGAGCTTCCTCAACATTAATGTTCCCAACACACCAAATTAATGGTGCCAAATCCTCCCCTTTAATTTTAATGTTCCAACCAAGTGTTTATTTTTTTCTTTTTGAATTATTGCCAACGAAATTATAGATATTATAATCTATTGTTCGGAACAACATTTCACTGGGGTGTTTTGATAGGAGGATTATTGGGAGAAAGCTCCCAATGAAGAATACTCCACTGATGAATAACATCGATGAGGAATGCCTTTGACTACGAAGAACGCCAACCTTATTTGACTTCTTCCTTAGATCTTCCATTGATGTGGGACGCCTTCGATGATCGACCATCCCTCCTCATCATAGTCAATGAACCGATGCACAAGCTCAGGGTTGGAAGTGTACTACGGACGTGAAAAACGATGGTAACTCTCTCTTCTTCCCTGTGACTCTGTCGGCGACCAAAGATCAATGTAGGGGGTTTATTTGTGTAATATTACATTCCTTATTTTCTTCTTCAGTTGGAAAGGAATCATTGCAGAGGTTGTAAAATTTTAAGTTCACCTTTCTTCTTGCTTGATGAGCCAAATGTTACCACCCTAAACTCGGAGGGTGCAGGACAAACCAACATGGCCCGACCCCTCCACTGTTCTTGTTTGTGATGATATTCGACATGGCGTTGAGGTGACAGGACGACGATGGAAACAGCCATACTACCCATGACCTCCGTGAACCGCGCCGCCCTCGCGGCACTCCGGATGAACCGTCTCTGCAGCCTCGGGCCGAACCACGCCACCCACCAGTTTCCGAGCCGTGCCGGCCGAGCCACCTGCCGGCCCGAGCCGCGCCGGCTTCCGGCTACCCGCCTGCCTCCCGACTGCCCGCCGGCCTCTTGGTTGCCCGCCGACCTTCGGGCTACCCGCCAGTCTCCTAGCTGCCCGCCGGCCTCCCAGATGCCCGCCGACCTCCCGACTGCCCGCCGGCCTCCCGGTCTCCCGAGCTTCCTCCCGGCTCCCGGCCTCCCTAGCAGCCCCTGGCTCATGACCGCCCAGCCTCCCGAGCCACCACTCGGATCTCGGCCAAACTGGAGCCCCGACCAAACCACCAAGCCGATCCGGCCTTCCAAGCCGAACCGGCTGATCCGCGCCGGTCTCCCAGCTGAATCGGGGCCCTGGTCGAACCGGCCTTTAGATCCCCCCCTCGCGACACCCTGGCAGAACCATCCCTAGTCATGCCCTTCGGGCGAAGCTGCACTGGGTCGCGCCCTCACGCTGCTCCGGGCCGAATCAGCCCTGATCTCGAGTCGCACCACCCTCGCGGCCGGCTAGGTTGGGCCTAGTGGTCTGGGCCGAACCCAATGGGATAGCCCACCCAAAAGGCCAGGACAGACCCAACGGGTCAAGACGGGTCCACCCGAACTGGGTCAGCCTAGACTAGGACGGGTCAGGTCAGTCCAACCGGGTCGGACAGGACCCGGGCCCACTACGAACCCTTTATTTCTTTTGGACATATCTTTGGCACCGAACATCTGATTGACGCATCGTCTTTCGTGTTGGGTTTATTTTTCCAAGATAGATATTTTGGATACATAAAATTGGGACTTCATGGCAGTTGATGAATAAGAACTTGGCTTGAGGAGCGAACCCTCCCCGAATCAAGCATGGTCTGTGCGGGAACCCTGTGGCTGGCTGCTTTCGGACTATTGTTCCTGGATCCTGTGTGAGTTTGACAGTTAGGACTACTGTTCCTGGATCCTGTATGGGTTCAACAGCTCTGACTACTATTCTTGGATTTTGTGTGGGTTCGATAGTTCTAACTACTCTTCCTGGAGCCTGTGTGGGTTCGATAGGTCTAACTGTTATTCCTGGATCCTGTATTGGTTCGACAGCTCAGACTACTATTCCTGGATCCAGAGTGGTTTTGACAGTTCTAAATATTATTCATGGATCATGTGTGGGTTCGACAGCTCTGACTACTGTTCCTAGATCCTGTGTGGGTTCAACAGTTCTGACTACTGTTCCTGGATCCTGTGTGGGTTCGACAACTCTGACTACAGTTCTTGGATCCTGTGTGGGTTCGACAGATCTGATTACTGTTCCTGGATCCTCTGTGAGTTTGACCAAATAAATGATTTAGTGGCTACAAATAATCATCTATAACTCTCTACATAAGTTGTATACCTGTGTGAGCTGAGTTAGTAAATTTTGTGTTTTCTTCCTGATTGAGATGGATTACTTGATAACTTAGGGATATGTATGGTCATATACCTAAGTAATGGTTATCCTTTGATTTCATACTTTTTGGTTCATCCTTGTTGGATTTTTGTGAGACCTTGAGGGTATCGGGGTCCATACTGAGTATTGTTATACTCACCCCAGCATGGGCTATGCCCGCACCTTATTGTGTTGGATGCAGATGATGGATAACACTGACTGAGGCTGAGAGTACTAGGATGGGACGGTACCCGGAGATGGACCTTACGACGAGTCGGTACACGGAGGAGTCTGACGGATGTGGAGTGATGAAGAGGATATATGTACCTACCCTTCAGGTAGGAATCCTGGAGGATGACCCAACATCTACTTTTCCTTTCTTCAATTGTACTTGTATTTCTAGTTCCTTGTACATTTTAGTGGGGATTGTATTTTCGACCCCTTTTAATTTTCAGCACTCTTTTGTTATACATTTTACCATGTATTTTACATCTATATGTGTGCTTTGTTTTGTTGTTTTCAGTTTATAAAGGTAATTCCTTCCCAGTTTTAGGGAATTATGCCTTTGGTGCTAGTCCCCAGCCCCTAGCCTATGGAAGGCGGGCTTCGGGTAGTCACGACACAGGCCCTGGGGGACAGGTCGTGAAAAATTGGTATCAAAGGAGTCGGTTCTACCACTGAACATAGGACTCTGATATTTTCTGTGAAGCAATAGTGTTAAGGGTACTGAGTAAGGTTTTCAGTTCAGGGAGACCAGTATTGGTGTGGTAGACAACATATCCATAAACTAGGTCCCTGACTTTTGATTTCCGACTCAGTGCACAAAAACACTAATTGCGTGTGTGTTTTAAAAAAATTTCTTTGTCTTAGCCCACCAGGTATAACTTAGTGACCATTATGCACCTGTTTCTTTTCAGGATGGCCCCACGCAGACATCTATCCAGGGTTCCAGGCTTTGTATGAGATGGCAGACCACCGAGCGATGAGGCCTCGGTGCAGGGCCCTATCACAGCGGAGGCACCGGCGGTACCACTACTCGTTGGGCCACCGATGCCACCAGCCCCAGCAGTAGAGAGTACATGCCACCTGAGCGCGATGTACGAGTTCCGGTGCCAGAGGCCGCCCAGGTTCAGGGGTGAGACGGACCCACAAGGCAGATTAGGATTGGCTGGAGGCTGTAGTGAGAGTCTTCATACTGGTAGGGACACCAGCCGACCTGAAGGTAATCCTTGTCGTGAGTCTCCTTCAGGCAGTAGAAGGCAGGTGGTGGAGCCTGATGCTCCAAGTGCATGATGAGGTGTCGCTTCTCTGGGAAGACATCAAGAGCCTGTTTTGGGCAGAGTTTATCCCAGCGACTCTTCATGCAGTGCACATACATGAGCTACTTCATCTGTAGCAGGGCAGCATGACTGTAGCTCAGTACTCAGTGAGGTTCACCGACATCTCACGCTACTTCACAGATATAGTGTGAAGACCATTCTTCATAGCCTGGACCTTTGAGCAAGGGCTCAGGCAAGAGATCAGGGCTTCAGTGATCTCCCTCAGCATCTGGACGCATGAGGTGGTGTTGGAGAGAGCCCTCCTAGTGGAGAGTTTCCTGGTTGAGCAGTCTCCAGCAACGAGATCCACCATCAGTCGACAAGTAGTGGAGTCTTCTGCAGTTGGCAGTTGATAGTCATCACAGAGTTCCAAGTAGACAAGACCTTCAGGTGGATTACTGCATGACTTAGGATCGGTTGTGTGGGGCATAAGAGACAGAGCCAAACATTCCAAGAGTGGGCAGTATTACTCATGCGGCGGGCAGGGTCACATGGCTCGTGACTGTCCAACCTGTTGTTCGAATTATCAGCATATGTTCGAAGGACTTACCATGCAGATACATAGATTCTATTGAGGCGGTCCGTAGCGAGTATCCGGTCATGGCAGATGAGTTGTTCGAGCAGCTAGTGGTGGGAGATGTTTCGAGGTGTTACCGCTACCACCACCAGAAGGTCCACCCCAACTGCAGGTAGTAGGTGGACATGGGAGAGCTCAAATCCAGGCAGTTGAGGCATATGATCATGGCGCTCCAGAGATTATTCGAGGTATGGTATGTGTCTACTCCACCTTAGTTGTAGTTCTTATAAACATAGGTGCCAGTCACTCTTTCATTGCCACTACCCTCGTTCGGAGCTTGGATATTCTGATGGAGCTGTTGGCTCGATCCTTATGGCTATAGAATCCTATGGGAGTAGATTTTATGATTAATCATTAGTGCCGGTAGTATGAGTTTACTATAGGAGGAGAGAGATTCGGCTGGGGTCTCCTAGTTGCAGCGTTGAGGCCTTACACCGTCATCTTGGGTATGGACTGGTTATCTACAGTCCATGCTTAGATTGACTGTGTTAGGTGAAAAGTGCAGTGTGTCTGCACGGATGGGACCAGGATTACCTTCACCAGTGAGAAGGGAGCCTTTGCAGTGTAGGATGACCTTACACGGAGGACGGATCAACCGATCACTCATCAGTTGGCCATCCTTACCCTCAGAGCAGTTGATGTGGAGAGTCCGAGCTATCCTGTAGTGGTGGACCGATAGGTGGATGTTTTCCCTGATGATGTCTCGGGTCTACCTTCTCGCAGAGAGGTGGATTTATACATTGACATGTACCTCAGGATGGCACCGATATCTACACCAGCATATCGGATGGCTCCCGCGGATCTTCGCTAGCAACGGGTACAAGTTGAGGATTTGTAGGGGAAGGGATTCATCTGACCCAGTGTTTCTCCTTGGGCAGCCCCGATTCTATTCTCCAAGAATGAGGATGGGACCTTGAGGTATTGTTTCAACTACCATCGCCTGAACCAGGTGACCGTGAAGAACAAGTACCCACTCCCAAGGATTGAAAATCTCTTTGATCAGCTGAAGGGATCACGATGGTTCTCATAGATAGACCTCATATCAAGCTATCACCAGCTCAGAGTTCGATATGAGGATGTGTACAATATGACCTTCAGGTGTCGGTACAACCACTACGAGTTCTTGGTTATTCCATTCGGTGTAACCAACACTCCAGAAGTGTTCCTGGGACTCATGAACAGGATTTTCCAGCCATACCGCGATCACTTTGTCGTAGTATTCATCGAAAACATTCTGATCTACTCGACTACTATGGAGGAGAATGCCTACCATTTTCAGGTAGTACTGGACACACTCCGAGAGCACCATCTTTATAGTAAGCTCTGGAAGTGCCAGTTTTGGATCCAGGAGGTTCACTTTTTGGGACATGTCACCTCAGAGGCTGGAGTTGTAGTAGAGCCAATGAATATTGAGGCAGTACATGCTTGGAAGCCACCCAAGAGTGTGATGGAGGTGCGGAGTTTCCTGGGTTTGGTTGGTTATTATTGGAGGTTTGTGCCAGATTTCTCCTGAGTTGCAGCACCACTATCAGCCTTAATGAAGAAGGGGCAACCCTTTGTGTGGTTGGAGAGATGTCAGCAGAGCTTTCAAGAGATGAGGCAGAGGATGACTAGTGCCCCCCATCTTGAGGCTTCCAGAGGAAGGCATTGGGTATGTAGTCTACAAAGAAACATCAGGGACCGGAAATGGATGTGTCTTGATGCAGGAGAAAGAAGAGATCAGATATGGTTCTTGGCAGCTGAAACAACAAGAGAAAAACTACGCTACCCATGACCTGGATTTAGGCGAAGCGACAGAGTAGCTAGCCTCTTTGCAGATATCCTTTATGGATAGAGATGGAACAAATTTCCTACATTCTCTCATAGTCACACCCCCACTCCTTCAGCGAGTCAGGGAGGCAAAACATGGAGAAACTAATGGCGAGACACGACGTGCTCAGATATCTATAGGGCATGCACCTGATGGATTTTTCTGAAGGTGGGGGGCACGTCATCCTCTTCAGAAGACGTACTATGGTACCAGTGTCACTTTAGGAGGAAGTGTTGAGGGAGTTCCACATATCTCCTCTAGCGGTACATCCCATAGTTTCAAAGATATACCAAGATCTCTGATGACAGCACTTGTGGTCGGGAATGAAGAAAGCAGTAGCAGAGTTCATCTCTCGATGCCTCACTTGTTAGAAAGTGAAGGAAGAGCATCAGGTACCCATAGGCTTGGTTCATCCTTTAGAGGTCTAAGAGTGGAAGTGGGATGGGATACCCATGGACTTCGTGACAGGACTTCCACGCACATCTAGGGGTCACGACTCGATTTGGGTGATCGTTGACCCACTCACCAAGTCGGACCACTTCCTACCAATCAGAGAGAATGGTTTAGTAGAGATCTTGGGATGCTTCTATGTGCAGTAGATTGGGAGGCTACATGGAGTACCTTTGATGATTGTCACTGATCTTGACACATGTTTTACTTCCCAGCTATGGAGGCGGTTACAGGAGGATTTCAGGGCACAACTTTGTTTGAGCAGCGCCTTCCATCCTCAGATGGATGGTCAGACTGAGTGGACCATTTAGACCCTCTAGGACATGCTACATTCATGTGTCCTCGACTTCGGTCACAGTTGGGAGGATCACTTACCTTTGGTGGAGTTTTCATAAAACAACATCTATCACTCCACCATTGGGATGGCACCTTTCAAGGCGTTGTACGGGCGACCTTGTAGATCACCTTTGTGCTGGACTGACCCTGGGGAGTCAGCATTAGTGGGAATGGATATGGTATGAGCTACCATGGAGAAGGTGCAGATCATCTAGGGGCGGATGAAGACTGCACAGAGCAGGAAGAGGTCATATGCTGACAGGAGAAGGAGGCCCCTATAGTTCAAGGATGGCGATCACGTCTTTCTACAGGTCTCACCTCGATGAGGTCTATGGAGATTTGGACGAGGAGGCAAGTTATCTCCACGTTTCATCAGACCTTTTTAGGTCCTTAGCAGATTTGCTGAGATGGCTAACCGCTTAGCTCTTCCACCTCAGTTGCACTGGGTGCACGATGTCTTCCACGTATCCCAGCTGAGGAGATACGTGCATGGCCCTTCTCACATCGTCGATCATGGAGAGATGGAAGTCGACGATGGGGTGAATTTTATGGAGGTTCCATTGGAGATTGAGGAATGACAGGAGTAGGTCCTATGTGGATAGTTTATACCTCTGGTACGTGTTCACTGGCAGCACGGGAACCTCCAGGAGAGCTCATGGGAGCGGGAGGCTCAGATGCGTGCTCAGTACCCCTACTGGTTCCCTTAGTTATGAGTTGTGGCTTATGGGTATGTAGATCCCTGAGGTTGGGAAAATGTAAAGACCAGGAATTTCCATGGAAATTTTTTCTTAAATACATGGGAATTTTACGAGTCTGCAAAATTTGACGGTGCATGATTCAGAGACCCGGTGTGTCCAGAATCAATTTCTAAAGTTTTGTTCGGGTACGTTCAAAAAACGTACATGCGGGTTTTTATAACTTTTGAACTGGTGCTCGGAATTGAAATCCAAAGGCATCGTTGAACTCACAGCGCCAGTATTCACTTAAGGAGACTTTCACCTCGATGGCAGTGGGTCGAGAATAAAATATTTTTTTTGGGTTTTTTGCGGAAATTAATAAAAATAAAATGAACTACACTTTATTTTATTTTTTTGATCCACCATGTGGATGTTTGGAGGTAGTAACCACTGGAACTATAACCTCCATGTGGAGGTTGGAAGTGCGGACCACCAGGACATAACCTCCCATGAGAGGTTATGGTGGTGGGGACCACCACACCTCAACCTCCCATGAGAGGTTGATGTGGTGGGGACAACCCGAGACCACATAACCTCCCAAAGTGAATATTAGGGGTAGGGACCACCCAACCCCTATTAAATGGGAGGAGGGGAAAACCTCTCAACCCCCTCTTTAATGTGGAGGATCCTCTTGAGCTTCCACCACATTAATATTGCCAACACACCAAATTAATGGTGCCAAATCCTTCCCTTTAATTTTAATGTGCCAACCAAGTGTTTAGTTTTTCTTTTTGAATTATTTCCAACAAAATAATAGATATTAGAATCTATTATTTGGCACAACTTTTCACTAGGTTGTTTTGAGAGGAGGATTATTTGGAGAAAGCTCCCAACGAAGAACTCTCCACCGACGAAGAATGCCAACGAGGAACGCCTTCGAATATGAAGAATGCCAACCTTCTTCGACTTCTTACTTGCATATTCCACCGACGTGGGAATTCTTTGATGACTGACCTTCCCTCTTCATCGTTGTCAAAAAACCGTTGCACGGGCTTGGGGTTGGAAGAGTGCGGTGGACATGACAAATGATGACAACTCCGTCTTTTTCCCCGCGACTCTTTCGACGACCATTGATCAAGGAAGGGGGTTTATTTGTGTGATATTACTTTCCTTATTTTCTTCTTCAGTTAGAAAGGAATAATTGTGGAGGTTGTAAAATTTGATGTTTATCTTTCTTCTTACTTGATGAGACAAATGTTACCAACCTAAACACGGAGGGTGCGTGAAAAATCAAAATGGCCCGACCCCTCTGTTGTTTATGTTAGTGATGATCTGTGGCATGGAAATGAGGAAACGGGATGACAAAGGCAACAGCCACGCTACCGCAGCCTCCACGAATCGCGCCGCCCCTGCGGTACTCCGATGGACCCTGACCCATCGCCTCGGGCCGAACCACGCCCTCCGCCAGCTTCCGAGCCACACCGGCCACACCGGCCGCACCGCCTGTCAGCCGAGCCCCCCGCCGGCCCGAGCCGCGCCAGCTTCCGGCTGCCCGCTGGCCTGTCGGCTGTCCGCTGGCCTCCCGGCTACCTGCTAGCCTCCCGACCGCCCGCCAGCCTCCCAGATGCCCGCTAGCCACCCTGCCGCCCACCGGCCTCTCGGTCTCCCAAGACGCCTCTCGGCGCCCAGCCACCCGGACTCCCAGCTCTCGGCCCCCCGACCTCCTGAGTAGCCACCCTGCTCCCGGCCGAACATGCACCCTAGCCGAGCCACCAAGCTGCGCCGACCTTCAGAGCCGAACCGACCTAGCCGTTCCAATCTCCCGGCCGAACCGGTGCCCTAGCCGGGCCGGCCTCCCGACCCCCCCTCGCGGCGCCTTGGTCGAACCTTCCCTGGACACACACTCCGGGCCGAGCCACATAGGGCCACACTGTCGTGGCGCTCCGGGCTAAACCATCCCCGAGCCTGGGACGGACCACCCCCGCGGCCTGTTGGGCTGGGCCCAGTGGACCGAACCGAACCCAATGGGCTAGCCCGCGCAATGGGCTGGGCCAGACCCAAAGGGTTAGGATGGGTCGACCTGAACGGGGTCATTCCAGACTAGGAGGGTCGGGTCAGCCCGGCCGGGTCGGACTGGACCCGAGCCCACTACGACCCCTTTATTTCTTTTGGCCATATCTTTGGCACCAGACGTCCGATTGATGAACCGTCTTTCATGTTGTGTTGATTTTGGCAAGATGGTGTTTTTGGATTCATAAACTTGGTACTTCTTGGCAGTTGTTGTATAGACACTTTGCTTGAGGAGCGGACCCTCCTAGAATCAAGCATGCTTTGTTCGAGAACCCTGTGGTTTGCTGCTCTCTGACTATTGTTCGTGGATCCTGTGTGGGTTCGACAGTTCTGACTACTGTTCCTGGAACCTGTGTGGGTTCAACAGCTCTGACTACTATTCCTAGATCCTCTATGGGTTCGATAGTTCTGACTACTCTTCCTGAATCCTGTGTGGGTTCGATAGTTCTGACTACTGTTCTTGGATCCTATGTGGGTTCAACAACTCTGACTACTGTTCCTGGATCATGTGTGGGTTCTACAGTTATGACTACTCTTCCTGGATCCTGTGGGGGTTCGATAGCTCTGACTATTGTTCCTGGATCCTATGTCAATCCCACAGCTCTGACTACTCTTCCTGGATCCTACTTGGGTTCGACAGAATAGATGATTTAGTGGCTACATCTAATCATCTCTAACTCTCTACATAAGTTGTATACATGTGTGAGATGAGTTAGTAACTTTTCTGTTTTCCTCATGATTGAGATGGATTACTTGATAACTTAGGTATATGTATGGACATATACCTAAGTAATGGTTATCTGTTGATTTCATACTTTGTGGTTTATCCTTGTTGGATTTTGTGAGACCTTGTGGGTCTTGGGGTCCCTACTAAGTATCGTTATACTCATCCCTTCATGGGATATGCTCGAACCTTGTTGTGTTGGATACAGATGATGGACAACGCTGACTGAGCCTGAGAGTACCAGGACGGTACGGTACCCAGAGGTGGACCATATGAAGAGTCAGTACACGGAGGAGTCTGACGAACCTGGACTTCTGAGGAGGCTATCTGTACCTACCCTTCAGGTAGGAATCCCAGAGGACAACCCAACAACTATTTTTAATTTCTTCAGTTGTACTTGTATTTCCAGTTCCTTGTACTTTACTGTTGGTCTTTTATTTTCGACCAATTTTACTTTTCATCACTCTTTTATTATACAGTTTACTTATTTTTAACATCCAGTTGTCTGCTCTATTGTGTTGTATTCAGTTTATAAAGGCAATTCCTTCCCAGTTTTAGGGAATTACGCCTCTGGTGCTAGTTTCCATCCCCTATCCTATGGAAGGAGGGCTTAGGGTAGTCACGGAACGGTCCCCGGGGGATGGGTCGTGACAAATTGGTATCATAGGAGTCAGTTCTACCACTGAAATTAAGACTATGATCTTTTCTGAGAAGAAATAGTGTTAAGGGTACTGAGTGAGGTTTCCAGTTCAGGGAGTCCATTGTTGGTGCGACAGATGACATATTCATACACCAGGACCCTGAGTTCTGATTTCCGACTCAATGTACAAAAACATTGATTGTGTTTGTGTTTTCAGAAGTTCTCTTTGATTCATCTCACCAGGTATAACTTATTGACCATGGCGTACCTGTTTTTTTTTTCAGGATGACCCCATGAAGACAACCAGCCAGCGTTCCAGGCTTTGTACAAGATGGCAGCCCACCGAGCAACGAGGCCTCAGTGCATGGCCCTATCACAGCAGAGGCACCAGCGGTACCACTACCCGTTGGGCCACTAATGCCACCAGACCTAGCAGAAGAGAGTGCACGCCGCCTCAGCGCGTTGCACGAGTTCCAGTTCCAGAGGCCGCCTAGGTTAAGGGGTGAGATGGACCTGAAGGCAGCTGAGGATTGGTGGGAGGCTGTAGTGAGAGTCTTTATACTGGTAGGGACACCAGGAGACCTTATGGTGATCCTTGCTATGAGTCTCATTTAGGAAACAACATGAAGGTGGTGGAGCCTGATGCTCCAAGTGCATGACGAGGTGACGCTAGTCTAGGCATACTACGAGAGCCTATTTCAGGCAAAGTTTATTCGAGTGGCTCTTCACACAGTGCGCATACAAGAGCTACTTCATCTACAGTAGGGCAGCATGACTGTAGCTCAGTACTCAGTGAGGTTCACTTACCTCTCGCGCTACTCCAAAAATATGGTGTGAGACCCATTCTTCAGAGCCCAGACCTTCGAGTAGGGGCTCAAGCAAGAGATCAGGGCTTTGATGATCTCCCCCAGCATCCGGCCGCATGTGGGGGTGATGGAGAGAGCCCTCCTAGTGGAGAGTTTCCTTGCTCAGAAGTCTCCAGTAGTGAGATCCACCACCAGTTGACATGTAGAGGAGTCTTCTACAGCTTTCAGTAGACAGTCTTCATAGAGGTACAAGAGGATCAGACCTTCTGGTGGACGACCGCATGACTCAGGATCAGTTGTGTGGGGTACAAGAGACATAGCTAGACATGCCAGGAGCAGGCAGTGTTACTCATGTGGCGGGAAGGGTAACATGGCTCGTGACTGTCCGACCTGATGTTTGGATGATTGGCAGATGGTCGAAAGACTCCCCAGGCAGAGACAGAGATTCGATCGAGGTGGTCCACAGGGAGCAGGAGGATGTGGCAGAGGAGCTGGTCGAGTAGCTGGAAGTGGGTGACGTTTTGAGGTGTTACCACCATCACTACCAGAAGGTCCACCCCAACCGTAGGGAGTAGGTGGACAGGGGAGAGCTCAGCTCCAGATAGGTGATGCATACGATCATGGCACTCTGGAGATGATTTGAGGTACAGTCTGTGTCTACTCCACCTTAGCTGCTTTTCTTATAGACACAAGTTCCAGTCACTCTTTCATTGCCACTACCCTCGTTTGGAGCTCGAAGATTCCAACAGAGATGTTGGCTCGATCCCTACGCCTAGAGACTTCTACGGGAGAAGATTTGACGATTACACACTAGTGTCGGCAGTATGAGCTTACTCTAAGAGGCGAGAGCTTCAGCTGGGATCTTCTAGTAGCGGCGTCGAGGCCTTACGACGTTATCTTGGGTATAGACTGATTATCTACAGTCCATGCTCATATTGACTGTATTAGGCACAATGTGCGGTGTGTCCGCCCACATGTCACTTTATTTCCTTTTTCAATCAACTTTTTTTTGAAACCATACTCACACGAAAACATCCCTCAACAAATTTCAAATCTCTTTCACACTTCAATAAAAACATTAAAAAAATTTATAAACCATTTCCAAGATAGTTCACATCACATAAAAGCCCATTAACATTAAAATGGACCATTTAAAAAGTACACTCCTACCAAAACTGGTTGCCAACATAGTTTCACCTCTTACATAAATCAAGAAACCATTTAAAAACTTCATAAAACAATTCCAAGGAGTGTACCCAAAATTTTCACAAAAAATCCATCTAAAAACCTTATTTTCAAACCAAATTCATAAAAATATAACATAAAACCATAATTTTCAGCCCTATAAGAATTTAATAAAACCATTTGATGAACCATAAAATAGCCACAAGTTGTACAACATGTAATACACAAGAAAAACACACATTTTTACAAAAAAATGATACTTTAAAATTAACCACTCAACCAATGCTAGGAAAAATAGTTTTCCCACCACACACAACATATTAGGAACATTATAAATAAATAAATCATTCAATCCAAATCATTATGAAATTCTTACACATGGAATAACTTACCACAAATGTCAAAACACCAAATCATTGTGCGAAAGTTCACCCACCCCACCGCCACACCACAAGGGAGTTAAATAAAACCTAAAACCACAATATTAGACTAATAAACCCAAAATAAAACCATAGGTTCGAATCCGTACTTTCTGTAAATTTGGAACTTCAAGAAAATATGGATGAAACCTTCAGAAAAAGGAATAAAGTCTAAGAAAATGTGAGAAGGAAGGAAGGTATCCCATTTACTTTAGATATCTTGAATAAAACGCCCCAAATACACAATTAAGAGAATTAAAAAATATCCAAAAATTAATGTGAGGTTTTAATAGGGATAATTAATTCAAGTGAGAACTGAAATGGAGGTAAAAGAGTAAAAATTGAAGGAGTTATGAAAGAAACAAGTTACCTCTTTAAATTTGGAAGATTTGAGAAATCCAGAGAAGTTTTTCCCTAATTCGCGATGAATATGAGCTCCAAAGAGGTGGGAAAAGATCATGGGGAGTGCCTTGGGTAATTGGTATCGGGTGAGAGTAGGAATCCCTGAAAAAACTTAAAATTTGAATGAGATATTAAACAATTAAAAGAAATTAAAGCAAGAAATGGGCATATGGCCTGGCCCAATACCCTAATAAAAAACCCAAATCCATCATGATTATGGATTCTATTAGGTCCAAATGGATATGATGGATTTAATATACCAGGGGATGCCAATTGGGAAGTGAAATGGGTGTAAAATGTTTAAAAATGAAGGAGTTGTAATTTTTTTTAAACATGAAATGGGATCACGGTTTGGCCCAAATCATGAAAACACACAATTTCCTCCAAAAATACATGAGAAACCCCCACAAAAAAAATCAATAATAGTTATTAAATGAAAAATAACTGTAAAAGAATCCATGTATGTGACATCCAAGCACCTAATATATATATTTTTAACATTATAATTATAGAAAATATATTTTTTATAATTTTATAATTCTTTAAATATATATATATTTATAATTATAAGTATAAATATATATATTTATTTATAATTAAACATTTTTATTAACTATATATTTATTTATAGTTATAATTATATATATATTTAAATAATTATAAAATTATAAGAACTTCATTTATTATACTTATAATTTTATAAATTTATATAATTATTAAATTTTTTATAACATTATTATTATTTAAATATATAGGTATTTATTTATAATTATAATTATAATTATTTGAATTTATTTATAAATATTTGTATATATTTATAAATATATTTATTTAATTATATATATTTATAACATTACAAGAATACGAAATATATTTTTTATAATTTTTTAATTATTCAAATAAATATATATTTATTTATAAATATAACTATAAATAAATATTTATTTATTTTTAATTATAAATTATAATAAATCTATAGTTTTTTATAGTTATAATTATTAATATATTTATTTATTTATTTATTTATATTTATTTAAATGATTATATATATATTAATTTATATAAATAATTATAAAATTATAACAAATATATTTATTATATTTATACCTTTATAAATATATATATTTAATATATTTATTATAATTTTATAATAATTTAAATATATCTATATTTATTCCGAATTATAATTATAACAATTTGTGTTTATTTATCAATATTTGTATATATTTATAAATATATTTATTTTAATATATATATATTTAATACTCAAAAGGTTCAGGAGGCAGGCGAGCCTACTCTTAAAAAACTTATTTGAAAATAATGATAAAAAAGGAAATAAGGAAGGACGAGGTCAAACAGAGACAAGCCCTCATCTATAAAAGAAAACTACAAATGAAGGGAACTAGGAATCTCTATAATCATGATCTGATTCATCATCAAAATATTCCCACTCTTACTGTTAATTACTCTGATTGAAGAGCACATAATACTTATCCCTGAGCTTTTGCTAGTCCATAGTGAGTGGGTCCATTGAACAGTCATGCCCCCCAAGTTGCACGGTAATCATCACGACCACATCGCTGACCATGAGATTTGGGATGATGATCCTATTTCAAAGTTTCATATATATATATATAATAAATATATATATTTATAAATATTTGTATATAATTAAAATTATATAATTATAAATATAAAAAATATTTTTTTATCTAATGAAATCTATTATAGTTTTATAATTATTTAAATATATAATTATTTAATTATAATCTTATAAATAATTTTTTTAAACATTGTATATATATTTGAATAATTAATATATATATAGTTTTTATAAACGTACATTTTTAATTGAATGTATATAAATAAAAATTATTTTTTAATTTAAATATAATAATTTTTCATAAATTAATACTATTTTTTATTAAAAAAATTTATCTATGCTAATAATAGTGTTCATAAATTGTAGATTTATTTGTGCTTTCAGCTAGCAATGATAAAGACATCATTTTATCAGCGTTTTTTTCTTGGCATTGATAAAAGTCAGCACAACCCTTGCACCGATCTGTGGTAGTGAATATTTTTTTCTTAAACCATTAGTTTTCTATTAATTTAATGTGGAAACATTATATTACATTTACCATATATTATTATTGTAACAATAATATATAATGATAAAGATGCCATGAAAATTTTCAACTATAAAGATATTTGTAAGGAAGCACGGTCACATTAGAGAATATCAATGTCACAAAAAAGAATCATCAATCATACAGGTTTATAAATATTTAGTTATACTGTTGAGATATATTTCAATTTTATTTACCATATCATTTAATGTTATATATTAAATAACTTTGACTAATGAATTTTAGGTATTTTAGATTTTTTAAATATGATAAACAACATACCAAACATTGTCCCTGTGGTTACAACTTCATACATAGATATATGCTCAAATTGTTCAAATCAATTACCATTATCAATTTTACACATTCATGGTTTGTTTAGTTATTTTCATTTCTTTTGAAGTACTCTTATTTAATATTATTTATATGTTATCCAATAAATAACTGTTTGATTACCAAACTTGGATAAAGTTTGTGACTCCAACCATTGGAATGCATACAATGAATATAATTATATGCCAAGGTGTACATATTATAATACCTTAATTTTTAATTAATATAATTTATTTCATCATAATTTTGTTTTACTATATTTTTTTAGGTTCCAATATACCTCCTATTGTAAACTTCTCTTAATTTCCTAAAAAACTTAATGGAAAATCTAATTTAGTCATCACAGTAGGTACACATATAAAAAATACTAATAAATATTAAAAATTCACAATAAAAAGTAAAAATTTTGTGATATTTAAATTATTAGTAATGATTATTAACTAATCAATAATAATTAATAAATAAGTAGATAATATTAATAATAATTCGTAAATATTCATACTACTTAGTAAAGTTTAGTAATAATTTTTAAATATTTGTAAATTATGATAATTTTCAATAAATTGTAAAAAAAATACATGAAATACTAATAATTATTAAAAAAAATAATATTGATTAAAAAATTGGTTTTAATTAATAAATAATTAGTATTAATTAACAAATAATTATAATAATTTTTAAAAATTAATAAATATTAGTAATATTTAAAAAAATTTGTCGTAACATTTAAATTTTTTTAAAAATTATAACAATAATATAAAATTCAGAGAAAAAAATAAAAAATTAGTAATAATTATTAATAATATATAATAATTAATAAATAAGTAGTTGATATTATAAATAATTAACAAATGTTAGTAATACTTATGAAATATTAGTAATTATTTCTTCATCTTAGAAAATTATGATATTTTTCCATAAATTAATGGACATATATATATAAACTAATAATTATTAGAAATTGGTAATAATTTGTAAAAAAATTGTGATATTTAAAAAAAATTAGTAGTTATTAAATAAATTGTAATAATTAAGAAATAACGAGTGAATGTTAGTAATTATTTTTAAATATTAGTAATAATAAGCAAATATTATTAATAATTTATAAATTTATTAAATTTTTTGATATTTTGTAATAACTTCTAAAAAATATTAGATATACAAATAATTATTAAAAATTATTAATATTTATTAAAAATGTGGTTATAATTAATAAAGGATTATTATTAATTAATAAATATGTGTAATAATTAGTAATAATTATAAATAATTAGTAAGAATATTCATGATAACAATTCATAATTATCCATAATTAAAATTTAGTAATAATTTGTAAGAATTAATCATAATGAGTACTAATTTTTCATATTTATATTATTTTTTTGATAAATATACACTCAGTTAGTATAAACCAGTTTCTATTACATGATCATAATTGGATAAATCATCAAAAACATCCAAATTATTTTGCGATAAATCTTATCTACATTGAGGTTGTTGAAACATTTATATTATTTACATAAATAAATTCAGAATTTATTTCTCAAGAAATGATTAAATGTCCATTTAAGAAATGTGATCTTAAGAGATTTGAAACATTTGAAAATGTTGGATTTTTTCAACTGCGTTTTTGTTTTTGGAATGATTATATTTTTTGGTATGAACATGGTGAAAGAAATTTAGTATAAAATACAAATTTTTTAGTTCCAAATACATTATTTTAGAATTTAGTACATAAGGATTTTGGCCAATATATCTAGGAAACAAAAAATCAGAATGATATTCCAAATCATGAATCAAAATCATCTTAATTTTATAATTTTTTGAAATATTTTTAGGAGGCCATATATCTGTGATTCCAGATAAACAAACTTGAAGATATTACAAAATTTAAGGATATTAAATCAGATTTTATGTTTCCAAATAGATTTTTCGATCAAATATTTTATTTTGTCAAATTGTTGATGCCTTATTGAAATACATTAACTGCATGTTTCTATAAAAGAAACAATTTGGTCCATAATTTCGGTCTTTGTTATTAAAAGATCCATGTGTGTTAAAATGATTACATCTTATATTATGGTGATTATGAATCATTAATTAATTTTACAATATGTGTACAATCATGGTATAAATAGGTGCAACAAGGCTAGTCTATATTTTCTGTGAAATAGTTGAGGTATTTTTCAATTACACTCCATTTACATTATCTATTTATGTCTTGCAACAGAGCTTCATTGATGACATGGTATAAATAAAAAATGTCCATTAGTAAAAGTTTAAATCAAACTTGTGACAGGGTTTCATTGAAAAAAATTGATCAAGGGAATAATTAATTTGCTTCAGAACCATGTGACATATGGTAGAGTCTTTCTAAACTACCACAAAAATAGCTTTACGTAGCACCACCCATTAACAAGACTAAAAAAAGTGCTGATAAAGGGGGTACAGTTATCAGTGATAATGGAAAATTTTGATAAAAAGTGATTTTAATAGTGCTAAAAATTACTATTAAATGTAACCCTTTATTGGGTCTTTTTTAACACTGATAAAGGTACCCCCTTTATTGGAACTTTTCTAGCGCTGTTAAAGGGTCCCCCTTTATCAGTGTTTTTTTGTAGCGCTGGTAAAGGGTGGTCTTTATGAGGGATTTTTTACCAGCACTGATAAAGAGAATATTTAAAAAAAAGTTATATTTAATAAAGATAATATATTAATATATAAATATATGAATACATCTATATTGATATAAATATGATATATATATTTTAAATATGTTTCGGATAAGGATAAATATTAATTTACACATAATATATAAGATATTTAGTGAAAATGACATATAAAATAAACAAAAATATTATTAAATAATAATTTGATAATTATTATCGATTAATATTCATTTAATAAAAAATTTAAGAAATAAAAAATCAAAAAACTAATAAAAGATCTAAAATAAGTTGAAAATGTAACTCAAACTTTAAACAGTCATAACTATTGATCCGGATGTCCATTTGAGCTCTAACACATATCAAATCAAATATTACAATGATATCTAATCACTTGTAATAAGGGGGAACCCCTTGTCATGTTTTTAAAGGCCCTAAAAGGTCCATTATTAAGTAAAAATTTGTTTTCAGTTGGGGTATCCCAATGTTTTAACATTCAATGGACTTTCAACCTCATTTAAGGGGATCTTGTTGCCCATTTTCAGTGGGGACTGAATTTATTTTCAAGTATTACATTCATATAGATATTATGGTTTTTAAATTTATTGTTTTTCATAATGTAGTATTATTTATAATCAAATATATAAAAATATATACTTCTTTTGAATATAAATAAACATAAAACATTAATTTTGAAAAAATATATGAAAACATATTTAAATGTAAATTATATTTCTAAATATATACAACTTATCTAAATAAAAAATAATATCCATTTTATTTAAAATAAAAATGCATGAATATTGATATACATATACCATTAATGTATACATAATGTTTATATATATATATATTTGTTTGTGTATTGACAAATAGGTAAAAATTTATCTATATATTATAATATATGTATATAAATATAAATTTGTATAATTATATTTATATATGCACACATATATATTAATATATATATATATATGTGTGTATGTAAGTATTCATAAACACACACACACACAAAACATATTTTTTATATGCATTTAAATAAATAAATATATTTATAAATTTATATATATATATGGATTAAAAATGTAATGAAATATATATAAATATTTTTATATATCATAAAATATATAAAACAACTATATAGTTGAGTGGAATGGCACTGGATTATGAGGGCGAGGTCTCAGGATTGAAACCCACCAATGGCAGGCATGTGCACGGGCGGGTGAAGTGGGTGCTTAGCGCAGTTAAAGGGGGGAGGAGATTACTAGCCTTGTTAAAGGGGTGGGGAGGTTAGACTTGAACTATTAAAAGCTGGGGATAAAGCACTAATAATTGGGGGTTTCCATCCTCTGATTTGCAGAATTATTATTATTTTTTTATTATTTTGAATTTTATTAGTGCTTTTTTTTAGAGATGATAAAAGTGGCCATTTTCAGAACTTGTTTTAGGACTGAAAAAAGGGACTCCCTTTTAATAAAGATGAGGATAATATCACATTTTTAGCACTATAAATTCCCTTTTGTGCACTTTGGAATGTCATATCTACAGTAGTGCTACTAATGGTATTTGTTCATTTTCGGATTATGATAGTCAATATTCTTGTTGGCATATTTTAATAACTCCATGCAACTTACCTACTTGGATGATGATAAAAGAACCATATATAATTTTAGAACTATTAATTTCAGAACATCTGAAGAATAATATTTGTGTTTATTTGAATCCACTAATTAATGAGATAATTTCAATATGTAATGATTGTGTAATGATATATAATATAGTTTCATATAAGAATTTTAAACCGAATGTTGCATTAATATGGACAATCAGTGAATTCTCGGTGTATGGTATTTTATCTGTATGGAGTACACATGATCTAAAATTTTGTTTGTACTACACGGCAAAGAATTAAGTTTTTATTCATATCAATGGTACAAAGACTAGATAATTTGACTATCATCAAAGATTTCTTTCTATGGATCACCCTTTTAGAAGGAATAAAAATAATTTAAAAAAGGTATAATTGAAAGAGATGAACCTGTAGTAGTGTTATCAAGTATTCAGTTAAAATATATCATCACCTCATTACCTCCTACTACTTTTGGACCAACTATAAACAATATATATATATGGTTTTAAGAGATATCATAATTGGATAATGCGGAATATTTTTTGGGACCTTTTATATTGGTCTAATTTGTTGGTTCATCAAATTTTAGATTTATTGAATATTGAGAATAATTTTTTTTGATAAAATATTGTATACCGTAATGGAAATGATCGATAAGACCAAATATAATGTAAAGTCACAGTTATATCTATTATAATTTTAAATGCATCTTGAACATGAATTATTTGAAGATGAAACTCTACACAATTAAATGAATCCTAAATAACCATATGCACAATATAAAATATTTTATTTATTATTTTCTTAAAGGATTCATGAATTGAGGTTACCATATATTTATGCTTTTAATTTGTCTTGTTGCATCATAAATTGACATATTACCAAGTTAAAAAGTCATGAATGCCATATCATAATGGAAATAATACTTCTTCTTGGTCTTAGAGGGTTGTTGAATTCTTAAATCTAGGAAATTTTAACTAAAATATCATATTTCATCTAAGATATTTTTTGGAAACAATATATTATGATGCATTGAGTATTTTGTAAAAATATGATGTATTATTTTTATGTAAATTGGAGAAATTATTCTTAGCAACCTTCTTCAGCCCAATGAAATATTTATTATTTAATTTTAAAGATGAAGCTATATGTGGAGGGTTGGTAAAATTATAAAGGATGTACCTATTTGATAGATTTATATAATAATTAATGAATTAAGTATGTAACCAAGCATTGGTTGAATGTTCAATTTCATAATCATACTTATAGGAGGAAGTTTAAAAATTATGGTCTTATTATTTTCAATCTAAATATCCTTCAAAACATAATTATATGCATCACATTGAGGAAAATGTTGATGAAATCAGAAACCATTAGTTTTCATTTTTTAATCAGGTCAGGCTTGGTTTTAATAGGTTATCATGAATGATGAATTTTTTATGAAGAACTGCATATATCTCATACATATGTTTTTCTCTACCATGAAGAAATGACATGATTTGTGTGAAAAGTACTAATTTTTCTTTTTTACTTTAATAATTTTTAATATATAAATTTATTTACATTTTTTTGTATACTCTTTGATGACTATATCAAAACAAAATCTATTCAAATTACCCATATTTCACTTGAAGAACATTGATAATAGAATTTTTTATATTGGTTTCAAATACTGGTAAGTTAAGTTGTTTATGATATAACAATAATTAAATTTTGTAATGATATATATTATTAATAGTTTTAATTATTTTCGGGTAACACAAAATGAAATTAAAACTGATAGTTGATTATGTGTGCTAAAAAACCCTCCATCAAAATTTTAAAAATATTATAATGGGTATGTGGTTAATGTATTTTGATTTTATACACCCATATATGGTGAATAAAAGAAATCAATGAATATTGGTGTTTTTTTGTAAGGATATCATCATAAATAATGTGAGGTTGAATTTTATGATACAATGGATGAAATAATTGTGTTATGTTATCTAGGAAAAAATTGTGGAACAATTTTTAAATTCTATTGGATTGATGATAATCGAGGGTTGTGATTTCATCCACAACATGGATTCATTGACATTAAATATAACATCCTTCTTGCCTCAAATGAACCATTTATGTTGAAACATCAAGAAAATAAAATTTATTATTCAAATTACTATTTTTTTATAGATTCCAATGACTAGTGGAGTGTAATAAAAATGAAATCTCATGGAAATTAGTTTCTTGAAAATGAAAATGGGTATGCAGAAGTGAAACACATTAAAATTTTTCATGAAACATCCCCAAATATATCTCTTACTCAACAAGATATATATATCGACGATGAAACCCCTCGGTTAAGGGATTGTGATATTGATAATATTGATGAAGTAATAAGGGATGATGAAATTGACAGTCGTATGGAAGTTCACAATGTTGAAGAGGAAGATCATGACATTTTCATCGAAAAAGATGAGGTTAAAGATGATTATTGACATGTTATATTCAGGTATTTATTTGTTTTTTATATTATATATATATATATATTAATAATTATTTATAGGTAAAATTGTTTTTTTAGATATCTGGAGATAGTACTGATGATCTATTTGGTTTCCTTATTAATTCCAGTATATATTAGTTTTTTATATTTTATATTTTGATTAAAAATTATTGATAGGTAATATTATAATATTATACAAGGTATTTATTAGTTTTTTATAATTGATATCCATATTAAAAATTATTTACATGTAATATTACTATATATTGGTATTTATTAGTTTTTTATATTTGATATTTGTATTAAAAAAAATTTACATGTAATATTATTTGTTTGAGATGGATGGAGATTCTCCCAATGATCTATTTTTTTCTCTCACTCATGTTGAGATTCCTGATTATGACCTTATTTTATCTTACCCATGGGATGATGGTACATCATTTCCTATTAAGAGGGGGTGTGACCTTGCTAGATTGATGATTCCATAAACTATTCTAGAAATATATCCATCTATTGATTTTTATCCTCTTTTATGGAGGCATGTTCAATTGTTTATGGTGTATATTTTATATTAAGTTTTTTTATTAACATTGGTAATGATATTTTGATTTTTTTTTAATTTTAATATTTCTTTACATTTAGCTATTAGAAATCCTGGTACGATTCTATGAATTTTTTTTCACTATGGGTGTCATGGAATCAGGTTCTCATTGTTGTCCGACATTATATGTCCAACCATTGGATTGTCTTTTAACAAAGAATAAATTTTATTTTAAATTTATTATAATTGTAATATGTTATTTTTAATATTTTTTCTTAAGTTTTGGACTTGAATTAATGATATCCTGAAAAATTATATTAGTAATTTCTACGAGATTTGTATATGTGAACATTTTCATTAGTTTTTACACATCCTAATAAAGATATCCCTGGATATAGCTGATATTACTGTTTTTGATAGTCTTTATTCTCTCATTGACCTGACTATATCTCAGCTCAGATATGGGACAGATTGTTCTCCTATTGTATAGGAGATAATTTTAAGAGGATATCATCATCTAATCGCCAGAAATGGGGGAAGTAGAAGGTCACACATAAGGTTGGTAGTTTGAAATTTTGTATACATCAATGTCATATAGTTTGTAATATTATTAATTAATGTATATATAATTTAAGTGTAAAGTGGTTGTTATACTATACAGGCTACTACTGACCCCTCTATTATAGAGTTCTAAGTTTATAAGTAGATATACATTAATCCCAATACAGGACAACCTGTAGATGATAGAAAACATCAAATTATGGTTAGGATTTTTTTAAAATTTTATTAAAATTAATTTTATTATTATTTTAATTTTTAATTATATTTAAATTTAATGTATGATACTATGAATTATCATTCACTATAGAGTCAAAATGAGAGTGAAGAATATACCATGTGTGAGTCAGTTTTTGATGAGGGGTCTTAGATATAGGTGAATTTTTATGGTGTCAAAAACGAAAGGGTAACCGGTATTAGTTCACGATTGACACCTCCTAGTTATTATAGTACTATTTTGATGTCATTAATTTGTTATAAGGTAGGTCATGCATTTTCTTCATTGTCATCTATTTCATAATATTAATAGAGGTTTCAAAAAAATATTAGATGATAAATCATATGCTGAGAGATCAGGAGGAGGAGAATGAGCAGCAACTTCAGATAGATTATTAGATGTTTGAGTATATATGCTGACTTCTGTGTGGTGTTGGTCCCACCTGAATATTTGGCTGATCCTGCTCCCCTTAATTCTAGTTTATTTTTTATTGTGAATCTTGTGTATTTTTCTTTTGTAAATATAATGTGTGTGAAATGGTGTAATAATGTTATCCATTTTTTTATTATATGTAAAAAATTATTTTAGAAAAATTAATTTTTAATTTTTTTTTATTTTTTTAAAATATATAACTAATTGAGACATATCACCAAATCATTCCTGATAAGTTTTTTTTAAAAAAATGTTAAAAAATTTGTGATGGAGTGGAATTCCCATAAAAAATAATATGTAATTTTGGAGTCCCATTGCAAATAGTTTTTTTTAAAAAATTGAGCTTATTTGTGATGGAAATAATGGTCCATCAAAATACAAAATTATTTTTGATGGGTCTTCAAAAATAATCATATTTGTGATTCCATTTTTTGGGCCTTTTTATGAGGTATTCCTATCAAAAAAAAATTCTATTGATGGTGCTTTATTATAAAAAAAACCCTATCAAATAAACATTAAAATTTAGTTATTATTGAGGCACAATAAGCTTCCTTGTTCCCAAATCTTTCACACTAAAAGAAAAAAACCATTAGAAGGATAAGAGAATATTGAAAAACTACTTGCCTATTTTTTGTTCTCACTATCTAAATAACCTCTTAGAAATAGAACACACATATTGAATATTTCCAAACATTCCATAGTAATAACACCTTATTTTTGTGTCTTTTTCACCCTTTTTTTCATAAAGTGTAGTTCTTTGATCTCTTTTAAAATCCACTTTCTATTGGGGTGTTAAAGATTTAAATTTTTCATCAATAGTGGTTTTATTATTATCATGATCATTATATCAAAATGTTTGCATTTATTTTTTAAGTGTCGAACTTATAGGATATTAACGTGCTCTTCGATAGACTCTGTATGGACTTCTTTAGCTTGGATTAGAGCTAGTGTCTTTAAACTACCCATTTTAATAATAGTTGTAAGAAATCATTATTATCCTAAAAATTGTATTTCAAAACTATGAATTCCTCTTCAATTTATTCTATTCACTTGAATTTTTCTTTCACTATCTTGGTTTACCCATAATTGATTATAGAATATTCTTTAATTTTGATCTTAAGCTCAACTACTTCTCTAAATTAGCTGGTTTACCATAATCAAGTTTTTCAATCTATGATTTCAATTCTAACTTCTCTTATTATTGTTTTTTCAAATATATCTTGGTGGTATGAAAAAATTTGTTAACTTTCTTTGAATTATCACTTTGTATGTTGATTTCATCAAGGGACACCTAAAGTTAGGCTTCAAGATCAACTCTCCCCTTAATTTCAACACCTTTTTCATCAATATTTTTAACTTTTAGTTTTTCTAAAATTGCCATAATATTTTATTCTACAATATGTCTACAATCCTAGACCACCTACACTTCTGAATAATCCAATATCTTACCTTAATGGGATAAAACAATTCCTATTAATGAGTTTCTATCAAATTTTTCTCCTACGTTTTTCACCGTTGAATGGTTTCTTCATAGATTCTTCCTCCCCTTTATCATATTAAAATTTCTTATAACACTTGTAAAAAATTCCATACTTTACCACATCAAAAATAATCTAGTGGATGATTATACTTTACCACATCAAAAATAAGCTAGTGGGTGATTACCTTTGAATTTCCATTTTATCCACTAAAGGTTAGAGGGAATTAATGTCAAAACCACATTAATCTATTATTTATCTGGATATTATTTCACAAAGAGTTTCTTTATAGCCTTGAAATATTACTTATGAGGGTTCTAATTTTTCATGGATATATTATCATTGTTCCTCATGTCTTATGAAATAAGAGTACTATGGAGACTATCAAATGTAACCTTTTTTGGGTGTTTATATTCAAGAATTAATGCCATCATATTGAAATACAAGGGTCATATTATCAGGATTCTTTTAATGATTTTTAAAAAGATAATATTATCTCCAATAGCACTCATATCTCCAAACAAGATATTGAGTTGATCAAAAAATACATCAACTATTTCATCTGGGATCATCCTCAAATCTTTATATTTATTATAAACCACTTGAAACTTTGTCTATTGAACTTTATTATCACATTTATAGATATTTAAAAAATTCCCACATACAATTAGAGGTTTTTCATGACATTATCTTGGTTCAGGTTAGGTTTGAAAAAGTTCCCACTTAAGCATTGATTACATTGGAGTTAGCATCCAACTCTTCGTGATATCTTTATGATAATTCACTATTTTCCATACTAGCTATGATACCATATATAACTACCATGAAAACATTAATTCTTAAGGAATAGAAGTAGTGTTTTATTCTATTTGTTCACAATTGGAAACTTTTTCCTAAAAAAATGGGCATGCCTTTGTGATTGAAAACTACCACCACCTCTATTATTTTAAGATAAAAAATAGGTCACTGCATAAATCATTGATCTAATACAACTTATTGGTCCTTAGTCAAGGAATATAACCATAGAGGGTGGATAAATTAGGGTATTTTTTTTTTCAAACCTTATCCTTGATTTTGATTTTATTTCTATTATGAAGAACACTCTTCTCTCTCTCAATACCACTTTTGAGTGAGTAATTAAGTACTAAAACACATGAAATTTTACTTCATTCACCCAAATAGGCTAATTCATGGTGCATACATGGAAATGTTCTTATAAACTTGAGAAAATAGGAACACTTATATACATTATTACACAATATAATAACTTCACTTAACCTATGGATTCACTATCCACAAATACCCTTGAAAAATATTAATGCTCTTCACCAAAGATCGATGCTCAATTCACTCCTTGTGATGTTCTTGTTCTACATAAAATTTAATTGAGAAAATAAACATGGATGGTGTTTGGATTCTTAACATATTAATGAAATTTATATTGATATAAGACTCATGTAATCTCTTCTTCTCTTCCACCTTGTTCTTTCCAAAAAATCCTAGAATCCCCCCAAAGTCAGTCACTCATTTCTCACGAATTGATGTGTGTAGTTTTTAAGAGAAATCAACTGACCTAATTTTATCCAAGGGATGTAAATAATTACTATTCTTATCTCCTTAATAGATCATTCTATGTGTCATAAAAAATTTAATATCTCGATTATGATACTTTTAAATCACATAAATCCTATTAAATTATAATCCATAACTCCCCTATAAATTTACATTTTAATTTTACAGCTCGTTGAAACCAATAGACCATGACATGGTCTCTACGTATATAGAATAATCATATTATAATATAGATTCAATATGACATGACCTTCTCCATTATATCATATAATGAGTACAAATATGATATTGCAGTGTAGAACACTTCACTGTGGCACAACCTCCTATAGTTGACTAGATCAAAAAAGTACACTTCTACCTTAAAATTTGATCCTAGTTTAATGCTCCCTTAATCTCGGCTCCTAAAAATCCATTTATTAACTAAAATGGTTGTTACATAGTAAGTTACTCCATCATTCAAGTTCCTGTAGACATATAACACTCATGTTTCTTCACTATGTCAGAGTTTCACCCTCCATGGTGCATCCCCTTTATACAGTGAGGATATCTCAAGCTGTAAAATGACTATGGTGAAACCTACTATCCATGGTGAATGAATCCTCTATGAATTAATAAATCTAAAAATTGGGTTTTCACCCCTTTATTTCGGTCCCTAATTATATAGTGAGTACTATAATCATTCCTTGGGAATTTCATCTTCTACATCCTACGGTGTGGTCATTGTTCTTATGACATAATTTATAATGTATTAATCCCATACCAGACTTTCCTATAAAATGATATTAAAATATAAACAAAAACATTCCATAAATCCCCATTCAAATCCCTTAGGGACCTACCAGTCCCAACGGGTAACCGTTCCACCTTTTACGATGCTATGCTCCATAGTATTTCTCTATGTTGATGTAATCCTTCATTTCATCAACACTTGTTGGCCTAATGCAAAGGATGACCACCTTTTATTTTTTATTTGAACTCTTTTGTGTAGAAACCAACATTTAAATGACATGAAGCGATGAATTCATACACCTAAAGTCATATGAACAAATTTATATGCCTAATTCGAACAAAATGAAGCTTCCTCACAGTGTAACCTGAGTTTCTACATCAGGTATACACTAACAATCACAGTTAAGCTTTTAGTGATACAATATGATGTCCATCCTATAGATATATTACCCTCCACTATCTATAAACCTTCATAAGTATTCTTATTTACTTTTAAAGTTCCTTTGTGGAGGCTTTTGAAAATATTCTTCACATTTAATTTCAAAAAAACAAAATCCACGCAAGTCACCAAATGTATTTTTTCAAATAATTACCTTCAAAAAGATATGTACCCACTTTTTATTTTGAGATATTTCTAAAGTTTATTTCCTATTTATTATATTTTTTCTTCATGGTTTTTGATGAAACCTCCAATTTTTTATTGATAGGGATTGGAGATATATTTTCCATCCGAGGAAACTCTAAAACATCTTCAAATATACCCTTTATATACATATAATAAAAATAATTCTAAAATAAAATAGATCCAATCATAGGAAAGATAGATTAGCTTTGATACCACTAGAAATTCCCCAACAGGATTGGTGTAGTCACACAGAGAGGGGGTGAATCATTGTAGACCAATTTTACCAAATTAAATATACTTTAAAATTTTACCCCTTTTGTATTTGAACCTTCATATTAGTTAAGATAGATGTATATTCTTGTGAGTTCCTAAAGCCCAACACCACATGAAAATTAGTAAATTAGAAAAGACAATAGTACATGATATTTTTACAAGGTTCACCCCCAATATATGAATCTACTCCTTATCATGTTTGTGTCATATCTAAGACATAGATATACATTATATCATTCATGTGAATATAATATAGTTATCTCTTAAAAATCCAAAATAGTCTCCTGACCTTTTTGAAATCCCTTTATTGTGTTAATTAAACTAGATCCTTTGGTAATATATTCTTCCTCAACAATACATTTTTATTCCTAAAGGATAATTTGGTACAGTTGTGTACACACTGACCTCTACTTATTAACTTGAACTAAATATTCATCTTCAAGAGTCATAATACACAGAATATGAATAGGCAGTAGAAGTGTTTTCTTTACTCAACTCCACTCTTCTTCCTCATAATCCTCCTTCTTTCTTTTGTTTTTTGTTTCTATGATATAGTGATATCATAGGATAGGTCTTCATACCTTATTATCCTTCTTCTTTATTCTATTTTATCTTTGATGATAATGGGTATGCCTAATGATACCTCATTAACCTCCTCCTTATTTTGTTGTTATTATTCCTTGATGCATAAGATCTTATCTATAAAATCATTTCAGGTTTTATCTCTATGATATAAAAAATATTCAATAGAAAAGTAGTATATGTTTATTCTCAATTCTCTCTCGTTTATATTCACATAATCACATGAATATAATTTCTATATTTTTAATATATAAATTACATTTTAATTGAAAATTTTATCTTTTAAACAATATCATTCAATTCTATAAATATAATCATATGGTCTTGCTTCACATATTATCATAATATTCTTCTTATTTTCCTTAACTGGTATTATAAAAATACTTATCTTCTCAATTAAACTAGAAAATAATATTATCAAAAAATACTCTCATTTTTTATATTCAATAATAATTACAAATATTCTCTTTGAAATCCCATAATTATCACACCATGATCCTAAAAGTTCTTCTCATTGAATCTCTTGTAATATTATGTTGAATAATAGCCCATTCATGATATTTAATATTTGATTCTCGACACAACATATTCTAAGTTAAATCACTAGATATATTATATTCGCTAAAAATGTTTACCATTACCTAAGGATTTGAGACATTACATATCAACCCTCACATATCAACCCTTTCATATAAACTCTTATATATCATGTGGATTTTCAGGTTAACTCTTATGTATCACAGTGAGTCTTGGGTACTTTTTTGAATCTTTTTTCATATAAGTACCTTTAAATATCTTCCTGTGAGTACCGTCAAGCATTTCCTTCTACAAATATGATAAATATTACATATCATGAAACTAACTTTTACATATCACACTATCTCTGGGGTACTTTGGAAAATATCATTCCCCCACCTTTACACATCCACTATTTTAACCTTTATGTATTGAGTATATTACCTTGGCATGTCATGGTGTGATTCATAAATTTTCCCATTTTAGATAATCAAGGTATGAGAAACCCTTTCATATATTGACTATTATTAAAGTTAATCTTACACATGCCTTAGACTCTTGGAGTGACTCATACATATCCAGGTAGCTTCCAACACTTTTCCAATTTTATAGTATGTAAGTTATAGATTTCCCTTATATGGACATAATTCCCATTTAAGGGTATCCATATGTATTCCACACCTTTTCCAATTTTCAATTACAACTCATAATTCCATAACTTTTAAAAATTAGCTCATAACCTCTTTAAACATACTCTAGGAATCTCCATCACCCCAATTCAACTCAAAACATATTAAATGGATTAAGGTATTTATCAAACATTAATAAATTTATTTAAAAAATTACTAAATAATATTATTATATATAAATACTCTTCTTCTAATGTTTCAATGAAAATAAACTACTTTATAAATTCTATATTCAAAATCATCCCTATCCAACCATCATATAAGTGATATTATTCATTTATTTTATTAACCTTAACTCTATATAACCCAGATATGGAGTCTTACTATTTCATCCAGATTTACTCTTCAACATAGAAAATTTTTTCATCATCAATCATAATTAGAATCTCAACCTCTATAGATCTATAATATATAGTTCTTTCTTAACTATCCTACATTTCATACATGTCATATATCATTTAGAATATTACCATTACAATAATCAGATATTAAGAATGCTTCCATGAATTTGTTTATCAAAGAAATAAAGGAATCAAAATCATCTCATTCATCTTTTACCATCTTCATAATGGAAGAAAATAAAGTAAATTCTTATTCCAACCTATGAATGAATCCTTAATAATATGTACATTGGATGGAATCACATTCAACTATCACATGAAGTCTGCAAGATGCATCTCATAGAGGGATGTTCATTATAACCCAACTCATAATGACAACCGTTTCTCTCATTGAAAACAAATTAAATCATCACAATCCATTGGGATGTTATATTTTCCTAAAACACAATGTTTTTTATGAAAAATAATTCAAGGAACTTGATTTATTTTAAAATTATGAAATAATTCTTGTAAAATTCATGTATTTTTATTAAAGTTATAAAACCACATTGTGGTTTGAGAAAAATAGGAATGGATTTTTTTAAAAAAAATAAAGCAATGTAAAAAAATAATATTACATCATGGTTTATAAGAAAAAATGACCAGTTTTTGTATAGGAATAATATTTAAAAAATAAATCCCAAATGTGGTCGGAAAAAATACAATGTGGTTTCAAAAGTAGGCATTTTTATGGTTCTTCTAGAAAGGACATCATCCATAGAAAAAAATCATGGTTCCTCTAGAAATTGATTTCATTATAGAAAACCATGTCTTGATTTTTCAGGGAAATTATATCTATTTTCATTTTTAAAGAAAAACTATTTTGCAATGAAATTCTCAAAAATTGTCACTAACATGGGTATATTCCAAATAAAATAGGGGATTTTAACCATACCAAAAAATCTTTAGTGGATGTGATGTGGGATTAAAGTTAATTTACATGGTAGATTTATAAAGTGTTTATAAATTTCAAAATAAATATAAATATTAAAAAAATATTGATTTATGAAATTTTATTAAATGATTATATGAAATATTCATAAATATTTATCTAATGTATAAATTTATGATTTATTTATTTATTTAGTGATTTCCTACTGCTTTAATATTTATGAATAAAACTATTATATTCTAAATGGATGTCTGATTTAGTTTAAAGTCCTAAATTTATTCGTAAAATTATCATACCATGTATATAAGGAGTCATATGATAACTATGAAATAATATTTAATTTCATTTAACCATGTATATGAATTTTTTAAGGGGCTATAAAATTGAAAGTAAAGGTTGATTATTATTTATACATATTAGGTGTTAGTATTTTATCAAAATTGAGTTCACTCTTGACTATTGATCAACATATAGTGGGACATTGGGTTGGACTAATCCCTGGACTTGGGGCTTATTCTTTTTCATGGAAGTGGGGTTTGGTTACCTATCACACCATGATTACTATTGTGTAGTTTTGGTTATCATGTTATTTTGAGACTTTACAGGAAAGGTTTTTATGTACCTTATGCATGGTATACGTATGCATTCAGATATGTGTGAATATAATTGGATTTTATTTTTGGGTATGTAAAAAAATTATGAGTTGTATAAATTAGTATATATTATATGTTTTTAAACATATAAATTTGGTTGTTGGTTTTATGACCCATCCCCATATGAACTTTTCCTAGGATGGTAGTGAAGACAAGAGTGGCCCCTAAAGACCACCTACAATAGGGCTTGAGTTGGAAACTAGCACTGAGTGTATGAAACCTTCACAATGGAAAGTATCACTATCTATAATCCAAATAAAATAAAATAATCCACCAATCAATACCGACACTATAAAAAATAGAACAACCCATAATCATTCAAATTATATAAAATTCATGTAATGTCATATAGAAAAAACCAAATGTTTCAAAGGTAAATCCCAAAATGAAATATATCCTAAGGCTAAAAATATAACTAAAAAATCACTACACTATGAGATATTAATGACCATCATGATCACCAAGTTTATCATATAAGTTTATAAAAATATTACATATAAATAAGAGTGAGTATACAAGTATGGTCAGTAGGATTCTCCTAGAAACACCCATGCTAATATTAAATAAACATAGAAAAATCTCAATGAACAAGCAACAAAACTAACTCCTTGCCTATCACAAGTCAACTATATCCAATATCACCATGGCTCACTCACCAAGTCTATATAAAAATATAACATAGTAAATAATGAAAATATATCAAAGGAGGTAGATCAAACCCACTTTATCATTGATTTAGTCATCATAATGTACAAATGAAAAACATTATAGAGCTCTTATCCTTAAATATATACATTTCCTTACCATAGAGAGATACATCATACCATAACCACATCTACATAACCAGGCCACACCCATATAACAATAGTTACATTATTATAACCACAACCACATTCACATAATCATTAGTAAATATCCACCACCATAAATCCACTTTCATATGACACAATAATGTATGACATCACAACATTATTTCTAGATGAGAGAGCATTTGAGGGTGAGTATTTATCCATCTGTATCACTCACATCCTAGATGTTGGGGGCACACCTGAAACCCAAAACCTTGTATGAGTGTTGGTAAGGTTACCAAACTTAAGTGGTGGTTCTTAATAAATAACAAAACATAAAATGGATATATAATATCACACAATCCAAACATAGGGTCTACTTACAATAAAACACCAATATGACTATAGACCATCATCACATTATCACTTCAAAACAGTAATAATAATAATAGCTATCACTTCTAGATAAACTACATGAAACAAACTACCACAAAAATAGATACAAAAATCATTCCCATTTCATATATCACTACCATTTATACATAAATAATTTATTAACCACATTTATTTATTTACCATATTAATTCCAAAAAATACTCATTCCATATTAACCACTAATCAATTACAACAATTTTCATCATTCATATTTATCTACCATGTGATTAATCCACCACTATAATTCAATATATATATTTTTAAATTACTTTATCACATTAACTATATAATTCCAATTCTTTTACTTAATCAACATCATTATATATATTTTTAGTAGCTACAATATAACAGCCACAACAACCTTACCATGTCACCGCATCAACAAACCACCAACAAACCACTACAATACTTTTACATGTCACAACCTAACCCTGATATTATTAATTATTTAATTTATCATTATTTAATTCCATTTTTATTTCAAATATTCAGGTATTTTAATTTGGGAATTTTTTAAATTTTTATGCATTTTTTTGTGATGTACTGTTTATCCACACGGTTGGACAAACCATGCGGCAGCCATGAAGGGGTGTATATCTTTTTAATATAATATATTTTCATGGTTGGAACATATTTTATAAAATAATATGACCAAATCATGTGGGTTTCTAGGTGTTCCTATTATGGGACAGATGATTGATACACAGTTTGGTAAATTGTGTTCCAAAACCATGCGACACTCCCTCACATTAATATTTTTATGTTTCAAAAAATGAACCTCATGGTTTTTAAACCCTAAAATGCACCCATACCTCCTATCCTTTTCATGAGACACACCAAAATACCTAGGTATTCCCCCATCATGTGAACCCCCCTCTACCCATCTCCCTATAATTCAACTTTGGTCTTCGATTCCTCTTGGATTTCTCAAGGTTTGGTTTCTATTTCTCTCATATATTTCTATTATTTCTTGTTTTGAAATTAACTCTAATTGTGTGGTATATGGTCCAAACCCTAGGTGTTGGGATGATTGTTTTTTTGTTTTTTCATTGATCCTATGTGTTTCGATCTCTTTTTGGGGCCCTTTGGGCCGATTGAGGTGGTGTTGAGACTTGATTGTCAAATGCAGTAAGTTTCAGGTAGGTTGTCCCATGTTTAAGGATTTAATTTTAAGAAACCTATATATTTTGTTCTTGAATTTATGTTTTTGGTATTTAATGATAGTATTAATTGTATTTGTGAAAATTTTTGAGAGGGAAACCAAGTTTTACTTGGTTTCAAACAAATGAGAAGGAATTTTCTTAGAAATGTGTGATTTAAAATTATTGGTAACTAGTTTCAAACTGAGTGTTCCATGATTTCCTAAAATGAATACTAATTGTATGTTTTTTTGTTTCAAAATAATTTTTTTAATCTTAAAAATTAATTCTCACTTTATTCTTAGTTTTACTTGTAATTTTATGTAAATACTTGAAATTCCAAGTAAATGATTAAATGTTTCAAATTTTGATTCAAAATGTAATTTGAGGTTTATGAATATACTTTGATGTGTTTATCATTATGATATTATACCTCAGTCTAAATGTATTTGTGGGGGTATAATAATTTATATTGGAGCATGTTAATTTGTTCACTAATAGGACTATGTGTGTTTGTGTAAATGTATGTGAGCATAAAAATGTACAGAATTATAAAAATTTAACTCTAATACCAAAACATAGTTTTCAAATAATCTTTGGAGTGAGTGTCTAAAATAAATTATAAGGATTAGTGAAACCTTTTCAAACAAGTATTAATACCTTGATTGACTTATAATAAAAAACTCCATGTGTGATTTTTCAAGATCTTGGATGGATTATTATAATTGGTTATTGGACTATTTATGGATTTTATATGGTTAGGGTAATATGTATTTAGTAAGTGATATTGTACATTTTTTGTGGTTATTTTATTGAAACATCATGGGAACCTTGTGAATATTGGTCGGTGGACCTAGATGGGATGAGCTTCCTTTCCAATACCTAGGCTAGTGAAGTATATTTATTCTTTCCACTAGTCAATGATATGTTACTATATATTTCCTCGGGAAGCTAGAAAAGTATATTTTATGATTCCCCTAGTCCTTAGTGACTATTAGGGTGCTTCTACTATAATTTTCATTCTAAAACATTGGTTGTCTAACTTCCTTTTTATTTTAACTTATTTTATACCACCCATGATTTATATCATTTTTTTTCTTTTTAATAATTATTTATTCTTATAAAAATGGTATTCTAAAGTGTGTTTTAAATACTATTTTAAAATTGTTTTAAAACTCATTTTCAAGTGAATGTGTTAATCAAGATGGCTTCATCCAGGTAAATTGTTTCTAATTTATTATTTTTATTTAAATAAAATAAAAAATAAGGTTTTATAAAATGATATTTTATCTTATGTAATTATTCTTGAAAACCCTATTTTTAATTAATATATTTCAAATTATAAATAAATGTATCATTTATTTAAAGATTAATCATGGGATGTGGTTTTCATTTTTCTTTCCTACTAAGAATTATTTCTCATGCCTATCATATCATTTTAGTTTTAGGATATTTTTTGGTTTTTGATCAATATCTGAGCGATTTATGTTTCAATTTGTATGAAGTGTTAACATGGGTCATATAGGTTAGGTTTCCCAAGTAAGTTGGTCTTTTTCTTCTATTTAGTTTATTTTATATCTTCATCCATGTAAGACCTTTTTATTGTTTATTATAGTTGTAGGTGTAGAGATATAATGGTGGACTTGGATAGGCATTGTTGGAGGTCATTTCTATAATGGGGGGTGTTCGGAGTGTGATTTGAGAGTTTATTTCTACATTTATATATATATTTTTTGTTTTATATTTTCTTCTTGTATGTTTTTGGCATAAACGTCCAACTTATTGATGGGTGATGCTAAATTTTATTTTTTTCACTTCTTCTTTAATGATGTTCTTTATTAGATAAATCATTCCCACCTACTTATATTTGATTTTATGTTTCTTGACACTGCCTTAGGCTGATCGGGAATATGATTCGAGGTTATCATTGTCTGACATAGGTGTCTAACAGATGGACGTCTTAGGCCAGATCATGAAAAATGGAATCAAATCTAGGTTGGTTTTTAAGTGGACCTAGGTTCTTAAAGTCCCCTTATTATTTGGATATCTTATAGATGAGAGAGAGTATTATCAGATCTTGTGAGGTATGTCATGGGTTGGTGCCTGATCACCATTTCTAGTGAAAAAACATCAGTTACTTGGGGATTTTGGGATTTAAGTTTTGAATTTGATAATTATTTTGATTCTTTTGATGGATTTTAGTTTTGAATTTATTTTATTATGATTTTTTTGGATGCTATATGGGTTTATTTGAGGTGTTTGAAATATATGGGTTGAGAAATGGAGTGGAATGAAAGCCACCAGTAACTTGCGTGTCTTGATAAACCATGTAAAGCTCATGTATATGGTTATAAGAAACTCTCCCTGGTGGTTTCATTATTTTCCCATGATTTTTCCAAACTGTGCAATCAAGCCATTTATGATCACTATCTTCTTTGGAATTTTATATTCAGTTATATTAGATTTATAATTGTTCCAAGATACATGTTAATATGATTTGGTTTTATTAATAATTAATTTTTAAAATGTAATTTGGTTTTAAAATGGAAAAAAGTGGGTTTTGAAATAATTGGATAGGATTTTATTTTAAAAAAGAAAATTTATTTTTTGTTTAAAGACTCATGAGGTGTTCTCAAAGAGTACTTTTAAATTTTTAAAATGTTTTTAAATAGTCATTTTAAGTTTTATTAATAGATTTTTAAAGTTTTAAAGTGGTTTCAATGGTCAGCATATGTTTTTAAATAAAATTAAAGGGTCAAAAAAATTATTAAGCCTTTATGCTTTTGAAATTAAAATTTAGGGTTTTAAGAATTTTTTTAACAGATAAATTAAGGGATTTTTTGGTTTATGATTATTTGTAATGTGGTTTTCATTTTTATTCTTTAATTTTTAGTTTTAAGTGTGAATTATTATGGTTGAGGTCTTTTAAATTGGGTTTTGATATTATAAAGGGTTTGAAAATTTCATTTATAAGAATTAAAAAAAATTATTCATATAAATGGTTTTGGAGTTAAAGATGAGGTTTTTTATTTGATTTGAATTTTTTTTATTGTAATGATTTTGTTATTAATTTGAGGTTTTTTCGTGTTGTTTGAATATAGATCTAGAAAACCCTTGAGTTTTTTAGTCCTTAGAGATTTCCAATTGTGTATTCTTGGTCAATTGAGTTCTTAAGGTATCCCATTCATGAGTGTTCTCCTTTGGGTCCCTCTTAACTTTTTCATGTGGTTTGTGATTATTTTGGGAGTATGTCCTTTGATAACCAGTTGGTAATGTGATTTTTGAGAATATTATGTAACTATGGTTTTAGTGAGTTCTATTTTTTATTATCAATATATAAATAATCCTCAATGGGTGTTACAGGTGACCAGGACAGACTCTACACCAGTTGAGTTTACACTAATTCAGATGTCAATCTGACTAATGATGAGATCACTGGGGTTTATGAATTGGATTTGAGGTCCTAGGTTACCCTTATATTATCCTTTAATTGAAATTGGATCACATTTCATTTGGAGGGGAATACTTTTGATTTTTGAATTTATTCCCTTACTTCCTATTTAAAGATATGGTAATGAGTGGGTTAGTAGAAATTTTTAGGAATTCTTTTTTTATTTCCCTTTTTCTAACTCTTTTTTGGGTCATTATTTCAAATAATTATCATGGAGTATCCTTGCCTTAGTGACCAACCATTCTAGTGGAACCTTTAAATAGTGGGGAGAAAAATTGTGGTCCTCTATCCCTTATCCTTGTTGATCAAAGTAGTCGGGTGTAACTTTATAATTTGATTAAATTGTGATATTTGATGTTTTAATTGGAGGTGGAATTAGTTGTTTGGGTGGATTCACTTTTATTTCCAATTTTAGCTCCCTCGATATGTCTTTCTTTGTAAGTTTGATGGAATTTTTGGGAATAAAAAGGGTCATGGTGGGGAGAACTATCACACTCCAACCCTAAAAATCTTAATTATTTTATTCTTAAAATTAGTTATTTAATTACATTTTGGTTTCAGAGTTTTAGGTCTATAATTTAGAAATTTTTGAAATTTTTAATCATTTTTGTGTGTCACATAGTTTTTCTTCATGGATGGAAATACTATGCGGAAGCTGTGTGGGGGAGTTTGTATTTTTTGAGAGATTAATTTCAAATAGTTGGATCATGATTTATGAAACCATGAGACCAAACTATGAAAGCACTCGGGTGTTCCTAGTAAGGGATGTATATTTGGCACATGGTTTGGTAAACAATACTTCAAAACCTTGTGAATCTTCCAGGATTTAAAAAATTTATGTTTTCAAAAATTCCCCTTATGTTTTTTAAACACTAAAATGAACCCATCAATCCCATCCTCTTCATGTGATGAACGCCAAGACCCAAGGAGTCCCCCATCGCATGCTACCCCTCCTCCCATCTCCCTAAAATTCTTCTTTTTTCTTCCATTCCTCTTGTATTTCTCAATGGTTGGCTTCCATTTCACTCCCACATTCCTCTTATTTATTATTTTGTTTATTCCTATCACTATGTTGTGTATGCGAAAAACCCTGGGTGTAGGGTTGACTATTATTATTTTTTCATTATACCTAGGTGGTTTGATCTTTTTTCAAGGTCCCTTTATCTTGATTTAGGTGGAGTTGGGCCTCATTTGTCGAAGGAAGCAGGTTCTAGGTGGATTTCCCCAAATTTAAGGCTTTATTTTTTGGAACCCTCAATTTCTTGTTATTTAATTTATGATTTAGGTATTTATTGATAGTATCAATTGTATATATGAAACTTATTGAGAGGGAAACAATGTTTTACTTGGTTTCTATCAAATGTGATAAATATTTCATTATAAATGTTTTAATTAAAATTATTTACAAGTTAATTCACACTAATTTTTCAATGGGTAAACCAAATGATTTATAATTTTAAGTTTCTGGGTTTTAAAAATACCCAAATTGGGGTTTCAAATAATATTTGGACTGGATTTATAAAATAAATTATATGGCCTATTTGGAACCTTTTTGAACAAGTTTTAATCCCCTGATTGAATTTTAATCGAAAGATCCATATGTTATGATTGAAGATCTTGGATGGAAGATTTAAATTGGATATTTGACTCTTTATGGATTTTATATGGTTATGGTATCTACAATATCTCTTATTTTTGTTGTAAATTTTGTTAGTGGTTATTTTATTTTGACCTCATGGGAACCCTGAGCATTTTGGTAGGTGAACCTAGACAGGAGGGGATCCCTTTCCACTAAATAGGCTAGTGAAGTATGTGTATTCTTTCTGCTGGATAGTGATTTGTTAATATCTCTTTCCACTATATGGTAGTAAATTATTTTAAAGGGTTATCCTATCCCTTAGTGACACTTGGGTGTTTCTATCATGATTCTCATTTTAAAACATTGGTTATAGGACTTCATTTTAATTCTAACTTATTTTAAATTACCAATGATTTATATCAATTTTGTCTTTAGGTGATTATTTATTCTTAGTAAAATTGTATTCTAAATTTTATTGTAAAGACTATTTTAAAAGTGTTTCAAAAATAGTTTTCAATGGAGTTAATTAATCAAAATGGATTCAGTCCAGAAAATTTGTTCTAATTGACTATTTTAATTTAAATAAAAATAAAAATAAAGGATTATAAAATGATATTGGAACTTATGTAATTATTCATAAAACCCCTATTTTTAATTAATATATTTAAAGAAAACACAGAATGGATCAATTATTTAAATCTTAAATCTTAAACATGGGGTTTGGTTTTTCTTTGGCTTTATTACTAAATTTATTTCTCATAACTATCATATCATTTTAGTTCTAGGATTTTCCTTGGTTCATGATCACTCTCTGTGTGATTTATGTTTCAATTTTGATGGAGTGTGGCCATGGGTCATAGGGGTTAGATTTTCTTTGTATGTTGGTTATTTATTATATGATTTTGTTTCTTTTATTTCATCATCCATGTGTATCCTTTTAATTTATTTTTATGTTTGGAGGTGTAGAGATATTGTGGTGGCCGAGGATAGGCATTTGTAGAGGTCATTTTTTCCGGGGGGGGGGGGGTGTTCGAAGTGTGATCTTAGAGTATATTTATAAATTTTTTATATGTTATGTTTGTTTTATATTTTATACATATATTTTTTTATAATGGACATCCAACTTATGGATTAGTCATGTATTACTCTTTTCATGGACTATTTAATGTTGTTCTTTTTTGTTGAAAATTTTCCCACCTACTTATATCTTATTACATGGAACTTGACACCACCCTAGGTCAATCAAGGACATGATTTCGAGTTGTTGTCGACTGGATCAGGTGTTCAAAAGATGGAAATATTAGGATATTTCATGAAATTACCACTTACACATCAACAAACTTCACTAATACCTCCTTCAAAACCACAATAATTTAATAATAAAATTCTTCCATCATAATTAGAGGCCATATTTTCTATAATAAAAGAAAAAAATTCTATTTACCCACTATTTCATTTACCATTTATTATTTCATTATCAACACAATGAAATAAAACTACACTTATTTGTTTTTCCAGTTATTCCATCATGTTAACATCCTTTAATTATTTAACCATTTTAAAAAATTATTTCAACCGTTAACAAACACTATTATTCATAGTAGCATGATTTTCACAATAATCAATAAATAACATAACAATAATATGGAAAAAATGTAAATTACTACCAATTCACTTCCCTCTTGATTTAGTTAAACTCATTATCATCATTGAGTCTAATTCAAACTCCGTGAACAAAGAAAACCAAGTCATCAAAATTACACCCTAAATAAATAATAATATTGAGATAATTTGAATCTACCATTTTTAATGATTCTCAAAAAACATAGATCAATGAAATAAAACTCAAGATCTAAAAACTATAATCCTTCAATAGTACACTAAAAATCCAATAATATGTCACCCATGCATAAATATTCCATTAAAATTCCATCAAAACTGAGCACCAACAACGAAATAAATCATCGAGAGTAAAGAATAAAGTAAAATAAAAATAAAATGGGTAGGAGGACACATCAAATTGCAAGAGACCTTTCAATAAAAAACCGAGTTCTTAAAGATTAACCAACAACATATAAAATCACTAAAGAAAATATCTATGATGTATTTGGGTTCAAGAGAATAAGTAGGAGTTGAATGAGTGGATAAGAACAACCTTATTTATAATAAAATCATGGGTAACCAAATCATGGAATGTTAATCATAATCCAATCCATGGTTTATATTGGTTAGCAATGATATGAAAACTATGACATTAAAACGTGTGATCACCTCTTAAATATCATTTATTGACTCACACACTTGAATTCACCTCATCTAAACCATGACATTTCTACAATAAACCATGACCATTTTACATCTATCTCCCTAAACGTCCCTAACAAAACCATGATGCGGTGTTATAAAAATCACATTATTTCACACCAAGATGAAAAAATATGCATTTTCCTCTGCCTTGTAGTGAACCGGGATCTCATTACCAAAATATGATTATCAAAACACCGACTTCACATAAACTAAATCTTACTTTAAAATGAAAAAATAATTCAACCTAAAAATTCATAGACTCAAGCCAAACTCCCCATATTTATAAAAATGGACAAATTCCAAGACCAAGTCCAATACTATGAGAAAACTAGGAAAACCACAACATGGAGAGGAAAAAATACTTAGAGAGGTAAAAGGACCAAAAATAATCTATTTATTCCTAAGCATCCTCCAAACTCACTTCCACTACTTAAAACACTAGAAATACAAAAATTAAAGGGCCAAGAAAATCTAGGACTCGACATTTGAATCTTTATAAATGATTCATGTTCTAAATAATCAAAATAAACCTGTGGAAAAATTAAAAAAATAATTAAAAACAATAAACTTTGTGATATACCTCTCCAATATGAATCCCACTATTACAAAAACCCAAATAAAGCCCCAAAAGAAAATAAAAACTATAATAATTCCTCATAAAACCTAATCATGATGTTTATATATGATTCAAACTCAAAAAATCTAAATATAGAGCCTGCATCTATGAATCTTACTCTCATGTACTTTTATCCAAGACATCTTGACTCTAAAAAATTCACACTAAAGAAAAGATATGTCCCTACATAACATTATCTTAATAATATTTAATATCCTTAAGTTGATCCACACAAAAATCATCCTCTTAAATATCTCAGTCTCCCCAATCAATGATGTGGGAATAATTATGAATATACCACTAAAGTTACAACATGTAGAAGTCAGCATGAACCTGATCTATCTTATGAGGAAATACCAATCGAAAATCCACCTCAAAAACTCACTCCAACTATTAAAAATGCCTAAAAACTACGAATATAACTTATTTCCTCTACCATGACTATGTTTCCCATGATAAGGAAAACACTCCCCAAAAATGATCATTAACTATAAAATCCATAGCTCTGATCCTATAATAAATATAAGACTATTGATGGTTTTAAGAGTCCTTTATCCTATCTTAAACCACCATCACTTTTTCTATCATGATTTATACCAAATATTGTCCAAGAATTACCAAATCTCTAACCTCAATCCAATAAAAACAAAGATCTTCATGTACAACCATAAAATGACTCTAACTAATCCATACCAATAGATGAGTGAAATTTATTATTATTGGAAAACTCAACCAAGGGAAAATAATTTTCTCATGAACCTCCAAAATCAAAAAAAAAACATTCCTATAATATGTCCACTAGTATCTTGATTAGCCACTCATTTTTCAATCTATTTAAGGATGAAACATAGTGTTAAGACATAACTAAGATCCAAAATCATATTGTAGAATCTTAAATACTTTAGAGGTGAAATGAGGATCAAAATCAAATATGATCATCCTTAAAAATTCATTCATCCACACCACTTCCTTCACATATAGCCTCACCAACAAATACACAACATTCATCACTATAATCACCAATAAATCATCCAACTATAACCATTGGTCAGTAACCACCCAAATGGAATCATATTGCAAAATATACAACATGGAACACCCTAACTTTGACCTAAATGAGTGTTTCCTTATGACCTTGGGTGTGCCTCCCCATATGTCATGAGTTGCTGACTAGCAGTGACGGTCAATGGAAAAATCAGGGGGATGATATACCCTCTATCATATAGCCTTAATTCATAATAGTAATAATTAAAAACATCTATCATATAATAATATTACTAGGTATTATATATACAATCCAACCACAAATAAGTAATAAACACATGATATAATAAAATTAACTATACTATATTGTCACATAAGGATTAAATCAAAAGTTATAACTATCATAAGATGGTCACATATTAAGTAGTATAGAATGTTGTGAGGGTTGGTGACCTATACCCAACTTCTATATATAATTTTTGTACCATTAAATGTATAAATCTTGATGCATAAATGCACTTCACATTCCATGATATTAATATTACTTTTTCATGTACTATATATATGGTAATTTCCTTACATTACATATCATATCAAAAAATTGTAACAATTTCCATCTATAATGAGAACCTCTAGATACCATTATAGTGATCTATAATATATCATATCGTATATATACATCATTATGAAGGAACATAGATTATGTCTTTCTATCAGGTGTTGGGGGTCATAAACATGGACACTTCTTCTCTTAAAGTTCACACTTGGTGACCTTGAGTACATGAAGACATGAGGTCTGACTCACCAATAGAAACACCTTATGTTTTGTGTGTCATTGGTTATTCCTATCTATGAATATCTATAATGATGTCTTGATTTGATATTATTATTAATGTATATCATTGATTATATAATTTGATTTGTGATGAAAACTATGCCATTTTATGTCTAGGAAGAGGAATCATGCATTGGTTTTATTATTAATGATATGACATTTATTGAATAATCAAGAAAGTATTTCTCATTCTATGAATAGGAAGAGATATCTCTAAACCTGTTGACTATGATAGTGGTACCATAATTAAATCTATGTCCATGGTATAAGGAGGTAATTAAATATATTATGGTTAAATAAAGAATAAATAACTCATGTAAGGAGGGTGACATAATATTTTCATCGATCTTTATTAGATATCATGTAAGAAAGAGATTATATTACAAAATGTATGTTCATAGGAGAGATTGTTTTTGTTATGAATTAACCTTATCTCTTTAGGGGTCTTGAGGTATTTTTAGTCACTACTCCTAGTATATGAGTGACCCTCATTATTATCATGATAAGGGGTTATAGGGACACACAAAATGTTCTTTCAAAAGTTTTTCCATATCTAATAAATTGGGGTTTGGTATATGATGGGACCCATGATGGGGGTTGGGTAATGTTTGAGTTTGAATTATCATAAGAAACTAAATATATTAAATATTATTATAGTTTAGAATAATAAGTTTTGATATTTTCAACTCATAATATTAACAATTTATTGAGTGAAAACAAGAAAATATTTTATGAACAAGTATTGGTTATTTGTGATTTGTTAAATGTTTTATGGGTGAAACAATTTTATTTAATGACTTTAATTTTATCATGTAGTATAATTGTGATGTTACATGTAATTGATAATATAATAATGAAAATTATAATTCATTTTCTAATAAATAAGCATCATTTATGGTTTTTTTATATTTTAAACTTGTTAAAAGACTTATGTGAAATTTTAACAAGTTATATCCTAAATATATAAACCAAAATAATACATAATTCAAGGGTATTATTTATACCACGAATTGTAGAGATTATCCCCCATCTCTCCCACTTTATAGAGTGATAAAGGAGAGTTTGGATCACGTCAATCCAAGATCACCTTCTTAGATCAAGTAAACAGTTCTATGGAAATCATGGGTACATTGAAAAACCCCTTTGTTCTCTACAATATCACCTTGAGTCTAAATCTTTATGTACCAAAAATATTTTTAAGAATGCATGGATGACCTAGAGGGTTTTTTCTTTACGATGAGTATAATTCACCGATAACTATAAATCAAATGCGGTATCATTTTGATTTAGTTTTCTTGAATATTATTATTACACAAGATCCTCATGTTGATAAGTGGGTACTCTAGTGTTGAATATTATGTTTTGACATCTATCTAATGAAAAAAATTTATTTTTACATTCTTATAAACATCTATAGAGAACCTAGTATCAACAAATGGTATCAGAGTGATTGTGTAGTTTCTAAAGTCAAAATTAAAGTTAATTTTACTATAATTCATATAGATGGAACCAATATGGACCCAATTCCATTTATGGTGTCATGATCCAAGATTTTATTGGAAAGTTAAGTCTATTAGAAGATCATTTTTTCATAAAAATAAACAATAAAGCTAAAACTAATATATATATATATATATATATATATATATATATATATTAGACACCATCTGGGGGAGTCATCGATGGTGATTTTGTCGAAGTGATCATGGGGGATGTTTTTTTTAAAACATAGGGGTAATAAGGGTAGTAATAGTCACATGCCATTTTACTAGTGGTTGTTCTATGGAAACATGGGGTGACATTCGCCTACAACACAAGGTGGAAAATCATTATTCAAAAAATATATTTTTGTTTTTTTAATACCATCGGTGCCAAATAGGTATTTCCTTCCCACCCTACATTCCCCAAAAAGGTAAAACCCATCTTCCAACCTGGTCTAGTTTGATTTAGGCTCTACCCGACCCGCCTATCCCATATAAGCCTCGAAACCCTCTGGGGGGATTTTGAGGCCCGTATATGGCCAAAAAATCAATTTTTAAAAAATATTAAGAATTTAATAGAATAATTTCTAGGTCCATTTGACTTGTAAAATATGAATTAAAAATATTTTAATTCATAATAAATTCTCTTGAGTATAATTATTTGTAAATTTAATTTTATTATGTGAGTTTAATGCATGAAAACTGACCATGAGATAGATCGAAAATTTATTATTGATGTTATTAATTTATTTATTTAAATGTATAATGTTTTAAAAATATTAATTAATAAATGAAAATATTCACATCTTATGTCAAGCTCATTATATGTATAAGGGACATTTTGTTTATGAGTGACATTATTTATATGTATCTTATATCCATGAGAACTCGTCACCTATGAGTGAGTATAATTATATAATAAAGAGGATAAATGTGGTGCAATTAGCGCCGAGTCATAGTGAATCATTAGATGGGAGTTGGATTCATTTTACTATATAATCATTGAAACTCGAGTCAGATATGACTCAAGGAGTTTCCCCTAGGGTCTCAATTGATCTATCATTTGATCTATGGATTAACCATTTGAAATAGATCATCATCTGATCATTTATTTATCATATTCTTGGTTTATTGTTTTTATTTATGTGTAGTTTATGTACAATCACATAGAATAATAAACAATAATGTATTGATAAAAATAAATTAATACACGATGAATGTTTTCTATTTATTCATGGATCAGTTGTGAGTGTGATCATGTAGTAACTATCATGATAAATAGAAACAGATTTCATTCACTGATAAAAACATAAAAACCCCTCAAATTAATATTAAATCAAATATCTTCCATCACTTTAATTTGAACAAAACCATGTGTAGGAGGTGTTCATCAGCAATAGTTGAGATTTTCTTCTATTATTGGTGTATTCTTATGGGAGTGATGGGTCAACTTAACAAATTTTTTTGACAAAAAAATAATCATAGTTATAATGTTTTAAATTTAGAGGCTAATAATTGAGTGAATATAAGAAATGGGTTTGAAGGAGTTGGGAATCAAATTAATAGATTATGGATCCATGAGTCAAATAGGTTGGCAAGCCAAAATCCTTCCTTAAAACTCTCTGAGTAGTGGCATAGACATGGATTAGACTATGGGGATATGTTATAAAGGATCCTTGACACTATAATATACAAGTGATAGAATATTTTGAATCTAGTAGTTTAGGGATACTATGATTTGATAAAATAGTGGGAGACATTTAAATATTAATAAATTAATAATTTCTATAATATATGTATTCAAAAAATAGTAATAATATGATAAATTTATTTATTTTAGATAAAATGGAAATAACTACCACCAACTCAATATAATTATGATATATTTTCATAAAGAAAATATCCTGATAAAAAATAACTTATAGGAGTGGTACAAGTACTTATAGATAGTACTGCACCAATAAAGGAAGATTTATGTACTCGATTCCGAAATTCCTACTGAGCCTCCTCAGGGAGGTAGAAAGGTTAAAAAATAAGTATATAATAAGAATATAGATAATTATTCAGATTTTTAGTGCATCATGTTATCATCTATGTCCAATTAATTATTGAAAATTCATGAAGACAAGGATACATATAACATACTTACTAATATCTAAGAATTATATTAGGATTATTCCTAGAAAGAAATGTATGGGATCTAAATAGAACTATATTAGTGAAAGTTGGGAGAATGAAATAATATAAGACCACCTGATTTTTTGGCCATTATTATTAACTATAACATGAAAATATTAATAATTAACATCCTGATATATAATATCTGGTTTTACAAGATAATAAGGACATGAAGAACACAAACTCTTTTATCCTTATGTTGAACAGGAAAAGGAAAAAAATAAAGGGTTCGATGGATAAACTAAATCCAAAGAAACTAATGTACCATCCCTTTAAAAATAAAAAGTTACACAGGAAAATAAATGAAAAAGAAACTATCTTCCATACTTGAGGCTAGAAAGACTACTTGAAAAAGAACTGCATATCTAGGAAGAAGAATAAAGGTGATGCTTATACTTTAAGAACATTTTTCATTGAATGAAATCTAACTATTTATACAAATTGGGTATTGATTATAGCCTTTGGCTTACAGATTTGTAGTAAAATATAGGAAACATGTATATTTAATAGGATTAAAAGAGGTGAGGTGGGTCTCTGGGAAGAAAGTGGTGCAGGACTAGAAACATTGGTAGTTGGATATTATTATCTTGTTGTACCTAGTGTCTTTATTGTTATATTAAATAATTGTTATTATGTACCTTAGATTACTAATAACACTATATTAGTCTCAATTCTAGATAATATGTGGTTTAATCTCAATTTATGAAATAAATTTCGGTTCTTTTATATGTATGGAATATGTCATGGTATGGAACATTTTAATAATAGATTATACATACTTGAACAGGAATCTCGATTTTAGTAAATAATGACAACATCCAGTGAGAAAGAAACATATGTTTCCCATCTAAGGCACTTCAACCTTAGTCACGTAAATGAAAATAATTTAAATAAACTACATTAAGTATGGTATTTAGATACAATTTAATTAAAACTCATAGATGTATGTAACACTTATTTAAAAGGAAAAATGACCAAATCACTTTTCAATGGGAAATGAGAAAGTGATATATAACTACTGGAGTTTATTCATATTGATTTATGGGGTCCATTTCATGTAGAGTCAAGGGGTGGGTTTTCTTTCTTCTTTACATGTACCTATGAATTTAGTAGATATGGATATATCTATTTAATGAGGGATAAGCTTGGTTCTTATAACATGTTTATGGAATATCAAAATGAAGTTGTGAATCATATTGGTAAAAATATTAAGAACCACCCCTCAAACCATGGAAAAGAATATCTCAACCAAGCATTCATCGATCACTTGAAAGATTGTAATATTTTCTCCAAATTCAATCCTTCTTATACACCTTAGTGAAATGGTGTAAGTGAAAGGAGGGATCAAACATTGATAGACATTGTCAGATTCATGTTCAGACATGAAACTATACTTTTATACTTTTAGGGATATACACTATATAATACAACATATACAATAAACTTTGTACTAACTAAAGTAGAATATGGGACTCCATACATGTTAGGGTATGGAAAGAAACATTGTTTTTCATACATATGTGTAAGGGGATACAAGGAATTTTTCAAGACAATACCTAATGAAAAACTAGAATCTTGAATCATAAAGTGAATCTTTTAAGGTTATCTTAAGGAAACTGATGGATACTTTGAATAAAATCTTTTAGATAGAAAATTGTTTGTGTAAAAACATGACATATTTCTTGTAAGGGAAAACATTTCCATTGAAATCAGTGATAGAAATATTGACTTTGATGAAGTTAATGCTTCATATGTACAATAGTTTCTACGAGAAAAAACTCTACAAGATATAGTGATAGTAGTTAAAGTTCTCAAGAAATAAGTACAAAAAAGGTCTATAAAGGAGGTTAGAGGACCAGATATATTTTTTTTCTTATCACCAAATTATTTGATGCATTATTACTTGAGGGGAATAAATATTTGACCTATAAGTAAGTAAAATATGGAAAATCTATAGCTAAATGGAAAAAAGGAACGAATTCTGAAATAGACTCCATGTACCAAAATCATGTTTTGAATTTAGTATACCCACCAACTAATGTAAAACCTATTGGGTGAAAATGGGTTTTTAAGAAAAGTTTGGATATGGATGGTGGATTAAATTCTAATAAAACATAATTCATTTAAAAGGGTTTTATAAAATGTTATGTCATTTACCATGATGAAACCTTTTCACCAATCAAAATGATAAAATTTAGGATTTTGAGATTTAGAAAAATGAACATAAAAACTAATTTTCAGAATGAGGAGTAGGTAAAATACACCTATATGACAAAACCAGAAGGGTTTGTAATGTATAAGAATTCCCATAAAAAATGAAAGTTTAATAGATACATTTATGGATTAAAATAGGCATCATGATCATGGAATTTTCATTTCAATAGGGTCATAAGAAATTTTGGTTTCATTAAGAATGAAAGTGATCCATGATTCTATAAGAAGGTTATTAGGAGTGACATTGTTTTCGTAGTTTTACATGTCAATGAAATATTATTAACAGGAAAGGAAGAATAAGTCTTAAAGTTAGTAAATAATTAGATAAATAAATGATTCTTCATGAAGGTGTTAAGTAAATAAGCTTACCTTATAAGGATTAAGATCAACTAAAATTGATATCAAAGGTTTATCAGACTAATTCAAGGTGAATACATTGATGAGGTACTCAAAAGGTAAAATATTGAAAAATCCAAGATAGGATAATTACCAATGCCACATGGCATTAATATCTCCAAGAAAATGTATCCATAAACATAGGAGGAAATAGAAATAATGATTATAGTTCCTTATGAATTGATTGTGGGATCTATCATGTATGTCATCCAATGTACTAGGTTTGATGTTACCTATGTTTTAATCATGGTGGGAAAATATCAATCTCATTCTGGAGAGTAGTATTAGGAACTAGTTAAAACTATCCAAAAGTACTTGAGATGTATAAAGGATATGTTCCTGGTGAATGGAGGAGATGTGAAGCTAGTGGTGAGGGTATTCATTGATGCTAGATTCACTATAAAAAATTTAATTTAGAAATTTTTTTTATACATTAGAGATGTTTATAAACATAACTAATTAATTAAGAAAAGTTTCTAAGAAACATTGGTAAATGAGGTGTCACTAATTAGTGACATTTAAAAACATGGCTAATTATCAATTTACCAACAATTTAAGAAATATCGTTAATTACATGTTATTTATCTACATTTATGAAAATAATCGATAAATGTGGTGTCTCTAATTAATAACATTTATAAATATTTCTAATTAGTGATTTTCCTATGTTTCTAGAAATGTCGGTAATTACATATTATTTCCCAATGTTTTTAGAAATGTTGTGAAAATCGGTAATTTTAAATGACCATGCAAGCCCCCTCCAACTTGCTCGCCCACCACCCACTCCCATCGGTGACCAAGTGTGACCTCGCCACTCTTCTCTACCTCTCTCTGTGACCCCTCACACTCTCCTCCCTGTTCACCCCCAGACAACGATTATGCGAGACCCCGCCACTCCACCCTACTTCTTTATGTGTGTTGTGCACCCTCTAGTCGCCCCAGTGGTTGAGCCTGCTCACCCATCACCCCCTCCCACCGGTGAACCTATGTGATCCCACTGCCCCTCTCCCTGCTCGCACGATGGTGGACTCCCCTCACTATTGCATGCCTCCCTTCCCCTATATTTTATATCATACATTGTATATAAAATATATTATTGTATATTATTGTATATATATAACATATTATTGTGTGTTCTTGTGTATAATATTATTGTTATATTTAGTAATACATAAAATATATATTAATAATATTATTAAATAAAAATGTATTATTAATATATTATACACATATCAATATATATACACATAATAACTGTCTCCAACTTCACGTGGGTTTCTATGTGGGACTTCCCTATCATAACTATTAATATATTATATCATTAATATATATTGTTAATAATATATTATTAGTCAATATTATTAATATTATATTAATATATTATATTATTAACAATATATTAATATATTATATTGTTAATCTATATTTTTAAATATATATATTAATAATATATTAATATATTTTCTTATCAATATGTATTGTTGATAATAATAGATAAAAACATAAATATACATAAATATTATTAATATGTTGAAAACATATATATATACAAGAATATTATTATTATTATTAAAAAATAAAAATTTATTATTAATATATTAAATATTGTATATATATATATAATTAATATATTATAATGCTTAGATATACAATATATATTTAATATATTATTAATATATACAATATATATTGTTAATGATACTGAATAAAAATATATTATTGATATATTATAAACACACCAATATATAAACATAAATATTATTAATATATATGATATATATTGTGTACATATATAATATTATAAACATGTATATATTATATTGATATAAAATATTATAAACATATATATAATATATTATTGTTAATATATATAATATACAATATATTAATATATATATTAATATACATAATATATATATATATTGTAGTTAAAATATAAAATATACAATATACAATATAGAAAATATAAACAATATACAAAATATGTACAATATATATATATAGTATATAATATATACATACAATATATATGGTATTCAATAGATATTGTATACAATATACAATATATGTATACACAATATATATATACAATATACAATATATATTGTATAGAATATACATTATATAAAATATTATTTTTAACATATACAACATGCAATATATATATATATTTTATATTATTGTCTATATAATATTATATATATATATATTTAATATTATTGTTATATTTATTAATACATATAATATATATTGATAATAATAATAAATAAAAATGTATTATTAATATATTATCAACACACATATATATATATACACATAAATATTATTAGATTTATTTTCTTAAAAACATTATTAAATTAGCCACATTTTTAGGAAAATGCTGCAAAAAACATAACTAATTTAGCCAAACTTTCTAGAAAACAAAGAAAAATTCATCATTAAAAACATTTTGAAATTTTGTTAAAAACATTTCTAAATTAGAAATATTTTAAATAAAACATCATTAAATTTAACATTAGAAATGTTTTACTACATTTCTAAAAACATAGCTAATTTATCCATGTTTTCGTGAAAAATGTTGCTAAATTCAATATTAGTAGCTTTTTGAGAAAAAAACTCTAATAAAACATTGATAAATATATGTATTTTGTAGTGATTTTAGACATATCACGAAGATCATCAATTGTAGTCTATCAATATCTTTTTCCAGAATAGTGGTGTGGTAAGTTGGAGAAGCCTGAATCAAGCCATGGTCACTGATTCTGTAGTAAAATTTTAGTATACAATGGCTTCCAATACACTGATGGCAGTGTTACTTTCTATGGAGCACTGGTAACACTAGAGGAAAGATCATATAATTTAAATGTTTCATCTCTTGTTGAATTTTACTCAAATAGGTGAATTCATAGTCAACATAATAGTCACTAAGGATAGCATGGAAGCCCCCCTAACTAAGTCCATATCTTTGTTGATGTATGATTCTCATGCGAGAACTAGTGGACTGAGACTATTTAGCAGTTGGATCTAGTGAAAGTGGGTGTGGGTTTTAAGACCCAATTCATATGTATAATTTAATTAACATTACATGTATACAAATTGATATATACATGTGTTTAACTTTCCATGATATTAATATTACTTATGTATATGCTATATATGTGGTTATATCCCTAAGTTAAATTTCATATCAAAAGGTCATAATAGTTCTTAGCTATAATGAGAACCTATATATACTATGAAATCCATCTTTAATATATATCATATGATCTAGATACATCATTATGAATGGACATAGATTATGTTTGAATATCAGGTGTGGGGGTCATAATCATTGATACTTATTCTCATGATATTTTCTCTCAGTGATCTTGAGTAAATGTGATCATGAAGACTGGATTGTTAATAAGAACATCACATGTTTTTGTTTTCATTGGTTGTTTCTATCTATGACCATGTGTATTGGTATCTTGACTTGAGATCATTATTAAGGTACATCATTGGTCATGTACATAGATGTATGATAAAAACCATGATAGTTTATTTTTTAGTGAGGTAACATGTGTTGGGTTCATTATTAATAATATGAAATTGATTGAATAATCAATAAAGGATTTATCTCTTTAAAGTATAGGAAGATATATCTCAGTCCCTATTGAACACGATGGTGGTACCTTAATTAAACCCAAGGAAATTTTAGATAGAGGTAGTGTATCTTATATGTTAAAATAAAGAACAAATAATTAATGTAAGGATGGTGACACAAGCTATGCATTCAACATTATGGGATAAGATAAGACAAAGTCATTATATTACACAACGTATGTTCGTAGGTGAGGTTGGTGTTACTATAACTTAACCTGATCTCTTTAAGGGCCTTGATTTGTTGCTAGACACCTCTCCTAGTATATGAGTTCCCCTTAATAGTATTGAGACAAGGGTATATATGGTCACAAAAAAAGTGTTTTCAAAAGTCTGGTAAGTTCAAATGAATTGGAGTTTAGGACATTGTGAGTTCCATGATGTCGGTCGAGTAATGAAAAAGTTTGAAAGATAAAAAAAAATTAAATATATTCAATATTATTCTAGTTTATAATAATGAGTGATAAATTTATTAAATTTTAATATTCTCAACTTATTAGGGGAATTTTAAAAAATAATTTACGAATGAATAGTCATTATTCATGGATTGGAAAATATTGTAAAGGATAAATGAGTAATGTTAATGACTCTTATTTTATTATGTAACAAAACTTTTGCACCCAAAAAAATTCCAAAGGATGCACTGAATGCTTACATACTTGTTCTAGGATCATAGATCATTCCGCATTATTTGATTTGACCGGTGGTATAGCCTGAATGGAGTAATGGATTATAAGTTACAGTCATTCAAAGTAAGGCTGGAAAAATGGTTCATAGAGCTCCCGATGTAGCCGTGTGAACATCTTTTATGGATGGATCCACGAGTCCAATGGAACTACGAACCTTCACAGTGCCCTATTTTATCTGTGGTATGCTTATGATCATCGTGGTTCGTGGATCTCCCTCCACAGCTGCATGAATGTCTTTTATGGACGTATCTGAGAGTCTGATAAGCCCCGCGACCATGTGAACGTCTTTGACAGATGGCTCCATGAGTCCGATGGAGCCCCACCCCTTTGTGGTGCCTTTTTCCCTTTTTGGTGATCCATTTAAGAATCACGAGCCTCATTTCCTATAAATACCCAGATCCCCCCACCTCAAAGGCATGGTTACGCCACCCTTTCAACTTTTGATCTCCCATTTCATGGTGCTCGGGAGTAATGCGAACTAGAGAGAAAATGGATTTTCCCTACGTATGGTAGGTATGACTTTCAAAAAGTCCTAAACAATTAATGAAGGAATTATCCCCTTTAGGTTGGTCAAGGTTCCACTGACTATTAAACCTTCATAAAGCACTCTTAAATTAAGCTAGGATTCCATCCTAAGTCAAGGGTCCCATGCTCCAGGAGACCCTCAGCTCCGTGAAACCCAATCCTTCATGAGACCCTGTGCTCCATGAAACACTTTCCTTCATGAAACCAAGAGCTTTGTGAAGACCTATCCTTTTCAAAGATCATAACTCTACACCCACTATACAATACATAGGGGTTCGGGCCGATCCCTTTTCTATCGTCACTAACCCCCATAAAAAATGGAGAGTCACACTGTTAACTTTTTGGGCTAGGTAGACACCATTTTGTATTGCACCCTTGCGCATCCCCAACATCCGCCCAAGTAAAACTATCATTAGAGATACTCCTCTACACTCCTTGAAACACCTTTAGTTGACCTACTCCTCTCGTTCCCTTTACCATGCTGTGATTTGAGATCCTCTTCTTAGATTCCCTAAGTACCTTGAGTCGGGCCATTCCATAAGAAACTCCTGAGGCCTCATCAGTTGGATCCTATATCGGGTTGAATCAGAAAGGGGAGATCTTTCATAAGTTCCACACCAACCATTTATAGGAACCTTCAACCTCATATTCCTCACTACATGACTTTATACTATATCAAGCTCTATCATTTAACAATAGGATTCCGCCTATGACAAACACAAGATGCCTTATGTGCCAAGCGTAAGATACCTCATTCTAGGATCATGAGATGACCATCGGACAACAACATTGGGCCACCACATCAGGTGTAAACCCCAATCATATACCTTACCCCACTAGAAATTTGGTATGCCCTCATGACCAGACATGAGAAATATGGAATGGGAAGCTTCCATGTGTAATCCTCATCCACCTCATCACATGACATTAAATTTAACTCTTTCCTCATGAAATTCACATGGGATTCCTTCATAGCCAAATATGAGGAAGACAATACATGTAACACCCTGACCCCAGTTACCCAAAGTTGGTGCATTATTACATAACATTGGCATGATCGCAAGGGATCAAATCCTGAAAGACCGATTAGTTTAGTATCCTTGGAAATACTATATACATTCATAAGTTTTACATTACATCATGAAATAAAAACATTAACAACATTTTTTCCCCTTTTGAACACACTTAGATCCTTATCATATCCCTGCAGGTCAACCATAAAATACTTCTTCACATCTTGGGAAAAAATAAAACTTATAAAGGGGTCAGCTCAGATGCTCAGTAAGGATAAAAATATAGCGAAAACTTTCATAAATAAGCATAAACAATTAAGGAAATGTATTAGACTAAAAAAAAGCATTTTAAACATAAAATTATGCATTATATGGCCAATATAAATCAAATAATTTCATTTATTTATTCACATGGAAATTCTACTAGTCGAATAATCACATGCAATATCAATAGCCACTTTCATAATGATGGAATGCATAATACCAGACATCAAAACCACATAGTCAAGGACTTGTGCCAAGACTACAAATAATATTTTGTCAAGGCCTTGTGCCAAGACACTAGTGTGTCTCATGAGACCTACCAATGCATTGAGGAGCTATAGTAGGCTCCACCCGTCACTTACTAAGTCCAATTCATTCCTCATATGAAAAGGTTTAAACATAACATAAACATTTGTATTAAAACTAGAATACGAAATGTCAACACATTATCCATAAACCATGAATGGTATAAAAATAATACATCCATGGTTAAATATATCACAAAACCATCAATACAATATGGAAGATTTTTATCATAATAAATCAACTTCAAACAAGTTTGAAATCCATCAAAGGATGTTGACATAGATGAAATCAAAAAAAAATTGAGAGAAATATCTATTTCTATTTTCAAATCATTTAAAAGTAATATAATTATAAAATAAAACATTTATTTTGAAAATATTCTTTTAATATTGTATGGGAATCTTCAATGATGTTATAATGGTGGAAAATAGCTGCACTCACCATATAAGTTAAAAAAAGACATTCTTACCTTAATATTGTCGAAAATGTCATAAAGTACCTTGTTTGGAAAACGATGGAAGGATTCCTTTCAAAAACATATATTGTAAAGTAAGGGTATAAATGAATTTAACCCATATTATATGAAATAGTATTTTTTTTTGAAATACATTTTTAAGAAACATGGATGCAGATGATAAAGAAGTCCCGAAAGATAATTACGTAAAAACAACCTCGGATAATGAAGATATTGTAGAATTAACCCTTACCTTGTACTTTTATTTAGTCAATGGTATGTAAACCTACTGTATAATTGTTAAAGTATTGTTATTAAATTATAAAAGAACTATATACATAAATATTATATCATGTATTATCCTCTAATATTTCTTTGTTAATAATATATCAGTATTTTCATAATTTTGGGTGTTAACTGATTCGTTTTCCTTTATATTCTTGGTTACGTAAGCCATGTTTGTTATGGATAGGATGTATTTGGTTCATATAAAGAATTATATTATGTTCATAAAAATTATTTTTAATCATAACATTGAAATTATTCTTGAATGATTACGTTGGGGAATGAATCTCATCGCGTTCGTGGAGACGGTAATCCGTAAGTGCACACGAGCAACAATATCATTATATTGTTGGTGAAATCCTATGTAATTGGATGTTATATAATATATACAGAATAATTAACATGATATATTTATTATTTACATCATTTATACTCATTATTATACCCATCCAAATAATAAAGTGTTTGGATGAAAAACTACACCACGACGTGGAGACGGTAAGCCGTACGTACGCACGTATTGTACTTTGTCATTTATATGATAGATATAATAATGAATATGGTTGTACCATTTTTATAATAACATCATAGTATATAGAAGATACTGGAGTTATTATTTTATAATGGAAACAACAAGCAAACTGGAAGTGGAAGAAGAAAAGAACTTGAAAGAGGTGACGAAATATTTACCTCTTCTTCGGGTTCTCCCTTTTTATTTGATCAAAAGGGATACCTAGGTTGGATTTATGAAAAAAGTAAGGCCTCTAGGATTAAGGGAGGAAAGTTGGTAGGATATTTGGGTAGGTTTTGGCCAAGACAAATTTATTTGGAGGTGTTAAATTAAGAGAAGGGGAAGTAGCCTTTAATAAGAGAGGTGAGGGTCACTTTAGGAAAAGATTGAAATATTATTTTATAATAAAATCATTATCAGTTTATAGTGGCTAAAAAATGATTTATTTAGAGTATAAGTTAGGTATTTATCTAAAACCTCTTAACCAATAGGTTTTAGATAGGTTTAGGTCACCATATTAACCTTATCTTTTGGATTTAACTCTTTGTTTAATAGTTTGAAATTTACCTTGTATCTTTGTATTTTTATATTATATGGTTAATAAACAAGACAAGTAAACCCCAAGTGGTTGAATATTAATATATATAACCTTATATAGGTCATTTGGCTGAACATTAGATTTTTAAAAATATTATATCAATTAATAATATAGTATTTGTTTTAAAAACTCAATTATTTCAATTTTGACACAATTTAGTATTTGGTTTTTGTGAAAATCATAACAACATGATTACTTCAAAAAAATTATTTAATCAACCCTAACATGTCATATTAACCTATAAAATGATTTTAATTCATCAAAAGTGTCATATTAAATTTATATGGATATTTATAATATCAATTATTTTAATCTTTCATTAATAAGGTAATTATGACATCATTGTGTCATAAATAAATTAAATTATTTAATGTCTAAAAATTAAAAATAAAATAACATTATGTAATATCTCATTTTATATTTATAATGAATATTTATAGTCTAATTTATCATATGTGTAACCCTATATTAAAAATGTTTTAGTTATTAAACATTGAATTTAACTCTTTTAACTCTTCTTTAAATAAAATAATAATAAATGTCCTAATCTGGTCCAAGTGGACCAAATAGGATCATATTTTATTACTAAGGGTTTTTTGGTCGAATTATACATATCCAATAGAATTAGGACATGTGTTAGGGTAATTATTATATCATTTTTACCTTTAATTACCCTATTTACTTTTAACTGTGGTAAATAAAAGTCAAAAGTTATTATTCCCCAAAAAAAAATTAATCTTATTGAACCACATTTTACTTACTGATATTAACAGTGTTTCATGTATTTTTAAAATTCAACTCACAGAAGTGTTGAAATTTAGTTTTATGCAAATTTTCAAATGCTCTTAAGAGGTGGGTAAAAGACAGTAAAAAGTTCAATAAAATTTTTATATATCTAAACTTATTATAAAATGACTCCAATGAATTTCATTGAAATTATATAGTTATTATGTATCTATTTTTACCAAAAATAAATTTAAATAAAATAAATAATTATTTAAATAAAAATTTCTTTTTAACCAATAATGCAATGTTTTTTTACTATTCATCAAAAATTGAAAGTTTTCAGAAAAATACCAAAAATTCACCCTAAGCTAATTTCGATATTCCAAATTCAAAAATGAAGTCCATTCCGAAAAATAAAATTTATAAAATTTAAAAAAGTGTGTATTACCATTCCTAACGGCTAGTTTGATTGGTCGTGGTGTGTTAAAACTTCATGTTGCATACAACGCAAGTGACTGCATTATTCAAAGGGAAACATACCGTGGAAGATTGGGGTGTTACACTCTCCTCTACATAAAATAATTTAGTCCTCAAAATTTCTAGAATATTACTGCATAAAAAGATTTGTGTGGTTCTTCATCATAAGTTCCTCGGGTTCCCACGTTGCCTCTTCCATCTTATGGTTTTTTCATAGAACTTTTACCAGATGAGTCATCCTATTTCTCAGCACTTATTCACTGCTATCAAGAATTTTGGTAGGCTCTTCAAAATAAGACAGATCAGGTTCTAGTTCAATTCCTTATAGGTGAGTACATGCATTGGGTCAGGCATGTATTTTCCCAATAGTGATATGTGGAACACATTGTGAACTTTGGAGAGAGTTGTCATAATTTCCAAACGGTAAGCTACAACCCCAATTAGTTCTAGAATTTCGAAAGGTTTGACGTACCTAGGAATTAATTTACCCTTCTTACCAAATCGTATAACTCCCTTCCATAGAGAAACCTTCAAGAAAACATGATCTCCTACCTGAAATTCCAAATACTTCCTTCAATTATGGGCATAGATCTTTTTCTTACTTTGGGATGCTATGATTTGGGTTTGGATAACCTTCACCTTTTCCATTGTTTCCTCAACATGTTCTGGGCCTAGGAGTTTTCTTTCACCAACATCATCCCAAAAAGTTGTTGTGTGACATCTCTTTCCATATAATGCTTCATATGGTGCCATCTGAATACTTGAATGGAAGCTATTGTTATAGGAAAATTTGACAAGAGGTAAATATTGACCCACATACCTTGAAAGTCAAGTGAGAAAGATCTCAACATGTCTTCTAAGGTTTGAATAGTCGGTTCTGATTGTCCATCGGTTTGAGGGTGGTAGGTAGTTCTCAAATGAATTTCAGTATCCAGGGCCTTCTGAAGACTTTTCTAGAATCTTGATGTAAAATGGGGATCACGGTCAAAACAAATTGATAGGGGTACACCATGGAGTCTTACAACTTAATTAATATATATTCTTTCTAGACATTCAAGTGGTAAATCTTCTCTTATAGCTAGAAAATGTGCTGACTTGGTAACACGATCAACAATGACCCATATTGCATCATTCCTTCTAGGAGTCTTTGGTATCCACATGACAAAGTCCAACGTAATATTATCCCATTTCCACTCAGGTATGGTAAGAGGTTTCATGACTCCTCTAGGATGTTATCTTCCATCTTTCACTTGTTGACAAACCATACATTTTCACACAAAATTGGAAATCTCTCACTTCATGTTTTCCCACAAAAAATGATCCTTCAAATATCTATACATCTTATTTCTACCATGGTGTATAGAGAAATTGGACCTATGGGAATCATCCAACAATTCCCTTTTTAGATTAGGTATATCTGGAACTTAAAGTCTCTTCCCAAATTTCAAAATTTCATCTTCATATACGAATTTGATCAATATCCCATCATTCAAAACTTTAATTTTCATTTGAAGTTCCTCATCACCAGTCTGAGACCATTTTATCTTTTCTCGTAAAGATGGTTTGGGAACCATTTCAAAAAGTATTGATGTTTCACCTTCCATTATTATTCACATATCCATATTTACTAGATCCATGAAAATTGGATCCCTTTCAAATCCCATATTGTTCAAAACTCTTTGATCCTCTCTACTCAAAGCATCTTCCACCTTATTTTCCTTCCCTGGGTGGTAGTGTATAGTGAAATAATAGTCCTTGAGTAGTTCAAGACATCGTCTTTGCCTCATGTTGAGTTCTTTCTGTGAGAAAATATACTTCAAACTCTTGTGATCAGTATAATCTCACATTTTTCACCATAGAGATAGTGTCTCCATATCTTTAGAGCAAAGATTACTAATTCTAACTCAATATCATGGGTAATATAGTTTTTCTCATGAATTTTTAGCTATTTTGGTGCATAGGACTCTATCATTATACATAAGGACACAACCAAGTCCTTTCTTTGAAGCATCACTATAAATAACAAACCCATCATTCCCTAATGGTAGAGTCAAGATAGGAGCATTGACTAATATTCTATTTAGTTCCTAAAATTATTCTTCACATTCATTTTTTCAAACAAATTTAACCCCTTTACATGTGATCTTGGTTAACAGGTTAGCCAACTGGGCAAAATTCTGGATGAAATGTCGATATTAACCTGCTAAACGAATGAAACTGTGTACCTCAGTTATACTCGTTGGTTCTGGACATTCTTGAATTTCCTTGGTCTTTGAAGGATCAATAGATATTCTATCCTTAGAGACAATATGTCCTAGAAAAAAATATCTTGAAGTCATAATTCACACTTGCTAAACTTCCCATATAATTCATTTCTTCTAAGAGTCCTTAAGATAACGTGAAAGTGATTTTCCTGATCTTTATAGGTTTTGGAGTATACCAAGATATCATAAATAAATACCAATAAAAAGTCATCAATACATTCCTTGAAAACTCTATTCATTAGATCCATGAATATATAGGGTGCATTAGTCAATCCAAAAGGCATTACTGTAAACTCGTAATGCCCGCACCTGGTTCAAAATGGTATTTTTGGAATGTCTTCCTTCTTCACACACAACTGATGATATCTAGATCTAAGGTCAATCTTTGAAAAATATTGAGCTCCATTAAGTTGATCGAATAAATCATCAATGTGAGGTAGGGGATACCTATTCTTTATTGTTATAGCATTTATCTCCCTCTAGTCAATGCACAACCTCAGAGATCCATCTTTCTTCTTAACAAAAGGAACAGGGGCTCCCCCTGGAGAAATAATAGGGTGAATAAATAACTTAATAATCAATTCCTCTAGTTACTTCTTTAGTTCCAAAAATTCTACCATGTACATTCTATAAGGGGTATTAGATATGGGCCTTGAACTAGGAATTAAATCAATGGAAAACTCAATTTCTCGTTCTCGATTATGTCTAGGTAAATACTATGGAAACAAATCAACATATTCTTTCACAATAGGTACATCCTCTATTTGAACATTCATTTCCTCACCCATAGTTATTTCATTCTCTTCCTCCATAATAATTTAATTTAGTTGAGCTAATGGGGGTGGATCTAGATAAGAATCAGGTGGTAACGCTCCTAATCTAAAGATAATGTACTTCATATCATTATGGAGAATTGTAACCACATTGTTCATACAATAAATTTTCGCATCATGGTCTGAAATACAATCCATACCAAGGATTATATCAAATTCAATCATTGTTATGACGATGAGATCACTAGATAAAGAACATTTATATGATCTAATGGGAACAGATTCAGAAAACTTTGTTGCAATGATACTTCCCTTAGGAGTTTTGACTAAAAAATACCTTGTTAACTCAAATTGAAAAAATCTAAGTTTCTTAGAAAAATGGGAAGATATGAAACAATGTGATGATCCGTAATCAAATAAAGCATTGTCTAAACATGATGAAACAATTAAATTACCTGCCACCACATCTTTCGGAGCTTCAACCTCAAAATAAGTGATCGAAAAAGCTAGTCCATGATCCCTTGTCCTTTTCTGAGTTAAGTTCCCTTAGAACTTAGGATATTAATTTACATAATGCCTCTTTTCTCTACAATTGTATCATTCAACATTGATAGCCCCTTTCTTCCCCTTGCGATCACAAGCTTGGTGGAATTTTCACCACACTTGTAACAGACTCTCATTCCCTTCCGGAAAGTATTGTGGTGTTTCTTCTCATATTTACTACAAGATGGATATTCAAATTTTCCTTTCTTTCCATTATTTACATTTCCATATTTTTTAGTAGATATCTTTTTCACTTTCTTTCCTTTAAAGTCATAAGACATAGAGAATTCCTTTTCTGTCTTAATAGCACATGAGGCAATATTTTCGTATGATGAGAAGGATTGTGAGACTAATAATCGATGGAGAAATGGATTTAAACCATCAAATAATTTATCAATATTACTCCTTGGGTTATGTATATAATCTACTGCATGCCTTTATAACCTTGTAAAGTTAGCCTCATACTTTGCGACATTCTCATCCTCTTTTTTCCTCAAACTCAGAAATTATCTTTCCATATCCTCTCTATGGTGACAGGGAAATTATTTTTCTAATAAAATCTCTTTAAACTCCCTCCATTCCATTTTTGATACTTCTTCATCATCCTTTGTGTTTTGTATTAATGATCACCATTGATCTACATCTCCTGTGAGGAGATAAACTATCATGACAATGTTTTCCCTTTCGCTACTCCCCAAATCATGAGATATTTTCTCTAAGGAATTTATCCACTTCTCAACTACTAATGGATTTGTACTCCCATTTAATGTTGGTGGTTGTTTCCTCATGAAGCAGTCTAACATTGATCATTCATGTTGTGAATCAGGGTTCTCCATATGGGTAAGGATATTATTCATAACTTAAGTGAGTTGTCCCAGAATGGTGATAAGCTGATCCACACCAGGTTCTTCACCAGATCCACTATAATTATCTTGAGTAGGAGGGAAATCCCTAAATTTATTACTTGCATTTATACGGTTTACATTCCTTCTATTAGGCACCATTTCTAAATAATGGAATACACTAGATTAGTTTAGGAATCAGAATACATAATTCCAAACTTGTAAAATAGTAAACATAAATTGAATAGTTTATGGATATAATCTATATTCATAAAAATGTTTTCTTTAAGGAATTATATACTCCTAAACCCGTCATAATGGTTTGTAAGGAAAATGAGAATTATCCTAAGCATATCCCTTGAGATTGATGTGACCAATAATGCAGCAAGGCCCATTGTCGTGCACCAGTTCCCATTCAAGTCTAGCTCAAAACGATCTTTTCAGGTTTTACCCTTAGTTACATTTGTGCCAGAGACACCTCTACCTGTTCGTATCTAGATAGGGATGTATTGCTTGGAAACCCCAAAAAATCTCCATAGTACCAAAATTCTAGGAATTTATTCATACTAATCCTCCAAGTCGATCTTATGGTAGTGTTCTCTAATCAGAGTTTTTCTAAATCTAGTTTCCAAGGTTTTTACTAAACTTCCTCTGATACCCCACGACCCCAGTTACCCAGAGTCAGTGAATTATTACATAACATTGGCATGATCACAAGGGATCAAATCCGGAAATACTGATCAGTATAGTAGCCTTGGAAGTACTAGATACATTCATAAGTTTTACATTACATCATGAAATAAAAACATCAACAACATTTTATCCCCTTTTGAATAAACTTATATCCTTATCCTATCCCTACAGGTCAACCATAAAATACTTCTTCACATCTTGGGAAAAAATAAAACATAGAAAGTGGGATCTCAGATGCTCAATGAAGATAACAATATAGAGGAAACTTACATAAATAAGCACAAACAATTAAGGCAATGTATAAGACCAAAACATAAGCCTTTTAAACATAAAATTCGGAATAATATGGACAATATAAATCAAATAATTCCATTTACTTATTCACATAGATATTCTACTAGTCGAAAAATCACATACAATATCAATAGCCACTTTCATAATGATGGAATACATAATGCCAGACAACATAACCACATAGTCAAGGCCTTATGCCCAGACTACAAATAATATTTTGTCAAGGCCATGTTCCAAGACACTAGTTTGTCTTATGAGACCTACCAATGCATCGATGATCTATAGTAGGCTCCAGCCGTCACTTACTAAGTCCAATGTATTCCTCGTATGAAAAGGTTTAAAGATAACATAAACATTCGTATTAAAACTAGCATTTGAAATGTCAATAATTTATCCACAAACCATGAATGGTATAAAAATAATACATCCACAGTAAAATATATTACAAAACCTTCATTATGTTTTAGATTATTTGTATCATAATAAATCAAAATCATACAAAATTAAAATCCATCAAATTATGTTGACATAGATGAAATCAAAATTTTTTGAGAGAAATATATCTTTATATTTTGAAATAATTTAAAAGTCATATAATTATAAAAGAACAAATTTATTTTGAAAATATTCTTGCAAGCTTTTTTGGGAAGCTTTAACTATTTTATAAAGGTTGAAAATATCCACCCCCGCCGTATAAGTAAAAAAAATACATTCTTACCTTAATTTTGTCGAAGAGGTCATAAAGTTCCTTGTTTGGAAAAAACAGAAAGATTACTTTCAAACAATCTCTGGTCAAATAATAGTATAAATGAATTTAAAACATATTATATGAAATAGTAAAAATGTTTTGGAACACATTTTTAAGAAACATGGATGTGTATGATAAAGAAGTCTCAGTAGATAATTACGTAAAAACAACCTCGGATAATGAAGACATTGTAGAATTAACCCTTACCATGTACTTTTATTTAGTCGATGTTATGTTAACCTCCTATATAATAGTTAAGACATTTTTATTAAATTATAAAATAACAATATACATAAATATGATATCATATATTATCCTATAATATTTCTTTGTTAATAATATTTCACTAGTATCATCGTTTCGGGTGTTAACTGATTCGTTTTCCTTTATATGATTGGTTACGTAAGCCATGTTTGTTATGGATTGGATGTATTTTATTCATATACCGATTGATATTATGTTCGTAAAAATTATTTTTAATCAAAAAATTAAAATTATTCTTGAATGATTAAGATGGTGAATTAATCTCATCACGTTAGTGGAGACGGTAAACCGTACGTACGCACGAGCGACAATATCATTATATTGATGGTGAAATTTTAAGTAATTGGATGGTATATCATATATAAATAATAATTAAAATGTTTTATTTATTATTAATATCAGTTATACTCATTATTATACCCATCCAAATAATAAAGTGTTTGAATGACAAACTACACCACGACGTGGAGACGGTAAGCAGTACGTACACACATATGGTGACTTTGACATTCATATGATCGATAGAATAATGAATATGGTTGTAACATTTTTATAATAAAATCATAGTTTATAGAACATACTGGAGTTATTTTTTTAGAATGGAAAATAAAGAGTAAGTGGAAGAAGAAAAGAACTTGAAAGAGGTGATGAAATATTTACCTCTTCTTTGGGTTCTTCCTTTTGATTTGATCAAAAGGGATTCTTAGGATGGATTTATGACCAAAGGAAGGCCTCTAGGATTATGGGAGGAAACTTGGGAGGATATTTGGGCAGGGTTTTACTGAGCCAAATGGCTTTGGAGGTGTGAAATTAATAGAAGGTGAATTACGTTTTTATAAGAGAGGTGAGGGTCACTTTAGGAAAAGCTTGAAATATTATTTTATAATAAACACATTTTCAGATTCTAATAGATCAAAATGATTTATTTCTAGGATAAGGTGGGGTGGATAGAAAACCTTTAAACCAATAGGTTTTAGATATGTTTAGGTAACCATATTAACCTTATCTTTTAGATTTAATTCTTAGTTAAATAGTTTGACATTTTCCATGTCTCTTTGTATTTTTATATTATATGGTTAATAAAAAAGCCAAGAGAACCCCAAGTGGTTCATTATTAATATATCTAATCTTATCTAAGACCTTTTTCCTAACCTTATATTTTTTAGTAATATTATATCAATTAATAATATAGTATTTGTTTTAAAAACTCAATTACGTCAATTTTGACAATATTTAGTATTTGGTTTTTGTGAAAATAATAACAACATGGTTACTTCGAAAAAAATTATTTAATCAACCCTAACATTTCATATTAACCTAAAAAATTAGTGGAATTCATCAAAATTCTCAAATTACATTTCTTTGGATATTTATAATATCAATTATTTTAATCTTTCATTAATAAGGTAATTACTACATCATCATTGTGTCATAAATAAATTAAATTATCTAATGTCTAAAAATTATAAATAAAATTCTATTATTTAGGAAATCTTTTTTTCTTTATAATTAATATTTAGAGTCGAATTTATCTTATGTGTAACCCTATATTAAAATGGTTTAGTTATTAAACATTGAATTTAACTCTTTTAACTCTTCTTTAAATAAAATAATAATAAATGTCCTAATCTAATACAAGTGGGACAAATAGGATCATATTTTATTCCTAAGCTTGTTTTTGGTAGAATTATACTTATAAAATAGAATTAGGACATGTGTTAGGGTAATTATGATATCATTTTTACCCTGAATTACCCCATTTACTTTTAACAGTGGTAAATAAAAGTCAAAAGTTACAATTCACAAAAAATATTTTCATCTTATTGAACCACATTTTACTTACTAATATTAACTGTGTCTCTCGGATTTTTTAAATTCAACTAACAGAAGTGGTAAAATTAAGTTTTAGGCAAATTTTTAAATGCTCCTAGGAGGTGGGTAAAAGACGGTAAAAAGTTCAATAAAATTTTTATATATCTAAAATTATTAAAAAATGACTCTAATTAATTACATTGAACTTATATAGGTATTATGTATCTATTTTTACCTAAAATAAATTTAAATAAAATAAATAATTATTTAAATAAAAAGTTGGTTTTAAAAAATAACGTAGTGTTTTTAACTATTCATCAAAAATTGAAATTTTTCAGAAAAATACCAAAAATTCACCCTAAGATAATTTTGATATTCCAAATTCAAAAATGAAGTCTATTTTGAAAAATAAAATTTATAAAATTTAAAAAAGTGGGTATTACTATTCATAATGGCTAGTTTGATTGGTCGTGGTGTGTTAAAACTCTAAGTTGCGTACAACGCAAGCTACTGCATTATTCAAAGGGAAATGTGACATGGAAGCTTGGGGTGTTACATTATGGCTAGATTAAACGTGTAAGCCCCATTCACCATTGCTTCTCCCTAGAGCCACCTAGGTAACTTCCACATATAAGCCCCATTCAGCATTGCTGCTCCCTAGCAGCACCCATGCAACTTCCTCGCATAAGCCATATTCACTATTGTCTCTCCCTAGAATCACCTGAGAAGCTTCCAAGCGTAATCCCCATTCGCTGTTGATTCTCCCTAACAGTACCCAGAAAGTTTTCATCTGTAATCCCCAGCATGTCTTTGGGCAGCTAGGAATGTGTAATCCCTAATTCCATGCCCCATCCAATGAACTTCATGGGTATGGATCCCTATCTTCTAAACATTATACATAGGAAGACTCCATGAGGTTCAATCCTAATCAATGGTAAAATATGGTGCTCCCTCCTAGGGATGTACCCTCATTATTTTACATATTTACTTTATGGGACACATCCCTCGAATCCACCTCCCAGTGGTGTCTTGATCCATACTCCATCAGTTCATCCATCACCTCTCCCTTATCACAATGATATCACTTTATCCAACTCCATGAATTAATACCTATAACCATGCGTAATCCCCAGCATGTCAAAGGGAGGCTACCTTGTGTAAGCTCGGATTCCATCCCAAACTATGTGGGATTTGATCCCTATCTCCTACATAAGGCATGTAGGAATCCTCCCTGAGGGTCAAGCCCATTGTATATTCCCATCCTGGTCTTTTCATTGAGTCAATATGTATCAGGAGGATTATTCCCCACCTGGAGGTCACATATCTTTTAGGTCCACCTAGGTAGCTTCAATGTGTAAGCCCTACACCATATGCTTGCAAAGGTACACATTTGTAATCCCCAACAACCCCATCAGAACTACATGGACATTGATTCCCAACCAACTGGGATATGTAGGAAACCCCCCCGAGGTTCAAGCCCAAAACCTCTATATTCACATCAGTTCACTCTCATCTTTACCATATGACTTTAAACTATATGGGATACCAGAACTATGTAGACTTTGATCTATTTCTTATAAACTGGGTATATAGGAAGCCTCCTTGAGGTTCAAGCCCAACCACCACATCACCCTCATACTCTATCCATTCCATCCACACCGTTTCAGCCCTTCCTCCATTCCCATATTGATTTTTACTCGAGATTCCACATATTGGTGCGATCATGCCATCCATTTGGGCCTATAACCATGAATAGTCCCTAGAATTCCAAATGGAATCTAACCATTCGTAAGCTCCAAACAATCCATATTCATCCAACCAAGAGTGATCCTCTTGCGATAGGTAGCTATCCATGTGTAAACCCCAAACCACGCCTTCAAACTATGTGGGTGTTGATCCATATCTTTAAAACACAATATGTAGAAATCCACCCTGAGGTTCAATCCCAACCAATGATAAACCATGGTGTTCTCCTCATTGTGGTCCACCTTCCTGATCTACCCTCAGTGGTGTCTAGATCATACTTTATGGTGTGAAATCTTCCCTTTATGGGAAACACCATTCCGGGTCCGCTCTTAATGGGAATTCTAATCTACCCATCTGGTAAACCTTCCATGTTCTCCCTCCTAGAGATGTACATATCTGATCCACCTTCACAAGTGTTCTAATTAGACCATTCTATCTCCACAAGATGCTAAACTCATGGTCCTTTATCTCCACTATATGCTAAACTTATGGCCTAATCCATGTTAAATATGGGATGCCTAAGGAAAACCTCAAAAGACATTTCTTTATAATAGGATACCCATAAATTGATGTGGGTTGCCTTAGGTTTCTATTCCCTTGATAAGACCTCTCACGAGGAAGAATACAAGTGCTCCAATGTTCTAACGTCCAGACACACCACTAATTCCCAATAAGACTACTCTCCTGACTGAAGGTTTCTTCCCTAACTAGACCCCTCAAAATGTCTAGATAACAGCAGTGTAATTAACCAAAAACCCCAAAGAGATCTCACCAGGAATGAGGTTCACAAACAACATCTTAATATATAAGGGATACCAGACTATCCACCATGTTCCAAGGAGGAATCCATTGAAGGAGGAACCGACATCCCATCATCCCATTTTGATCAAGGAGCAGACATCACTACAGAAGTGATGAATGTCCTCTGCCTTTAGAATGTGGGAGTGTGGGGTACAATGTAGTCCACCAAAGAATGAAATTTTAGTGAGGTAACACACCCCGGTGAAAGCATCAAAAACAATAATATTGATTTTACAAGTAATAGATAATATAATTATGAAAATTTTGGCACATTTTCTAGTTCATAAGTTCTATTTATGTTTTCTTAGAAGGTTAAAGTTTTTAAAGGACTTGATTGAAATGTTAAAAAATTATAACTCACCTATATGAACCAAAATAATCCCAAATTCATGGGGATTACTTATCGTGTGAATTTGAGAGATTCTCCTTCATTTATCCTTCTTCCTAGAGTGATAATGTTATGCCCCTAGGTCACATGTACCCCTTAGTTGAGCCTTCGTTTTTCTCTTTTGAGTTCCAAGAAGATTCAGGGGATTGGAGGTTGAAAACAAGGGTTTTTGTAGAAAACTGGAAAGGCACATGGTTAAGGTGCACAGTTAGTTTAACCATGTGGTAATTGTGCAGTATGCCTCTATGATGTTCCATTGGGGTTTATCAGGGTTGGTTCATGGTTAAACTAATCTTGCAGCCCTATAGTTAAAATATTTCACCCTTAGAAAAAATAGATAATATGGGTGAAAGGTTAGTTTAACTGTGAAGCCTCCTACAGTAAATAGTGTAACCCCCTTTTGAACCATTAAAAATGTGATTTTAACCTTTTGAACTTGGTTAGTTTTAAGCCTAATTACCCCAAATATCATTTTTGCTCATCCTAACCATTCTTTAATGCTTTGGAGGGCTCTCTCCTTGTATTCTTAGTGGAATTCTTTCATTCTTGAAAGATCGTAATGAGGTATGTTGTATTTTTTATCTGTTTTCTCCTCCTCTTTATACATCTACACTATATACCTTCCTCTATCATCTTGTGGAACCCATAGGGAGTGTTTATATTTAATCTAATTGGTTTGATGGAGGATTTATTTTCTTTCATAAAGATCTAGGATCATGAGGACTCAATCTAATCTTTCTCAACCTCTATTTTTTAAGACAGTTTTTTCTACCTCCATTTTTAGGTAAGTGTTAATATATAATTGGATAATTATATGAATTTCATATTGTTGTTATAAAATTTATTTGGTTTTTCATTGATTTTAAGTTATTTGTGTCTTCAATTGATTTCTGGGAAAGATGAACGTTTTTAAATGGGTTTTCTTTAAAAATGGTTTTTTGTACACCAAGTGTTTTATTACATGCTTGAATGGTGGTTTTGATTCAGAAATGGGTTTTCAAACACCGAAGCGGGATTATATTGGGTTTGAAAATGTTTTATAAAATTGGGGTCATGGTTGTGAACTGAATTTTGATAAGTATGTCATTGGGAACCTAGGGTGTGTCGAGAAATGTAAATGGTTAACCTTAGTGAGTATGGCACTATTAGGGGTTACTTTGTGATATCGAATGGCATGACTCATTATTTTTTGGTACAACCATATTCCTAGTTTAGGCTCTAATATGTCTAGTATGTATTCCCATAGGCTATGGTATCAATATAGAGTGCTTTTTATTTTTTTATTATTTATCACATATTTTTTTCATGGATAGTTTCTCACATTTTTCTTCAACATGATTTTGTATCACATGTCTTTACCTGATGGGTTATTTCATGGATACGTGTTTAATTGTTTACCTTATGGTGTGTGTGGATATGCATCCCTATTTTATCACTTGTAATTTTCCATATTCTTAATTTATGAATATGAAATTATTTTATGAAAACCAAAGGAAAAATATTTTCAAGTGGGTTTTTATTTATGAAAATGATTTGTAAAATATTTTTTGGTTTAAAACTTAAACCAATTACATTTTTAATATTAGAGCTTGTATAGTCTCTGTGGTGGTATCCTACTATGCTTTTTTCTCACACCCTAATTATTTATTTGGGTTTTTATAGATTTTGTGTTATAGGATCCATGTAAAGGGAATGGAATATTGTAGCATGTGTCTTCTCTTTCTATAATTTCCTTTATAATTGGATGGTTGGGAGGTGACAGATGCTCACATGGATAATTTTTGGTCTATATTTTTTCATAATTTTTGGTTTATCCTATTTTGTCTAATGTTGTATGGATCTTGGATGTATCACTTTTTATTTCACATTGTACTTTGTTCGTATGTCTTTTTTTCTTTATATGAGTCGTTTTTCTATTTTCATATTGTACTACATCATGTGATGGGGGTCTGTCTTGATGACTAGCCTGGTAGACTCAGGATGGTTTGTTAAAATTTGGTGTGAGAGGGAGGTTCGTCATTAAGTGTGTTAACACTACCTGATTTTGTTTTCTATCTTGGGTATATAGGAGTTAGGACTATTGGAATTCAAGTAGTAAGTGTAGGAGGGTTCCTAGATATCTCACTTCCATGTATAAACTCGAGTTACCATGGGTGGTCGGAAAATTTTAACCAGGTTTGAGACATGGTGTTTGGGTTCGTTTGAATGAACTATATTGTATGTTTTTTTAGATATATATACTAGTTCTTAAAGAATTTTTTTTTCATTCATATAGTTCATGAAAAATTTAAATTCTTAATGTTGTAAAGAATTTATGTGAATCCTTGAAGTTGGTCTTAAGATTTTGGAATATAATCTAAATTTGATTGCTCATTGTCTTGTGCTCAATAGATAATGCCACTGAGAAGATCTATTCTAATGCTGATTGATGAAGTTTCAAGATAGGATCCATGGGTGGATCCTCCAGTGGTCGGTTCTTCAGTTGAAGCAATTATTTTTACAATTTAGACTCAGGGTCAAGTGGGTTTTAAAAACCCAGGATGTGTAGCAGATCATGGATCTGAATTCATTAAGAATAATCCACCCACATTTCATGGTGATAAAGGAACCTAATAATTTGAGGACTATATTGAGATGATTGATAGGATCTTCAACTTCTTGAAGAATCCTAAAGAATCTAATGTGGGTTTCACAATGTACATTCTCAGGGGACTGGGAAGGAGTTGGTGGGACTCTATTGTGCAAGCAATGTTTCATGAGTATATTACCTAGTATTATTTTAATAAAAGTTTTAATCAATTATTTTACACTGATACATTACATAAATAAATGAACCAGGAGTTTATGACCTTGGATAAGGGGATCATACCATTCTGGAGTATTCTACCTATTTTGCTGAGCTGGTACATCTAGCATCAGATCTTGTAATTAATGAGTACCTAAATGCTTAGAGGTTGGAGTTAGGACTGAGGCCTAATATTTAGTTGATATAGATTCTCATGTGCCTTCTAATATTTTTAGATGTATTTGAAAAATAATCTGTAGATGATGTAGACATATATGGACAGATAGGTTTTGGTGGATCTTTGGTGGGTGTAGTTGTTATCCAGGGTGTGTTATCTTTCCAGAAAAGGAAGCGCAAGGGTGATCAGTTTTCCTTTGGACCATTTTTAGGCGATTAATCCGGAAAGTAGTAGATATTATACTACCATTATAGTAGTCATTGTCATACCAAGCCTAAAAATATTGGGGCTCCTAGTAATTTTCATCATTTTCTATTATCAGTCCATCTACAACATTTTTGTGAAGGGACATCTTGTGGTAGTAAGGCAGGATCCACTCCCACCAAGGGTTCGCATGTTCGTACTATTGATTATAAGGGCGTGGGTTTAATCCTAAGGCTAAGGTGGTGTTCTTGTGACTAAGACTAGATGACTTTATGCACAATATTATGTTCCAGAGGAATCTGAAGTAGGGACAACTACTATTATTGGTATGGTGTTTATTTTGTCTTCTATGGTGTTAGATTTGTTTGATACAAGTGCTACTCATTCCTTTATATTATCAAAGTTTGTTGATATATTGGGTTTAGATTTAGAAATTATGTTATTATTGTTGGATATTTCCATAAATTTTGGAATGTGGTCCAAACAAGGTTTCAAGTGTCCCACATTTCAGGTGATGACAGCTGAATTTGTGGTAATATGGGACTTTTTAGTGCATGATCCTGATATATTCACCCTGATACTTGGCATGGATTGGATTATTAATTTTAAGGTATAGATTGACTTTTATAATCATTGGGTCCAATTTTTATATTCCAATGGGCTCACTCATTTTTTAGGGTGAGTGGGAATCTAGATCCAAAAGGTGGGGGTGTTGTTCTTTACATTGGGGTAATCTTATGCCATTTTTTAGAGAGGTTCCTTGATGCCAAAAACCCTTTTTGGGTATTCCACTTCCGTCAGTGCTATGTGGTCACCCCGAGGTATTTATAGATGATATTTATGGTTTACTATCGCGAAGAGAGGTCGAGTTTACTATTTAATTTCTCCCTGGTACAATTCCCATTTCTACTCAATATTATTGAATGAAACCTATTGAGTTAGTGGAACCTAGATCCCATCATTATGATCTATAGTATAAGGTACTTATTCATCATAATGTGTCACCATGGGCTTTTCTTGTCTTATTTGTTGGAGTTAGTTCCCTAGAACCAATGTCTATGTACTTTATGATAAACATGTATTCATTATTTTGAATATTAATTAACTACTTATCACATCAAGATTGTTCTTATTCATGTCATAGTATGTGATAATGTCCCAATATTAGTTATCACACCAAAAGGTCATAGAAGTTCCCCACTATGATGAGTACACGAAAGTGCTATGATTATATTCTTGAATATATGTTATAGGGATGGATGATATCATTTGAGGGACACAAATGATACAGGCTATCAGAGGTAGATACTCATAGGACTTTGAGGAACCTTCTCATGGTGTACTCCCTTGGTAATATCTAGTAGGATATTATGAGAATGAGACCCGCCAGTAGGAAATCCATATTTATAAGTTTCATTGGATGTTTCAATCTGAGGATGTGTGTATTAGTCCTTGGACTTTAAGATTATTATTAATGAATATTATAATTTTTATACTATTATGAATTGATGAAAACCACAATGACAGATGTTCACAATGAGGTAGGATATGTTGGGTATGTCATGAGTAATATTGACTTAATTAATAATGCGAGAAAGGATTTATACCTTTTGTTCATTAATAGAAGTTAATATCTCAGACACTTGGATGGAAATGATATAGTATAAATAAATCCATGGTTATGGTGTTCTATAGAAAAGTTTTAGTTTTTTAAATTCATAGAAAGATATATCGAGCACAAATGTTGATGGCACTGGCATGAAACTTGATCGATTATAGATATTGTCATAAAGGGATTATTTTACATGGTAAGTACTCATATGAGGTGACATGTAGTTACGACATTAAATTCTTTCTCTATGGGTTCCTTGGCGTGTTGATAGATACTAACCTTAGACTTTAGGCTACTTCGCCTAATGCCACTAAGAAAGAGGCCTAGAGGGTCACACACTAAGGGTATCCAGAATCTAAATTAAATAATATATTATTTATTATTTTACAATATAAATAAATATTATTCCAAATTGTGGTTTAATAATTTTTCATGTATGCTTGATCTCGTTTATTCCATCATTATTTGTTCGAGTGAATATATTATGAGGAGAATATTAAACAAATATTTATTTTTTATTTAGTAAATATAATATTTATTTATTTATTTTTGAATAATGAAGTGGTATTTATTTAATAAGTAAATATTCATTATTCAAGGCCCAATAAATATTGTAGAGGAATGAAATACAAAGTTTAATGATCCAATGAGAAATACAAATATTAAATACTATCTATTTAAATAATATTTAATAATAATTCACATGTTAAGCGCATTTCAAGAAGTATTATTATTATTATTATTTTTATTATTATTATTTGACATGGGGTTTTGTTGCGATTTAATAAATAATTAAGTGCACTTGTGCAATTATTTTATTTTAACCCTATAAATATAAATTCTCAATTATTTTATTTTCTCTAGAGCTAATTTAGTTGTGACCAATGATCTTGGAGAATCCTATCAAGCCTAGAGATATCCCTTCTTTATTAATTCCCCCAAGAATGGAGAGTAATTATCTTCCATCGGATCAAGGATGATGCTATGAATGTGAACCTATAGGTGATCAAGGTGGACAACAAAAGCGCAAGGATCTTCAATGATAGCCCCCAAAGACTCATTTGGTGACATCTGAAGATTCCTAGAACATGTGTGGATCACCGTTAGAGGAAATATACAATTAGTTTCTACAACAAAACAATGGTTCATCATATATCCTTTACCAGATTCATCAATGAATAAATAATTACATAGAAGTAATTATTTATCTAATTAAATTAATTATAAACAATATGTGTTGATCTCCTATCACTTGGTTATGGTATGATTACCCTTGTTTAATCTTGTTATCCCATTCCATATATCATGATGTTAATAATTGTGTATATCATAGATTGGTCATCAATCGTGAAAAAAAAGTTGGGCATCGCCCCTCCCACGATTCTGATACACCCGAAACCTACATATAGTGTCAGAGTGGGCACATAATTATTTATAATTATTAAATAATAATTGGTGATTTTATCATTTTTAATTTAGTTTTTCAATTCATGTTTAATCATTATTTTAAACTAAATTTAAAGATCTACTTTCTCCTATTTCATTTCTCATAGATCTAATGGAAATAATTAATTATATTATTAAAATAAAATTAAGGAACTCATATGGATGTGAAAAGGTTTTTGGATAGTCAACACCAGACTACGCACCATGTAACCAGATTTACACACCATGTAGTCACATTCAACGCATTAGATTTGATTCAAAGATCAATTTGATATTATAAATTTATTATAGAATTAATTACACCATTAATACACCATGTGTTGACTATGATAAAATGGCACACGGTAGCCAGACTACATGATGTGTAGCCCATTGGACACTGCGTGTAGTCTCTTTGGGTCAGAGATGAGCCATGTATTTTATACACAGCCTAACTGACCGATGACCATGTAACATGGAGTCAACAAGGAATGTGGACCATTGGGCATGCCTCGTACTCTAAAAACATTTAGGTACACTTTACACACCGAGTCCCTAGATGTGTACCTCGAATAGAAGGTGATAATTGTGCACATTGTGTAGATCGGATCAACATGCCATGTACTTTAAACAATTATATAGATTTAAAATTTATTTATTTTACTATGTAAACCTTGATACATGTACTTTCATGTGGTCATAAGTATTGGACACACCATGTGAAATGTTTTAATATAAATAAATTTTTAAATGTTTAATTAATATCTGTATAATGTTTGTATCTACATATCATGTATGAGTCATGTTACAAGTTGTTACTCCACATGTATTGATGTATAAAACGTGACAAAAAAATCATGTAATTCATGTAATCATCAGTAAAGTGCACATTTTGAAAGTATGTGATAAGTCATGTATGCCATATGTCACAAGAGTAAAATAGTATACGAGTATAATATATGTTGGGTGGATTTGGATAGGTGTTCACCATGTTTCCTCTAATGTAAATTTATGTACAAAGTTAATTTTAAATTATTTTTTTTAAAATTATATTGGATGAGAATCTCAATGAAATTATGATAAGGATTATGATAAAAGGATTGATTAATTAAATATAATAATTAATTGATTCGAGCAGATTTTTATTAAATAATAACAATTAATAATTGAATACTAGTTTTTTTAAATTTATAATTCGTTTCATGATTGTGTATGATCATGAGCTAGACTAGACCTTTTTTAGATGATTGGTTTAATTTAATTTATTATTAAATTAAAGTGTTGTCATTCATGGCTTCTATCCTTTCATTATGTAGGGCCTACATGCCCATGGATTCTTTTATGTAAAACCCATTTTCCCTTCACCTACGTGTGAGTAAAAGGCATATGTAATGGATGGAGCTCCCAAGATAGTGGATGTAGTTCAAGTTTAGAGCTGAGGTGAAACCGATCTAAGGATATACAAAGGTGGAGATGCGGAAAGCTATAAACATGATCCTCAATTGGTTCAAGGTTTTCTCTCCTGGGTAAATGGTTAGTTTACCAACCTCTAGATAAACTAACTATTAGTATAAGATCATGATCATACCCTATATTTTAAATATGTCTGTTGCATGTTTATTTAATTATAGATGTCTTGTCATGACAACATAATTAATGAATTAAAAATCATGCATGGTAGAACTAAAATAAACTGTATTATGCGTAACTATTTTCTAAGACATGGTTAATCACTTAATTAATCCCCCTTAATATTAACAAGAATTTGATAAAGATAATAATTGGGAATTTATGTATAAAAGGATAAAATCCCTCAATAAAATATTAAGTCAGTATAGTCTTCCATTACTTTGATTAGAATTGAACCATGGTGCAAAGTAATTGACAAACCAAAGTTGGGGTGCTTTCAATTATCGAGGAATTATAACATGAGGTTTTGGGTTGAATTAACTTAGTCGAAATTAAGGGTTGACTTCCAAAGATGAACTTGGTGTAACTGAGAGGCAAAGGTTGAGAAAATATAAATTAATGATTTCGTGATTGGGGAGTCTACTCAATAGATCAATGAACTATGATTTAATGTAGCTAGCATTTAAAATGCCTACCTAAAACCTTTTAAGTTTATTGACCAACCAAAGTTGGGGTAATAAGGGAATATGTATTCTTACCACTATAATTTCCAAGAAACAAGATATTCTAAAGAAAATAATGAGGGCCATTAGGTTTTGAAAAAATAGCGGGAGACTAATAAATATAATATTTATTTATTTGTATAAATTTATCAGGTAAAGTACTATAATTTTAGTCATCTCATTTTGTAAAAATAGAAATAAAATTTCATTAAACATATCATTGTGATCCATACCTGAGAAGGAAACCCTTCTCACCAGAACTAATTTTCAAGAGTGGAAAAGGTTCCCACGTGTCATCATTCGCTGTGAAAGAAAATTGTATGTATGGGAAGAACCTTTATCAGTTGTTCTTGGGAATGAGGCAAGTGATGAAGAGTTATCTCTCTACATGAAACATCTAAATGATTCTACAAATATTCAGTGTTTCATGTTATTATCCATTTCCAATGATATTTTAAAGAAACATGGATGCATATTACATGATGTATCACCTTCAGGGTCTCTATAAAGAGAAGGAGAGACAAGAGAGGTATGATATCTTCAATGATTTCTTTACCATTATGCTTAGAGAGTGCTCCAGATGAGCCTCATATATTCAAGCTTATATACTACATTGAATGGCTGGACATTTTAGGGATTAAATTCCCAGATGAGTTTCATATAGATCTCATACTTTCATCATTGTCCAAGACCTTATCTAACATTATTGTTAAGTACAATATGAGTAATAGTGAGAAGAGTCTTCTGAAACTTCTTAATTTAATTAACCAATTGGATAAGGACATGGGGTGTGAAAATCACGTAGTTCTTATTGTGAATAAGAAAAGGAAGGACAATGAAAAGGGAACTAAGACTTATAAATAGTCTAAATCTCGTAAGCACTATCCCACATAGAAGAAGAAGATCCAGACGTAGGGTAAGAAAAAGGAGGCGATATGTTTTTAATGTGGCAAGTTAGGCCACTGGAAGAGGAACTCCACCCCGAAGCAAGAGGGAGCTCAAGGTTCGTTCATTATCAAGTGAAATCTTTCCATTTTAACACTTTGGGTATTAGATACAGCTTGTGGTGCTCACATCTATAACCAAATGTAGGAACTAAGTAGATTCTGGAAAATTGATAGAGGAGATGTGGATCTGCGAGCTTCCAATAGTGTGAGATTGGTTTCTATAGCCATGAGTGACTACCACCTTTCATTTCCAACATAAATGATTTTGGTTTTGGAGAGATTTTTATTATGTACATATAGTCACCAAGAACATAATGTTTGTGTCATGTTTAGGTACATATTGGTTTATTTTGACGTTTGGAAATAATAGTTGTTTATTTTATAAGTATAACATGTGTTATGGTATGGAACATTTAAATAATGGTCATTATGAAATAAATTATGTAAACCAAGAGTTGGAAATTGATAACGAATCATGTTCACATGACTCCTATAACACCCATTTATGGAATCACTATCTTGGTGATGTGAATGAGAAGCGTTTGATAAAGCTCTATCAAGATGGTTATTTATACGCTTCTAAGATAAAACCACTTGAAAGTTGTCATTATTATTTACAAGGGAAAATGACCAAACCCCTATTTATTGGACAGGGTGAAAGTGTCATAGAGCTTCTAGGATTGGTACACACTGATGTGTGTGGATCATTTCTTATAGAATCTATAGGTGAATATTATTACTTAATAAATTTTACTGGTTACTTGGGTTGATATGGCTATATTTACTTGATGAGGTATAATTTTGAGTCCTTCGGAAAATTCAAGGAATTCATGAATGAAGTATAGAATCTGATTGGTAAGAAGATAAAGAAGCTTCGATCATATCGAGGTGGTGAATATCTTAAGCAAGAGTTCATTAAATTTCTATTAGATTTTGGGATACTATCTCAACTTACTCCACCTTATACACTATAGTGGAATGGTGTTAGTGAAATGAGGAATCATACCTTATTATGAATGGTAAGGTTGCTGATGAGTCATGCAGATCTTCCATTATCCTTTTGGGGATATACATTACAAAATACAACATACACATTAAACCAAGTATAAAAAAAAGTAGAAAATGGAATTCCCTTCAATCTATAGAGTATAAATAAACATGATTTGTTGTATACACATGTATGGGTATGCAAGGCATTTTTTAGGGAGTTATTAGGAAACATACTAGCACCTCGGGCCACAAATTGTATCTTTATAGGGTATCCTAAATAAATAAAGGGATACTACCTATACAACCCCTCAAACAAGAAAGTGATCATCACCATACAAGCCATTTTTCTCGAGAGGGAGAACATCCTACAAAAGGATATTGGTAGCAAGATTGACTTTGAATAAAGTTGATGCTCATGATACATAAGAGTTTTTACAGGAACAAATTCCATAGGTCCCTATGAAGTAAGTAATTCCTCAAACACAAGTACTACATAGGAGTGTAAGAGAGGTAAGAGAACTAGAGAGATATAGTTCCCTATTAATCGAGGATGGTGACTCATTATTGGTTTACAATGATGAAATTTTCTCCTTTAAAGAGGCATTAGATATCTCAGAGACTACAAGATGTATAGAATCTATAAATTCTGAGATAGATTCCATATATTAGAACCAAGTTTGGGTTCTGGTCGATGTTCCAGTTGATGTAAATCATGTTGGGTGTAAATGGGTATTCAAGAGGAAACTAGACATATAAGGTAAACTAAGTACCTATAATGTAAGGCTAGTGGCTAAAGGGTTTAAACAACATCAAATAATTGACTGTGATAAAACCTTTTCACCATTTTCTATATTTAAATCCATCATAATCATATTTTCCATAAAATCGTACCATGATTATGATATTTTACAAATGGATGTCAAAACTAAATTCCTTAATGGGGACCTTGACATACCCAGAAGGGTTTGTGGATCCAGGTGATGCCAAAAATATTTTAAAGTTTCAAATATCCATTTATTGATTGTAGTAAGCATCTAGGTCAAGGAACATTAGACTCGATGAATCCATAAAAGAATTTGGTTTCATTAACAATGAATGCAATCCATGTATTTAAAAAAGGATTAATTGAAATGTGGTTGTTATCCTATAAGTATATATTGATGACAAATTACTTACTGGAAACAATTTATCAGCCTTACAATATATTAAGGACTGGTTGAACAAGTGCTTATCCATTAAGGACTTAGGTGAAGCATCCTATGTTCGAGGGATCAAGATCATTCGTGATAGATTCAAGAGTATGCTTGGACTAAGTCAAAGTACATATATTTACTAAATATAGAATATATTTATTATGGAAAAATCCAACAGGGGGTCGGTTTCTATGTCACACGACTTATATCTTTCTAAGAAGATGTGTTCACAGACACAATAAGAGAAAGAGAGAATGAGTAAGATCCCATATGCTTCGGCGATATGATATATCATGTATGCTATGTTATGTAATAGACATGATATTGTTCATGCATTGATCATGGTAGGTGGATATCAAGAAGATCTAGGAGAATATCATTGGACTACAGTTAAAGTTATCCTTAAGTATATGAGAATAACCGAGGATATGTTTCTGGTTTATAGAGGAGATGAGGATCTGGTCATTAGGCGTTATAATCATTCTAGTTTTCAGATAGATTAGAATGATCTAAAGTCACAATCTAGATATTTTTTGTGTCTCAATGGAGGATCTTTGAGATGGAAGAGTTCAAATCATCTGATTGCTGTTGATTCTACAGTGGATTCCAAGTATATTGTGGATTCTAATACAGCCAAAGAAGCTATTTGGATTCAGAACATTTTCCTGGATCTTGATGTGGTACATATCCGTAAAGACTCTGTCACATTGTATTGTGACAATATTGTAGTTATGGCTCTTGAAAAAGAGAGAATATCACACCAACATTAAAACACATAATCTAGAAGTGTCACATCTTGAGGTATTTTTATCAAATGGGTGAAGGTTTAATGATCAGAGTACCCACAGAAGAGAATGTGAATAACCCCTTGACTAAAGGCCTATCTCAGTAGAAGCATGAGTATCATGTGAGATCTAGCAGACTAAAGGTTATTAGTAGTTCGATCTAGTGTAAGTGGGAGTTGGTTCCCTAGAACCAACTTCTATGTACTTTATGATAAACATGTATTCATTGTTTTTAATATTAATTAACTACTTATCACTTCATGATTATTATTCTGCATGACATAGTATTTCATAATTTCCTAAGATTAGTTGTATCACTAAAAGGTTATAGCAGTTCCTCGCTGTGATGAGAACCTAGAAGTGTTATGATGCTATTCTTGAATACATGTTCTCTGATCGGATGATATCATTTGAGGGACACAAATGACACAGTCTATCTGGGGTGGAGACTCATAGGACTTTGAAACACTTCCTCATGGTGTACTCCCTTATTAATATCTAGTAGGATATTATGATAATGAGACCTGCCAGTAGGAAGTCCACATTTATAAGTGTCATTAGATGTTCCTATCTGCAGACTTGGGTATTGGTCCAGCGACATTAAGATTATTATTAATGAATATTATGAGTTGTGTAGTTTGATGTATTGATGAAAACCATTACAATAGATGTTTGTGGAAAGGTAGGATATGTTGGGTGTGTCACGAGTAATATTGCATTAATGAATAATGAGAGAAAGGATTTATCCCTTCTGTTCATTGAATAAAGTTAATATATCAATCCATTTAATGGAAATGATATATCCTAAATAAATCCATGACCATGGTATTATATAGGAAAGTTTAATTTTAGGGAAGTCAAAGAAAGAGATATCGAGCATATAGGTTGATGGCACTGGAATACAACTTTCTCGATTAGAGGTATTGTGATAAATGTATTATATTACACGGTAAGCATTCATATGAGGTGACATGTCATTGAGGTATTAACTCCATTCTCTATGGGTTCCCTGGCATGATTCTAGACATTGACCTTGGACTTTAGGTTGCTTTACATAATTCCACTGAGAAAGAGGCCTAGAGGGTCACACACTAAGTGTATCCAAAATATCAGTTAAGTAATATATTATTTATTATTTGACAAGTTGAATAAATATTATTCTCATTCTTGGTTTAATAATTATTCATGTATATTTGATCACATTTATTTCATCACTAGTTATTTGAGATAATATATTTTGAATGTAATATTTAATAAATATTTATTTTCTATTTAGTAAATAGGATATTTTATTTATTTATTGGTGAATAATGCAATAATATCAATTTAATAAATACGTAGACATTATTCAAGGTTTGATAAATATTGTGGGGGAATGGTGGAAAGAGTTTAATGGTGTGGTGAGAAATATTGAATAATGAAAATTATTTAATTAAATAATATTTAATTATAATTATCGAGTTAATCACATGTTGATAAATAATAATAATAATATTATTATTATTTGACATGGGGGTTTTCTATGATTAAATAAATAATTAAGGGCACTTGTGAAATTATTTTATTTTAACCCTAGCAATATAAATACCCAATTATTTTATTTTATGTAGATCCAATTCAATTGTGCACAATGATCTTTTAGATTCCTCTCAAGCCTAGAAAGATTCCTTCTCTAAGAACACTCCCAAGAATGCTGAGCAATCCTCCTCTACCAGATCAAGGAGAATGCTTTGGAAGTGATTCTCAAGGCAATCAAGGCAGATGATGCAAGCTCAAGGATATTCTATGCTATCACCCAGAGGCTCCTTTAGTGATGTCTAGAGATTCCTAGAACATGTTTGGGTCACCGCTAGAATAATTCTACACTTGGTTTTTACAAAGCAATAATGGTTCACTGTAGATCTATCATTGGATTCATCAATGGAGGAAGAATTACTTATAGGTATTTATTTATCTAATTAAATTAATTATAAACAATATGTGTTGATCTCCCCTCTCTTGGTTCTTTCATTATTACCCTTGTCTGATCTTGTTTTCCAATTCCATAGATCACATAATTAATCATCTTTTAGATCTCAGATTAGTCATCAATCATGACGAAAAATCAATGTTGGGAACCGCCCCTACCATGCTTTAGCTACACCTGAAACCTACACTCTTTGATAAGAAAGAAGACAGGGGTCTTAAGCTTTTCATGGATTATCAAAAGTTGAATTGGGTGACTATTAAGAATAAATATCCTTTGCCTAGGATTTATAATCTCTTTGATCAGCATAGAGGTGAATATTGGATTTCAAATATTGGCCTACGACTAGGGTTCCACCATTCAAGAGTTCAATAAGAGGATATACCCAAGACATTGTTTAGGAGTCGGTATGGGAATTTGGAGTTTCTAGTTATTCTATTCAGTCTTTCCAATGCTCTTGTGGTATTTATGGCTTTGGTGAACAGAATATTTCATTGTTTCTCGATATCCTTCTTTTTTGTGTTCATAGATGATATTTTGGTGTACTCTAGGATATAATAGGACCATATGGACCATTTTTATATCATCCTTTGAAACATAAAAGAACATAATCTTTATGGAAATCTTAGAAAATGTGAATTTTGGATCTGAGAAATGAAATTTTGGGGGCATGTGATATCTGAGAGGGGCGTCTTAGGGAATCCTGAGAAAATATAGACTGTTATGTCCTAGCATCATCCTAGAAATGTATTTGAGATATGATGATTCTTGGTTTTGGTTGGTCACTATAGATAGTTTGTTCATAATTTATCCAAGCTTCCATTTTTGATGACATCATTAACTCATAGGGGCGTAATGTTTTAATGGAATGAAAAATGTAAGATATATTTTGAGGATATGAAGGTGATGTTGACTTTATCACTAGTTTTGATTATTCTATAACTAGGTTTGGGTTATGATGTTTTTTGTGATGCTTTTAGTATGGGTTTGGGATGTGCCTTAATGTAGGGGAAATAGGTGGTTGTGTATTTCTCTCTACAATTACACCCTCATGAAAATAAATTCCCTACCCATGATCTTGCATTGGCAGCAGTTATGTAGACACTCAAAATGTGTCATCGCTATCTCTTTGAGGAGTAGTTCATAGTATATTCTAATCATAAGAGCCTGAAATATATATTTACTAAGAGGGGTATGAAATTTTAAGAGAGATGCTCGATGGAGTATATTTAAACTTTTGATTTTGATTTTTCTTAAACTCTTGTTAAAGGGAATGTGTTTGATGAAGCATTGAGCAAAAAATTACCAACACAATTCATGATGGAATCAGTTGAGAAGTGGTCTCTAATAAGTTTTTTGTTGAGATGGGATTTGAAGTGGAAGAGGTTGGTGGATAGGTGTTCTTGTATTTAATGAAATATAGCTTGTATTTTGACGAGTGATTTAGTATTGAGTAAGTTATAGACACCAAGTTATAATGCTTTAGCAAAATTATTTATGGTGGGGAGACCTCGGGTGAGTGGTCTTAGTCTCCTAGTGTAGCTTTATGCTTCTATAGCAGATCAGTTGTTCTGATATCTTTGAGGTATGCGTTGATGGATAGTAGACACTGTTCATGTTGGTCTATACACCCTGGGGCTACCAAGATGTATCGCAACTTGATATGTTAGTATTGGGGTCAAGGGATGAGGTGGTCAATTGCAGGTATAGTTTTGTGGTGTATCACTTGTCATAAAATTAAGGTGGAACACGAGTGACCTACTAGTTTTTTGCAACCCTTACCCTTTCTATTATGGAAGTGGGATGAGATTATCCAGGACTTCATCATTGGTTTTCCAAAAAATCCTTTTGGGAATGATGTGATTTGGCTGATCATTGATTGGCTTATAAAATTGGTGCATTTCTTGCCTATCAAGGAGACAACAAAGTTTTAATAGCTTATCTACTTTAATGTCTGATATATTGTGAGAATTCATGGGGTTTCCTATGTATTTTTTCTGAATGGGACCTAAGGTTCACATCTAGGTTCTAGAATTTTTTTTTGGAGGTTATGGGTTCCCAGTTGAAATTGATCACCACTTATCATCAACAAATGAATGGAAGGATAGATAGAGCAATCCATCTTATTGAGGATATGCTTCAGGCTTGCATTCATGATTTTGGGGGATCTTGGGGAAAAAATTACTCTTGTCGAATTTTCCTATAACAATAGTTATCAAGATATAATAAAGTTGGTTCCATTTGAAGTGTTGTAGGGGGTCTATGTTGATCTCCCTTGTGATGGGTAGAGATGGGAGTGCAGTCCATATTTGGTATGAGTCTCGTTTAGGGAATTAATAAAATGTGCAGTTGATTCAAAAGAGGTTGGTCGTAGCATAAATCCATCAAATGTATTATTCAGACCATTGGAAGCGGCCAATAGATATTGAGGTTGGTGATTGGGTTTTTCTCATAGTTTCACCTCACTTGGGATGTCATCATTTGGATAAGAAAGGTAAGTTGAAATTGAGGTTTGTTGACCCCTTTGAGATCATGGAGTGACTCAGAAAGGTGGAATATCATTTATACTTACCATATCATTTGAATTCAATCCTTGACTTGTTTCATGTTTCCAAACTGTGGAGGTATAAAATGGATCTTTCATATGTGATTGAATAAAAGGATGTTAATATTGAGCTTGATACCACCATTGTTGAGCACCCAGTTTAGATTACGGATCTCCAGGATAAGGTACTAGGTGGTGAAATGGTTCCCTCGGACAGAGTACTATGGAAGTGCAGAAAAAATATCCCTAAAACTTGGGAGCGGGGATCATTGATAAGGGATCAGTGGACTTCTATCTTTTAGGATTCAGGATCTTGAGGAATTTCTAGGGACATAAATCACTTGTGGTGGAAAAAATTATGAAACCCTAATGGTCACAAGTATTCCCTAGTTGATCCATGGTTTTTTATTTTCATGACAGGGAAGATTTATGGGGTTATATATTGAAAAAAATGGGTTTTTTAGAAAATTATCAAGGCTCACGGTTAATTAATATAGTTAGTTTAAACATGCGGTAACCATGTAGTATGCATATATGGTGTTTGAGTAGATTTTTGCACGATTGATTCATATTTAAACTAACCATGTGGATCTCTAGTGAAAATTGTACACCCCTAGATATAATAGATGGTGGAGGTATGCGGTTAAGGTGGAAAGTTAGTTTAACCATGTGGCCTCTTCCAGGAAACCATGTTGCCCTTTTCCGAAGCATTAAAATTTGGGATTTTACATTTTTCCCCTTGGTCTTTTTTAAGCCTAATTACCCCCCTAATCCCATTTTTTATGATCTTAACCCTTCCCAATTTCATTGTAGGTATTTTCTCTATTATTATTGGTGGAATTCCTTCGTTCTTGGTGGATCACATTGAGGTATGTTATGTTTTTTATCTGGAATCTCCTCTTCTTTATAAATCTACACTAGATCCCTTCTCATCTCATCTTGTGGAACCCATAGGGGCTATGTATTCTATATATAATGGTTTTTATAGAGGATTGACATTGTTTCTTATGGATCTAGGATTATTATGATCTTATATACCCTTTCCCAGTCATTGTTTTTTAAGGTGGTTTGTTCTACCTCTGTTTTGAGGTAGTTGTTTCAATATGATGGGTTAATTATTTGAATTACTTTTCATTATTAGAAACATACTTTTTTTTGTTCATTTAATTGAATTTATTTTTGGTTTTGAGTGATTTCAAGGAAAGATAAATGTTTTTAAAGGGTTTTTCTTTAAAAATATGTTTTTACACATCAAGTTTTTGATTAATTTCTTGAATGGTGGTTTCGATTCAGAAATGGGTTTTCAAACACTGAAGCAAGACTGACTTGGATTTTAAATTTTTTTATAAAATTGAGAGTATGGTTTTGAAAATAATTTTGACATTTGTTTCATTGGGAACCTTGGGTGCATTTGGAAAGAAACATGGGAAACCTTAGTGAGTGTGGAACTACTTGGAGTTACTTTGTGATATTGACTGGAAGGACACGATATTGATTGGTACCAAATTATTTTTGGTTTAGGATTGAATATGTATAGTACATACTCCCATTGGTTTTGATCCCAATATAGAGTTATTTTTCATTTTTTATTATTTATCACATCGTTGTTTTTTTCACAGATAGTTTCTCACATTTTCTTTTCACATGAGGTTGTATCACCTAGATTCTCATAATGGGTTATTTCATTGATATGTGTTTACTTTCATACCTTTTGGGGTGTGTAGATATTCATCCTTATTTTATCACTTGTAATTGAAATATTATTTCTTTATGAATATGAAATTATTTTAGGAAAACCAAAGGAATATGATTTATAAGTCAGTTTGGATTTATGAAAATGCATTGTAAAAAAAATTATTTTAAAATCTATAATTGTTTCATTATTGATATTAAACCTTGTATATACTCAGTGGTGGTATCCAACTAGGATTTTTTTATCACACCCTTATTTTTTAATTTGGGAAGTTTTAGATGTTTTATTTTAGGATCTAGTTAGAGGGAATGGAAACATGTAGCATGTTAACTTATATTTTCATCATTTTCTTCACAGAAAGATGGTTTGGAGGTAATGGTTTGTCACATGGAGACTTGTTATCCTAGAAATTATCATAATTTTTGTTTTATCTAGTTTTTTCTTGGATTTTATGGATCTTGAATGTATAGATTTTTCCTCCATGTTTTACTCTAGTTGTATGTATTTTATTTATTTATCTGATACTTGTTTCTGTTTTACTGTTTCACCACTTCATGTGATGGTTCAGATCATGTGGATAGTATATTTGACTTTGGTTGGTCTGTTATAGAGAAAGGGGAGTTTGGATCATCCTGATTCAATATCTCCTTCCCAAATTGAGTAAATGGCGCTCTGACAGTCGTGATTATGTCATAAATCCCTTCGTTTAAACACACTATCCCAGAAATTCTGAAGATAAACACACTAAAAATATATTAATGTAAGTGTGAATGATCTAGATGGTTCCCTCATTGGATCCTTCTAACAAAAATCATCAGCAATGAGAGAAATGTTCAAATGACTATCAATCTAATGAGGTGTCTTTTCTATTTATTTTTCACTCTTATTTAAATTACATGAGATCTTTATGTTGATAATCGGGTAGTCTTATATCATATATGAGGTTTTTATGTATATTTGATAAAAAAATATTTATTTTTACTCCCTTTAACACGTCCATGGAGCACTCGGTACCAACACAAAATAAAAAAAATGAAGGATACTACTATAAAATTGGGTCTCAAGTCCCTACTTGGTCTCATATCCTAACCCCAACCATGCTTCACCTACTCACATATTTAGAACAGGTCCATTTCCCTTGATTGTGCATGTGACCATGTGATCTTATCGAGTACTGGGGTGCCTACGAAAGGTGTAATTACAACTCATTAGGTCACCACCAATGGTGTACCTAAACAAATCTATTAAATAAAATTTCATGCTTGATATGAAATGCTAATATAAAAATAGATAAATAATCAATCACATCATGTAGTGATTGATGGAAAAACCATGTGCAACCATACTTTCTTCAACCAGTTCTAGAATGAGACAATGCATACATGGTCTGAACATGCCTTGAGGGGGAATGATCGATCACCCCTCATCTCACAACTCATGGTGAGTGACACATCACTATCACGTAGTCTCGTTTAATGATGTATCACCATCATGTAACACTTTTTAACAGTGTATAACCATCACATAACCTTTGTGAATGATGTATCACTATCAAATCACCTCAGTGACAGATATATCATCATAACATAGTCTAATTGAATAACATATCACCATCACATAACCTTCGTGAACAATGAATCACCCCTATATATCCTTGGTGAATAATGTATCACCACTAATAGTGCACAGGTGAATAATATATCCCTGATCCACAACTTTCAGGTGAATTATTTACCACCACAATGAATCCCTATAGAAAATGATACATCACTGAATCAACGTTTTCAGGTTTATAAAATTCCCCCAACACAATCACCAAGGTGGATGAGGCACAACTAAAACAATTTATAGGACATCAACCATTGTGGTCAACACACCACTAACTAAGCATCATATGTGAATGATTTTTCACTAGTATATAGTAATAGAAAAGGAAAAAAACATCATCAATTAAATAATTTTATTGAATTATATATCATCAGTCAATCATTTAAGGTGAATAATTTAACACTTTTCAAGAAAGGTCATAAGTAAATACCAATAACCCTTTCTCTAATTCACATATAATCTTTCTCCCCATAAAAAATAGTCTAGGATACACTCGATGTTCCCAGGGTGAAACCTCTTAGAAATAGACACCCAATAGAGGTCCTATGCGACATTTCCCTAACTCAACAGGTGTCCAAACTCCCCACTATAATGACACCCCTTCTGTGGTATATTGAAATTGGGATGAATACACCCTGGCTACCCACACAAGTAGTACTCGACTAAGGTTATCCCTCAGAGAGGAAGAGATAAACCCCTTTCCTAACAAAAATTTGTGTTATTAGCCTAGCGAGAATCATCATACGGTCACTTCCTACTACTCAATTACCCACTCTAAGCCTTGATAAATTTAGTAGGATACCCATATAACCTATCCTCTCTATTAAACCTCTCTTAAATAAGGTTTTAATTCACCACCTCATAAAATGGTGTTGTGATGGAATATAATATCACATGTTATCCTCACAATTCCATACTCTTTTAGTCGCATCACTAGACAACAGGGGAGTCAATCATAAGAGATTAGTAAAATGGGATGTATATTTAATTACTGACATGAAACTCTACTAGTGATGTATAAACTTCTGGGCTCTATCTTCCCTCTGATTCACAAGGAAAAACCACTTAAAGAAACTATTTGAAAATTCCTTCCCAATCAGTCCAACATATTGATCACCCAAAACAAGAACATCCCACTAGGTCTTAGCTAGTCTACAAAACATATAAGTAGATAGATTCCAATGGGATTATATGGATTTATTAATGTTTAATCAATTCACAAAAAAAATATAAACCCTTCAATAAATATTTACCATGATAGAAACTAAAGATATTATGAACTAAAATAAAGAATATTGTATATTATTCACCAGAGATGGAGGTTTTTTATATTCAACCAATATTTTATATATATCATAGAGAGGTATCCATTGGAATCTCGCCTTTTTGGTGTATCCACGAGTTAAATTTAATCATCCATCACTTGAGAAAGACCCACTTTAACCCACAATATTCTAGTATCTAATATAGTAAAGGGGGGGATAAGGAAGGGATATTTGAGGGAGAACCCATAGAATGATTAATAAAGTTCTGACCAACCATATTGATGGTAGTAGACTACTTATATAACCTTTTATTATACTCTATGAATTTAATCAAAAATTTATAATGTATGGGTAAATTTCATGTGGTTACAAGGTTTGTAACCCCTTATCCATGATAACTTCTTCCAAATGTTTCATCATATGAAAATTTTATTAATGATAGATGTTTGTGGAAGAATCTTTAATTTTAACCTTTCAATGATTAACTTTTATGATTTATCGTAGGGTCCAACATAAATCATATAAATTCAATGGACTAAAGGCCTTATATTTTTTATATATATTTCAAGATAATCCTCTTTTTAACTTGATTGAGGGGGAACCCTAACATAGCTCAGAATCCTAGTGGCATAAGGCTCATATATAGCTTATAGGCTCAGCATCATAGAGGCTAAGTACATGACTCATAGGCATAAACCCCAAGACCCCACACTGAAACAACCCATTTTCTTGACTCATGAATCTATCACTATAACATGAATCATATAATACAATTCTTCATGGCCTGTGATATAATCAAGACGTAGATGATGATGGACTTAAGGCAATGGCATGAAATCTCATTTTTATACACTATGATATACGCACACTAGGTATACAAAATTCTTAATAATTATGTATGTCGTACTATATGAGATGTACATAATTTCCACTATGATATTTGGGATTTAAGGAATATCTATTTTAATCTCCAACTCACACTAAATCCCCATAGACATTGTTTCATTTAACCTTATATTATATAATATACGTCAACTTGTTAAATCATATCCAAAACTTTTTTTTTGGATATCATCCAAAATACTTTTGGTAATATATCATTAGATTTAACTTGTATCACATCATATTCAATACGTTATGGATACTCTTCCAAAAATCCTTTTAGATAAACTCTAAAACACTTTTTGAAGATATCTAAGTTTGGTCAACAAAATCCCCATTCATTCACCCACAAATTTTGACTCCATGAGACAATATAGAATTGAAAAAAAATATGAATTATCAAATTCATAAATATAAGAAAATTGATACCTCTAAAATAGAATTAGTGTTGTGTGAGATACAAATAGATCCAATGTGATTTTCATAAAACACATATATCTACCATGTCTAACAGTTGTATCATATACGAACATGAATTTTTATATAATCTATTTTTCCAAGATATAGAGTAACCATGGGACATGGATTATGTCAATATCATATAGATAGTCAAATAATAATGATTCTTCAAGAATAAACTAACTAGGTCTATGAATACATCACATGTCGTTCACCCTGATGGATAATTATATCACTTTCCCCTCACTTGATAGATGATCACATCATATGTCTTATCTAAGTATAATTGTACCCTTCTTTTTTATATCTCAATCGAGGGCCCATATGTCACACTCATTATATTGGATGAAAAATATCATCTGAATTAAACTCCAACTAATGAAATGATCAACAACATACCCAACCACCCTCTAAATAGCTAATCCAAAAGGCATGTGTAATAATGGTATCAAAGTATGTAGGTTCACATACTATGTATCTCTACAACCTTGAGTATTGGGGAAATACAAAAATTAATCATGAACTCCTAGTATACCAAAGACATAGTATATGACAATACATGTGGTATAATTCATTGGTCATCGGGTTTATAAAAATCATTATGTGTCTCATCAGAATATTAAGTATCCCGATACAAGAAGTGAACTTTCACTAATCATAACATTTTATTATAACTTATAATACTTGATGGAGAACATCAGTTAAAGATAACTCAAAGTTTTACTATGATAGTTCAATTATCATTTCACTTCATGAGTATATACATCCAACATGAAATAATGATAAATTGGATATTTCATTTTGTATAAAATGATATATTTATTATTCCTAAACCCTTTTAAGAATACTAACAAAATCATACATAATCACCTTTCTCATCCTATAACACATGATAGACTATAAAATTGTACTTGTGTTTTCTACTCTTTTGGTTTTTTATTAAACTCATTACATTTTTATGTAATTCTTACCACATTTCTATATGGAAAACTACTAAAGTCTTCCCCCACTAAAATCTTAAGTGAGTAACATATATGAAGTAAGATATTTTATATAATGGTGATAATTAGGATTCATGTTCATAATAATGTTTAAATCATTGAAAATAGTAATAAAACTTTTTGGCTTCACAAGATCAAATGTTATGATGTTTACAACTTATGTTATTTACTTATAAATTTTCTAAGTTCAGTATAATCATCATTCTTAGAATCATTTCTATTAAAATTTTCCTTAAAATATTATGTTATCTAATGTAACTTTTTTCATTAATCTTTTACCAACATACCTTAAACCTCTTTAAGCTATAAAGTTCCATCCACTTTGATTGGAATAATCTTTTATTTGTTAACATTGAACTTATAAAAGTTTAAACCTACTCCCAATGGAATCTTAGACACTATATTCTCTTCATAATATCATGCTAAGATATATAAACTCCTTTTTATAGTAAATAACACTTATTTATTATTAGTGGGAATATTTAAAAAACTATTTTATCAATATCATATATTTTATTCTCTATGGAATTATTCTGAAAAAGTATTTACACATTAAAATATTACAATAATGGTTGGAGAAAATCCTTCATATTTTAATAAACATTTGGATAAGAACTTTTATACATTTCTCTATTTTAAACATATTATATAATCTCACATTGTTCATAACAACTCCTTTATTAAAAAAACAACTTCTCTTATCATATAAGAGGAATGAGATGAAGATACACATCCTTTACCAAGATCCATATGAGATTTATATATTCCATTACATTCAAAATTAGGATTCAATAGTCTCTTTTTTTATGATTTGAATTCAAACTAAAATATTTATCAATAATTTTCATTTCTTTTGAACTCATGTATATTTAAAACATTTATAAAGTATAAATAAATCATCATAAACCTTTAAAAATAAAACAATATATTTCTATAACATCAATACCATACATGAAAATTCAATGGAGTTCCTCAAACCCCTTCAAGAATCTATGATAATATAGAAACATTTACCTCCATCAATCTTTCTTTAGTTTGCAATGTCATTAACTGGATATTCTGAAGAAACATAGTTGGACTTTCCAAGTAACTTTTCTTCTTATGATTTCAACTTTTACCCACTTTTACTATCTATAAAACACTAGAACCTGAACATGTCATACCCATTTCATTTATCATAAATAGTTTGAGAAAATAGGGTAAGAATTTATTAAATACATTTACATTGTTTAAAAATTTTGAAGATGACAATAGACCGAATTCCAAATCTAAAACAAGCCTTAAGGAAACCTCCAATCACACCAAGTCATTAATATACCCAATCATATTGAGTATGTTAGAAGATACTAATATTTATTTGGTCATCTTACATCTAATTACTTAAAAAAATTAAGTGAATTATTCTATGCTTCTTATAAGCATCTAGATGTATATATTGAGTAGTTCAATATTTATTTATCCAGTATGGTATTGATCTAATACATAGAATTTTATTCTATATTAATAACAATTATTAATTCTTTATACCAATCTAATAATTTGCATACATTAAGATTCTCCTTTAATGGATTTATCTCAAGGATAATTTATAAGATAATGGTTCTATTTTTCTATAACAGAAAATTTTATCATATAAGTATCATATTGTTTTGGTAATAATTGGTTCCTTATACCCAACTTGATCATTAATTTTTATTACCATAACATGTATAAAGTGAGATATGAATGACATACACTTAAAATTATAGTGTAGACATTTTTTTCATCCACTATTTAATGGTAATGTCCTTAGATTATTTATCATGTCAAAAGGTTATATATGATCCTAGGATATAACGAGAACCTCGAGATACTATGACATTAATATTAAATATAAGTTCTATGGTCTAGATAAATCATAATGACTGAATACAGAAAATATTTGACTATAAAATGATGGGGGATAATAATCATTAATACTTCTTCTCATGAAGTTCGCACTTGATGATCTCTAGTAGTTGGGATCATAATGATAGACCCACTTATAGGAACACCACATGTTTCAGGTTTCATTGGATGTTCCTATCTACGGATAGGTATATTAGTCTCCTAGCTTGAGAATATTATCAATGTTTATCATTTGGTCCCATACTTTGATGCAAAAAAAACCATGATAATGAAATTGTGGTGTGGTAGGTTGTGTTGGGTAAATCATTGGAGGTATGACATTGGTTGAATGATCAAGATAGAATCTGTCTCCTTTGAGTTGAGGAAGTAATAAATCTCAGTCCATGTTGATCAGGATGGTAGTATCTTCATAAATCCACAGTTATGGTATTCAAAGGTAAATATAACAGTTAAATAAACAAACAATAAATCAAGAAAGTATGATAACATGGGTGTGTGTTTTTCTTTATAAGAGATCTAAATACAAAGAGATTATATTACAAAGTGCATGTTCATAGGTTGGTTGTCATTGCTATGACTACTCCTTATCTCTTTATGGGTCGTTATGGGTTACCAGATTTCTCTCTTGGTCTGTGAATTGTATTCACTTCTATTGAGATAAGGGCCTACAGGGTCACACACAATTGCGTATTCAAGAATCTAACATATTCTAGTGAATATGTAAATAGGACATGGTGGGACCTACCACCAAGTTCTGAGATATTTTCAAGTTTTTACGATCACCAAAAGAATAAATGAATTCATATTATTCAAGTTAAGATTAATTAAAATTGAATTTATTTATGAAATTTATTTACAAGTATTAAAATAAATACATGAAAAATATCATATGAATGAATATTAGTTTAAAATATTCAAGGTTCATTTAAAATTTGTGCGAATGACAAGTCAAGTTAGTGGATCAGGTTTTATAACGTAATATATTTTTTATATTAAAAAAAATTGATAAAAATATAAATTATATTTATGACTCATCATAGTAGTCATAATATATCATTTTTATAGTGTTTTAAATATTCAGGGGTTGGGGACCCATTTTCAGGTAGTTTTATAACACATTATAAATATGAGGGGATAGGTTCTCACCTCTGACTATTCACAAAAATCTATTGAGAGATTCTCTCTCCTCTCCCACTTTCTAGAGAGAGAATATCTTGATCGAGGTGATCATATCAAGATTTATCTCATACATCGAAGGTACATCAGTGCAGTGATCATTTGAATGTCGAAGGAATCATCAAATCTCCATGCTAGCACTAAGAACTTGATGATCGACGCTCACATAGTTTCTGAAGCATATGTGGATGATCTAGGGAAATTTTTCTTTGGATCCTTTTACTAGATATCATTGGAGAAAAGAAAATTTTGAGTGTATCATCATATCCAACCAGTTATTTATGGTTTATTTTTGTACTTAAACTCAATCACTCGTGATCGTCGGGCTTATACTGGGACCATACATCACCAGCGATGATGTTGTTACGTCCATCGCTGGTGAAAAATTTTAAAACCCCAACCCATAGACTTTCATTGTGAATCCTAGTACCATTATTTGTTGTTAAATAAATGCATAAATATTTTAATCTAATAGAAAAATTAAATTTTCATTAAATTTAATAGAGGGTTTTGTTCTGGCCCCAACACTGCAGACAACAGTTCAATCGAATATCAAATGGCCAAATTATGGTCATATAAAGTTTTAAATACATATTGAAATAAAATTTTGTGGGTATTAAATTGAAGAACATATATATATATATTTATATGTTAATATACCTAAAGAAGTTGGGTCTGAATATTTTCAAGGAATGTAAATAAAGGCTAGACTGGTGTTGACTGGAGTAGTATTTTCTGGCTGAGTGGGCCTGCCCGACCCAAAACACCCCTTCACGAGTCTGCACAGCTCGGGATGAGCTTGTGTGGGGTTATCCCAAGCTGCAATGACCATGCGTGGGGTTTCATAGTCTGAGTATATTTTATATATTAAAAAAATATTTAATTTAATAGATTTAATTTTGGTTTTAAATTAAATTAATTAAATATTATTTTTTTTGTTTAAAAACATAATTTTAATATACCAGGATAAATTAATTTAATTTAGGTGTTAAATGAAATTAATTAATTAATTTAATTTTTGGAATTAAAATTAAATTAGCATTGGGACTGGACGATGGATATTTTGAATTAAAAAATCAGAGTGATTTTTTAATTCAATTAAATTTCCCTTAAAATAATTTCTTGCAAGTTTTATTTTATTTATGCTTTCAATTAAAACAAGAGAGTTTAATTTGTATTGACTAATCATGATCCATAGGCCAACCAATTCATATATGGTGTAATTTTATTTATTTATTTAAATTATTTCAATGCTTGTTTGTAATAATTAGTTTAATAAATAGTGATCTACATGTCGTCTATGCAACATTATACATATAGGGACATGGGTGCCCAATTTATCCTTTTTATTTTGTACTTCTAATACCCCCTCACCTATGTGTGAGTATTTTTTATAATGAAGAAGATGAGATGTGATGTACTTTTACCGAGTTATGGTGATGCACCATCCAGGAGTTCGACACATTAGATGGGTGAGTGTTTCAACTCAAATCACAAGTGATGCGACTCAAGGAGTTACCCTAGGGTTTAGGTTGATCCCTTATTCACTCAATGGATCAACCATTAGTACCGAATCATGATCACATCATCTAATTTTATTTATTCATGGTTTATTATTTTATGTATGTTTAGTTTACACATGATCACATAAAATAATAAACAAGCATGCATAGATAAAATGAACATGTGACACAATGAATATTTTCTATATATTGAATGGTCAGTTATGAGTGAGATCACATAGTACATGCTTATGAGATAGAAAATGATTTCATTTTTTCATGTAAGAATAATAAAACCCTTAAATAAATATTAAATCGCAAAAGCCTTCCGTTGTTTGAATTTGAACACAACCAGGTGTTCGGGGTGCTCGGTTAGCCATAGTTGAAGGTGCCTCCTACTATTGGTGAGTTCTTATGAGAATGATGGGTTGACTTAACTAAAATTAATAGTTAAATATTATCCATATCAAACTTTATATCACTTTATAGGAAAAGTGTTGAGGGAACCAAGGGTACAATTTCGATAAACTGGAACTTTACTCTACAAATCAAAGAAACGTGAGTTAATGCGGTTGGCCAGTCAAATAGATACCTTCAACTCTTTGATTAGTGGAATAGCCAAAGCTTATAGACTATTATTGGAGATTCAAGTATAATTTATACTAGAATTATCAACAGATAAATTATTCAGATTCTAGTATAGAGGGTTCCTAGAAATTGTAAAAATAGTGAGAGATATTTAATGATTTAATTAATTAATCAATAAAGTCTAAATTGGTAATCAATATAAAAGTACTAATTTGAAAGAATGTATTTTTAAAGAAAATGAAAAATTATACCACATGAAATACTATGATATCTAATTGAGAAAATCAAATGTACACACTAGAATGAGTTCTCAAGAGTAGCACTAGTGCTTGGGCAAAATACAATGATATCAAAAATTCAAGGTGCTAGTGTCCCCAAAACCTATTAAGCCACCTCAAAGATAGAGGGTGTTCAAAAAAATTATTATAAGAGAATAACGTATTATTCATATGATGGTTTTGTCATAATTCTATCATCAACATCCGATGTCTATTGTGGATACAACATTGGGACATGGATGAATTCACATGGAGTCTTATCTCCTAGAATTATTCAAGGAGAAAGTGAAGCGAGATATGAATGGGTGAAGATTACACTGGTTATGTTTAAATTGAAATATGGGTCATGGTCTTTAAATGGACACCTTTCTCATATCAGTTTCACCCATTTTCTCTAATTTCATTTAATATTACAAAATTAATAGTATGAAGAAAACACTTTGTTTCCTTCTAGGTGTAGTTATTTATGAAATAATAACATTAAATAAAGTTTCATTTTTCTATCTTAATACAATCAAATTTAAATAAAAGGTGAAAAGACCAATGTAACGTATCATACAAAAGGAAACTTTTCACCATCCTTTAAATAAATAGGTATTAAACATGAATACATTTTCTTTTCATATCATGAAATAAATCTATTTATGATAAACACAATGAACTGAATTGAATATCCAAGTAATTTATTCTTCTTCAGTGAATATTCATCATTTTAAGTAATGTTTTATTTTTAATACTTATATATTACATAAAATATAATTATCACATATATCTATTGAAATAAAGTAACCAAGTAAGAATTTAAATATTACTAGAATTAAGGGGTATTCTCCAACCTACTGAGAAAGGGTGGTTCCTAAGTTAGCAGTGTGAATTACACAACTTTTAATTTCCATGTTTAATGATTCAAGAAGAAATTTTATTGATTTTTACCAAAAAATTTATCACATGTTTCCTTTGGAGACAATGATACATTATTCTATTTTTAGTAATGAATTTTTTTTTGGTGTTGAATACTAAAGTAATAGTTTAATACTACATGAATCATAGGAAATATGTAATGAATATAAATGTAAAACTTATATACCCAGTTGTGGAAGGATAATTATTTTTTAAGAAAAAAATAAAAGTTGATATCAATGATATACCCAGAATAGCATTTAGACTTTGTGCAACTAAAAACCTTAGGTATTATTGATTTATATACTTACTTATTTTTAAAAAAAAAACTTTATAAATAAAGGTATGCCAAAAATATTTCAAAATTAGTTCAGCTAGAGAGTGTGAACTATTCTAGGGGTAAGCAAGAAGTATATTCCTATACTTCATAAGATTCCTTTAAGTTCTTATTATGGAATATGAAAGTGGATTATGGTATATTCATGGTTATAATATATAATATTCTTTAGGGATAAGTGAAGGAATTGTACCAAAGATAACGGATGGATCCCCACTCACTCGATGCTCTAAGATCTCTTATCTCCTCTCTATCTTACCCTTCCTTATAGGTTTTTTGTGGTTTCTTTTAGTGGAGATAGGACTTCTTTCCTCACTTGGTTTCGGTTTCTCTTCTCGATATCGTCTTCCCTTTCCCACTTCTTTCCTGGAGTTTCTTCTTGTTTGAACATCATTCGTCTCTCATTTCCCCTCTTTCCACTTAACTCATGGTCTTAAGACCTCTACTTTGGGTCTAGGTGCAAGTTCCTTATAAAGACTGGGTTAGTGTCGATGGTGGAATCTGATGTTTTCCTCCTTCTCTACTCCTTATGGACAACCCACCATGATGGACCCCATCTTGGTTAGACAAGATGTGGGTTTCGGGTCAACTTGGGATGGTGTTGGAGGGTGGCTAGCAGCAATCTCAATCTTGCTCCATATAAGTTTTGGTCTCTTTTAATCCTTAGATTGGTTCTTTCCACTTCGGTTACATTGTATTCTCTTACTGATGATGGGGTTTAGTTATCATTTGGTTCTGTTTTTTATTTTTATGTTTCTGTTCGGACAACTTTTTATTTGAAAGGTTCATCGCTTTATAACGGTATTTTAGTTATTGTCTATGCCTTGGTTTCACATTCAAATTATCCTTTCCAAGTCATTCTAGAGTGATTTTTCTCTAGATATTTGAAATGTGGTGCCCAAGCGGCTATTGATCTCCATGAAGTGAGACCTTCGTTTAACTATTTTATGTGATGGTGGACGGTGTGATTGTGGTCTGGAGAACATCTTTAGTGGTATTGATTTATTTCAGATTGGTGCAAAGTCCATTTTCTTGTATGATGGTGGTTCTATAGGAAGGTATGTTATAAATATGAAGGTTGATATCTGTTTATGTGATGGTCTATTATGGTTCTTTTTTGTGGTAATGATTAACTCCAACTTATGGTTTTCTCCAGAAATTGTGAAGCAGCTATGTTTTATGGATTTTTTGGTATATGGTAATATGTTTTGGTGTTTTATGCCAGTGATGATGGACTTTGGTAGTTAGTTTCTCCAACAACTGATGTGGTGACTAGTCATCAATGATGACGTGGTGGTAGGATGGAAACTATGACGATGGTCTCATGATGATGTCAAGTATGGTGATGCATCTTGGGATACTATGGGTGCTCATGGATCAAGGTTTCTTCAAGTATGGTGAAAAGATTTTAATTTGGTGTGGTTTTTTGTATCTTTGAACTTGAATCACATGTAGATGTTTTGGTTATCGCTCAAACATAAAGCAGATGTTTTAAAAATAAATAAAAAAGGTAATTTTCAGTCAAGATGTTTCATGCTGGTATGCTAAAGAATATCTTGAACAAGCATTCATTGATCAATTGAATGTAGCATGGAGTAAGTCCTAAACACATGTAACCTTATCCACATTAGGGCTATGATTCTAATAATAATGATCAATGATGAGTCTTACATGTTAACATTGATAAAAAAAATGTAGTGTGAAGTAATTTCTAAACATGCATTTCCTTTTACACATTAGAATTACGATGCAAGTAAAAGGAGCATCAAGGTTAAAAAAATTAATTATAGTAACATCCATTATATTTCAAAATGTGATCTAAAAATAATGTAATTATCCTTAAACCATATAGAAACTATAATGAAAAATGGATATCATATGGTTTAAATAAGATATAAATCTATTATGTCATAACTACATGTGTTTCGATGCAAAAAGTTTATTGAGGATATAAACAAACTTACATCAAGAAAAAAAGTGCATCAAAAGAAATTATCCTAAATGTTTCTTAGGATGTTATATAAATCCTTATGATATAAAAATTGTAGTCGAGTGATAGACTAAATTTCTATAAATGGGTACACATATCTACTTGAGATAGTGGGAACCAAATTGACTTGGCTTTATTCAATTCTAGATATGCATAAGTAGTTTTCATAGGATCAAATTCCAAAAGTGGTGTGGAAGAGAATATTCCAGAGACATATACTATATATGAAAGTTAAAACCATGGTGATTGTTTTATATTTACTATGGTCGGTGATACATTATTCATTTAGAATAATGATTCCCATAAGTAAGCAGTGTATGGAAAATATATGAGATTGAAAATACCTATTAAATCTCTATAATGGATTCCATGTATCAAATAACAAGGGATCATTATTTTGAATATCGTAGTGGGTATTCAAGTGTGATGACAGATGGACGGTACACGCATTGTACCTATAAGGAGCGATTTGTAATACCAAGTCAGTATGCCTAAATACACTATAATATTATTTATTATAGCTAATTTCTATGATTTTTTTATTGATAATTGGATTTCAATACCACCAATCATGGAAGGTTTCTATACAACACAACTGGAAAGGTGAGGTGACACCATAAAATTCTAATAAGGGGTGTAAGTTACAGAAATCTAGTTTTTGATTAAAGTAACAAGATCATAGAATATTCATTTTGAATGAATATTTTCCATGTGTCTACTTGAGTTAAGTGGTAGAATCATGGTTTTCCATGTGAAATATGTTTCACATATGAAAAACAACTATTCGTCTTATAGTTAGTTAAGACAAGGATGAATGTAATTCTCTAGTGATTGACTTAAAGTAGAAACATAAGTTCTAGGGAATAGGATCTACTGAGGTGGATTTAATGGTTCCTTAGACCTATTCAAGCATACATATACTGATAAAGGTGTTGAAAAATACAAGTTGTTACAATTTGAGTGAGAATTTTTACCAGTGTCACATGGAATATATCTCTCCAAGTAGACATGTCTACAACATAGGAGGAGATTAATGGTGTAAGTTGAATTCCATATGGTTTAGAGATGGATCAATAACATATTCAATGATATGTACAAGATATGATATTGACAACATATTCTTTTTGGTAGAAAAATATTAGTTATATCCCAAAGAACTGCAAAGGAAGTAGTTAGAACTATCCCATTGTACTTGATCAAGTACAAAAGAAATATGTAACTGGAATGTGGAGAAGAAGTGATACTAGTTTTCAGGGGACACAAACTAGTCTTCATAAGATTAAAATGATATAATATCACATTTAGTCTAGGGGAGTGAGTGAGACAATCTCATATAATCTAGAGGTATCCATATCTATAAATACCGAGTATGTTGTGGCTCTGAGGTAACTAAGAAGTACTGTAAATTATGCGATGATTTCTTCCAATTATTATAATCACACCTAGTAAGTAAAGTATTATCCTAATGTAAATTATAATACTCTTAATATCCAATATGTCAAGTTTTTACAGTGGAAAAAAGAGAATAGACTTCGGGTTTACATATGTTGAGATATTTTACTCAAGGAGGTGAGGTAACACATAACATAATAGCCATGCAATGAAGATGTAGAAGACCCAACAACTAAAGTCATGACTTAGAAAAAACATGATATTAATCATGTGAGATATAAAAAGGATAGTTAGAAAGTTGGATCTAGTGAAAGTTGGAATGTTGTAATAGTGGGTTCCATATTCCCTACTTGATCAATACTTTTGATTTTTATATCATGTATACAGTTAGATATGGATGATGTACAATTATCATTATAGTTTGTACATTTCTGTGTCCACTATTTAATGGTAATTTCCAAATATTATTTGTCATATGAAAAGGTTATAGTAGATCTTAGGCTATATTGAGAACCTCAAGATACTATGACATTAATATTAAACATATGTCTTACGGTCTAGATACATCATAATAACTAGAAATATTGATGTTTAAATATCAGGTGTTTGGGGATAATAATAATTGAGACTTATTCTCATGAAGTTCACACTTGGAGATATCTTGTAGTTGAGATCATGAGGATAGACTCACTAATATGAACACCACATGTTTCGAGTGTCATTGGATGTTTCTGTCTACGAACATATGAATTGGTCTATTGACTAGAGATCATTATCAATGTGCATCATTGGATTGTGTACTTTGATGCAAGGAAAAAACCATGATAATGAAATTGTGGTGACGCAGCTCATGTTGGGTGCATCATTGGAGGTATGAAATTGGTTGAATGATCAAGTTATAATTTTTAACTTTTGTGTTGAGGAAGTAATATATATCAGGAAAGGTTGATCAGGATGGTAGTATCTTCATAAATCCATTTCCATGTTATTTGGAGGTAAATCTGTCCTATTAGATCAAAAAATAATCAACAAAGGATGATGATATGGGTTTGAATTCTAATTTATGAGATATCAAAAGATAAAGATATTATATTACATAATGCGATTTTGTAGGTTTCTTTTCATTGATACAACTACTCATTATCTTTTTAGGGTCTATGAAGAGTTTCTAGATTATGTTCTTAGTGTGTGAATTGTATTAACTACTATTAGGAAAATGTCCTAGAGTGTTACACATAATATCATATTCAAGAATCTTCCCTATTCTAGAGAATAGGTATATAGGACAATGTGGGACCCACCACTGGGGTCTAAGAATTTTCTAAGGTTGTACGATCACCAAAGGAATAAATAAATTAATATTATTCAAGTTAAGAATAATTGAAATTGAATTTATTTATTAAATGTATTTATAAGTATTAATATATATACAGGGAAAATATTATATGAATTAATATTAGTTTAAAATATTCAAGGTTCGTTTAATATTTGTGGGAACAATAAGTCGAGTTAGTGGCTCAGGTTTTATCATGTAATATAATTATTATATTATAAGAAATTTATGAAAATATAAATTATATTTATGAATCAGCATAGTAGTAATAATATATCATTTATATAGTGTGTTAAATATTCAGGGGTTGGGGATCCTTTTTCGAGTAGTTTCATAACACACTATAAATTGGAGGAGAGAATATCTCACCTATGATTATTCATAAAAATCTATTGAGAGCTTCTCTCTCTCCTGCTTTCTAGAGTGAGAAGTACTTGAACCATGTGGTGGGATCAATCTCTCTCTCATGAATCAATGTTACTTTGGTGTGATGATCATTGGAACATCGAAGGCATCTTCGGATCTCCACACTAGTAGATATAATTTGATGATAGATGCTCCCATTGTTTTTGAAGCATGTGTGGATAATATAGAGAGATTCTGATTTAGATCCTTTGAGGAGCGATCACCATAGATAGGTAGATTTCAAGAACATCTTCATATCTGGCCAGGTATTTATTGTTTATTTTTGTGCTTAAACTTCTTCACATGTTATCCTCAAGCTTAAACTGGGGTTGTGAATCACTAACAATTACAATGGTAAGTTGATCGCTGGTGAAAATTTTTAAATCCCCGACTGACCGACTTCTACTACCTGCCCCAGTACCATCAGTTTTATATTCATTTAATAAGGAAATTTATTAATAGTACTCCCACTAAAATGATGATCCATTATAAATTCTCCATATCCATTAGTAGTACAAGATCCATATTTCAAAATGTAATGTGTCCACTTTAGTTTTCATCTAACCACTTATCTATTTACGTATTCTAACATGCCAATCATATTATATATGACTGTTGGATGGCTGAGTGAACAACCCTTTGTCCAATCCATTATATGGTTAAACTCAACACAATTACTCACGTATCCATCCTAAGGGATTTTCAAATATGTTTAACCTAAAGTAATTACCAAAAATGAGGCACCTAACTCTTAAGGTCACCTCATTACATTCTTGAATTATATAAGAAAATCTAGGGGCACTGAATTTTTGCATGAAACAAACAAGTTGGATGATCGAGGACATGATAAGTGCTTTCTTTAGAATAAATCTTACACTTAGTATTTTTAAAAGGGGTTTTAATCTCACCATATTATCTCATGTATTACATTTACATTAATGAATGATTATAAACGATTTAGTTTGGAATTATATTCCTTCCAAAAAATCATTATATTGAAACCATATTGATGTATAACTCTTTACAAAACTTATAACTTGTGTTTCTAACCCAAATTAAAAAAGGAAACTATATTTATAAAATTACAAATGCATCCCATGTATAAGGTAAATCAAATCCTTTTATATAAAGGCTTAGAATCATAAAAAATCAACAATCCTAACAAGACTAAGCATGGAATGATTGATAGCCAACCCACACTTTTCAAGACAAGGCATAAGCTTCCATGCCAGTGAGCATTTCGACCAAAATTCCCTCTATCCAAGGATACTTTACTTAGGAGAGACTTAATTACCATCATAATTCTAAAACCAAAAATGTAAAAAATATAATTAACCTTTAAATTAAAGATCATAACCTAGTAAAATCCAATGTTAAGGTAAAATAAAACTACATCAATTATCAAACGTTGAATGTAACTAAATATATGAATGTATGATAATTTATAGAAGCGGTTTTAAGTTTTTTAAACTAAATCATACAACCATTCATAATATAAAAATTATATTCATGAATAATATAAAAGGGAATAAACTAAATAAATGATAAATTCATAAATTCAAATATGATATAAACTATTTATGAATAATTTATAAATAATGAAATTATAAAAATTTTATAATTTATCCAAGCACTATGGACAATCCACAGTTAGATAAATATAATAATTTTTTATTTATCCCCAATATTAACTCCTTAATTTTATTATTTATATGGAATTTACTTTAAATATATGATATCTTGAGTATAAACATTATATTATGAACTATCTATATATTATGTAAATATTCAAAATATCACACATTTAATATTATTTAAAATTGGATGAGCCCATAAAGGGCTCTCGCTCTAGGTATTCCTCTCGCCGCGACCAGCTCCTTCGCGGCGGACGGCGCGACGATTCCTTCTCGAGCTCGGTGGTGGTGGTGGTTCTCTGCCGCTGTGGCGTCTGAGTGGTCTTCTCCTCGGCTGCAGAGATTCTCTACGGGCCTTGGTGGTTGCTGGTTTAGAGCCTCGGGTGTAAGACCGGTCTGGTTGACAGTATACTCTTCGGAGCGCTTCTGGCTCGGATCTCGGCAGTTCACCGTTTTCTTGGGGTGTTTTCGCGTTGGAGGGTCACACTCTTGCATCGGCGGTTTGTTGGGTTCTATATCCTCTCAGGTGAGTTTCACTAGGGTTTGTTGTGCCGAATGCGGTCGGTTTGTCTTGTGGCGGTGGGATTTTCTGTTCTTTGGTCTTGTTTTTTCTTCTGTGGCGTGGTGATTCGGTAGATGTGGGTTGAAGGCGCCGCTGTGATGAAACAATGATGATGGTGATATCTTCTGGTGTTGTTCTTTGCGGGTTTTTGAACCACAGTGAGCTGTTTAGGGTTGAATTTTTTCCCCAATGGTTCGAGGACGTTTTGAGTAGATGTTGCGATTCCTTTTCGGTGAATGGTTCGAAGATGGATGTGATACGTTCCCCAATGGTTCGAGGATGTTTTTAGTCGATGTTGCGATTCCTCTTCGGTGAATGGTTCGAAGATGACTATGATACGTTGTTTTTCTGGTGACGTCGAGGTGAAGTGAAGAGCAGTTCCGTCGACGGTTCCACAGTCAGGTGGCACGTGGTGATCCAGAATTTGGAGGAGTGGTTGGTTTGTCATGCGTCTCGAGGTGTGCGGATCGAGGCGATCACGTGGATTGGTCTGATTTGATTTTTGAAGCCCGAGGTGGTGCGTGTGGCTCGAGGCGTCAATGGCGGTGCTTTTTAAATTTTTGAAGCATGTTGTTTGAATTTTGAATTTCAAGTTGTCATGTTGTGGAATTGAAGTGAATCTGTAAGGGGTACCGGGAACCCTTAAACCGGTCTCATGGGAACCGGCTACCCTCAAACCGGCCATTAGATAATTAAAAAAAATGATTTCCGCCTAATATTATTTAAACATTGAACATATCAATTATCAAAAACATTTTGGTATGGTTAACATAATTTCTCATGGATGGCCTTTTAATTTGAATAATTCAAATAAAATGCTCATAAATAATTCATAATTTTAAAAATAAACACTTTTATATTTTTCCTTATTTTTTAATTTATAAGCCTTTTATAAATTACACTTATAATTTCTATATAAACCAGTTATATTCAAGTTATAATCCATAAGATGTAATTTCAAAAAAAAAATAGTAACATTTAATATATATATATATATATATATAATATTTGTGTTTTAAACATTTCTCAAACATTTAATAATTAATTGTAAACCTTCTATAACTAATTAATTTATAAAAAAATCATAAATTAAATAAATATCCCAAAATATCTTTTCCCCTAATTTATAAACATTTTATAAATTATATAATCAATTCAAAATTTTAAATTTTATAAAAAATTATATTTATCTTGATATAGTATTCTTTGATATTTGTATATCATAAACTAAGGCTTTCAACATTATTAATAATAATTTATAATTGATAATATATGGTTGTGATATCTTCTTAAACATTTGTCTTATCGTACTCAACAATATGTGGTGTATCGCTCTTATAATACGATGCTCTGTTTTTCAAGTGAGGTATGATGCTATTTCCCTATATGACCCAACATATCATAAGTTACGATATCTACAAAAAGAAATAATTTCAATTGTGTCTCCATTTATGATATCCAATATCATATAGAGTGAGAATATCATAAACTATGATATCTTATGTTATAAGTCTAATAGAAATTCAGTTTTTAAATCATTTTTAATGATATATATTATGATATCTAATTACAAAAGGGAATTCTATATTACATCTTACATTATGAAGTATGGTATCCAAAATGATTTCAAATTTCTTCATTTTCAACTTGATGTCAAGAATTAAACAACATGTCGTGGCTCTAATACCACTGACGGGTTTTAAGGACCGATTAATACTCAATAAATATAGTGGAAACAACTAGAAAACCTTAAACCAAGATCCCCCATTATTGAAACCAAAACCATATATGAACTCAAATGAAGACCATTATGTACCTTCCACCATAGATGGTCATTACTTGTCTCAACTAGTTCTTGATTAAGATCATGGAGTGGCATCCATCTAACTCCCTCCTCTGTGGTATGTCAATGGGTTAAATCAAATCACTCATTTCATGGGAAGGACCCTACTCAACCCATGATAAAAAAGTATCTTTTTAACACCCCTAGATTTTATGAGATATATTCTTTTTAATTTCTTTCATAACTTTTGTTGTACGCTACATCAAGATTATCTTGCGCTATACGCAACACCGTATTATCTTGTAGTATATGCAACACTATTCTTGGATCGTGTTACACACAATTTCAAGTTCACAACATTGAGTGTACATATATATATATATATATATATTCAATGTATAAATTAAATATGGTTGGATTTTTTTATACGCAACAAAAAAGGAGTCTTTCACTACACACAACCCTGACTTGGCTTGAATTACACGCAATCGTGACCTTCCTCGATAGCATGTGTTGTACGAAATACCGAGTTTTACTAAACAACGATATATAGTTATAATATTATTATGGACTATATGTTATGAATAGTATTAAATACATTTTTAATTTTATAACATTATTTTTCATCTAACACATTTTCTAGAACATGGTATGAGAACAAGATAATTTTTTTAGGTAAAATAAGTATTTTACAAAAAATGTAGTTTTGCCGCCTTTTGATGGTGCACCCACTTTAAATATAGTTTTTGACATTTTTATAAGTTCAATTTGAAAAAATAAAATTTTTCTTTGGAATCCGGATATAAAAATTTAATTTGGATAAATTTTTCATATTATTCGGATAACTTTCATATTTTAATGAATAGTAAAAACACGCTATATTTTAATTAAAAACAACTTTTTTCATCACAATAATTTATATGGGTGAATTATAATATTTAATGGTTTCAAAGTATAAATAGATTATATTTTTACCATTTAATATAATTTATTCCATTACCATTAATTTTACATTGAATTCATAGGTAAAAACATTTCAATCTTTGGCAATGTTTTAACTTTTAATACTCGTTTTCTTAAAAATGGGATTAATTTTAAATTAATTACTGCAACTTCTGTGTTTTGAATTTTGAAAAATGGATTACATATTTGGAATTAGTGGTTCCAAATTATGTTAATAGTTTTCTTTTATTTTTTTGACATTATGAATAGTAACTACGGTAATTTTTATTTACTACAGTTAAAGGTAAATCGGGTAATTAAGGGTAAACATAAGAGTATAAAATTACCCTAACACCTGCAAAAATCCTATTGGATGACTAAAAGTCAACCCATATCACCTAAGGGTCGGATTATATTTATTTAATGGACTTTTGTACATGAAAATAATTTAATTATTATTAAAACCAAAGAAAGTGACAACATGTCACTTTCTTAAATCTTAGAAGTATAATAATTTTAATTTAGTGATAAACTTAATACATCTTCAAACATGAATATTATACAGAAAGATAAAAAAATTATCTACATCATGTGAATTTATTTATAATTTTTAGGGATTAAATAATTATCATTAAAGGTGACACAATAGTGATGTTGAAATTATTTTATGGATTGAAATATCAAATAAATGGTTTTAAAAATATTAAAATAAATATTATATGAACTATTTAATATGATACACGAATTTTATTATTTACTATTACATGTTAAAAATCTATTAAATCTTTTATTTATAACATATCTTCTGTCTGGAGTTTATTTAAATTCAAATAAATAAATAGTGTCAAAATTCACACTATTGTTATTTTATAAAAATAACATATTATAAAATAGTTTAAAAATCACAAAAATATTTAAGAATTATAAATTAAAATTTATATGTTGGAAAATGTCATAATGTATCCAATTATGGACAATTAACAACACATAAGTAATTATTTATGACAATTTAACATTTATAATCTTATTACCACAAATAAAATTAAATAGATTAAACAAGGATAAATCAAGTTGATAATGTTTAAAATAAATTCCCAACTTGTATAAATTTTATTGGATGATGAGATTACAACCATATCTCATTGAATCTTTAAATATGAGTCATTTTTGGATGTTTTTAAGCGGGGTGTGATTTATTATAAATTAATATTTTTGAGGTTTCCAAAGGTGCCCTTCTCCTCCCTTATAAAAGGGCACCTCCTCCCTCTCCTCTTTACACAACATTGAGCCTTAAATCTCGGCCAACCCCTTCCAATTTCTCTTCTACACTTCCCTAGAAACACCCTAGAGGTCCTGGTCTTCTTCAAAGACCATCTTTAGTTCCCTAAGAGGAGGTTAAGAAGAGGCGTGTCAAAGAATAGGTAATATACTTTACTGATTCTTTCCAATTTATTTCTTCTTCTACTTCTTCTTATTTATTTGTTTCATCATAAATTAATAACATAAGTATCAATAATATACTTATATGTTATTATAAATATGAAAAAACCATATTTTACCTTCTATCCATCCTACGGAAAATGAAATCACCACGCATGCGTACGTACGAAATACCGTCTCCACACCGTGGTGTAATCTATTTTCCACCACCACCATGCTTGGATGGGTATAATGGTGTAATGAATAACTATATATGATTATTATAACATGATACTGATTCTGAAATATTATTTCATCAACTCCAATTCCATTCATAAAATTATGGGAACGATATCATCACTCGTGCGTACGTACGACCTACCGTCTCCACGATGTAATGAGACTCGTTCTACATGATCTTCATTGAATAACGATTATATAAATTAATTGAATGCATAAATATGATATATATTACACTAACACCATTCTGTAAAAGAGTCATCTATAACATAAAAATATGAATAAGAATTTATTCTACAAAACAATCATAAGAACATAAAGCAATGAACACCCAAATAAAAAGTAACAATGAAATATTACTAATAAGAAGCTAAGAATATGACCATATATGATATCATAACAATGTTTATGATTCTAGAATAAGTCAATAACATTATTTAAATAATTATACAAGAGTTTCGGACACGTTTAAAGCATATCGGACCTAAGGTAAGGGAAAATCTCACAATCTCATTTTTATCCGAGATTGTTTATACTTAAGAATTTACTGGGGAATATTTATCATCCACATCCATGTTTCTTAAATATTTAGTATTATTTCTATCCTCCTAAAATTTTTTAAATCCAATTTTACCCATTTGTGAGTTTTTAGTAAATGAAATGAAAGGAATCTTTTGTCATTTTTTTAGTACGAGGTACTTTATTTGACTTTTCTGGCCAAAGTACGAGAAGAATGTTTTTTTAACTTATACGTCATGAATGGATTTTTATGATTTCAATAGAAAATTATTTCCATGAAGCTTAATTTACAAGTTTTCAAGTTTATTTTTAATTAAATTATTTTAGTTTAAAATTTTATGACATGTTAATAAAAGAAAAATGTTTTTGAAGTAAAAAGGATATTTTCCTCAAGAATGGAGTTCAAGTGTTTTTATCAAAATTATTTTCCATCTAAGATAATATAGGGTTCTGTTTCTATCCCTATTATTACATTGATTTGATTTTGTTGTGATGGAATTATTTTTATGAATTCTTTTATCTTATATGATTTGTTTTATGATGTCACGATATTTAAGAATCCCATTTTTATTACATGGGTTATGCTATGATGTATGATTTATTATTTTGTGTCACACATAAGAATGGTTTCGTTATGAGATGGGGGAAACCTATATCCCCCTCCAATGCATTGGGTAAAGAATTATATCTCATTAGATAGACATGGCTGGAATGGAAAGTTAAACCAGTTTAGTGATACATGACTGGAACGAGGAGTGAACTCGGTTCAGAAATGGACTTTGTCTGCAAAGATAGTCTTGGAAATGAGTCTTGAAAAATAAGAAATGATTTTCTATGATTATGTGTGTATTACACAAAGTTTCATGTTTTATGTTATTATTATTGGGATTGCATTTTCACTTCTATGATTTATCCCATGTTAAGATATTATGATCTCTTTTACAGGTTAAGATTTTCAAAATGTTATGTTCTTATGAATATGATATGATTGATATTACCTTTATTTACCCTTACTGAGCATTTGAGCTCACCCTTTTGTATGTTTTATTTTCCCCAGGTCAGGAAGAAGGATATTAAGTAGGATATGCTAAAAAGGGACTCTAGATATGATGAAATAAATGGGAGACAATGTAGATACTTTATGAATCAGTTGTTTATGTTTATCAGTTTCTAAAGACACTATACCTACACGGTCCTATCATGGTTTTGTTATATGTTGTAATAAGTATGCTTCAATTATGAAGTAATAACAATATATGTAAAGTATGGGTCATTATAGTTGGTATTTGAGGAAAGGTTTAGTTAACCTTTGTAAACTAGGATTTGAAAACTTTAGTGAGATCCCTAGAGATATTTCTAAGGTATGTCTAGGGATGTCCCCAAGTTTTAGTATACGCATAGTTAATAGTCCTAGAGTTACGGTAACGATCTTATAATTAAACCTAATATGTTAGATATTGAAGGTACTTCCCATTTATTATGTTGTTTTCCTAGCGTGATTTTTTCCTCTCACACTATTCTTTTTGGGTTTTTGACGATGGCTGGAACCCGAAGGAACTGTGTTGATCAATGTAATGGATGATGTAATGATTTTCCTCCTAAACTAACCAATGTTATGGGATATGGAGTGAAAAATATTATTGTTATACTTACACAAGCTATGAATCATTCGGGACTTCCAAATGAGTAGAGAAGGGAAGAATATTCTATTGAGTCCTTCATGAGGCAATGTCCACCTTATTTCAATGGGTCTTTAGATCCACTTGTTGCTGAACAATGGATCAGTACCATTGAAAATATATTTTCCATACTTTGTTGTTCAGAACATGAAAAAGTCATTTTAGCTATTTACCATTTAGAAGGTGAAGCAGACCAGCGGTGGACTCTAATTAAGAATACAAGGCCCCAAGATGAAATTGCATCCATGGAATGGGACGAGTTCAAGAACTTGTTTATCAACAAGTACTTCCCTCGTATTCTTCGAACAAAGATAGAAAAGGAATTCCTTGAGCTTAAGCAAAAGGATGATGAATCTATTGGTATATACGAAGAGAATTTTACAAGGCTTGCAAGGTATACATCTAGCTTTATCATCCAACCTAAAAGTAAAGTTGATCGATTCTTCAGTGGCTTAAAACCAAGTCTTCAAAGGTCATTAGCTATAAGAGATTTTAGTAGATATGAATAAATTTTTCGTTGTGCTATCAAGGTAGAACTGGAAGTTGGTGTTACATATCCATCTCATGGTTTTGACAAGAAAAAAAAGATGGAGTTCAAGGAAAATCATAGAAAAATGGTAAAAAGAAGGTGAATGTTTCTTTATGCTCAAAGTGTGGAAAGAAGCATGGTGGAGATTGTCTAAAAGGTACTAAAAAATGTTTCAAGTGTGGAAAATAAGGTCATCGAGCAGCTGAGTGCCGAAGTAATGGGAAAAAGGTTTCTAATGATGTGAATAGATAAAAGACTACAGAGAACGCTCCACCAACACTTCAGTGATACAAGTGCAAGGAAATGGGGAATTATGCAAACCAATGCCCTAATCCAATGGTTAATGACGATCGAGATCAACAACCTCTTAAGGCAAAGGACAAAGGGAAGTCACATGCAGTCACTATTGGAAATGTTGAGTATGACAACGATGTGGTGGAATGATAATGTGTTTATGTAATGGGAATCCAAAATAATGTTGTGGAATATCATTTATAGTATCATGGAATATGGGAATACCGATGTATTGGTCTATATTGGTTTTTAATAATTTTATGGTACGGATAACCATGAAAAGTGATTGAAATATTTTTGGAAAACAGATGATATAAGCATAATTAAGGGATAAAGAGAAAATAATATGTTTTATGGTATTCATGACCTCATGATTGATATAAGGACAAAGTGATATCATGTTTGAGTATATAGAATTTTTGGGATTTTGGTATGTGGAAAGAGTTAACTTTTGACAGAATTCATGTTTTCAGTAAGTTTCAATGGGTATTCATTTTTTTTCAAGAGAATACAAGATTAAGGTATTCACATGTTTGGAATGTGATCAACAAGATATATCTTGTTATATATGAGGGATAAATTATAGTATTCACATGCTTGTTATATGAAATTTTTAGTGATCGTTCTCTTTATACTATGAGTTTAGAAATAAGTATTTTGGATAAGTCTAAAGATTGGAATGGATTATGTTGAACATAATTTATTGTTGTTTAAGGCTAGAATTTTTCTCGATCTTATTGATGGAATGTTATAATAGTATAGTTTAAGAAAAGGGACAACCTGCAGAATGGGTGACAACACGTCACGTCAGACGAGGCTGTAAGAATCGAACCCACAACCGAAGTGTGACAGGCCTTTATCGCATACCACTGGCCTACACGAAGTCCCTGGTTAGTATAAACTAGTTTTATTTTATTAAGAGGTATGATAGATAAAGTACAAGTCCATTTTAGAAACCATATACGATTAATCTCAGCATAGATGGACTTATGTATATTTAATAACTTGTGATAGAGGAAGATGGAATGACCTATCTTTCTATCGCATGACCTGCTAATACTTTGAAAATGACAAATTCAACATCATTTCTTTAAATAGAGATGAAGTGGAAATTGTTCATAGGATGACCAACAATGATATTACACTGAAATCAAGTAAGTATTTCTTCTAATTCAAATTCTTCAACTTTAGGGATATGATCTTGAAAACCAATAATGTTGTCCTAGTTCCCTTATATCCGATGAATCAGATGATACCTTAGATCATCACAAATTTATGGCTTTGTGATTGTTGTCTTTTTCATAGCCATGTTCTCTACCACTCTCCATCGGAACTTGATGGTCAGAATTCTCTTCTATATCCATATTTTCACCGATGTTATCCAATGTGGAAACCCAGTAATGAGTTAATTTGGGTAACCGTTACATCTCTTACTTTAGTTTTTAAAATTAGGTTTTGGTATTCCTTTTTACGATGTGGGTTTCTATGAAAGAAAATTATAAGCGGTAAATGATTTATAACCCCAATGAATTTCAAGGGAGGAATTCATTTTAAGGGGGGTAGAATGTAACACCCCTAGATTTTATGCGATATATTCTTTCTAATTTCTTTCATATCTTATGTTGTACGCTACATCAAGATTATCTATCACTATACGCAACACTGTATTAGCTTGCAGTATACACAACACTATTCTTGGATCGTGTTACACACAATTTCAAGTTCACAACATTGAGTGTGTATATATATATATATATATTCAATGTATAAATGAAATATGGTTGGATTTTGTTATAAGAAACAAAAAAAGAGTCTTTCACTACACGCAACCCTGACTTGGCTTGGATTACACGCAATCACGACCTTCCTCGATAGCGTGTGTTGTACACAATATCGGGTTTCACTAAACAATGATATATAGTTATAATATTATTATGGACTATCCGTTATGAATATTATTAACAAAATTTTGAATTTTATAACATTATTATTCATCTTACACATTTTCTAGAACATGGTATGAGAACAAGATAAATTTTTCAGGTAAAATAAGTATTTTTTAAAAAATATAGTTTTGCTGCCTTTTGATATCGCACCCACTTTAAATATACTTTTTGACATGTTTATAAGTTAAATTTTACAAAATAAAATTCTTCTTTGGAATCAAGATATAAAAATTTACTTTGGATAAATTTTTCATATTATTCTGATAACTTTCATATTTTAATGAATAGTAAAAACACGCTATATTTTAATTAAAAAATACTGTTTTCATCGCAAAAATTTATATGATTAAATTATAATATTGAATGGTTTTAAAGTATAAATAGAATATATTTTTACCATTTAATATAATTCATGTAATTAATATTAATTTTACATTGAATTCATAGGTAAAAACATTTCAATCTTTGGCAATGTTTTAACTTTTAAAACCCGTTTTCTTAACAACGAGATTAATTTTAAATTAATTACTGAAACTTCTGTGTTTTGAATTTTGAAAAATGGATTCCATATTTGGATTCAGTGGGTCCAAATTATTTTAATAGGTTACTTTTAGTTTTTTGACATTATGAATAGTAACTATGGTAATTTTTAGTTACTACAGTTAAAGGTAAATCGGGTAATTAGGGGTAAACATAAGATTATAAAATTACCCTAACACCAGCTGAAATCTTATTGGATGACTAAAATTCGACCCATATCACCTAAGGGTCGGATTAAATTCATTTAATGGACCTTTTTTCATGAAAATAATTTAATTATTATTAAAACCAAAGAAAGTGACAACATGTCACTTTCTTAAATCTTATAATTTTAATAATTTTAATTTAGTGATAAAATTAATGAATATTCAAACATTAATATTCTCCAGAAATATAATAAAATTATCTACATCATGTGAATTTATTTATAATTTTTGGGGATTAAATAATTATAATTAAAGGTGACACAATAGTGATGTTGAAATTATTTTATGGATTGAAATATCAAATAAATTGTTTTAAAAATATTAAAATAAATATTATATGAACTATTTTATATGATAAACGAATTTTTTAGATTACTATGACATGTTATAAAGCTATTAAATCTTTAATTTAGAACATATCTTCTATCTGGATTTTATTTAAATTCAAATAAATGAATAGTGTCAAAATTGACACTATTGTTATTTTATAAAAATAACATATTATAAAATGGTTTAAAAATCACAAAAATATTTAAAAATTATAAATTAAAATTTATATGGTCTAAAATTTAATAATTTATCCAATTATGGACAATTAAAAAAACATAAGTAATTATTTATAACAATTTAAAAATTAGAATCTTATTACCACAAATAAAATTAAATAGATTAAATATGGATTAATCAAGTTGATAATGTTTAAAATAAATTTCCAACTTGTCTAAATTTTATTGGTTGATGAGATTACAACCCCATATCATCTAATATTTTAATATGAGTCATTTTTTGATGTTTTTAAGTGTGGTGTGATTTATTATAAATTAATATTTTTGAGGTTTCCAAAGGTGCCCCTCTCCTCCCTTATAAAAGGGAACCTCCTCCCTCTCCTCTTTACACAACATTGAGGCTTCATTCTTGGACGAACCCTGCCAATTTCTCTTCTCCACTTCCCTAGAAACATCATAGAGGTACTGGTTTTAATCAAAGACCATCTTTAGGTCCCTAAGAGGAGGTTAAGAAGAGGTGCGTCAAAGAAGAGGTAATATACTTTACCGATTCTTTCCAATTTATTTCTTCTTATACTTATTATTATTTATATGTTTCATCATAAATTAATAACATAATTATCACTCATATACTTATATGTTATTATAAATAATAAACAACCATATTTTACCTTCTATCCATCCTACGGAAAATGAAATCACCGTGTGTGCGTACATACGGAATACCGTCTCCACGCCGTGGTGTAATCTATTTTCCACCACCACCATGCTTGGATGGTTATAATGGTGTAAGGAATAAATATATATGATTATTATAACATGATACTGATTATTAAATATTATTTCATCAACTTCAATTCCATTCATATAATTATGGGAACGATATCATCACTCATGCGTACGTACGGCCTACCGTCTCCACGATGTGATGCGACTCATTCTACATGATCTTCATTGAATAAAGATTATATAAATTAATTTAATTAATAAATATGATATATATTACACTAATACCATTCTTCAAAATAGGCATCAATAACATAAAAAGAGGAATACGAATTTATTCGACAAAACAAGCATAAGAACATAAAGCAATGAACACCCGAATAACAAGTAGCAATGAAATATTACTAATAAGAAGCTAATAATATGACCATATATGATATCAAAAAAAATGTGTATGATTCTATAATAAGTCAATAAAATTATTTAAATCATTATACAAGAGGTTCGGACACGTACAAAGCTTACCGGACCTAAGGTAAGGGAAAATCTCACAATCTCATTTTTATCCGATATTGTTTATACTTTAGAATTTACTGGGGAATATTTATCATCCACATCCATGTTTCGTAAATATTTAATATTATTTATATCCTCCTACAATTTTTTAAATCCAATTTTACCCACTGGTTAGTTTTTAGTAAAAGATATGAATGGAATATTTTGTCGTTTTTTAGTATGAGGTACTTTATTTGACTTTTCTGACCAAAGTATGAGAAGAATGTTTTTTAACATATACGGCATGAATGGATTTTTATTATTTCCCTAGAAAATCATTTCAATGAAGATTCCTTTAAAAATTTTCAAGTTTATTTTTAATTAACTTCTTTTAGTTTAAAATTTTATGACATGTTAAGAAAAGAAAAATGTTTTTGAAGTAGAAAAGATATTTTCCTCAAGAATGGAGTTCAAGTGTTTATATCAAAATTATTTTCCATCTAAGATAATATAGGTTTATGTTTCTATCCCTATTATTACATTGATTTGATTATGTTGTGATGGAATTTTTTTTATGAAGTTCTTTATCTTATATTATTTATTTTATGATGTCACGATGTTTAAGAATCCCATTTTTATTACATGGGTTATGCTATGATGTATGATTTATGATTTTGTGGCACACATAAGAATGGTTTAATTATGAGATGGGTGGGACCTATATCTCCCTCCAATTCATTGGGTAAAGATTTATATCTCATGAGATAGACATGGCTGGAATGGTAAGTTAGACCGGTTCAGTGATACAGGACTCAAACGAGGAGTGAACTCGGTTCAGAAATGGACTTTGTCTGGTAAGATAGTCTTGGCAATGAGTCTTGACTAATAAGAAATTATTTTCTATGATTATGTGTGTCTGCCAAAAAGTTTCATGTTTTATGTTATGATTATTGGGATTTCATTTTCACTTCTATGATTTATCCGATGTTAAGATATTATGATCTCTTTTGCAGGTTAAGATTTTCAAAATGTTATGTTCTTATGAATATGATATGATTGATATTACCTTTATTTACCCTTACTGAGCATTTTAGCTCACCTTTTTGTATGTTTTCTTTTCCCCATGTTAGGAATAAGGATATTATGTAGGATATTCTAAAAAGGGACTCTAGGTATGATGAAATAAATGGGAGACAATGTAGATGCTTTATGAATCAGTTGTTTATGTTTCCTAGTTTATAAAGACACTATACCTACATGGTCCTATCATGTTTTTGTTATATGTTTTAATAAGTATGTTTCAATTATGAATTAATAACAATGTATGTAAAGTATGGGTCGTTATAATCTTACATGGTAAATTGAAGTGAAGGAATAGATCTTTGAGGGATATTATATAGAATGATTACGTTATCTTTGACTAAAAAACTTAATGGTTGTGGCCTCCTTATAAATATTTTGGTAAGCCTCCATAAATTTACTCATATATTTATAATATATGAGAAAATTTCATGCAATTAAAATGTTTGTAAACCATCGACCCTGCTAACATCTCTTAAAAAAATTATCATATAAAAAGTTTGTTAACAATAGATCTTTATAGAATAATTTTAAACATTAACCTTTTAACAATCGTCTGTCATTATTTATCATAGGTTCTAAAATGAATAATACAATATTATTCTTTATTCCCTACAATATATACAAGTTGTATATTATGATAAACTAAAGTTAGTTGAATGAAATATCTATTTCACGCCTTACGATATACCCTAGCCAGACATATGATATTCCTAATAATATGTATGTCTTATTATATGGAATTCAATACCATACAATATGTTATGAGGTCTGTAGGTAATATCTCCTACAAATTCACCATTTTCTATGGGGGTTTATCGATCTGGGAAAAAATGGCCAGTATAGATTCAATCTAGAAGTCAGTAGCCGAGGACGCACCCTCACCTGAGAATAGAGGTGGATACTATAACTAGAACTCTCAGGTCAAGTTTGACATGGACGATCCATATCTTGAAAACCCATGTCTCATGGAATGTATAACTTTGAGAATACTCTCTTGTAACTTATGATTGATACAAGTTATATGAGTAATAGGTTGTGGTGGATCCACTACCAGTGGATCATGCTCATCCCCACCCTCCTAGAACTCAATGAGTGGTATTCTTAGTTGAATATCATTACATTTAGAAGCACATGACTTAGAAAAAATCTATCATATATCATTATATCATAATTTAGGGAAATATGTAACAAGAAATGTGTGCAGATACACTATGAACACACCCAGTGATATAAAGGTTTCTCACATATCAGCTCGAGTCTATCCCAGTCTACCCACACTCATCATACATAACAGTACATATAGGTTCACATTACTAATAATAATACATGGGAGCCAAAATCCAAGAACCATGGGTATGTCAAGTAGAGTGACATGAAGAAGTTTTGATGAAAAACACTATTTAAGTTGTTGTTAACATTTTAATTAAGCAAACCTTCATCTCATAACTGGGTTATCAATTGTATACAAGCATTAAAATATCATGTGAATCCTATGTATCAAATATTATTCATGAACATGCACTATCCTTCCACCCCAAGAAAATATTAAAATAATAAATCATAAATCACATATAATATACATTGAAATCTGTGAAACTGTAACATTAGAAAACCAAGAACAATAATATGATCCTTGATAACATGTACTTTCCCCATATATGTGTTAACTACTCCCAAGAATAATGACTATACCAATTTATAATAACATAATATTTACTATAAACTATATCCCAAATAGTTTTACAAAAATAAACATGGCTCTGATATCACTTTATAACATCCTCGACCCAGATCACCCCGACTGTGACCAAATAGAGTAGTGCCACATTACTTTAGGCAGGCCTACCCAAACACCAAGCATTGTTGATTGGTAATAAGGGTTAATTAATAGATAATGGGGAAACTATACCCACTATTAGATATCCAAAAAAAAAATGGAAAAATAACAACCTACAATAACATAATAATATAAAATGGAATAACAACTATAGGATAACCACAAATAAGCAATCAATATATGTTATATCAAAATAAACTATATTGCAATGTAATATGAGTATGAAATAAAAAGTGATATCATATTTGGGTTGATCATATATTAGGTTTTATAAAATAATAAATAATGCAAACTATTGCAAAATGAGGTTTTGAGAGCCCACCTTATCTTATATCCTAACTCCAACATTGTTGTAGGACCGCTAGTTTCAAGCACCTAACACTTTATTTTTGTATTTTGATCTTATATAATGATTTAGTAGAGTTTAGGGTTGTTTGGGACGGTTATTTCATGTTTTAAAGGTATTTCTAGAGGCTCATGAATTTTGAATATTTAGTAGAAACCATACACCACCTTCAGGAAATCGTGAAACATGTTTTGGGAGTTACTGGGAAGGTGCAAGGTTGCCGCACATTTTGGAAAAACTATGAAAATACTCAGGGGAAACCATGAAACTCCAAAAAATGGTAAAAACATGATTGATTCACAATTTTTCAAACCTTTCAATCCAACCGTGTGAGGTGTGGATTTAAGACAGTAGCACCACATGATTAGAACATAGTTTTCCAAAATGTGCATTCTAACCATGCGACAGGAATTAATTAATAAAAAAAATTAATTTTAACCTGGTTTAAGTTCTCGAATCCCTCATTCATTCCCTAATATCATAGGTTCTCAAACTCTCCTCCCTCCAAAGGATCTTTTGTCAATTTAATTTGATCCAAATTAATATTTTATTGAATTGAAGTGTATCAGATATCTGAATTTAATGGTAAGTCATGGTTTTCTCTCTCTCATTAGATCCTCTCATTTTCTCTCACCAATATTATTATATGTCAACATTCATGGATATATATATATATATATATATATATATGATTTTTGGTTAGATCTATTGAAGGGAATAATATCCAATCTCAAATGTAGAGAATTACTGTGTCTTTCATCATTTTCATCATCTCTTGAGTGGTAGATGGATTCTCTATCATATCCAATTTTTATAGAAAATTAAGGATTAGTTTTGATTAAATTATTTGTTTGAAATTTTTGTAAAATAATTATGTTATTCTCGATGGAAACCACTTTGGTTAATGAATTTTTGAATCATGGGAAATTGGATGGTTTTTTAGAAAGCCTTTGGTGAAAATTTCAAAATGATGATTTTAAAATTTTGGTTTTGGTTTGGTGTAAGAAATTTATTTGATGAAATGTTTTAAATAAAATATTTGAGTTATATGAAATGGATTGGTATGATATTTGGAATACATGGTTAGAGGGAGTTTATTTCTTTTTAAATAAACCTAAATAAGGGGTGTGCACCCTTGGGGTAAATGGACATGACCAAGGATATGGGGGATGCTACATTGGGGTAAAAGGAGATTGAACACCCAGTGATGACTATGTTGGTGGATGAGAGACTACTCATGAGTATGAAAATGTCACTGGCATGGATTTTTGTGTGTGTGAAATCATGGAATGGGTATTCTAATGTAATGGGAAATGTTTTAAAGGATTTATTTTAAAGTTTTCCATCAAAAATATTACAGATTTGATATAAAATATTTTAATTTATTTTAAAAAAAATTATATAAAATGTTCTTATTTTAATGGCATGAGTTGGGAAGTCATTAGGAGAATCTTACTGAGTTTACACTCTCCCCATGCTTGGGAACTTTAGTGTGTTTGCATATGTCATATATTAAGACATGGGTAAAGGGAAGGTATCATATTTATCCATTGATGTGTCTTTATTATGTAAGAATAGATGGAGGAGTTAGATCTTTGATCTTGGTTAGGTTTTTCTTGGTATTCTGTCATTTTCATGTATTTGGGTCTTGGAGTCTCTTGGTATTTTCTGGTTATTGTCTTTTTTTCCATTGGTACTCTAGTATTGTTGTTTACTATTGGTTATACCTTTGGTTATATTGTTGTTCATGAATTATATAGAGGATTTTATGTTTATTTTTTATGTTTGTATAAATGTTTTATTATGAAGGGAAATCATCCATGTTCATTCTTTTAATCCCTTAGAATTTATTTCCAACCTTTGGTGTCTTGGGGATGTAACCTAAGGCCAGTTACACCTCTAACTTTTATCAATCCAGTGAGGAGGGGAAGAATGTTACAAATGGTGTCAATTTTTTTCAGTAATTTAGTTCAAAATGGTATCATTCTTGGTTATTCCATATGTCTCTTGGGATGGGGCAAGGAAATAGGATTGTCAGAACTTGAAATGTAGAGAAAAAAATACATAACTAACCATTTTATGTTGAACTTCAATTTACCAAGGAATTTTGAGTACAAAAGTATTTAGAGAAACTTCTAGGTGTATTTTCACCTCTTCATCATGATTTTAGCTAATGATACTTGCATAACATGAATTATAAGTAATAATATCCTTTAGAACTGCATTGTTCATTATGTATTTTATGGTTTATGAAATTTTTTTAAAATGATTTCAAATAGTTGTATTTTTAAAATAATGGTCATGGTAATTGTTGATATGGTAATTTGGAATTTATAAGACTTCGATTATTATTTTTTATGACTAAATGGAGTTTTTTTAGTTACAGAAAATGGAACCAGGTAGGTATTGTAGAAATTAACCAAAAGATGGTGCTAAAAATGTCGTTTCACTTGAGTCATAGGTGAACCATCAGATGGTCCAAATAATTTTTCATGATTTTCAGTATGAGGATAGGTTAATCATAATGATTATCCTCAGCAAGTTAATTATTAAGTTTAACTCCAAATGTAGAACTCTCCCACCTTTTGGGGGGATTCCAAATCAGAAAAGTCATAAGTCTGGTTGAATGGGGTGAATTTAATCATATATTTCCTTGGGACACTAGTATATTTGAAAGTGAATTTTGAAATGTATATGTTGGATTTTCTATCATGCCAATGGTGGGATTTAATTATTCATTCTAAAGTTTTTCATGGCATCATATGGAATAATTTTGAAGAATTGATCAAAAAAAATTCTATCCTTTCATTATAAAAATTTCTAAAATAACAAACTTCTTAAGTTTGAATCAATATAATCTCTTTGTAACATATTATGAAGGTAAATTTATGAATTTAGTCCTCTTTTCCCTTGAATTTACTGCAAGTGTGTCATTGAAGGAACACATTTCTGAGTCAAGGTTGAGACTGAAAATTCGCTCAAAGATTTTCATCCTTTGTATTACAGACCATAAAAAATGGTTAATAGTGAAATGGTGGAATAAAGTGATATATTAAGGAATAAAATTGGAGGGATAATGTTTATTCCTATTGGAACATGTGGGAACTTTAATTTTGGGAATAATTAGAAGAGTGAAACCTACTTTTGGAGTGGTGGGACACCTCATAATTAGACCATGGGATCATTAAATATTCCTCCTCAGCCAAAAATTAAGATGATATGTTTTCCCTATGGTTATTTTGAGTATATAATCAATAATATTCAAGACTACCTAGATCCTTTCACAATTTAAATCAGATGGCACATCTTGAGTTTTATTATCGCAATGCTCCAACGTCTGGTTCTAGAGACACATCTCATGTTTCGCATACATCATATGCATTGAATGGAGGATCTTAGTTTAATAACTCTCATCATCAAAACTGAACAATCCAAGGTGATTCTAGGAATACCATGAATCTTCAACCTATGCAATCTGAACATGGGTAATAAAGACAAAAGCATAGTGAGTAAGAAATTGTATGGTGCTGAGAAAGTGATCAGAAATAATAAATAATTTCACAACCCAAACATGAATTTTATTTTGTTTTATCCATTTCTTGATGATAGATCTTTTGGTTGAGTTTTGGGTTGAGTTCCCAATGGAAATTTTTGAGTTTTGGAATTTCTGAGTGGCTTTTGGCCTTTGAATGGTTTGGGATTTAACTGTGCAGCCTGTTGAGGATAAGGGTGTTTTCAGTTCATTTCCTTATTTCATGGTTTGACTTGAATATATTAATCATGGTTTCATCTAGATCTCTCAAGGGAAAGGAGAAACCTTGTAGCTCCATTTGGGTTTTAGAGTCAAGGTGCATGGCTTGCGCACAGTTAGGAGAAACCATCCAGAAAGCATGTAGAGAAGCTCTATAATTTGAGAGATCCATTTTGAATTATTAGAACATGGTTTCCTAAACCATTCATCCAAAACATGTGTATGAACCTTACCTATAGCAGGTTGTGTACGGTTTGTCAAACCATGTGGACAAACCATGTAATTTAGCCACATCTTTGAAAACTTTAAATTCCAAATTTTCCCCTCTTATATTTTAGACTGTTTCTATATTTTATCCCCCTTGGATCATTTTTGGCACATGAAGGGTCTCCCAATATCCCCTTACTTGGTTCATATCCCTCCCTTGGTGATTCTCCTTAGAATAAAAGGTGAGTTTCTTTTGGTTTATGGTCAATTTTCCCATCTTCTTCTTATTCCCCCGTAGTTTCTGGGTTTTGTTTGGGTTGGTTCCCTCTTGGAAGGACCCTATAATCTAGTGTTGATGTTTGAATTGTGTTACTTTAATTTTAGGGGGTATAGATGGCCTCTTTATCCTTTTTGTTCCTCATTCTATAGTTTTATCGCATCCTCATGTCATTGAGGAAGGTGTTTTCATCCATTTCCTTTCAGGCACATTCCACTGATGCTTGATATTTCCTTAAACAATTTTAAAATACTATAATTATGATTTTGATTGGTTTTCTTTTTTAATTTTTATATATTCTTGTTAGAAATTTTATATTTTCTTGTTAGAAATTTTATAAAGAAGTGTTTTAATGGATTTCTAAGGTTATGCCTATGTATAAGTATACAAACTATTTATTAAAATTCCAATTAGTCTTTAAAATTTTAATGGAGTGATTTGAGGTGTGATTGGACTTTCTTGGCCTTGGGTGTTTTTTTTCTGGTGAAATTTAGTTGGTTGTGTGGTTAAAGTGACTTATTATGGTTTTATGCATGTGTTTAAACCCTTGCAGTTGGTTTTAATGTTCATGTGTGTGTTTTTGATATTGGTGGTTATGTTAATGGTGTCTTTTAAAATTAGTTTTGGGTAATTTAATGGTTTTCCATGGGTGCTCCATTGGATATGGGTATATCTATATGTGTGTAAGGTGCACATATGAATAGGCACACAAATGATAATGTCCTGGTATCAAAATGTTTCCCCTTTGACCTTGGATTTCAAAACACCTTTCCCTATCCCTCTTTCTCTTTCATTCATCTGATCTCCTAAAAGTTTCTCAAATGGATCCTTGGTTCTAATATTATTTCAATTTTTATTTTAAATGAGGTTTCTAAATCTTGGTATGTTTGACATATTAAAGTGTGATTGGGTGTCTAAATTATGTAAAGGGTTTTTTGGAACCTATTGTGTATAAATGATGTTTCAGCCATGGTTTTGGAAAGTGATTTCGAAGTGGTTTTGTTTGTTAAATTTTAGAGTCCCAGTTGATACCTTGTGATGTTTTGGGAAAGTGGTTTCAAAGTTACATGCTGTGTAGGCTTGGTTTTCACTTTTTTATGCTTTGAGATGTGATATGGGGACCTCTATGGTGGACCCTTCAATGAGAGGTTTATTTCATAGGTGGTTTCAGTGTTTGGGTTAGGAAAGCATAGTGGCACATGGGTTATTGGTTTATTCCACACGTTTGAGAAACTCCCAATTCACCATGTAAAATTATTATCAGATTCCTAGGAATCATCTAGAGGGTCTAGTGATGGTTTTTTATCAACCTTAATTAGCTGGGTTGGTACCCCATGGATTTGTTGAGAGTCCATAGGGGTGTTGGCACTAGTGATGCTAGTTTAGATCAGCTAATTGGTTATTGATTGTGGAGATTCAACATACAATGGAAGGTGAGTCCAATTTGACTACATCCAAGGATTTCTTATAGTGATGTTTAGGAAATTCCCTTGATTACTTATTTGTATGTTCTGTTAATTTATACTATACTTTTTTATTTAGACATGGTATTTTGTTCTTACTCATTTAGTTTCCTTTATTTTCATTATAAATCTTGTATTACCTGTAATATATTTTTTGTTTGGGTTTTGGTTTTGAAAATTGTAAATTTGGAATGGAAAACTATTTTTAAAATAGAAAGTTGTGTGTGTTGTTTTAAAAATGGAATTTATGGAAAGTTGTGTTTGGTTATTTAAAAAGATAAAAACCTAATTTATATATGTATTTCAAACTAATTTTTATGGAGTATTTTGTGAAAGAAGATGTATGGATTCAGTGGTGATTACCTACTGATCTATTTATGCTAACACCCTACTTGTGCTACTCGGCATCAGGGGACCCGAGCTATTTTATAGGTTCATGATTCTTGTTCAAGTAGCCTTTGGAGTAGGTTGGTTATGTGTTTTGTGGTAACCAAGTGGTCACATGGATATCTTGTTGGGTTTGGGTTTGGTTCAAGTTTTAATTTTTGTTTTGTTTTGTTTAGCTGTTGTTGTATCTAGATTTGGTTATATTTACTTATGTTTAGTTGTTATTAGTTCTTGTTGTTTGATCCATTTTGGTTATTTTTCCTAATTTTTTATTGGGAGAAATATTTTTGGTGTGATATATTTGATGCCCAATTCTATTATCCTTTGTGGGATGATTGGTAACGCCTCTTGGGACTTTTTACAAGCTGGTTTGGGTGTTGGGTCGGATGGAAACCTGCACCGGATTGTGAAAAAATGGTATCAAAGTAGCTCATTATTATTTGGGGCATCAGGTAGTTAGAGAACAGGACTTTAGAGACTCGGGAGGTGGGTACAAGAAGAGCATCACGAACTTTTTCTCATTTTGATCCTCGAGTTTCCAATGGTAGTCTAGGATTTGAGACTTTTATTTTGGTTTTTGTTTTTTTTTGATAGGCAATGAAAATGGAGGTTACTTGGTGTTGTGTTCTGGTCTCACATGGAGTAGTGACCCATGTGGATCCTGATTACTTGGCTCAAGATACTCCTATTGGTTAGTGACTTCTTGGGGAATGGTCCACTATCCATTTGTCCATATTGGTCATGACCACTAGTTTCCTATCCCAGGTGCTTCGGTGTGAGTGGTGTTATTGTTTGGCTTTGGCCAGTGTGGGTCAATTTGAATTGGAAATTGGGTTTTGAAATAAAAATCATTTATCGAGAAAAGGGTTTTAAAAATAAAAATGAATTTCAAATATGAATTTTGTTTCAGAAGTGGACTTTGGTGTTTGGGATAGATTGGAAAGATGGATTTTAGTGTTTGGAAACTGACCATGGGGTGAAAGTGGTTTTGAAATTGGAATGAAATGGTGGGTTTTGAAAGAGGATTTTGTCTTTGTTTTGTGATGGTTAGCTTTTGAGCCTAGTGTTTTGTCATGATATATCCTTTTTGGTTGAGTTTGGTTTGATGTTGATTTTGGGTTTTATGTTCCTTTTTTGTTTAGGGTATGCCACACAGAAAAGTCCCAGAGGTTTCTAGCGAGTCTCTTCTAGTGGTTGACCCTACCAAGACTCCTAGTAGGGTTTCAGAGTATAGTTCATTCTGGTTTTGGCCTATTTTTCATGGAGATCAAGGACTTTTATAAGCTGTAGAGTGGCTTGAGGAAGATGAAGGTGTCTTCAAGTCATTGAAAACTCTTGAAGCTGTGATAGTGCATGCTATTTTGGGTTCATTTGAAGGTCTGACATTGGATCAATGGAAGATAATTGTCTCATCATCATTAAAAGATGGGATGTATTGGGAAGTTCATAATACCACTTTTATTCGATGGTTCATACCTGAGGAGGTGAAGATAAAGAAATTGTAGGATCAATTGGTTGTTCAACAAGGTCAACAGACACAGAAGGCCTATGTGAACTATTTCTAGGAGTTGGTTTTGTTTTTTCTAGAGATTGTGTCATCAAGTCAATTCAAGCCTCCTCTCTTCATATGGGGTATTTTTTTAGAGATCAAAGATCTATTTCTCTCATCTAGTGATGTTCAATTTGAGAATTTAGTGGATGGAATGTTCCTGTCCGACCTATTTCTCAGAGAATGGTTGGTGGAAATTGGTGATCTAGTTCCTCTTAGTGCTCACAGAAGGTTCCCCATTTGTTTAGAAGGGTGAACCATAGAAACGTTTTCTTGAGGAGTCTCCTTCATTGGTTCTAGAATATCATTCATTGAGACATTCACTTGTGTGATTCTAGTGTGGTTGTATTGAGCATTTGAAGTCATATTTCATAAATCCTCTAAAGTCTTATCATTGATTTGGTCATTTGGGTCATCTGGAGAAGTCATGTAGGTACTGTTTCCAGAAGACGAAGTCTTAGTCAGAGGTGGTTAGCTCCTGACTACAAGGAAGTGGATGCTTTAGACATCATAGATCTAGCAATAGAGCCCAAAGTGAATCTTTCACACTGTTAGGAATCATTGGAGATAGGGATAAATTTGGCCTAGTTTTTGTTCCTTGTATTGAAGTGGACACCATTTAAATCCCTCTATTGTAGTTCTCTTCATTTTTAAAGTTTCCTTTTTTGTTGTAAAAGAATTAGTGGAATTTATTTCTTTTTGTTAGTTTCTTTTTGTTTAGAAAAGTTTGATGGTTCTATTATCTTTTAGGTTTAGTGGTGGTGTTTTGTAGATATGAATCTCATGACGTTTGTCTCTCTTATGTGGTTAAACCTTTTGTGGATTGCCTTTGGTTTTGAGTTGTGTTTGTTGTGGATAATCTGGTGTCTTTTTGAAATAAGAAATCATGGTTCTGTTCAATATTTTTGGTAGGTTCCTTCCATTGGTTTTCTTTATGTCTATAGTTTTGGTTTGTGTTGGGAGTTCCCATGTTGGTCGTCCCATGGTGGTGGTATTGGGAGTTATTATTTCAGTTTGTTCTAGGTTTCTTATTGTTGGTCGGTGTTAGTTGATTTTTTGAAGTGGGTAGACCCACCATGGAGTTCCTTTATGTTTTATCTAGTGGTATCTGGGTGGGAATTGTTGATTTTAAAGGGTCACACCGAGGTTCATGGTTCCATTCGGGTTTGGGATCGAGTTTCGTTTATCGTTTGGTTGGGTGAATTTATGGGAGAAGAAAGTGTTTGTGGTTGGGATAATTTCCACACCCCAACCTTGAATTTTCTTTTATTTTATTCTTTTCTTGATTTTATATCTTTAAGTTGTGGTTCGGTATGAGTTCATGATGAAGTTTTTTGAGTTTTGAAGTTTCTAGGTGGCTTTAGGACTGTTCAGGGTTTGGGGGTTAATGGTGTGGCATGTTGAGGTTAAGGGTGTTTTCGATTCACTTCCTCCTTTCAAGGTTTCACTTTAACAGTATGATCATGGTTTGGTCCAAATTATGTAAGGATAAGAAGAAACTATATAACTCCATTTGGGTTTTAGGTTCGAGGTGCATGTCTTGTGAACGGTTTGAGGAAACCCCATGGAAAGCATGTAGGGAGGCTTTACAAACTGACATATCCATTTTTTCACAGTTGGCACATATTTTCCTCATCCATGAATCGAAAACATGAAAGTTTCCCTTATATCTAGCAGGGTGTGCACGTCTGGTGCACTATTTGTCAAAATGTGCGGTCAAACTATGTGAGTTTTCCAAATCTTTGAAAAAATGGAATTTCATGTTTTCCCCTCTTATGTTTTAGCCCCTTTAGAGATTTCTTACTCCTTGGATCATTTTCAGCACATTAAGGGGCTCCCAAGATCCCCTCCCTTGGTTTTTCACCCTCCCTTGGTGCTTCTCCTTCAAATCTAAGGTGATTTTCTTGTGTTTTATGGTCAATTTTCTCCTCTTCTTCTTCTTCCCCATTATTTTCTTGGTTTTCCTTAGGTTGGTTTTCTCTTGGAAAACCCTAGAAGCAAGGGTTGATGTGTGGGTTGTGTTCCTTTAATTTTAGTGGGTGTGGATGGTCTCTAAGGAATTTTTTTCCTCTTTAGATAGTTCTGTCACATCTGTACACCATTGAGGTAGGTGTTTCCATCCATTTCATTTCTGTCACATTCCATTGATTCTTGATCGTTCCTTAAATGATTTTAAAATGTTATTATTATTATTTTGATATATTTTCTTGTTTAGTTATGGTGTTTTTATGTTAGAACTTTTATAAAAATGGGGTTTTTAAGGATTTGTAAGGTTATTCCTATATGTATAAGTATGAAATTTTTTTGTTAAAATGAAAATTGGTCTTTGAAAATGAAATGAAGTGATTTGGGGTGTGCTTGGACTTGTTTAGGATTGGTTGTTTTGGTTTTCATGTGAAGTTGATTTGGTTGTGTGGTTATAGTTCCATGTTATGGTTTGATGCTTGTGTGTATACCATTTTGATTGGTTTTAGTATTCATTTGTGAGTTTTTAAGATTGGATTTTATGCTAATAGTGTCTTTTAAAATTAGGTTCTGGTAATTTAATGGTTTTCTATGGGTGTGCTATTGGATGTGGGAATATCCATATCTGCATCGGGTGTATATATGGATAGAAACATAAATTATAAGGGACTGGTATCAAAATGTTTCCCCTTTAACATCGAATTTAAAAAAACAATTCCCTCTCCCATTTTCTCTTTCATTCACTCATCTACTGAGTGTTTCATAAATGGTTCCTTGGTTCAAAAACGATTTCATGTGTGGTTTCAAATGAGGTTTCTAAATCTTGGTCCGTTTGGAATCTTAAAGTGTGATTGGGTAACTAAATGATGTAAAGGACCATTTTTCACCTCTTATATCTAAATGAAGTTTCTACCTTGGTTTTGGAAATTGATTTGAAAATGGTTCTGATTTAGAAATATTAGAGGCTTGGTTGGTACCTTACGATGTTTTGGGAAAGTGATTTCAAAGTGACATGATATGTAGGCTCGGTTGGAACTTTTGTATGGTTTGAGATGTGATATGGGAACCTCTATAGTGGACCCTTAGAGGAGAGGGTTATCACATAGGTGTTTTTGTTGTTTGGGCTAGGAAAGAATAGTGGAATATAGGTTATTTGTTTATGCCACACGTGTGAGGAACTCCCCATTCACCATGTATTATTATCATGGGATTCCTAGGTTTTATCTAGACAGTCGAGTGATAGTTTCTTATCGGCACTTATTAGATGGGTTGGTACCCCAAAGATTCGCTGAGAGGCCAAAGGGGCATTGCCATTGGTGAGGATAGTTTAGATCAAACAGTTAGTTATTTATTATAGAGATACACCATAAAATGGAAGGTGAGTCCGATCTGAGTATATCCAAGGATTTATTTTAGAGATGTTTATGAAATTTATATGATTACTTATCTATATGTTATTTTTTAATTTTGTAGCACTTTAATATTTATCCCTGCTATTTTTTGCATGTTAACTTAGTTTTTTTTTATTTTTTGCATAGCTCTTGGATCACCTTGTATGGATTTTCATTTGGGTTTTGGTTTTTCAAATTGTAATGTTTGAATGGAAATCAGTTTTAAAAAGAGAAATTTATGTGTGTTGTTTTAAAAAAATAATATCTATAATGTTTTTTTTTGGTTTTACAAAATGATAAAAACCTACTTTCCATATGTATTTCAAACTAGTTTTTATATACTATTTCAAGAAATGAGATGTATAGATTATGTGGTGATTACCTACTGGGCTTTTTATTATCACACCCTACTTGTTCCACTTGGTGTCAGTAGATTTGGGATATTTTGTAGGTTTAGGTTTCTTGTTCATGTTTCATTTTGAGTTGGTTGGACTTTTGGTTGGTGGTGACCAAGAGGTCACATGGAGATATACTTGGGTTCTAGTTTGGTTCTAGTTTTTATTTTAGTTTTTTTGTTAGTTTTTGTTGTATCTACAAATGGTTATATTTACATATGTTTATTTTTTATTTCTTCTTCTTGTGTGATCAGTTTTGGTTATTGATACTTGTTTTTTTTTTAAAAATCATTCCAATTTTAATATCTTTGATGCTCAGAACTATTCATCATCCTGAGAGTATTAGGAATGCCTTTTCTGCCTTTTCATGGGCCAGGTCAGGTGTCAGTTCGGATATAATCCCATCCTGGTTTGTGACAAATTGATTTCTTTAATAGTGATAGGTATGACTCTTTTGAATCCTAACCTTTTGAAAGCTTTGTTTTATACAGACGCATCCCACACATTTATTTCTTCTCATGTTGTTAATAATATGGATTTACATGTGGAGTTAATTCATTCTATTTTGAAACTTAAAACTCCACTTAGTAAAAGAGAGTGTTGGGCCTTTATGTGTAAATATAGTTCTATAAATATCAATGGGGATAAGTTTCTTTGGGATTTATTTGTTCTTAATATGGATTTATATGACTTGATTTTGGGTATGGATTAGTTGACATTATTTAAGATCCACATTTACTACAATACCTGAAATTTTATTTTCATATCTATTAATGGCATTGAGAATCTCTTTAGGGGAGATTGGGATGTAAAGGAAAGTAGAGCAGGACTTTTGGCACCGGTGGTTAGAACCATCTCTTATTAGTTGGCTTTTATTACTTTTTAATCAATGGATGAGGTCAAAAATAGATATTTTAAAACTATTTTTGACCAATTTCTTGATGATTTTACTAAAAATATCTTTAGGTTTCCCCCCAAAAGTGAATTAGAGATCACAATTGATATCATATCGAGGATCGGTCCTATTTGGAATCCTTCTTATCAGATATCACCATTATAATTGAGGGAGTTGAAAGTTTAGTTAGTAGAGTTGTAATGTAAAGGTTTCATTTGACCAAGAACATCTTTTTGGGAATCACTATTTCTTTTTATGAAGAAATCATATGGAACTCTTAGGATTTGTGTGGATTATTATAAGCTTAACCAAGCTATGATAATGAATCGGTATCCACTTCTATGAATTAGTGATATGTTTGATCAATTGAGGGGAGCCTAGTTGTTCTCTAAAATTGACTTATGTTTGGTATACCACCAACTGAGAGTTTAGAATGAGGATATTCCAAAGACTACTTTCAGAAGTAGATATGACTATTATGAATTTGTCACTGTGCATTTTGGTATTACAAATAAACCTATCATCTATATGAAATTAATGAATTGTATCATTAAAATTTATCTTGATTACTTTGTAGTGGGGTCCATTGATGGCATTATGGTGTATTCTAGGAAAAAGAAAAATCATGGGAAATAGTTTGCTATAGTATTGGGTATCTTTTAGAAGCACCACCTTTATGATAAGTTATCAAATTGTGATTTATGGATACAAGAGGTTTGTTTCCTTGGCCATGTCATCTCTAAAAAAGGAATTGATGTAGATCCTAAAAATATAGAAGTTTTTATCTCTTGGAAACCACTGATGAATGTCTTTTAGATACATAGTTTCCTTTTCTTATCAGGATACTACAAACATTTTTATGTTATTTTTTACATTTAGCCTCATTGATGATAGCTTTGAATAGGAAATTCATTCCTTTCCAATGGAATGATTATTTCAATAAATCCTTTCAAGAACATAAGGTTAGACTTATGTCATCACCTATCCCTATGTTTCCAAAGTCTAGACAGGGATACGTAGTCTATTGTGATGCATCGGGATCTGTCCTATGATGTGTTCTCATGAATAAATATTCTGTTGTTTCTTATGGATCACAACAGTAACATATTTATTAGAAGAACTACCCAGTACATGATTTGGAGTTAGTTATTGTAGTTTATGATTTAAAGTCTTTGTGTCACTATCTTTTTGGTGAGAAATTTATGGTTTATACAGATCATAAAATCTTGAATAACATTTTTGCACAATGATATTTTAATCTAAGTAAAATAATATGGATGGAATACCTTTTAACATTTGACTTCAAATTGGTGTATACACTAGGAAAAAGAAATTATGTAACATATTATTTCAGTAGGAATTCATATACTCAAATAGCTAAAAAGGCTTCAGATTAATTGTATATTATTTCAGTTATAACTGATATGTATTTAGATTATACAAAACAAGGTAATGTTTTAGTTTTCTTTTTGGTTTTTATTATTCCTAATTTGGTTGAACAGATTATAAATGCTCAAACATCCAATACTAATTGTGTTACCATGTGGTAAAAACTCAGTGGTGGGGAGACCATTGAGGGATAAAAGCTGTATGGGAGTTTAGTATTATGATTTAGAGATTGGATGGTTGTACCTTTAACTTATTAGGAACTGCCACTACAAAAAAACAGCATATTAGTGATGGTTTTTAGAGGGGGTTATGCGCAACCCCCTCTAAATTCATTTTATAGGGGGTTATACACAACCCCCTATAATCATCAAATTTAGAGGGGGTTCAAAATCCCCTCTAAATTTTTTATCATTTTTTTTAATATTTTGTTGTATTTTAGTGGAGGTTATGTCAAAATCCTAGCTAATTTAATAATTAGTGGCACTATATGTTTAGTTGGATTTTAGAGGCACTATATATATATATGTATATTCATTTGGATATTCGATATTATATATATATATAATGGATTTTTTTAAATGTAAAGGGTGGGGGTTCACAACCCCCTCTAATCTGTTAAATTTGAGGGGGGGTTCATGAACTGCATCTAATCCCTTAGATTAGAGGGGGTTGTGAACCCCTTCTAATTTTAGAAATTAGAGGGGGTTGTGAACCCCCTCTAATATATAACATGAGAGGGGGGTTTTGAACCCCCTCTAATATATGACATTAGATGTGGTTTTCAACCCCCTCTAATTTATGACATTAGAGGGGGTTCAAGAACCACCGCTAATCCATTTGATTAGAGGGGTTTTTAACCCCCTCTTATTTTTTTATTTATTTTTTAAAAAATATCATATAAATTCAAATTTTATAATATATATGTGTGTGTGTGCATGTTTTTATATATACATATATATTACATAAACACTATATATATAAATATTTTAAAATGTATTATTAACATATATATATATAAAGACATTAGATAAATACTTTAAATAAATACATATACAAACAAACAAAAATGTATACAAATATAAATATTGGTATGAATAATATAAATATAATTATAAATATATTTATTCAAATATATAAAATTTATATATGGTTTTATAAACACTATACATTTATATTATGATTTATATGGTACATATATTTTATTAAATATGCTTTTATTGTATATTTATATATAAATACATTTATATTATATTATATATAAAAATATACATAATATAGAAAAAATTAAATATAAATATATATTATATATTATATATTTATATTATATATATTATATTATAAATATTTCATTATATATAAATTTCAATATATTATATATTTATTATATATAAATTCTAGTATACCATGTTAATTATAAATTAATTTAGTAAATATATATCATTTAATTATATTATATATATATTTACAATTATATGAATGTATTTAATTTTGTGTGTGTATATATATGTGTGTGTGTGTGTGTATACATGATATAATATAAACTTATATAATTACATACATAAATATATAATAAAAATGTATTTAATATAATATATGTATAATATAAATCATAAAACATATAAATGTATAGTATTTATAAAACCAACATATGATTTTTATAGTTTCAAAAATAACTATTATAATAATAATAATAATAATTAATATTATTATTGTTAGACAGACACACGTATATACAAGTATATAAAAATAATTATATAAATAAATAAATAAATTATAACTATAGTATATCTATAAATATTATATATATATAGAAATACACACATGTACAAATATAAATATATTTATAAATATATGTGTATATATATTTACAATTGTAAATAATATTATTTCTATATATTTTATATACACACATATAATATATATTAAATATAAATACATATTATATATAAATATTATACACAAATATATTATATATTATATATACACAAATATATTCTAGTATTTATATTTCAACACACACAAACACACACATATATATATAATACAAAAATTTCGGTATCTAAATAAATATAATTTATTTTTTATATTAATCAGAAAACTGCCAGCTCGGTTGGTTGAAGCGGGGTGTTTCTTTATTGGTGGTTCCATGTTCGATTCCCAGTGAACGATAATTTTTAGTCCCTTAGAGCCTCATACAGGCATGCTTTGGGTTAGTCCTGCATGTTGGTGTTGGGCCTGGGTTGTCTGGTGTGGTGTCCAGGGGGTGTCTGGTGGAGTGTCTATTGGGTGTCTACAGGGGGTCTGGTGCGGTGTCCTGGGGGTTTCTATAGGGGGTGTATGTAGGGGGTGTATAGGGGGTGTCCGGGTGGGTTTCTACAGGGGTGGGGTTGGGTATCTCGTGGGATAGTTTGGGGGCTTTTCCTTGGAAATATAGGGGGGAAATGGGGTAGTTTAGGGGCGATTGTAAGAAAATTGTCCCTAAACTAAGGGATCTGGAACTCATTTAGGGGTGGTTCTAACTGCCCCTAAACTAAAAATAAAATTAGAGGTTGTTAAAATCACCTCTAAATAATATATTTTTGGTGATTTTATGATGAAATTATAGGGGGTTAAAAATGCCTCAAATCTAAACGCCACTAAATACAAGGTCATTTTACCAGCGGTTACCCACAACTACCTCTAATCAGAGTAGGTGGCCACTTTAGTGGTGGTTCTGGGTAACCACTATTAAAGTTCTTAGAAGGGATTATAACCCCTTATAAATGAAAAAATAACACCTTTTAATCACCCTGTTTTTTTTGTAGTGTGCTTCTTTGTTCCTACCACCATTCAAGATGGATTATTCATCCTAGGATTCAAAAAACTTATCAATCATTGAAAACATATCTTTTGTGGGATTGCATGATAGGAAATTTAGTGGAGTATGTCTCGAGATGACTCACCTATTAGTAGATTAAGTTAGAACATCAAATACCAACTGGTATGTTGTAGTCTTTACTGATTCCTGTGTGGAAATGGGAGCAGATAACCATGGATTTTGTAATAGGTCAACAAGGATAGTTAAAAAACATTATGGAATATGGTAGATTGTGTATTGGATCAGAAGGTTGGTTCACTTCACCCCTATTAATGAAACTAGTATGGTGGAAGTCTTATCCAAACTCTACATTTGGGTAATTGTAAAGATGTATGACATTCTAGTCTCAATTGTATATGATTGATACCACATGTTTACATCTCGTTTTTGGAAATACTTACAAAAATCCATTTTAACCCAATTGACTATAAGCATGGCTTATCATTCTCAAATTGTTGGACAATCTAAAATGATGATTCAAATATTGGTGTATATTCTTAGGGATTATGTAATGGATTTTTGTGGTTCATGGGAGGATCATATACCATTACTGAAGTTTTTATACAATAATAGTTTTCATACATCAATACATACAGCTCTTTTTAATCATTTCACGGTCTCCCTTTTCATTATCAAATTTGATGGATCAAAATAGGTGAGACTTCACTGATTGGACCTAGCCTTGTTCAAGAGACATTATATAAGATTCAGATAATCAAAAAAATATTGTGATAGATCAGACTTCTCATAAATCATATGTATATCATCATCAATGACCATTATCATTTGATGTAGTTGATCATGTTTTATTTAGAATCTCTCCAAGGCTTGGATATCGTTATTTCGGTAAGTAGGGAATGTTTTCTCCATGGTAAATTATCTCTTTTGAGATACTTGAACATATTGGTGGTGTCTCTTATCGGCTAGCCTTACCACCAAATTTTGGTTTGGTCTATAATGTGTTTCAGGTATCTCAATAGAAAAAGTATCAGCCAGATCTTGTCCATGTGATTTGATGGGACCATATTGACCTTAAACTAGATGTTATGTTGATTCCTATTTCAATAAGGATTGTGGATAGTTAATATAAGATATTTTGTTTGAAAACATCAGTTTAGTGTTGGTTAAATGGAAACATGGTCAGGTTCAAGATGAAACGTGGGACTGTGAAAAGGAAATTTTGGAGCAATGGCCTGAACTCTTTTTTGGAAAAAACTAGTTTTCTACTTTCTGAGGATGTAAATAACAGTGGTGGGGAAACTTTAGCACCCCCAGTTTAAGTTAAATTTCCAATTATTTATGTATATTGATCTTACATAATGCAGGGGTTGAGTTTGGGGTGGTTTTGTAAGGTTTTAACATGTTCTGGAAGTGTTTTAGAGGTGTATGATTTGTGTATTATTAGTATAAATTGTGGACCACCTCAAGGAAACTAGGAATCTTGTTTTAGGAGTAATTGGGGAGGCTCATAGTAGGTTCAAGACTTTTAAAAACCATGTGAATACTGAGGCAAAATCGTGTAACTCCAAACATAGGGAAATCATGTAACTCCAAATAGAGGGAAAACCCTATTTGGAGCATGGTTAGTCTAACTGTACATGCTAATCGTGTGATGTGTGGATTTAAGATAGTAGCACTGCATGGTCAATGAATGAGTTTCCAAAATGTGTATCCTAACCATGTGAAGATAATTAATTAATCTGAAAAATTAATTTTTACTCGGTTTAGGGCCCTGAAACCCTTATTCTTTCTCTAATCTCATAGGGTCTTAAACTCCCCTCCCTCCTAAGGATCCTTCAACAATTTCCTTCAATTCAAAGTGATATTATATCAAATCTAAGTATGTTAGATATCTGAGTTCCCTAGTAAGTCATGGTTTCTCTCTCTCTCCTTAGATCCTCTTATTTTCTCTTGCCTAATTTATGAGATCTAATCCACCATGGATAGATATTTATTCTTTTTTTAATATATTGATGAGTTTTGGTTGGATTTATTGAAGGTAAGAAGATAAAACCTCAGATATATAGTATCATAGTGTCATTCTATGTTTTCACCATCCATTGAGAGGTAGGGGCTTCTCCCTCATATCCACTTTTTTTGGAACTTGAAGGCTTATTTTTGATTAAATGATTTGTTTTAAATTGTTGTGAAATCCTTGTGTGATTCTAGATGCAAACCTCTTTGGTTAATGACTTTGGTAATCATGGAAAATTATATGGTTTTCTGAAAATCAATTAGTGAAAATTTTAAAATTATGATTTTAAAAGTATGATTTTAAAATTATGTTTTTGTTTTACCACACATAAGTTTTTTGATGAAATTTTTCAATAAAATATTTGGGTTATATGAAATGGCTTGGCATGATATTTGGCATAAATGGGTGGCGGGAGTTCATTTCATTCTATGTGACCCTAAATAAGAGGTGTGTACCATTGGGGTATAAGTACATGGACCAAGATATGCGGTGTGTGCCATTGGGGAACAAGGAGATTCTCCGCCTAGTGAAAACTTTTTGGATGGATGAGAGACTACCCATGAGTATGGTAATGTCACTACATGCATGTGTGTGTGGAAACATGGAAGGGGTATACCAAAGTAATTAGAAATGTTTTAAAGGATTTAATTTATGGTCTTCTATGGAAATTATTATTGATTTGATATAAACTATTTTAATTGATTTTAATCTATTTTATATAAAATGTTCTAACATGTTCCTGTCTTAATGGTGTGAGTTGAGAAGTCTTTAGAAAAATCCGACTGAGTTTATACTCACCCCCTGCTTGGGAATGTCAGTGTGTTTTTAGATGTCATCTATTAGGACATGGGTAAAGGGAATGTATCATATTTCTCCAATGATGTGTCTGGATTCCATGGGTATAGTAGGTTGATTTGGAGCTTGGATCTTCGTCAGGTGTTTCTTGGGATTATGTAATTTGGTTGTATTTGGGTCTTGGAGTATCTTGGTATTTTTTGGTTATTGTATTTTGCTTTCATTGGTACTCTGATATTGTTGTTCATTATTGGGTATGGCTTTGGTTGTATTGATGTCCATGCATTATATAGAGGATTGGATGTTTATTGTTTTTGTTTGTATAAATTTTTTATTTTGAAGGGAAAATCAACCCCACAATATTCTTTGAATCTCTTGGAATTTATTTCCAGCCTTTGGTGTCTTGAGGATGTCACCTAAGGCCAGTAACACCTCAACCTCTTCTCATGCCAATGAGGAGGGTCAGAATTTTACACATGCTTTGTCAACTAAATCATCTAGTGTAGAGCCCTTTCCCTAACCTATGCATGTGGACATGCGATTTTCTCAAGAATTGGGGTGTCAGAGTTGTTGTGACTATGAACCCAAATTATATAACTACCTTCCAAAACCTCACTTATGGAACAAGGATGGGACATTCCAAAACTGAAAACACCTGACTGCATTGTTTGAAAAAGGGAACGTAGCTCTAATACCTCACTCCAAGACACTTTGATCACGTATACATTCCCTAAAACACATGCAAGTGAAAGAAAAAAAAGAAACTCATACCAACATACAATAATAAATGGATTATGTGGTTCAAAACTTAATCCAATTCCATGGTAGAAACATTGTTTCTCTTTATTAGTAATAGAAAAGAAAGAAGAAGATTACAAGCTCACTAAACAAGCGATCCCACTATTCTATTTATAGACTACACTACAACAAAACATACATTTAACAGTGTTGACCTTCATCAGTGATTCTATATAACGCAAGTAAAGGTCCAAAATAAAATGAAATAATTAAAAAATAAAATTTTAAAAAAATATTAAAATTTTATTAATTAAATAATTATTGATAAAAATGAATAAATTGAATATACTTACAAATTGTAAATATTAATAAATAATATATATTAAATATATAGATACATAAAAATGAAAAAATGAAATAAATAAACAAATAAAAATTAAAAATGAGTAAATTAAGAAAAATATTAAACATTTTATTAATTAAATAACTTGATAAAAATGAATAAATTTAATATACACATATATAGATTTAAATATTAACAAATATTATATATTAAATATAGATATATAAAATGAATAAATTGTAATAATTAAATAAAAAAATTAAAAATGAATAAATTACAAAATTATTAAAAAATTATTAATGGAACAATTATTAATAAAAATGAATAAGTTTAATATATATATATATATATTAATAATAAATAGTAAAAAATAATATATATTAAATATAAATATATAGAAAATGAATAAAATGTAATAATTTAAAACATATTAATGTCTTATTCATGTTTAATGATTCTGGATTTTTAAATTTTACATATATCAAATATGTGTTTTGTTGATTTCACATACATATATATAATTAATTAATTTTTATATACAACGCACATACACAAATATTTACGCAATTAATGAAATCTTATATAGAAACACATACGCCTAATATTTATGTAATTTATTCAAATTTTAGTATATTTTAGAATGTAATTATAACATGATAAATTTAATATATTATGTTTTTAATTGGTTAATTTTATTTATTTATTTATTAATATTTTCATAGGTATTATTTATTCATTTTTTATATTTTTATATTTTTTATTTTCTATTTTTTATTTGAGTTTAATCATTTTCAATTATTTATTTATATATATTTATTTACTATGTTTTAGAATTTTCAATATGTATTCATTTTACTTCAATATATATTCATTTTTTTAATAATTTATATTTAACTAATAAAACTTATCCATTTTTTCAATATTTTTAAATTTTACTCTTTTTTAGTTACTCAATTTCACTCATTTTTAAAATTCATGTATTTAAGATTATATATTCATTAATAATGTTAAAAATATATTTGTAAATAAATATTTATAAATAAATATATTTAAAAATGTGTATTTATTATATTTATATATTTATATATTTATATATTTATATATTTATATATTTATATATTTATAAATATTATAAATAAATAAATATTTTCTTAAAATTATTTATATAATTATAAATAATTAATTATATATATTTAAATAATCATAAAATAATAACAAAATTTATTAAATTAATGAATATATTATATTTATACTTATATTTATATTTATTTATTATATATATATAATTTGAGGCCAAAAACTCGGTTTTTTTAGGAAAGGGGATACATTACAAAAAAAAAAGAAGGCAACATACATTGCAGGGATGTACTCAGCGAGACTTGAACTCAAGACCTCGCCGAGACCAATAGGGGCAGTTACCACTGAGTTGTACCCTAGAGGCTATATATATATAATTGTATAAATATATACAACGATATAAATATATAAATATTTTTTTAAAGTATTCATATATTTATAAACAAATAGTTATATATTTAAATAATTATAAATTTATAATAAATAAATTTAAATAATGAATATATTTACTATATTTATATTTATTTTTCTATTTATTTTTATTTTTATTTTTATTTTTATATTTATACTTATATTTATATTTATATTTATATTTATATTTATATTTATATTTATGTTTATATTTATATTTAATAAATATATATATATAAATATACATAATGATATAATTCATTTATAATTATAAAATTAAAATAAATTTATTTATTTAATGAATATATTTTCTATATTTATATTTATATATGTTTATTAAATATATATATATATATATATAATTATATAAGTATATATAATGATATAAATATATTTATAATTATAAATAAATAATTATATACATATTTATAAATGTATAAATAAAAAAATATAATTTTTAAAAAAAGGTATTTATGTATTTATAAATATATAACTATATATTTAAATAATTATAAAATTATAATAAATAAATATATAATTATATAAATATATTTACAAATTTTTTATTTATAATTATAATTATAAATCATTTATCAGTGCTAAAGTTTTATCACTAATAAAGGTTCCTTTTATCAGCTCTTCATTTGTGCTAATAAAGATAGAGATTTATCAGTGCTTTTTTGGACTGATAAAGATGCATTTTATTAGTGCTTATCAATTTAGTGCAGATAAAAGATATATTTATCATTGCTTATTTGTAAGAATTGATAAAAGTTTCCCTGATCTATTTAAAAGAACCATAACTGTGACTGATTCGGGTACGATCCTCAAACCCTTGCAGAACTCTCCTGCTGTCGGCACTCCTCCTCTACATTCTCTTAGATGAATCAAGGCTAGAATCCAAGGTATGTTATTTTCCCATTTTCTTCTCTCATTGATTATTTTTTTGGGTTCCGTGGTTTGTGTTTTTGCACTGTTCTCAACCATGAAAAACAATAATTCTTCACCGGACAACAATGATTCCTTATGCTACTTAACATTGATATGTTCTTCAATGGGTACCAAACCTTCCCATAGAGGGATTCCCATTTCATGTAGCTGAATTGGAAGTCCAACACAGTGACCAATACAACATGATCCATTCTCATTGCCCATTTTGACTTCACATGACCTTTATGTATTCTTATATAACTTTACACAACACCATCCTTGTTTACATAACTTAGGTTCATTTTGATAATGGTTATCCTCAAAGGGAATTAGTTTGGTTTATTTTCATACACTATTCCAATGTTCCTTGTAGTACAACCATTGAACAGTGTGTGGTGTTATGAGTGATTTTTTAATATTATATATTGAACAGAGTGGTCTTTTGATGTCCCTTAAATATCCATGAACTATATTCCATCCTATATCACACTTTAACTAATTTCTAGTTTCCTTAGGTATGCTAATCGGTTCCATCGAACAACATATTTGACATATGGGCATTTGTATATTTTTTCTACCATGTACAGTATTATTTGATCGCTAGCGTGACTATGTAATTCATTTCATATCCAAACACACATGGGACCATTCTATAAATTACATTTTTTTCATTTAGGGAATTTCATAATACATCATCATAATATATATCCAATGTCTTGGATAACTAGAGATTCATAGAAATATGGTTTAAAAAAATGAAACTATATATTTTTCTAAAAATGTGTATGAAAATGTGAGAGGTGTATCGTGAATGATTTATTAATTTTTCCTCTTATATTCTAATATATTTATTCTCATTTTTCACAATAATTAACAATTCTCTCTTTATCTTGGTCTAATGAGTAGAGTGAAAATATTTTTTATGAGATGTTTTCTTAAATTACTTCATCTCTATCAGTTTTTCTTCATCCATCAGCATTATACTCTTCAAAAATAAATAAAAAATTATATTCTTATTCAAATAAATTATATTCAATTATAATTACTTTCTCATACTCTAATCAATAAAAAATGAAAATTATCATATCCATTGAGTTAATACACTAATCCATAATAAATTGATATAAGGAAACACTAAATAAAATTAATTGTTCTTCCTTGATGATTTCAATGTAAAAAATTAATATTCTTGGGTGAATTTTTATATTCCACGTTATTTAGGTTGTTGTTTATAATATGGGATATATTAAGTACTAACATGTGTTTTCGAACTCAATCATTTACTACATTATAAATGTATTTTGGAAATAAATTAATTTCATATTACATGTATTGTTTAGTTAGTTTCTCCTTATTCCAACCATTTTGTAAAATAGGAAAGAATATTTCACAATATAAGTGATAAATATTTATGTCTCAAATTGAAATTTTAACTATTTTTTTGACTATATATGTTATGTTTAATATTCAGTATATTTTTAGTAACTTTTTTAGTGGCGTTAATTATTCTGTAATACCATAAATTAGATTAAATAGTTGATTTATTGATTTATTTATATAATTTATTTTTAATGGGTGGTTTTTTATAATTATATTATATGATTAATTTTGTGCTTATGGATGTGGAAAATATTATATACATTGTGGCATGTATAATTTTATTTGTAAATGACCACATTAGGGGCATGTTAATAGACTTATTTTTGTATTTGGAATGGTAATTAAAAGAGATTTAACTAGAAATTTAGTAACCATTTAAATGAAAAAAATTATAGCAATTAGAATGTTGACTCTATTTTTTTATCTAAAATACTATATTGAATAGATAATCACATTTTATTTATATTCTCTAATGTTTTCCCTTTGAATCCATGTATCATGGAGCATGAGAGAATTGTAGAGTGAGAAGTGAAATTGATGCATAATTTTTTGTGATTGAGGATTGTAAATAATCATGAAATTATGGTAGTTAATTTATATTCTTATATTTGTATATTATTAAAAACAATACATATGTTCTTCTAGAATGGGTGCATAATTCATTAGAAATCAAGATAACGATTATGATTTTAGATTATATATAAGTTATTATGAATTTAATATTGATGATAAATATATTCAAATTGAATTAATGGGATCAATAATAATTTATTCATGGTTGAAAGTTTTGGGGGATGTTGAAATGGTTCAAAACTATTTTGAAAATTAATTAAAATTATAATAAATATTATTTAATAAAAAAATTAACTTAATTGTAGTGAATTAGTGGTGTACATTGATATTAAGATAGTGTATTTTTGAACATATTTATAGAATGGAAAATATTATGATATTCTTGATACATTATAATGTGAGTTACTAAGACATGTTAGTGATTCATTAAGAGATAGGGTGAGAGTGATGTGACATTTGTGTTATTGTTTGTTCTTATTTATGGTTTTTCAGTAGCTAGGTTTAACTAATGTATTGTGGAACCCATTGTGTGGTTCTTTCCTAAGGGAACCAATTATGTTAAGACTTCCCCATTTTTAAAATGAAATTCCTAATAAAAATGGCTATTTTATACCCATTTCATGATTTGTATCCAATAAGTACATGTGACGGTTATCCCTGAGGGATAGTCTTGGATTTTAGGGTTGTAAGGATGAATCTCATGGTACCTGTGATGTGGTTATTTCTAGAGGGAAATAAATAAGTTTTTCTCCTCCAATGATTCAAATGTTAACCTCTTATTAGTTAAATTATTGGAATGTTAAGGAATAACCATGGTATAAACATATAGTATGATTAGTATAATTCACATGTATGAAATGACGTCGTTGTATTTGATTATCATGGTGTCCTTGTTAGTACATAATTACTTGACTTACATGCGTATTTTGAGTGTTACTACTTTGAACATATACTCAAATATATGCATTATTGTATATTTTAGTGGCCCTATTAGTATTTACTTGTTTATTTTTTTACTCACACCCTACACATGAACCTTAGTGGATATAAAGATCTTATATTTTAGATACATGTGAGGAAAAAGGACTAGTAACATAGATTAGAGTTTGTTCATATTAGTGGGTATGAGTTGATGTTCTCATGGTAGTGTCAGGGACCCTTTATAATTTTTAGAGGAGATTTCAAATTTTAAATTAAGTTGTGGTAATTTAAAAAAATTTAAGGAGTAAATTGTCATCCTCACCAGATATATCTCCCAAACAGTATTTATTATATATTTCTTCCTTGAGACTAATACCCCATCTCTTCTATGTTTCTTGAACTACTATGAGTAGTAGCCATCAAAAATGGTCACGGATACCCGGTATGGGATGAAGACTACTCAGAGTAGTTAAAGCAACATAGGTTCATGTCCAAAAGAGATGGAGGATGAGTCTCTAGCTACAAAATGAAATAATACTTGTTTGGGAAATAAATCTGATGAGAATGAGAGTTGTCTATAACTTTCACCTTTGGATGAATTCTGACGATAACACCTACCATAGTGGAGTAATTTTTTTCTTAAATTCAATTACAAATTTCCTTCAAAATGGATGCACACTAATAGTGTGAAAAAATAGTATGAAGATGGATTTAAAGAGTTCATCATGTTTTAAATAGAGAATACATGAAACCCTTCTCAAGTATTTCCTTTGTATTTACATTGTTGTTATTCAAGATAAACTAAATGTTTGACTACTCATGCAGACAATTTATTCTACACATGATGATTTTACCAATCCCGAGGAAGAAAAAATTGTTGATAATGAAACTAAAAAATTATTAGGGGATCAATAACATGTTGAGGAAAAAAACAACAATGTATCATAATAGTGTTGAAAAAAATTGCTAAGGCAAGAAGTCAGGGTTTAAAATTTGAGGTTGGTTGTAATCAACACGGACAACCTATTGTCCCCAAAAAGTTAATGTTCATTAGTTATTTTGGGGTTACAATGAAGATGAATGTTCCAAATGATTTTGATTCATGGTTCCACATACAACCTGTAATAAAGAAAATTATTTGGAAAGATATAATGGTAATGTTATGATATACTTTCTCTATTTTTACAAAAAAATATATAATGAAACGTTGATTAAATTTTCATTTATCCTTACAGAGTTCAGCTATTTTATAAGATATCCATATAAAATTGTCATAACGACCACTGGAAAATCTCATAGAGGCTTCCAAACTATTATTATTATGTTATATTTGATGGATGTTGAAGGTAAAGTAAAGTCCCGCGAACTAATTAGTTATGAACACATTATAAAGTAGAAAAATGGACTACTTTCATCAATATTTACACCGAGAAATAATTTCAGGTGCATTGTATCCAATAATATGTTATTTGGAATTATTTATATTATCCAATTTGTTTCAAAATTATTAAATTATGAAATAGAAATCGAGTGCTAAAAATAAAGAATGTGCATCAAAACCAATGCACCCCAATCACAATGAAAGGATGGGGTATGCTTCACTTGAGAATAAATTGGTATGTATTTTAAATCAACAATAAATGTTTTATGTGATATGAAACAACATCTGTTCATTTTTTAATATGTATATTGATGAATCAAAATCCGAAGACACTTCCATACCATGTCATGTGCTATGGAAGGAGGCTTGCATAAGTAAGGAGGGTAAACTAGTTGATGAAGACACAAAAATTGTATGAGAAACATGTGTAAGTATGAAATAATTGAAATTTGTTATTATTTATAACAATATTACATAAAATATCTATTTATGTTCATATTTTTTAACACAATTTATAAACAATAATTGGAAGTGACTGTACCAGAATAAAAAAAACCTTTAGTAGCTTTAAAACAGCCGAAAAAATATGGTTGCATTAGAGGATTATGTTTTAGAGTGTACCCTAGAACATATTTTGAGAAGATAAAACCACGTTAAGATACATATCGTGAGTTGATTTCATACAAAAATAGACTCTCTATAATATATTATTTTTTGGTCAGGTTTGGTAGACTAATTTATAAGAAAGGGTCAATGTGAATCAAAGGTGAAACAAAGATCTGCACATAAACCAAATGACCACACTAGCTTTTTGGAAGTCATTCCCCCCAAATACATAAATTACCCAAGTTAGTAAATTTTTTCATTAATATTTCTCCTAAATGTGAATCAAACAACTTCCGATAACTTTATATTACTAAAATTCTGTAGGTTACAGTTGTATGTGATTCGTATCATTTAACACCCATGCACCACCATGTTGCGAGGGGTATTGTGTATAATACCCTGGGAGAAAAGATACAGAATAAATACCTCTAAAAACATCACATTATAGGGGGTTTGAGGTAGCTCATGAGCCAACTACTGAGTTGGATGTTCCACTTGATTTTCTACATATTATAACGGTCAATGATTCTATTAGAACTTTTAAATCATGGACATATAATATTATAAAGATGCATGAGGTATGTATTTAAAAAATCAAATGAAAACTCTATAACAGTTTTTTAAAAAATTTCTAAAGTGAGGTATGATATTACAAATTGATAAATAGACAAAGAAACAAAAGGTTGTATAAAGTCAATCTAGTGAATCAACCAAGAAATCAAAACAACCTTCTGAGAGTACCTTGTCCTCACTAGTTCTAGGGAAACATTTATTATCATTAAAAAATCAAGAATAGACCGTATTTAAATATGGAAATATTTCTTACATTCCATATTAAAGATAAATATATGTAACTTTCATAACCGACGAGACTATAAATGTGATTCTCAAGCACGAATGATTGGGTGTCTTAGTTGTGAATATATGTATAAGGTATATTTTCATAATACATCTATCAAAATAGGGAGGTAATATGTTTATTAAAGTTAATAACTATTAATATTTTCTATAGGGAATTATATTACTACTATATAAAGGAAAAACTATGTGAATCATGATTTGGATTCATTAATCCTTGTATAATTTCTATAGAAATACTTACTTTGGATAAAGAAGAAATTGAGAAGAAAAGAGATGACCTAACCAAAGCATTTGAGTAAGAAATATCAGATGAAAAACTCTTTTTTATTCCTATAATGAAGAGGTAAAACTATAAAATCTAATCACATAAAATATATTTTAAATTTTTTCATTACTTATTTGTTTTTGTTTTTTAGGCAGCACTAGATGCTGATTGTGGTCAATATGGATACCCCAATTATTTATTTCTTGGATCCAATGTGTGCATATCCAGAAAACTAACCACACATGATATGTATTATGAATTTGTAATATTATTCAATCAACACTTTATAGATAAACTTCGAATTATATGTTTCAGTCTGTGTTTTAACAAGAATTTTGTAATTATAGGGAAGTCACTGAATATAGGCTAAATCATGGCCTGAAGACAGTGTCTGAATAGATAAATCCTGAGGATTAATAAAAATAGAAATATATTAAGGTATATATATAAATATTTCACTATTAAATAATATTTCAAAACAATTTAATTACTTTGGTCATATTTTCTGCAGTGTTTGAAGTAAGAAAATGACCTCAATTGTGAGTATTATGTTTGAAAATTTATGAGAGAGATCATAAATCATAAAAATACTAGCATCTCCCAACATTTAATTTCCAAAGTTAATTAAAATTTCATTAAATATATTTATTAACCATTTCTTTGTCTATATTTTCACAGAGCTGTCATGAATTTTGTCAACCTCCATACTCAAAACAAGAAGTAAATTTGTTTAGAAATGAGTGGTAGCATACATGATTTCACAATGTTTTCTGAGAACAAATTTAGGTCATTACCTACTATTTTTGTGATATAGTATGATCTAGGACCTTAGATATATATTTGGGGTGTGAAGCATTAGTGTAAAAATGATTATATATTATTTTTGATTTTTTTCTCAAGGATAAGTATAATAGAGGAAATCAATTTGTTTAGAAGTGCTGACCTTCAAATAATAAAATTGTTGGGTAATGGTGGAGGTGGAGGTGGAGGAGTAGTCGGAGACCGAGGTGGAGGAGGTGTCAAAGACAGATACTGAGGCAGAGACCAAGGTGGTGGAGGAAACCAAACAAACACCACTTATTTTTTCAAACTAATTATCAAAGGCTGGAATTTCTATTAGCACATTCCATGTACTATCAAATATTACAGAAGTGTGAAAGAAACCCCTCACCAAGAAAAAACTAAACAACAACAACAAAAATAGATGCAGTTACTTTCCCATGACTTCTCTACACTGTAAAGATATGGTCTTAGTAGTAGATCCAATAGTCACTTAGGAGTCATACAACACCAATCCAATCATCAAACATGTATATAATCCAACACAAATGTTAGAATAAATATAGGTTTAATCAACCACTGAAGCCATAAGGTTTATAAGAGAAATATTGGAGGACAACTAGTATTGAGATATTATGGTCATTGAATATGGATGATGTCAAAGGAAACATGAAATCAAATGAAAAGAAACTACCTTATGAATAAATACCTAAAAATGAAAAACCTACTTCAAATGAAATAAAAAAGAATCACAAATCCAAATGAACACCCCTTTGAAAAAGAAGCTAGTATATTGATCCAAAACCTTCAAAAAATAAATAAATACAATATTTCATGAACTGAATCCTGAATTTTTACAAAAAAAAAAATACATTAGTTTCAATTTTGTGGGTGGTGGAATTATATGGCCTATTTGATCATCAATTAGATACATGATATAATTTCAAATATTCTTGTGAAATAAATAAAAGTAACATTCATTATGTCTGTGCACATTCATTATTTAAAATGATCCATGTTCACAATTTCATTAAAAAAATCATCATCATTCTCAATAAAAACATACATGAGAATAGGGATATTCCCATTTTTATGAACAAATAATTATAATGTTATGTTATAGTTTATCATCACCTAGAATATTGAAAGGGATATACTAATATATAGAAAAATCAAAGAAGATTTAATGGATGAACTATATTTCAGTATCAGTTGGATATTATAAAGGGCTATATTGATGTTTAATACTATAAAAAAGTGGTAAAAATTATAATATAGTTTAGTGTATTATGAAAATACATAGTGGGTCACACTTAATTTTTCTCCATCAAAGAAGGTAAATGGTGTATCATAGATTTTTTACTCTCTGTAATGGTGAGAGGGTAAGATAGATTTTATAATGTTCTATAAAAACTCATTTGTAAGTATTTATTTTAGTTAAATCAATAAATTATGATAGGTTTTTCAGTAATGGTTAATGTTTTTGAGTAAAAAAAGAGTTACTCAACACGGAAAATTCATTGTTGTACTATGATCATACACAAGACCAGGATGATTCACTCATGATGATGCAATTTTCTTTTTATTATCCAATGCATTCAATGTTCTAGGATATCAAACTACAATATTGTTATATGACCCATAGTTTTGAATACACTATAGTATAAAAAACATGGTGGAGTCAACCATACCTCAAAGAAATACACGGTGTACCTGGTATGACTCAAATTGTGTGGTTTCAGTTTAAAATTGACATTTTATTATTGTATTATTTTATATTTATTTTTAAATTATTTATTTATATTATTACTAACATAAGAATAGTTTTATTATACAACTGGATTCTTTTTTATTGATTTGGGGTGGGTTTTTCAATGCCTCTCATGCTCGTGAGAGATTATACTTCAAGGTTACAACTGAGATAACAACAAAGAAATGGGTCAATGTATACAACCATCATGAAAAGGTGAATTCATACTACTTATTTAGTTAATTTTTCAACATTTCATCTACTATTTTTAAGTTAATTTCCATATCATTTTATCTTTTTTTCACATATTTTTTGGGAATTCATATTTTTTTCCTTCAATCATATTCAATAAGCTAGAAAAGAGAGAACATGGTGCATTTGAATGAGGTGTTTTAGTTTGTATGGGATTTTTTCATCCAAATGAAAAATTTATTTCTTTTCTAACTTTGTTCAGATGGTTAAAAGAAAAATATACATCACATACTCAATAATCTACACCTCAGTCTGACACACTATCTGACTGGTATGACTCAATTAGTATTTTTTTAGTTTATAATTTACTTATTAGTTAAAAACACACATCACATACTCAAAACCAAGAAAACACATTAATATTGTTTTAATACTATAGTAAAATAATACATAATTAATTTTTTACATTTATGAATCAACCACACCTCAATCTGATACTTGATGTGCTCGGTATGACTCAAAATGTTTGTTATCAATTTAAAATTGGCATCTTAGTTCAAAAAACATCATTCACTAAAAATTGAACAAACACACTCACATTATCTTGATAATTTAGTAAAACAATTCATTAGTCATTTTTGAAAATTAGGAATTATTCTCACGTAAAACAGGCACATGATTTGACCGGTATGACTCAATGTGTGTGTTCCAGTTTAAAATGAAATTTTAGTAAAAAAATGAAAGTTACATACTCAAAACTAAGAAAAAACATTCATATTATTTTCATATTTTAGGAAAATTATCCATAATTCATTTGAGTCATGTATGAATCAACATCACCTCAACATTATTCATGGTGGGACCGGTATGACTCCAAGTGCATCTTTTTATTTTAAAATTAATATTAATTTTACTAAAAAGGACAATTGGCATACTCAAAGTTGATAAAACAAATTTGGATTATTTTTATTCTTTAATAAAATTATCCATAAGTCGTTTTTGAAATTTAGTAATCTTCCATACCTCAATTAAATACATGATGTTCCCGGTATGACTCAAAGTGTCTATTATTAGTTTAAAATTGACATTTTAATACTAAAAAACTATAACTCTCTAAAAACTAATAAAACAAGATCAAATTGAATTTATAATTTAGTTAAATTATTCATAATTCATTTCTAACATGTTGGAATTAGTTTCACATCAAACCCACACATGATGTGAGTTATATGACTCAATGTGTGTGTTTCTAGTTTAAAATGACATTTTAGTAAAAAACACAAGTTGCATATTCAAAAGAAAGGAAGCACATTAATGTTGTTTTGATACTTTATAAAAAGTATCCATAATTTATTTAGGACATGTGGAAATCATCCACACCTCAATCCAACGCACGGTGTGATCATTATGACTCCAAGTGTGTCTTTTTATTTAAAAATTACATTAATTTTAGTAAAAATGACAACTGACATACTCAAAACTGAAAAAACACATATTTATTGTTTTTATACTTTAGTAAAATGATATATAATTCATTTTTAAAATATAATAATTGGCCCCACCTAAATCTAACACACGATGTGCCCAGTATGACTTAAAGTGTCTTTTATCAATTTAAAATTCACATTTTAGTTCAAAAAGTGTTACTCACTAAAAATCAAGAAAACACACTTAGATTGTATAGATAATTTATGAAAATGATTTATAATTCATTTTTTACATGTAGGAATATGTCTCAAGTAAAACCCACACATGTTGTGACTGGTAGACTCAAAGTGCGTGTTTCCAGTTTAAAATGAAATTTTAGTAAAAAACACAAGTGATGTACTCAAAACTGAGGAAATGCATTAGGATTATTTTGATATTTTAGAAAAACAATCCATAAGTCATTTGGGATGTGTAGGAATTATTCTCACCTCAATATTAATCATGGTGTGATCGGTATGACTCTAAGTGCATCTTTTCAATATATAAGTGTCGTTTTAGTTTAAACATGCATCACATCTCCAAAACCAAACAAACGAGCCAAAATTATTTTCTAATCATTCTATCTACTATTACTTAATTTATGTTTTTATAATTTTTATAATATACTTATTTAGTTAATTTTCATAGAGATAATTCTTGAATATAAATAATAAATGGTGTGAAGTGAAAGAATCAACTGCAACTCAATTTGATACATAGTGTTCCTGGTATGACTCAATGTTTAGTTTAAAATTAATACTTTTTTTTTAATTTATTTATTTATATTATTATTAACATAAGAATTTTTTTCTTATATAGGTGAATTATTTTGCTGGAGCATGGGTGGTTTGTTTTTTTATACAAGTACATTATTTTTCGCTATAATATTGTTTTTTCTTGTATTTGTGTTGAAAATTTTATTTCATTTAAATTATCTATTTGTATCTGATTTTTCTACTTTCTGGTGTTTTTTCTGGTGTTGCAGTGAGATCTAACTTCACACTACAGTATAACCCTTTATCAATGCTACTAAATGTGTTGATAAAGGATTCATTTATCAGTGCTTGTAGAAGCACTAATAAAAGTCACCTTTATCAATGCTAAATAAATGTGCTCATAAATGGTGTCTTTTATGAGTGCTTCTAAAAATACTGATAAAGCGGTGATTTATCAGTACTTTTTTAGTGTTGATAATGAACCCCTTTATCATAACTTTTCTAACACTGATAAAAAGCCTAGAGATTTTGACCATGTTGTGATAGTCAGTTCCTTTTTAGCACTCATAATGTCATATTCTTGCGTTGTTGAAGGCATATTTTGTAGTAGTATTAGTCTATCCTATTGAACCTGATGCCACCATTTTCTTATAATTACAATATACTTCACCAATTTATGATCTTAATGGATGATGCTCTATCAAGTCAAATCCACTAGCTGTTTCCAAACAACAGCACCACCTCAACATTTGATTACTAGTGATAGTGCAGTCTAACTATTTACTCTTATGTATCCTCCTAGAAACACACTAATTTATTCATACATATTCATCAGAGTTACTCTTATTCAATTCATATCTTCATCTACACTTCCATCATCTGAATCTATTATTCATCTAACACTAATGCATGCTCAAGCTTCCAACACTTCTTCATGTTTCTTTTTTGTACTTCCTTGTTTCTACTATAATGTTCATCTAGTTTTGAAACATATACTCCAAAAATAATCCTTCAAGAAGATATAATTACTTTGTCTAAAAAAATTTATCGCAGCTTCAAGCTACCAATGTACAACTTAAGAATTGTTTTCTCAACTTCACCAAAAATACCTTTTCATCACTTAAGCATTACATATTTCCATTATTATTCATTCTATAGAAATAGTTAATGAGTTTCCTTTCTTCTCTTCCAAATAACCCAAGTCCCACTGAGGCATAACTTTCCCTTAGACTTTTTTGAACTATAACCGTTCTTAGTATATTTGTTGGAATATAACTTCCTTAAATCTCTAAAACTCCAACACCCCTTATTTCATAAGCTTTCATATGAAGTGTTACTTGAACTAAATGTGTTTTGATCTAGAGTGAAACATCATATTCTTCACAATATGAATCACACTCCTATTATAACATAGCTAAATTTTGTTCCCCTATATCCTTATGAGTTCCCACAAAAAACCCTTAAACCATATCCTCAACTTCCCTACTTCTATTGTATAAATTTACTCTACCTCTAGGATTGATAGTGAAACTATTGATTAGAATCTTGAAATACAACTTATATGGAAGTTCCAACATAGGTAAAAACAAAGCTAGTCCTACTTATTTAAGTGTTTTAATCTTCTCTTGAGTTTTCATCAACATACCCTTACAGTATATTGTCAAATATGAAACAAAAACTAGTTCTTTTGAACCTTTAAGATACTAAAGTAACCAATTTACCACTTCATAGTGTTCTTTTTCCAAATATTCGACGAATCTAATAACAACTACCACCTCTTGAGCAATGTATAACCATTTACAAATCATTTCATATATAAAATTTCCAACCATTGGTGCATAAGGATCTTTTTTCATGTACTTAGCTTCATCTTATGTTCATAATTCCTTCTATTTGGGTAATTTTCAGTGTAGAACAAATGGGATAGAGATGATTTTGGGTCCAATCACTCCAAAACTTTACATTATCTTTTGGATGTACTCTAACTATGGCGACATCAATGTATTGTACTTCTAGTCCCTTCATATCCAAAACCCCAATATGTTTTTTAGCTTCCCTAAGATCCTTCATCTCGATCCTTCTATATAACTTCACCCTCACCTCTTCAATTGGTTTCTTGTATGGACCCACCCAGAGAATGTCACTCACAAACAAGAGAAGTATGATGAAACTCTCTTCATCAAACACTTTTTGGTAGTAGAAATGATCTTAATTTCCAAAGATGAACATATGGTTTTCTATAATTGAATAAAACTTCTCATTCCACTACTTGGGTACTTATTTCATCCCATATAGGCTTCACTTAGGTTTTCACACTATGTTACATCAGGATTATTTGAATATTTCTAATTTCTCCATATATATTCTATTTACTGAACCTTTTTTAGGGAAATAAATCTTCATATCTAATTATTCAATATATATTCTCTCTTCCACAACCATTTCAATCATTTTTTGTATTTTCGTGTATTTAATATCCGTAGATAATATTTAATAGAAATTCAGTCCTTTTGTTAAAAACATATCACAACTAACCTTTCTTGATACTTCTTTCTACCATATACTCCTTCCTTCATCCGGTTGACCAAGATTTTCTAAAGTACCTTATTTCCATATAGAATTTTTGAAATCTCCCATGTTATAGAAGCATTAAATAATCTATTCATTTATAACTAACTCCCATAGTTTTTCATTTTTAGGACTTTTCACATCCTTTAGGATTTTTGGTTTTACAACATTCATGAGATGAAAATAATGTAAGTCAGATCCAAACCATTGAAGTGGTATTCTGAATTTAGTAGTCTACCTTAACTACTAAGGTTGTACTCCTTCCAGAACAACATATTTCTGAACACTTCCCCAAGATTTAATCACCCTTGAGATTTTTGGTATGTATAGACTTGGTTGAACCTCCAGAATCTAACCTCCATCTAAAACTCCACCTTCCAAACTATTAGGTTATTCCAAAGTTTGAGTGCTTCCTAAACTAACCAAACATTTTGGACTTCCATTCAGATCAACCTAAGTATGATATACTAATTCTTTATTATCTATTACATATTTCACCAGGTTTTAATCCAACCATATGATACCTTTATTGGAGTAAACATTTTAGATTCTGATGAACTTTCATAGATCCTTATCCCATGGCCAAAATTCAAATTAATTATTGGTATAACCAAAAAAGAAACATACTCAAGACTTTAATTCTTATTTTTATATTTCCCTAGAATATAAATGGACATAGGCAACACATAAAATACTTTGAGGTAGGATACATAGACTTTACTTCTATTCTGAAAACTCTTTTAGAATTTGTTTCCCTAGTGGTTTAGAAGGAATTATATTTATGAAAAATGTCACACAATTCACAGATTATACCCAAAACTATTTGGGAAACCCTAAATTAATTTTCATTCTTCACAGTCACCCACATAGTTCCTTATTTATCTACTCTAACACTATTTTTTTTCAAATTTCTAGGCACTGTGTTCTCACAGTTAATTCCTTTCTTCTAGAAAAATTATCGGAACTCTCTTCTTACATACTCACCACCATTATCAGACATCAAACACTTAATCTTTCAACCATCCTCCCTTTCCACCATGGCTCTCCATCAACCAAAATTTTTTAATACTTAAAACTTGTGATTGAGAAAGAATAATCACACCTTTTGTGTTGCATCATTGATAAAGGTAAGATAATACAATGACCCACTTTGTGATAGAACCAAAACTAGCCCCCATACATCTATATTCACTAGCTCCAACTTCTTATTCTTTTTTGTTCTTCTAACCATATTGAAAGAAACCTATTATTGTTTCCTAGGGATTCACTCTTTACATGTTATATACTCCACATGATTAAATTTAGAATTCCATTTATCATCTGTACTTTCATCATTTTCTCACCCAATTAGCCTAGATGAACATGTTACCACTTCAACATTTAAGAATGTGTTGTTTCAAAAAGTTTTATGTCCAATGAACTTCAGGTGAGATAAAAAATTATTCCTTTCACTCCTTTGGTCACCACAATGGAATCACGTGTTATCTTCCACACTTCTTCTATAAAACGTATACAGTAACCCACATTATCCAAATAACCAACCAAGATCAAATTTTTCCTTAACCCCTATACGTATTACAACCCTTTAAAAGTTAGAAAATATTTTCTCCTTGTTTATAGGTTCACACCACCTTTTATTAATATCTCTAGAGTTTCATCATTTGTAAGATATATGTTTCCTAATCTTTTGGAAACATAATTCCACATACTCCCTGTCAAGAATTTTGAGTGAAATGAAGCCCTAAAATCAATGATCTGTTATTGATAATTATTATTATAAATAAATAAGTAATTAATATAATTAATAATGAATAATATGATTAATGATTAATGATTTAATGGATATAATTAGTAATTAATAATTAATTAATTAATTAATATAACTAATAACTAAGAATATATTTTAAATAATTAATAATTAACTTTATAATTAATAATTAATATAATTATTTATTGTTAATAATATTTAATAATTTATTTAATATAATATCAATTAATATTATAATTAATAATTAATGAATTAAAATTAATAATATAAATAATAATCATTTTTAATTAAACATGTAGTATTGAAAAATAAATAACTGAATATTTTTGTGGATTTGGTGACTATCTCCCTTGTAATTGAGCATTTTTAAATCCTACAGTAAATAAATTTTGAAAAATATATGACAGAATATTTGTTGAAATAAACATAAAGTATTTATTTTCACTTAACATTCCAAAAAAATTATCTTTTTATTAATTTAATGACCAAGATTAATTCACCCATGAAAATGGAGATGACTAGTAATAATCGTTAAGCCATATTTATTATATTTTTTTATTTAGTGTATGATCCTTCTATATAATTTAGAAGGTTTTTTTAATAATTTTTCGAAAAAAAAATAAAAATTTACTTTTTTAAAATAATACTAAAAGGCGTCGACCATCTTAATGCCTTTTTCACAAATCAATGACATGGAAAAGTCATTACCACCCAAAATGCCTTTCTCATTTTATTAGGTGAAAGACATTAAGGTCAAAAACATCTTTCACCCCCACTCCCTTCACATGAATTTGCCTCCCTCTCTCTAGAACTCATCTAATTTTGGTCCTTATATCTATGAAATTGTAACGGTTTATTGGTTCCTTGCTTGCAACTATTTGGGGCCTTAAAGGTATTTTTTCTAATTTATTTTTTTAATATATATTTAGTTGTTTCATTTTTAGTTTGTTTAAATAATTTTATTTACATAGTTGTTTAGTTAATCATATGTAATTTGGAAATAATAGTTAATATTATTAGTAAATTATTATTATTTAATTATGATTATTTAGTAATTAATTTACAATTAGGCTTAGTAATTGAATAATTACTATGAAATGATTATTATTTAGTATCACTTATTAGCTTATAATTAAATAGTAAACAATAATTATTAATTAATAAACAATTAATGAAGATTATTATGAACTTAAAATTAACTAATAATTTGTCACTTAGTAATTTTTAATTAATATTAATTAGGTAATGATTAAATATTGGTTAAAAACCGATTAACTATTAATTAACTAATATTTAACTATTAAATCACTATTAATTGATGAATGATTAACGTATAATTATCAAATGATTGAAAAATGATTAACTTAGGATTAAATAATGATTAACTAATGATTAACCAAATATCAAATAATGATTTACTATTTATTTACAAGTAATGTACCAATGATTGAGTAATTATTAACTGATAATTAACTAATGATTAATTAATAATTAACTACTAATTATCTATTAATTAACTATTGGGTAACTATAAATTAACTACTTAATAACTATTAATTAATGAATGATAAATGAATGATTATCTAATTATTAAGTAATTATTAATTAATGATTAACTAAATATTGAGTTTGGATTAAATAATGATTAACTAAGAATTAACTTATGATCAAATAACAATTAACTATTGATTAACTATTGATTAACTAATAATTAACTACTGATTAACTATTAATTAATTATTAATTAACTATTAAGTAACTTATAATTAATAATTAACTTGCTTTTAAGTAACAACTTAATAACTATTAATTAACAAATGATTAGCGAATGATTAAAGAATTATTAACGAATTATTAACTAATGTTTAACTAATGATCAATTAATGATTAACCAGTTATTTAATAAGGATTATCTTAGCATTAACTTAAGATAAAATAATGATTAACTGATGATTAACTAATAATTAACTAATAATTAACTAGTAAATAACTATTAATTAATATTAATCAACTAGTAACTGCTTAATAACTATTAATTAATGATTAATTAATTAATGATTAAAAAATTATTAATTAATTATTAACTGATGATTAATTAATGATAAAACAAATTATTAAAAAAAATTAACTAATGATTAAGTAATGTTTAACTAATGATTGACTAAGGATTAACTTATAATTACCAGAAAGGTTTGGGGTCAAGCCCCTTTATTAAAAGAAAAGAAAAAGGACAGTAAAACCTTTTGGAATGGGTAAGGTAAAACCCATAACAAGCCCGCAGGCCTAGTGGGACAAATCCCAATCAGAGACACCACCCAAAACATAAGAGCCCAATGGGAAAGCCCATGACAAGTGACCAACGACACCATAAGAGGAAAAACACAACCCGAAGGCAAAACCAGAAGACCCAGCAGACCAAGTCCAAGCTGTCACTACGGAGACACGGCCACCCGAACCCACACGGGTGCCGGAACCAAACCATCAACCCTAGGTCGACGCTCAACACATCACCACACCTAATCCACAGGCGTGACTGACCGCCGCGACGTGCCTCCGGACCCGCACGAACGACCGCCGGTAGAGCCCGCCGCCCGCAACGGATCCTGTCAACGACGAGGCTCACGGATCTAGCCAGATCTGTAGATCGTGACCAGAACGGAGCCACCGACCGCTGCTGAACCCCATCATGCCTCCGACACCGTGTTGTCGCGAGACCTAAGTTTGCCATCCGAACTGCCGCTGTCCAACCAGATCTGGTTTGAAACCAGATCTAAAACAGATCTATAATCGCCGCCTTCCTACCAGCCTTTGCCGAAGTGAACCCACTGCTTCCGACCTCAAACATGAGCAGGCCTGCAAAGGACCGCAGAACCGACGGAAACCCGAAAAAAGTGACCCTCCCCCCTCCGCGCCACTCCGAGGCCGAAGATGAGCCTTCCCTCCGACGCCAAGCCAAGATCGAAGACGCCTTCGCCGCTGGAACACCTTTTCCAACCCAAAACTGAAGCCACGCCCGCTGGAGCCTTTGTCCGCCGAGCATCGCCGGATTCCGCCGCGCCTGAACTGACGAAGTGAGAGGCCTGAAGCCGCGCCCGCCGAAATGAGATTCCCACACCTGCCAAATGCCTCCACCCGACCAGATCCAAAACAGGACCGCCGACTACCGAGCAAGACAGGGCAAAGAAGACGACACCTTGCCTCAGCAGACAATGCCAGAAAATGCCACAGCGGACCGAGCCGACGCTGAGATGGAGGACTCAGACGCCCCGCCGTCCGAGTTCCGCCGGAGGAGGGGAGGGAACAACTCCAGAAGCTGAAACCCTAGCCCCGATAGAGAGAGAAAACGCAGCCACTCAGAGGCCTTCTTACTCTCCTATAATATTCACTCATTAACTTATAATTAAATAATGATTAGTTAATAATTAACTAAGGATAAGATTTGCAATAACTTAAGATAAAATAATGACTAACCAATTATTAACAAATGCTGAACTAATGATTAACTGATGATTAACTAATAATAAACTGTTAAGTAACTATTAATTAACCATTAAGTAACTACTTGATAACTACTAATTAATGAATGATTAATGAATAATAAACAAATAATTAACGAATGGTTAAATAATGATTAAATAATTATTAAATAGTGATTAGGTAATGATTAACTAATGATTAACTAAGGATTGACTTAGGATTAAATAATGAACAACTAATGATTAACTAAGGATTAAATTAGCATTAACTTAGGATCAAATGATGATAAACTAATGGTTAATTAATGATTAACTAATGAATAAATAATAAAAATTTGGTAAAGTGAAGATTATATGGTTATCTGATTAATGAGGTCTATTTATACATACTAAAAGTGGATATAGGCTCTAGAATAGTTTTACATAGGGTAATAACCCCAAAAAGGTGGATTAGGTATTAACTTGATCATCACCTAGGGCACGATGAAGAGGCATAACTCTACACCTGGTTTGAAACTCCCAATAGATCTTCTTTAGATGATTCAAATTATATTTAATTAACATATTTAGATACATTTTTGAATATTAAAATTTGGACTACGAAACATTAGTAAAATCATTGAAGTTATAATAAAACATTTTAAAATTTTGGTAAAGTAAAGATTTTGTGGTCATTAAAGCAATAGGATCTCTATCTAGATACTAAAAGTGGATGCAGGCTCTAGAACAGTTGTACTGAGGGGTAATAGCCCTGAAAAGGGAAGATTGAGTATTAAATTGATCATCACCTGGTGCACAACCAAGAGGTATAAATGAACATGTGGTTTGACACTCTGGGAGGATCCTCTTTAAATGATTCACAATCTCTTTATAAACTATTGAAATATTAATTATATTTGTATACCATAAAATAAAATTATACAATTATTTCACGGTCTACCCTATATGATTATTCCACATTGGGAACATTATTTAAATTATTGGAATCATGATCAGAGCCTAATTTTCACCAAGAAAATCATGTCTGCATGTCTCTACTATAGTGGGGAATTTATTCAAACTGATCGAGGTGGTTTATATAATACACAATCCACATGAATGGTTAGGAAAATTTTTTATGTTACCATAAGATAAATTTAGGAAAGAGTTCATTATTAGTTAAATTTGATACCTGATCAGGAGATCTATTCTATTATCTATTTACATTTGCAAATCCAGAACATGCTATTACATCAAGCTTATTCTTTGGCTAATGATGAGAACTAGTTACAGGTAGCAACATTATTTAACCAATGGTTTGATAGTGTCTTGATGGAGTTATATGTGAAGGTTTAACCTATCCAGCAACAACCTGCTATTTTATGACAACAGAGGTATAAAGGAGTCATCAAAAAAGGTCCCCCCTAGCCCCTATTATTGTTGGTTTCAAAGCTTGAAAAGGATGTGTCGTGTGATGCTCCGCATGGATGATGATATAATCACGCATCTTTATTGTTTCTTGATGATAATATGATTTATTATACTTAATTGATTATTATTTATCACTTTCTATATTGTACGTTCCATGAGGAGTCAGGCACACCAATTCTTCAGGACACCAAGACACAATTTGGGTGTATATCGTCTCATGTTGGATAGTCTACTATCCATTGATGTAAGCAAATACATTCTTCCATTGAATAATAAATTTCATAATATTATCTTTTTTGGAAATTAGTAACAAAATATTTTAAAAAATGTCACATGTCATTTCTGATTTCAGGGCTACCATGTTGGTGTATATTAGTCTAGATTTCTACATACTGTATTATTGGGCTTGACGATGCCACAGTTGTAGTGTCTCTCATACACTTTCATATTGTTGAGTGACACTAACCTGATAGAGTCATGCATCAGTTTGGATTTCTTCAGTGTATTCCAATTCCACCAATACATCCAACAATGCTTTATTTTTTGGAGCTTATGGGGAGGCAGAATGTCAACTGGTGATGACAAAATGCACATTATCTCGACATTTGGGACAAGATTTCATTATTTCATATTGAGTGCATGTGTATGATGTGATTCTATCAATCACAGTAGCTTGAGTATGAGTCATAGTCTAGACTTCCGTCTATACTGCATCTTACACCATGCAGCAAAGGGTTTCGGGATCTGGTAAGTCAATAACTTAACATTATTTTGTTTGTTTTACATTTTTTTAATTAAATTTTAATCTTTTTACAACATACTCAACTACAACATATTATCTACATGTCTGATCCAGAAAAAGGTGTGAAATTTAGTTCCACAGTGTATCATGATACAACTTCGGACTTGATGCATTGTATCGTGTTCACAATAGTATCTTCAATCATCCACCTTAGGGAGATGATGTTCCTACTCAAGGATAAGAGATTCCTGCTGAAAAACCTCCTCCAACATCTGTTGATGTTGACGAGATGTGAAGACGATGATATAGACCACGTCGAGTTACATGTAAGGCCTCACATGTTCCAAAGGAAGTGGCAAAAACTCTAGAAGATGATTCTCGATCGATTATGGATGTGCACCATCAATCAAGAGATCTATTTTTATTTTCATTATATCCATTGTTTTCATTGGGTATAGCTGATATGAGCTTGTATCTGGAGTCATTTCTCATGCCTCCATTTTTTCTAACGAAGCCTTCATAGACCTTATGGTTCCCTCATTAGATGGTTGGTCCTTCCGCTTATATAGTGAGATAAAGATCACGTGCACATATCAACATCCAGACAACACCTCCTCCCGATGATTCATAGATAGAATAGAAGATAGTCGAAATTACTCCACCAAAGGAAGATCCTCCTTCAGCTCATCACAGTCCTCCACAACACAAAGATCGACGATATCGATATGGGTGCCTCATTCGCACAACATATTGTGGGACAAGACCTTATCCTAAGAATTGATTATACTCATTGATTTATATGTTTTCTATTCACTTAAATGATTTAAAACAATAGTATTTCATATCATCTATATTATTTTCTATCTATTATATTGATGATTTTTTCATATATTTTTTATATGTTTGTCCCATGTTTTAAATTTTATCTAAATCATACTTATAGTTTAAATTTTATAAGCTTTCAAATTATATTACTTGAAGCATATAAAAACTTATTAAATTTAAAGTTGGTAACTTTAAAAGCTTATAAAATATAAATTATAAATATAATCTAAATAAAACCTAAAACACAACATTAACATATAAAAAATGGTTGAAAATAATAATATTTTCATCAATATAATAAACCAAAATTAATTTAAAAGATACAAACATTATTTATTAAAAATGTAATGTTCACACATTAAAAAAATATTCACATAAAAGATAGTATAACTAAAATCTAAATGAAATTTATAACATTACCTAAACAAATAAAAAATAATTGAAAATAAAAGGAATGTCAAAAAAATATAAATACAAAAGTTATGTTTTTAAATAAAAATATTTTGTGTCATTGAAGTTATTTTTCATTAATTTTTTTTAGAAAAAATATTTTATTTTCATTTATTTTGTATATGTTTAGTCGGTTTGTCAAAATTCATTTTGATTATATTTATATCCTATAATTTATAATCTTTCAAATTCAATTGCATTTGTTTAAAAACAGAACAGTTACACTTAGAAAAATTATGGACATAATTCTTATTAAGTATTATATTATTAATTATATTATTATGAAGTATTATTAATTATATTATTATTATTTAATTTTATTAATTACATTATTAATAAATATTAATTATATTATTAAATATTATAGTAATTACAATAATAAATGTGAATAATGATGTGAATAATATAATTATTAATATAAAAAATAAAGTTGTTAATAATATAATTAAAAATAAATATCAATTAAATTCGAAAAAAATATAAAATATAATTATTATTATTAATGTTATTATCAACAATTTATTATAAAATTAATAATAATTTATAAAAATCATAATTGTAATGTTTATTTGTATGAGCATGTGTGTGTGTATATATATATAAAAAACAACCCAAAATAAAAAAAATAAAAAAAATGTAAATATGAAAACATATTACAATTGGTCAGGGAAGGGAAACAACAAAGCTACAAAGAAAAATGAAAACACACACATGTAAGAAGTTGTGGAGACTCGAACCCGATACCTCCTCAACACCCCAAAGGGTTCCTTACCACAAGACAAGGCCCTGGGGGGAAAATATGCTAACATATATATACATATGTATATTGGTTTGGGAAATTGTTTTTAGTATTTACTGCATTTGCCCAAAGTTTATGAGAATGAGTGAAGGGACATCACGTCTTTGGACCTCAACCTGTCAAAAAAGGCCAAAGGCATGAATACCATTAACAAATTTCAGTATTATTTTTGAAAAAACATTAAACTTACTCTTATTTGCAATTTTTTTATAGAAGTCATAAAAACCCCCCATTCATCTATGGTGTGCATCATTTTGGTAAAAAAATTAATAATATAACATCATTTTTAAACATCACTCCCACACCACACCACCACTGATGTCGGCACCCTCTGCCACCATCCCCCCTCCCCACATGTGATCCACCCCACACAACATTTCTCTACGCTGGGGGACCTCTCATCCACCTGCATCACCCTTTCTCCTCCGGCCTCTATTTCTTCTCTGACTTGGAAAAATGGTCCCAGGAAGGTTAACCCCTGAAACCTCTCCCTAACCATGTGAGCTTCATTAATTTTCTCCGAATCAATGCATTTTTAATCAATATAAAAGGTAGCTATACTCTTTGCCTATCAATTGGTAGCGTGGATTTAAAGTTGGTTGATGAATTCCCTAAGGTTTTTTTGTAAACCAAATTCGATGATTTTTTTTGCGCCAATTGCAAGGTTAACTATGTTTTTAGTATATATTTTGTTAAAAAATAATGATTTGGGTATAAAAAAATTAATCATTGTTAATTTTATGTCGATTAAGTCTTGGAACATAAATCAAGAGAGATCCCAACTGGTTTTGGTAGAATCCCATGAATGGGTTGGGGCCTTGGTTGATTTATGATTTTTATGAAGATCTTACCATGAACATTAATTTCAATTTCATTCTGTCAATGCTTCTATCAACTTAGAGAAGTTATCCAAGGACTATAATACAGGTCTATGCAAGTAAGTGAGAAGTTCCCACCATGTTTTGTAGAAAAAAATCCATCAATGGAGAATAGGGATGCTATGGAGGAACCTGTTGGAAAATACAGTAAAGCAAAAAACGTACAAATAATTGAAAAACAAATATGCAGAAAAAATAAAATCTTTCCCCCCAAATAAAACGGATGCACAACGACCCGAAATTAAATGTGCAGAAAATAAAGTTGACACTGAAAATTTTTACATGGAAAACCCGAAAGGGAAAAACCATGGGACCTGGTCTAGAAATAGAGATCCACTAAAATCAAGAGGTACATAGTAGATACTCCCAAAAATGGAATGGATCTCAAAAGTAATACTCAATAATAAATTTTTGGATCAAAAGGTGGAGAGCAAGAAAGATGATATTCGAAGAAAGGTGATCACCAAATGGGATTTTCTCTCGGTGTTGTTGCTACTGGTTATGTTGAAATGCCTTGCCTCTACCTACTTATATAATAAAAAGAATCAGCGTCAAACAATGTCTCCATGTCAAAAGAGTGCCACCGCGTGAATTAATTCATGTGGTCTTGGCCCGCATTAAAAGCACCCCATTAAAATATAAACCACATGGGAACCATTTGAGGAGGCATTACGCAGTGCACCAACCAGGAAGGCGCCCAAAAAACTCCCCCTCCGACTCAAGTGGGGATCACCGCCAACCCTAAAATCAGCTGAAAAGTCTCAAATTTTCCTCTGGGTAAACTCTTGGTCTACATGTCTGACCCGTTGTCATCAGTGTGGATCTTCTCAAGCTCTAACTATCTTGAATCAAGGGTGTTGTAGATCCAATGATATCGAGCATCGATATGTTTCGACCTGCCATGAAAAGTGGAATTATTTCCCAAAAAAATAGCACTCTGACTATCAAAAAATAAAACATACATGTCCTGATTTAAATTAAGCTCTAGAATAAAAGTTTTCATCCACAATAATGCTTTTCACACCTCTGTATATGCAATAAAATCTAACTATGTGGTAGATAAAGCAACACATCTCTACAATCTACACTGCCAAGATACAGCTCCTCCTACAAAAGTGATCAAATATCCTGAAGTAGACTTCCTTGAATCGATATTTCCTTCCATATCTAAATCTGCAAAGCCACAAATCATAGGTTCCCCCTTTCCAAAACACAATCTCATATCAGAAGTACCACAAAAATAACAAAAAAATGTACTTCACTTATCTCCAATGCTCTCTACCTATATTTGATAGAAAATTACTGACCACACTAAATTCATGAGCTATATCAGGTCTAGTACATACCATTTCATACATTAAACAGCCAATGACAGATGAATAAGGTATGTGACGTATCTCCTCTCTCTCTTTATCAATAGAAGGTGACTGACTGGTGTTGAGCTTAAAATGTAAAGCAAGAGGAGTACTAACTACTTTATCTCTATCCATAGAAAATCTCTGAATAACTTTCTCAATGTATCTCTCCTAAGATAACCACAATTTCTTGGCCTTCTTATCACAGGAGATCATCATGCCAAGAATCTGTCATGCTAGCCCCAAGTCTTTCATTGCAAAATATTGAAAAAGATCTTTCTTCAATATGTCAATTCTAGAAGTATCATGGCCAACAATGAGCATATCATCAATATAAAGCAACAGTATAATAAAATAATCATCAGTAAATCTCTGAATAAATACACAATGATCAGAAGATGTATTCCTGAAACCCTAATGAGAAATGACAGATTCAAACTTCTTATAACACTGCCTCGGAGCTTGGTTCAAACCATAAAAACTCTTCTTCAACCTTCAGACATGATTTTCTTTACCTATTTCAACAAAACCTTCTGGTTTCTCCATATAAATCTCTTCCACTAAATCTGCATGGACGAAATCTATCTTCACGTCCATCTTCTCAATCTGCAGATCTAAACTAGTATCCAAACCAAGAACAACCTGAATGGAATACATTTTGACAACAGGTGAGAAAATATCATCAAAATAAATACCTTTCTTCTGACGAAAGACTTTGACAACTAAACTTTCCTTATATCACATAATAGAACTGGATTATTCATTTTTAATCCGATAAATCCACCGATTTTGCAAATCTCTCTTCCCTTTCGGTAACTTCACCAGCTCAAAAGTGTGGTTGTCATGAAATTATGGCATCTAGTCATCCATTGCTTCAACCCATCTGTCCTTATGTTCACCCTCTATTACCTCATAAAATGATTCTGGTTCTCCCCCTTCAGTGAGGAGAACATACTCATCTGGTGAATATCGAGTAGAAACGGTGCGATGCCGAGATGACCTCTGGAGTAGAACTGTGGTTTCATTATTATGCCCTAGAACCATATCATCAAAAACAAAAGGTGCAACGAAAACCGCAAATCCAACCTGTTCACCTTGATCATCATTATGTACATCAACATGATCATCAGAATCAATAATATGAGGTAAATTTGTATCTTAACCTGGCTCAAGACTGACAAGACCATCAGAATTTGGAGAAGAATCTTTTTATCCCTGATCAATGTCTACAATAGTCTGATCCTCCTTAAACATTGCATCGCAACTTCTGATAAGTTTCATCAAAATGGGATCATAGAACTGGTACCCAAACTAATCATTTCCATATCCAATAAAAATACACTGGCGTGTCTTACCATCCATCTTGGATCTCTCATCTCCAGGAACATGAACAAAATCCTTGCAACTAAAAACACGCAAGTGATCATACCTGATCTCTTTTCCATACCAAAATTTTTTGGGAGTGTTTATCTACAAAGAAACTGCAGGTGAAAAATTGATAACATAAGCAGCAGTAAGTAAAACCTTTCCCCAAAAATGTCCAGGCAACTTTGCTTCTGAAAGAAAACAACGAACTCTTTCCAGCAAAGTCTTGTTCATCCTCTCAGCTACACTATTTAGCTAAGGTGTCTAGGGTGGCATCTTCTGATGCCAAATACCTTACTTCCTACAATACTGATCAAAAGGACCACAATACTCTCCTCCATTGTCAGCAGGAATACATTTCAATTTCTTGCCCGATTCCCTCTTAGCAGAAACATGAAATTGCTTAAAAACACTAAGAACCTGACTTTTGGCATTCAAAACATAAACCCATAGATTTATTGAGTAGTCATTAATAAATGTAACAAAATAAATACCTCAACTAAAGGTCTTAGATTTCAAAGGACCACAAACATCAGAATGTACCAATTCAATTACCTGTGACTTCTTGTGTAGAGGATGATTGTTTAAACTCACTTTGCTCTATTTTCCAACCATACAATTATCACATGTGTCCAATTTGACACTCTTAAAAACTGGAATAATATTTATCTTGTCCAAATAACCAAGACCTTTATCACTGATGTGACTGATCCTCTTATGTCACAACTTGAACGAAACATTGCACTCAACAGCGCAAGCAGTATCATAAGAAATAGAAGCTCTAGTCCAGTACAAACCTGATTTCTTCTTCCCTCAAGCCACAATCTAAGAGCCCTTGGAAATATTCCATTTTCAATCACCAAAAGTGCTGATAAACCCTTCATCATCAAGAATGCTAGTATAAATAAGATTCAAACGAACCTCGGGTGCATGTCGAACATTCTTCAAAATCAACTTACTTCATGTACTAGTCTCTAAACAAACAGTCTTGATGCCTACAACGCCAGCATGACCATCATTTACCATCTTCAAAATCCCAAAATTACCTGGGTTGTAAGATGTAAAGAACACCTTCTTTGATGACACGTGAAAATAGGAACCATTGTCAACAACTGAATAAGAATCATCATAAGCAATGTTAATAGAGTCATAAACAATAACAAGATCACCCCTGTAGCGGTGACAACAAGATCATCTTCATAACCATTTTTCTTCTGTGGATTTTCCTTTATTATATACTCTCTCTTCAGCTGATAACAAAACTTCTTAACATGCCCCTTCATACCACAATGATGACATTCCAAATCTCTCTGCTTTGGTCTGGATTTTCTTCTGCCTCTACTCTTACCTCGACTGCTCTGCCTCCAATCCTGGATTCTCCCACTGTTCTCTATGACTAAAAGCTCTGAAGAATATTTCTTATGAGTGTGTCTCCTGAATTATTCATTTAAAATAGCATTCCTGACAAAAATAAATGTCACAACACCATTAAGAGAAAAACCGGTTAGAGTAACACCTAAATTCTCCCATGAATCGGGTAAATTGTTAAGCAGCAAATGAGCTAAAACCTCATCTTTAAAATTGATACCCATTTCAAAAAACTGATCAAAACAACCTTGATATTCACTTAAATAATCAGAAATAGACGTACCTTCTCTGTACCTCAAGTTCATCATTTTCTTGAGAAGAAACATTTTATTGTTTCCCGTATTGGAAGCGTAGGTCATCTCAAGATTTTCCCACAATGTTCTAGCATGAGATATGTTGACAATGTGGTTCATCACGTTGTATTCGAACCATTGGTGAATGAATCCACAAAAAATCTCATTCTCAAATTCCCATTCTTCATCTGACATCATCTCTGGCTTCTAGGTACTAAACACTGGAATATGAATTCGCTTGAAAAAAAGCATATCCTTCATTTTAAGTCGCCACATATGGTAGTTGGTACCATTCAGCAAAATAATCCAACTGTAATTGGCCTCCATAATAAATTTGAAAAAAAGAACCAAACCCTCTAATACCAGATGTTGGAAAATACGGGAAAGTGACGAATGCGCATACAATTGAAAAGAGAATGCGCAGCAGAAATAAAATCTTCCCCCCAAATAAAACGGATGTGCAACGACCCAAAATTAAATGTGCAGAAAATAAAGTTGACACCAGAAATTTTTACGTGGAAAACCCGAAAGGGAAAAACCATGGTACCTAGTTTAGAAAGAGAGATCAACTAAAATCAAGAGGTACATGGTAGACACTCCCTAAAATGGAAGCAATCACAAAAGTATTACTCAAGAATAAAAGTGTGGATCAAAAGGTGGAGAGAAAGAAAGATGATCGTCGAAGAAAGGCGATCACCAAATGGAATTTTCTCTCAGTGTTATTGTTGCTGGTGATGTTGAAATTCCTTGCCTTTACCTCCTTATATAAGAAAAAGAATCAGCGTCAAATAATTTCGTCATGTCAAAAGAGTGTCACTGCGTGCATTAATTCATGCGGTCTTGGCCCACATTAAAAACACCCCATTAAAATAGAAACCACATTGGCACCATTTGAGGAGGTGTTACGCGGTGCGCCAACCAAGAAGGTGCCCAACAGAATAAATCCCAACGGATGATCCGTCAATGAGTGAATATGATCAACTGCTTCAACCATACTTTTTTCTCCCTTTATTGTCTTCCAATGTCCATAACCAGCAATAAACTTCAATAATTGAACCCCAAGGGGAAACCTTTTCCCTGGTGCAACTAATGGTGCAAGGCAGGGGCAACATTACTCTAGAAGGAACATCAGAGGTAGATTCCCTGAGCGAATTGAATCGGGGGTATGTCTCCCCTTCCAATAGTGGCTTCGAGATGGACCTAGAAGCCTAGGATGCCTTTCATGTCTCACGTTGTCTCGCTTCGAGAGACATCTGGAGGCGATTTTCATATCCGCATCTTAAATACTTTCCCTCATGACTTCACATAATTCAGTTCATGTTTGCCTTTTGGGGGTACAGTGGATTTTAATACCATGCAATCTTCCATTCCATAAAGGAGACTATCGATCACCGACAGTAAGATAAAAGGTTGTGATTGGTTAAGGCGGAACTACATTTTCAATTTGACAACCTTAGTGTTGCAGGGTGCACCCCTATACAAGAGACAATCCCCACATAATATCCCGAATCTATTTGGGTGTTTTGGTTTATTAAAATCTGAAATAAAAAACTAATTTTATATTCAATTTTTTACATGAAAATTGATAAACAGAAAATATGTCTTCATTGAAACTTCCCAATCAAAGAGGAATATTCAAATGAATCGACAATAGTGAAAAAAACACTGGAAGTGGAAATTAAAATATTCAAGCTTGAATTATTTTTCGTTAAATAGAACATAAAATATGTTCAACACTGATTTAATAGAACCAGAAAGAATGAGAGAATTAAGGAAGTAGCAGCAATGATAAAACCGAGCCAAACCAAGTCTCAAATAGCTTCTATAATTAACACAATAAGCAATGAGGTTCAGCGATTACAGTTCGAATTAAATGAGGAAAAATAAATCAGTAAAAGGGACACCAAGGATTTACGTGCTTCGTCCATATGCCTACGTGGACGGGGTAGGATCATCATGGTTTTTCACTATGCAAAAACAAAGGACATGTTACCATTGTAGAGAAAACCAAGGACTATACAACATCCCTAACACGATCTATATAGGAGGATAAAAAATCGAAAGAACCAAAAAAACACTTACAATGTCGTGTTCTTATTACCAAGGGAACTTAGATATGCCACGAATGATTCTGTCGAAGATCCAAACCCTCCAAGATCGCACGGTACCATCTCAAAATGTAACCCTTTCAAGTCTCTCTCGGGTAGAAGCAGAACATTGAAGACCCCTCTCATAGGATGAATCCCCTGCACACAGCGTCTCCTCCAACCAGCCAAGAACCAAGTCGTTGGGCTCTTGTTTCCTGCTTCTCTCAAGTTGAACAAGCAGCAACTGTGATAAAGCCAAAGGATCAACAGACCGGAAAATATCCAGTGAATCAGGACGCCTAGCGAGGCAAGATATGGCAGGGAGAAAAAAATTGATTCAATGAAATCCCCTCATCCTTAAAACCCTCATTGATTAAGAAATCCTGCAAGATGAATCTAAGTCCCATCACGCCAGACCACCGTCCGAGCCATCATGGAAGATGGTCGAGACTTCCTCTCCTCATCAGTAGTGAACCAAGGAACCCAGAAAGTGATGACGATGGGGAGACCAGATCAAATCTAGAGAATCATGTGGGTTTCGATCCACTACACCGGCACACATTAGAGGGACCGTTGCACAATACCCACTCCCATAACCAACCCACGCCTAGAAATGAGTTTTCATGCACTCTCAATTTCTTTCGGAAAAAACAAGTGTCACCCCAAAACCAATCTGCACTGCTCTGTTGGTTAAGGAAGGGGAGACAAGGCGGGTCAAAGGAAAGGGAAACATGAGGGGGGTGGGCCCACCTATCCCGGCACACATGGTCGGTGGAAATGGCTCAAGCAGTTACAGGTGTAACTGTGTAACATATTTCTCCACAAAAAAATATATTAAACAAATTGCATTTTAATTAACAAAAAATAAGGAATAACATATTCACAAATCTCCACCTTGGAAATTAAAATGCATGAACAGTTTTAATATGCAACAACACATACACTTTCCACCTTGAAGATAAAACTAAACAAATGATGATTCTCCACCACCTAAAACTATAATCAACTTGGGCATATCCTAAACAGGAAACAACCTATGGGGTATTACCCAAATAGTCCCTCTACCATGCATCAACTGTGACACATATCGACCAAAGTTGAATGATATTGAAAAGATGGTAAACAAGTTCAGAGTTAAAAAATTATAAACAACTGCATGATAAATCCATACCTGGACTTACCTGAGTCGCACTCTGAGATGATGCCAACGAGGAAGATGGGACCCGCAAATCACATGCCAACAGGTCCCCAAATCAGCTCACATGTGCCTGCAGAACACAAATAAGAAGAGTAGTATCCAACCTCACACAAAACATGGAAAAAAAACTCAGAGAAATTCACAAAGAATGAAACTCAGAAATAAAACAAGTCAGAGAAAACAAAAGACACAAATCTCAAAGAAAGATAATTTCTCACTCAACCCGAATCTAAAACAGAATCAGAAAAATCTCCACTTAAGGATAAGAAACTACCTAGAACCGAGACAACAAGAGAGGTTCCTCAAAAAACTGGGTAGCAATTCAAATGTCATGTAGTACCAAGAGTCCTAAAGGGAAAACTCTACACCCATGAGAACACCGATGATCCAAGGGAAGCATACTACCGACCAAGAAAACCCATCTTAGTCTAGCTTTCTAACGATATCTAGGAACCACCTAATATCTCTAAAGATATCTCGACAGAATTTACATGAATCTTGATCATCACCGAACCTATTAAAATGACACTTTCACTCTAAACACTTCCCAGGCCCAATCACCACTCGTAACGGGTCACATCCTAGAGAAACCATCCCAAAACCAGGACATACCAGAGGAATAAACCCAGAGAAAATTACCAGCTCACTCTCCTAAGGCTAGAGGCAGCAATAGGAGCAATGCAGAGAGGAGAAGCATACATAGTAAATGAAACAACCCAAAGAGGTATCCACTTGAACCCACAAATACATATAGAACTAAATCACCAAGCACTGTCGGCTTTAAAACCGAGACACGCCGCCTAGAAACTCTAACAGGAAGACTCTCGATGCAAGGAACTAAAAGATCCTCACCAGATGGATTCAGAATCTCCACCATAGGAGACGACTACCTAAAAAAATCCCAAAGGAGAAATCCTCACACAAAATTGAAACTGCAAGGACACATGCATGTAGTCCCAATATCTTATGATAGCTAAAATATGCGAGAACAAAGGATGGGAGCTAACAAGAAACTAGGGGAAAAAAGCCACTAAAGGGCCACACATCCTAGTCAAGAATTACTAACAGCCCATGGTTCCTAGTAAATCAACCAAAGCCACTAAAAAGGGTCGAATAGTAAACAAAGAAGCTTGGTGATCAGCCAAGGGACACTGCACCCACAAGCTACCAAAACCTAAACACTGAACTCACAATGGGATCATACTTGGAGAAAACAGTCCTAAAGGATGCGGAGGAACATAGTGGAGCTAACATAATATCATCTCCTAGGCAAAAGGCAGACACTAGAGACACAAGATCCGGCTAAGACGATACTGCTAACCTGCTCTAAAAAAAAGTCAAACCTCTTAAATAGAACCCATTCCTACCCCAAAACCAAAGACACACATAGGAAGCAACTACCAAGAGGCATCTTTGAGGTTCAAATAGGAAAATTAAATAGTGAAATAATGAGTAAACAAACTATCAACAATAGAATTAAATTACATCCTAATAGATCCATTGACCTAATTGAACAAAACAATCAAAGCATGATGCAAAGTAAAATCCACTAGAAAAACATTTAAAATCAATGAACAACTGATTTCAAATTTTAACAAAGAAAAAATTAAACTCAATTAGGATCTAATACCACTATGTTACAGGGGAGTTCCCCTACGTGAGAGACAATCCCCACATAATAGACTTGATATATTTGGGTGTTTTGGTTCATTAAAATCTGAAATACAAAAAAGGTTTTTATATTCAATTTATTACATGCAAATTGATAAACAGAAAACATGTTTGCACTACAAATTCCCAATCAAAGAGGAATATTAAAATGAATCAAAAACAATGAAAAATACACTGGTAATGGTAATTACAATATTAAAGCATGAAATATTTCTCATTAAACTGAACATAAAATCTGTACAACATTGATTTAATAGAACCATAAATAATGATAAAATTAAGGCATTAGAAGCAATGATAAAATTGAGTCAAACCAAGGCTCACATAGCTTCTATAATTAACCCAAGAATCAATGACGTTCAGTGATTACAGGTCAAATTAAATGTTGAAAAGTAAAGCAGTAAAAGGGACACCAATGATTTGTGTGCTTCGGCCATAGGCCTATGTGCATGGGGCAGTATCATCATGGTTTTTCACTATGCAAAAACAAAGGATAGATTACAAATGCAGAGCAAACCAAGGACTATGAAAAATCCCTAACATGATCTATACAGAAGGATAAAAAATAAAAAAAAAATAAAAAAAATGCTTGAAATGTTGAGTTCTTATTACCAAGAAAACTTAGATATGCCACGAATGATTCTGTTGAAGATCCAAACCCTCCAAGATTGCACGGTACCAGCTCAAACTATAACCCTTGAAAGTCTCTCTCAGGTAGAAGCAGAACATTGAAGCCCCCTCTAGTAAGATGAATCCCCTGAACATGCCCTCTCCTATATCCAGCCAAGAACCAGGCTGATGGAGCTCTCGTTTCCTGCTTCTCTCACATAGAACAAGCAGCAACTGTGATAAAGCCAAAGGATCAAGAGATCAAAAAATATCCAGCCAAGCAGGACTCCCAGTGAGAAAAGATTGGGCAGGGGCAAAAATGATGATTCAATGAAATCCCTTCAACCTCAAAACCCTCATTGATGAAGAAATCCTGCAAGATGAGTCTAAGTCCCATCACATCGGATCACTATCCAAGCCATCGTGGAAGATGGTCGAGACTTCCTCTCCTCGTCATCAATGAACCAAGAAAACTAGAAAGTGATGACGATGGAGATACCAGATCAGATCTAGAGAATCATGTAGGTTTCGAGGAAAAATATCATTAGATGATACATCATCAGGAAGAGTTGGATGTCATCAAGGGAGAGCTTATTCAACCCAACTAATCCTTGAAGAGGGTCCAGGTCCAGGTAAGAGATTTTGTTGCTGTGGAAAAGGAGAACTTTCATTGTGTTGAGGATGTCGTCACAACATAGTTAATTGGGCTTCGGAAAACTATGGACAATGTTCAATGGACACTTCAACAAATAAAAAATTATGTTGATGGAATACTATAATACATAACAGAGATACTTAAACTTGTGGATGATCCTATGAATTTTTTATCTATAAATGACCCAAATTTTGTTTTCAGTCATCTATTTCTTTGTCCCTATTTTCCATGTAATTAAAACATAACACTGAAGTTAAATCATTTCACTGACTTCCCTCACATCAATGAGTTTTAATTACAAAGAAAGAACAAGATAATGCTCTAATTTTCACTAGGTCTTGGGACTCAGTGAGCATAATTCAATTATTTCTAGGATCACTTAGTAGACCCTAAGAACTTTTGGAAATTTTATATATCACTCTAATTTTTTCAGTCAAATATGAGGAATAATAAGGGAGAGAGACTCAATTTTTTCTTATGCTACCCTTTGTGGGTTTTCGACCAAACATGTTTTTCATATTTTTAATTTCAATTGCTCAATTTTGCTCAAATCAAGTGGAGTGCATGTTTGGAGAGCTGAGACTCACTTTTGTCCAAGTTTCCCTTTGCAGATTTTCAGTCTAATGAACATTACGCCTCTTTCCCTTAGTAGTTTTGGGTCTTATAAGTTGGACCAATGTAACTGATGTTTAAAATCAAACAACTTTGACCTTGAATTATAGAGTGACAACCCAAGTAGGGCTTGTAAATTGAGAATGCTTCAACACTTCCTATATTTTATGAGGGAAATTTTAATTCATGATCTTGAGATTTTCAGATCTGGAGAAAGATATAGGACAAGTAGGTAAGGAATGAATGTAGACTATGTTCGAAAAGAGGCTTTCATTAAGATGTTGTCAGGTTGTACAAAGATAAGAGAGTTTTCTCCTAGGGAAGAAAGTGTTGGGAAATATAGATAGCGATGAATGCGCAAGCAACAAAAAAACGAATTCACAACAGAAAAATCTTTCCCTGAAACAACGGATGTATAACGACAAAAACAACTGAAAAATATAAAGTTGACACTGAAAATTTTTATGTGGAAAACTCAAAAGGGAAAAACCACGGGACCTAGTCCATAAAGAGGGATCCACTAAAATAGATAAGTACACGGTAGAGACTCCCCGAAAATAGAAGGGATCTCAAAATTAATACTCAGAAAAATAGTGGATCAAAGTTGAAGTATATATGCAATCTGAATGTAGTCTGAAATGAAGAATACTTCCTCCTAAAGAAACCCAAATAGATTTGACTGTGAAAGTAAAAGATCGATGTCTAGACAAAAGTGAAAATAAAAAATCATAGGGATCAGTTCAAAAACCACCGTAGATGAAAGCCAATCAGATCAAAGTAGTTCCACCGATTGCAGATCTGAAAAATGCTACTTGAAATCGCAACTGCACTTCCTCCAAAAAAACTATCGAGAGAATAGTCGCATGACTCATATAAAAAGGAGAGACTCCACATGATATCTCATGTATCTCCTAAAATATATCTCATATCTCCTCGAAGATATCAAATATATCTCTTCAGAGATATCAAATATATCTCGTCAAATATATCTAATATATCTCGAGACCAAATGATGAGGCACCCCAACCAACTCCCCCTCCAACTCAACTGGGGATTATCACCAACCCTGTAATTAGATGACAAGTCTCAAATTTTCCTCTGGGTAAACTCTTAGTCAACATGTATGACCTGTTATCATCTGTGTGGATCTTCTTAAGCTCTAACTATCTCGAATCAAGGACATTGTGGATCCAATGATACTGAACATCAATATATTTCGAACTACCATGAAAAGTATAATTCTTTCCCAAACAAATAGCACTCTGACTATCACAAAATAAAACATATCTGTCCTGATTAAAATTGAGCTCTCAAATAAAATTTTCCATCCACAACAATTCTTTGCATGCCTCTGTAGCTGTAATAAAATCTGAATCTGTGGTAGATAAAGCAATGCATCTGTGAAACCTAGACTTCCAAGATATAGATCCCCCTACAAAAGTGATCAAATAGCCTGAAGTAGACATCCTCGAATCTATATCTCCTTCCATATCTGAATATTGAAATCCACAAAGCATAGGTTCCCCATTTACAAAATATAATCCCATATCAGCAGTACCACAAAGATAAAGAAAAATACACCTCACTACTCTCCAATGATCTCTACCTATATTTGATAGAAAATGACTGACCACACCAACTACATGAGCTATATCAGGTCTAGTACATACCATATCATACATCAAATCGATAATGGAAGATGAATAAGGTATATGTTTCATCTCCTCTCTCTCTTCATTAGTAGAAGGTGACTGACTGATACTGAGCTTAAAATGTAAAGTAAGAGGAGTAATAACCACTTTAGCTCTATCCATAGAAAATCTCTAAAGAACCTTCCCAATATATCTCTTTTGAGATAACCATAATTTTGTGGCCTACCTATCATGGGAGATCAACATTCCAAGAATATATCATGTTGGTCCCAACTCTTTTATTGCAAAAGACTGACAAAGATCCTTCTTTAATCTGTCAATACTTAAAGCATCATATCCAAAAATGAGCATATCATCAACATAAAGCAATAATATAATAAAATCATCATCAGTAAATCTATGAAAAAAAACAAAATGATCATAAGATGTCTTCTAAAAACCCATATGAGGAATGACATATTCAAACTTCTTATACTACGGTCTCAGAGACTGCATCAAACCATACAAACTCTTCTTCAATCTGCACACATGATTCTCTTTACCTATTTCAACAAAACCCTATTGTTTCTACATATAAATATCCTCCTCTAAATCTCCATGGAATAGAGTTGTCTTCACATCCATCTACTCAATTTGTAGATCCAAACTAGCAGCCAAACCAAGAACAACCTGAATGGAATACATTTTGAAAACAGGTGAGAAATCTCAACAAAATAAATACCTTTCTTCTAACAGAAGCCTTTAACAACTAACCTTGCCGTGTATCATGGAACCGAATTGGGTTCTTCATATTTAATCTGATAAATCCCTTGATTTTTCAATGCTCTCTTACATATTGGTAACTTCTCCATTTCAAAAGTATGGTTGTCATGCAATGATTCCCTCTCATCAACCATTGTCGCAACCCATATGTCCTTCTGTTCACTTTCCATCACCTCCTAAATTGATCTTGGTTATCCCCCTTCAGCGAGGAGCACATACTTGTTAGGTGAATACTGTGTAGAAATGGTACGATGCCAAGATGACCTTCAGGGTGGAACTGCAAGTTCGTTGATAACCCCAAGAACTGGATCATCAAAAACAAAAGGTGTATCAGAAATATCAACTCCAACCTATTCACCCTGAGCATTATTCTACGCATCATTGTGATCATCAGAGTCAAAAATATGAGGTAAATGTGAATCAGAACCTGGATCAAGACTGACAAAACCATCAAAAGTTGGAGAAGTGGAATTTTATCCCTTATTAATATCTACAATAGTCTGGTCCTCTTTAAACATTACATCATGGCTTCTGACAAGTTTCTTCAAAGAAGGATCATAAAACCTGTACCCAAACTCATCATGTCCATAACCAATAAAAATACATTGTCGTGACTTACCATCCAACTTGGATCTCTCATCTCTAGGCACATGAACAAAAGTATTGCAACCAAAAACATTCAAGTGATCATAGATAATCTTTTTTCCATACCAAAACTTATCGGGAGTTTCTTCATATAAAGAAACTACAGGTGATAAATTGATAATATAAGAAGCAGTAAGTAAAGCTTCAACCCAAATTTTTCCAGACAATTTTGCTTCCGAAAGCAAACAACAAACTCTTTCTAACAATTTCTTGTTCATCCACTCATCTACACAATTCTACAAAGGTGTCTTGGAAGGTGTCTTCTAATTCCAAATACCTTTATAATTAAAATACTGATCAAATGGACAACAATACTCTCCCCCATTGTCAGTGCGAATAAATTTCAATTTCTGGCCTGGTTCTCTCTCATTAGAAACATGAAATTGCCTAAAAACACTGAGCACCTGACTTTTGGAATTAAAAACATAAACCCAAATATTTCATGAGTGGTCATCAATAAATGTCACAAAATAAATACCGTCACTAAAGGTCTTAGATTTCAAAGGACTACAAACATTAGAATGTACTAATTCAAGTGCCTGTGACTTATTGTGTAAAGGATGACTGCTAAAACTCACCATGCTCTATTTTCTAGCCATACAGTGATCACACATGTCCATCTTGACATTCTTAAAATCTGGAAGAATATTTCTCTTGTCCAAACAACCAATCCCTTTCTCACTAATGTGACTAAGCCTCTTATGACACAACTTGGATGAAACATTTCACTCAACAACACAAGGAGTATAACATGAAATATAAGCTTCAGTCCAGTACAAACCTGACTAATTCTTCCCTCAATCCATAATCTATGATCCCTTGGAAATCTTTCATTTGAAATAACCAAAAGTAATGATAAATCCTTTATCATCAAGAATTCTATTATAAATAAGATTCAAGAAAACCTCTGGAGCATGTTGAACATTCTTCAAAATTAGCTTACTTCTAGTACTGGTCTCTAAACAAACAGTCCTGATACCTACGACATCAGCATGACCATCATTAACTATCATCAAAATCCCAAAATTACTTAGGTTGTAAGATGTAAAGAAATCCTTATATGTCATGTAAAAACATGTACCACTATCAACAACCCATCAAGAATGATCGAAAGAAATATTAATGGAGTCATAAAAAGTAACAAGATCACCCCCTATAGCAGAAGAAACATGATCATCTCCATCACTATTATTCTTTGGATAATTTTCCTTCATTCTATTTTCTCTTTTCACCTGATAAAAAAAATTCTTAACATTCCCCTTCTTACCACAATGAAGACATTCAAAATCTCTCTGCTTTGATCTGGATTTTCTTTTACTTTTACTCTTTCCTCAACTGATCTGTCCCTGATTCTTTTCCTGTCTTCTCCCCCTCTTATTTATGAGTAAAATCTCTAAAGAATATTTCTCATGAGTACATCTCCTAAATTCTTCATTCAAAACAGAAGACTTAACAAAATTGAATGTCATAGCACCATTAAGATCAGAACTGGTTTGAGTAACATGTAAATTCTCCCAAGAATTGGGTAACATGTTAAGTAATAAAAGTGCTAAAACCTCATCATAAGAATTGATACCCATGCTAGAAAACTGATCAAAACATTATTGATATTCACTTAAATAATCATAAATAGATGTACCTTCTCTGTACCTCAAGTTCATAATTTTCTTGAGAAGAAATAACTTATTTTTTCCTGTCTTGGAAGCATAGGTAGTCTCGAGCATCTCCCACAAAGTTCTGGTGTGAGAGATGTTGACAATGTGGTTCATCACGTTGTCTTAGACCCATTGGTGAATGAATCCACAAACCATATCATGCTAGAACGCCCATTCTTCATTTGAAATCCTCTCTGGCTTTTGGGTACTAAACACCAAAATATGCATTCTCTTGAAAAAGTACATCCTTTATTTTAAGTCACCACATATGGTAATTGGTACCATCCAATAAAATCATCCGACTATAATTGGATTCCATAATGAATATAAAAAAACCAAACCCTACGATTCCAGATTTTGCGAAATATGGAAAGAGATGAATGCGCAAAAAACAGAAAAACAAACGCACAGTGGAAAAATCATTCCCTGAAATAGCGGATGCGTAGAGACAAAAATAAGTGCAGAATATAAAGTTGACACTGGAAATTTTTACGTGGAAAATCCATAAAAGAAAAACCACGAGGCCTAGTTCAGAAAGAGGTCTCCACTAAAATGAATAATTACACGGTAGAGACTTCCCAAAAATATAAGGGATCTCAAAAGTAATACTCACAAACATAGTGGATCAAAGTCAGAGTATAGATGTAGTATGAATGTAGTCTGAAGTGGAGAATGTTTCCTACTAAAGAAACCCAAAGAAATCTGAATTTGAATGAATAAGATCATTGTCCAAAAAAATCCGATGAAAAATCACAGGGATCGAATAAAAAATCACCGCAGATGAAATCCAATCAGATCAGAGTACTTCAACCAATTGTAGATCTGAAAACTGCTACTTGAAATTGCAACTGCACATCCTCCAAAAAAACCCATCGAGAGAAGAGTCGTATGACTCATATATAATGGAGATTTTTCACATGATATCTCATATATCTCCTAAAATATATCTCATATCTCCTCAAAGATATCAAATATATCTCATCAAAGATATCAAATATATCTTGGGGCCAGATAAAGAGGCGCCCCAACTAACTCAAAGTTCCTCTGATTGACAATCCATGTTGGGAGGCATATTATGAAAATCCATGTTTGAGGAGTATTATGCACAATTAGACAAAAATGTATTTTAGATTTAAATTTTCTTATTACCGATAGCCATGGGAGGTTTGTGAAAATTTGAGTTTCCTGAAACCATGAAGTGTGGTTCCCAAAAGGAATGTTTCTAGGGATAAAGGAAGCATTTAGATTGGCATTGGATATGGGAGAAAAATTCCCTAAATAAATCTGATATGTGCGTAAGGAAGGTGGAATTTGTCCCTAATCATGAGTTCATCAGTGACAAAACTCACACAGGAATTCCCAACACAGGTTAGGATCACATATAGAAGACAGATGGGATATACCTCTTTGTTATGACATTGGGACTAGGATGAGAGATCTAGGCATTACTGTGTATGCCATTCTTATTTATCCTGTGAAAGTAGTTCTACCTTACTTATTTTTATTAGAATGTTGTGCCAATAATGAGGTAGGATACCAATCTCTCATTGTTGGATTAGAACTCTCGTTGCAAGTAATAATGACCCATCTAAAGGTCAAAGGTGATTCAGAGTTGGTAATTAATCAATCTAACAGTGATTATGGTGTATGAAAATAAGAGATAATTCACTTGATTAACTATGTCTGAGGGTTGATAGAATAATTCTACTTGGAACCAACGTTGACTCACATCCCGTGCTCACCAACAAGGTCTATGGGAGGATCATCATGGTTACAAGCATGCAACAATATTGACACATCAAACTCATGCTGCCATGGTTGATGTCAAAGTTGATAAGATCATCAAATCCAACTTCATTTGGGAATTCCAATACCTGAAATTACATGCCAATATAGACCTAGTCAAGAAGAAGAATGAGTATATCCCAACATGCATCGTCTTTAGAGATCTCAAAAGTTACTTTCTGAAATATGATTTCACAGTTTTGATTATAGAACTACCGATTAATGAAATAACTAGCTACCAAACCCTCTCCTTCATGGATGACTATCCAGGATATAACTAAATCTGAATGGTCTCTAAAGATAAAGAAGACACTACCTTCAGGGCACCCCAATGGGTACATTGCTATCAGGTGATGCACTTTAGTCTAAATAATGTTGGCTCTACATACCAATGGGCCATGAATTACATCATCAAGCCTTTTCAGAGAGAGTTTGTTGAATGCTACGTTGATGACATGGTGGTGATATCTCATCAATGTTTCATCTTGTTGACCTTGAAACTATTTTCAACAAATTTCAACAACACAACCTAAAAATAACCCCCTTGAAATGTGCATTTGATGTTACTTTGGGAAAGTTTCTCAGCTTCATAGTACACCATCATGACATCAATACAAAGACTATCCTTGACATGTTACATCTATAAAACCTTAAAGAGATGAGGGTACTACAAAAAAGTTTATCCTATGTTTGATGCTTTATAGAGAATCTAATAGACAATTGTATTCCTTTCACCAAACTGATGAAAAATTGGGTCACATATCAGTGGACTGATAACTACGTAGTAGTTCTAAGGATAACATATATCCCTACCAAAACTCCAGATACTAATTGGAAAATTATGAAAGCAGCATAAGATTCACCAAAGTAAGCTTCTATTTATGAAAGACGTTGTCCATAGCATGCGACTCTGGAATCCCGAAGGATATAACCCAAAAAGAAGTCTCACTAAAGGAAAATTGAAAACCAAGATCATGTTAATGATCCTACTCTACTCAAGATTTATGTTCATGTGACCCTCTAACATCTATTGATGGTGGATCAAGATCCTGTTGACCTATCACTAAATTATGGAAACAGAAGTTTCAATTGCGAAGGTCCTCCCCAAAATTTTTCTACAAATAGATCTGAAGGTCCTTCCCGTAAGACGTACCATTAAGAAATCCTTTGTGGTCAAGAAATGATCGATCATGGGAACCCATCTACTGATGAATTCCATAGAAACCCTCATCATGGCCAGAAGTTCAAATGACCAGAAGGTCCTCTACTTTCCAAAATCCACCCCGAAGGTCCTCCCTTAAGTATACACTGTAGAAATTCTCATTGTAGTCAGAAGTTAAGTTTTAATTCTAGTCCTCTCCATTATAGAATTTTCTACGAAGGTCCTCCCTCCAATAATATTCCATTTCGACAAAAAGGTCCTCCCCTTGTTGAATCAATTGTGATAAAGCCCTAATATGTCAAGACACTTGGGAAGATGAGGTTGGTCATGGATAATACCTTATCATTAACAAGTGATATCATTTATTAATCGAAATATAGGTTAAGGAAATGATCACTCTCTAAAAATAGATTCCTCATAACCCCACTACTTATAACAAATAAATTGGGAAACGACCACTTTGGTCATATTAAGTGGAGGAATATTTTGCAGAAGAAAAAGTGGATGCATTGCTTATGAGGAAACAATCAGCCAAATTCAATATACTGGTCATGTTTTCACCTTTAGCTGATCCACAATATAACATTCCAGAAACATTGTTAGAAAAGTGTGTGCCTGAAATTTTCATGAACATATAGATGAATCTTCATCACCTAAGAGATAAATTCTTGCCTTACGATGTATATGTAGACCACATCAAGGTAATCGAAGAATTACGCCATCAAATAGACTTAACCACTCTCCCAACTATATGGAGACTAAAATCAGAAAAACAGCAGTAGGTTCTCCAACAATCATGTACTAATTCATTAAGGGAGTCATGTTATTTGATTTTTAGCGCCCCAGTTGGTGTCCAAATCAGAGGATGAACTGAGCATGGATCATTGAATTTTACCTCACTCCCCGATCTGCGACGCCTTCCAGAAGTGATGCCATGCAAGGACATTGCTTCTAACTGGATCTCAGAAGAAAACTCTTCCAATGACCGATAACACGCTTAGCGGGAATCATCCCTGAATGAATCACAGAAGCATTGAGCCCAATGAGAGGGATCCATTGAAAGACTCTTGTGAGAGGCATCCGAGATCGCGTATAGATTATACAATGCACCTGGCTCATACTCGAACAAAGATCCACAAGATCTAGAGATTAGATGGGGCAACATCGACATCTACAGACGCATCGATATAGGAACAACCCCAACCCTTGGGGGTGGGGGCATTTTTAACTCAACCCATCCCATGAGGCTTCCAAATCTAGCCTGAGATATTGCAGTAGTGGAACGTAAACAGACCAAGCCCGCAGGGCTGAGATCATTTTTTACATTAACCTTTTATCCACCGGAAACTAGTATTTTCTTTTTTATAGGGAGCACTATAAAGTGAATCCTTCTGATTCATTCTATATGGTGACCCAGTTTCCTCACTGGGGACGTGTACCATGAAATTTTCCAAAGATTCCCTTTGGACCACCCTTCGTCAAACAGTTCCATGATAATCAATGAAAGAGAGGATGAAACCCTATGGTGGGCACAAACAAAAAACAGTCTCTCAAGGGTACACCCCCTCCTAAATATCATAGTTTTTTTTGTGGATATCCCCAAGACAGCCAACCCATCCATCACTTTAGTACTAATGTGACTCCCACAATGCATTATGAATTGGTGAATGTCATTAACACCACCCCTATAGATACCATAGAACTTGAGGTTGATACAGAGAAATAGTTGGAGGATGTTTTCCTCCGAAATATGTTCCACACTGAAATGATTGAAGAGGATGTGCATACCAAAACCAAAGGCTTTCCAAGAACTTGGGGATCCCTTAAATGCTATGTTACCACCTCCTTGATAGGATCTTCCAATGAAAAGGGTAAAGGTGTGGCCACATTTCACCCACCATCTGAAGAGGTTGAGTCTCTCACACTTGAGGAAATATTTTCTCAGTATGAAAAAATATAAATAAGTTGAGAAAACTCAATGCATAATTACTATGAGGTAACATTCGTACTGGATACGCTCTTACAGAAGAGCCTCATCTCGCTATCCCAGATGATGTACCTCAGTAAGGAGGGTTCGTCACAACAATAAAAGTGAAGCTAGAATATCCACTCAACATAGGATATAGGCAACCAATATACTTTTATCCAATGATAACTGGATATCAAGACTTCCCTCCATTTGAGAAACAACTAGAATCATGGAAAATAAATCCATCCGGACCAGCCTATGTAGTTTATCAGCCACGAGTACAGGCATATCCACCATAGCTAACCCAACCTGTTACTACCCATGTTCATGCTCCTGATCACCTAGCCATTCCTCCCCATCTCATTGACACTATCTATTCACTGGCAGTTTGATTAGAAGATATGGGAGGGTGACATGCATTGGTACAACCGAAGACGAAACCTTACCCTGAATGGGTGAATACGATTCTTCCCCTTGCAAACTTTAAGAACCCTAAATTTCCAACATTCTATGATTCAGGAAATCTAGAATAGCATCGAACACACTTCGTATCTCAATGTGGTCCCATGATGGGAAGCCTTGAGCATCAATAGGCAGTTAAGATCAAATGTTTCATGCAAACTCTAGAGGGAATGACTTTCATCTTGTGGTATTTTTCTTATAAAATTTTCATTCTCATGTGAAAAAGGGAGTGTCTTTAGCCATTTTGGAGGGTCTGTAAATATTAAGATTCATTATTAATAATTCAAATATTTTATCTAAAACAAATGTTTTGGGACAAATCTCATTGCTTCGATGGAATGTTGAACACCAAACAATTTGGAGAGGAAAAGTGAGATAAGTGACCATTCGTTATTTGGTTTATGTATATTTTGAGTCCATACTTAAGAGTAACACCATTAAAATTAATAGTTAATAAGGTAAACTACTAAAAAATATCATAGTCACCATTATTTCTTATTATTATTGTTAACATGGACAATCCTGAAAAATAAACAATTATTGTGGTTGTTACTATCCATATTACTCATGCTTGATGTTATGATCATGGAACACTAGGATTTTATGGATGTTATGTTTGTCCATAAGGTCATTATGCTGAAATCACATATCTAACATAATGATGGTCCACAACAATACGATGAAAAAATGGGCATTGACCCCATATTGAATGGCATGACTCCATTGCAAGAGTACATTAATGTATGATATGTTCCCTTTCACTTATTTGATTGGATTATAGTCATGTAAGGAATGTTGATGATCATTTAAAAAAGAAAATGATAATTTTACTTCACATACAATGAATTTTTTGTTGAATTGTATTAGTTCATGATGGATCATTTTATTTTCATACATAATGATGTTGTAAGGATTTTTGAACCTATTTACTCATTGTTTCATGAAAAGGAACATACTTAGACCACATAAATTGTCTGTTTAATGTAAAAAATTCTTAGTATTTCATATTCATAATTGCAGAATAATCATACAATATTTACCGACAATACAATGGAAACAATTTGATAGGTGTACGTGAGGCTAAGCAAGTGGGGCTAAGAAAGTGGGGACCAGGGAAATATGTTGGGGGATCTGGAAGGGAATATTATGGGGATCTTGGGAGAAATATGCTGGGGATTTAGGGAATATAATGGGAAAATATTATAGGGGTCCCACAGTTAGAGTAAGAAGGGAAAGGTGGGTTTTTTATAAATAGTTTTTTTTAATATACAAAAAGGATAAGGTTTCAAATATTTATATAAATGGGTCTCAAGATGCGTGAACCTCGTTCACACATCTTTGGCATAGAGAGATGTGTGAACTGGGTTCATGCATCTTGTGCATTCATGATAAAAGATGTGTGAACCCCGTTCATGCATCTACTCTCACTAGGAAGTGTGAATGGGGTTCACACATTCTTTGTAAACTTTACGAAGGATGTGTGAACCCCGTTCACTCAACCTACAGAAAGTTTTAGTTTTTTTGTATTTTGATTATATATATATATATAACAAAAAAAATTAGTAGAATTTATCTGCTATTTAATATCCAACAGTACTGTCATTACAACAGTCTGAATTTTTGACAGACACTCTCACCAAGGGCTCTCTTTTATAAGAGAGATTTCCATGGAAATCATTCTTCATTTTGATGTGGGATTTAGGTTCTCTCTTTCATGCGCAGAACATTTTTCATTTCCGATGTGGGATTATGTTTCAAGTACATTACTCTAAAAGACTATAAAATACAAACTATAAGACCAATATAAATGAAACTTAAAACATAGATTAAACATATAAGAAATTGATGAAAATAAAAATAATTTCATAAAATTTTTTGATGAATAATAATTTATTAGCTTTCAAATCCACCAACTTGAAACTTAAAAATGTTTCAAATACGAGTATTAGAAAGACTAAAATGAAAACTATAACAGCAATATGAATGAAACATAAAACATGGATTAAATATATAAGAACTAGTTGAAAATAAAAAGAATTTCGTAAAAAATGTGGATGAAAAATAATTTATAATCTTTCAAAACCACCAACTTGAAGCTTAAAAATGTTTCAAGTATGTGGCTTAGAAAACCTATAAAATAAAATCTATAAGACCAATATAAATAAAAATTAAAACATGGATTAAACATATAATAAATAGTTAATAATTAAATAGTTAATTAGTAATATAATTACTAATTAGTTAATAACTAATATAATTATTAATTATTAATTATTAATTATTAATTATTAATTACTAATATACAATAATTAATTAGTTAATATGTAATATAATTATATAATAATTAATTATTTAATTAGTAATATAATTATTAGATGATAATTAATTAGTTAATTAGTAATATAATTATTCATTATAATTATTAATTATTAATTATTAATTATTAATTATTAATTATTAATTATTAATTATTAATTATATAATAATTAATTAGTTAATTAATAATATAATTATTATTTATAATTATTTATTATTTATTATATAATAATTAATAAGTTATTTTTGTAATATAATTACTAATTATAAAATAATTAATTAATTAATTTTTAATATAATTAGTAATTATAAATATTCATTATAATTATTCATTATAATTATTCATTATAATTATTATTTATTAATTATTAATTATTAATTATATAATAATTAATTAGTTAATTAGTAATATAATTATTAATTGTATAACAATTAATTAGTTAAGTAGTAATATAATTGTTAATTATAATTAGTAATAAAATTATATAATAATTAATTAGTTAATTAGAAATATAAGTATTAATTATAAAATAATTAATTACTAATATAATTATTAATTATAATTATTAATTATATACTAATTAATTACTTAATTAGTAATATGATTATTAATTATAATTTGTTATATAATTACAAATTATAATTTATAATTATTAATTATATAATAATTAATTTTTTAATTATTATTATATTTATTAATTATAATTATTCATTAGAATTTTTATTTTTTATTTTTTAATTTTTAATTATATAATAATTAATTGGTTAATTAGTTATATATTTATTAATTATATTGTAAATAATTAGTTAATTAGTAATATAATTATTAATTATAATTAGTAATATAATTATTAATTATAATTAGTAATCATTAATTATATAATAATTAATTAGTTAATTAGAAATATAATTATTAATTATTAAAAATTAATTATATAATAATTAATTAGTTAATTATTGTATGATTATTAATTATTAATTATATAATAATTAATTAGTTAATTAGTAATATAATTATTAATTATATAATTAAAATTTATAATAATAATTAAAAATTATATTACTAATTAACTAATTAATTATTATATAATTAATAATTATATTACTAATTACGTAATTAATTATTATATAACTATATATTAATAATTAATAACTAATAATTGCAATGAATAATTATAATTATTTATTTTATTACAAATTTACTAATTAACTAATGAATTATTATATAATTAATAATTATATTACTAACTAAATACTTAATTATTATATAATTAATAATTATATTACTAATTAACTAATTAATTATTATATAATTAATAACTATATTACAAATTAACTAATTATTAATTAATAATTATATTAATTATTAACTAATTAATAATTATATTAATTATTAACTAATTAATAATTATATTACTAATTAACTAATTAATTATTAACCATTTCTTATATATTTAATCTGTGCTTTAATTTTCATTTATATTGGTCTTATAGATTTTATTTTATAGGTTTTCTAAGCCATGTACTTGAAACGTTTTTAAGTTTCAAGTTGGTGGTTTTGAATGCTTATAAATTATTTTTCATTAACATTTTTTAAAAAATTATTTTAATTTTCAACTATTTCTTATATATTTAATCAATGTTTTAAGTTTCATTCATATTAGTGTTATAGTTTTTATTTTATAGTCTTTCAAAGACACGTATTTGAAACATTTTTACGTTTCAAGTTGCTGGCTTTGAAAGCTTATAAATTATTATTCATCAACATTTTTTATGAAATTATTTTTATTTTAATCAATTTCTTCTATGTTTAATATATGTTTTAAGATTCATTTGTATTGGTCTTATAGTTTGTATTTTATAGTTTTTCAAAGTCATGTACATGAAACAGAATCCCACATCGGAAATGCAGAATGTTCTACGCAGGAAATAGAGAAACTGAATCCCATATCGAAAATGCAAAATGATTTCTAGGGCAAGCTCTCTTATAAAAGCGATCCATGGGTGAGGGTGACTTATATAATCTAGATTGTTGTAATGGAAGTACTGTTGGATATTAAATAGCAGATAAATTCTGCTAAAATTTTTTGTTTTAAATATATATATATATATAAACAAAAAAATAAAAATTTTCAAAAAACAATTAAAACTTTTTGTAGGATGCATGAATGGGGTTCACACATTCTTTATAATGTTTACAAAGGATGCATGAACCTCGTTCACGCTTCCTGATGAGGGTAGATGTGTGAATGGGGTTCACAAATCTTTGATCATGATTGTGCAAGATGCGTGAAACCCGTTATTGCATTTCTCCATGCCAAAGATGCGTGAATGGGGTTCATGCATCTTGAGACCCATTTTTATAAATATTCGAAACCATATCCTTTTTATATAATTAAAAAAAACTATTTATAAAAAACCCAGGAAAGGTTGAGAAAGTGGGAGATGCGGATTATTATTCCATTGTGGGCTGCTTGGCAGTTTCAACCTTGGGCTTGGGGGAAGTTCCTGGGGAACTCATGTGATTTCACTCCTCCCATTCCTAGTTCTTATTCTTCCATCACTTGTAAATTTATTGTTTCCACTTATATTTATTCAATATATAGTGTCTTTCCTCTGTTTTTATCATTGGTCTAATTTGTCATCGGCTCACATTTGAGGAGGTGCACACTATTGGTTAGTGCTCAAAGGGGAGGGCCACTGCCGACAAAAGCTTACAATGGCTGAGAAGAGCATTTACACTCTTCTTCCGAGTCTCTTTCGAGGAGATGCGCAAAACTGGAAGCCTCCCACTACCAGTTTTCTTGCACGGACAAGGCATACTTTACTAGGGTTCGTTTGGTGGAAGGACGCATACAACTACCAGATTACTTCAATGAAAGCATCAAATGATGGAGATGATTAAAGCAGTGACCCAACAACCACGACAGAGCTAGAAAGAGTAGGAACTGGAGTTGCATGAGTGCGCTGAATTCCAAGCAGTAGTCCGAAAATTCTTGGACGGTGTGTTTCCCCACCTATAAAGACACCTATGGATGGAAGATGATCGACCATCCGAGGAATTATGTGTGTGACTGGCCATTGACTTAGACTTAGAGGTAGTATGGATAAAGACGTGTCACCAGCCTCATTGTGATCCCTTTGCACAATGCATGGCCGACCTTGAAGTAGAAACAATGCACAATGTATCAACTGAATCACAACGGCGGTGTTTTAATTCCTCATGCATTGAAAGTCCAACATAGGTGATCCAGTTAACTATGATCGTACTAGCCATGTGTGAGGACAAGTGGCAGGAAACCAAGAAAGTGATGATGATAGTATTTTCGGGAGATGCTCATGAGTCTTGGATCAAACCGGCTAAGAATTATTTTTTGATTCATCAAACTCTAGATGTGATAAAGGTACTGTAGGCATGACTTTGTATGTCAGGTATGTTTGGAAAGTGGTTTTTATCATTGCAAGCAACTATGCATCAAATCAAAGGGACACAACTCAAATATGAGATTCTCCAGAGTTGGAAAAGCAGTAGTTGAAACCACTGTTATTTTTTCTACCCAAGATGAGACTTCTTCCACCGAACATCAGGAAAATTATGGACAAGTGATTTATGCTAAGAAGACGTAGGAACAAACCAAGGAGTTTTCCCAGCTCATGGTGTTCAACCCTTCCTCAAGAAAATGGTGAAAGTGGAAGAAGAGAGACTCTTTTTGAAGTCCATATCATTGGAAAAAGATGCAGAGATGATGCCTTTACCTGATTATAGACCCTCTCTGACTCCTTTTGATGATGGAGTAAAATGAGGAATTGATTGGGGGATCCTCTCAGCCTAACTGAAATTTCAACTACCCCACTAACACTTTTATTGAAGGCGACTCTATTGGGTATGGATGGAGTAGTTATATATGAAAGGTGTACATAAGGAAACAAATATACTATAAGAGGATGGTTTCATGAGTGAAATTCCTATTTTAATTTTTTTAGATGACGGTATAACCCACACATTTTTATTTTTTATGGTTGTTCTATATAGAGAAGCATCTGGTAGATATCCTGATTTGCCTGGATTGACAGGGGACACACTAAGGGACCACAACATCTTGGTCCTAAGTCAGCGGTGGTGCTTGGTTTTAACCAAAGCACAAAATAAGGGAGACATATTTGGGAAATTGTGTAGAATGTATGCATAGAAAGGTGTCCTATCAAAGAACCACCACTGCACTATCCGAACTCACCCCTTCCATTTTATTTTTCTCTAAGAAAATATTGCTGGGAGAGGGTGAAAATCCAACCCGCTACAATTTTTCTGAAGTTCCTTGTAGTTATTGTTTGGTTGAATTCCCTAAGACCTTCAGGTCATGTAATGTCTCTTAATCCTATGGACCATGTAATCACTAGGCCTAAGACCCTTGTTAGGATCCCCCCTCATCTCTTAAAAGGGGGGTTATCAAAAAATCAATAAAAATTAAGGCCTTCAGGCCATTCGATCTTGACATGCTTGTGAAATCCACCACCTCGAGGACAGAGTGGATTTTTAAGGGGTGTTAGTGAAAGGTGTACATGGTGTTAAGTAAGTAGGGATGATCAGGTGGGGATCGGGGGGAATATGCTTGGGGATCCTAAGGGTAAATATTATAAAGATCCAAGTAATATTCTAGGCGAATATTCTAGGGATCCCACGTTTGTTAGAGTGGGTATTTATAAAAAGTGAAAGATTGGAGAAATAGGGGGATAAAGATTATTATTCTATTGTGGAATGCTTAGAAATTTCAGCCTTGGGCTTGGGGGAATTTCCTGGGGAACTCCAATGATTTCTCTCCACTCCTTCCTAGTTCTTCTTCTTTTTATTCCACTAGAAATTCTGGTGGTGTTACTCCTATTTTATTCAATATATAGTGTTTGTCCTCTGTTTCCATCACAATCCCCTAAAGAGATCACCTAATAAAATAAGCAAATTAAATTACAACTAATTATGTTATATTTTAATACCACATCCGAAAACTCCTCCTAAGTTAGATAATACCTATTATGTTCACCCATCTTGAAACACATATGTTTTAATCTAGATCCATATAGATATCCAAACATGATTTCAGAAATTGATCATTGGAAAAAAAATTGGAAGGTTGTGATGATGTCGAAGAGAATCAAATTTCTAATAAAATGATTATCAACCTCTATTTATTTTTTGTTGGATTATTCTTCAAATGACAACCCCCATATCCTTAATTTTGATTCATCACACTACATGTATGTAACGTCCCTGACCCAGGAGCCACTAAACTGGTGCCCCGAGTTGAGTCGCCACATGACCTCGAGCGCGCTTCCCCGTATGTCAGAGATTGCCAACTAGTGACAAGGGTCTAAGAGTCAAGTGGGGATACTATACCCTCTATTTCAGAGTAAGATGTAAAAATAAACATTTAAAATAGTGGATGAAATATAAACAAACTGATTAACATTCATAAATAACCATCTCCCAAACAAGGTACAAATCACGACCAATAGTAAGTATGTCATGCCAAGTTACAATGCCAAGTAAAAAAAACTCCAAAATACAGACAAACAGTGGAATCCACAAAATGGTCCAGGATCCAATTCCCAAAACTCATCCATGCACATACCAAACCCGACTCACTTCCCAAGCATGACACCCTTTCCTCTTTCATGACCTGGAACCATGAAATCTACTTGTGTACCTAATGACGGCCTGAGAAGAGTGCAAGTACAACTCAGTAGGCCACCATCAATGGTGTCTAAAAAATATCTAGTCAAATAGATAGTGCCTGCAAGTTATAAATGATTATAAGGAAATATAAGATAGTTCAAGAATCCTTTTTTATTATGTTTCCTTTATGATGATCCACTAATTAATCTAGGTTTACTACTCAAACATCTCATGGTTTAATGAACCTTTTTTCATGTGTTCAATGGATTAGAAATGTTTAGTTATTCAAGGAATATGGGAGTAAAATCAAGTCATATCTCACTAGGGAAACACATCACAATAGTCTCATTATCCTCACCTCGAAGCCTCAGTCTAGGTGGACTGAAACCATTAGGGGAATAGAACTCAGTCTCCTTCCCTAACCTATTCATTGAGAGGGTGGAGCTTAGAACCTTAGTCCAACTCAAACTGTGGGCATAGAACCTCATGTCTATACCCAACTCTACCAAGATATGGGCACATTCTTATTTATCATTTACCACAAATAACCACATTACCACAAGCATAACCAATATCATTAGCAATATTCAATCAATAGAAACAAGGGAATTAGTATTATGCCACAATCCATTAACACATTTATCATTCATATCACATAACCCTTTTAGACCAATTCTATTTCCCCATGCCTTTCTCCTTAAGCATATTCGGGTGCAAACATAATTCCTTAACATAATCTCATTAATCCCATTTAACCCAATTCCAAGACAACCAAAAAATCACTTATCCATTACCCACAATAGTCACATTTACCCAAAATTCATACTAAGTCGTTTCATTAATTAATTAACACATTTTCCAAGACTCTACTTCATCACAAGTCAATTTCACCCCTTACCATTCCATTAACACCATTCCAGAGTGTCAACACACCCCATAGGTGGCCCTAAAATTATTCAAGTCATCCTCCATGAATCCAATGGGGATCATGAGGGGTTCATTTGGTTATTTAGAGACTCAATACACCACATATTTCCTAAGGCACCAAGAACACATCAATAAGAGAATGAGAATAAAACCCTACATTCACAAATCTAGGTATAAACAATGGTATATAACTTGTAGACCACCTACCTCAAATTCATTGGTGAAAACACACTTAATAGAGGCCTTAGATCCCGATCTAAAAACCCTTTAGAGCTTCAACTGAGATATCATCGGAAAATAAGGGTTTTAGAGCTTTGGGTGGGGATAGGAGAACAATAAAAACACTAACCAAGAAAAGGAAGAAAGAAAGAGATTATACTTACTTGGATCTTAAATCTACAATCGACGACACTCCAAATGACCTAGGGATGAAGGAGAACCACACTTGGAAGCTCTTGGGAGCTCTGGTTCATCACTAGGGTGGAAGGAGATGGAAAGGGTGAAAATCCCGAGTTGGGGTTAAAAATCACATAATGGAATTTTTGTAAAATTATAAAATTTACTATGACACATGGTTTACCTGCATGATTTTTCAAACCATGCACAAATCGTGAGGATTCTACTGTCCAAAAACACCCCCTGCATGGTCACCTGGGGAGCTCCACATGGTTAGCTTAACGATGCACCAACTGTGTGTAAGCCACTATCCAAGGATACACGGTTTCCTGCAATGATCTGTATGGTTATCACTGACCATGTGCAAGCCGTGAAATATGCCCAAAAAACTCCTTTTTCCCCTCTTTCATGCCCCGAACCCCCAAAACACCCCCAAGCCTTCTCATGGTCTTGGGAAATAGTTATTTAATTCAAAATGGGGGACTTAAATAGATGTGAAAACAAAAACATACCTTAAGAGAAATCCAGGATCTTACAACCTCCCCACATTATGACAGCTCTTCCTTGGGCCTCTCTTCTGGGCATAATTAAGTCTCTGAATGAAAGAGATCAAGCCATTGGGCCCGCATATCTGATTCTCACTCTCATGTTTCTACCTGAACATTTACATGCTTCCATAGAATGTGAACCAAAGGAAAAAACCTTTCATTGCAATACCTTCTCACTACGGTCCACAATACAACCAGGATGCTCCTAAAAGGACTCATCAACCTAAATCTCTACATCATTAGCATTTATCACATGACACAGATTAGGGTGATACTATCAGAGTTGTGAAACATGGAAAACATCATGCATTCCATTGTACCAGTGTAGAAGAGCTACTCAGAAAGCTATCAGTCTGGGCCTCTCTACAATCTCATATGGTCCCACATACCTAAGTTCCAACTTTCCATGCTTCTGAATTTGACAGTGACCCAAACTTAGCGACACCTGAAGAAACACACTATCACTCACCCTAAACTTTAGAGGTCTACGACACTGATCTGTATAATACTTCTGTAAACTCTGAGTTGTTTTTATACACATTGGAATCAATTCAACATTATTCGATGTCTCTTGCATGAGACTCAGTCTTAATAGCTTAGACCCCCCAGCTTCTAACCAACACAAGGAAAATCTACACTCTCACCTGTAGTGTGCCTCAAAAGGTTTCATCTGAATTGTAGCCTGAAAACTATTATTGTAGGAAAACTCAATGAGAAACAAAAGTTTTTCTCACAAACCAATGAAATATAGAACACAATCTCTCAACATGTCTTTTAATACCTGAATTGTACATTCCGACTACCCATCCATTTGCGGGTGTTAATCCATACTCAAAAACACCTGGGTACCAAGCGCCTTCTGTTTTCCCTGCCAGAAGTGTGAGGTGAAATGTGTATCATGATCCGAAACTATGGTTATCAGAACACCATGCAACCACACTAACTCTCAAACATACAACTCTCCAAACTGATCAACTGTATAAGTCTCCAAGATCAGTAATAAATGAGACACTTTGGTCAGCTGATTCACCACCACCCAAATGGCGTCATTCTTCTGAGGCCTCCTTAGAAGACCCACTACAAAGTCCATTATTATTTCATTCCAGTTCTACTCCAGAATAGTAAATGACTACAATAACCCACCTGGACACTAATGTTTGGCCCTCACCTTCTGACAGGTAAGGCATCATTTCATGAAACCTCCAACAAATTTCATCATTCCTGACCATCAATAATGCCTACGAAGATCACGGTACATCTTATTCAAGCCAGGATGCACTGCCCACTTTGACGTGTGAAACTCGCGCATCAACTCCTCCCATATACCCGTCAGCACCACCACAAGATCATGAACATAAGCAACTCCATCAGCACTAAAATCCCAACTAGAAGGTGACTCCCCACCTTTAAGACTTTCCTTCATATCCAAACACTTCAGATCCACTGACTCTCCGTGAAATTTATCAAAATTGAATATTCAATTACTATAGATGAAAGATTCATCTACCCATGCCCATCTTGTACCTCTAAGTGAATCTCGGAAAATATGGCCATCATCTACTACTCTAAATTGGATTCCTGAACCATACGATTCGGATTCTTCCAGCTCAGAGCATCAACATCACTATTCCTTTTCCCTGGTGTGTAGACTAACTCAAAATCAAAGGATTGTACGTACTCGACCCACCTTCACTGTCAAATATTAAAATCTTACTGAGATAATATGTGCTTGATACATTTATGGTCGGTAAACACCATGAAGCGTTCCCCCAACAATTAATGCCTCCCACACTTCAAGGCATAAACAACAACAGCTAGCTCAATTTCATGATTATGATAATTTCTTTCATTTAGTCTCAACTATCTTGACCTATAAGCTACAACACGGTCATCCTATATCAAGACTTCCCTACATCTGATGTTTGATTCATCACAAAACAAGATGTACCCCTTACCTAGTTCGGGTAAGGTCATAATCAGTGTGGTAGTCAACCGCTACTTTAGATCTTGAAAATCACTTTCAAAAACCTCCAACCACTCAAACATAACTCCCTTATTTTTTAAGCTAGAGAGTGGAACTTCCAAATGGGAGAAATCCCTAATAAACCCTCAGTAATAACCGGCCAAACCTAGAAAATTACAAACATCAAAAACGTACTTGGGATGCTCCCAAGACACGACAACCTATAGTTTCTCTGGATCCAACAATACACCTGACTCAAAAATTATTTGTCCCAAGAAGTGCACATTATCAATCCAAAACTAGCATTTTGATAGATTAGTGTAGAGCCTATGCTCTCTCAGTGTACTCAGGATGATGTCAAGATGTTGGGAATGGTCGTCATGAGTTCTAAAGTACATGAAGATGTCATCAATGAAGACAATCATGAACTGATCTGGGTATGGGTAGAATATCCAGTTCATCAAGGCCATGAACACAGTCAGTGCATTTGTCAATCTGAACAACATCACCATAAACTCATACAACCTGTACCTGCTCCAAAAATCTATATGTGGTATGTCAAAAGGCCTCACCCTCAAATGGTGGTATCCCAATCTCAAATCGATCTGAGAAAACAATGAGTCGACTCTAAGCTAGTCAAACAGGTCATCAATTCTAGGAAGAGGGTATCGATTCCTAATTGTCATCCAGTTCAGCATCCTATAGTCAACACATAGCCTTAAACTTCTTCTTCATTCTTATAAAACTGCACATGAGATCTCCAAGGTGACTTACTAGGATGAATAAACCCCTTACACTCAAACTTCTCTAGCTAAACCTTAAGTTATTGGAGTTTTTATGGTGCTATTCGATACAGTGGAATAAAAACTGGCTCCACTCCCAGCAACAATTCAATCTTAAAATCAACATCTCTCTTAGGTGTTAACCCTTATAAGTCCTTAGGAAATATGTCCGGAATCTATCCACTGTAGGAGTAAATATTGGTTGTTCCCTCCCTCCTTCATCTAATGCAAGACAATCCACATGAGTTGTCAGTTCTCCCAACTGCTTGAAAATCGGCACTGCACAGCCCGCTCGAACATCCCGATCACCATGAAGGACATAAGTGTCTCCATCGAGAGTGGTGAAAATTACCCAACATCGGTAACAATCGATATGGGATTGGTAAAACACTAACCAATCCATACCCAAGATTAGTTCTAACCCTGAAATCTCTAAAACAAACAGGTTCCAAAGGAAACGATATCCACCAACCTCCATAGAAAAACCCTTACACTATATGATGTTCTCAAGTCACACCCCTAATGGAGTAACAAGTGACATTAATTCACATGCACTCTCCACAGTAAATCCCAACACAAATATTAATTTAGAAGAAATAAAAGAATGTGTTGCACCTATATCAAATAAATCACTAGAGAGCATGAAATATATGAGAATCGTACCTCGAACAGTAGACGGCCCTGCCTCACCACCTTTAGTTGTAGTCTTAATTGTATAGAGATGTCCTGCCCCTCTACCCTAGGCTCTATCCTGAGTACCCTGTACTGCACTGCCCAGATCGTATGGGTGATCTCACCCTGGAGTTCCACATCCACCACCCTTACTAGTATGACCTGTGGATTTCCAACTCCCTTCCTAATACAGGTTAACCGACCCCCCTTCCTGCACTTGACATTTTCCTCTAACTCCCATAATTTCTCGACTACCGCGAGTTCTTGCAGAACCTCTGCACATGGCCTAGCTTGCCGCACGTTCGGCACTCGACTTGTGGTAGGGAACACTAGCCATGCATGTCCCTGACCCACCACACTTATAACAGAATATTTGATCGCTACACTGAGATGTTGAACCCCTCTTCTGTCTGCTCTATAAATCTCCACCCTGATAGATATTTCCAAAATGGACCTTCTAACTCTCAGAAGTCGCACCACTTTCCCGTCTAGCTGGAACCACAAGTTCACTATCCAAATATGCATTTAAGTTCCATTGTAAAATGAGGGATTGATAAAAAAACATCAATAAACCTTTTCAAATGAAAGATATTCACATGAGACCTAATATCGTTCCTCATCCCATCCTGGAAATGCTTAGCCATAGCTGCCTCATCTCCAGCCAACGTCAGAACAAAACGTCACAAATCGGTGAAACGGATAGCATAGTCCATTACTGACATTGCCCCTTGGGTCAAGCTAATAAAATTTGTATCCTTCTCGAACCTCAATGTTTCTGGATAGAATTGTTTATGAAACTTCTCCTAAAAATATTTCCACATCATTCCTTCAGCCTGGTCCGTTTGAACCATGATGTCCCACCAACGCTTTGTTGGACCTCTCAGCATATACGCTGATAACTTGACTCACTTATAGAGAGGAGTCTCTATATGATCAAGAATAGTTGGATAGACTCCATTAAAAAATATTTTGCCTATGGTCCACCCTCTCTGATAATTTTCGGAGGGTGCTATAGCTGAAACTCCTGGGTCAGCTCAAACAAACTTGGTACAACCCGCCCTGGGGCCTATTCCATAATTTGTATAAAATGAGAAAAGTTATCATAGAACTACTCTTCTATATTATATTGAATCACCGTGTTCTCTTTCTCCGCCACTAGAGGATAATTCTTAGAAACATCCTCATGCCGCTCGACTGACACACATCTTTGTGGTGGCATTTCTCTACAATGCCAAAAACGAGCTTTAGAACACAGGACATAAAACTTTCATGGAAAATATATAGGAAGGATCATCACTAGCCATAGAAACACCATTTTTCATACACTAACCGAATGGGCCTGATCACAATCGGGACACTAGCCATGGCCATTCCTCTAAGGTCACGACTAACACAAGTAACTAACTCACATGGTTACAAGCCTCACATTTTTACACCATTCAAAATCATTTCAATACTCCTATTCAACTTGACCACTCAATCCGATTACCACCCCTTTTAAGCTTGATTCTTTAATTATTACTCAACATTTCACTTCCCCATTTTTATTGCTTCATTATAACAATTTTCATCATTTTAAAGAAATAAAATGAATCCTACTTGATATATCTCACACACCCATCCCATGTGTGCCTTTTATGATGAATGTCACTTATATACCTAGGTTCCTAAAATGTTGCATGAATGCGCAACCTCGTACCATTCTGGCCATGATAAGAATATCACAAAACCATCAAATCACACAATAAGTGCATCACCCAATGGTGAAATATCATCAAATATAACAACACACAACAAGAACAACAATTCCCACCTGGGGTGACTTGGGTTTTTCCTCATACATGGGTAAGCTACTCCCAAGAATGAGCTTATTATCAAGGCCCAAACCATACTAACCTCCTTTCTACCATCCCAAATAATAAGAACAAAAAAATGAACTTCTCTAATATCACTTTGTAATATCCTCGGCCCGGGAGCCACTAAATCGGTGCCCCGAGCCAGGTCACCACATGACCTCAAGCATGTATCCACGTACGCCAGAGGTTGTCGACTAGTGACGAGGGTCTAAGAGTCAAGTGGGGAGACTATACCCTCTTTTTCAGAGTAAAACATAGTTGGAAACAAATACAATATCGGAATAAATATAAACACACTGATGAAAATGCATAAGTAACCATCTCCCAAACTAGCTACAAATCATAACCAATAGTAACAATGTCATGCCAAACTACAGTGTCAAGTGAACAAAACCCCAAAATAAAAACAAACAACAAAATCCCAAAAATGGTCCTAGCTCCAAATCCCAGACCTCATCCATGCACATACAAAACCTGACTAACTTCCCAAGCATGAGGCCCTTTCCTCTTTCGTGACCCGCAACCATGAAATCTTCTCGAGTACCCAACAGTGGCTCGAGCAGGGTGTGAGTACACCTCAGTAGGCCACCACCAATGGTGTATACAAAATATCCAGTCAAATAGATAGTGCGTGAAAGTCATAAATGGTGAAAAGTAAATATAAGATAGTTCAAGAATCCATTGTAAATTATGTTTCCTTTATGATGATCCACCAATTAATTCAGGTTTACTACTCAAACATCTCATGGTTTAATTTTCCCTTTTTTATGTGTTCAATGGATTAGGCATGTTCAATGATTCAAGACATATGGGGATAAAATAAAGTCTTATCTTAGTAGCGTAACACCACAAGGTTTTAAAAGTAAATTGAAATGTATGAAACATTGATTTAAGTAGATAGTAATAACTATCAATAAACTTACTTTTCCCACTTCTATGTTTTGAATTTCAAAAAACTGACATACACGATTGCAATCAGTAAGTTATTTAGAGTATGATAAGACCAACTTAATTTTTGGTGAATAGTAACATACCTTTATGAATAGTAATGTTACCCTTATGAACAGTAACATACCCTTATGAATAGAAATCCCACCTATGATAGTATACATATAAGATTTAATTGAAGTTATAATATACCTATATCTTGGAATAAGTAAATAAATGTTTTAAAATTGTTGTTTTTTGGAATAAAATATTATTTTATTTAAAAATTAAATTAATCATATATATAAAAATATTTTAAAAAAATGGAGTTCATTTTTGAATTCTAGACATTAAAAAATGGTTATGGTAAATTTTTGGGATTTTCTAAAATACTTGAATTTTTTATGAATAGTGAAATACGGTAAAATATCGTATATATAAATTATCAGTTAAATACACTATTCCCTACATCATAGATGATTTGAGAAACCATTAGTTCAAACTCACATGTCATTATTACTATTTTTGTCTTGGAATTATAATTATTTCTTGTCTTGTGGCCAAATAATAAAATAATTATTAAAATAATGTAAAACTCCTCCTCTCCTCCACAATAAATACCACCCACTCCCCCCTCTTCCTACCACACCTCTAAATACTTTAGCCTTTCTAAAGTTCAGCTATATAATCCTCTAAATTCCTTCCCCCAAGTCTAAGACCTTCTGGTCTCACCAAGAGGCCAAAACTAAGGGCCTTAAGAAGGATCTCAAGGAGAAGAGATCAAGAGGTAAACATTTACTTTTGTTTTCTTTCATTTCTTTTTTTTATATTATTCTTTTTTCCTTACACCCCTTATCCAAGAGGAATTAATCATCTAGTATCTTACATATTCTGTATTTTATCATTTTTATGGAATATTCACCATTATACTTCTTCTCATCTTCTACTTATTCAAGAAATTAAAACACCGTCTGTGATGTGTCGATTTACCGACATCATGGATGATGTGATTTCAATTTCATTTACTTCCTTCAAGACTTGTCATTAAACCATTTTAATGGTTGAACTAGATTATAATTTATGTATTATATTTTATATAATGTTCTGTAATCTTTTTTTATACATGTTTTTAACTTATAAAACAAAATGAGTTCATTATGAACGAAGAATCACCAAGATGGCCTAAATAAGTATCAATAATGTTTTAACTTTTGAATCATCCTCATGTCAGAATTAAAAATGATAAATGGTGTAATTTATGGTTCTTTAAATATGAAAATTCCATTTCATTCTAATTCTGGTGTTTCACTTCCAATCAATATGAATATCCATCAGGAACCAATCATGGAAACCATGCGAAGAACGCACCTGAAAACAATGGAATTAACAAAATATTATTAATGAATGGGTTAAATGATGTTAAAAAATAGTCATGAAAGGTGTTATAAAAATTAATGTGTTTCTTTAAAATATTCATAACACTATTTTAACTGTCATAAAAGAGGTTTAAACATGTTTGGGGGAATTCAAACCCGAGGTAAGGGATTCTCTTTTTATCAATTTTATTCAAGAATATCCACTATGTTATGCCCTTTTGTTTTTAATTCCTAATGATTGTGTATGTTTTATCACCTTCCCCATACTTACCTTATGATATATTAATGATTTTATATCCCATTTCTATCTCATTATTCCCTTCCATATACACCTGTTACCATGCTGAAATTTCGTAAGTGAATTCTAAACCCAATTTTCATTCTTTGGGTTAACCTTCAACTTTAATGGTTTTATCATGATAAGAGTATTTTATGAATATAATTTGATTATATTATATTTTATTATGTGTTTGTACAATATATATACATATTCCCTTCATTTAATCCATTCTCTCTTAAATTTTATGGTATTTGTAAAAGACTTTACCCTTAAAATCCTTTTAGATGTATCCTTTATGATATCCAAAGAGATTGTTTCTTTCTTCTATGTCATGAGTGTTATCTTCTAATTTCATGATTTTTTAATACTATAGTGTCTCCATTATATGTTTTATATTTATTTTTGAATGATAAGGTTTTCAATATTTTGTGGGAGCAGTGTTTATGTTCTAAGAGTAATTTTTAAGAAAAAGGGGATTTTGAAATGTGAATGTGTTTTGCTCAAGGGTGTCAATGAGTTATGAAGTGATTTATTAATGATATATTCCTTGTAAATTATTTATGTTGGTTTGAACCCATTATATCTCATTATATTATGGGTGATCCCCATTATATCTCAAGATATGTTGGGTTGATCCCATTATATCTCAAGATATGTTGGGTTGAGCCAATTATAGCTCATGATATGATGGGTGAGCCCCATTATAGATCTCCAATGCATTGGTTACTCCAGAGATGGAATTTTACCAAATGGTTATTCCATGTGTAAGGGTGAATGTAAGAGTGATATGGTAAATATGTCCCAAGTCAACTACATGATGTTTCTTTTCATATGGGTTTTTATGATTATAGGTTTTATTGGTTTTTATGTTATCACTTGACAAATGGTTTCTTTCTTCATATCCCTTAATGAGTTTTATAATAATCCCAATATTTCAAAAAAATCATAGGATATAAGGATGGTTAAGAGAAATAAGGGAGTCGTGATGAATTATATGAAGTGTTGTCAAAGAAATCATGTTTTAAGTTTTAATGTTTTATATTTTGAAAAAATGGATATTTTTTTAGTAGTATCCTCTTTGTATGAATGTGTTATTTTATGTATGTAAGATATCCTAATTCTATAAAACTTTAAACCCAAAAAGATCCTAAATGTATAATAATATTTTTTCTTGACTAAAATTCAAGATTAAGTAACATTTTAAGGCTGGGTACTTATAGTTGGTATCATAGGATGGTTTAGATAACTTTAGGGGTTAGGATGATGTTTCCATAAATGATTTTTACCATATGGTTAATTTGAAATGTTATAGAATTTAAATATTACCATGTTTATTCATCTAAGATATGACTATTCAGAATGGTTTTCCATAGAAGAGACAGGGATGCTAAAGTAGGAAGGCACCAAGAGGCGGATGTCTGTCCGAAACTGCACCCTAGAATGGTGGGAATCAGAACCGAGCAGTTTGTGACAGTAATGGCTCAGTTGACTCAAGAAATAAATGGTTTTGTTATCCATTCTAGAGATAAAAATGATCTACCATGAAGAAACATGTCTTTTGTGGAGCATTTTATGAGGCAACATCCTCCAGGATTCAGTGGAACCATACATCTAGTGATAGCCAAAGGATGGATCAATTATCTAGAAACGATTTTTGATGTCATGGGATGTTCAAAATGTCAAAAGGTAATAATATCCATTTATTGTTTATAAGGTGAATCCGATCAATGGTGTTATCTGGTTAAGAATATGAGAGAAAGATTTGATATTGACAGTTTGGAATGGGATGATTTAAAGAGTCTTTTTCTAGAAAAATATTTTCCTAAAACCATTTGACTCAAAATAGAGAGAAAATTATTGGAATTGAAGCATAAAGATAATGATTCTATATCATCATATGAAGCCAATTTTACAAGACTGGACAAGTACATACCGGATTTTACTTGGGATTTTAATAGTAAAATTAAGAAATTTTACTCTGGTTTGAAACCATTTTTGTGAATAACTTTCGATTCACAAGAGTTTAAAAGCTATGAGAAGCTTGTTCATTGTGTTGAAAAAGTTGATATGGAGTTTTCTAACACGTATGTACATCTTAATGACAATAATAAGAAGCATTCAGGTTGGTAGGATCTGGGGAAGAACTCGTTAAAGAAGTCTGGAGGTAAGAAAATGAATTTCCCTTCTTGTGAAAAGTGTGGTAAAAGGCATCCTGGTGAATGTCTTGTAAATTCTAGGAAATTATACTTATGTGGAAATTTTGGGCATATGTCTCATGAGTGAAAGGAAAATGATCCAAAAATTAATTAGAAACCGATAGTGAGATGCTTTCATTGTAAGGAATTATGTCATTTTGCTAATGTTTGTCCGAAGCTAGTCACTCGGGAAAAAAATCAGCAAGATTTGAAGAAGAAGGGTGTTTAAAATCTTTTGAAACCACTTAAACTGATGTTGAGCTGTCAAATGAGGTGGTTTTAGGTGAATTTCTTGTTTTTAATAATTCTGCAAATGTGTTTTTTGATTCAGGGTATACACATTCCTTCATTTCTTATAAATTTTCAGAAAAATTGGAAATTCAACCACATGAAATGAAACCAGAACTCATGGTAAAAACACATAGAGGAAATATTATGGAAAAAAATTATAAGAATCTACCTATCTTTGTCTATGAAAAGAGTTTGCCTGAAAACCTTGTTGTTTTTCCTCTAGTAGGATTTGATGTTATTTTAGGTTTGGACTGGCTTTCTTTTTATCATGCTAAGATAGATTGTAGAGAAAAAGAAGTTTTTTTTCAGAAATAATTTCAGTTTGGGTACAATAATGAACCCATACCATTGATAACATATCAGGAAGCTAAGAAATTGATAAAAGATAGAAATGAAAGTTATCTTGCTCATATTTTTGAAGATAATGTAACTATCCAGATTAATGATGTACCAATGGTAAATGAATACCTGGATGTTTTTCCTGATGATTTTCATGGTTTTATTCCTGTTCGAGAGGTTGTTTTTATTATTGAATTAGTTTTTGATGCTAAACCAATTTCTAAACCCCCTTATCGAATGTCTCAAATGGAACTTCTAGAATTAAAAAGGTAATTGTAAAAATTATTAGATAAAGGCTTCATCTGACTGAGCACTTCACCATGGGGTGATTCTGTCTTGTTTGTTAAGAAGAAATATGGTTTAATTAGACTTTTCATTGATTATAGTGACTTGAATAACATTATTGTTAAAAATGAGTATCATTTTCCTCATATCGATGATTTGTTTGATCAGCTCTAGGGAGCACATTATTTTTCGAAGGTTGACCTGAGTTTGGGGTACCATCAGTTGAAAGTAAAGGATGAAGGCATCCCAAAGAATATGTTTTTTACTATATATGGTCATTATTAATTTGTAGTTATTCATTTTGGGTTAACTAATTCACATGTTGTATTCATGGATCTTATGAATAGAATATTTCATGAGTTCTTGGATAAGTTTGTGGTTGTGTTTATTTATGAAATTCTGGTATATTCTAGAAGAAAATAGGAGCATGAAAAACATATAGGGGTTGGTGTGAAAACCTTAAAAGAAAAGAAACTTTATGGAAAATTCATAGAGTGTGATTTTTGGTTGCAACATATTCTTTTTTCTTGGAAACATTGTAAATAAGTATGGAATAACAATTGATCCTGCCAAAACAAAAGTTGTTGAGGCATGTCCAAGACCTAAAAATGATACAGAGATTCTTGGTTTTCTTGGATTAGTAGGTTATTACTGACGTTTTGTTAAAAACGTTTCCTGGTTATCTAGATCGCTAACTAAGTTGACACAGAAAGGGGTTAAATTTTTTTAGAAAGAAGAATGTGATGTTTGTTTTCAAGAATTAAAAAGAAGATTGGTGAATGATCTAGTTCTGACTCTACTTTCCAAAAATGGTTAATTTTTCATCTATATTTATTCTTCTTTGAAGAGAATTGGTTGTGTTCTAATGCAGAATGATCAGGTAATTGCTTATGTTTCACTTCAATTGAAACCTCATGAGTTAAATTATCCCACACATGATTTAGAATTGGTAGTTGTGGTTTTTGTGTTGAAAATTTGGAGGCATCATCTTTATGGAGTAAAATGTGAAATATATATTGACCATGAAATATTAAAGTATATATTTACTCAGAAGGAATCAAACATGAGACAAAGAATATGGATTGAATTAATTAAGGATTATGATTTCACGATTCATTACCATCCCGAGAAAGCAAACAGAGGGGCTGATTCATTGATTAGAAAAATTAATTCTACATTAACCATGTTACGTTTGGAATGTGATCCTTTGGTAAATGATTTGATTAATTTTTTTCTTAGAAGTTTTTGATGTAGGAAATACATCTGTTTTGTTTCAGGTTTCAGTGTAGTCATCTTTGTCAGACAGAATTAAGAAAGCACAAAAGGAAGACTGTGAGATACAGAGAAAGGTAGAATTGGTTAAAATGGGTAAGTTTCTAGAATTTAACCCTGATAAATATTGTGTTTTAAGGTTTGGTAAAAGTTTGTGTGTACCTTTTGATTCTCAGTTAAAGAAATAATTGTTATGTGAAGATCACAGTTCTCCATTTTTAGTTTATCCTGACAGCACTAAGATGCACAGATACCTTCTGGAGTATTACTGGTGGGATGTAATGAAAAGGGATATTGTAGAATTTACTATGAAATTTTTTACATGTCAATAGGTTAAAGCAAAGTGGTAGTTACTGAAGGGGATATATTAGCCTTTTCAAGTGCTTGAGTGAAAATGAGAGAATATATCCATGGACTTCATTGTGGGACTTCCAAAGACTTCTCTAGGTAACAATTAAATCTGGGTTGTTGTTGATCGACTGACTAAATTTTCACATTTTCTCCCTATTAGAGATACAATGTATTTGGACCAGCTTTCTCATTTGTACCTCAAATAGATTGTTAGGTTACACGGAGTGCCTCTTTCCATTATATCTGACTGGGATCCCTAGTTCATTTCTAACTTTTGGAAGGGCCTTCAGAAGTCATTGGGCACAAAATAAAACTTCAGTACAGCTTTCCATCCTCAATCATATGGTCAGTTAGAACAAATGATTCAGACATTTGATGATATGCTTAGAGCTTGTTCAATGGATTACCAGGAAAGTTGGGATCAACATCATTCTTTAATTGGTTTTTCTTATAATAATAGTTTTCATTCCAGTATATATATGGAACCTTTTGAGAAATTGTATGGGAATCGGTGTCAAACTCTAGTTTTTTGGGATGAAGTTAGTGAAAAAAAAGTTGATGGGGCTAGAATTAGAAGAGGAAGTGGCTGAGAAAATGGAGATGATTCAGAAGCACATGAGGATAGCTCAGAGCAGGCAGAAAATTTATGCAGAAAACAGAAGGAAAGACTTATCTTTTGAGATAGGTGACCATGTTTTCCTTAAAATCTCTCCTTGGAAAAGTGTGATGTGTTTTGGTAATAAAGGAAAGCTAAGTCTAATGTTCATCAGTCCTTTTGAAATCTTTGATAAAGTTGGACTAGTTTAAAACTGAGTAGCATTGCCTTTGAGTTCTTCTCAAGTACACAGTGTTTATCAAATTTTGATGTTGAGAAATTATGTGCCAGATTCATCTCACGTTTTGAGCCCAGAACCAGTTCAGCTAGAAGAGAACCTTAGTTATAAAGAGTGACCAGTTCATATTCTTGATCATAGAGAGAAAGTATTGAGGAATAAGTTAATCCATTGGGTAAAGGTTTTTTGGAGAAACTACATGGTTGAAGAGGCAACATGGGAGTCTGAAAATGCTATGAGGGAAATGTACCCTCACTTGTTTAATAAGTAAATTAAAATATGAGGACACAATTTCCATACGGTGGGGATAATGTAACACCCTGAGGTTTTAAAAGTAAAATGAAATGCATGAAACATTGTTTTAAGTACACAGTTATAGTTAGCAATAATCTTATTTTTCCCACTTCTGTGTTTTGAATTTTGAAAAACGGACATACACGGTTGTAATCGGTAAGTTATTTAGAGTCTGATAAGACCAACTTATTTTTTGGTAAATAGCAACGTACCCTTATGAATAGTAATGTTAACCTTCTAAATAGTAACATATCATTATGAATAGTAACCTCACCTATGATAGAAAACATATAATATTTAATTGAAGTTGTGATATACCCATATCTTGGAATAAGTAAAAAAATGTTTTAAAATTGTTGTTTTTAGAATAAAATATTATTTTATTTAAAAATTAAATTAATCATATTTATAAAATTATTTTCAAAAAATGGAGTTCATTTTGTAATTCTACATGTCAGAAAATGGTTACTGTGAATTTTTGGGATTTTTCTAAAATACTTGATTTTTCATGAATAGTGAAATATGGTAAAATACCATATATATAAATTATCATTTAAATACACTATTACCTGCATCGTAGCTGATGTAATAAACCATTAGTTAGAACCCACATGCACTTATTACTATTTTTTTCTTTGTATCACAACTATTTCTTTTCTTGTGGCTAAATAATAAAATAATTATTAAAATAATGTAAAACTCATCCTCTCATCCACTATAAATACCACCCACTCCCCCCTCTTCCTCCCACACCTCTCCAGCCTTGAACCTTGACAAAGTTCTGAAAAATACTCCTCTAAATCCCCTCCCCCACGTCTAAGACCTTCTGGTCTCACCAAGAGGAAAAAACTAATGGCCTTAAGAAGGATCTTAAGGAGAAGAGATCAAGAGGTAAACATCCTCTTTTGTTTTATTTCTTTTCATTTCATTTTCTTTTCTATTAATCTTCTCCCCCCCCCCTCAATCCAAGAGGCATCAATGATCCAGTATCTTACATATTCTGGAGTTCATCGTATTTATAGAATATTCACCATTATACTTCTTCTCCTCTCCCAATTATTCAAAAAATTAAAACATCATCCGTGATGTGTCCATTTACAGACATCTTGGACGATGTGATTTCAATTTCTTTTAATTCCTTCAATACTGGTCATGAAACCATTTTTATGGTTGAACCGGATTATAATTTATGTATTATATCTTATATATGGTTCGGGAATCTTTTTTTAAACATGTTATTAACTTATAAAACAAAATGAGTTCACTATAATCAAAGAATCGCCAAGATGACCTAAACAAGTATCAATAATTTTTTAACTTATGAATCATCCTCATGTCAGAATTCAAAATGATAAATGGTATAATTTATGGTTTTGGAGATATGAAAATTCCATTACATTCTAATTCTGGATTTTCACTTCCAATCGACAAGAATATCCATCATGAACCAATCATGGAAACCATGTGAAGAACGCACCTGAAAAATTGGAATTAACAAAATATTATTAATGAATGGGTGGAATTATGTTATAAAATAGTCATTAAAGGTCTTATAAACATGAATTTGTTTCTTTAAAATATTCATAACACTATTTTAACCTTTATACAAGAGGTTTAAACATGTTTCACGGAATTCGAACCTGAGGTAAGGGGTTCTCTCTTTCTCAATTTTATTCAAGAATCTACACTATGTTATGCCCTTTTATTTTTAATTCATAATGATGGTGTACGTTTTCGAACCTTCCCCATACTGAACTTATGATATATTAATTATGAGATACCCCATTTCTATTTCATTATTCCCTCCCATGTACACATGTTACCATGCCGGAATTTGGTAAGTGAATTCTAAACTCAATTTCCTTTCTTTGGGTTAACCTTTAACTCCAATTGTTTTATCATTATAAGGGGATTTGTGTAATGTAATTTGATTATATTATGTTTTATTATGTGTTTTTATAGTATATATAAATATTACCTTCATTTAAAAAATTCTATCTTAAAATTTATGGTATTTGTAAAGGACTTTCCCCTTAAAATCCTTTTAGATGTCTCCTTTATGAAATCCAAAGAGATTGTTTCTTTTTTCTATGTCATGAGTTTTCTCTTCTAATTTCATGATGTTTTAATAATATAGTGTCTCTATTATATGTTTTATAGTTATTTTTGAATAATAATTTTTTCATTATTTTGTGTGAGCAATGTTTATGCTCTAAGAGTGACTTTTACGAAAAAGGGGATTTTGAAATGTGAATGTGTTTTTCTCAAGGGTGTCAATGAGTTATGAAGTGATTTATTCATGATATGTTCCTTGGAAATTATTTATGATGGTTTTATCCCATTATAGATCATTATATGATGGTTGATCCCCATTATAGCTCAAGATATGTTGGGTTGAGCCCATTATACCTCAAGATATGTTGGGTTGATCCCATTATAGCTCAAGATATGATGGGTGAGCCCCATAATAGCTCTCCAATGCATTGGGTAATCCGGAGATGGAAGTTGAACAAAGGGTTATTCCATGTGTAAGGGTTAATGTAAGAGTGATATGGTAAATATGTCCCAAGGCAACTACATGATGTTTCTATGCATATGTGTTTTTAGGATTATGGGTTTTATTAGTTTTTATGTTATCACTTGAATAATGATTTATTTCTTCATATCCCTTACTGAGTTTTATACTCATCCCAAGATTTAAAAATGTTTTTCACAGGATATAAGGATGGGTAAGAGAGATAATGGAATCGTGATGAATGATATGGAGTTTTGTCAAAGAAATCATGTTTTATGTTTTAATATTTTCTATTTTTAAAAAAAATGGATACTGTTTTTAGTAGTATCCTCTTTTTATGAATGTGGTATGTTATGTATGTAAGATATCCTAATTATATAAAATTATAAACCTAAAAGGATCATAAATTTTTAATAATGTACATTCTTTACTAAAATTCAAGATTATGTAACATTTTAAGGTCGGGTCCTTATAATTAGGGCAACACATCACAACAATCTTATTATCCTCACCTCGAAACCTCACTCAAGGTGGAATGAAACTATTAGGGTAATAAAAATACATCCCCTTACCTAACCTATTCATTGAGAGGGTGGAGCTTATAACCATAGTCCAACTCAACCCATGGTCATAGAACCTCAAGTCTATACCCCACTCTACCAAGCCATGTGCACATGCTTATTTATCATTTGCCACAAATAACCACATTACCACCAAGCATAACCAATATCATTAGAAATATTCAATCAATATAAATAAGGTAATTATTAGTATTCCACAATCTATTAACATGTTTATCATTCATATCACATAAACCTTTTAACCCAATTCATGTTCCCCATACCTATCTCCCTAGGCATATTTTTCTGCAAACATAATTCCTTAACAGAATCCCATTAATCCCATTTAACCCAATCCCATGCCAACCAAAAATTTATTATCCATTACCCAAAATATTAACATTTACCCATAATTCATACTAAGTCATTTCATTAATTAATCAATAAATTTTCCAAGGATCTACTTTGTTACAAATCAATTTCACCCCTTACCATTTTGTTAACCTCATTCGAGAGGGTCAGTGTACCCCATGGGTGGCCCTAAAATTAGTCAAGTCATCCTACATGAATCCTACAAGGATCATGAGGGGTTTATTTGGTTATTTAGACACTAAATACACCACATATTTCCAACAACACCAAGAACACATCAATAAGAGAACAAGAATAAAACCCTACATGAAAAAATCTTGGTATAAACTATGGGATATAACTTATAGACCACCAACTTCAAATAAATTGGTGAACACACCCTTAATAAAGGCCTTATATTGTGATCTAAACCCCATTCATATATTCAACCTAGATCTCATCAGAAAATAAGGGTTTTAAAGCTTCAGGTGGGGAGAGTAGAAAAATAAAAACATTGACCAAGAAAAGGAAGCAAGGAAGAGATTAGACTTACTCGAATCTTCAATCTGCAACCAATGACCCTATAAATGACCTAGGGATGAAGGAAAACAACCCTTGTAAGATCTTGGGAGTTTTGGTTCATCACTAGGGTTGAAGGAGCAGGAGAGGAGGAAAATCCTGATTTGCGGTTAAAACTCCCGTAATGGAATTTTTGTAAAATTCTAAATTTTTCTCAGCCACATGATTTACCCACATGGTTTGTCAAACTATGTGGATGATACTATCCAAAAACACCCCCCTTTCATGGTTACCTGGGGAGATACATACGGTTAGATTAATCGTGTGCCAACCATGTGTACGCTTATGTCCAAGGATGCATGGTTTCCTGGGATGCTCCGTGTGGTTAGCACAGACCGTTCAAAAACCATGTAACATTCCCATAAAAATCCTTTTCTCCCTCTTTCATGCCCCAAAACCCCAGAACATGCTTGAGAATTCTCATGGTCTTGGGAAACACTAATTTAATTCAAAAGGGGGAACTTAAATAGAAGCACAAATAAAAACATACCTTAATAGAAATTCGATATCTTACAATGTATGATAGGAATTCAAGAAGATAAAATAGATTTATATTGTATTTATGAAATTATAGATTCAATAAATTACGTTTCTAGTTACTTACAAGATGAATTCGACATCTACCTGAGAGACTTCTATACTCTCTAGGTATAAGGCTTGTAAGCCTTCTAACAAAAAAAGTGTATGATCCCCCTAACAGAATCATGAACTCCCATTATTATACCCCACTAACTGACTAAAAATAAAAATACAATATTAACCCTAAAGTGAATCAAACTCTCATATCTTATTTATGAACACTTCCCCTCCCATGGAAAGTAAAATAAATAAGAGACCTGAAAAAACCAACAAACAGGCCACCCCCATGAGATTTTAAATTGTCCACAAGGTGGGAATTAGGAAATTGAGATTTATGGTTAATTTAAGACACATTCCCTGACCTATTGGGATGTAATTTTGTAACGACCCAAACTATTATAAATAAAATTCCCATTTTTAATTTATTTAAATGTCTAATTATGTAATATGTTTATAGAAAATGCATTCACTCATTTGATTTATCCTATAGGATTTAATTGACCAATAAGAATCATTACCATTTATAATATATCTATTGAACAGTGATCACATGATTAGTATAAATATAGGATTTTAAAAATCCAATTGTCATAGAAAAAGTAATGTCCTCAACTAGTAGTATTGTACCCTATAAAAGCTCGTTTATCAGAGCTTATGAGGGAGATATAATCTCTAAGTTTTTCAATTAACTAATCCCAATATGAGATCCAACAACTTAAGCATGACTAAAACTGTTTACAGGATAAGTTCAAACTCATCGAGATCATGACCCAAACCATGCTCGATGAACCGCTCCATTAAAGTCCCACCATCGCACACCTTACTCTTAGGGCGCATGCTGATGTATTAAAGTAATATTTATCAAACCCTATCAACATGAATATGTAAATTATTTTTTATGGAATAATAAATATATTTTCATCCTATTATTGTTACATTGTAAATGATTTTTATACAATAAAGCACAAAGTGTATTTTTGGTTAATATTAAAATTCAATTAACAAATTTATGAATTAATGGACTTTTTAAATAAATAATATTTTAATAAAATATTAATATTAAATAATTTTATCAAATATAAATGATCATATAATTTTTTTAGAGTCAAATGTAATTTTTACAAGAGTTAAAAAAACTGTTATTTGTCAAAAACCCATCATTTTCAATAAATGTTGGTTAATATTTTAAAAGTGAAAATTCACATATTTATAAAAATATTTAGATAAAATGAATATTATTTTTGGAATCATAATGTCAAAATTATCCAATGGTGAATTTTTCATAATTTTCTGAGACAGTCAAATTTTCAGGTATAAATTAAATACCGTATAAATGTACTTTGTGTATTATGACATCATAATGACCCAAAATTTGATGTAATAAATACCATAAAGGGAATAAACAAACAAATATATGTTTTTCATTTTAAATAATGTGATTTTAATTTTATTTTATTTATTTATAAATCCATTATGAATTCTCCAAAACATGTAATATATTTTTAGGTTTTAAAATCCTTTATTTAAGAGTATAACTCAACTCAACATAATCAAGGACATTATTTTATTATGATATTCCCTTTCCCTCATAAAATAATGTATACATATCCCTTTTTGAAAAAAATTTGGGCAAAATCATGAGATGTTTTGTAGTTTTGAATATTTTATTATGTAGAGTCCAAAACCAAGATAATAAAGAAATCCCCCTCTTTTCCTATATAAATTCCCCCAAGATCTTATTTCTCTTCATTGAAACTCATTGTAACATGTTTCCAATCTTCCCTATAATCATTATAGTCCTCACAAGGTGACCCCAAGCTCTAAAGAATCCCCTCCCAAGCCTTTGGATTCACACACTCAAGTAAGGGATCCTCACTTTCTTCTCTTTCTTTCAATTTAAGAACCTTATTTCAAATTAGTCTTTATAATTTCAATTGGTTATATTTTAATTAATTTATTATCATTCCCTTACTGTCCAATTAAATTTATTTTAATGAGGTACCATTTATACTCTCCCATTTTGACCCTTACCTGAGTCGTTACTATACCTAAATTTACTAAGGAATTTATCTATTCTCATTAACATTCAAGAACTTTTATGTTATGTCTCTTAAATTACATTTTCTTATGATGGAATATGTTATTACATAATTTTACTTTCCATTTAAAATTTTAGGATTATTCCATAGTTTATTTGGGGAAACAGGCAACATTACAAAGAAAATCAAACCATATACAATGCTGGAATGTACTCAGCGAGACTCGAACTCGAGACCTCACCGAGACCCATAGGGGTAGATACCACTAAGATACACCCTGGGGATACTGTCCATTTAATTTATAAATTATGATATCTTCTTTTCCTCTCATTAAACCTTCCATGATATTTTATATGCCCCTCTTACCATACCGAAATATATTTATAATTCTTTTCTCTATTCAAGTTTCTCTATAACCTTATGCATTCTATTTCCAATTTCTAATGATGGAATATATTTCTCAATGTTCCTATTACTTCCCATTATATATCTATGTGATGAGATAGCACTTTCTCTCTCATAAACCCATTTTTATGAATCTCTAAGTGACTCTGTTATGCTACCAAAATATCACTGTTATTTTCCATGCTAAACCAATTGTGTAGTGAATACCATATCCATTTCCTATCTAGGATGTTCACTTTTATGAAAACTTACTTTTGATTAGTTAATTACATGTATTTATTTTTCACTCCTTTATCATTGAATAAATTATGATGATGAATGAATCCATGTTGTGTGATATATGTGGCACACTTAATCATGAGAATAAAATTATTATGATGGGTGCACCTAGATAGCACTCCAATGAATTAGGTAATGTTTAGTATCATGATATATCATGTTGGGATAAGGAGTGAACCTGATTCCTTTATGGTACGTTTTCCAGCATGATGTCTTAACGGTTTAACATTGACATATTTTTATGATTTAGTGTTTTAATTTGTTTCCACATTTCCCATGTTATGATTATCATGTTATATCATTTCTCACTAGTTATGTTTATGATTCCTACCATTTTTATGCCCCATTGATATACTTATTGTCTAACATGTATCTTCTTATTCCATGTTTATTCCCTTATTGGTCTTTATATCTCACCCCTTTCTTATTTTGTCCCCAGGTTATCCCATGCAGTTTTAAGTATGAAGGAATATTATGAACATGTTAAGGAGGTTTTCAATAAAGATGATCTATTTCATGTTTTAAGTTGTTATGTAATGTACCTAATTCCCAAAGAAACTAGACTTAACAATATTTAGGGTTGTATTAAGTTTAATCTTATGTAATGTAGATTTTAATTCCCCTTACCTCAAGGTGTGGTGGAGACATTCTTTTATAGATAGATAAAAAGGATTACAAGGTGCAGTAATACGATGTGGGGCTTAGAAATACCCTTTACCCAGAAATATAATAACTGAGTTCAACACTACCCCTCAAGCTAGTACATTATAGCTTGGACCAGGAGTCCCAAAAAAAGACACCAAACAAGACCATACACCCTCCCCCCCCCCCATCAAGTTTGGCCATTGATGTTGTGGATGACCAGCTTGGTACTAAGAGAGGCCAGTTGATCTCCCGAGAGTCCTTTGGTGAAGATGTCGGCAAGATGATTTGTCATCAGTATGTGGATGAAACTAACATGGTGATACTTGTGATGATGGTGAAGAAATTGCCAGTCCACCTCGATATTCTTTGTGCATTCATGTAATATGGGATTAAACAAAATCTGTGTACCTGCCTGATTATCACACCAAATATGAGCAGATGTCTATTGCGGGAAACCAATCTCATGGAGGAGATGACGAAGCCAAATGATCGTAGTAGTGACCGTGCCATCGCATGGTATTCAGACTCAACATTGGATCTAGAGATGATAGTCTATTTCTTATTGTGCCATGATATGAGGTCACCTTCCAGAAAAATAGTAAACCCAGAAGTATACTTTTATGTAGCAAGGAAACCAATATAGTTGGCATCATAGAAGGCCTCAATTTTCAGATGATCAAGATGTGAATACCAAATACCATGGGAAGGGTCTTTATTGATATATTTTTAAATAAAGAGTACAACATCCCACTGAGATTTTGTCGTATGCTCCATGAATTGGATAACTTTCCCAACAGTGCAAATAATGTTTGGATGATTCATGGTGATATAATTGAGTTTTGCCACAAAATGATGGTAGGTGAGAATATGGTTCCATGTTTTCATAGAGAGATCATTCACTGGGCTCAAGAGGAATATAAACAATATTTACCTAAGTCAAACCAACATCTTACAAGATATCCAAGCCATATTTCCATTGGAAAAGAAATATGGTGTCTGGAGAATGGGTGACCTCAATGCTAAGGAAGTATGTCAGAGGATATATATATTTGGTTTGAATGTGGTGTTGAATGTACCCCTTTATTTGGGAAATTCTAGTTGAGTCACTCCTAGTGATGATGATATCATCAATATACACAACCAACATGATACATTCAGAGGAAGTCATATGGTAGAAGACAGTGTGGTCCTTCAAACTCTGAGATAGGGAAAATGTAGTGATGATGGTGATGAATCATCCAAACCAAGCATGAAAAGACTACTTGAGGCCATATAGAGAGTAACGAAGTCAAGAGACATGAGATTCGGCTCTTAAGGCATGAAATCTAAGAGGTTGTTACAGATATACCACTTATTCAAGAAAGCCATGGAGAAATGTATTTTTGAAATCAAGTTGATGAAGAGACCAATGATTATGAGCAGAAAGAGAGATGGATAGTTGGACAGATTCCATATTTACAACTGGAGATAAATTATCAAAATAGTCGACACCATATGTCTGAGAAAATTCATTTTCCACAAGTCTAGCTTTAAGGTGATGAAGAGTTTCATCTGCATTGAGACTGACCATATAAATCCAATTACTACTGACCAACTGTTTACCTACTGGAAGGGGTACTAGATTTCAATTACGATTTTTGTCAAGAGCTTGCAATTCGTATCGCATTTCTTGAAGCCACTGAGGGTGATATTTTTCATCTCCAACCATGCAAGGAATAGATATCGTATCTAGAGAGTAAATACCTATGTATAAGTATGTGTAAATAAAATTATTCTAGAAATAATGAGTACCTTTTCATATTGAAATGGTCAATTCATTTGTTTCCATAGCAGGAAAAGTGGATGAAGCTGGGTTGATGGTGTCCTTGGCCTAGATGGGGGAACATTCAATGGGAAATGTGAGTATATAGAGCTACACTAGTGATCGGAAGAGTGGGACATCAGAGGTATAGTTGGGTGGATGATGAGAGAAATATAATCATCGATGGTAGTGTCTTGATGGGAAGAGGGAGGAGATAAAGGAGACCTCTCAACAAAAGATACATCCGCAGAGATGATATAACATCGTAGGTTTTGAGAGAAACATTGATATATGTGCTGAGTGCAGGAATATCTAAGGAATATACAATAGAGGGATGTGGGAGAAATCTTGGATAGGTTGGGATGAGTGTCACATACATAACACAGAAACCCAAACACACAGAGTGAGAGTGGGTGAGGATGGAGAGAGGAGAATAGAGACCAAAAAGGAGTCTCCCCCTGATGGATAGAAGAAGGAAGGAAGTTGATGAGGTATGTAGCAGTAAGAATGGAATCCCCCCCAAAAATGAAGAGGCACCTACATGTGGAATAGGATGGAATGAGAAGTCTCTAGAATATGACGATGTTTACGCTCAATCACTCCATTTGGTTTAGGTGTATCAGAGCAGGATGTCTGATGAATTATTCTTTTATCCTTGAGAATATGCCGAAAGGAAGTGGATAAATATTCACATCCATTTTCGGAGTACAGACATTTAATGGAGGTAGAGAGTATGAAATTCATGATAAAAGGTCTGAAAAGTAGAAAACATTATAACCCGATTACGAATAAGGTAAAGTGATGTCATATGTGATTAGTCATCAATAAAGGATACATAATAACTATACCCTGACTGGCTAGGAACCCTGACTGGCTAGGAACCCTAACTAGCTAGGAACCCTACAATGACCCCATGCATCAAAATGAACAAGGTCGAAAGGATTCATTGCATGAGATTCCAGTTAAGGAACATGCATCACCCAATGATGTTTAGAGAACTTGAAGGATTCACAATATAAGGAAAGGTGTGGACTGAATTGGGGGAAAAGATTATATAAGACGGAAGCAGATGGATAACAAAGGTGAAAATATAGGTCGATGGAACAAGCAAAGGTGGGTGAGAAAGCAAGAGATAATGGGGTATCGAACATGTACACCTCATCCCTAAGATGACCTTGACAAAGTTTATGATTCGCTGACTGCTCCTAAAAACAACACTAGAAGATGTAAAACTAGCAACACAATTTAAGTCTTTGGTGAGTTTGCTGATGGAGATAAGATTAAATGGGCTGTGAGAAACATGAGAGACTAAATCCAGGTGAATATATAGGGTCATGGGGAATCTTAAAAATCCCTTAATGAGTATTGTTGATCCATTAACAACAGTAATTGAAGAGGCACCAGTATATGAATGATAGGTAGTGAAAATTCTGGAATCCCCCATGAGATGTTCAGATGCACTAGATTCAAGAATCCAAACTATTGGTCAGTGAGATACATACATGGTAGGGCCACCAATTTGATCAATGGTGGCTGGAGAAGAGGAAGGTGGAAAATTAGCCTAATAAGATTATATAAATGAAATCTTCTACTTTGAGAGTGTCAGTTTGAAATGGGAGCTGGATGATGGTGAGGATAAAGGCATGTCTGGGTATGTAGAGTGCGCCAAGGAAGGGGGACTACATTGTGAGAGATTTGGTGATAGAGAATAGGAAAACTGCTTAGGATGGCACACTAACATAGGGATGAAGCATGGGGATGTTGTGCCAGAAGGCTGACAACTGAGGTGAGGGGGCGTCCTTACAAGAGAGTTGGTGACTGTAGGTGGTTCTGGAGGGCCACTGGTGGAATATCTAACCATTAAGGAGTTAGTGGGTGCTTAGGGAGGCAAGACAGATGAGGGGACACCGGAAAATCTGCTAAGGTGGAGATGGAGCTGTCGGATGGTCGTCATGTGGGAGGAAGGCTGCTAGGAAACCACTATATGTCACTTCCTAATGATGAATGTCCACAAATTTCTGCATCCCTTGTCAGTCTTGATGGAGATTAAACTGTAGTTTTTTCAAATATTTATCCCTATCAACAAGAGCAGTAGCCAAAAATTCGACAACTGCTTCCCCTTTAGTATAGTGTAAAACATGTCGAGGCTTCCTCCCATAAATGGACTCAAAAGGTGTTTTTCTTGTAGTAGTATAATAAAAGGTGTTATATTTAAATTATTCCCAAGGTGACCATATTACCCATTGTTTCGTATGGTTGGAAGAAAAACACTACAAATAAAATTATAAACAAATATTTACTAATTTAGTTTGTCTATAAATTTGTGGGTAAGAGGAAATGCTTTTCTTCACCATGATCCCCTGAATCTAAATTAGTTCTCTATATAAATGACTGATAAAATGGGAATCTCAATAACTGGCAATGGAACTGGGTACGCCCTGGATCCACAATATATCTTTAATAAAAACTTCTGCAACCATCTTGTATGTATATGGGTTTTTGAGTGGCAAAAAATGGATATATTTACTCAAATGATGAACTACCACAAAAATAACATCATAAACATGTGATTTGGTCAGGCTTAAAATAATTTCCATTAATACTTCCCAAATCAAAATAGTCGCTGACAATAGTTGAAATATAATAGTCTAATAGGAATCAAGGATTCATATTTATGTTGTTGGCATACATAACTTTCTCGAACTAATCATTGTATATCTCGGGTCATGGTAGAACTATAAACATCATTATAAACCCTCTTATAAGTCTTAAAAAAACCTGAATGCCCTCCCTCTTGAGTGGTGTTGTAGTGTCAAAGAAGTTTTGGAATTAAAATGGTCTTTAGGCAGAACTAACCTATATTGTAGAACAATATTCCTCATCAAAGAATATAGTATGTTTGAGTTGAAGCATCACTTTCTATTGTAGAAATTATGGCCTATAGTTAGATATCATGATGTAACTCTTCTCTTACCAACAGTAAGTCATCCCAAATAGGGTCAAAATTTTCCATATACATGAACTCGTTTACCCTGGTAGTCATGGACAAATCATACACAACTGTATTCATTTTCCAAGCTTATAAATCACAACAAAATCATAACTGTAATAACTGGGCCCCACTAATAGCATAGACACCCTGCCTTAACATGACTGTCGGGTTCTAGCCCATCAGAAACCACTAGTTTCCCTATAGAAATGTGGTCCCCTCTGGGGCCCATCAATTTTCTTGAACGGATCATCAAACTAATGATTTTCCTCACATACTAGAACTTGTTCTTTCAGTGTGCTTTTTCCTCACTCACACACACCCTGAGAAACTTTCTAGGAGGTCACTCATCCTGAACTCTAATCTAGTCTAAGAATGCTTAATTGTGGAGTTCTAATCAGATAGGCTTTCGAAATGAAAGGTGAACATTATTGAAATAATTCATATCATTTATCCTTTTAACCCTTTATAATTTTGGGTTGTTACATTCACCCCCTCTTTAGAGAACAACGTCCTCATTGTGGACCCTATATCTTAACCTTGGCAGTTTCACCGCACATGAACATGAGTTCCTCCTCTGATACCAAAGTAAAAATTGGGATCCATTTATAGCACAAACATCCCATCTTAATATGTATGTCGGTTCATGTCCATACATGCACTACCAGTTGTCCCACAGACATGTGGTTCCCTTCTCGGGGCCTACCCACGTTCCTAAATGGATCATCAGACTAATGAATATCTCTAAAGACCAACACTTGTTCTTTTAGTGTGTTATGTCTTCACTCACACACACCCTGAGAAACTTATCAGGAGGTAATTCATCCTAATCACTACTTCAGTCCAAGCATGATTAACTATGGAGTTCTAATTAGGTGGTTTTCTGAAAATAAAAGTGCAACTTGTTGACATGAGTCACATCATTTAGCCTTTTAACCTTCTAACATTATGAGGTGTTATAATATACTAAAAGTTTTTTTTACCATAATTTTTGGTCCATTGATGTCATCCACTAGCTAAGCATATGCTTCAAACATTGGTGATCGGTATAGACTAAAAATTGTTCTGGCCCCACCTTCCCTCACGGCCTCTAGGAACTTCCCGGCCCACCATTTCCCAGCGATTCCCTCCTCTCCCTTTCCTGGAGAACCCCGACCCATACTCTTGTGGTGCATCCCATCCTCGACACAGATAGCCGACCTCAACCTCTTGTGGATCCTTAGATTCCAATAGCTCTACCTCCCTCCCTGTGAGATACTAATTTCCAATGCTGATAGGCCCCACCTCCCTCCAAGTAGCTTTTTCCCTGACTGTTGCCCATGATACGCATGGCACATTTCTCTTGTGTGTGCCTCCTACCTCACCCTTATGAGGCTCATTTCGGCCTCGGTCGTAACTCCCAACTCCCATCTCAGTTCTTAAAAACTCTCTCCTCCCGCTGGTCCGACTCTACCCAAGTGTCCTTCTCGTACCATCCCGACAGTCCCTCCCTCCAGGCGCCACATCCGCTCCTCCTGCGGCATCCCGGCTGCCTGCATCCGATATGGAAACCCATCCTAGCTCACCTAGCCCCTCCCCTCCTCTCGTGGTTCACTCCCAACCTCCCGGATCACGGATCTCCCAGTATTACTCCTCCCTTCATGTTCTTCGCTCCCCTGCGCATAGCTGGCCACCTGCCTCTTACGGAACCTCCTGGTCCGATGATGCATCTCGTCCATTCCCTCCTTGGAACTCCTACAGTGATATCTCGACCCCTTCCCTACTCAGATACTCCTGGCCTTCCATTCTATAGTGCTTATCATCCTAGAGACTCTTCACTAGTTGGCTCAACCGCTCACGACCCTCGGGTACAACATTCGGTCGCTAGGTTTCCTGCCAGGTCGCCCCCTCACCTCCAGTGTTAGCCTTCTCGCATGGCAACCACACACATCATCCGTGCGTCTGTATGCCCACCTGATATTTTGTCCCATGATCTTACTTTGTCTATCTAGTAAGGACCCCATCCAGTTCCCATTACAGAAGGATGATATCGACAAAGGAGATTTCCTTGATACAATCATATCGAGTGATTGTGCCACCATCCTCTTCTCCAACACCCATAGATCAGACTAGAATCTCTACCGCCTATGTTTATCATCGATTGAAAACTTGGATTCTTGACTCTAGTGCATCATAACATCTCATAGGGTACTCTGGTATGTTCACAACCTATCATCCATACACTAGTGCCTCTATAATTACTGTTGCTAATGGCTAAACAATCCCCATAACCAGATTTGGAATATGTCCCTTGACCCTATCTATTCACCTGGAATTGGTCACTCATGTTCATCAAAGTCAATTTAATCTTATCACTATTAGAAAACTCACCATTGACTTAAATTATGTTGCTACTTTTAATTCATCTTGTGTTGTTTTTCCGGAGTGGATGATGAATCAGGAACTTGGTCGAGGTTATCTTAGGTATGGGATTTAAATGTTCGATACCGCACCATCTCTTGCTTCCTCATACACCTCATCCTATGACCTTAACCTACATTCTCGCCTTGGCCATCCACCAACTTCCACCCTACACAAACTTTTCTCCCAATTCAGTTCCCACTTATCCTTCCATTGTGAATCTTGTATGTTTTCCAAACATCATCGAGTGATGTATGTTCCTCGATTGGAACCATGTGCAACAAATCCTTTCAATCTTGTTCATTACAATATCTAGGGTCCTTGTAGGGTTCCCATCCAGTCTGGGTATAGTTATTATATCACCTTTATTGATGACTACTCTAGCATGAACTGGCTTTACCTACTTCATGATCGGTCTAAAGTTTTTTCTACTTTTTTGACATTTTATAATTAAATTCTTACTCAATTATCCACCTCCCTTAAATGTCTCCACTCCGAAAATGGATGAGAATATTTATCTACTTCCTTTCAGTAGTTTCTCAAGGATAAAGGCACCATTCATCAGATATCCTGACCTAATACGCCTCTTTAAAATGGATTGGATGAGTGGAAACATCGCCATATTCTAGAGACTACTCGTTTCCTCCTATTCCACATGAAGGTTCCTATCCTTTTTTGGTATGATGCCATCATGACTGCTAATTACCTTCTAAATTTCCTCCCTTCTCATATCCTTTAGGGGGAGACTCCTTTTCAGACTCTGTTCTCCTCTATCCCTCCTCACTCACTTCCCTTCCATGTGTTTGGGTGTCTATGTTATGTTCGGGACACTAACCCCAACCTCTCTAAACATTCTCCCAAATCTCTCCATTGCATTTTCCTCAGATATTCCTGCACTCAACGTAGATACTGGTGCTTCTCGCCAGACTTATGATGTTATATCATCTCTGTCAATGCATTGTTTGTTGAGAGCTCTTCTTTCCCTCTTCCCTCTTCCCATCTAGACATCACCATCTATGATTGTATTCCACTCATCATCCACCCATATTCGGTGCCCCACATTGATGGTCACCAGTTTGGTATTGTCTACTCCCATCGCTCATTGACTGTATCCCCCATCCAGTATAAGGACACCATCATCCCAGACTCATCTAAGGCACCTGCTTCATCTCTAGATGACTTTCCCATTATACTATGAAAAGGTACTAATTCCTATCATGATACTCCTCTGTAAACATCATCATACATGGGTATTTTTTCTGTAGAGACGATATCAATTCCTCGCATGGTTGGCGATGCCAAATCTCACCTAGGGTGGCTATAAGTAATGTGGGATGAACTGAAAGCTCTAGATGACAACTATACTAGGGATCTGGTTCCCCTTCTAGAAGGAAAATAGGTGTTCGACTACAAATGGATTTATACGACCCGTCTCAATATCGATGGCACTCTCCATCACCTCAAAGCCCATCTTGTGGCGAAGGGATTTTCTCAGACATATGGAATTGACTATTTTGAGACCTTATATTGAGTTTACAAGATGGCTTCAATCTGATTATCCATATCTATGACCACTCATTATCACTAACTTCTTTATAAACTGGATGTCAAGAATTCCTTTCTCCAAATATTTCTTGACGAAGAAGTCTATTTGCAGCAGCCCCTGGATTTCGTGCCTCTAGAGTCGAATCTCATGTCTGCCGACTTCATCAATCTATTTATGGTCTCAAGTAGTCTCTTAATGCTTGGTTTGACTACTTCAGCACCATCGTCACGACCTTTGGTCTCTCTCGTAGTACGAAGGACCACACCATCTTCTATCATACGACGTCGAATGGCTGCATCCTGTTGGTGGTATATGTTGATGATATCATCATCACAGGGAGCGATTCCACTAGAATCATTCAACTCAAGGGGAATCTTCACCACCACTTCCACACCAAATATCTTGGTCCTCTCACATACTTCCTTGGCATCAAGGTCTCCCATTCTACGGATACCTTCTTTCTCTTCCAAATAAAATATGTTATGGATATCTGGTAGGATGTGGGTTTGAGTCAGGAAACTTCAATGGACACTCCTCTTAAGACTAGGGAATGTTCTCTCTATGACAACATGACACCCTTTCCTTACCCAGATATCTACCATCATTTGGTGTAAAAACTTAATTACCTCACCATGACACAACCAGACATTTAAAACGTTGTTGGAAAAGTGAGCCAGTTCATGGAGCATCTAACCAAATCTTAGTGGGACGTTTTCCTACATATTTCCAAATACATCAAGAAACACCTTGTCTATGTTCTTCAGTACTCACATCATGCTCATATGAATTTTGAGGCCTTCTATGATGAAAAATATCCTGGTTTCCTTACCACCCGAAAATCTACTTCTGGGTATGCCATTTTCTTGGAAGGTAAACACATCTCCTAGCGCAAAAAGAAGTAGACTATTGTCTCCAGATATAGTGTGGAGGATGAATATTGTGCCATGACCACATTCAATATTGAGATCTTCTGGCATCATCATCTCCTCCATGAGCTTGGATTCCCACCACACACTTTTGCTCATACATAGTGTTACAATAAAGCGGTCACAAATATTGCTTCAAATCCCATATTTCATGGATGGATGAAGCACATAGAGGTTGACTACCACTTTATTCACCATCATCTTGAGTATAACCATATTAGTTTCGATCACATTCTGATGACGGATCTGTTGGCTGACATCTTCACCAAAGGTCTCCTGGGAGACCGTGTGGACTCTCTCAGTACCAAGTGGGGTATCAGCAGCATTATCAGCCCATCTTGAGGTGGAGTGTGTGTTGTCTTGTTTGTTTTCATCCTTTTTTTGTGGGACTCTTGGTCCAAGCTGGGTATGTCCATTTTGAGGGGGAGTGTTAAACCCCATTTTATAATTTTGGGCATTTCTGAGTCCCACATCAGAATACTTCACCCTGTATTCTTTTTTACTCATCTATAAAATAATCTCCCCACCTCACATTTAGGTAAGGGGAATTATTCTTTTACACACTCTTTCTACACTTATCATAGATAGATTTTTCAAAATTGGAATCAGACAAATGTTTACTAAAATAAGAGGCCTTCCTACTTCAAGATTTCACTAATTCCAAAGCTTGATGCATCACATTCTATAACAATTTCCTTTGAGAAATCAAACATGAAAAGTAGTGGTGTAGTGGTCATACAGAGACTCAAAGTATCAAAAGAATCTTCAGTGAAATAATGGTTTCTCCCTCCTTCACTTTAAGATTTCATGCCCCCTATTCTTTCTCCTCCCATGCACAATATCCCTCGCCCTTGGGAGATCCTTATCATGCTTAAGGATAGGCTTTGACATATCTTATCTACCTGATGTTCGATCGATCTACCGTTCGTCTCATTGGACCCCTCTCGGTAAGAGCTTCGATTTGATTCCTTTTTTCTATCATTTATCTCACTGTCCTTGGTGCTAATTTAATGAAAGCTCATATTCTCTATTTTCAGGGTTTTCACCTAATCTTACATTTTCTAATGATCCAAGACAAACTAAAGGATGATAGTGGATGAGACATCTACTAAAATCATAAGGTAGGTTATCTGTGGATTTTCTCTAAATTTCTTATCATTTATAAATTTTCGTTGTTGTATGCATGTCAGTTTCACAGGGCATTGGTCCACAAATTCATCTACTTTAAATTCAATCGTATAAATTTTAATCTAAATCCCTAATGAGACCAATAGACATTATTGGAGGTTGAGACCCCAATGGTAACCACCCCAAGTAGGGTGTGTTCCTTGTTGTTCATTTGGTGTCTCATATTGGGACTACCGGGGACACCCTTCGGGTGTGCTTGAATTAATCTTTATTATGGAAAGTCCTTTTAATAAAGTTAATTATAGATCATTAAATGGTAAGTATTTATATATATATATATGGATATCACGTGGCCTTGATATATTTTAATTGAATTGGAACCAATTTCATGTCCTTATTCTAATTTATTAAGCTAGTTTCCAATGGAGATACCCACCTTGGAACTCGGTCCATGTCTATTAGAGGATGTCAAACATGATGTAGTAGGATCCCTATCCTCTTTAAAAAATTAGAATGCATTGGATGCACTGCTTGGATTCAGTGCGATGTCTTAGGATGTGTGATGCCTTGTATTATTCACCTTGGGCTCCAATCATGCTTATCCCAATATTTACTTTGGACTTGATCCATGGACTCAGTTAGAGATATTTATAGTGGAATGCTTTGGGTATACCCCTTGGATTACACTTAACCCCTTTTTGCTAAAGTGAATGGTTGTACACCATGAGCTAGCTTCACTTTTTATGGTCAAGGATGCATTGTTTCCTCTCAGATCATTTTTGTATTATCATCATTACTTTCCATGGTCACTAGTATAATATTCCATAATCCCTTTACTAAATGATTAATCGAACATATTCTCAAAGACATCCAGCACAGGTTGAAGCAGATATGGTCGACCAGGTGTCCCATGAGGAACTTGAGCTCGACTTGGGTTATATTTATTTCCTAATTACTTTTATATACCTGCACATTGTTACAGTTAATATTCGTATACGGAATTTGTATATACATCATTGGTGGTGGTATATTGAGTTTATCTCACACCCTATTCAGGTCGTCGATGGTACCCAAGTAGATTATATGATTTTAGGTGTGAATAATGGGAAACTTCTAGTTGTGGATGCATGAATTCTTGTAATAGGATGAGAGTTTGGTAGAAGATGACCAGACTAGTGCTCGGGATTCTTGGATAGTTTTTGGTCATCTTTAGTATTTTGTATCTACCTATTTCCACGTATGCTTGTTCATTTTATAGATACATGAAATCATTATTGTATATGGTACTGTTTCAACTTGCGGGTTGATTATTTATGCCTCAGATGTTTATACTTTCTTTGTTTCCTTATTCATTATCATTGCATTTGTTATTCATTATTTACTTATACATTGTATATCGTTGTGTCCACTCTGATCATGAGGGTTTAGTCTTCCCACCGTACCACCATGGATCCTCACTTCTTGTCTATAGCCTCTGGCATACAGGGAGATGCACTTGAGGCCATGTGACCAACTGGTTTAGTTACTGTTATCGAGTGAGCTGAGCCGAGATGTCACACTGAGTACAATGAATCAAAAAATATGTCTATGCGTGCGTAATCCATGATAATAGATCCTCATCCGAAAATATTTTCATCGTAACAGGTTGAGGGATAGCACACACTTCTTTCCAAGAGGATTCTATCACCCTATACATTCGTCTCAACATAAGTTTGTCAAATGAATTCATTTTTCATCCAAACTCAATCCTCCCTCTCCTTCATCTTCTATTTCATATTTTTTTCTTTCTTGAATTCAGTGCAGTATTCTCCTCTAGGCATGTTGTGAGCTGATTCATGGCTACCATAAGCACCTGCATGCTCATTTTCATCTCGGTGACTATGGTCTCCACTACAACCATCCTTGTCTTCATTCGAGTGGGCATGGACTGTAGCATCCCCAACTTCTTGAACTATTCCTCCAGAAACAGTTATTTTAATGAAACCACCAAGTTGTTAGGAATTCAAGAAGATGACAGATTTTCTTATTGTATTTCTGAAATTCTAGATGCAATTTAGTGGGTTTCCAAGTACCTATAATGTAACACCCAAGACTTTTATGAGAAATATTTTGTTTTTAAATCATCAAAGGAATCTTTCACTACACACAACACTAGATTGTCTTACTTTACACGCAATCGCGGCCTTCCTCAATAGCTTGCGTCGTACGCAATACCGAGTTTCACTAAACAATGATATGCTACTAAAATATTATTAAAACTAGCCGTTATGAATAGTAATAACCACGTTTTGAAATTTTATAAATTTTATTTTTCAAAATGGACTTCATTTTTAGATTCGGAAAATCAAAATTATCCTAGGGTAAAATTTTGGTATTTTTCTGAAAACTTTCAATTTTTGATGAATAGTGAAACCACTAAGTGGTAGTTAAAAAACTGAATTTTTCATAAAACTTAATTTTACCACTTCTGTGAGTGTAATTTCGAAAATCCGAGAGACACGGTTGATGTCAGTAAGTAAAATGTGGTTCAATGAGATGAAAATAATTTTTTGGTGAATAGTAACTTTTTACTTTTATTTACCACGGTTAAAAGTAAACAGGGTAATTAAGGGTAAAAATGATATTATTATTACCCTAACACATGTAATAATTCTATTGGATAAGTGTAATTCGACCAAAAACAACCTTAGGAATAAAATATGACCATTTAGGCCCACTTGGATTAGACTAGGACATTTATTATCAATTTACTTAAAGAAGGGTTAAAATAGTTAAAATCAAAGTTTAATAAGTAAATAATTTTTAATATGGAGTTATACATAAGATAAATTTGACTATAAATATTCATTAGAAAGATAAAATTATTTCCAACATAATGGTATTTTATTTATAATTTTTAGACATTAAATATTTTAATTTATTGATGACACAATGATGATACAGTAATTATCTTATTAATGAAATATTGACATAATTGATGTTATAAATACCCAAATAAATGTAATTTTAGACTTTTCATCAGTTACACTAATTTTTTAGGTTAATATGACATGTTAGTATTGATTTAATTAACTTTTTTTGAACTAATCATTCTGTTATGATTTTCACAAAAATCAATTACTAAATAGTGTCAAATTTGACATAAAATAGTTTTGAAAACAAATATTATATTTTTAATTGTTATTTTATTCCTAAAAATCTAAGGTTCGTCCAAATGACTTAGATAAGGTTATATATATTAATAATAAACAACTTGAGGTTATTTTGGCTTGTTATAGTATGTTTATTAACCTTATAGTGTAAGAACACAAGAAGACATGGTAAAAGTAAAATTATTTAACTTAATGTTAAATATAAATGATAAGGTTAAAATAGGAATCTAAGCTTGAATAAATTCTATTGTATGAGATTATTTCGACCCATCCCCACCTTAGCTTCGAAATAAATCAATTTTGAGCTATTTAAAACCGAATTTGGCTTTATAATAAAATAATATATTTAGTTATTCCAAAGGTGCCCCTCTCCTCCCTTATAAAAGGGCACCTCCTCCCTCTCTTCCTCACACAACTTTGAGCCTTCAAGATCGGCCAACACCTACCAATTTCTTCTATCCACTTCCATATAGACATCCTAGAGGTCCTGGTCTTATTCAAAGACCGATTTTAGTGCCCGTAAAAGGAGGTCTCAAAGAAGCACTTCAAAGAAGAGGTAATGCCCATTACTGATTCTTTCATCCTTATTTCTTCTTCCACTTATTATTATTTAGTTGTTTAATTATGAAGTAATAAAATAAGTATCACTCATATACTGATATGTTATTATAATTGTGAAACAACCCTATTTCACCATCTATCCATCCTACAGAAAATGAAATCACCGCGCGTGGGTACGTACGGAATACCGTCTCCACGCCGTGGTGTAATCTATTTTCCACCACCACCTTACTTGGATGGGTATAATGGTGTAAAGAATGAATATATATGATTATTGTAAATTAATATTGATTCTGAAATAGTATACATACACTCCAATACAATTCCATGATCATGGGAACGATATCATCGCTCGTGCGTACGTACGGAATACCGTCTCCACGATGTGATGTGACTCGTTCTACATGATCTTCATTGAATAATGATTATATAAATGAATTTAATGAATTAATATGATATATATTACACTAATATCATTCTGGAAATGAGGTATCTATAACCTAAAAAGAATAATAAGAATTTATTTGACAAAACACTCATAAGAACAAAAAGTAATAAACACCTGAATAACAAGTAGCAATGAAATATTACAAATAATAAGCTAAGAATATGACCATATATGATATAATAACAATGATTATGATTTTGGAATAAGTAAATAACATTATTTAAATCATTATACAGGAGGTTCGGACACTTACGAAGCAAATCAGACCTAAGGTAAGGGAAAATATCACAATCTCATTTTATCCGAGATTGTTTATACTTTGGTATTTACTGGGGTGTATTTTATCATCCACATCCATGTTTCCTCGGTATGTAATATTGTTTCCATCCACTTACAATTGTTTAAATCCAATTTTACCCTTCGGTGAGTTTTTAGTAAAAGATATGAACGGAATCTTTTTTCATTTTTCGTACGAGGTACTTTTTGACTTTTCTGACAAAAGTACGAGAAGAATGTTTTTCTTAACTTATACGGAATGAATGGATTCTTAAAACATTATTTACAAGAAGCTTCCTTTACAAGTTTTCAAGTTTATTTTTAATCAACTCCTTTTAGTTTAAAATTGTATGACACGTTAAGAAAGGAAAATGTTTTTGAAGTAGAAAGGATATTTTCCTTAAGAATGGAGTTCAAGTGTTTTATCAAAATTATTTTCCATCTAAGATAATATAGGGTTCTGTTTCTATCTCTATTATTAAATTGATTTGATTATGTTGTGATGGAATTATTTTTATGAATTCCTTTATCTTATATGAATTTTTTTATGATGTCACGATTTTTAAGATTCCCCTTTTTTATTACATGGGTTATGCTATGATGTATGGTTTATGATTTTGTGGCACACATAAGAATGGTATCATTATGAGATGGGTGGGACCTATATCTCCCTCCAATTCATTGGGTAAAGATTTTATATCTCATGATATAGACATGGCTGGAACGGCAGGTTAAACCGGTTTAGTGAAACCGGACTGAAACGAGGAGTGAACTCGGTTCAGAAATGGACTTTGTCCACTAAGATAGTCTTGGCAATGAGTCTTGACTAATAATAAATGATTCTATATGATTATGTGTGTATGAAAAAAAGTTTCATGTTTTAAGTTATGATTATTGGGATTTCATTTCACTATTATGATTTATCCCATGTTATGAAATTATGCTCTCTTTTGCAGGTTAAGATTTCCAAAATGTTATGTTCTTATGAATATGTTGTGATTGATATTTCTTTTGTTTACCCTTACTGAGCATTTGAGCTCACCCTTTTGTATGTTTTCTTTCCCCATGTCAGGAAGAAGGTTATTAAGTAATATATTCCAAAAGGGACTATAGATATGATGAAATAAATGGGAGACAGTGTAGACGCTTTATGAACCAGTTGTTTATGTTTCCCAGTTTCTAAAGACACTATACCTATACGGTCCTTTCATGGTTTTGTTATATGTTGTAATAAGTGTGCTTCAATTATGAAGTAATAAAAATGTATGTAAAGTATGGGTTGTTATATATAAGATGAATTTGAATCTTACCTAGGATAATTCCATCTTTTCCAGGTCCCAAGATCATAAGCCTTCTAACAGACAAGTGTCTTATCCCCCCAATAGAATCATGACATCCCCTTATTATGCCTCACTAATTGAATAAAAAGAAACAATTACAATGTTACTCCTAAATTTTATTAGACTCTGATATCCTATTTATTAACACTTTCCTTACCATGGTAAGTAAAACGAATAGGAGGTCTAGAATAGCCAACAAATAGGCCATCCTAACTGACCTCCCCTCCAGCATCTCTATCAATGTATAATTTCTAAAAACATTTTTACTTGAAGATTATTACAGTGGATTATGAGGATTTACAAAGTGTTATACCTACAATGTTAGGTTCTGTTCTAACACTATTGTAATCAATACATGAATGGAAAGGAACAATTTAATCTATAATATTTTCAATGTTTATTACCATCACATCGATTGATTTTCATTAGTATTGAGATAAAAATACCTTACAGTAAGGGTAAGACCAAGGAGAGACCGCCTACTCACTACCTCCTTGCTGAGAGCTCCGGATCTCAAAAAGAGACCATCGCTCCAGTCCAAATGCTTATAACATAACTCTAGAAAATACCTCATATCCCCCAACTAAGGCCACCAGCTGAATTATATAACCATATCACATGAGATTAATTAAACCAACTAACATGAAATTGCTCCCCTTACACAAAAAACTCATGAACCACTAAATGGACATCTCTCTTTCCTTATCTCTTATAAGTATTCACAACAGGAGGTTGTGGTGTGATTCAATGATCAAGAAAAGAGATAATGGAGGAAGAAAAATGGTAAGAAAATGGGATTTATTTCATAATGAATAATGATTACAAAACTTCTTTATGTACCTCTTTATCTCTCACATGGAGCTCTCAAGGCTCTCCTGGATGCACTAAGATCTTCTTGGCTCGTATTGATGATGAAGGAATCTCCCCAATGATTCCTTATATATCCATGGTGGGAGGTTTCATGTTTGACACAACTCCCACCAATCCCCCACCAACTATGGACTTCTCCCATGGCCGCCACCTACCATGCTATTAGGTGGAGTTGGTGCACCAGCCACCATTAACAACAAAGATGGGAAGCAGCTGGATATTTCCATCAATTCTCCCCCTCTAGCTATAATTCCTTAGAGAATGTGCAAAGGTCTAGATTCTACCGAGCAACCAACTTTTTCAACATATACATCGGATTCTCCTTTGTGTGGATCTTCACAAGTCACAATTGTTGTTGATCCATCACTTCGCATATCTAATGATAGCGAATGTCGATATGATTTTTTCGGGAATGGTACATGGAGTTCTTTCTCAAGTCCAAAGCACTTAGACTATCAAAATGAACCATGTACTCATTCTAGATGAATCTAAGCTCCTGTAATGGTTTTGAAACTTCTTGGGGAGAGGATTGAGTGTCCCCTTACTCAATATCCTCTTCCACTGCCACCTGGTCCACTGCTAATGAGTCTTCTTACACCTCATCATCTTCATTTATAGGTGGAACTGGTAGATATGTTAGATCATAAATTTATTCCTCGACACTTTCCCTTCGATACATTCTAGGATTTTGAATGTCCTTGACCATCTGGTTCTCTTAGAATACAACATCTCTTCTTCTGATCACCTACTTCTCCTTTGGGTCCCAAAGCATGTATCCAAACTCCTCACCTCCATAGCCGATGAAGATGCAAGGAGTAGATATCACGTCTAGCTTCTACATGAGATCCTCGGATACATGTGAAAATTTTAAATATCTAAATACTTGTAAATGATAATAAGAGTGTTGTTTACCAGACCATCACTTATGTGGAATATCAAAATTCAGCGGGACCGAAGATGATCTGTTGATGAGGTATCATGAAACCTGAACTGCTTCTCCCCAGAATGGATTAGGGAGATTAGTCAAACTCATCATGCTTTTGACCTTATCCATGATGGTTTTGTTTTTCCTTTCCTCAACTCCATTGTGTTGTGGGTCATGTGGGACAGTCCTCTCATGTTGGATTCCATGACTCCTGAAATGGGCATCAAATTCCATGTATGTGTACTCTCCTCCATTTTCTGAATGAAGACACTTCAACTTCCTTCCAGTTTCATGATCCACCATGGAGTGGAACATATTTAAGTAGTCCATTACTTGGTCTGTAAGATCTTGTGTCTTTCTTGAGGTACGGATCTTTCCTTTTGGTTTAAATGTTGTTTAGTTTCCTTTGAATCTTAGACCCTAAGCCAGGTCGTGGGCCGGTTGGGTTGTTTTTGGGAAATTAGATGAAAGAGAGGCTAAAACTGGTTGTAGGCTAGGTAGACATTGGGTACAAGTCCTACATGACATATAGTCCAAGTACACAATGTTTATTGGTCCTTCATGATGTTTAGACTTTCGGTTTTCAGAAAGAAAAAAAAATGATAGGCAGTACACATTGTGTACTGGCCTACTGGGTTTTTTTATAAAAGAGGCAGTAGCCTCTCTTTTTGACACACAACCTATTTTTCTCCATTTTTGGAACCCTAAACCCCTATAAAATATTTTTTCAGATTTAGAAGTCTTTTGAACTCTTATTCGAGTGTGGTTTGTCTCATTGGAACCACATCGATAAGTAATCAATTCCTTTTTACTCGTTCTGGATTCCTTATAACAATGACTGTGCTATTTGGATTTAGGCTCATATGCCTTAATTCCTCATTATTCATATGTTCTTCATATTTCTCCTAAACTGAGGAGGGACTTGATTCTGGATGATCTCTCCACTACTAAGTCGAGGTAGGTGGTCTATACTTTCTTTCGTCTTTTCGAGTGCATTTTGGGAATTCGACTGATATGCCTCCCATCAGACTTTTCGACATGGCCTCATTTTCGAGAGAGTTTCTTTTAGTAGTTGTAGTTGGACCTAGTGAGGATGCCCATAGCTTCCATTTAGGTGCATTGGCACCCGTTTCTTAATTCTAAGTCATCCATGGGGTGTGCCTTAAGGTAAATACTTGTTTATGCCTATTTAAAACACTTAGGGGGTGTGTACTTGTGTTTTCCTAGTTAGATTAAGCATGTTAATGTCTTGATAACTTGAATAGATTTCTTAGGAGATGTATTGCCTCATTTTATAATGAATATCTTGTGATTCCATGTCAATTTTGATAGTTTGGTATTTTTAATGGATAATATGGATGGGTATACCTATATGAAATGACTAATGACATGTTAAATGGTTTATATGGGGGTATGCCCATATGATTGTTTTTTATGAATGGTTTGTGTGAGTGGGTATACTCATGGCCTATGCATGTTTATGTGAGTAGTTATAATCACATGGAATGAACTGTTTAAATTGAATTCTTTGAATCAATAGTTTGATAGATTCCATGGAATAATCTTCATGGGTCTGGAACATGGTAGTGAATTCCTTGGATTGGATCTTCCCCTTAGGTATTGATTTTGTGGGATGCCTTAGGCCTTGCTACCCCATGGATCCAGCTTGCTTGGGCTCGCGTAGGACATGTTGTTTCCATGCTCCTAGGACCCCAACCAGTTCCTAGACTAATTTTCCACTAGAATGCCCATGAGACTCGATGTGGATGCCTTGGACATGCTCATTGGATATATCCCATCGTGGTCTAGATATTTACTTGGATGCCTCGATACATGAAATCTTGGATCCAGCCCTTGGGGTCTACACTTCTTTATACTTATTTATATGGTGTGGTTGGGGGTTACTTGATATAGATTGATGTATTTCGTGGTTGTGGGTTACTTGATACAGATGAATGTATGATGTGGTCGTGTGACTTGTTTACTGTTTATAGCTACCATGTTAGGTGTTGACTCTTTTACAGGGAGCCTTGAGGGGTTGTTTGGTATTGCTAGTTATTATTGACATATGTTGTGGGAATTCACTTTGGATTTACTATTTCTTTACACTTGCTATCACTTGTTATACTACTGTTAGAACTGTATAGACTTGGGCGGTTTCCTACTGGGATGTTTATCTCACATCTTGTTTGGGCCTCCTCGGGGCCCAAACAAATTTTATGGTTATAGGTGATGATATGGGAGAGCTCTTTGGTGCAGGTTGGTGACTTTTTATTTGGATTAGGGGATCATAGGATTTAAATGAGGCTTGTGATGCTACGAACACATTTTGGTCATTTGTTCTTTTTGGTTACTTGTACTGTATTGTATTACCATGTATTATTCTAGATGCTTTCTAGATACATGTTTCATCTGTATCATTTTGTATATGAGACTATTCTATTTGTTGATATTCATTCATGTCTTCTATTAATTTCAGTTGACTACTTGTTTATTTCTCTTATACTATTCATTATGTTTTTCTTATGCTGTGATACTCTGGTAATGATGGCATAGTCTCCCCACTGACTCACTTAGGCCCTCGCTTCTAGTCAGAATCCTCTGGTACTTGGAGAGACACGGTTGAGATCATGTGTCCCACCGGGCTCAAGTCACTGTTGCGGGTGGCATCTGGGTCTAACATGTTACAAAGTGGTATTAGAGCAGTCTTTTCTGGTTTTATTTACTATTTGGCGACAATAGATAGGGATAGGAAGAAAATAGAATTTGTTAATAAGAAGTTCCTAGGAGTATCAACCCCGTGTATAGGGAAAATCCAAATTTCCTCGAATAGAATTATATTTTTCTAGATTTGACTATTACAGTTGATTTGATTTCACCATTGGGTGATGCACTTGGTTTATGTTGTTACTATTGATGCAGTTGAGGGTTATATTTTCATTGCAGCCTGATGAGATGAGGGTATTCCATCTCATGCATCATATAGATACTTGTTAGAAAATCACATGTCATACCATTTAATATGCACAAGTAATTTCATGTTGTTGTGATAGTTGATGTGATAGTTTTGTCTGCTATTATGTTAGTTGGGTGCTGTAGATAAAGGAGTGGCATTATCTTTCAATTCATAAGGAGTATAGGCCGTTATAGATTTGGAAATGATGCACCTATAAAATGATAATGCTAAAAGAACTTGACATATCTGTGGCTTGGATGAGAACCAAGTTTTGGGTTCATGAGGTTTTATGGGCCCTCATGGATTCATAAATTGGTAAACCCTTGATAAAAGGAAATAGAAACATGAAATGATGATAGAAAATGGACCATGACCCAAATTTTGAGTGGGAAATAGACATAGTTTCTAGTGGTTTGTTGGTCAATCCATAGAAATTCTTAGATTTAGGAGAAGACTATGTGTTGACTTGGTTTCACTACTACAACCTACGCCTTTATCCGTGATAAAAACCAGCATTAACAGTGCTAGAAAAGCGCTGTTAATTCCGGCATAGATAAAGGGGGGTCCCCTTTATCAGCTCTCCGAGAAGCGCTGATATAGGGGACCTTTATCAGCGCTAATTTAGCGCTGATAAATGTCCCCTATATCAGCGCTTCTCGGAGCACTGATACAGGGTTCATTTATCAGCGCTCCTCTAGCGCTGTTAAAGGTGTCCTTTATCAGCGCTAAAAAAACGCTGATAAAGGCCCCAGCGCCTGCACCTAAAAAACAATACCTGCACACCTGCACACCAGAATACCTGCACAAAGTAGCACATGCACACCTGCACACCATAGCACCCACACCCAATATTTTGACTGAAAATGGTATATACATTTACTTAACATCATGAATTCAAAAAAAACGCATTGCTATATACATTTCAAACATTGTTTTACATGGTTACATTTACAATTATTCAACAACAGTTATAAACATTCATGTTTCATCCTTTGATATCCGTGATCCGCTCTCAATGGTATTTGTTGCCGAACAAAGCATCCGAACTCAAGGAAAAAAATTCACCTATATAAGAAAACAAATATTATGTTAGTAATGCAATAATGAAAGAAATTAAAACAGTAATATGAAAGAATAAATTAATATGGAAATGTGAAACTAAAATATTAAATTTTAAACTCAAAAGTTTTCATTTTCATAACAATGAAAGGGAATAATGTAAAATCAATATGTTTTTGATTGATTTATCTCATTTAATAAATACTGATTCTTTATCTAATGAAAAGCTTTACCGGTCACACCGTGCGTTGGATTGAGGTGCGGTCGATTCGTACACGTCACAAATGACTCGTGGATCATTTTCCTAAAGTATCAAAACAATCCGAAGGCGTTTTCTCGGTTTGGTGTATGTCATTGGTGTTGTTTTCCAAAGTTCATGTCATTTTCAAACTGATATCAGACAATTTTAGCCATACCGGTCACACCGTGCATCGGATTGAGGTGCGGTCAATTCATATGCATCACAAATGACTCGTGGATTGTTGTCTTAAAGTATCAAAACAATCCGAATGCATTTTCTCGGTTTGGCATATGTCAATGGTGTTTTTTTCCAAAGTTTATCTCATTTTCAAACCGATATCAGACACTTTTAGCCATACCGGTCACACCGTGCGTCGGATTGAGGTGTGGTCGATTATTAAACATCAAAAATGACTCGTGGATCGTTGTCCTAAAGTATCAAAACAATCTGAAGGTGTTTTCTCGGTTTGGCGTATGTCATTGGTGTTGTTTTCCAAATTTTATCTCAATTTGAAACTGATATCAGAAACTTTTATCCATACCAGTCACACCGTGCGTCGGATTGAGGTGCGGTCGATTCGTACATTTCACAAATGACTCGTGGATCTTTTTCCTAAAGTATCAAAAAAATCCGAAGGCGTTTTCTCGGTTTCGCGTATGTCATTGGTGTTGTTTTCCAAAGTTCATGTCATTTTCAAACTGATATCAGACAATTTTAGCCATACCGGTCACACCGTGCGTCGGATTGAGGTACGGTCAATTCATACGCGTCACAAATGACATGTGGATCGTTTTCTTAAAGTATCAAAACAATACGAATGCGTTTGCTCAGTTTGGCGTATGTCATTAGTGTTGTTTTCCAAAGTTTATCTCATTTTCAAACTGATATCAGACACTTTTAGCCATACCGGTCACACCGTGCGTCGGATTGAGGTGCGGTCGATTCGTACACGTCAAAAATGACTCTTGGATCGTTTTCCTAAAGTATCAAAACAATCTGAAGGCATTTTATCGGTTTGGCGTATTTCATTGGTGTTGTTTTCCAAAGTTTATCTCAATTTGAAACTGATATCAGACACTTTTAGCCATACCAGTCACACCGTGTGTCGGATTGAGGTGTGGTTGATTCGTACACGTCACAAATGACACGTGGATCGTTTTCCTAAAGTATCAAAACAATCCGATGGCTTTTGCTCGGTTTGGTGTATGTCATTGGTGTTGTTTTCCAAAGTTCCTGTCATTTTCAAACTGATATTAGACAATTTTAGCCATACCGGTCACACCGTGCATCGGATTGAGGTGCGGTCGATTTGTACACGTCACAAATGACTCGTGGATCGTTGTCCTAAAGTATCAAAACAATATGAAGGCGTTTTCTCGGTTTGGTGTATGTCATTGGTGTTGTTTTCCAAAGTTTATCTCATTTTCAAACTGATATCAGACACTTTTAGCCATACCGGTCACACCGTGCGTCGGATTGAGGTGCAGTCGATTCGTACAGGTCACAAATGACTCGTGGATCGTTGTACTAAAGTATCAAAACAATCCGAAGGCATTTGCTTGGTTTGGCGTATGTCATTGGTGTTGTTTTCCAAAGTTTATCTCAATTAGAAACTGATATCAGACACTTTTAGCCATACCGGTCACACCGTGCGTCGGATTGAGTTGTGGTCGATTCGTACGCGTCACAAATGACTCTTGGATTGTTTTCCTAAAGTATCAAAAATATCCTAAGGCATTTTCTCGGTTTGGAGTATGTCATTGGTGTTGTTTTCCAAAGTTTATCTCAATTTGAAACTGATATCAGACACTTTTTGCCATACCGGTCACACCGTGGGTCGGATTGAGGTGAGGTCAATTTGTACGCGTCACAAATGACTCGTGGATTGTTGTCCTAAAGTATCAAAACAATCAGAATGCGTTTTCTCAGTTTGGCGTATGTCATTGGGGTTGTTTTCCAAAGTTCATGTCATTTTCAAACTGATATCAGACAATTTTAGCCATACCGGTCACACCGTGCATCGGATTGAGGTGCGGTCAATTCGTACTTGTCAAAAATGACTCGTGGATCGTTTTTCTAAAGTATCAAAACAATCCGAAGGCGTTTTCATGGTTTGGAGTATGTCATTGGTGTTTTTTTCCAAAGTTCATGTCATTTTCAAACTGATATCAGACAATTTTAGCCATACCGGTCACACCGTGTGTCGGATTGATGTGCGGTCGATTCGTACGCGTCACAAATGACTCGTGGATCGTTGTCCTAAAGTATCAAAAAAATCCGAATGAGTTTTCCCGGTTTGGCGTATGTCATTGGTGTTGTTTTCCAAAGTTCATGTCATTTTCAAACTGATATCAGACAATTTTAGCCATACCGGTCACACCGTGCATTGGATTGAGGTGCGGTCGATTTGTACACGTCACAAATTACTCGTGGATCATTGTCCTAAAGTATCAAAACAATCCGAAGGCGTTTTCTTTGTTTGGCGTATGTCATTGGTGTTGTTTTCCAAAGTTCATGTCATTTTCAAACTGATATCAGACAATTTTAGCCATACCGGTCACACCGTGCGTCGGATTGAGGTGCGGTCAATTCGTACGCGTCAAAAATGACTCGTGGATCGTTTTCTTAAAGTATCAAAACAATCCGAATGTGTTTGCTTGGTTAGGAGTATGTCATTGGTGTTGTTTTCCAAAGTTTATCTCATTTTCAAACTGATATCAGACACTTTTAGCCATACCGATCACACCGTGCGTCAGATTGAGGTGTGGTCGATTCGTACACGTCACAAATGACTCGTGGATCGTTGTCCTAAAGTATCAAAACAATCCGAAGGCGTTTGCTCGGTTTGGCGCATGTCATTGGTGTTGTTTTCCAAAGTTTATCTCAATTTGAAACTGATATCAGACACTTTTAGCCATACCGGTCACATCGTGCGTCGGATTGAGGTGCGGTCGATTCGTACACGTCAAAAATGACTCATGGATCGTTTTCCTAAAGTATCAAAACAATCCGAAGGCGTTTTCTCGGTTTGGCGTATGTCATTGGTGTTGTTTTCCAAATTTTATGTCATTTTCAAACTAAGTAGTAGGAATTCACTAATCTAAGGATATGAAACATAAGAAAGGGAGATCATAGATGCTCAACAAGTGTAAAGGGAGATATCAATGACCATATAAAGATAACATAAGTATTAGGAATTCACCTTCATTGTCCTATTTGTTTACATTCTTCGATCAGGTACGCTGGCCATTCGTTTCTAAAGACTTTTATATCATCTTCTGAATAGGATTTTTTGTGACAGTCATAGTAGTACTGAAAAAATATAAATACACAAAGGATTAATAATTATTTTAAATAAATTAGTAATTATTTACAAAAATACCTCTTCAGGGATGCTAGTTTGTCCATGAAATACGATCTCTTTCATAAATTTACAAACATAATAACCGCAGTCCTTGTCATTTGTTTGTTTCGGACACTGCAGAAACATCGAGAAAAATAAGTAATTTGTTTTGATATGTATTTGGATAGTGAAATATAATTATATATACCCAGATACTTCTCCATTTGTAGATCTTGTGGGAATTGTCGTCCTTACGCCCTGGATTCATACCAGCCTTTAGACGATATTCATACACTGCCCTATCATAACAAAATCCTCATTAAAAGATAATATAAATTATATAACTAGATATTTAGTTCTAGAATGTTGGATCTAGTGTATTACAAATTGACAATCACCATCATGTGTGGCCGGTTAGTTGGATATCCATGCAGTGAATCCAGAAAATAAATCTTTGGAGTATCCAAATTGACTGCAATGAGCATCCAATGTTCCCTAAAAACACAAAAAGAAATAAGTACTGATAGAAATGAAAATATAATTGATATGATTAAAATGTAGAGTTTTACCCTTGCATCGTTGGTATTAAAAAGAGCCTGTCAGTCGTAATTCTTCTTTGAAACGTTCTGAGCAGATTTGACATCAATTCAGCCTAAAAATTAGAATCTATTTCTGTTCGTTGTGTAGAAATGGTGTGAGGACTAACGAGTCCAAATTTGTATTCATGGGAAAATCCCTTAAACTGTTTTTCATATATACTCCTGTGAAAAATATGAGATGTATTTATCCATAATTATCAAAGTATATCAGCTTCTGTAAAATCAAATCATGAAAACATACCTCATGTATACATTTATAACTGAGGCGCCTAGCCAGTCGTATGTGATGATCTCAGAAACAGCGTCTGCACTAACGAAATCCATTGTTTCCTCTCCGTACATATATTTTTCACAAACAATTGTATGATTCTTTCCGTCTTTCATTTTCATATCCACATGAGCTTGAAATGATATTAAATGTGGATATAGAACGGGTGGGGTGAACGTGCTCTCAGTAGATCGTTTTGATCGGTTGGTTGATCCAATCTTGGAGCCGCTCTTTTGTTTTAGCTTCTCCATTTTATCCTTCTGTAATAACATTCATCGGTTCAGCCATTTTCTAATTAAATGTTAAAGGTTATGCTTGAAAAATGAACTGGAAATGAATACCTCCTGCTCGACGTGTTTTTTTACGAGATTCGACGGCCATGCAACAAATGTTCCAATAGCTTTTTCCACCGTATGAATGTCGTCATCGTCATTTGGCACGGGTAGTTCGGCGCTCGGCTCATGAGCTACGTTAATCGACACTTTGACATGACCGGTTGGAAGTGGTCTAGAGTGTAGCATGTCATTCTGCATATTGAACACCGTAGCCCTCGCTACAAGGCGATGGGTGGGAGTTGACAGATATAAATCACAGTCATTTTCACCTTGCAGAATATCATTAAATGAAAGGTATCAGTGTCTATGTGATTCACATCTCACAAAAACGAATATTATAACATTGATTACCTCGGTTAAGTCAGGTCTTTGAGGGCAATGGCTCGCCTCAAAGCTGGTGAGGGGTGGATCTTCTCGTGGGGGTTGTTCTTGAGTTGTTTGTTCTCTTCGCCTCTCCTCCATCAAACTCTTTAGCATCTCTCCCTGAGTTTGGATTAGTTCTTCAAGGGTAGCTACTCTATCTTTCATTACATGAAATTCTTTAGTTTGTTCATCCTCTTGTTTTTTTTCTTAAAATATGTCTTGGGTGACACCCCAAAACCCACACCTCTGACGCGGCCATACTGTTCTGGCTGTTTCAAGGCCGTTGAAAGTATGTCTGCATCCGGTGCGGGTGTTGATGTTTCCTATGACTATGTCAAATAGAAAATATGAAAAAATAAGTAAGCATCGTTATGTAATAGTGATTTAAAGCAAAACAAGTTTATATTATGTCATACTTACACATGTTTCCCACACTTTTTGTGTGTTTTCATCTATCAGTTTCCCCTCTTTATTAACATGAGCCTCCTTCCATAGCACATGGCGTGGAATGGAAGTGACTTGAGATTTTGCTTCATCAATCTGCTTATAAACAGAGAAACATGGTTACAGTGTTGTTTTATGTCACATAAAATTATTACAGTACTTTTAAAATGCATACCAATTGTTTTTCAATTGAAGCGTACCCCAACCTTGCTTTACGGTAGGGGTACGCTGGTTTTGCTGCCCGTTCTTTATTTTCAGCACTCAGTTGCTGTTTCATAAATAAAAACCTATCAATCAATGTGATGAATACAAGAAATGTTACACAACGTGTAACCAAACACAATGTACCTGAAAATTCTTTTCCGCACGACGGTTGCAAAACGCATCCCACGTTCCTTGGGATATCAAGTGTGCATAAAGAGGAGGCGGGTGCGGCTTGATTTTCCCTTCGGCATCTTTCAGATGATTTTTCGTTAAAATGGTGCGAAAGCCTCTATGAATCCTTCCTGCCAGTCTGAAAACATATTCTTTGTGCGAAACATCTACTATAAATGCACTCTGCAAGAGATGATGAAGGGTTAGTCAATATTTCAATATTTTATTTTATTTTAATAAATTAAATAGATGATATCGTAATGTTACCGTAATCTCTTCCCACATTAATGTTTTCAACCCGTTGACAAAATGGTGCCACGACTCTACGTCAATCGGCACGCGTTGTCGAGTGACGATTCCAATGTAGCTACTAAACATGGCTTTGTTGGGGTTTACATGCTGGCCTAGCTTATTCCATCCCACCTCATATTTGATGCCTTTTGCTTTTTCCTTAAGTATTTTTGCTAAAACTGTCAAACTACGGCGCACCTGTTTTTTTTTTGTCGATGGGGTTTCATCGCCTACCATTTCCTCAGTTTCTGCATCATCGTTATGTTTCTCTGAAGCACTAGCTTCGGCACTAACACCAGCTGCAACAGGTTGAGAGACCTGTTGTACGTCAGCAGTGGGACTAGCTGCAACAGGTTGAGAGACCTGTTGTCTCTCAGCAGTGGGACCAGCTGCAACAGGTTGAGAGACCTGTTGTACGTCAGCAGTGGGACCAGCTGCAACAGGTTGAGAGACCTGTTGTCTCTCAGCAATGGGACCAGCTGCAACAGGTTGAGAGACGTGTGGTGTCTCGAGATTGGGTGCATCAGCAGGTGAAGAAGTCATTATCTACAGAATTGGTTTAAAATTTAAGTTAGATCACATAAAAGCAGCAGCGAACAGATAATAACATAATGTAACACAGTCTATATTACAATAAAAATCAATAACTTGATTATTGAACTCCCTTTTTTTTAAAAGGCTGAAGGGATTTGACCCCTCTATCAACTATCTATATCCCTTCATTGTGGTCTCCTCTGATATACAAAACGTCGTCTACATTGGGACCACTGCGAAATGATTGTGAAATCCCAATGAAAGGATCATCTTCCGTTGAATTTTTATCTGACCCTTCAGCTGTTTTGGTCGATAACAGAACAATTGACCAGTTTTGGTTTGCGGGATCGGGAACATAAAATACTTGGACTGCCTGTGATGCCATTATAAATGGTTCGTCTTTCTCCCCTTCCTTACTGAAATCAATTTTCAAAAATCCCAAATCATTTATTTTAACAGCACTCCTGTTATCAACCCACTTGCATTGAAATATCGGAACTTGAAATTCCGTATAATCCAACTCCCATATTTGTTTGATGATGCCAAAGTATGACATATTCGCATAAATTGGATTTCTGTCCTTAGCACCGAAAACATGCATCGCTTCAGCCACAAGTGTAACCCCACTATTCTGTATGGTACTGTCTTCATCATGTTCATTAGTATAAAATGTATAACCATTAACTACATAAGCATTGTAAGATAATGCATACACACTTGGTCCTCCGGCTAGCCATCGAAGTCGTTCCAAAATAGACTTTGGATTTTCATCTGACTTCTTAAAAATATGATCTCGAAACCATCCTATAAACTGTCGATTATGTGTATTTGATATCCATTTTTCAGCCCTTGATGGATTCAATTGCCTAAGAATTTCTTTGTGGATTTCAACATATGGGTCAACGTCCAAACTGTTATGCAAAACAAAAAGGTGGGCCTTCTCCCGATCTGTAATATTGATTGTGACAACTATTCTTCTAGAAATTCCTTCACCCTCTAACCGCCCAGTGTGACGAGATTTCGGTAAGCCAATGCTCTCCACACCAGACAAGTATTCGGTACAGAATTCAAAGGCTTCCTCAACAATATATCGCTCTGCAATACAACCCTCTAGCTGACTTCGATTTTTGACATACCATTTCAAAATCTTCATATACCGTTCAATGGGGTACATCCATCTGTAATGTACAGGACCACATAGTCGAATCTCTCTCACCAAGTGGACAATCAAATGAACCATCATATCAAAAAATGAAGGCGGGAAGAACATTTCTAATTCACATAATATGACGGCAATTTCTTTTTCCATAGCTGGCAATTTCGCCAGGTCTATAACTTTGCTGCATATAGCTTTGAAGAAGAAACACAGTTTCGTTAATGTATGGCGGACATTCTTGGGAAAAATGCAACGTAAAGCAATTGGAATAAGATTTTGCAACAAAACATGACAGTCATGTGATTTCAGACCTTTTAACTTCAAGTCGCTCATTGACACAAGGTTACTGATATTTGACGAATACCCCTCTGGAACCTTTATGTCATTCAAGAAGTTTCAAAACTGATATCTCTCCTGCCTGGAAAGAGTGTAAGCAGCAGGAGGAAGAAATGTTCGTTTTTCACCCTTTACTGGTGCCAACTCTTCTCGTATTCCCATCTCAACCATGTCCAACCTAGCCTTAATTCCATCTTTTGTTTTTCCAGATGTATTTAGCAACGTGCCGATAACACTGTCAAATACATTTTTTTCTACATTCATAACATCAATAAAATTTCTTACATACAGACAATTCCAGTATCGTAATTCAAAAAAAATTGATCTCTTTTTCCAACCGATTTTCGCAAGGTTTCTCGAAGCCGGTTTACCAAAAGTACTGTCCAAATTTTTAACTTTCTCAAACAATTGATCCATAAAACGCAGTGTCACCCCAGTCACTACCTACATTCGTTGTTTCCCCGTGTTTATTCCAACATGTATAACTTTGATCTATTCTGTGACAGATCAAGTGTTCTTCCAACTCATCTGGACTAATTTGTTTTGAATAAAAACAGCATAAACACGGACAAATGATTTTAGAAGAGTCACATGCATGATCTATTGCAAACTTGATAAATTCTTTCACGCCTTCTTCATACTCTTTTGTCAACTGATTGGCATTCATCCATTCTTTATTTATATTCATCCTATTTAAAATCCATAGGATAAGTATATAGGTTAAAGGAGAAGGAATATGAGTATAATTTAGATAAAAACAAGATACTTCAAGGAAATAAAGGAATAAATAAATACCAAAATAAAAAATATATTGGGAACCACTACAATCCCCAAGACTCACATCATCTAGATCTCTAAAACCCAGTAGTGTAGGACACTCAACCAAACAGGCCAAATACACAATAAGGACTGAAATCTCTCACCTATACACTTTTCATAACAAATATAATCACTACTCAAAATCAATTTCCCTATTAGTAGTATCATAGAACTCACTACTATGTTATCCATGCTGTTATACAGTTGTTATTTTAAAATGAAGGGCTGAAATGAATCCTAAGAAAGACCTTAATAAATTAAAACCAATGTTTATAAAGGAAAACCATTAAAGGTTTGGATCAATAAGCTGTTAAGAATGAAGACCATCATTGCAACGTCACCATCCAACAGAAGCACATGATGTAGTGAAACACTCATTGCATGAGAGAATCATATTATTTATCAGTGTCTTACATGGTATAGCCTCATAATATTTACATGGTAATATTCCATACTATAAATAGTCTCAAGAGATGGCTCATGTCCCATTTCAATATATAGGTTTGTTCTGGGTCAGTCTACACATCCAGCCTATCAACAACCTTACAAATTTATACCCACCCAAGTAGTCACATCCCCAAGGGGGATGTTCACACACTTTATGTTCAATTCAATAAGGCCAAGGGCTCTGATGTATCACTAGTTCCATGTGTGGCCTGTGGGAACAAATACATAAAAGTCACAGAATGTATTCCAGGAGGATGAGGCTGGTGGAGGAGGAGGAGCAGGAGCAGGAGCAGAGGAGGAGGCGGCGGCCGCGGCGGAGGAGGAGGAGGTGGCGGCCGCAGAGGCACCGTCATGACCGCGGCGTGACCGCAGCGTGACCGCGGCGTGACCGTGGCATGACCGCAGAGGAGGAGGTAGTCGCGGAGGCACCGGCGGCACCAGTGGAGGAGGAGGAGGAGGAGGCTGCGGTGGAGGAGGAGGCACCGACGGTAGCGCAGAGGCAGGGCAGAGGCAGGGCGGAGGCAGCGGAGGCAGCGGAGGCAGTGGAGGAGGAGGAGGATGAGGTCGGTGGAGGAGGAGGAGGAGGAGAAGCAGGGGCAGAGGAGGAAGCGGCGGCTGCGGCGGAGGAGGAGGAGGCAGCGGCCGCAGAGGCACCGGTGTGACTGCGGCATGACCGCGGCGTGACCGTGGAGGAGGAGGCCGCCGCGGAGGCACCGGCGGCACCGGCGGAGGAGGAGGAGGCATCGGCAGAGGAGGAGGAGGCCGTGGTGGAGGAGGAGGCACCGACGGTAGCGTAGAGGCAGGGCGGAGGCAGGGCGGAGGCAGCGGAGGCAGCGGAGGAGGAGGAGGATGAGGCCGGTGGAGGATGAGAAGGAGGAGGAGGAGCAGAGGAGGAGGCGGCGGCCACGGTGGAGGAGGAGGAGGAGTCGGCCGCAGAGGCACCGGCGTGACCGTGGAGTGACCGCGGCGTGACCACGGAGGAGGAGGCGGCCGCGGAGGCACCAGTGGCACTGGCGGAGGAGGAGGAGGCATCGGTGGAGGAGGAGGAGGCCGCGGTGGAGGAGGAGTCACCGGCGGCAGCGCAGAGGCAGGGCGGAGGCATGGCGGAGGCAGCGGAGGCAGCGGAGGAGGAGGAGGATGAGGCCAGTGGAGGAGGAGGAGGAGAAGCAGGAGCAGAGGAGGAGGAGGAGGCCGCGTAAGAGGAGGAGGCGGCGGTGGCCGCGGAGGCACCGGCGTGACCGCGGCGTGACCGCGGCGTGACCGCGGCATGACCGCGGCGTGACCGCGGCATGACCGCAGTGTGACCGCGGAGGAGGAGGCGGCCACAGAGGCAACTGCGGCATCGGCGGAGGAGGAGGAGGCATCGGTGGAGGAGGAGGAGGCCGCGGTGGAGGAGGAGGCACCGGCGGCAGTGCAGAGGCAGGGCGGAGGCAGCAGAGGCAGCGGAGGAGGAGGAGGATGAGGCCGATGGAGGAGGAGGAGGAGCAGGAGCAGAGGAGGAGGAGGCGGTCGCGGCGGCGGAGGAGGAGGCGGTGGCCGCAGAGGCACCGGCGTGACCGCGGCGTGACCGCGGCGTGACCGCGGCGTGATCGCGGCGTGACCGCGGCGTGACCGCGGCGTGACTGCAGCATGACCGCGGAGGAGGAGGATACGTGGAGGCACTGGTGGCACCGGCGGAGGAGGAGGCATCGGCGGAGGAGGAGGAGGCCGCGGTGGAGGATGAGGCACCGGAGGCACCGGTGGCAGTGCGGAGGCAGGGCAGAGGCAGGGTAGAGGCAGGGCGGAGGCAGCGAAGGCAGCGGAGAAGGAAGATGAGGCCGGTGGAGGGGAGTAGGAGCATGAGCAGAGGAGGAGGCGGCGGCCACGGCAGAGGAGGAGGAGGTAGAGGAGGAGGCAGAGGAGGCAGCGGAGGAGGAGGAGGAGGCCGCGGTGGAGGATGAGGAGGCCGCGGTGGAGGAGGAGGCACCGGCGGCGCGCAGAGGCAGGGCGGAGGCAGGGCGGAGGCAGCGGAGGCAGTGGAGGAGGAGGAGTATGAGGCCGTTGGAGGAGTAGGAGGAGGATCAGGAGCAGAGGAGGAGGCGGCGGCCGCGGCGGAGGAGGAGTAGGCGGCGGCCGCGGAGGCACCGGCGTGACCGTGGTGTGACCGCGGCGTGACCGTGGCATGACTGCGGCATGAAAACCACCACCTTCCTTACCTAATGAAGGTGTATCAGGAGGACATATTCAGATCTCAAACAGATCAATCAATTCCAAGGAGGGTTCCTGCTAACCTTCATTGTTAGGATTACCATACAGGTACCGATCAACCTTCTGGTGAGGGCACCTCATGACAGATAGCCATCTCGGATGCCCATGCACAGGATCCACTGAGGAAGAATCATCAGAAAATGAATGCAAAGGATATCTAGGATAGATCTAATATCCCCGCTCCTACTAACAACACCCGCAAACATACTCTATCATGGAACCACCATCAGGCTCACATCACTACTCCCTAGGAATAAGTATATGGGCATATTCCTGCAGAACACATGGGGGACGCTCATATTGCTACCCACATGAATGAATCCTGTCGACATATCTCGATGGAACATGGAAGATTAATGTGGGAACATATCCCCACTTCAATAAAAGACATCTGTCAATAGGCTATGGAAACATAGAAAATGTAATATTATATTTATTCACACACTTTGTTAAAGTTCCAATACATTTTAACAACATCTGAAGAGCCCCACCAACATATCCCAACATTATTGGAGGTGATGGGATAACTACATACTCTTATCCCTATATCCAAGACAACTCAACACTCTGATTATCATTATCAAGTTGTTTTACTAGAGAAATCCTACATTCTTTATTCCACTTGGGAGGATTAGCAGCATACACTGATGAAGGGTGAGGCATCAAACAGGCCTCATAATCCCAGTCTAACCTTGGCAAAACATGTGATAGTATAACATACCTTATGAGGTGGAGGCCGCGGTGGAGGAGGAGGCCGCGGTGGAGGAGGCACCGGCGGAGGAGGAGGAGGCACCGGCGGAGGAGGAGGAGGCCGCGGTGGAGGAGGAGGCACCGGCGGTAGTGGCGCGGAGGCAGGGCGGAGGCACCGGAGGAGGAGGATGATGAGGCCGGTGGAGGATGAGGAGGAGGAGCAGAAGTAGAGGAGGAGGCGACGGCCGCGGCGGAGGAGGAGGCGGCGGCGGCAGCGGCGCAGATGAGGGCTTCCGCGAGAGCTTGATTGTGTGCGGGGAGGAGGAAGAGGACCCGCAGGTTTTTAACAAATCCGCGGGACCCTTTATCAGCGCTAGTAAAAAGCGCTGATAAAGGGGTACCCTTTATCAGCACTTTTTTAGCGCTGATAAAGGGGAGGACCTTTATCAGCGCTTTTCCGTTAGCGCTGGTAAAGGCAGGCGCATGCCTTGCCCAGTTTTGTGGTAGTGTTTTATGAGGTTTTTGACCCTTCCTACGCTTTTGAGCTATGTTCTTTGATGTTGTTCTTTTCTAAGGCATGTGTTTGACATTATAGAGTGATTCCTCCATGATGATCTCCAGTGGTATGCCATGAAGGGGGTGATGACCATACATTGGAGACAGTGGGCCACAAGTTACCCGTTGATCCTTCTTTAGTGCTAACTGCGACATTAGCTACTGTTCTGGACACAGTTGTTGAGGCACAGTTCTACGAGGGTTTCTTTCATTATATACAGACGTTCCAGGGAGAACCATAGTCAGCCTTGACTATAGCGGAGCTGACACGGGTGTTCCAATAGCATCATCCTTCCACGTTCTTAGAATATGGCAGTCCACAGGTTGCATAAATGTGGCTTGAGACCACATTAGCGATTTTTGAGAATCCGGAGATTCCTCATGAGTAGAGGGGAAATCTCATGAATTATATGCTACATGGAGAAGTAAATCATTGGTGCGATGTTTTGAACCAGGCTAACTGGCTATGAGATATAGGTTGAGTTGATTTCCAAACCCGCTTCTACGAATACTTTACCTCGCGACTCTGCAAGCAAAGAGGGATAGTGAGATCATGCGTCTGGAGTAGGCAGCAATGATAGTTATGGAATTCTTGACATTTTTTATAGAGTTACAGCATTTTTCACTGATTTATCTTACAAATGATCTTTTGAGAGTGAGATTCTCTGAGGAAGGTCCTTTACATGCTATCAAATCTCAGGTCAACATGTTCAAGTTTACTTTTATCACTAAGATTGTGAATCAGGCATTGATTACAGAGTAGAAGATAGGGGAGGATGGGGGTACAGAATAGGGTAGTGTTGTTTCTCGACCCAATAGATCTACATCTTAAGGTAGGAAGATCCATTTAGAGGCTTCTCACAGTGTGAGTGCTAGTCCGGATATGAGTGCAGATAGATTGGTTTTTTTCATCAGTGTGGTAGGAGAGGCAACATGAAAAATCAGTGCAACTGCGATCCATTCGAGTGTCGATCTTTTGGAAGGATGTGGAATATAAATTATTTTTTTAGGACCTTCCCTTTAGCTGCGAGTGGTAGGGGGTCGGCTCTGACATCAGGTTCAAGAGAAGGTTCTTCAGCTCCACATCATGCTGGGAGCTGGAGTAGTACAAGCTGATTAAGCCAGTGCAATGGTGGTCGTGGTTGTGGTAACCAGAAAGCAGGTTCTTATAGATAGTAGGGTGGATCAGTTGAGGGTGTTCAGACAGTTTCATAGGGCCGCAGTAAGGTCCAGACTTATGATGTGCAATAGAACCAACATAATCATGATCCCAGACCATCTATAATGAGAGGTGTGATCTTAGTATATTCTACTATTGTATCTTCTCTTTTCGATATAGGTTCTTTGAATAGTTTTGTATCTTTACGAGTGGTTAAAAGCCTTTTGATTATGGTTTTTCTTTATGAGGGTGTTATGACACTATAAACACCAGTGGAAATCAATATGGGTGATGTACTCCATTGTATAGAGAGTTCCCTTGATGTTGGTGGGTGTCACTTCTTCTGGAGTTTGTATGTCCTTGAGATGAAAGGGTTTGGCATTATTCTCAGAATGGATTGGATGGTAGATTATCAAGAGTATGTTGACTGCTACCACTGGAGGGTGACTTTCACATCACCATAGGGTGAAGTGTTTATTCACATGGGTGAATGGGATGTTCAGGCGAGCCAAACTGAACCCGAGCATCGTGGTATGGACGGGATGACAGCCCAAATCGCTAGTTTGTTTCTGGATGATCAGGGGGCGATTCAGGGATACTTCCCTCCAGTAGTGACTCATTTCAGGGATGTGTTTTTTGATGAATTTTCTAGTTTACCTCTTGAGAGAGAGGTGGAGTTCTCCATCGATCTAGTGCCATGATTTTCATTGGTATTCATTCCTCCTTATAGGATGGCTACAACGGAGTTACAAGAGCTTAATAGGTAGCTAGAGGATTTGGAGGAGAAGGGATTTATCAGACCTATTACTTCTCCATGGGGTTCACTGGTCCTTTTGTGAAAAATATGGATGGAACTCTTAGTCTTTGTGTGGACTATCGGAAACTGAACCAGATGATGGTTAAAAATTGATATCCCTTTTCATAGATAGATGACCTATTTGATTAGCTTCGAGGAGCTTGAGTATTCTCGAAGATTGACTTGAGGTCAGGTTATCACCAAGTGCATGTTCAACTTGAACACATACCTTGTACAACTTTTCATAGAAGGTATGGTCTATATGAGTATCTAGTTATGTTGTTCAGTCTCACGAACGTGCCAGTAGTTTTTATAGTGCTGATGAACCGAGTGTTCCATCCTTACTTGGATTGTTTTGTGGTGGTTTTTTGGATGATATATTATTGTATTCTCACACTTGACATGACCATGTCAACCATCTTGAGATCGTTTTGAATACAATGAGAGAGTATTAGTTATATGATAAGATCTCAAAGTGCCACTTTTGGATGGATCTGATTCACTTCCTTGCTCACATCATCTCAAAGGAAAGTGTATTAGTGGACCTAGAAAAGGTGAGAGATGTAGTTTCCTAGGAACAAACCAAGAATGTGTTTGACATATGAATTTTCTTAGGGATATCTAGTTACTACAGACATTTTATATAGTACTTCTCATGCTTAGAAGCACTATTGGTAGGATTGACTAAGAAGGGAGTGAAGTTTGTGTGGTCAGATTATTATGAGACAACCTTTTAGGACCTAAAAGGGATGTTGAAATCAGCACCAGTCCTGATACTTCTAGAGTACAGAAAGATTTTCATGGTTTACTGTGATGCTTCAGGTATTGGAATGGGGTCAGTACTAATGCATGGAGATTGATTCATGGCATACATGTCTCTTATGCTAAGGCCTTATGAGAGGAATTAACCTATGCACGATCTGGAGTTAGCTACATTTGTTCATTCTTTGTGTTTTTTGAGACACTATTTACTAGGAGAGAATTTTGTGGTGTACACAGACCACAAAATCCTCAAGTATACATTTACACAGTGAATTCTGAATCTCAGGCAATTAAGGTGGGTATAGTACATTCATTCCTTTGATTTTGAGATAACCTTTATGTATGGTAAAGTAAATGTAGTGGATGATGCACTAAGCAAGAAAACTCAGATACATACAGTGTATCAGGATAGTATCAAATGAAAGATTGTGGCATGGTTCTCTGATATGCATATAGAGGTGCATGACGGAAAGGGAAAGACTTATCTTTCATCTTTAGATGTGACCTCTGCCCTACAGGATAGAGTTAGGATGAGGCAGCTATTAGATTCAGATGGCCTAGTTATATTGGAGAGTGTGGTAAGTGAGGACCCTCGTCCTAGTTGGATGATAGGCGAGGATGATATATTTTGTATCCATGGATGAGTGTGGGTTCCATGGGATATACGTGAGGAGATGATGTGGGAGTTTTATGCTTCAGTCTGGGCAGTTCACCCCAGAGTCACCAAGATGTACCGTGACATGTGAAGTCATTACTGGTGGTAGGGTATGAAGCATGAGGTAGTTGGTTTTGTTATGAGGTGTTCCACTTATTAGCAGGTAAAGGCGGAACATCGGTGAATAGTTGGGATTTTACAACACTTACCTATTATGGAGTGGAAATGGGATGATGTCACGATGGATTTCATGATTGGGTTATCGAGGTTTCCTCAAGGTAATGATGTTCTGTGAGTTGTTATTGGAAGGATTATGAAGTTCTCTCACTTCTTGACGATCAAGGAGACCTTCAGTGTTGATGAGCTCAGAAGGTTGTACATCTGGGAGGGGGTATGGCTCCACGAGGTCTCGTGCACTATCGTTTCAGATAGAGACGCCCTCTTTACATATCATTTCTGGCAGATTTTTCATAGGGTGAAGGGTACACAAGTTCTTATGACCACAACATACCACCCTCAGACTGATGGTCAGTCAGAGCGTATGATACAGGTGCTAGAGGATATACTACGGGCATGCGTCCTGAATTTTGGGGGCTTTTGGGAGAGGCACATTCCCCTGGTGTAATTCACCTACAATAACAGTTATCGGGCGATGATACAGATGGCAACATATGAGGCATTATACAGTAGGTCATTCCATTCTCCCATGTGCTGGTTGGAGGTAGGTGAGACCGGTTTACTAGGACCATGTCTCGTGCAGGAGACTTCTGAGTAGGTCCAAATGATTCAGAAGCAGATGGCTAATGCACAGTCTTATCAAAAATCTTACCCTGATCGCCGCATACTACCTCTAGAGTTCGAGGTTGGGGATCAGGTTCTCCTGCATGTTTCACCAAGGTTGATACATAGACAGATCAAGAGATAGGGTGAGCTTTCACAATGATATTTCGGGCTGTTTGAGATTCTTGAGAGAGTTGGGTCAGTTTCCTATCATTTGAAGTTTTTTCATAGGTAGTGAACCATATGCGAGGTCTTCCATGTATCTTAGTTTCATCACTATCACTCAGACGCATCTCACATTTTTCAGCCTGAGGATGTTGAGCTTCGGGTTGATGCGTCATTCGAGGAGCATCTGATTCGTATCGCTGACAGGAGCACGGAGGTTCTTTGAGGTCGTTCAGTTCCTCTAGTACAGGTGTTATGGCAGTACTACCATTTATAGGAAGAGACTTGGGAGTGGGAGGCCGACATACATTCTCAGTGGTGAAAGTTGTTTCAGATGAATCTTGACCACCCTTCAGAGAGCAATTTGGGGACGAATTGTTATAAGGGTGAAGATTGTAAGATCTTGGGTATTTATGAAGTTATGGATCTTTCCTTTAGGGTTAAATGTTGTTTATTTTCCTTTTTGTCTTAGACACTAAGTTGGTTTGTGGGCCGGTTCAGTTGTTTTCGGGAAAGAAGGGGGAAAAGAGGCTGAAAACTGGTTGCAGGCCAGGTACATGATGTGTATTGGACCTACACGATGTGTAGGCCAAGTACACGACGTGTACTATTCCGTCACGATGTTTCTACTTGTGGTTTTTAGAAAAAAAAAAGACATTTATTACACATCATCTTCTTGAGGTACATGTCGTGTACTAGCCCACTGGGTTTTTTTATAAAATAGAAAGTAGCCTCCGTTGTTGATGCACAGTCTTTTTTTCTTCCTTTTTGGAAGCCTAAACCCCTCTAAAACAGTTTTTCAGATTTATAATTTGTTCAGAATCTGATTCGAGCATGGTTTGTCTTATTGGAACCACATCGGTAAGTAATCGATTCCTTTTTAGTCATTGTGGATTCTTCAGAACAACGACTGTGCTATTTGGATTTAGGCTCATATTCCCTAATTTCTTTTTCGTTGTCCATTTTTTATATTTCTCCTAAACCGAGCCGAATCATGACATGATATTGGAAAATCTCTCTACTACCGAGTCGAGGTAGGTGGTATATACTTTCTTTCGGCTTTCGGGGTGCGTTTTTGGTGTTTGGCCGATATACCACCCGTCGGACTTTCTGTCATGGCCTCATTTCTGAGCGATTCACTTTTAGTAGCTGTAGTTGGACATAATGAGGATTACCATAGGTTATATTTAGGTGAATTGGCACCCATTTTTTTATTCAAGGTCACCCATGGGCTGTGCCTTAAGGTAAATATTTTTTTATGCATGTTTAAACCACTCAAGGGGTGTGTGCTTGTGATTTCCTAGTTAGAGGAAGCTCGTTATTACCTTGATAGCTTGAATATATTTCTTATGAGATGTATTGTGTCCTTTCTTAATGAATGTCTTGTGATTCCATGTCTATTTTGATAGTTTGGCATGTTTAATCGATAATATTGGTGATTATACCTATATGAAATGACTAATGGCACGTTAAATGGTTTATATGGGAGGGTAGTCGCATTTACTTGTTTTTGATCAATGGTTTGCATGAGTGCGTATACTCATGGATTATGAATGTTGATGTGAGTGGGTATACTCGCATGGAATGAACTGTTTAAATTGAATGATTTGAATGAATGGTTTGATATATTTCATGTACTGCTCTCCATGGGTTTAGAATACGGTAGTGGATAACTTGGGTTGACTCTACCCTTGGGTCTTGATTCTGTGGGATGCCTCGGGCCTTGCTACCCCGTGGATCCAGCTTTCATGGGATGACATTAGATATGCTATTGTCATGCCTCTAGGACCATAACTAGTGCCTAGACTGAGTTTCCATTAGGATGCCCATGACACTCGATGTGGATTCCTTGGACACGCTCATTAGATCTGGACCATCGTTGTCTCGATATTTACTTGGATGCCTTGGTACATGACACCTTGGATCCGGCCCTTGGGGTATACACTTATTTATATGGTGTGTTCATGAGTTAATTGATATAAATGGATGTATGGCATGGCCATGGGTTACTTGATAAAAATGGATGTACGACATGGTTGTGTGACTTGTTTACTATTTATAGCTGCCTTGTTAGGAGCTAACACTTTTTCAGGAAGCCTTGAGGGGTTGTTTGATATTGCTAGTTGTTGTAGACATATGTCGTGGGCATTCACTTATGCTTTATTTTTATTTACACTTGCTAGCACATTGTATATTGTTGTTAGATTTGTATAGACCTGGGTGGTTGCCTACTGGGATGTTTATCTCACACCCTATTTGGACCTCCTTGGGGACCCAAACAGATTATATGGTTGCAGGTCATGATAGAGGAAAGTTCTCTAGTACAGGTTATTGGATTTTTCTTTGGAGTAGGGGAGCATTGGACCAAGCTGAGGCTTGCAATTCTACATGAACTTTTTGGTGTTTTGTTTTTTTGGTTACCTATACTGTATTGTATTTTCATGTACAATTCTGGTTGTATTCTAGATACATGTATCATCTGCATCATTTTGTATATGAGACTATTATGGTTATTGATATGCATTCCAATCTTGTCTTACTTTCTGTTGACTGCTTGTTTATTTCTCTTTCTCTATTCATTATGTTTTTTTTTCTGCTATGATACTCTGGTAATGAGGGCGTAGTCTCCCCATTGACTCACCTAGGCCCTCCCTGCTAGTCGGTAGCCTCTAGAATTTGGGGAGATGTGTTTAAGACCATGTGACCCACTGCACCCATGGAATCATTTCAGGTGGCATCCGGGTTCATGATGTCACATGGTCCTTCGTCTTCCAGAAGAACACCCCCACCCTTCGAGATGCATCATCGATAAAGGATATGAAATATTTTTTACCTCCCAGTGAATCCACCTCAATGGATCTACATACATCAGAGTGCACCGGATCCAGCAACTCTAATCTCCTTGATGAAGTAGTATTGAATAAGACTCTGTGTTTCTTCCCATACAAGTAGTATTTACAAGGATCAAATGATGCATCCTTGTTAATACTAATTTACTTCTTCTTCATCAGGGTAGATAACCCTCTTTCACTCATGTGTTCGAGTCTCATATGTCACATATTGAATGAAGTCTCTCCTTACACCATGTTGAGGTTTTCTACACATATCTTCACATGAGTTTTGTATAACATACCACATATGTGTCCTTGTGAAATGAAAATGTCTCATTTTGTCATCTTCCATGCTCCATTGTTGAAGATGTTTTCATTGCCTTTTCGATCAAAGGCTATACGTGATAATAGGTTGAACTGAAGACTTAGAACATGTCGAACATCCTTTAGGGTGATTATGTATCTAGCGTACATCTTGACTTAGATATCACCGATTCCAACAATCTTCATCGAACTGGTATTTCCCATCTTCGCTACACCAAATTCACCAGCTTGATAAGTCATGAAATAATCATGATGTAAAGTGACGTGGTACAATATTATAGTACGACCACCCATTCTGTGTCTTGTCTTGATGTATGAAGGCATGTATCTTCTACGTATTTGGAGAAAAGCATGATTTCTTGGGAGACTATCACGTGTGCATCCTTATTTACTTTTTGTCAATTGATACTTTGACCATTTTCTTGTAGCAACCTTGAACAGTTCTTCTTCATGTGACCCATCATTCCACAATGATAACATTTTTATATTATCCTCCTTCTATCTATGGATCTTCCTCTGTTCTTTCTTCAACCTCTGGTTCTCGTCCCTTGACTTCCTCCTTGTTGTCTCCTCGCTTCTCCAAAATGAGAGCTTGTGTTTTGGTATAACTCACATCCTTCCTTCAGGCCTCCTCGTTGAACAGTGCATCCTTTACCATTGTAATGGTAAGTTTGCCTTCGTGCACCGAGTTGCTGAGTGAGATGAAAAACATATCCCAGCTATCAGAAAGTGTGTAGAGTTAGTGGTTCGCCTGATCTTCATCATTTAGAGTCATATCAGCAGCCAACAACTGGTTCACCAGGATTTGGAACTCGCTGGTGTGTTTGGCTATAGAGATTCCACTTTGTAGTCAAAGACTCATCAACCGCTTCAACAAGAGAATCTTGTTTCGAGTGGTCTTTTATTGTTAAGTATTTTCCAACTTCATTCAAAGTTCATACACACCAGTATCTTATGAAATATTGTGGTAGATGTTGTCATCTATCCATTGATGTATTTGACTAATCGTCTTCTTTTTCATCTTCTTCCACTTTGCTTCCTTGGTGGCATTGAGGTTGACTCCCTTGTTCTCAATGGGGTCAAAATGATCCTTAGCATTAAGGAGATCTTCCATTAGAAACTTCCCAATGGAGTATTTTGATGAAGTAAAAATGATCATCCCTTCTGTGGATGGTCCCTCCATTGGGTTTAAATTATGTAAAAATTGATGTAGAATCAAGAAAAATGGAGCTCACTGTTGCGTCTGAAATGGACGAAAATGGTGGAATTAACACCTGAATCGTCAAAATTGGACACCGATTGATCAAGATATGGCCAAAACAATTTCAAAGGCTGAGATCGTCTATTGACGTGGCGATGACGTAGCTCTGATCTGGCATGCCGGAGCAACTACCGGAAGCTCACCAAAAAAAGTCACTGGCACCGGAACAGTAACTTCTTCTCTAGCATGGGGGTATTGTAGCACCCTAGGTTTGACCAAAATTTGACCCAGCCTAGGAAACTAGTTTTAGCTCTGTTTGCAATGTTGTTTTCATCATTGGAATCAGCTCTCCATGAACTTTCAGAATCCAGCTTTAAAACAGGATTTAGAACAAATTGATTTTTCCAGTCACTAGAAAATATCCACTTCTAGCTGCCATTTCACCAGTAAATGGCTATGATACCACTTGTTGGGATTAACTGATCATGAAGAGAGAAAATAGAGGAAAAAAATGAAAGAAAATGGGATTTATTTTAACTTGAACAAAGCTTACAAAACTTCTCTCTACACCTCTTTATCTCTCACATGGATCTTTCAAGACTCTCTTTACTGGATGTAATAAGCTTTCTTAGCACTGATTGATGATTTCAAAAGGCACTCCAAGGCCTCATTATATAGCCATGTTAAGAGGAGTCAATGTTGGACACAACTCCTCCACCAATCCCTACCATCCATTGCACTTCAAAAATGGTTTCCACCAACACCTTTAACAACTCCCATGGGTGGCATAACAATAGTTGTTGCACATGTGAAATATACAGCACCCAAAATGGAAGTCCTCCATGGTTGGTGTGGTTGGTACAACACCCACCAACCATAATAGTTGGAGAATATCTATCAGCCCAACATATTAGATTATATATAGATCGGAATGCATAACTTCATATAAGAATTGAAATTACTAGATTGCATGCCTATAGATGTTTAGAAAGCATGAAAAATACGGAATTTTTTTAGAGACATAGAAGGCATGACTTACAAATGAAAAATTCGAAGACTAAAATATGGATGATGAGAAGTTTGAAGGATCATCCATGAAAGACCCAGTCAAGAAAAAATTTCCATCCAAGTCGTTATTATCAGAATGACTACTCCAAGTGAGAAAATTGGTGGAAGATTCACCAAGTTTCATGGATATTGTAAGACTATTATAAGATTGTCGAGTTCTGAGAATATCGGAGTAGAACACCTTAATAGTCATCTTTAGACATCTATAAATAGAGATGGGAGATCGAGTTCTCAGAAAATTGTTATACAAATCGCCTTGTTGAATCCTTTGAACTCTTTTTTGAAGACCAAGCTCTTCTGTTTTTCATTGAATTTGATCTTTCTATTTTTTGTCTGTATTATTTTATTTGTAATTTTATTTCAATAGGAACAAACCTCGTTGTCTATCCATATTTTTATCGAAGAACTTCTTTCTATAAGAACTTGTTTTCTAAAGTGGGATCTGATTACACTCAGTGTTGGGTCATCCTGATCTGGGTATAAGATCCCACTGCCACTTTAGGTCTAAATTGAAAAGGTTTGGAGACTCATGAACATGTTGTGTTTGACTGGTTGGTAAATAGGGGATTAGGAATTTCTTACTTGGAACCTTTTTAGCAATCCAAGTTCTTTCACATTTACTTTATAGCTTTACAATTTTCATTTTGTTTCCTTATCCATCTGTTTTATTTTCTATATCTATTCATTTCATGTTTCAATAAAGTTTTTACTTTTTGTTCTGGAGTGTTTTTTGTTACATTTGTTGCACTGTAATGTTTATACCTTTTGTACTTTGATACTTTTTTTATTGGTGACTTTACTAAAAAGTTTTAAAATATTCAATTAACTCTTCTCCTGAAGTTTCATTACTTTGGTCACAATTTAGTTTTCTCATTGTATGTGTGCGCGTGTGTGTGCTGTGTTGTGTTGTTTGTGTGTATTGTGTGTGCATGTGTTGTGAATCTATGTGTTTTCATGTGTGTTGTGTGAGTTTTATGATAGAAAATAAAAGTTCATAATCCGAGAGGTTGGTTTACCTTTTTGGAGGGTAATGGGCATGTCACTTGGTTTTTCCAATCCAAAGAGCATATTGCATGAAGAGTTGAATCATGTGACCCTCTAGAAAAACTAGTTGAGCCCGCAGGTTGTGATAAGATCTTGTAAGTAATGTTGAAGTTCTATAAAAGAAAACTGGATGTTGGGGGTGTTAGATATTCAAGAATGGTTGGATCAATTTGAACCAAGGTATAATGTGGAACTGGAAGTACTAGTTCAACAATCCTAGGGTGGAAATCCTCTGAGGGACCTATAAGATGAGTAGAGTATGGGGTGGTTTCAAAGAACTATAGAGACTTCAAAATGTTTTGTGGTTTTTGGGCATAAGAGTAACTAAGGAAAACACATTTTACAACATGAGAAAACAACTTATCATAACTTTTATAATTGTTGTGCATAAAAGTGTTACATCTAAAAATATAAGGAAAGATGGAATAAATTGGGTCCATAGAGAATGATAGTTTATAGAGTTTGATTATCCAAAACAGAGGAAGATGTCAAGTATTCAGTCATAATAATGGTGTTTGCCCAAACTTTCATAGGCGCATTAACATTTAATAAAATTGTATGTGCCATGTGTCAATGTTTTATTTCAGCAATCTCATTTTGGTGAGGTTTTTAAAGAAAATTTTATCGATGTATAATGTTGTGAGAAATCATGACTAAGACGAAATAATTTGAAAAATATTTTTTTGACATTATCACTGTGCACAACACAAGCATGTTTCCCAAACTGGGTTTTAATTTCTGAATAAAATGTATGATAAATATTAAACAAGTTATAACAATATTTTATTAAAAAAAATGAGATTCATAAAAAATTATCCATAAAGGTAACATAGTACTGAAACCTACTAATATAAGAGACCTAACTCAGACCCCACGCATCAAAATGGATTACACTAAAGGTTGACACTCCCCGATTTTTTTAGTGTGCTTAGTTGTATGGATTTTAAGGGCATGGAAAGGGATAAATTTTAGTCTTCTACCATCAGTCGTCTCAATCAAAATATAGGGGCGGGGAGGGGAGAGATAATACATACAACATTAGAATGTTTTGACTAAATCATTTTTATTCAAATTTAATATTTAAAATATTAATAATTTTTATCAACATAATAATTTATAAATCTGTGATGTAACATTAAATTATTTTATTTATAATTAATTAATTAATTTTGATAGGGGTAAAATTTTCTTCTATTAATATTTTTCTACCATCCTCTTTCAATCCAAATAAGTGGTTATTAAAATATTTTTTCTTTCCTTCCCTTGGTTAAACCAAATACTGTATAAACTGGCCATAGAAAGGGTCTCTTAGCATTTTTTCCAAGTTGACTATACCAATAATAATTATATACTAATTCTAAGAGGTTAAGACCCATTCTCTTCAACTTTTTTAAACATTGATGACCCAAAAAATGATAAAGTGGATCTATAAATTCAATGATCGTGCAAATAATTAAGGCTAAAGGTTAGAGATAGTAAAGACCATGGTATTTAGATCTCACTTCAGTTGTTTTTCACATACTCAAGTCATGTATCAAGAAAAGAAAAGTAAATGTTATAGTGTAATTGAGTGATATGGTGATATTACTTATAGAAATTAGATTAAAGGGGTTGTCTAAAATAACACAGAGATTAAAAGGAGGAAATTTCCCAAATCTGGTGGTGCGAACTCTTGATTCATTAACATTGGTGACTAGTTGTGGAGTTTAGGATTTATTATTCTTTAGAGTGGAAAAGAATATTACCAACCAAGTGATCAAAAAAACTTGAATTCAATACCCAAGAGTGAAATGGTGTTGGATGAGAATGAAAAGATGTAGAATTAATAGTATGAGCAACAATGGTTGAGGATGGTTGTTGGATTTCCTTTATTTGAAGACACTCTTAATATTTGTTAGTAGGTGATAAAAACATGGGTATTAGTGGGGTTGGTTTGCCTCAGCAATGGTCAAAAATGTTGTTACTTACGAAAGGAGGAGGGGAAAGGGAATAATGAATATATGATAGGGGAACATTTTTATTTTTTCCACAGTTACTTAGCATGGGAATTTTGGGTGCCTTCTTGGTTGGTGCACCACGTAATGTCTCCTCAATTGGAGCATCACATGGTTTCTCTTCTTATGATGTGTTTTTAATGCGGGCCAAGACCGCATGAATTAATTCACACGGGGACACACTTTTTACATGGATACATTAATTTATACAGATTATTTTCCTTATATAAGGAGGTAGTGGCAAGGTATTTCAACATCACCGGAAGTAGTAACACTGAGAGAAAATCTCATTTGGTGATCGCCTTTCTTTGATGATCATCTTTCTTTCTCTCTGCCTTTTGATCCACACTTTTATTCTTGAGTATTACTTTTGATATCCCTTCCATTTTTGGGGAGTCTTCACTGTGTACCTCTTGATTTTAGTGGATCTCTCTTTCTGGACTAGGTCTCGTGGTTTTTCCCTTTTGGGTTTTCCACGTAAAAATTTATAGTGTCAACTTTATTTTCTGCACATTTAATTTTGGGTCGCTGCACATCTGTTTTATCTGGGGGAAAATTTTATTTCTACTGCGCCTTTTCTTTTCAATTGTTTGTGCGTTCATCACTTTTCCATCATTCCCAGCATCTAGTGTCATAGGGTTTGGTTTTTTTTATTTCATATTTATTATGGAGGCCAATTACAGTCAGATGATTTTGCTGAATTGTACCAACTACCATATGTGGCAACTTGAAATGAAGGATCTCCTTTTTTTCAAGCAAATGCATCTTCTAGTGTTTAATACCTAAAATCCAGAGAGTATGTCCGAAAAAGAATGGGCGTTTGAGCATGAGATGGTTTGTGGATTCATTCTCCAATGGGTCTAAGACAACGTGATGAACCACATTGTCAACATCTCTCACGCTAGAACATTGTGGGAGAATCTTGAGACGACCTGAACTTACAAGATGAGAAACAGAAAATTATTTCTTCTAAAAAATGATGAAATTGAGGTACAGAGAAGGTATTTCTATTTCTGATTATTTAAGTGAATATCAAGGATGTTTTGATCAGTTTTCTGGCATGGGTATCAATTTTGAAGATGATGTTTTAACTTTTTCTCTTCTTAACACTTTACCCGATTCATGGGATAATTTATGTGTTACTCTAACAAGTTCTGCTCCTAATGGTGTTGTGGTATTTAGTTTTATCAAGTCTTATATTTTAAATGAATAGGTCAGGAGACGTACTAAGGAGAAATCATCTTCAGAGCTTTTAGTCACAGAGAATAGGGGGAGAAGCCAGTACTGGGGGTAGAGTAGTCGAGTTAAGAGCAGAGGTAGAAGAAAATCCAGACCAAAGTAGAGATATTTCGAATTTCATCATTGTGGTAAGAAGGTTCATGTTAAGCATTTTTGTTATCATCTAAAAAGAGAGAACAGATTGAAGGAAAATCCATAGAAGAAAAATGGATATGGAGATGATCATGTCACTGCTGCTATAGGGGGTGATCTTGTAATTGTTTATGACTCCATAAACATTACTTCTGATTATTCTTGTGGGGTTGTTGACAGTGGAACCTATTTTCATGTGACATCGTAGAAGAAGTTCTTTTCATCTTATAGCCCAGGTAATTTTGGGATTTTGAAGATGGTAAATTGTGGTCATGCTGACATTGTATGCATTAGGACTGTTTGTTTAGAGACCAGTACATGAAGTAAGCTAATTTTGAAGAATGTTCGACATGCACCAAAGATTCGTTTGAATATTATTTCTACCATAATTCTTGATGATGAAGGTTTTATCAGTACTTTTAGTGATTTCCAATGGAATCTTTCCAAGGTCTCTTTGATTGTGTCTTGATGGAAGAAGCATTCAAGTTTGTACTGGAATAGAGCTTCTATTTCTTGTGATACTGCTTGCATTGTTGAGTGTAGTGTTTTGTCCAAGTTGTGGCATAAGAGGCTCAGTCACATAAGTGATAAAGGACTTGGTTGATTGGCCAAGAGAAATATTCTTCCAGATTTTAAGATTGTCAAATTGGACACATATGATCATTGCATGGCTGGAAAACAGAGCAGAGTGAGTTTTAGCAGTCATCCTCCACATAAGAAGTCACAAGTACTTGAATTGGTACATTTTGACATTTTTGGTCCTTTGAAATATAAGATCTTTAGTGGAGGTCTTTATTTTGTTACATTTATTGATGACTACTCAGGAAATATTTGGGTTTATGTTTTGAATTCCAAAATTCAGGTGCTCAGTATTTTTAAGAAATTTCATGTTTTTGCTGAGAGAGAATCAGGACATAAATTGAAATGTATTCACACTGACAATGGGGGAGATTATTGTGTTTCATTTGATCAATATTGCAGGCAAGAACGTATTCAGCATCAGAAGATGCCGCCCAAGACACCTCAATTGAATGGTGTAGCTGAGAGGATGAATATGACTTTGTTGGAAAGAGTTCATTGTTTTCTTTAAAAATCAAAGTTGTCTCGAAATTTTTTGGGTTGAGGCTTTACTTACTACTACTTATATTATCTGTTTATCACCTATGGTTGCTTTGCAGACAGACACTCTTGAAAAATTTTGGTATGGAAAAAAGATTATGTATGATCACTTGCGTGTTTTTGGTTGCAAGGCTTTTGTTCATGTTCCTAGAGATGAGAGATCCAAGATGGATGGTAAGACACGTCAGTGTATTTTTATTTTCTATGGACACAATGAATTTGGGTACAGGTTCTATGATCCTGTTTTGAAGAAACTTGTTAGAAGCTGTGATGTAGTGTTTAAGGAGGATCAGACTATTACTGACATTAATAAGGGAGAAAAATATGATTCTCCAACTTCTGATGGTTTTTCAGTCTTGAGCCAGGTTATGATTCAAATTTACCTCATATTGTTGATTCTGATAATCATGTTGATGTACATAATGATTCTCAAGGTAAACAAGTTGGAGTTGATGTTTTCGATGCACCTTTTGTTTCTGATGATTCGGTTCCAGGGGTTATTAATGAACCTGCAGTTCCACTCTGGAGGTCATCTCGGCATCGCACCACTTCTACTCGATATTCACCTGTTGAGTATGTGCTCCTCGCTGAAGGGGGAGAAATGGAATCATTTGATGAGGCAATGGAGTGTGAACATAAAGACAAATGGATTGTGGCAATGGATGAAGAGATGATATCATTACATGACAACCACACTTTTGAGCTGGTGAAGTTACTGATAGGTAAGAGAGATTTTCAAAATCAGTGGATTTATCAGATTAAAAATGAAGAATTCAGTTCCCTTCCACGATACAAGGCAAGGTTAGTGGTCAAAGGCTTCTGTCAGAAGAAATGTATTTATTTTGATGATATTTTCTCACCCGTTGTCAAAATGTCTTCTATTCAGGTTATTCTTGGTTTGGCTGGTAGTTTGGATCTACAGATTGATCATATGGATGTGAAGACAACTTTCCTCCATGAATATTTGAAGGAGGAGATTTGTATGGTGTATCCCGGAGATTTTGTTGAAACAGGTAAAGAAAATCATGTATACGGGTTGAAGAAGAGTTTGTATGATTTGAATCAAGCTCTGAGGCAGTGGTATAAGAAGTTTGAATCTGTCATTTCTCATCACGGTTTCAGGAAGAAATCTTAGGATCATTGTGTTTTTGTTCAGAGATTTACTGATGATGATTTTATTATACAATTGCTTTATGTTTATGATATGCTCATTGTTGGCCATGATACTTCTAGAATTGACAGATTGAACAAGAATATTTTTCATTCATTTGCGATGAAAGACTTGGGGCCAGCACAACAGATTCATGGAATTATGATCTCCTATGACAGGAAGGCCAAGAAATTGTGGTTATCTTAGGAGAGATACATTGAGAAGGTTTTTTAGATATTTTCTATGGATAGAGCTAAAGTGGTTAGTACTCCTCTTGCTTTACATTTTAAGCTCAGTACCAGTTAGTCACCTTCTACTAATGAAGAGAGAGAGGAGATGCAACACATACCTTATTCATCTGGTGTTGGTTGTTTGATGTATGAATGGTATGTACTAGACCTGATATAGCTCATGAAGTTGGTGTGGTCAGTCATTTTCTATCAAATCTAGGAAGAGAGCATTGGAGAGCAGTGAAGTAAATTTTTCATTATCTTCGTGGTACTTCTGATCTGAGATTGTGTTTTGGAATAGGGGAACCTATGCTTTGTGGCTTTATAAATTCAGATATGGAAGGAGATATCGATTCTAGGAAGTCTACTTTAGGCTATTTGATCACTTTTGTAGGGGGAGCTGTATCTTGGCAGTCTAGATTATAGAGATGTGTTGCTTTATCTACCACAGAGTCAGAGTTTATTACAGCTACTGAGGCATGAAAAGAATTGTTGGGGATAAAAACATCTATTTGAGATCTCAATTTAAATTAGGATAGGTTTGTTTTATTTTATGATAGTGAGAGTACTATTTGTTTGAGAAAGAATTCCACTTTTCATGGTAGGTCAAAACATATAGATGTTCTATATCATTGGATCTACAATGTCCTTGATTCAAGACAGTTAGAGCTTGAGAAGATCCACACTGATGACAACGGGTCAAACATGTTGACCAAGAGTTTACCCATATGGAAATTTGAGACTTGCTGACTGATTGCAGGGTTGGTGGTGATCCCCACTTAGGTTAGAGGGGGGTTTGTTGGGTGCCTTCCTGGTTGGCACACTGCGTAACACCTCCTCAATCAGATTATCACGCAGTTTCTCTTTTTATAAGGTTTTTTAATGTGGGCCAAGACCGCGTGAATTAATTCATGTAGTGACACACTTTTGATGTGGATACATTAATTAATGCGAATTTCTTTCCCTATATTAGGAGGCAGTGGTAAGTCATTTCAACATCACCGACAACAACAACACCAAGAGCAAATCCCATTTGGTGATCACTTTTCTTCGACGATCATCTTTCTTGCTCTCTACCTTTTTATCCACACTTTTATTCTTGAGTATTACTTTTTATATCCCTTCCATTTTTGGGGAGTATCTACCATATACCTCTTGATTTTAGTGGATCTATTTTTCTATACTAGGTCCCGTGGTTTTTCCCTTTTGGGTTTTCCACGTAAAAATTTCTGGTGTCAACTTTATTTTCTGCACATTTAATTTCAGGTCGTTGCGCATTTGTTTTATCTGGGGGAGATTTTATTTCCGTTGTGCGTTTGGTTTTCAATTGTTTGTGTGTTCATCACTTTTCTGTCTTTCCCAATAGGGAAAACTATTATATAAATTATATTTCTTCAGGCAGGGAGGGGGTACCATTAGTTAGATGATAGTATGACATTTGTGCCAGGGCCTGGAAGAGAAAATTTTCATCTTCCTCCTTGTTCTCAATTATTCTACTGTAATTATGGATCCAGTGTAAGAAAATCATGCTATGTAGTTCAATTTCCCATCAAGTGCTTTCATTGAGAGTAAATTGAGGTAGGAAAACTGGTAGACGAAAGGAGTTTCATTCCCACACAAATAGAGTCTCGAATTACAAGCGTATAATTGCAGACCTCAAAGTTGAAGTCAAGGCTTCAAAAGAAATCCGAGCTAGAGAGGAAGAAGAAGGTACAAATACAAGAACTCATAGCTGTTGTCGCTGGTTTTTCTAAAACTATATCTGAGAAACAATTGTTGATTGTAGAAAATTTTTGGCCAAACACAATCAAAGAGAAGTCAGTTGTAGTAGGAGATAGTGACAGTGGTGTGCCACATGAAATGGAGGTAATCAATCAAAGCACTAGGTAAGAGATGAGCAACAATAATGCACAATGGAGTAGCTTGATTGGAAATTAAAAAATGAGATGATCAAACAAGGTGGATCATATAATGAAACCATGACCAGATGAGTAGAGTTATCGACTTTTACTGGTGAAGATCTTATAGAATGAATTACCCATTCCAAAACTTATTTTTATATTCATCAGATTTGTGAGGAACTAAAGGTTTCGATGACTCAATTATACTTGGAAGGATTGGTATTTGATTCAGTCACTTACGACCATGAAACCTAAACTGACATGGAAATATTTATAATAAATTCTTGTACGATATGTAAATGTCATGAAAGAAGGTCCATTGACGTTTTTGAAATGATTTTGACAAAATGGTGTAGTTGATACCTATATTGATGAGTTTAAAAGGATGATTGTGGATCCTGGAGCTCACTGAGTAATGGTTTATTGGTCTATTTGTGGGAGGAATGAATCCAAAAATCAGGAGTACAACAATGACACATGAACTTTAGAATAAGGCCCAATTACTTATTCTTGAATGGATATTATAGAGAAAGCTGATAGTGAGAGGAATTATCAAAAATACTGAACCAAGGGGAATGAATTTCATTCTTGTAAGTAGGGGAAGGGAATGAAATTTAAGTACAATTAAATTGAGTCATATTTGAAGAGGAAATGTAGGGGAAAGATGGGAATTGGTTTTGTGATGGACAGGGGTTAGAAATCTATCTAGGGAGGAATTTGAGGAGAGGACAAAAGGATTGTGTGATGTTAAGAGTATTATATATTTTTAATATTTAAGTTCCACATCGGTATGAGTTATCTATTGTACTTATTTTCTTAACTATAAATAAAGCACCCTCCCTCTTTATGAGTTATGGGATTCCATCTAACATGGTATCAGAGAAGGTGAAACCGGCCTCCCTCTCTGCGCATTGGCCCTCCCTGCCGATCGCCCCCTATGCCAGTAGCCCTTCTCCACGCGTTGGACCCCCTTGCCAGTTTCCCCTCCTTGTGTGATGACATCCTTTCTCATCGCTCCATGTGCGTAGGCCCCTCTATGTGATGCCTTTGTTCTACCGGTCGCCCCTCCCTATGCGACACCCCTCCTTTCCCATTGCTTCTTCCTTCCCATAACCCATCTCTATGCGACCAACCCCCCCCCCCCCTGCGCGTTGGCTTCCATGCAAGCTCGCCAGCATCCTATAACCCTGAAACTGACTCAATCTCTGCACTTCCCGAAACTGCATAGCCACGCCCCTCCACCATCCATGACACTCGGAAAATTTCTTCTATGATATTATTGCTACCCAAATGTTCTCGCTATGCACTTTCAACGCCTATTTTCTTTCCACTACACACTTTTATCACCTTGTCCTTGCGTAACGTGCATATTTAGCACTCCACCACTCTCTTATGGTCTTCGGGTCCCTCTATGGTAACATCGTCACCCTTTCTATATACTATCACAACATCCTTGCACTTTGTTTATGAACGTCTCAATTACTCCAATTTTATCACGTTGAATAAGACCGTTATTGTCGCTTTTATGGTCATGAGCTACTATTCTCATCTTGTTGCATCTCTTACTGATCTGAAAGATGTTATGTTCGGATGATGAGAATAGTGGGACAACAAAATATTTTCTATGCTGCCTAACTCATGGATCGCTCAGTTAAAGCATGTTGATAAGAATTTCTAATACTTGCAAAAACTTATGAGACTCCTTATTACTTATGTTTTATAAGATGAACAATCTTGCTCGCATATCTTATCTGTTTCATGAGCTCTTTTCATTTCAACAGGTGTTAGGACTATGAGTGCGTGAGAGAGAAAATAAGAAGATATCACAATCTGAATCATTGTATTTCTCTAGTTGAACCACAAAATCAATAGTTATAGAAAAAGAAAATAAGTAGGGTAAGACATAGAAGAAAAAGAAACTCAAGGAAGAAGAACACTCTTCTGAGATCCAATACATGACCTCCCAAGGCGACACCTCCCAACTACAAAGATTAAATCCAAATCTATTCGTATCCTCCCCAAATACATGCCCTACTTATTACCCCACATGCCCACTGCTACGACTAGAAAACACCACTCACACCAACAACTAACAAAAGTAAATTCCAATACTTCCCTAAAACAGACAACCCTCACCTTACTTTACTAACATTACCTCCCCCTTGAATAACCATCCTGTCCCCAAGTTGGGCCTCCTAAACTTTTCCCTACTTCTTTAGCTGTGGATCAAAAACCTCCTTCTGAAAATGGTGGCATACTTGTTCCAGCTCCAACATCACTTCTGGCCAACTCTGATTGCTCTGCAGCACAACAACTTAGTATAGGATTTTCTTTCTCAATGTCACCATAAATTTCAGCCATCCCCTCGACCGCAAAATCCTCCTCTTGAGGCCGTCGGACATTAAATTTGGTTGCCTCACTTCCAAGATCATGATGCTGAGTTCCAAGTGACATTTTGGCTAATCTCTTGGTAGCCAGTGCTGAATTTCTTCTTCAAATGTCACAGCCAGTCTAATTCGCCTTACTTATTCTAATTAGGACTTCCATAAATTGTTCGAACTTGCCAAAAATGTGATCAGGTTAAAAGTCAACACTTTGAATACAATAGCCTTCCACTCCTGCACTTTTTCCCTGCACCTAGTGGTAGCAGAAACTGACCTTGTACTACCCACGCTTCTAGGAAAAGATGACCCAATTCGAAATTCCAATGTAGGTGCTTGCATGGGTGGTATGTTCAGGAAATCAAAATCATTAAGATCATCATAATTACGCATGGTATGTTTTGAAAAATAGCAGTCTCTCTCTCTGGTATGCATCCCAGCACCCATTTTTCCCCTATAGATAAGACCAAAGCCCCCTTCTCAAGTGTGTTTTAAGAAGAAAAGTTGTTTGTAGTAGCCCTTAATTTTTCAAAACTAAAAGTCTGTGTAACAACTTGTTGGAACACTTCATCATCATCTTTAGGTAGTATTTTCTTGTGGAAGTAATACTCTCAAAAAATGCGAACCATACTCACAACAATAGTAGTAATATTAATAACAAACCAACCAGTCTTATCCTTCTCCATTATTTCTGATTTAGATTTCCCCATTGATGTTATTTGACTCAATAATGTAGTGTGAATGAGTTAAAATAAAGCAACTTTAAAGGGTAGACTCACTGCAGATCCTTTATTCTCTAAACTGGAATGAAATCTCAGCGTTCAATCATCAAGTAGAAAATTTCCTTCCCAATAATTCCCTAGAACCTTAAGGAACATTTAAGGAATGAATGAGTCTTCAATAGGTTGTAACTCAATCATATAGCCTCGATGGTCATCAAAAAATGATGGAATCCTAGGGTATTGTTTGAATTTTTTATCTACAACTATTCTCAATGCACTAAACTTTGAGGGTTTGACACCTAATTGTGAGGTCATCCTTAATGCCTCCTGTTAAAATGGAGAAGAGTGAACCCAATATCCAAGATGCCTCTCTAAGGGAGGTCTTGATGTTTATTTATAATGAATAACAAATATGACATGATACCTAAGTCCGATGTGGGACTCAGGTCAACTTAACCTTGAACACTCCCCCCAAATTAGGTGTGCCTAGATTGGATACATAATAAAACAAAAATGATCATCCTTCACACTCTCCCTCAAACTGGACATGTTCATCTTGCAATAAAAATTCAAAAAACTAAAAACAGAAAGAAAAACATCAAAGAATACCAACGATAGTCTGGGAAATAGTTAAAAGGCCCGACAGAGATCCCGACACTGATGAATAAGTCTGACGGTGATCCGGACAGATCGATGGTGGTTTGAGCATTGATGGGGAAGTCACACGGTGATTCAGACAACTCGACAGTGATCCGAGCATTGATGAAGAATCCTAACGGTGATTCGGCCAGCCTGATGGAGATCCAAATAGTGGTGAAGAAGCCCGATGGAGTCTGGGCACTAGGCAGTAAGGGTTGTTGGGAAGACATGACTGGGTGCATCAGAAAACTTTTGCAAGTCTGTTGGAACAGTGCTGGAAGGGGGACTGGGAGAAGTGGTCTCACTACAACATTATTCACCTTTAGCGGTGGTTTTTTAGCAGTGGTTTATTAAAAACTGCCGCTAAAATTGTTTTCTTTAACAGCCACGACCCTCCCCCCCCCCCCGACTCTCCCAACTCCCACGACACCCCCCACCCCCTGACCCCCTAACCCCTGCGACCCCCCGAGACCCTAGCCCCGACCTTGATGACCCCAACGACCCCCATGACCCCAGCGACCCGCGGCGACCCCCGATGACCCACACGACCCGAGTGACCCCATCGCGGCCATGGAAACCCTTAGAAGCCCTAGAATCCCTTGACCCCGGTGACCCCCACGACCCCGAAGACCCCCCCTGAAGCCCTCAATGCATCTTTCCACCTCTCACAGCATCTCGCTGCCCATCAATGCCGGTCAATACCTTCACCGCCCCTCTGAGAAGGTCTTTATACCTTTGTGGTGCGGTTGTGGTGTGATTTTGTGCTGGTTTGGTTGAATATTATATCAATGCCAATGCGCAGCGTTAAATTTTAGTAGTCATTACTCTAAAATAGCACAACAATTGGAAGGAGCTCCAAACAGCACCATATTTTGTGCTAAATCTTGAAAAGAAGATAGCGAATGAATAGGGGTGTGTCAAATATAGTGTGTTACTATGGTTTCACTTCAAAATAGAATACGAAATGGCATAGGGTTGGAGCAGAATCACTGCTCCATTTTAGCGTTTTCACGCTAAAATGGCATGGGTTAGAGATGGTCTTCATTCTTTTTTTTCAATATTGATGGTTGTGGTATGATCTTGCATTTATAGGTTCCCTTTGTGGTGCGGTTGTGGTTTTCCACAAGATTCTAGAAGTTTCCAAGCTTTCAGTATGTGATCCCTTAATTTATCATTATTAAATGAATTTAGTATGTTTTATGTGATTCTTAATTGTGTTTTATGAATTGTTTGAATGAAGCGTAATATGTTTTCAAAGGGTTTTGAGGTGCGTATGGGTTGAAAGATGATTTTGAAAATGAAATTGGTTAGGTTTCATGTGTGCCTTATTTTTTATGCTTTATAAATGTGTTTCATGAATTGTATAAATATGAGTAATTATAGATGGATTCTTGAGTATTAAATAAATGATATTGGGTTATATCATGATATAAGGTATTGATGTCTTATCCACTATGTTATGAGAATCAAGTGTTAATGCATACTCCACTATATTATGGGATACATGTAGTGATATCTAATCCGCTATGTTATGATTTACTATGATTATTTCTATGTAACAATTTTATGCCACAATCTTTAATGCCTACATTATGATCAATGGATCATATTTATTATATTATGTTTCTGTAATCTTAAACTATGGTATATTTTGGTCATTTGAGATTACATGTCCTTATATCTTGACATGTGATCAACTCTCATGAATCCATGAAATTTTTAATAAGTTATTTATTTCATGATCATGTTTACCATATGCTTATATGATCTAACCATTAATGGTATATTGATAAGTTTTGGGGATTGAATAATTTAACTGACTTCCATAAAACTAAGGATTTAATAGGTTATCCCACTTTCTATAATTGAAACAAAATTAAATGGAAATTGAAAAGGTATATTGACAACAATAATTTTCAGTGTTATTCCAGGATCCCTTTTGGGAAATTTAATATACATGATTTCATTTATCTAAGGAATTTCATGTTTCCTTTGAGTTTGGAAAAACAAATACCTTACTCATAGGCCTTGGATTCATCTACTCTAGTCGTTAATCCTTTCACCTGATGATTCCTAGCATGTTCTACATATTGGTTCCACTAAAGTAGTGAGTGTTGTTTAAGGTAGGAGTTTGTTTCCATTTCATATTCCTAACTTCTATTTAATTATTATACGATTTATCAAGCCCTTACCTTAGTGATATAAAATTTAAGTCATCATCAGTTTTTTCATCTGTCTTGTTGTAGCATGACATACAAAAAACTACAGGGATGAGATCCTTGTTCTCCTCTTCTTTTATGGATATTTTTAATTTGCATTCTTTGGTTTTCTAGTGGGTGGGTTCATTATTTACCATATGTATTTATATAAGAAAACCTTCTTTAACATATTTATATTTTTTTCAACTAGTATATATGAATCTCTCCCTATTTATTAATAGTTATGTGTTTTAATTTTTTTTAATATTGTGTAGGCACGTTGTGATATACATGGATAAAAGCTGGATCACATTACTGAGGAACACACCACAGTATGCTAAGGGTTTGGAGAAGTTTTTAAAATTTTCAATTTCCAATAGATCCGTTGAAGGGAGAATAAGATTCTCATGTAATAATTGTAAATTTAGAAGATAGTTGAAGAGAGATGAAGTTTATGAACATTTAATATTGAAGCAATTACCTTCTCAATGTTTGTGTAGGATTTGGCACGAAGAATCTAACGTTACAGAAAATTTTATCACTGATGTCAATCCACAGAAAGAGCTCCCAACTTCATCAACAATGGAAAATGAAATACAGAACCTTATAAATGATTCATTCAGAATTGCAAGACACCAACATAAACATCAAAATTTATCAGAACAACCAGATGAGGGTGCTGCAAATACCAACGTGACAAGTGATGTTTTTGAGACTGCAGGACAACCAAATCAAGATTGTAACATATAATTGGATCCTCCTCTTGATTATGTGGAGAATAAAGTAAGAGAAAACTTCACTGAGGAAAATATGTTTCATGGTTTAGTTGACGATGGAAATCAAGAGTTGTATAGTGGATGTTTGAAATATTCAAAACTTTCTTTTATGCTGAAGTTGTACCATATAAAATGACTATGTGGAATTACAAATAAGGAAATGTCCATGATATTGGAATTGTTGCGTGATGAATTTCCTAAACCAAAATTTCCTAAGACTTTTTATGATATTAAAAAATTTGTTAACAAGCTTGGTCTGAATTATAAAAAAATACATGTGTGTCCCAATGATTGTATACTTTATTGGCGAGAGGATTCAAGTAGACAGGATTGTAAAAAAAATCTTCTTCTAGATGGAATTCAATGGGTGATGTTGGAAGTCTAAATCAACATACTACCATGAAGAAGAAGAAAAGGAACACACCTGCAAAAAAATTTCATTACTTTCCTTTAAATCCTCGATTGCAAAGATTATTCATGTCATTGAAAACCACCGAACACATGAAGTGGCATTATGTAGATAATAACAATGATGGGTTAATGTGACATCCACGAGATTCAAAATCATGGAATATATTTGATTCATTGCATCTAGATTTCTCAGCTAGTCCTGGGAATGTTCTATTTGGATTGGTTTCTAATGGATTCAACCCATTTGGGACTTTGAGCAACAGTTATAGCATTCGTCCAGTTTTTTTGATCCCTTACAATCTGCCTCCGTGGATGTGTATGCAACAAAAGTATTTTATCATTTTGATTATTATTCCTGGAAAACATTTCCTAGAAATGATATTGATGTATAATTTCAGCCTTTAATTGAAGATTTATAGGAGTAATGGAACAACAGTATTGAGACATATGATTCTTCTTCTAAAAAAATTCAAAATGCATGTTTCTCTAATGTGGACCATTAGTGACTTCCCTGGACATGGGAATTTATCTGGTTGGAATACTTACACGGGTTTGGATTGTCCTATTTTTAACTTTGATTTTGAGCCCAAATTGCTACCTCATAGTAGAAAATGGGGCTTCTTGTTCCATTGAATATTTCTCGGTGCATCTCATAGATTTCGGATGAACAGCTCAAAATTCAACGGTTTCATTAATCATAGACCACCTAAAAAGTTTTTAACCAGTTCTAAAATATTGGCACAACATAGAAATGTTGAAATAGAATTTTGGAAGGTGAATATCTTAGCAGTGAGAGATCATTGCAGCTCTTCTAGTTCTTCCTGGGAATACTGGAGGGTCACTGTCATAGGTACAAATTTTAATATGAATAAATTTATTGAACTTTTTTTATACTAATTGTTTGTTCATTAATGATGGAAACAATGCAACTATATAGAAAAATATAAAAAGTTCATATGTATGTAATCTGACCGGAGAGAAGATAGTTGTCCAATTTGATTAGTATGGGGACCCTACGGATGACGTCGCAGGATTACTTGGTCAGATTCTTGGTCAGCTGGCCACGAAGCTGGTTTCCCTTTATATTTTGTGTGATGATTGGATTCATATGCCTTAAACATGGAAAAATGAAGTTTTTGATTCCTAAATAAAGTCAATTTTAATACATTATGGTATAGTTGAATATCATTATGTTATTAAATTATAATATTTTCAAAATGAATTTATGTGTACATATGTGTTTCCACTTTACAGTTGCTGATGTGCTAGCATGAAAGTGGACATTGAAAAATCTGGGAAAGAAATGGAAATACATTAAATAATGATTGTGGAGCGATGTCAACGATACTTCATTGACTAGCCAACAGATGTATGACAAACTACCTGATGGGGTACCCAAAGAGCAATGGAATGTTTTTATTGATAGACATCGTGATGAGAAGCAGATGGTATTTAAATATATATTATTATATTAATCTCATTTAACATTTATACATGTATATGAAGAGGAAATGACATTGAATACATTACTATTAAATTACATTATATTTATTTTAGGATCTTTCATGGAAGAATGCATCAAGTTGGGCTAATCAAGTCATCCCTCACACTGTGGGGTCAAAGAGTTTTTATAGAAGTCGATTGGCTCTAGTAATCTTTTCATTAGTTTAAATATTTATAAGACAATATTATTAGTTTAATATATTAAATTTTTTATTTATATTTTTTTAATGCAGTCACAGAGTTTAGGACACCTAGCATCCTAAACAGAAGTATGGTTGAATATTCACAAAAAATTTGATGGAAATTTTGTTAATGAGCCTTCCAAAAAAGCTGGGGTATGAAATCATTTTTCATTATAATAACTTATTATCAGTTGTCACTATGTTAATATATATTTATTCTAATATGACTGATATTTTATTTAAAGGTAAAAATTAAAGAACTATGGGATTTCAATCCTGCACAGTCCTACTTGGTCTCCCAAGATGACCCAGTTGCTAAAGTTCTTGGGAAAGAGCATCGTGGTCGAGTACATGGGATGGGTTTTGGACTCGTACCATCTGAGGAATTTGGAAAGCCACCAGGGATTGCAGTTGTATCTAATCCTAGTTATAGTCAGTCCATACCCCAAGATACTCAGAGAGATATTTCTTCTCTACAAAACACAGTTCAGGAACAGGGGACTCAGATATCTGCTTTGAAGAAATTGGTGATTGATTTATATTCAAAGACGATCGGATCTGCCCCCGGTGGTATTTCATCGATTGGTGGTGAGCAGGTAAATCACAAAAATTGAAAATCATTTAGTTTTCAAACATTTATTTGTTTTAAGTTGAAATATAAATATACAACAATATTTAATTTTCAATATAATGTTCTTACAGGTGGTAGCCGGAAGTAGAGATGGAGGTAGGGAGGGAGATGAGTTGTGTTCATCATCAGACAGTGATTAGTGGTATTGTTGATATGTTGTAAAAATATTGTAACAGTCGGTTTGTATATGTATCATGTGTGGAATAGAGTTTTCACTTAACATTTTCATGACATAACATTTTATTGATTTCTCATGTTTCATTTTATGTATTATGAACCCAGTCTTCCAAATACACTAGTAATTTACAATCCTAATGTTGTATTAATGAATATTTATATTTATGAATCATATATGGATCAAAACTGGACAGTTATTAGAGACTTCAATAATGTCCTAAGACCAGATGAAAATAATGGACCACCTCTTCCGGATTTCTGGTAGATATGTGTTGTTACTAGCCTCTTTCGGATCAACTGCAGCTTTTCCATCATCTCTTGAATGAGACTTAACCCAAATAAAGACCACTATCCCAACTCTACCTATCACAAGGGAGATATATATGGATGAATATATAATGATTCAAAGGTAAATATATTTATTGAAACATAATAACTATTATTATATGAAAGTTTTACCAGTGGAAAATGATTTTTCCAAGATCCACCAAAATAAAGCACATAAGCCTGAATCATATCCTCAAGAACCTAGATAACTCTCTCTACCGATCCATCCATCTATGGATGATAATCCATACCCAATTTTATCTAGGAACCCATCACCTCCTACAAACCTATACAGAACCTAGATGTTAACCTTGGGTACCTATTAAAAAAATCATAAATGGAAACCCATGAAGTCTCACAATCTCTCAGACATACAAGTCTCTAAGGTGCCCCACATGTATCATTTTCTTGATAGGTAAGAAAAGAATTGATTTTTTAAGTGGATTAATGATCACCCAAATCACATCCTCCCCACTAGGATTTGGGGGGAAATAATGAAGTCCATATAAATATCATCCCACTTACATATTAGAATGGGTAAAGGTTGAAACAAACCAGTGGGTCTCTAGTGTTCCTCCTTAATTTTCTGAAAACTAAGACACCATGAGACAAAATCTACAATTTTACACCTCATCCATGCCCACCAATGCTTACACATCATGTTGTGACACATCTAGGTATCTCTAGGGTGTACGGACCAACAAGATCAATGCCCATTTTCCATCAACTCTTACCTAAAATAAAATGGAACAACTAAGCTATTATAGAAGCACACAGCTCCACTAGGAGACCAACACCAATCACCCGAGGTCTCCCCACCATAATGGATTTTACTAAAGCATTTGAACTCATTTTTTTCACATATTATTGCTAAACCCACTCATCAAAGGATGAGTCAGAATTAATCAAATCCAAGAACACCATTCCACTAATTTCTTCCACTCCCAATATCATCTTAACAAACAAAATCATAAGAGACTACTCCACAAATTATTAATTCACGACTTGTGTTAGTAATTTTATGCTCAATGAATCAAAAACCACATTCCCTTTCCTAAGTTTCTATGCAATGTCATAATAAAAATTATGAAGATACACCACTCTGCCTTTGTATCACAAGTTCGTATCCCTCTAAGAAAAAATATATTTTAGGTTCTTATGATCAGAATACACCAACGCATTAGGTGTTATTTGATAAGATGGAATAGAAGTAAACATCATACTAGGGAGAAGATCAATAGTAAATTTGACCTCTCTATGTGGTGTTAAACCAGAAAAATCATCCTAAAAGACTTTGGGTTATGCACACACCATAACAGGAAGTTAACATCCCAAACAAGGTTCATTGACATCAAGAAAAATCTTTGACAACTAGAATTATATTACCTAATTATAAGAAACAACAAGCCCCACCCTTCATTATCTAGCATCCCACTCACACTAAAAATCATGAGTGACCCATTGGAAGATAAAAATTGTAATGAATGAAGATAAAAGTCTATGTGGGGTTTAATTAATGTTGATCATTTAATCAATTCCAAGTATCAGTTTGAAGATGTCAACATCAAGAACTAAAAATTCACACACCACCTTGAAGTCATATATCATCACCTGACATGTGGGACAATTGAAACCAAGTTTAGACCTCTTTTCCAATGGTGTGGAAAGATAAAATAAGAATAACATAAGTTCTAAAATTAATTCCAACATGTCAACTAACTTTGACAATATAAAGGAATGATTATCACATGTATGAAACAAATGTAGAACCATAAAAGATTAAATAAACATTTTAACTCTAATAGTAGTTAGAAATTCTTCATATTAATATATCGCATACTCTTCCATGTAAATCCATATAGTATTAGCCAAATAATATTCCCCCTTGTCCTGAGGATTAGACCCACCACCCTTGGAATCGTCGTTATAAACCTTTGAACCCTTGGTGAAAGTGGATCCCTCCTTACTGCCCTGGGGTATCCATTCACAAAAACACTTTAGAAGACCAAATTGTCCACAATGATGACAAGTATTAGGATCCTCCACACAATTAGGCTTTGTATGAACAAACCTTCCATGCTATTATAAGAAAACTTTTATCTACCCTGATGAATCCCCTAAAACAAATCCTAAATGAAACTGATTCCCCTTGTGTATTCTTTTCTGGCCAAAAAATACACCATGGGTAACAACCCCTCCAACTGAAGCTCCACCCAAACCTATCGTTCTTGATATATCTGCTTAATCTAGACCTTATTTTTTAGACTACCTCTATGAAGGTCAGAATACACATGATAGTCAATATTTATTGAATATCTGTACTCAATCCTAACTCAAATCATTTAGCCTTTAGCTACTCGTTGGTGACTAGCTTCGATGTTAGATGCACCAACTCAGAAAAATGGGGGGAATACTCCATAACGGTACACTTACACTTATCTAAGTTTAGAAACTATTGATAATTTCCAAACATAATTCATCAGGGTAAAACTATTGGTTGAAAATTTTCTTGACAAAAGTATAGGTAATTTCCTTGTGAAACTTATCTTAAATGATGGAGTCCCACCATCTCCTACCTGGTCCTTTGAGAATATACATTGAGAAACCCACCTTAAAGTCATTATGAGTATTTAAAAAATTGAGGATCCTCTCAATTTGATCAAGTTATTCCTCATATTCTTAGGTTTCCTTGTCACCACGAAAGACGAGTGGATTAGTACATGTCCCTTATGACTTTATAATTGAAATGACATGGTAACTCCCTCCATGGAATGAGATTCTTCTTTTAGAACTCTTATAGTTCAATATTTAGACCATAATGTGGTATCCAATAATATCATATTTCTTCACCCTACCATATTCTTATCTCTATTATGTGTTTCCAAATTGAATAAGTGTGTGGATTTGAAAGTTATTTTTCTTATAAAAATGTGGGTTTCCTTGAATTCTTTTGGATGTAGGAAGTATGTATATGTGAAATTGGCATGTTTTTTCTTCAGGGTACTGGTATTGGGGCTGCATAATCTGCTCATTTTTTTTATAAATCTACCTTTAGAAGAAGTTTAAACCACCTCTAAGTAAATTGATGATCATTAGCAGTGGTTTTAACCACCTCTATAATTTGGTATCTTACTACCCATGACGGTTAATATCGTTGTTAAACCCATGACCAACCGCCGTGAAATGCGATCTCTATGACAGTTACCAGAAACTGCTTCCAAATTGAAGAAACTATCATGTATTTTATGCTAACATACAATTTAGAGGCGGTTTTTGGAAACCACTGCAGAAGCATATGGCGGTAGTTTAAACCGCCGCTATGCGAAGATTTTCCTATAGTGCATTCTTGAGTGTATGTGCACAGAAGATTCATGTGTGACCCACTCACAGGAGTTCGGGGGGTTCCTCAAATAGTGGCATCATTTTAGAAATAAAACGATGTAGTTAGAGAGGAGAATCCAAATTCAGACACCTAGTGTGATGAATCCAGATCACGCTATCTTCCTCTCCCTCCTCTCCCTCCTCTCTCCCTATTTTTTCTCCTCTTCAAACCCCCGCACCATAGAATCCATCCTCTACTTTGTCTGAAACATGAAGAAACTATCCACCAGGATCAGTGCACAATGATGGGGAATAAGATTCATCAATTCCCTTCCCCCGAACTGCGGTCGTGCCGAGTGCTACAACGATCTCTCCCTCACCAACTATGTTATATGTTATGCCACCATCCAAAGCCGGATCCCCCTACCATAATATCGTTGTCTGTTGTAGGGGGTGTTTTTTGGTGAAGGTTCATTGTGCAGGGGGTGTTGTTGCGCAGGGAGGAGTGTGTCGTAAGGGTGGAGGAGGGCATCAGGATGGAGGAGAGTGGTGTGAGGGTGGGGGCAGTTAGTGAAAAAAAGATCCATTGGCTAAGCTGCCTCCCCCAACGGGGGGAAAACTCTAGAAAAAAAACTCTTATACTGTGGAGATAGTAAACAGTATGGAGTATTTGGATTAAACCTCCTTTGATACCATGTTAAAATGGAGGAGAGTGGACTCAATACTTAAAATACCTCTATAAAGGAGTCATTGGTGTTTATTTATAATGAATAATAAAAATGGAATGATACCTAAGTCCAATGTGGGACTTAGGCTAACTTAACCTCTAACACCTCCTTTGAAAACATTGTGTGGAGTAAAGCCAGAATCATACACCAACACAAAAGCAGTTACTCATTCTTTGGACGTTATTGTTATCTATTAGAACTACATGCTGGGTGAAAATTGAATATGATTAGCGGCGATAGTTCTAAAAACTGCATGACCAGCTTCATCCCAAGTAGAATCATCCTTCTCAGAGACCACAATTCCAGCTAACTAAGCAACTTCATCTAACCGAATTACAAGTTCTCCTATAGAAGAATCAGCAGTCAAAGAAACACACCTACTAAGTGTTACATCCTATCCAAGGGGGAATTGTTTCCTTGTAACATGCACACTTATAAAGTCTTCCTGCCCAAACCTATCTAGTGTTTCCATTATGTACACACAAATATAACTCCCTAGTTAATGAAATGATTTTTCAAAATATCTAGAAAAATTTATTAATGTAAGGATAATGGTTTCACAATTACTTCCAAGTCCATCAATATCTGTAAGTAACTGATATAAATACCGCACAAGCTTCTCTTTGCTCATAATGTGTACACTACAAACTCTTCTTTTATTTGCAGCATTAATTATTACAGATCCTAGCTTATTAATAATGTCACATTCAATATTTTCAACATTTACCTCTACATAAACAACATTGATATCATCTATAATGATAGGTTTATCCCATACAACAGTAGGAAACCAGAACAGCCTTCGAATATTCTGTAAGTCCTCATTGAAGACGTTGTCTCTTGTGTTTGAAACATTCTCGAGCCATGTGTCACAAGATAAAATTTCATATACTTCATTGTGATCTTTATTTTTCAGGCTAGGATTAGTGACATTATTTCAAATATCTATTAATACAACTCTTGAAAACAGAGGATTTGAACTAAAATATATTACAGGCTGTTGGGGAGATTACCGATTCCAGATTGAAAATTGCTTGCCAAAAATATCATGAGAAAGCTGGTGAAATATAGAAGAGATATGAGCATAATAAATAAATCAGCACACATTATTTTTAAGATGGAAAAACCCTCCCATGCGGTGGATTAAAAAAACCACAGGGAAATTCCCAAAAATATCCACTATGAATCAGAGAATACAAGAATCCAAGTAATGCCCGAACTTGAATTTCAAATCAGAGAGCGTAGAAAACCTGTGTGAAAACCACACCCCGATACGTCTCTTCCATCTCTCTGATAAAAATCCCACTGACGTCATGTATCGGAAGATCAATCTGTGATAAAACGTCACCCTTCTGTCGACGAAACATCACTACCTTGGAGATCTTCACCCGAACATGCATAAACCTAGCACCAGCTTGCGACACCTGAATGACCTTTCCATCATGATGTACTATCAATCTTCAATTGGGACATGCCACCTGATCACCATTATCAGAAAGACTTTCGATACGTGGCCTCAATCATCAATTGTATCACCGCTACTCCTCACTTGTTAAACGCCAACGTGTCGCACATGATACGTCCGATGTGGAAGAACCCTTCTTTCTCTGGGTGGACTACATCTTGAACACCCTTCCAAGAACATTTCCACGCATACAATATAATTGCATCATTGTCGTCATGTCACACGGGCTACCGCAAACATGGCAACCCCTTCCCGGGTCTCCCTTGCCAGCTACATCTTGCTGGCACACCCCTTAAAAATATGTTTTTGCATCCTATTTATATATATACCAAGTCCATAATCACCAATTAATGCAGTCAACATCCATTATTCCATCCATTAATATTGAGTATTAAATATACATTAATTTTGGGAGAAAATCCTCAATTAATTATGATATAAATCTCTTCATTAATAATTCTCCTCTCTCATCAATAAATGTGATAAATCCTTCCATTAATAATTTTTCTCTCTCATCAATAAATGTTATTAATTAAATAAAGTCCCCTCCTTGGTTCACTCCTAAAACCTCTCTTCAAGATCCGGCTTAAAAAATTCCCATGATGAACCTGACGTATCTTCGTGCTTGAAAAAAACCAAAATAGATTAGTACCTTCCATATAAAATTGTGTGTAGTGTACCTTCATTTCTTACGACATCTAATTCTCCTTAAAATACGCCTCTGCTATTATGTGATCCAACCAAGTGGATCCTCACCTATAAAATCAAGTAGCATAACTATAGTTGTCATTATTGTCTTCAACCGAGCAATAAAAAAGTGATCCCGGCCACCACAAATAGCATACTCCTCTCAGCAGTCGTCCGATTGTCTAATCCACAATGTGAAAACATGATACAACACGTCTGATAGCTGCTGTAGTACCAACTGCAAAACTCCTTTTTTACGACCATCTCTGATCGACCACATCAAGCATTTTCCTCACTTCCTATTGAATTCCCCAGGTCTAATTGTCCAAACACATGAGCAAACCTCTAGCTTGTGTAACGCGTCTTCAATAATGATATTGACTTCCCAGTGTTTGCACCACTCCTCCATAGTTGTCGCGCGCTCCCCTACTCTGACCACTCCAACGACAAGAAAACTTTTGTATTCAAAAATGGTTTTCTCCTCTCATTCCCATGCTACGAATGATCTCCCCTACGTTTGTCTCTTTCCAAAAAAAAAATTCCCCGCCGTGAATGAAATTCCCTTCGCAACTCTTTACACTGAATTTATTTTCTAGCTTCAATAGAAATTTTCATAGTTTGTCAAAAAAAATTCTCAATGATCATAAGTCTTCTAACAAATTGGTAACTACTATGGCCAACTGATAGCTGATTGTCTCCTATGTCTTTGTTACCCAGCAATTGAGTTATCGAACGTGGGCATCTCACAACAGAAAATAAACCAAAGAAAGAGGGAAAAAATTCTCTACAACAAACCTTTATTTTCTTTCTTAGTAGTGACTTATCTCATCAGTGATGTTCCCCAACAACAATGGCCTCACTACGACAATTGTCTCTCCCCATGGTAGGTTCCCCAACAGAGTCACAAATTGTTAGAACTATGAGTTAATGTGAGAGAAAATAAGAGGATATCATAATTTGAATCACTGTATTTATCTAGTTGAACCATAGAATCAGTAATTACAACATAAGAAACTGAGTAGGGTAAAACATAGAAGAAAAAGAAGAAAAAAATAAAGTAATAAGGCCACTCTTCCAAGATCCAAGGCCTGACCTCCTAAGGTGATACCTCCCAACTACCAAGATTAAATACAAATCTATTTGTATCCTCTCCAAACACCCAAATGACCTACATATTACCCCACCCGCCCGCTAATATAGTTGGAAAACACCACTCCCCCCAATAACTAACAAAAGTAACAGACAATACTACCCTCAAATGGACACAGCTCTCACCTTACTTTACTAACAATAGAGGACTCTCTAGATTTCCCCTTATTACAATGATTGGAAGTCTATTGTCGATGATTTCAATGAGTTTTGACCCATTCCACAAACTCCTGATGAAGCATGTACACAACGCGATCACTTGTTCTTGTTCTCCCTCCCGCATAGTCTAAATGTCAATCTCTATACCATAGTTACTGACATGTTGGTCAGTCCCACCACATTACATCTCTCCTTGGTTTATAATTGTCTTGTTCATGCGAGGTTTCCTCCACCAAAACTCAGTATTTTTCACTATTATCATGATGTTATGGTCTCTCATGGTTCCAACCAAATTAGTGGTTGTTCTGAAGGTTTTGGTCGACCTACTTCTTGCAAATATTACACGCATTGTGGAAAAGAATCATGAAATTGATGCTTGTTGGAATTTGTATGGTCATCTAGAAGGTTCTCAAGTTCCAAACAGCTGTTGATATGAATAGGCTGCAATAATTTCACATGTTATTCTAGATTACATTCATCGTATTGTTGATCTCTATGATGATGAGTACCAGTATCTCCAGTCTCAACATGTTGGTACTTCATAGAGTGCAGTTGTTTTTCATGGTGATGCATGTGCCACTTGTCTATCCTAGTGATTCATCTCATGGGTTCTTCACTCTGTCACCTCAAATAATTTCACTGGGAATGCATATATTCTTTGGTCATATGGATAGACTTCAACTAGAGTCAATATTGTTGTGACTGATGGTAAGATGGTATGAATTGATAGTTTCTAGATTACACCTAGCTTAACGATCTCCAAAGTTACTCTTGTTCCACATTTTCCTTTTAATTTTCTATCTATCAGTAAACTTCCATTAGACTTACTGTGCCAGGTCATCTTCTCACCTACTTTTTTTTATTTTCAGGAGCTTTCAACAACTCAGGTTCTTGGTAGTGGATGACTTCAGGGTGGTGTGTACATGTTTGACTCGGCTCTAGATCTCGTGTGTTTTTTTACTTCTGACCATGTCATGTAGTTTCATTATCACTTTGTTCATCAAACCACACCCATTATTTAGTCACTTTTTCTAAATTTGGTTCATGTTTCTCCTTTTGATTTTGAATCATTTCATTATGCCAAGCATCATCGGGTCACCAATGTCCATCGAGCCTTTGCTCATGCATCTAGTCATTTTCATTTAGTTCATTATAACGCATGAGGACCCAGTCCTAGTCCTTGGAAATTGAGTTATCATTATTTTTTCACCTTAATTAATGATTTTTCAATAATGAGATGGGTATATTTGTTGAAAACTCATTCTGAAACTATTTGCAATGTTTCGCTCCTATTATCATGAAGTCTAAACTCAATTTTCCACTAAAATTTGTTGTTTGTGCTCTGACAATGGGTGTGAGTGTTTTTCTATCCCATTCATGTCCTTTCTAGATGACATTTACATTATTCATCAAACTTCTTGTCCTGATACTCAACAAAACGATGTTTCAGAACATAATAACTGACATCTGCTAAAATTTGATCGTACTCTTTTATTTCAAATGAAATTTGTAACCATTTATTGGGTGATGTCATTCTCACTACTACATATATCGTTATCAGACTTCTATCATTGGTTATTAAGGAGGCCAGTCCCTTCCATTATTTGTTTCCAACCTCATCACCACATTTTCTGCTTCTTCACATTTTTAGTTGTGTCTGTTATGTTAGGGATACTCATCCATACCTTTCCAAGTTTAATGTACGTGCACTCAAATGAATATTTATTGGTTATTTGTGAACTCAACACGACTATCGATGCTTTCCCCCTGACTTGTGTCATTATTTCACATTTTCTGATGTTTCCTTTGTCGAATCCTCCATCTTTTTTGTTCCTGATTTCCCAACATCACCTATTATTCCTGATTCTGACATTACTTTACCCTATCTCCCATCATCATCTCTTATGATGTCGTTGGATCACATTTTGTCCAAGTTTATACTCACCACCCTTACATACTAGCCACCTTGGAGCCTGATGCTGCTACTGCACCCGATGACTCACCAGATCGTCCTCAATCCCTGGTTTTACCCACTTCCCTTCGTAAAGGTACATGCTCATGTCAACAAAATCTCAGTTCATTAGCTTCTTATCATGGATTATTTGTGGCTACCTATTACGCTATAGAAACATTGTCTTCTCACCCAATATCATTCACTAAGGAAAAATTTCATCCCAGCTTGTTAAAGACAATGTTGGATGAACTTCAGGCCTTGGAAACCAACCATACTTGGGATCCTTTCACTCTCTCTTTGGATTTTCTAGTGGATCTATACGAATCAATGTCGATGACTCTCTTAATCATCTCAAAGCCTGACATGTTGTCAAAGGTTAGTGCATACGTATGAAATTAGTTACTTTGACACATTTTCTCTAGTTTTCAAGAAGGAATCGACCCACTTATATCTCTTGATGTATCTTACCACTGTCCTTTCCATCAACTAGATGTTAAGAATGATTTTTTCATGGTTTTCTTGATGAATAATTTTATATGGAGCAACCACTGGGGTTTTGTTGCTCAGGGGGAGTCTTCCAAGGTTTGTCACCTCCATATATCATTGTATGGCCTCAAACATTCATCTCATGCTTGGTTTGGGTGATTATTCACCGTTTTTATTAGCTTTGGAATGTGTAAAAGAATAAAATACTATTTTTTCTATCATCAATTTAAAATAGACAACATTATCTTAATAGTCTATGTGGAAGACATTTTCATTACTGGCAGCGATGATGATGGCATTGATCGTGTTAGGTCTCCAACCTAACAGTGGGTCACACAACAGAGTATAGGTAGAGGAAGAAGGAAGATTCACTATATTCACTTTATTGCAATGAAAATATCAAGAGATATAGTGGGAGGATGAGAAGAGAAAAGGAGGCAAGGAAGTAGAGATAAAGAAACACCCTAGGAGAAGGCCACTTCTCCATGAGCCAGTCAAACGTCCCAACATTCGATCCCCAGTATCCCTATTGTAAGATTACATCAAATGATTTGTACCACTCACCTACGCCCATCACCACATATAAATAGGTCCATACACTACCTAATACAACAACCCATCCAACTACCTCAAGAAATTAATAAGGAAATGACAAAGCTTCCCCTGGAAGTTACACACACCTTCCTTATATGGAAATCCCCCACCAGACCTCACTTATTCCAATCTATTCTAGTATACACCTCCAAATACCTAACATTTCACCTCCTAAAAACCCACCTTTAACTCAATGTGGGAGTGGAACGGAGGATCCTGATGGTAGTTTTGGTGGTGTCCTAAGCGTCTATACAACTTTTTCTAAACCCTCAAGCCCCTTTATTACTTGGTTTCTCATGATAGTACCAATAGTCTCCCCATGGAGGGATAAATTAGCATGAATGTAGGATCTATAAACAAAAAATTTACACCCACCCATCCTTAGTTTCAACTCATCCCCATACAAACCCACCTTAAAAACATGCAACACCTTGGGCAGTGTTGGTTCCCTTGGATTCAAATAGATCTTGAGAAATGTTGTAATGTTTGAAGAGTCATGATATTTGTTGTGCATATTACACACCAATTATGTATGTATTCTACATAGTTTGGGAAACCCAGTCATTCTAACATCTATGTTGTAACCCATTTCCACCATCTCAGCATCTAAAAACTCCTCTACCAGAGTTTGTTTGGCTTGTGGGAAGAGCCCTGGCATCGCATGTGCAGGTGCGGGCTGCCCTGCCACCTCTCCTAGCTCCATTGAGCATACAACAGCACTGCCTTCATCTAAAATACCTTCCTCTATAGTACCATCTTTGAAATATTCGGGAATAATGGGTTCATTTCTTAGATTATGATCTTTTGTGAGTTGAATATCAAAAGAGAAAACAACCCCCGCCTCACTAAAATCTATATGTCTTAAGAAAGGGAAGGTGAGTTGATTTTATTTATCGCAAAGAAAAAAAGGTGAGACGATCATCTCTATTCCCTACCCTTCCTGTGTGATTGGAGGAACTCTCATACTCACATCATACGCAATAGGAGGTTGAAAATGCGACCCAAGAACATGTCATGACTCCATAACATCCCCTTCTTGTTTTTCCAAGCATGAACTCTGAAAAGAAGATAACACTTCAGGCCGAACTAGAATGGAATCAGACTGACTCTATTTGATGCTCATTTCATGTCTGAGCTAGAAATTCTGTAATATCACTATTGTTACTTCCAATTATTAAATGTAAGGGTTTCCCTAGATATTTAGGTATGAGTACTCTGACACCATTTCAGATCCTCCCCCTCATATACAAGGTCCACAATCTTGTAGACCATCTTCACATGAGATGGTCTCCAATATAGTTGGTTCAAAATTCCCCCATCTATTCCCATACTTCACTATAAGTTCTAACTTCAGATTCTCCAAATTCAAGCCTGTATTATTCCACTACCAATTTAAGAAGCAATAAAAAGTGTAGTTCTCTATATAGAACCGCACCAAAGGAAGTTTCATGTCTTCCTACATCTGTCTTTACATGAATTAATCCTCCATTTTGGTAATCCAACCATTAGGATATACCCCTGAGAATGATGTAAGCTACATTATTCACACACTACTCATCTTGTATTTTATAGTATCATTTGGTGTCACAACTTCTTGTCAGTAGCCCCGACTCCTCTCAACCAGTAGCAATCAGCTTCTTGATTTCCAACGATCAAGAACTGGTAGAGTAGATGATGTAGTATTGCATCTAGAAATGTTCATCTGGTAGATATAGTCCAAATAGTGTACACATATTCCCAAACTATTCAAATAATTCCTAGAGATGATCAACATCCCTAGCATCATTTGTGTTCCATGGTCGATTACACAGAAAATACTAGGTAGAGGAGAGAGATTATCCTAAAAGTTGGTATTTTTTCAGTGAAGTCATACCTATTCTAGCAACCCAAAAGACTTCTAAACATAGTTGGTCTTTCTCTAATCATCCCCTCATCACTGAACGCTTCACCACCATTGGATGCTTCCCCAACAACTATGTTACCCAAAATAGCCACACCTCAAGCAATCAATAACCTATTTGTTGAGTTTGTTGGTCAAGAATCTCTCAATGAAAGCATTAATTGTTAGGTCTCCAACCTAACAGAGGGTCTCACAGTAGAATATTGGGATAGTAAGAAGGAATATTCACTATATTCACTTTATTGTGATGGAAATATCAAGAGATACAGTGGGAGGATGAGAAGAGAAAAGGAGGTGAGGAAGAGGAGATAGATAAACTCCCTAGAGAAAGACCACTTCTCCATGATCTAGTCGAAAGTCCCAACATCTGATCCCAAGTAGTCCTTATGTAATATTCTAGAAAATTATTTTTACCCCCCCCCCCCCCTATAATCATACCCACCTATAAATAGGGACAACCACTACCTAATATAACCACCTAGCCAACTACACTAACAAATTAATAAAGGAAATGATAAAGCTTCCCCTGGAAGTTACACACAACTACCAAATACTTAAATCCCCCCACCAGCCCTCACTTATTCCAATCTCTGCTAGCACAAACCCCCACATACCTAATAGATCGACTAAAATCCTTCATCATAATTTTCACACAAAATATTTGGGTCTACTATGATATTTTTTTTAGGATTGAAGTATCCAGATATACCAAAAGGATTTACACCGATCACAAAAAAAAACTTCTCACCTAAAAAATATAGACGACTTTTTGGAAAGCTTAACTACCTTACGATGTCTCAACCCGATATTTTTTGTGCAGTTAGAAAAGTGATTCAGTTTATGAAATCCCCAACAAAAATGTATTGATAGATTTTTCTTCACATTGATAAATATGTGAAAAAGAAACCATGTTTAAGTCTTATATTTTGATCATGAACATACAGATATTGAGGCATTTTGTGATGAAAATTATGTGAGATGTCTCTCTTATAAGAGATCTATGTCTGGTTTTGCAGTATTTGTTGGAGAAAATTTGATCTCATAATAAATCAAGAATAATATGGTAATTTACCAATAAAGTTTAGAGTCAGAGTATCGTTCCATGACATATGTGACTATAGAGATTATTTAGAAACAAAACATTCTATAGGACATTGGGTATACTTTCAAGAAATCGACACGTGTCTGATGTGACAATCAAGCTTCTATCAAGATAGCCATAAATATAGTATTTCATGAGCGGAAAAAACATATTGAAGCTGAATGTTACATTGTTTGGTGGTTTTATCAGACGATGACCATGGACCCAACAAGTGGTATTAGATCTCAAGGATAAATTGTTTCGAACAAACAAACTTCGGTGAAGGTGTTTCAAAGCTCGGTTCAGTAGAAATATCCTACCATTTTCCCCATAAGATAATATCAATAAGATCCCTGACCTCTCGCTCTGTATTGTACAGAAGTAGTGGGAGTTCAAAATATCCAAAGGAATGGCATCCTATGAGTGTAATGTCCAATTGGATAAGTTTGATGGAACAAATTTTGGTTTTTGGAAAATACATATAGGGAATTCCCTACTGTAAAAGGGACTTGATCTTCTGTTGACTGAATCTAAATCAGAAGCGATGAAAACAAAAGAATGAGAGAGGCTTGATGAGAAAGTATTGGGGTTGATTATTTTTTCACTTTCTTTGAATGTGGCGTTTAACATTCGGGATAAGAAAACCACTTTAAAACTCATAAATACCCTCACATACATGTACGATAGGCCCTCGATGATAAACAAAGTGTTCACTAAGGAGATTGTTCAACATGAGAATGTTGGAACATAAGTCGGCCACCGATCATATTAATGGCATTAAGTTATTAACAGTTAGTGAAGGTAAACTTTAGAGATTCAAAATGAGATATGTTGTTACTCTCCTCACTCCCTGAATCTTGGGAGGCAATGGTGACTGCTATGAGTGATTTTAGAGAAAAGATTGATTTGAATTTCATGGAAATTTGGTACCAGATCTTGAGTGAAGAAATCCATCGAAAGGAGATCTAGGCTTATTCTAGAAATGTGTATGACATGAAATGAAGATAAAGTATCGCTGGATGGAAAAATCACAAGGGGAAAGAAAGGAGGAGCCGGAGTAGGAGTATCTCGACGGACGATGCTCCCTTATACTACTAGAATTGTCAGAGAAAAAGGCATCTGAAAAAATATTACAGTGAATGGAGAGAGAACTCCTTAAGATATGCTTCTGAAAGTAGATCTATGAAACCTATATAGAAAGATAAGATCATTTTCTTTTAAGTGTATTAGGTTCATTGCGGTCTAGGTTGATATACTTTGAAGCTTCATTCCATTCTACATTTGTGATAAGAAGCATAAGAAATCATACTTCTAGAATACTTGACAAAGTATATCTTGCGGGTAACAAGGCTCTTGAGATCGCGGGGAAAGATGACGTTTCAATCTAGACAAGGAACAAAAAGATGTTAGGGTTGAAGGATGTGTGACACATACTAGGGTTGAAGAAAAACATAATCTCAGTGGGTAAGCTTGATGATGTAGGTTTCTATACAATTGTTGCATATGGTGCATGGAATATTTCATGTAGTTCCATTGTTTTAATTAAAGGAGTGAAGTATGAGAACTTGTACCTTATAGGTTCATCAGAAGGAGTGATGCATGTCAGATAGTTAACTCCCATGAAGTTAGGACATGATCATCTGGGTCATCTCAGTGAGAAAGGGATGAAAATCCTTGCTGACAAGTGCATGTTAAAGGTTGAAAAAATGGAGTATGGAGTTTTCGAAGACTGTATCTTTGGGAATTAACGGAGGGTGGATTTCTAAACAAAAGGGAAGGTTACAAAGCACCGAAAGTTAAAGTTGGTTTGCACAAATGTTTGGGGGCCAGCTTCGGTGCGTTCTCATGGATTTTACTCTTCTACATGAAATTAATCAATTATTAAACATGTTTTGTGGGTGTAATTTTTAAGTCACAATCCCAAGGTGTTAAAGAATTTCATCCGATGGAGAGCCACAATGGAGAAAAGGGCCAAATTAAATTTGAAGTGCTTATGTTCAGACAATGGTTGTTAGTACAGAATCATAGAGTTCAGGAGGTTTTGTTGGAAGAAGAGGATTTAGTTCGAGAAGATTGAACCAGAGACTTTGGAAAATAATGAAGTTACAAAGAGGATGAACCGAATGCTAATAGAGAATCCTAGGAGGACGATGATTCATACAGGGTTCCTCAAAGTTTTTGGATGAATAAAGTGAATTGTGTGATTTAATCAATTGGAGTTCGTCATCTCCAATCGATTAGAAACTTTTAGAGATCTTTTTTTCCATAAGGAAGGTAGATTTCAACCACCTCAAATTATTTGGGGCACTCACCTTTGTCCATGTTGATTCCATGGAATGAGAAAAGTTAGAGGCCAAGTCTCGAGCATGTTACTTTGTTGGGTATGACGATGAGGGGTTTAGATTTTTACTATGGGACGACTCTTGTAAGGTCATCAGAAGTAAAAAATGTGATCTTCAATAAAAAGATCCTATAGAAGTATCAAAACATAGTGAAAAATTACAGATAAATAAAAGTATCATCAGAACACCTAAATGAATGTTTGAAAGCTGCTGTTCTCGAGAATTTAGGGAGAATGGAATTTACAAAACTATAGAAGTTTCAATACTAAAAGAAAATTTGTCATAGGGAAAACTATAAAGATATACCATATAGTGGGCTCTGGGGAAAATGAATGGAAGTATTTTTCACTATCTTCTTCTAACAGATGATGGAGAGCCCAAGATCCTGAAAGAGGCAAAGAGTTTGAAAGACTTGTAACAGTTGGAGTTGACCACAAGGGATAAACTTGATGTACTTTGGTTTCAACTAGAGTGTGAGGGAAACCTATATTATCCAAGGTACTGATAAATGCTATAGTATGTGCTGATAAACCCTAGTAAGAGTGATTATATATAGGAAACCAATGGAAAACACACTTATCTTTACACAAGATAATAGTGACATCCTTAGTAATGGGTGGTGGAGTCATTGATGAATCAAACATTGTAGCATCAAAAAACACTACAGGAGGTACATCATTCCTGTAACACATATAAACTCGACCAAATCCAGAGCTTTCAAGTTCAAGAGGATGTGGCGATGAAGGTGGGTTTGTAGGAACATTACTAAATCAAAGACTGCTAATGGTGAATAGAAGAAAAATCTCAGGATCAGTGGTCAGGGTAGATGGTGGAGTTGGAGAAGACACAAATGGTGATGTCTCAACAATCTATGGACACAATGTAGCATCCCAATTTTGGGGAATAATAATGATACTCATTCTGTGTATGATAATATCCAAGAAAAACACATAAAAAATAATGAACATAAAACTTGGTGTGAGTGGGATGAACCTCATAGAAATATGACAAACATTTCAAAGGAATTGAGTGAGAGTGATTGTGGCGGGTGAGTTGAGTAAAGAGTGTGATATGGAATCTCCTTCTCAAGGACTGATGATGAACAACAATTTATAAGATGCATCAAAATAGCATCACCCCAGATATTGGTGGGAGCCTTCATATTAAAATTAAGGTCCCTTGAACTATCTAACAGGTGACGTTTTTTGCATTTTGACACCATTTTGTTGATTTATATCAGGACAAAAAATCTAAAGAATAATGTTATGCTCATTAAGTATTGTGGAGTGGGATAAAAATACACAAACATTATTGAAATGTAAAAATTTTATGGAGATTATTAGTTTATTATTTATTTCATGATATAATGAGAAAAATGTAGAAAAAATATCAGATTTAGTTTTTTAATACATTCAAGAAATATGTGTGAAATCATCATTGAATACATAATATAGATGGAGAACTAGCATGGGTGGATAATCATGTTGAAAGTGGAGCTCCTGAGCGCATGTAGAAAGGGAAGTGATGCAAGGGATGGTGGTGTGTCTAACACATATACATCTCCATGAAACCTACCTTTACTAAACACTTGATTTGTCGATAGCTCTTGAAAAATAACATTTTTTGGGGAGAATATAGTGGACTGTAAATCATGAATGATTTTATATATAGAAAATAAACTAAATGGGAACATGATGTCATGATCGATTTACTCTAGCCTTAGGTCTCCAAGGCCCAACACATAGGCCCTTATGGGGTTCCATCCTAAAACCCATGGGTGATAGGATGAATTTTCCATCCAAGATTATATGTGATCCACCATCCTTTGTGGAAACCAATGTGGGATTGGGTTTTCACCCAATAATCCCCCCCCCCCTCAAACCAAATACCACACAAGCCTCCCCTTTAATGACAATCCATCAAATCCAACCATCTTGGACTACCATTTTCTCTACTAGGACTCACCACCTAACCACCACTATCAGGAATACTTTCGATACAATGTACCATGGATTCACATTCTATAAATGAGAAAACCCTATCATTGTTAAAATAGTTTGGGAAATACACCACCCTACATTGCACCTGGACCATGGATCTGATACCATTTGTGAAGATAAATTTACTCCAACCCTATGTCTCCTAGGAAAAACACTTAGGCCCTTCTGGGGTTCCATCCTAAAACCCATGGGTGATAGGAGGAATTTCCCATCCAAGATTATATGTGAGCCACCATCCTTTGTCTACACCGTTGTGGGATTGGGTTTTCACCCAACACATGAGTCACCGAAGTAAGTATAATATCAGGAGTGACGGTGTAGTTATTAGGAATGGAGTATCCAATCTCCATAGTGATAACACTACCATATGATATTGAGTGGAAGGATCGAAGAATACCTAGATTGTTGGTGGTATGATCAAAAGCATCAGAGTCCAATAACCATGTGGTAGGATGCTGATATAAAAAAGTAGAATGATGATCAGTATGAGTGATACAATAACTAGAAGAGGTTGGTGTGGTGATACGCTCATCAAGGTGTTGTGGTAGAGGGGTTTCGTGGTGATTAAAAACGTACAAAATAGAAGAAAAAATTAAGAACATGAGGGATTTGTGTGGTTCAGAAATTTTGTTGCCTACGTCTAAAGGAGAAGGAGGACAAATATTTTATTACTTTTTATGAACATCATAGGATACACAATGAGATTAAAAAAAATTATTTATTGTTACAAAACATGGGATTCAATCCCGTTATATAGAGGAATGGAAACCATGGCTGTCAAGGGTTGTTTTGGGTTGGTTCATCAACCTAAACATTTATCTCACCACCTGTTGTGTGTCTGCAGTGACGGATGGGTTAGCATCCGCTGAATAATACTCCTTGCTGTAGTTATTTCCATCCATATAAGATCCACACCAAGCTATTTTTGACAAATAAAAACACCTCTTTTGAATTCTCCCTTAATTGGGAGTGGCTCCCACAAATCTCCCCCTCATGACCAATTTGGGTTAGAAGCTATACCAGTCATCTCCTTACAGGCGTCCAACTTCTATTTTGGTAGAAACATCATCATCATGGTTTCCCCATTATCTTTGGTGTGGATTTTCTCAACTTTCAACAATCTTTATTTCAGAACATTTCAGATCGAGTGGTATCTCACATCGACCAGGCGGGTGGAGGCGGTGATAATCAGAGGTAGGGAAAATTCTTCCATCTGAAGGATAGGTTTGGGAATTTCCAAGGAAAGTGGTGTTCAACACCGATAGGATGTGTTGGGAGTGGGGGCTAGTAGATCGGTGCATGAGGGCCCCATGAGGGAGGCAACATGAATTGCTAGGAGGCCACACTGGGTGTGGGTGCCCGCAGAAGCCGAAAGACCATAGGGAGGGTGCCGTTGGGAAGGGAGGGGCTTGGGTCAGGAAGCGGGGCGACTGCCTAGAGGGGGGATCCTCTGGGAGTGGGGGTCTTTTGGGAGTGGGTGGGTTCACCGAGAGTAATGGGGGTTCCAGGATGAATGGGGGATCTAGGGTCGGGAGCCCGCATCGGGTGAGGTGTGTGGTGGAGTTGGGGAGGCCGACGAGAGTTTCAGGGATAGACAGTGTCGTCATAGAAGGGGGTGGTCGTCACGCGCATGGGAGGAAGCAGAGAGGGTGAGGGTCTAGTCGTCACGCACAGAGGATGAATCAGGGAGGTCAGGAGCTAGGCCATCATGCGTAGAGGAGGAGACAGGGAGGGTCAGGGCAACGTGTGCAGCGGGGAGAGGATTCCGTGGAAGGAGGTGGGCCAGCCATAGTTGGGAGGCCGTAGGGAGGGTAGGGACGAATAGAACTAATAACCCTAGAATATTTTCTCAAAACCCTATATAGGAGAGGGAAAAGAAAAGGAGGGAGGGTTCGGGTTAGAGTGTACCCTCTGATACCATGTAGATGGAAAATTCCACTTACCTCAATGTGAGGTGGATACATTCTTTTATAGATGAGTAAAATAAATTACAAGGTGGAATATTCCGATGTGGGACTCAAAATACCCATTATAATAAAATCCGGTTCAATAGTACTGATTAAAACTGTTAATATATTCGACTTGGTTTTGATAATTTACTTTCTTCTATTGTTCATTAATTTTGTTTCTTCATTTTACTTATTATTTCACCATTGTGTTTCACTCTGATCATGAGGGTATAGTCTCCCCATTGTACAACCTTAAACCCTCGCTATTAGTCGGTAGCCTTTGGCATGTGAGAAGGCGTATTTGAGGTCATGTTACCCACTATCCTAGGACACCATTTTAGTGTCTCTTGGGTTGGTATGTTACAAAGGGTTTGTGGAAGCATCAGAAAAAGGGTTCCAAGAACTCAAAGAGCACCGAGTGGAAGAAACTTAGAGAGGTTTCCAGACAGAAAAATATGATGTATACTGGATAGAGGGTGATAAGAAAAAGTAGAACCTTATGATGTTACCAGATAAATAAGTTCCTATGAAGAATAATCATACAATGTTTTTTGGATCATTACAAAGTTTTTTTAAATTCATTAAATGTGACAATGTTGATTTGGATGTTCAATGCTTCAATAATCATGAAGGGAATATCGTAATTTTAGTGATGATTTCCTGAGGTTTGAAGGGTATTTTGACACCAAAGTTTAAAGAAATATTCCAATGAATTTATGTTGTCTCTTAGCTTTATAAAGTTTGAAGGCATCCAAACATGGAATTATTTTATCGGGATATTCAAAATTCAAGTGGGAACTTTGAATTTGAAGTTCGCATTCCCCCCTTAATCTTTGGATAAGCGATGTCTATATAAAGGAGGAGCTGGTGCGCCATGAAATGGTTTTTTAATATTGGGTGAATTGCTGAAGAATGGAAGTGTCGACTGGAGAGTTTGGGAGATCTTGTGTCAAAGCATAAGATGCAATAGCTCTGGACGAAGTTGTACCAGAAAAAGGGTATGAATCAGTTGGTATCGAACAAACAGTGTGAAAAAGCTACTGGATACAAGATGCCAAAAAATTGGTGTCAGAATATTAGTTGGCATCAGATAAATAGGGCTTCAAACAGAGTGACATAACTGAGGGTACCAAATAGATAATACACTAGACAGATAGCTTCAGACAGAGAAGTTTATAAATAAGTTCTTTCTCACTATTGTTCAAGAAAGTGAAGAGGAAGAACATGCAATAACACAAGTGTAAAGAAAGTTAGCAGCACAAAGAAAATGTACTAAAGACTATTGGTCAAGGTTCTTATTATTGTTACAAAAGATCGTTATATCATATTATCTATGTAAGGAGCACATGCACTTTTGAAGGACTATAGTGCTATGAAAATGATATATACTCTCTCCTTACTGAAAAAAAAATTGTTTTCCAGTGGTTGTGTGGACTTGAATTATTTAAGAACTATTTCTAGGACTAGTTACACTTATTGAGTAGTGAACCTTGTAAATACCTGTGTTCATGTGGTTATGTTTGTATGTTGTTTTACAGGAGAGACGATTTGCACTAATCAGAGGCGAATAATTTTTCTAAAGTAATAAAACATAAAAAAGAACACTAATTAACCCCCTATCCCTCTTAGTGATGAAACAGATCCTGATTTGTCATTTTAGATAGACTGTATGACTTGATCATGACCTACTGTGAATGAACCTACAATGAATATTTCAACCTACCATAAGGCATGAATGAGATTGACCATGTGAGACACCAATCTACCACATGAACAAATGTAGACCTACCGTGAGATCCCGACTTGCTGCAAGAAGTCCTAACCTACTGCATAAAGAGGCATGACCTATTTTATAAAGAGTTCTTGACCAACCGCATGAATAGAATCAGATTGATCGTAAAGGTTTATTGACCACATGAAGTACTGGGAGACGCATGGTGATAGAAACTAAGTCTGAGAAAAATGAGTAATAAGGGGTAAAAGTGTCTTTGTAAGGTGATTTTTTTAATTTTTTAGGGATAATTTTCTGGATCATTGTGTGGGGCTAGGAGTTTTATATATAATCTAGGGGATGAGTAAGAAAGGAAAAGAATATAAAGTTTTGTAAATGACCTTTGTGACTTAGGAGGGGGTGCAAGTGCCTCTCTATTTCCCCTCCTCCTTCTCATGCCTCTTTCATTCGATACATGTCGTCTCTTTTTCTTCTTCTGTTGCATGAGTATCTAACACATGGTAGGAAAACCTACCATATGGAGTAAGTTTCATCAACCATGAGTACTAGTGTTGTAGCTTAACCTACCACAAGAAGAAGAAGAAGTAGCATCCAGGATCATGCCAATCTCAATGCTACTATGATGTCAAGGGTGAAGTCGTAGATACATGAGAGAGTCTTAGAGACAAATAGAGTGTCATGGATATCATGGGATAATGTTGATACCGTGAACATGTGATATCGAAAGATCATTTACATGCATTTATATCGATGGATTAATAGGAAACCCGCATTACAAAAATGAGAACGCAGGAACAATTGTGAGGTGATTACTATGGCAACATGCATGCATTGCATACCAGATTTAATGTTGGGGGGATTAATGAAGAAGTTGTGTGTAATGAAGATTATGGTTACTTATAAACCACATAAAGAAGAAAAATAATGGAGTATTTTGGGTATTAAAATGAGGAGTTAATTCGGGGATCCATTACTTAATTAAAACATAAAAAAATCTTGCAATTATATGCAGTTATGAAGAAGAGATTGTGGGAGACTAGATCTGAATATTTCAGGATTTAAATTCAAATCTTTACAACTGTTTTATTACTATTTTTAAAGATGAGGATAACTACATACATAGGTGAATTATGTATTCTTTTAGGCACTGAAAGGGGTATGTATATGCCTTGAGAATTCCAATAGATCCCATTATACCTAGTATTAAGGAGAGATGAGAAAGAGTTGTAGCTAGGATCACTTACACCTGAGTATTCAAGGAATGAGAAGAAAACCCATATTACATCAGATCTGGAGTGGTTCTTAGAGACTGGAAGACATGATCAAGTGACTATCAAAGATCTTGAATAAGTTGTTCACGTGTAGACTTGATAATCCATATACTCATAGAGTAAGATTATATTTCTCAATGGTGAAAAAGAAACTAAGGATAATGATATATTTACTTTCTGAATTATATTTTTAGAAAATATTTGTATCTTCCAGTTGAATATTGAAGTGGTGGAACACAATGGACTCTATTTTATAAGATTTTTATTGGAGATAATGGACAATCCGTGTTAGCGGGGATAACCAACATGGTAAGGAGTAGGATTTTCGGCCTAACCTTGTAATTCCTTGCATGTTGTTCTTTATTTATATCTACTACATGTCAAGTGTATACTAAGTGGGGAGATAAATTAATTGAATCACCTAGATCACATAAAATTTTAGAGAAATTTAAAGAGTCAAGGGTGAATGGAATGGAAAATGTCCCCGTATCTTGACATTTAGTTGAAAATTGTGGTGTGATAAGGGATGATACACTTATTCCTAATTTGATTCTTTTTTTCCCTTAAACTCTCCTCTTCATGATGAAAATATCCTTAAAAAATTTAGCATACCTTGGAATTTGTTTGAGTGCTTCAAGCTGGGATATTAATTTTCACTTTCTGGAAGGTATCCAAAATTTCTTTTTGAAGCACTTATTCCTGCAATCTCTTTATTTCAATCGTCCTTGATGGAAATGGTGGAGGTAAGTATTTCTTCTCCCTTTTTTTATTTGAAATTATTTTTCTTGTATCTTCCTCATCGGTCTCTCCTCCTATTTATTTTATTCTTCTTGGTGCATTTTCATAGAATTTTTAGAATTCCCAACTTCATTCTCCCTCAGCACAAGTGGTATTGTTTCAGGTTCAATGGTGGCTGGTGGAGGGAGTTCTTTTCCACTTATTATTATTATTATCATACTAACATTCTTATTAGGATTTGGGATTGTCTGGGAAGGGGTTTTTCCGGTAATTTTGGTCAGGAAGTCCATGAGACTATCAAACTTGTTTGAAATATCTTTTATGGTGTCTTTAAATCCATCAAACTCATATTATTGTTGTTGATTTTGAATGGGAGGTTGTTTACTGGTTGATAGTTGTTCATATGGTCTTTGGAAAGTTGGTTGTTGGTGGTAATAAGGCTAGTTATAAGACTAATTTTATTGAAATAGTGGTGGATTTTGGAATTGATTCTGTAATGGGGGTTGGTTTTGGAACTTGTAACACCCCATGATTTCATAGTAAGTTATTTTCTTTAAATTAATTCAATAGTTTGCACTACACGCAACACCGACTTCGAGCGCACCATGACCTACCAAACTAGCTGCTCAAAAAGCAGTTAGGAATAGTATTAACTGAATTTTCAATTTTATATACTCTATATAATTTTAGAATCCATATTATTTGTTTCTTAGACATAATATAAAAACATATTCATTTTTTCAGATAAAAGAAGTATTTTCTGAAAAATGAAATTTTACCACCATTTAATGAAGAACCCTTGTTAAAACCAATATTTGAAACTTTTGTATATTAAATTTAATAAAATTAAATTCTTATTTAGAATTGGGACATAAAATTTTATTTTTGATAAATTTTTTGTACTTTTCTGATAACATTCATATATTGATGAATAGTGAAAATAATAATTTTTAATTCAAAACTACTTTTTTAATTGAAATAATTTATTCTATTAAATTATGAATTTTAAAGGTTTGGAAGTATAATAATATTATATTTTTATCATTTAATACAATGTAGGTTGTTAAAAGTAATTTCACATTTAAATTTGACATAAACACATGTCAATCTTTTGATAGTTTTTACTTCTTAAAAACTCACTTTTTAGTTTTGACAACAGAAATTAATTTTAAATTAATTTATGCTACTTATATATTTTTAATCTTGTAAAATAGAATTAATTTTTCAATTTGTAATATCAAAATTATCTTCGGGTGAATTTTTGGTATTTTTCTGAAAACTTTCAATTTTTGATGAATAGTGAAAACACTCTGTTATGCTTTAAAACCGACTTTTTATTTAAATAATTAATTGTTTTATTTAAATTTATTTTGGGTAAAAATATATACATAATACCTATATATTTTCAATGTAATTCATTGGATCCATTTTATAATAATATTAGATATATAAAATTTTATTGAACTTTTTACAGTCTGCTACCCACCTTCTAGGAGCATTTGCAAATTTGCATAAAACATAATTTTACCACTTATGTGATTTGAATTTCAAAAATACGAGAGACATGATTGATATCATTATTTAAAATGTGGTTCAATAATATGAAAATAATTTTTGGTGAATAATAACTTTTAACTTTTATTTACCACGGTTAAAAGTAAATAGGGTAATTAAAGGTAAAAGTGATATTATTATTACCCTAACACATTCCCTTATTCAATTGGATAAGTAAAATTAGAACAAAATCGAACTTAGTAATAAAATATGATCATTTAGGTCCACTTGTATTAGATTATGACATTTATTATTATTTTATTTAAAGAATAGTTAAAAGTGTTAAATTCAAAGTTTATTAACTAAACCATTTTTAATATAGGTTTATACATAATATAAATTCGACTATAAATATTCATTATAAATATAAAAATATTTAATACATAATGGTATTTTATTTATAATTTTTAGAGATTAAATAATTAAATTTATTTATGAAACAATGATGATGCAGTAATTACCTTCTTAATGAAATATTAAAATATTTTATATTATAAATATTAAAATAAAAAGATTTTAAAAGTTTTTATGTCATCCACTAATTTTATAGGTTAATATGACTTGTTAGTGTTGATTAGATAAATTTTTTCTAAGTGATAAGGTTGTTATGACTTTCACAAAAACAAAATACCAAATAGTGTCAAAATTTACAAAAATTAGTTTTTAAAACAAATACTATATTATTGGTTGATATAATATTCCTAAAAATATAAATTTCATACAAAAAGCCTTAAATAATATTATATATGTCATTAATTAACCACTTGAGGTTCTCTTGTAAGTTTAGAGTAGGTTTATTAACCATATAGTGTAAGAAAACCAGAAGACAAAGTAAAAGTTAAACTATTTAACAAATATTTAAATCTAAAAGATAAGGTTAATATGGTGCCATAAACTTGTTTAAAACCTATTTGTTGAGATTATTTCGACCCATACCCACCTTATCTTATAAATAAATTAATTTTTATCCATTATAAACCGAAAATTATTTTATAATAAAATAATATTTCAAGTTTTTCCTAAGGTGCCCCTCACCCCTCTAATAAAAGGGAACTTCCCCTTCTCTTAATTTCATACCTCCAAAGCCATTTGGATCAGAAAAACCCTCCCAAATATCCACCCAAATTCCCTCACTTCAACCTATAGTCATTACTTTGATCAGAAAGCCAACCTAAGTAGCCCTTTTGATCAACTCAAAAGGAAACACCGGAAGAAGAGGTAATAATTTCACCACCCTCTTTCAAGTTCTTTTCCTCTTCCACTTCCTATTTCTTTGTTTTTTCCATACCAAAATAATAAATCCAGTACCTTATACATACATTGATGTTATTATAAATATGGTACAACCATATTCATTATTCTATCCATCCTATAAATTATAAAGTCACCATACCTGTGTACGTACGGCTTACCGTCTCTACGTCGTGGAGTAATTTGTTTTTCAAACACTTCATCATTTGGATGGGTATAATAATGAGTATAACTGATGTAAATAATAAATATAACATGATAATTATTCTTTATATATGATATAACATCCAATTACATACTATTTATCCATCAATAAAATGATATTTTCGCTCGTGCGTACGTACAGATTACCGTCTCCACGAACACGATGAGATTCATTCCCCATCCTAATCATTCAAGAATAATTCTCATTTTATGATTAAAAATAATGTTTAAGAACTTAATATAATTCTGGATAAGAATCAAATAAATCCTATACATAACAAACATGACTTACGTAACCAAATATATATAAAGGAAAATGAATTAGTTAACAACCAAAACAATAATACTACTGAAATATCATTAACAAAGCAATATTAGAAGATCATATATGATATCATATTTATGTATTTGGTTCTTGTATAATTTAATAACAATTATTTAACCATTATTCATGAGGTTAACCTACCCTATACTAAGTAAAATTACAAGGTAAGGGGTTTTCATCTCACTTTTATTCCCATGAGATTCATGCTATATTTGCCGCTATTACCTTTTGTGTGGTGTATATACTACACATGATTGTATTGTTTGCATAATAAACTTTAATTTATAGGTATTTAAATCATCATTGGATGATCCTTATTTAATGGTACGTATGTTTCGTAAGTTACCAAATCGGTAAGGGAATTTCAAATTTCAATTTCCACTCATTTGGTTTTACGCAAACTTCATTGATTACTTTAATCCAAGATTATGTATGAAATCACTATTTATTTACTTATTTAGTAATTTCCACTCCCCTTTGTGTGGATATACTTTTTATACACATAATCACTACATTGATAAATTCTCAAGTTATCGATATAAACTTGATAAGAGTAATTTTAACTCAATTTCTATTCATTGAGTTAAACATCCAAGTCATTGGTGTTGCTTTTACAAGAATTTGTGTGAATTTCCTATGATTTATTTACACTGAATATCCAATAATATTTAGTATATTTATATTTTTTACACATAATTATGTCATTTATTTATCCTTAACCTAAGGATATTGTCTTTATAAAGGAATTCATCTCAACTTACATTCCATTAATACTTATTTTTTGTTATGCACTAATTCAGTTTTATTTGGTGTATATACTATACTTTGAAAAAGTATATCATGAATACCTTTATTCTAATTATATTATAATGTTTTTATTACCTCAATTATTTTTATTCAAGCGTCTCTCATTTGGTTAGGAAATCTAACTAAAATATCATTTTAAATGTTTTAAAACTTTATTCTTCTAAATATTTTTCATTAATTACAATGTTTTAAAAATGGTTTTAAGGTTTTATTTATATGGAAATTAATTTTTGAAAATTGAAATTCCTTTTAAAAGTTTCAAATTGGTATGGGACACTTTGATTCAAAAATCTATTTTAAATAGCTTCTTGATAAATAGTGATACTTTTAAATGATTTCATGAAAAAGGGATATTTATCTCAATGATTTTTGCTGATCATTTTCAACTATGTCAACATCCTTTACGGGATATTATTCTTGATCTAGAATGATTTATTAAGATATAAATATTTCATATTGTATTGAATGTTTTGTGATATGTTTGACTGTGGATGTGTTATTTTTATACCATTTGTGGTTTATGGATAAAGTATTGACATTTCGTATGCTAGTTTTAATACAAATGTTTATGTAATGTTTATGCATTTCCATATGAGGAATGCATTAGACTTTGTAAGTGATTGTTGGAGCCCACTATAGCTCCTCAATTCATCGGTAGGTCTCATGAGACAAACTAGTGTCTTGGAACAAGGCCTTGACAAAATCTTATTTGTATTCTTGGCATGAGGCCTTGAATATGTGGTTATGATGTCCAGCATTATGCATTCCATCATTATGAAATTTTCCATTGATATTACATGTTATTATTTGACTAGTATAATATCCATGTGAATAAGTAAATGGAATTATTTGATTTATCTTTCCATATTATTCTGATGTTTAAGTTTAAAAGGCCTGTGTTCTAATCTTATACATTGTCTTAAATGTTTATTTTATTTATGATAGTTTCTGCTATATTGTTATCCTTACTGATCATTTGAGCTCACCCTTTTATTATGTTTTATTTTTTCCTAGTATTATGATATTATTAATATTTTCATGACATATTATATTCCCTCTTTACTGATTTTATATGAAATGTGCATAATTTGTGTGAAATATCAATGTTTTAATATTAAGTATAATTTTTGAGCATTTTTAGAAGTAGTCCAATTGAGTCAGTTTAATGTCTTAATAATAACTATCACTATACTTATCCAAATTGTTTGGTTCCTGTTTTTTAGGATTCTCCTTTCAATATAAAACATTTCATTAGAAGGTACCATGAGCCAATTCTTCCATTTGAAGGGTCATATGGTCCTCACAAACAAGACCAAAGAATCTGTGAACAAACTGGACCAGCCATGAAGATTGATTTACTGGGCTCAATACAAAAGTCCAAAAACATTAAATCTCCACCATAATTAGGGGGACACTACATTTCATCTTGGATAAAAATTTCAAGGACCAAATCCAAGTACAAAGGGGCCAAATGAAGCTTTGAAGTCCAGCCCACCGTTCTGGCCGAGAAATAAAATCAGTATAATATTCATGACATATCTCATGATGTAAGCATCAAATCGAGCTGATATTTTTCTTTGTGAAAGAGGAGATATAGGTGGCCTACTTTTTTGAATAAGTCATTCGGATTTGAAGGCATATTTCTGTTCCAAAATCCATTCACATTGTGGCCATCGAAAAATCATGGATAGAAATGGACAGTTTACCTTTGTTTAATAAAACCGCCATAACGTTGGTTCCACTTTTCCAAATGACGCCAACTTTTGAGAGTAGTCTGAAACCTCTATTATATACAACTTTGAAGAAGGGGATTTCTCGAGATTCGGCTTTCATGATGTACATATCTACGAGCCAACTGGAGGGGTATTGCTGGAATGTAAACAGTCCACTCCTTGGGCTATAAATACTCTCCCCTTCTCTCCTTGAGAGGGGTTGGCATTTCAGAAGAGAGGAGATAATATTGGAACGACCAAATCCTTGAAAAAGTCTTGGGAGGATCTTCCATACCCAAGTTTTTACTTGAGAGACCTTTCCTCCTCTCTTTGTTTTTGACTTAATCTTGTGTTCTTCATTTTTGTAATTTTGTAAGTCTCTTTCTTTGTAATTCTGTTTTAATGCAAGTTTCTTCTTCAATATCTCTTATTATACTCCACCTTATGTATTTTAATATTAATGTTCTTAAAATAGTTTAAATTCAGTTAAATCTCCTTCCCTTATTTTGCTTCCTCATTCAATCAAAAATATGTTTTTAATTATCATCATTGTTCGTGTGTGTGTGTTCAACGTACCACTCTTTTCTAATCCCTTTCTTTTTCTTCTATTCTTAATTTATCATAATAAGTATTATAACCAGAATATTAAACACCCAAATTTATGAGTAAATATCTCATTGGGGTGAGTCAAAATTTAGGGATGTTATGTGATTGATAGTATTTTCTCGATGAGTATTCGTTAATTTAACATTGTGTATGTTGGACTTAATATGTCATGGATTAATGACATCTTTTGTTTAGCATGTGGTTTCCATGGATTATTGGAACCATAAAGACACTACCATAAACAAGTACTGATTGATTTTAGAATCCTAGTTAAGTTAAGGCTTGGATTAAATCTATAACACTTAGGAATTCTAATCGACGTCAACTTGTGAAGTGGGTGTTAATTTAAATGCAATATAAAGAAAAGCTCAAGGATATCACAAGCTTAACTCCCTAATAATAAACTCACCCCAATATTTATCAATTTTTTAAATAAATTATAGTCAATCAATCATTTTAATTAAGCTCTGCAACAAACCCCCCTAATCAAAATACAATCAACTAAAAACAAACGACTACTACAAAGTATCATCGCCGAGGATTCGACCTGAGTGCTGCTATACACATTAGCAGAGCACCGGAACTTTGACTGGTCGATAGGAGAAAATCAGCCGTGTGTTTCAGATGCAAAGAAGTATATTACAATTAACCTTCTGAAATAGGCTAAGGGATATAAGAGTGTTCAAAGGGGACACGATGTTGTTGTTTTTTTACTACATGATGTAATGTAAAACTTATGTATGTATCTAGTACTTCCAAGGATAATAAACTGATCGGTCTTTCAGGACATGATTCCTTGTATCATACCAATGTTATGTAATAATGCACCAACTCTGGGTAACTAGGGTTGGGCGTTATAGTTGGTATCAGAGGAAGTTTAGTACAAACCTTGGAAACTAGATTTAGAAAAACTCTAATTAGAAAACACCACCATAAGATAGACATTGAGGATTAGTATAGAAGAACAACCAAAAAATTTGGTAATGTAAATATTATGTGGGTTTTCCAAGAAATAAATCCTTGTCTGTATATGAGCAGGTAGAGGCGGCTCTGGCACAGATGTACCTAGGAGTGAAAAATCTGACAAGAAGTTTCGGGCTTGACCTGGGGTATTCGGGTACATGACAATGGGCCTTGTTGCACTCTTGGTTACGAAACTCTAGGGGGATATGCTGAGGATAATTCAAATTTTCTTTACAAATAGATTTTAAGGATTTTAATATAAGATGATAATAAATAACCTTGGTTAATCCTAAGGTGTTTTAGATTGAAAATAAAGTGTTATGATATTCTCTAAATGATTTTGTGACTCACACTATGCTTTCTTGTGTTAGTAAATGGCTGGATTCCAAGGAAGTCATTGTAACATTGAACATGATTTACAAGGTAGGCATGATGGTGGAAATGAGAAACTAAATACAATGTTAATAGGTGTAAAAGATACCGAGTTCATGCCGAATCAGTTTTCCAAAAAATATGATCAACAATATATATATTAACCAAATTCCTGACTCAAAAAAGAAGAGAAAGGGGGTGAATGATAAGAGATCCAGTAGTGGAGACCATAGAGAAAAGAAAGCTTGATTTCCATCATGCAGGAAATGTGGAAGGAGTGATATATGAAAGTGTCTCAATGAAACAAATAAATGATTTATGTGTGGGAAAGAAGGATATAAAGTAAAGAATTTCCGAGGAAAAATGAAGAGTACTATGGAACAAAATAAAAATGATCCCAAAAATACATTTACAGTCATTTTCCATAAATGTAGGGAACCTGGGCATTACCCAAGTAAATTTCCAATTTTATAGGATAAACTCTTGGTTAAGTAAGAACTTATGTGGAAATAAACGGATGGTGAAATGTTTAAAAGTATTAGTGCTTTTTGTTGATGGGGTTACTTTGGAATACTTTTCTCTTGTATGTGTAACCCTACAGTTTGTTATGCAAAGATGCTATTTTAGGAATAATTATCATTTCTATTGTTGGTATAGTTATAAATAACCATTTGGGTTTATATGATCCTTGAATTTGAGGCAATTACAAGTTATTAAATTTTTTAATGAAAATGTGAGGTATGAGATAAAATTTGTGGTGAAATTATGTTATGTTTATTTTGAGGAATTTATCTCATTTTGGGAATGTTAAAAAATATAGTTTTTGAAAAGGTACAACATGCAGACCGTGTAAAAAACCATCGCATCGGACAAAGATGCGGGAATCAAACCCCCAACCAGAGTGCGATTGGGATTTATCACTTACCACTGGACTACGTGAAGTCCCTGGTGAGTGTAACTAATTATATTTAGTTAAATGATTTTATTCATCAATACTAAGTTGATTTGGGATCTTTTGTCTTATCAAATAGATATCCTTAGTTTTGGAAAATGATTTGGTAATTAAGTAAAAAATGTTATTTTGGAAGATGTTCGCTCTGTTGGGAACACTATATGCCTAAGGAAAATAGAATACTATGGGATTTCATTTGAGGAGTAATGGTGATTTTTATCTATGTCTTTATGTAGGATTTATAGCTATTTAGGTTATTTATTGAAATGATTAACTTATCATAGATAATATGTGATTAGGTTAATTACTTTTAAGTATGAGACTTTAAGAGTAGTCGATATTATTTGGAGATACAATTTAATGTGGAAGACTACGTAATCAAATTCTTCTAAGTTTTGGGTTTCAATATTAGTTTAGATTATATTGAATGATTTTAAGGACAATTTTTTATTGAATGGTATTTATTGAACTTTGGGTATTGTTGGTTTAATTTTAGAAATTAATATTAGTATTTCTTTCTCTAAAGGATTATCCTTTTTGGGGATCATCTGATCTTGTACTAACCATTTTGGTTTTGGTTAATCTCTAAAGACAAAGGAAATATATAGTTTACCCTTTGTGTATCATGTGATTTTCTAGAAGTTGATTCTAGTGCTTCATGTGTGACCAAGTCATCTTGAATACTCATCGTTTGAAAAAAAAGATGAGTTAGTGGTAGAAATTTATTAAAGGATGAAACTCTACTTAAAAAGTAAGTATATCTCTTTATGTTCTTAGTCAATCTCATAAATAAATTCCTCAACTTTATGAAATGGAACTTAAAACAACAAACGTTTTTCATTTACTTTTCCTACTAGAAAACTAATGATCGTTTATCCCATCATAAGTTTTTGGTTTTCTTGTTGTTAAATTTCTCCTGATCATATTTTCTATCACTCTCCATCAGAACATGACACTTATTTTATCTTCCATATCCATGTTTTCCTACATGGAATCCCATTATGGGTTATCTCAAGTGACCTTTGTACTTCTCTTCCTTTCTTTTAAAGTGATATTTTTATTGACTATTTTTCTGATGTGGGACTTTCAATGAAGTTCCCAAGCCCAATTTTAAAATTGTGAGGATGCAATTTCCAAAAGGGGGGAAGAATGTAACACCCTAAGATTTTATAGTAAGTTATTTTCTTTAAAGTAATTCAATAGTTTGCGCAACACGCAACACCGAGTTCGAGCGCACCATGACCTACCAAGCTAGTTGTTAAAAAAGAGGTTATGAATAGTATTAATTGAATTTTTAATTATATATACTCCCTATAATTTTAGAATCCATATTATGTGTTTCTTAGACATAATATAAGAACGTATTCATTTTTTTCAAATAAAATAAGTATTTTTGGAAAAATGAAATTTTACCACCTTTTAATGGAGAACCCTTTTTAAAACCAATATTTTACACATTTATATATTAAATTTAATTAAATTAAATTATTTTTTAGAATCAGGACATAAAAATTTATTTTGGATATATTTTTGGTACTTTTCTGATAACATTATTATTTTGATGAATAGTGAAAAATACTAAATTTTTATTGAAAACAACTTTTTTAATCAAAATAATTTATATTGTTAAATTATGAATTTGAATGGTTTGTAAGTATAATCAGATTATATTTTTATCATTTAATACAATTTAGGTTAGTATAAGTAATTTCACATTTAAATTTGACATAAACACATGTCAATCTTTTGATAGTTTTTATTTCTTAAAAACCCACTTTTTGGTTTTGACAACGGGAATTAATTTTAAATTAATTAATTATACTTCTATGTTTTTAATTTGGTAAAATAAAATTTATTTTTGAATTTTTAATATCAAAATTAGCTTAGGGTGAATTTTTGGTATTTTTCTGAAAACATTCAATTTTGATGAATTGTGAAAAACACTGTGTTATTTTTTAAAACTGACTTTTTGTTTAAATAATTAATTATTTTATTTAAATTTAATTTAGGTAAAAATATATACATAATAACTATATATGTTCAATTTAATTCATTAGAGCCATTTTATAATAATATTATATATATAATTTTATTAAACTTTTTACCGTCTTTTACCAAACTTCTAGAAGCATTTGAAAATTTGCCTAAAAAATAATTTTACCACTTCTGTGAATTGAATTTCAAAAAACTGAGATACACGGTTGATATCAGTACGTAAAATTAGGTTCAATAAGATGAAAATAATTTTTTTGAATAGTAAATTTTAACTTTTATTTACCACGGTTAAAAGTAAATAGTGTATATAAGATTAAAATGATATTATTATTACCATAAAACAAGTCATAATTCTATTGGATAAGTTTAATTCTACCAAAAACAACCTTAGGAATAAAATATGATCATTTAGGTCCACTTGGATTAGATTAGGACATTTATTATTATTTTATTTAAAGAAGAGTTAAAAGTGTTAAATTCAAAGAATATTAACTAAACCATTTTTAAAATAGAGTTATACATAAGATAAATTAGACTATAAATATTAATTAGAAATATAAAAATATTTCCTACATAATGTTATTTTATTTATAATTTTTAAATATAAAATAATTAAATTTATTTATGACACAATGATGATGCAGTAATTACTTTCTTAATAAAATATTAAAATAGTTTATATTATAAATATTAAAATAAATATAATTTAAAAGTTTTTATTCCATACACTAATTTTCTAGGTTAATATAACATGTTAGGGTTTATTCGATAAAATATTTTCGAAGTGATAAGGTTTTTATGACTTTTACAAAAACAAAATTCCAAATAGTGTCAAAATTGACATAAATTAGTTTTTAAAACATATACTATATTATTGGTTGATATAATATTCCTAAATATATAAGGTTTATACAAAGGGATTAAATAATATTATATATGTCATTAATGAACCACTTTAGGTTCTCTTTTAGGTTTAGAGTAAGTTTATTAACCATATGGTGTAAGAATACAAGAAGATATGGTAAAATTTAAACTATTTAACTAATATTAAAATCTAAAAGATAAGGTTAATATGGTGAGCTAAACTTGTATAAAACCTATTGGTTGAGATTATTTCTACCCATACCCACCTTATCTTTGAAATAAATTTTATCCATTATAAACTGAAAATTATTTTATAATAAAATAATATTTCAAGTTTTTCCTAAGGTGCCCCTCACCCCTCTTATAAAAGGGAACTTCCCCTTCTCTTAATTTCATAGCTCCAAAGCCATTTGTATCCACCAAAACCTGCCCAAATTTCCTCCCAACTTACCTCAATTCAACCTAGAGTCATTAATTTGATCATAAATCCAACTTAAGGATCCATTTTGATCAACTCAGAAGGAAACACCCGAAGAAGAGGTAATCATTTCACCACCCTCTTTTAAGTTATTTTGCTCTTCCACTTCCTCTTTATTTATTGTTTCTGTACCAAAATAATAACTCCAGTACCTTATACATATAGTGATGTTATTATAAATATGGTACAACCATATTCGTTATTCTATTCATCCTATAAATTACAAAGTCACCATACGTGCTTACGTACGGCTTACAGTCTCCATGTCGAGGTGTAGTTTGTTATTCAAACACTTCATTATTTTTATGGGTATAATAATGAGTATAAATAATGTAAATAATAAATATAATATTATAATTATTCTTTATATATGATATACCATCCAATTAAATATGATTTCACCATCAATATAATGATATTGTCGCTCGTACGTACGTATGGATTACCATCTCCACAAACGCGATGAGATTCATTCCCCATATTAATGATTCAAGAATAATTTTTATTTTAGGATTAAAAATAATGTTTAAGAACTTAATATCATTCTGGATATGAATCAAATACATCCTATACATAACAAACATGACTTACGTAACAAAACATATAATGAAAAACGAATCAGTTAACAACCAAAACAATGATACTACTGAAATATCATTAACAAAGAAAAATTAGAAGATCATATATGATATAATATTTATGTATTTGGTTATTTTATAATTTAATAACAATTATTTCACCATTATATAGTAGTTTAAATTACCCTATTCTAAGGAAAAGTACAAGGTAATGGGTTTTCATCTCACTTTTATTCCCGTGAGATTCATGCTATATTTTCCACTATTACCTTTTGTGTGGTGTATGTATTGTCCATGATTTTATTGTTTTCATAATATAATATAATTTATGGATATTTAAATCATAATTGGATGATCCTTATTTCATGGGGTGTATGTTTTGTAAGTTACCAAATTGGTAAGGGAATTTAAAATTTCAATTTCCACTCATTCGGTTTTACGCAAACTTCATTGATTACTTTACTCCAAGATTATGTGTGAAATCACTATTTATTTACTTATTTAGTAATTTAAACTCTCATTTGTGCGGATATAATTTTGATACACATAATCACTCCATTTATAAATTCCCAAGTCATCGATATAAACATGATAAGAGTAATTTTAACTCAATTTCTATTCATTCAGTTAAAAATCCAAGTCATTGGTGTTGTTTTTACATGAATATGTGTGAATTTACTTTGATTGATTTAAACTGAATATCAAATCATATTGAGTGTATTTATATTTTTCACATATAATTATGTGATTTATTTATCCTTAATCTAAGGATATGGTCTTTATAAAGGACTTCATCTCAACTTACATTCCATTGAGACTTCTTTGTGGTTATGTGCCAATTCTCTTTTATTTGGTGTATATATTGTACTTTGACATAGTATATCATGAATCCCTTTATTCTCAATATATTATAAATTTTTTATTACCTCAATTATTTGTATTCAAGCGTCTCTCATTTGGTTAGGAACTCTAACTAAAATATCATTTTAAATGTTCTAAAAATTTATTCTTCTAAATATTTCTCATTAATTTCCATGTTTTAAAAATGGTTTTAAGGCTTTATTTATATGGAAATTAATGTTTTAAAATTTAAATTCCTTTTAAAATTTTCAAATTGGTGTTGTGGAATCGTCGGGAGACACAATGACAGAAATTAGAAAATGAAAGAAAGAAAACAATAAGGAAACAGCGATTTACGTGGTTCGAGAAAAATCATTACGTCCATGGGAGAGGTAGAATTTTTCTATATCAGGAGCACAAAAATACAGAGGTTTTTCAGTGGTAACCCAAGCCTGAAAATGGTCTATAAAACAATGGAGAAAACGATCACTGTTTGAAAAGTTAGTCTGCGTCGCTACAGTGAACGGTGGCCAGCTTTGTCAAAAGCACTACAGTGGCTGCCGGCTAGATGTGTTATGTTTGACTGTGGATGTGTTATTTTTATACCATTATTGGTTTATGGATAAAGTTTTGACATTTAGTATTATAGTTTATATATGACTTTTTATGTTATGTTTAAACCTTTTCATATGAGGAATGCACTGGACTTAGTAAGTGACGGGTGGAGCCCACTATAGATCCTTGATGCATCGGTAGGTCTCATGAGACAAACTAGTGTCTTGGAATAAGGCCTTGAAAAAATCTTATTTTTAGTCTTGGGACGAGGCCTTGACTATGTGGTTATGATGTCCGGAATTACTCTTTCCATCATTATGAAAATGTTCATTGATATTACATGTAATTATTCGACTAGTAGAATATCTATGTGAATATGTAAATGGAATTATTTGATTTATCTTTTCCATATTATGCTAAAGTTTAAGTTTAAAAGGCTTGTGTTCTAGTCTTATACATTTCCTTAAATGTTTATTCTTATTTATGATAGTTTCCTATATATTTTTATCCTTACTGAGCATCTGAGCTCACCTATTTCTTATGTTTTATTTTTTCCCAGGATGCAAAGAAGTATATTACGATTAACCTGCAGGAATAGGCAGAGGGATATAAGAGTGTCCAAATGGGACACAATGTTGTATTTTTTACTTAATGATGTAATGTAAAACTTATGTATGTATCTAGTACTTACAAGGATACTAAACTAATCGGTATTTCTGGACATTATTCCTTGTATCATGTCAATGTTATGTAATAATGCACCGACTCTGGGTAACTGGGGTAGGGGCGTTACAGAACTGATTTCTGTAGGATATTTTAGCTTGATTATATATATTTCCAAATCCTTATTGGAATTGGTTTGAATATATTAATACTTGATTTTTTTGGAACTTCCTTAGTTTAATGGTTGATGCACAACATTTCATTTCATGTATTTCAACACATTGGTCAGTGAAATGATCAAGTGATGAGCATAAACCACATACCTTAGCTGATGCTTCTTGTTCACTCACTTGTTTCAAGGTCACCTATCTCCCCAAACTATTTATCTCTTCAATATTAGTTTCTAATAAGGGTGATATATGAAAAGTTCTTACCTCATGAATACCTCTTTTTCTAGTACCTATTGTATCAAACTATTGTGGGTTATGAGAAATCTTCTCAATCAAGCCCTTGACTTCTTCTGGTGACTTTTCAAGAAATGCGCCTCCAGATGATGCATCCAAAAGGTTTCTATCATTGTCCAATAAGACTTTATAAAAAAAATCAATTATCCTTAATTTTATATTATGGGAAGTTGACACATATTTTCTTAAATCTCTCATAGTACTCATAAAGGGTTTATCTAGATGATTGTCTGATGACATAGATATCCTTTCTGATGGTTGTGCTTCTGGAGATGGGGAAGAATCATTGCATGAAACATCTCATTAATTCATTATAGTCATATACATCTCTTTATTGTAGGACATATAACCATTATTTGGCATCTATTTCCAAAGAAAATTGGAATGTCTTCCACTTTACCTTCCTCTCAGTTACTCCTCAGTGTCTGAAAGTAGAACAGACATATGTGAACTCTTTAATCTGTTTGTTTGGGTCTTCTTCTTCCAAACCATAAAATTTTGGAAGCAATGAGATCATGTTAGGTTTCATCTCAAAATCATTTTGTAAACCTGACATGGGAAGTTGATTGTTTTGATTAGTGAATTGTGGTGCACAAAAAACTCTAGGGGTTTGTTCATGATTTCCAGTCATGATTACAAGATCTAAGTGAACACTTGAAGTTTGACTTGAGTATGTAAGAGAAATTTACTCAAATTAAGATTAAAAATTAAGTTTTCTAAGTCTATTCAACAAGGTTATTTCAATTTCAATATCTATGGGGAAAGAGTCAGTGTTAGTGGTTCTAGTCATGAAATTTAAAAATTAAATTGTTGGCACCACCTTACCGGCAATGGTGTCCTGTTTTGACACGTGTCTTTCATGAGGTGTGGAAAAAACAATATTTCATAAGTTAAAATATAGTACATTAATCAAATTAGGTTTTATATATAGAGGAGAATGCAAAAAATGAGTATGTCGGTTTTAATTAGAGGGAAAAGTGGCAATTTTTTTTAAATTGTTTGATTTTGAAAACAAAGGAGAGAAACGAAACAAAAAAAAGAAATTAAGCTAAAGATTGAAAAAAATGATAATACAAGTGATTGAAAGTAGTGATATGAGTTGGGTGATCAGGTTGGGTTCAGTTTTCCAATTTTAATGTTATCCTAGTTTTAATTTATTCAATAATATTTTCTTAAGCTAATAAAAGTGAGATTCCACAATCGCTTCTTCTCACTCTCATGGTCAAATGGTAATGGTGAGAATAAATCTTACCAAAATCTCAACTTGTTCTACAATACTTCTAATGTGTGAGATATTTTCAGTGAATTCCTCCAATTGAATTAGGAAATTCCCAATCAGGTCTTGTTTATCACAAACAATCAAGAATTTTCACTACCCCTTCCACACGTACTGGCGATCGCCGAGTACTTCACCACTAAGATCTAGTTTATTACATCATATATAAACCAGAACCTATTGTAGCAAGATACTGATCATTGACCAAAGCAATAAAGAAAATAGAATCTAAAATCAAATACGATCTTACATGATAATAAAAATAGCTATTAGAAATTGAAATTGACTTCTTGTAGAAGAGAGAAAAATATCTTAAACCACTAAGTTCAAGAACTCAAACATTACAAAAGAAAAATCTCCCTCTCCCCAATCACTCATATGTTTACCACTCCATGTGAAGGGAATACATGATGTAGTTGGAATAGTGGTCCATTACAAAACTAATAACAAGAAAATAGATAAAAAGAAAAGCAAAAAATTTCTTCTCCAGAATCTGCCTTCTAGAAGTTTGCTTCATTTCTTCCCATCTGACAACTAAAAATCTCCATGGTTCCTTCTTCAAAGTTATTTTTAATTGATTTTAATATCTACCCTTAAAAGTTCAATGCTTTTTTACACTTTTAAAATAATTTATGGTCACATTAATAAAGTTTAATTTTTCTGGCCGAAGAAAATCTTCAACTTCTTCCACTTTGGCGCATGAAAAGGCCAACTTAATGAGCAATTTTATCTATGAAATTTAATGTGAACATGTTACTTATAGTATTTTTTTCATTTAAAACTATAATAAACTCATTTTAAGGTCGGTATCCAGATATATTCTTCATTTAATGAGGTGGTATCCATTCTGTTGCCCAGAAAGATTAGTCAACTTGATTGATTTTTTGGGTCTGTTGAGGTTCAAATGAGCTTTAGGTCCAGAAGAAGTTGAATCCCATGAATAGATGAATCCTAAAAAAATGATTCAATCAATTTGAATCAATATTTAAAAAGTTATTCTCAAAATACTTATGTGATATAAGACTGTTAGAATTCTATATTTAAGTAGTTTTCACATTTTAACCCAAAATTCTCTAAAAATCCTAAAATGATGCAAATCAGCTCAAATTGTTAAATCGGTGGGATTAAGTCAATTATATACAAATAAAAAATAATATAAATATTATATCTATCATTTAATAATGTATAGGAGATTAAAATTACTGTGAGTAACATGAGCCAGTGAAGCTAGATAAATATAAGGAGTCATGGAACATGTGCCAAATCCCACAAGAGGGATTTTTCATCTGTTAGAAACAGTATTTGTTGTGGTGCCGATATAAAAATGATAGGTAGTAAATATAATTTCATCATAATTGAGATGATTGGAAGCACATAAATCAATCATCTAAGTAGTAAGTCAATAAGATACACAAGTAGTGGGGCCACCAGTCTGAGCAATAGAGTCTGAAGAGGAGGAAGGTAGCAAAGAGGCCCGGTGATAGTGTAAAAGTGTGATCTCATACATAGAGTTCCAGGCTGTGATGGATATTTTATGGTGGTGACGATGATTCCATGTTAGGAGTTATATGGGTAAGAGGCTACAAGAAACAACTATGTCAATAGGGAGGGCTAAGGATGAATAAAATAGGAATAACTAAAAATAGGACATCAGGCCTCAATAAGAAAGTAGGGCAGAAGGTGTTGGAATGGTGTTTCCAAATCCGTTTTGGATGAAGTTTGGATGAAAACTGGTTGTATCACCCCCAGTTTGAGGTATGTAGCCTTTTTTATGCCTTTTTATGTGTTTAAAGTGCTTGGGATGAGTTGGAATGAGGTTGGGAGCATTTGGAATGGTTTTGAATAAGTTTGGAGGCTTTTCTAAGGGCACACGGTTTGAGTACAGTTAGGGGAAACCATGCTAGTACTCCAGGAAACCATACATGGGGAGACAGTGGGATTTTCACAGTTTTCCAAACCATGTGAGGTGACCATACGGACCACTTCTCTCGAGACAGTGGCGCGTGCAAGGTTAGTGCATGGTTTTCCAAACCATGTGGACTAACAATGTGGCCACTTAAAAGGGGTTTTAAATCTGGGATCCCTCAATCTTGCTTGTTTTGACTCCAAATCTCCTCCCACTAGAGCCCCACTTAGGATTTTCGGTTCTCAGGGGTTTGAGGGACTCTCCCACTCTTTTTGTAAGTGATTCAAAGGGTTTTCAAGGTAGTTTGAAGGTGATTTCTATCGGGTAAGTCTATTCTCTTGGTTTCTCTTTGGTTTCCTCTAGATCTACTCTTCTCTCTTCCTTGTTTTTCTAGATATACATATTTTTCATGTATATATACTGTTTTGGTTTCCTTATGTGTTGATTTTAAGGCTTTTGGATGTTAGGTAAGGGTATCAAGAACAGTTTCAGTGGTGCGTTCTCCATATTTGGGGTGTGGTTGCATGTGGGTCAAATTCACCAAAACCCTAAAGGTGGGTGGCTTCTCTCTCGAATCCACTTGGTTATAATTAGTGTCCTTTGTTTAAATTAATTATTTTTCCTTGAAATTAATTGTGATAATTATGTGTGAATCTTTTTGGAAACCCATTTTGTGGTGATTAAGGGATTTTGGGGGAAAAGGGGTTATTATTGCAAAAATGGTCTTTTTTGTGTGATTTTTAAAATGTTGATTTTAAAATATTTAGTGATTGATTATGAAAAATGTTTTGTGAAATATAGTTTTCAATAAATATATTGTTTATTGAAATGTTGTTGGGCATGAAAAAATGGTTAAAGGGTGTTTTCAATAAATGGTTGATTTATTGAAGTGGATTGACATGTGATGGAAATGGGTAATGGAATATTATTGTGGCCTGGGTGTGTTATGTTTGGTTATGGCTTGTTGAAATGTTGTGTTGAAATGGGTGAGAAGTCCCACTATAAAAGGTTATGGATAGTGGTCGGAAGAACCATCATGTGGATAGTGGTCGGGAAGTACCACTAGTTTGGAAATGAGGTAAATGGGTTTGGACAGAAGTTCCACCATGGTTGTATGTTTTTCTGCATTGTGGCTATACAAGATTGACTTTATTGGGCTAATGTGTGATGGTAATTTGGATTATGAATTAGTGTGGTTTTCCCTTGTTTGATATTGCTTGGTAAGGGCATGTTTGGCTTATGTAAATGGTTTCACTTGTAAATGTTTTATATAAACTGCTTTATATAAATGTGCTAACGGTTTTATACTTGTGGCGTGTGTAGGGAAGTCATTTGGGGAAATCCTAATGAGTATTATTATGCACCCCTACTTTGTCACTTGTGTGCTTTTACAGATGTCGTATTCTAGGACACAGTTAAAGGTAAAGCATCTTCCTTCTCTAGTGGTTCATTGTGATGCTTGGTTGAGGTGTGGTGCTTGGAGCATGGAGCTTGGAGTGGAGCTTTGGAGTGTGTCTTGTTTTTCTTTGGGTATCTTTTTTAGTCTTCTTCATGGTACTCTGATATTGTGTTAGTATGGTTTGGTTGTTTTAGTTTTTGGGAATTATTGTGGAACAACTTGGTTGTCTTTTGGTAATGTATGGGTTGGTGGTTTTGTTGACATGCACCATGTAGTTTGTTGATAGTGGATTGTTTTGGTTGGTTGGTTTTATCTTAAGGTAAAATCATTCCCAAAATTATTCTTGAAGCCCTTGGAATTTATTTCCAGCCTTTGGATCCTTTGTAACATCGGTTAAGGGTAATTATCATTCATTCACCCTCTCAAGCCAATGAGATGGGGTAGGATGTTACAAGTGGTATCAGTTTGTTCAGTACTTGGCTTTCAAATGAGAACAGTTGTTAGGTCCTTTGGAATTGATTTTTGATCTTGTTGTTGACATTCGTTCTTGGTATATTCCTTAAGTCGGGATGGTAAAAAGGCATAGGATTGTCGGAACTTAGAATGTATATCATAAAAAGATATAGCTAACCCTTTTATGTTGAACTTCAAGTTACCAGGGAGTTGGGTACATAAGTGTTTGGAGACACTTATAAGTCTGGGATATCTCATAGCCATGTGTGTAACCAATGAGATGATCATGGCGTGCATGGTAGAGATGACTTCCCACTGGGATTCATATTTCATTGGGGTATAATGATCTATGGTGTGATATGAATGTGTAGATTTTGAAAATCTGTATTGGGTTTCAAAACGGAAGGGTTTGAAACATGGAAACTAGTGCTATTTTTTAAAATGGGTTGATTTTCAAAACCTGGTGTATTTTTCAAAATTGTGAAATATGGGAAATTTAAACTTGTGGAAAGCCTGGTTGTGATAGTTGTTATGTAATTTAATTGGAAAATTGTATACCCTTTCTTGTTAAGGGAGTGGGACTTATTATTGTTTTTGTATTGATAGAAATGGAAATGGGTAGGCATCCTAGAGACCAGCTAGAGGAAGCTACTGAAAATGTGGTTTCACCTGAGCCTTAGGTGAACCAGTAGCTAGTGCAGAGTATAGTGCATGTTTTCCAAGTAGTGTAAAGTGCGAATAAAGCGGATGAACTGAGGCATGTGGATCATGTGGTTCAGTTTCAAAGTCAGAATCCGCCCATCCTTAGGGGTGATTCAGAGCCATATAGGTTTGAAGCATGGCTGAACAGAATGAATCAGATATTTGACTTCTTGGGAACACCAGCAGAGATGAAAGTGAAACTATCCACATACATGTTGAAAGATCTTTCCCATCAATGGTGGGAGCTGGTGGTCCAATTCAGGATGGACCAAAGTGTGATATGGGATGGGTTTGAGGAATTTTTTAATAAAAAATTCTACCCTCACACATTCAGAATTCAATGTACAACAGATTTATTCATTTTGAAGCAAGGGAACATGGCGGTATTAATATATGCTTCTAAGTTTATGAACTTAGTGTGATTTTTACCTGAGGTGGTGGGTAGTACATAGTTGAAGGCACCAATTTTTGAATTTTGGTTGAACCAAGAAATTTTTTCCAAGATAGCAGTGTTGTGTATAGATGATTACATAGAAATGGTGAATAGAGGTACAGTGGATGAGTGGGATCTTGTGGGGGATACAGGTGGGGGAAGCATGTTGTTACCCATGGGAAATAGTGTGAACTCGAATTTTGGGTTAAATAGAAAGAGGGACGCTTATTTCTAGGGTGGGAGTACGACTCATAACCCAACGGAAGGATAGGTGAATCTTCCTCTGAAGCCTTAGAGTAAGCTGGGATGTTTTCAATGTGGTTTTACAAGCCACATCATGCAAGATTTTACGACACAGCCTCGATCATGTCATAATTGTAAGCATATGGGACACCTTCAGTGGTATTGTCATAATGCTTCGAGGTCAGGTGTCTATGATGCTCCTCAGGGGTTGTAGGGGTCTTATGCCTCGATGGGACAAGGGAAGAAACGTACCACTTAGCAGAAGAGTAAAGTTATTCATGGTGATTTGAGGAACACTTCGACTCCACAACAGGGTAATAAAGAGAATAGCATGGAAATTAAGAAGTCGTTTGGAGCTGAGCAGGCGGTGATGGATGATCATTCGAGACCATCTATAGTGCGAGGTACAGTTATTTTAAATTCCACTTTGATGAAATTTTTTTTTGATACGGGTGATTTACATTCTTTTGTTGCTTCTCGCATCGTTTATTTTTTGGGTCTAAATGTGGAAATGATTCCTTCTATTTTGAAACTACAAACTCCTCTGGGTCAAAGAGAGTGTTGAACCTTCTTATGTCGAGCATGTTGTTTAGTCATGGAAGGAATTGAATTGATGTGGGATTTATTAGTGCTTGAGATGGATGCTTATGATATAATCCCGGTAATGGATTGGTTGACGATGTTTAAGACCCAAATCGATTTTTATACATGAATGATTAGTTTTACGATAGAGGATGGGGTTGAACATCTCTTTAGAGGGTAGAAGAATGAAAAGCTAGGTAAAATATATTTATTGGATCCAGTTGTTGGCATGATCTCGTATCAGTTAGAGGCCTTGACATTAGTATCAGTGGAAGGTGTTGAGCGGAGTGTTCTTCTAGAAATTTTGGATCAGTTTATGGATATATTTCCTAAATAATTATCAGGGTTTCCACCCGTGAGAGAAGTGGAGTTTACGGTTGATCTCCTTCCAAGGACCATTCCTATATCATCTGTCTTACTGAATGTCACCCGCAAAATTGTAGGAATTAAAGGTGTAGTTGGAAGAGTTAGAGAACAAAGGGTTTATCTAGGATAGAATGTATATGTGGGAAGTGCCATTTTTTGTTAAAAATGAGGATGCAACCTTGTGGCTTTGTGTTGATTATCGTAGACATAATCAGGTTACAATAAAGAAGTGATATCCACTTCCATGTATTGATGATTTTTTTGACCAGATGAAGGGAGATCAGTGGTTCTCCAAGATTGACTTGAGTTTAGGATATCACCAATTGTGGATAAGGAAGGATGATATCCCAAATCAGCTTTTAGAAGTAGATATGGCCATTACGAGTATGTGGTTATGCCCTTTGGTATAACGAATGCACCAGTAGTGTTCATGGCATTGATGAATTGGATATTTCAGAGATATATGGATTCTTTTGTGGTGGTATTTGAGGATGATATACTGGAATATTCAAGGACAATGGTAGAGCATGAGCATCACTTGGTGATTGTGTTGGGGATCTTGAGGGGCCATCGGTTTTATGCCAAATTGTCAAAGTGGGACTTTTGGATACAAGAGGTTTGTTTCCTTATCCATGTTATTTATGAGAAGGGTGTTTTAGTTGACTCGAAAAAGATAGAGGCTGTTATCTCATGGAAACCACCAAAGAACATTTTCAAGATATGGAGCTTCCTTGGTCTAGATGGGTATTATCAACGTTTTGTTCATGATTTCTCATGATTGGATTTACTGGTGACAGCTTTGACAAGAAATAATATCCCATTTCAATGGGATGAGCACTTCCAGAAATGCTTTGAAGAGTTAAAGGGTTTCCTTACATCATCACCAATCATGGTTTTTTCAAAAGTAAGGAAAGGGTATGTGGTGTATTGTGATGCATCGAGATTAGGGTTGGGGTGAGTTCTCATGCAGGGGGGTCACATGGTGGCATATGTCTCACGATAGTTGAGGTTTCATGAGAAGAACTATCCAATACAAGATTTGTAGTTGGTAATAGTGTTTCATTCTTTAAAGATGTGGTATTATTATCTCTTAGATGAGAAATTTATAGTGTTTACTGACCACAAGAGCTTAAAGCATATTTTCTTTCAGAGAGATTTGAACTTGAGGCAAATGAGATGGATGGAATATCTCTAGATGTTTTATTTCAACTTAATGTACACACTGGGTAAGGGGAACCCAGTGGCGGATTAATTATGTAGGAAATCATATGCTTAGGTGGTGAAACAGGCATCAGATCACTGGCAGTTGATGTCAGTCATAATTGAAATGCGGTTGGAATGTGAGGACCAGAGTGACAGAATGGTCTTCTTTCCGGTTTTGTTGGTTCCTGACTTGGATGGTTTGGTTAAAGAGGCACAGACATCTGATTCTGAATGTATGGTGATGAGGTTGAAACTCAATGGTGGGGAGACCATTGAGAACTAGGAACTGAATGGGAATTCAGTCTTGTGTTTTCGGAATTGGATGGTGGTACCAATGCCTTTTCGGGAATAAATTCTTAGGTTTTATCATCATTCCAAGTGGGTTTTCCATACTGAAATTTAGAAAATGTATTATGTGTTGAAGGTGTAGTTTTTGTGGGCTGGTATGAAAAGGGATGTTGCCAGGTTTTTCTTGGGATGCTTTACTTGTCAGCAAGTCAAGAAAGAGAATCAACATCCAATAGGCATGTTTCAGTCTTTACCTATCCCATTGTGTAAATGAGAGCGAATATAAATGTATTTTGTGATGGGTCTCCCAAGAATGGTTAGGAAACATGATTTCATATGGGAGATTGTGGATCGGCTCACAATGTTGTCCCATCTCATCCTGATTCTTGAATCTCATATGGTGGATGATCTGTACAAAATATATATCTGGGAGGTGGTAAAGAGACATGGTGTCCATGTTTCGATTGTATTAGATAGAGATCCAGGGTTCACATATCGTTTTTGGAAATCCTTATAGCAAGCCCTTGGGACATAGTTGATGATGAGCATGACGTATCTCCCTCAAACGGACGACCAATCTTAGAGGATGATAAAAACCGTGGAGGATATTTTAAGGTCTTGTGTAATGGATTTTGGTGTTTCATGGGAGGATCACTTACCATTGGTGGAGTTCTACTATAATAACATTTATCAGGATTCAATACATATGGATTCATTTGAGACTTTATATGGCCATCCGTGTTATTCTCCAGTATGTTGGGTGGAAACAGGTGAGACTTTGATGATCGGACCGAGCCTTGTCCAAGAGACTTTAGAGAAGATCAATTTGATTAGGAATATTGTGGAGATGGCTCAAAGTCATTAGAAATTGTTTTTGGACCATCGTTGATGACTGTTGTCATTTGAGGTGGGTGATCATGTGTTTTGGAGAATCTCTCCTAGGTTGGGACATCGTTGGTTTGGGAAGTAGGGTAAGTAATCTTCGAGGTACATTGGAAGTTTTGAGATAATTGACCGGATTGGAGAGGTGAATAATCATTTGGCTTTTCCACCACAATTTAGTGCAATGAACAATGTGTTTCATGTTTCTCAGTTGAAAAGGTATCAATCCGATTATGACCATGTGATTTGTAGGGATCATGTTAAGATAGATCCAGATGTTTTGTTGTTGCATGTGCCAGTGTGGATTGTGGATAGGCAAGAGAAAGTATTATGGGGTAAAATCATCGGTTTAGTTCGGGTTTTGTGGTAGCATGGTCAGGTCTAAGAGGAGACTTTGGAGTGGGAGAATGATATGGTCAAGAAATGTCTTGAGCTCTTTCAGCAAAGAGATGGCTCTCTATTTTCTAAGGATAGAAAGTTCAATGGAAGGGAGAATTTAACACCCCCGTTTTGAGGTATGATGCCTTTGTTTATGCATTTTTATGTGTTTAAAGTGATCAGGATGATTTGGGATGATTTTGGGAGCATTTGCAATGGTTTTGAATAAGTTTGGAGGCTTTTCTAAGGGCGCACAGTTTGATCACGGTTAGTGGAAACTATGTTGGTACTCCAAGAAACTGTGCAGGGGGAGATAGTGCGATTCACCCAGATTATGCATGGTTTTCCAAACCATGAAAGGCAACCTTGTAGACCACTTCTCTCGAGACAGTGGCGTGTTCAAGTTTAGCGCACGATTTTCCAAACTGTGCGGAATAACTGTGCGACCACTTAAAAAGAGCGTTTTAAATTCAGGCTCCCTCAAGTTTGGTCCTTTTAACTCCAAATCTCCTTCCACTCGAGTTTCACTTAGTATTTTCAGTTCTCATGGGTTTGAGGGGAATTCCCACTCTTTTTAGAAGCGATTAAAAGGGGTTTCAAGGAGGTTTGAAGGTGGTTTCTCCCGGGTAAGTCTCTTCTCTTGGTTTCTCTTTGGTTTCCTCTAGATATACACTTCTCCCTTACTTGGTTTTCAAGATCTACATCTGTTTCATATAGATCTAGGGTTATGGTTTCCTTGGGTTTTGATTTTAAGGCTTGTGGATGTTAGGTAAGGGGATCTAGAATGGTTTCGGTGGTGCGTTTTCCGGATTTGGGGTGCAGTTGCATGTGAGTCGAATTCACCAGAACCCTAAAGGTTGGTGGATTCTCTCTCGAATCCACTTGGTTAGAATTAGTGTACTTGGTTGAAATTAATTTTTTCCCTTGGAATTAATTGTGATAATAATGTGTTAATCTTGTTGGATACCCATTTGGTGGTGATTTGGGGATATTGGGGAAAAAGGTGTTATTGTTGCAAAAGGGGATTTGTTGTGTGATTTTAAAATGTTGATTTTAAAATCGTTAGTGGTTTATTATGAAAAATGTTTTTCCAATATGGTTTTCAATAAAGATATTGTTTATTGAAATGGGGTTGGGCATGAACAATTGGTTGAAGAGTGTTTTCAAAAAATGGGTGATTTATTGAAGTGGATTGACATGTGATGGAAATGGGTAATGGAATATTGTTGTGGCCTTGGTGTGTTATGTTTGGTTATGGATTTTTGAAATGTTGTGTGTCAATGGGAAAGAATTACCACTATAAAAGTTGATGGATAGTGTTCAGAAGAACCATCATGTGGATAGTGGTCGGGAAGTACCACTAGTTTGGAAATGAGGTAAACGGGTTTGAACAAAAGTTACATCGTAGTTGTTTGTTTGTTTTTGTTGTGTCTATGAAAGATGGACTTCATTGGGATAATCTATGATGGTAATGTGTCTTATGTATTATTTTGGTTTTCCCTTGATTGATATGGCTTGGTAAGGTTTTTTTTGGATTATGGAAATGTTTTCACTTGTAAATGTTTTATATAAACTGCTTTATATAAATGTGATAAAGGTTTTATCCTAGTGGCATGTGTAAGGAAGTCATTTGGGGAAATCCTACTGAGTATTATTACTCACACCTGCTTTGTCACTTGGTTTCTTTTGCAGATCTCATATCCTGGGACACAGGTAAAGGTAAATCATCTTCTTTCACTAGTGGTTCATTGTGATGCTTGGTTTAGGTGTGGTTCTTAGATCATGGAGCTTGGAGAGGAGCTGTGGAGTGTGTCTTGTTTTTATTTGTGTCTCTTGTTTAGTCTTCTACATGGTATTCTGATATTGAGTTAGTATGGTTTGGTTGTTTTGGTTTTTGGAAATTATTGTGGAACAGCTTTGTTGCCTTTTGGTAATGTATGGGTTGGTGGTTTTTTTGACATGCACCATTTAGTTTGTTGATAGTGGATTGTTTTAGTTGGTTGGTTTTATCTTAATGGAAAATTGTTCCCCAAATTATTATCGAATCCCTCAAAAAAAAATTTCCATCCTTTGGAACCTTGGGAATGTCTCTTAAGGCCAGGTAGCATTCATCTGCCCTCTCAAGCCAGTGAGATGGGGCGGGATGTTACACTGGCAGTCTAGACTGCACACCAAACTGCAACTTCATGGTGAGGTCATTAGGGGTTGCAAGGGGAAACGCGCCCTAGATCTGGGGGATGAAGGCCCCCTACCCAATTTTTGGGGACTGTAGAAATGCTGAATCACTGTAGTAGGGATGACCGATGACACCGACAGGGAACTGTAGCAGTGCAGACTTTCAACTATCGATTACTGTAGAAACTTAGACTTTGAAGACAACGGTATTATAGCTCCGCAGACTTCCAGCCATCGTTCACTATGATAGCTAGGACTTGGGCAGACGTGCCACCATAACACATCGAACTTTCTGTGTGGTTGGTGGAATAGTGCCTCATCTTCTTGATTATCTCATTCAAATTAGGTTTTCTATGTGCTTGAAATTTTTAAAACTCATTGTAATTATGCTCCCGATTATAGCAATATTTCTAACTCTCTGTGGACATAAGGAACATTACCCAAACCATGTAAATCACTGTGTCCTATGATATTATTATCATTCTTTTGTTTTTTCCCTTTTACTCTTTTTTTTATCTGTAAACCTATATATCACTGTGATTCATGGTGTTTCTGCAACATCAAGTTACTAATAGAGATAGCTATATAATACCTCTAGAGGAAGAGCCCTGCCAATAGCATCAGGATGTACAGGAACAACATGAAATGGGACACTAATCGGATGTCCGATAGAAATTTCCATATTTCATCAATAGTGAGGCTAGAAAACAATAGGGACGAGGTAAAATGAACGAAGGGGGGTGGGAACAGCCAAATCTTGGAGGGGTTGCACCAGATTCGTCCAACTGGGGCGCATGGGAGTAGGTTCTGCGTCAGGAGTTGCATCATCAAGGGAAGGTGTGGCTCGAAGTGCTATTTGGGGGTGCTGGTTGTATAGGTGTACACAGTAGTAGTCATCGCATTAGGGTAGGGAGATGAGAGGGACTACGGCAGGAATAGCCATCGCGCGACTAGAATGCGTAAGAAGACAGCACGACAGGAGAGGGAGGCCATCAAGAGATGTGCATAAGGAAGGTCATTTTCATCAGGGGAGGCAGGGCGCACCTGGGAAGGATGAAGTCATTAGGGGTGGCGGGTCACATTTTGGGAGTCGCGACAAGGTCGAGGTTGGAGTGGGAGATGGCTAAGGCGGGATCATGGATGAGGGTGATGAGGCACGATGGATTGGATGAAGGGAGGTGGCGATGTATAAGGGAGGCCGAAGAGCAGGGAGGAGGGGTGGGGATGTTTCACCAAGATGGATGGGACTGTTGGGATCCAAGTTAGAAGAGTTTTCCTTTTAAGTGGTATTTTTCATATTTGTAAGGGTCTAGTTTTTTGAGGGAGTTAGAGTTTGTTATGGGGGGATAATGTTTCTAGAGAGGGCCACGTGGTGGTGGGGATACTTTATAAATAATAATTCTTGGAGGAAGAGATGTGGGGGGACATTGAGAGAACTGTATTAAAGCTTCACTTGCAGATCGGCACTGGGCTTGGGCGCCTGCCTTCGTGGCTAGGCTTGGGCGGAAGTCTCTCCCAATATTCTTCTTCCTCGTATTTTTGCTTTTATTTCTATTAGTTATTGTCTATATTACAAGTAGTCAGTCCCCTATCTCTATAAATTGATCCGACCTCCCCTTGCTCCCTGATGTCGGAGCACCCTACCATTTCTTCCTCTGCTGCGTCCAGTCTCGCAACACCACACCCACTGTCGAATATAGTAGGAGGAAGGAAGCGCACTACTGTAGTATTCCTCTACCGCCAGTTAACAGTTGATAAGGTGCAGATTTTGTGCCTTCGCTCGAATGATCTGTGAAAAATGATTTTTCTCCTCAAACTTCCTACTAGACGATTTTCATTTGGCGACAGCGCATGATCTCAGATCGTGACCCGACGAGACGCACCCAATAGGTTGCCTTCAGAGGAAAGGATGTGCCATATTCTCTTATCTATATCCTTTCTTAGAAATGTGAGTCACCATTTCTGGTTCCCCAAAGCCACGCCTCACTGGTGTTTTTCCTCTCACTCGATAGCGATGCCACTACTAGATCACTTCATCTCCCTCAACGACGCACCCTGCCAATGACTTCCACGGAAGTAGCCATGCACTCCACAATTGAAAATTGTGGAGATGTGCACAGTCAACCTTTCACCCACAGAGAGGCGCGTCCTTGAAAAATGAATACTGGGAAACTGCTGTAGAAATCAATAACACCCAACTTTCTGTATATAAAAAACCATAAACACATATAAAAAGTCGTGGTCCTTTTGGATAGTGTGGACAAGAAGATTGTTCCATAAAGCCAGGGCAGATCGTGATGGACATCCCACTCTCGCACTGCTTTCTCCCATCCGAAATCCCAAGAACTATTTGATATCCTCATGGAAACTCGTAAGAAAACTCAGAAAGATGAAGTCGAGCAATGACTTAGTCGACTCGAGGCTTTATTGGAAACCAAGGGACAAGAGTAGAGTGTATTCCCATAGTATACACAACACAACATTCATGAATTCACCAAGATAGTTTCTGGCTTGGTCTGCCGCCTCAATAAGACCCTGAAATCCACTATTTGAATCATGAATCTATGGAGGGAGGGAGGAGTCTAATTTTTTATCTTATCTATTTTCTCATATCCCCTTTTTAAATGGATGGATTATGGGAAAAAAATCACTTTTCAATCTGATTAAGAGATCCAGAATTCCGAGCTGAAGGGCCGACAATGTCTCTAGGCTACTGCCCCTGTCAAAAAACTGAGATTCATTAGAACTCTGATAGAAAGGGTAAAGTTTTTGATCAATTAGAAGAGAGAATAAGATAGGATCTCCTGAACTTGGTTCAATATGAAATGTTAACTCCTCTTTCGCATGGGTGGAAAACCTTATGGAAACCCCGAATGAAAGATCAGCTCATTTGTTTGCTTCGTTCCCCACCCAAAAAAAAATTCTTATATCAAGGGTCCGAAGGACAAAAATCACTACCTAGTTCTAAATCCCACAGAGCAGAGTCGGTCATTCTCTGGTCACCATCTTGAACCCCATCAACCCTATTCAGATCGTGGTGGTTCCAAGCCTAGCATTATTGATCTCGCGCCATCTCCTTTGTGGGTACAGGATTCGAACCTGTAGTCGTTCAGCCAAATGAGGTGTGTCCATCACTAATGACGGATGTTTCTTCCTCATGTGAACAACAATCAACTAGGCCCCCTGCACTCGACCATGAGGTTTGTGTAGCTGCCCTCCCTTTCCACACTGGCTTTGGGCAGTAGTCTCCTACTCGGCGGTTAGAGCTCTCAGTTTTTGCAAGCATGGATCCCTGAGGTTGGCTTCAGCATGATGAGATGTTTTTTCATCTTCACCAGACCACCGAAGGTGATAAAATTTCCTTGGATCAATTGATAATGGAGGTAATCTCAATTCACTGGTTTACTAGTTGAGGTGTATTTGAATTTAACATGGGTGATATTCAAGGAGGAGCTTCTCGAATGTTTTAGTGGCTTGGAAATTCAGAACCCCTATGAAGATCTTGAAACCCTCCAATATCAGGGATCATTCCAAGATTATATTGATAATTTTGAGTATCTAGCATCCTTGCTACCTCTCCAACTTGTGGCCCAGTATGTCGATTATTTTCTACATGGCCTGAGCGATGACATTCAAATTTGGGTTCGCATTCACGATCCAGTGACAAGGTTGCAAGCCATGCACTGAGCTCAAAATGTGGATCTTTCTCTAATGGGAGGTGATATTGCTCAAACCCACATCATAGGGTTTCATAAATTCACTAAGGTCTGTGAGTTTGAATTGTCAAATCCTCCAATCCACTCAGGACCACACTAATCAGACAGGGCTTTTCTTCCCCCTGCCAAACATGGTGCGACTGTCAGGAAGGATGTTCCTTGCAATCCTCCTACTCACACCACCCCTAACGGGTGAGGTGTTCACCACTTGATTACCTAGGAGTGAGAGGATCAACATTATAAGGGCCTTTGTTTTCAATGCGGTCAACTCTACAAACCCATGCACAGGTGTCCTGATCCTCACTTGAGGGTGCTATTGCTGGGTGAAGACAAACCTTGAAATGAAGACGGAGCAACAGATTGGGGCCCCAAGGCATCCCATGATAATGAGGAACTTTTTTCCCACATCCATCCTTGAGGACAGGGTTGTTTTTAAGGGGTGGTGAGTGTTAGGACCCAAGTTGGAAGGGTTTTTTCTATTGAGGGGTATTTTTATATTTGTAAGGGTCTAGTTTGTTGAGGGAGTTGAAGTTTGTTATGGGGGAATAATGTGGTCAGACAGGGCCACATGGTGGCGGTGGATCCCTTATAAATAAGAATTTTGGGGGGAAGGGAAGTGGGGGGCATCAAGAGAACTGTATTCAGGATGCACTTGCAGATCGACCTTGGGCTTGGGAGCCTGCCTTCGTGGCTAGGCTTGGGTGGGAGTCTCTCCCAGTCTTCTTTTCCATCCTATTTCTTCTTGTATTTATATTATTTATCTTCTATATTATAAGTAGTTAGTCCTATGTCCCTATCAGGGACCTCCGTACAGGGAGATTTTGGGTTAGACCTCCTATGATACCATGTAGACTGGTAGTCCTTACCTCAGTGAGAGGTAGAACCCTTTATTGGTAGATAGAGGGAAAGTAATAAAAGATAGAAAAAATCAATTTAGGACTCTAAAATTCACATAACCAAGTCAAAAAATATTTATTAATGATCATCTTAAAGTCTGATGGTTAGTACATACGTTTTCATATAGGAACATCCAATTACACATGGAAATATAGATTTCCTATTGATGAGTTTGTTCTCATAGACACATCTCTTGGATATTACTAAGGGAAAACACCGTGATAAGCTGTCTCAATGTCTTATGAGCCTCCTACCTCTGGTAGCCTATATTTTTTGTGTCCTGTCAGACAATATCATCCGACCATAATGGTACCTTTAGGTTCTTATCATAGTGGAGAACTGTTATGAACTTTCAGTGCGACACATATTCTTAGGATATTATCACATTAAAATTTCATGCATTTGAACAATTATTATGTGATAAATAAAACTTCATTAATAATAAAAACATGCAATGAATTATAAATAAATACTGTTCTAGGGCACCAACTCCAACATTCACTGGCTTGCCAAATCATTAGAAAAAATTGGTACATATGAAACAATAGAGATCTGAGTTATAAAATGTAAAACAATTATAGAAAGTTTCAATGATTTTCCAGTTCATACGGGATAGTTTCAGTGAGGATCAACAACAATATTTTTATCTGATACATCTTGAAGAGCTGTCTAAGGGAAAGCTTCTTTTAGCGAGTGGACGTGCAATGTTTCCAAAGCCACTGCTAGAGCCTCCACCATGAATATGTATTTTTGTGGGGTTGTCCTATCTCCATTCCCAAAATCACATCAATCTTTCTACCTTGAGGAAAATGTGATATTTCAAGGGGGTGTGTTATCAATTTTGGGCCTGGACCTGCTGGTTCACTTAAAAGGTCTCCCATCTTTCATACTTATCAAAGGAGGGATAAGAACCATTACGGTGCTAATGTGGTTGGGGAAGTCAGTCATTTCCCTGGACACTTCTCTCCCTTATAAGAAGACATTGGGTAGTCTGTCAAGGACATTTTGGAGAAATCAACCTGCTGGTGCGGGAGCGGAAGGAGTGGTGGACTCACTCCTGAAGAACACTAAATAACGGATCAACTAGAGGAGTGATTCTTATCTTTAAGAAGATACGTAAAAATTATAGAACCTTTTTATTTTCTTCTCTCATATAATTGTAATAGCAATAGAAATGGATGAATACAGTGGAAGATTGGTTTTATTTTTTCAACTGCATTTGTTTTGCTAGAATTAGGCTAGTACCTAGAAATTTGGTGATTTTATTGAGAGAAGTGTGTCTGACTTTGAGTTTATATTGATTTCAGATGGAAATAAAGATAGCTACACTAGAAATAGCGATGGAATCACAACATTTAAAAGGTCAGAACCTATTGTAGCAAGATACTGATCATTGACCAAAGCAATAAAGAAAATAGAATCTAAAATCAAATACGATCTTACATGATAATAAAAATAGCTATTAGAAATTGAAATTGACTTCTTGTAGAAGAGAGAAAAATATCTTAAACCACTAAGTTCAAGAACTCAAACATTACAAAAGAAAAATCTCCCTCTCCCCAATCACTCATATGTTTACCACTCCATGTGAAGGGAATACATGATGTAGTTGGAATAGTGGTCCATTACAAAACTAATAACAAGAAAATAGATAAAAAGAAAAGCAAAAAATTTCTTCTCCAGAATCTGCCTTCTAGAAGTTTGCTTCATTTCTTCCCATCTGACAACTAAAAATCTCCATGGTTCCTTCTTCAAAGTTATTTTTAATTGATTTTAATATCTACCCTTAAAAGTTCAATGCTTTTTTACACTTTTAAAATAATTTATGGTCACATTAATAAAGTTTAATTTTTCTGGCCGAAGAAAATCTTCAACTTCTTCCACTTTGGCGCATGAAAAGGCCAACTTAATGAGCAATTTTATCTATGAAATTTAATGTGAACATGTTACTTATAGTATTTTTTTCATTTAAAACTATAATAAACTCATTTTAAGGTCGGTATCCAGATATATTCTTCATTTAATGAGGTGGTATCCATTCTGTTGCCCAGAAAGATTAGTCAACTTGATTGATTTTTTGGGTCTGTTGAGGTTCAAATGAGCTTTAGGTCCAGAAGAAGTTGAATCCCATGAATAGATGAATCCTAAAAAAATGATTCAATCAATTTGAATCAATATTTAAAAAGTTATTCTCAAAATACTTATGTGATATAAGACTGTTAGAATTCTATATTTAAGTAGTTTTCACATTTTAACCCAAAATTCTCTAAAAATCCTAAAATGATGCAAATCAGCTCAAATTGTTAAATCGGTGGGATTAAGTCAATTATATACAAATAAAAAATAATATAAATATTATATCTATCATTTAATAATGTATAGGAGATTAAAATTACTGTGAGTAACATGAGCCAGTGAAGCTAGATAAATATAAGGAGTCATGGAACATGTGCCAAATCCCACAAGAGGGATTTTTCATCTGTTAGAAACAGTATTTGTTGTGGTGCCGATATAAAAATGATAGGTAGTAAATATAATTTCATCATAATTGAGATGATTGGAAGCACATAAATCAATCATCTAAGTAGTAAGTCAATAAGATACACAAGTAGTGGGGCCACCAGTCTGAGCAATAGAGTCTGAAGAGGAGGAAGGTAGCAAAGAGGCCCGGTGATAGTGTAAAAGTGTGATCTCATACATAGAGTTCCAGGCTGTGATGGATATTTTATGGTGGTGACGATGATTCCATGTTAGGAGTTATATGGGTAAGAGGCTACAAGAAACAACTATGTCAATAGGGAGGGCTAAGGATGAATAAAATAGGAATAACTAAAAATAGGACATCAGGCCTCAATAAGAAAGTAGGGCAGAAGGTGTTGGAATGGTGTTTCCAAATCCGTTTTGGATGAAGTTTGGATGAAAACTGGTTGTATCACCCCCAGTTTGAGGTATGTAGCCTTTTTTATGCCTTTTTATGTGTTTAAAGTGCTTGGGATGAGTTGGAATGAGGTTGGGAGCATTTGGAATGGTTTTGAATAAGTTTGGAGGCTTTTCTAAGGGCACACGGTTTGAGTACAGTTAGGGGAAACCATGCTAGTACTCCAGGAAACCATACATGGGGAGACAGTGGGATTTTCACAGTTTTCCAAACCATGTGAGGTGACCATACGGACCACTTCTCTCGAGACAGTGGCGCGTGCAAGGTTAGTGCATGGTTTTCCAAACCATGTGGACTAACAATGTGGCCACTTAAAAGGGGTTTTAAATCTGGGATCCCTCAATCTTGCTTGTTTTGACTCCAAATCTCCTCCCACTAGAGCCCCACTTAGGATTTTCGGTTCTCAGGGGTTTGAGGGACTCTCCCACTCTTTTTGTAAGTGATTCAAAGGGTTTTCAAGGTAGTTTGAAGGTGATTTCTATCGGGTAAGTCTATTCTCTTGGTTTCTCTTTGGTTTCCTCTAGATCTACTCTTCTCTCTTCCTTGTTTTTCTAGATATACATATTTTTCATGTATATATACTGTTTTGGTTTCCTTATGTGTTGATTTTAAGGCTTTTGGATGTTAGGTAAGGGTATCAAGAACAGTTTCAGTGGTGCGTTCTCCATATTTGGGGTGTGGTTGCATGTGGGTCAAATTCACCAAAACCCTAAAGGTGGGTGGCTTCTCTCTCGAATCCACTTGGTTATAATTAGTGTCCTTTGTTTAAATTAATTATTTTTCCTTGAAATTAATTGTGATAATTATGTGTGAATCTTTTTGGAAACCCATTTTGTGGTGATTAAGGGATTTTGGGGGAAAAGGGGTTATTATTGCAAAAATGGTCTTTTTTGTGTGATTTTTAAAATGTTGATTTTAAAATATTTAGTGATTGATTATGAAAAATGTTTTGTGAAATATAGTTTTCAATAAATATATTGTTTATTGAAATGTTGTTGGGCATGAAAAAATGGTTAAAGGGTGTTTTCAATAAATGGTTGATTTATTGAAGTGGATTGACATGTGATGGAAATGGGTAATGGAATATTATTGTGGCCTGGGTGTGTTATGTTTGGTTATGGCTTGTTGAAATGTTGTGTTGAAATGGGTGAGAAGTCCCACTATAAAAGGTTATGGATAGTGGTCGGAAGAACCATCATGTGGATAGTGGTCGGGAAGTACCACTAGTTTGGAAATGAGGTAAATGGGTTTGGACAGAAGTTCCACCATGGTTGTATGTTTTTCTGCATTGTGGCTATACAAGATTGACTTTATTGGGCTAATGTGTGATGGTAATTTGGATTATGAATTAGTGTGGTTTTCCCTTGTTTGATATTGCTTGGTAAGGGCATGTTTGGCTTATGTAAATGGTTTCACTTGTAAATGTTTTATATAAACTGCTTTATATAAATGTGCTAACGGTTTTATACTTGTGGCGTGTGTAGGGAAGTCATTTGGGGAAATCCTAATGAGTATTATTATGCACCCCTACTTTGTCACTTGTGTGCTTTTACAGATGTCGTATTCTAGGACACAGTTAAAGGTAAAGCATCTTCCTTCTCTAGTGGTTCATTGTGATGCTTGGTTGAGGTGTGGTGCTTGGAGCATGGAGCTTGGAGTGGAGCTTTGGAGTGTGTCTTGTTTTTCTTTGGGTATCTTTTTTAGTCTTCTTCATGGTACTCTGATATTGTGTTAGTATGGTTTGGTTGTTTTAGTTTTTGGGAATTATTGTGGAACAACTTGGTTGTCTTTTGGTAATGTATGGGTTGGTGGTTTTGTTGACATGCACCATGTAGTTTGTTGATAGTGGATTGTTTTGGTTGGTTGGTTTTATCTTAAGGTAAAATCATTCCCAAAATTATTCTTGAAGCCCTTGGAATTTATTTCCAGCCTTTGGATCCTTTGTAACATCGGTTAAGGGTAATTATCATTCATTCACCCTCTCAAGCCAATGAGATGGGGTAGGATGTTACAAGTGGTATCAGTTTGTTCAGTACTTGGCTTTCAAATGAGAACAGTTGTTAGGTCCTTTGGAATTGATTTTTGATCTTGTTGTTGACATTCGTTCTTGGTATATTCCTTAAGTCGGGATGGTAAAAAGGCATAGGATTGTCGGAACTTAGAATGTATATCATAAAAAGATATAGCTAACCCTTTTATGTTGAACTTCAAGTTACCAGGGAGTTGGGTACATAAGTGTTTGGAGACACTTATAAGTCTGGGATATCTCATAGCCATGTGTGTAACCAATGAGATGATCATGGCGTGCATGGTAGAGATGACTTCCCACTGGGATTCATATTTCATTGGGGTATAATGATCTATGGTGTGATATGAATGTGTAGATTTTGAAAATCTGTATTGGGTTTCAAAACGGAAGGGTTTGAAACATGGAAACTAGTGCTATTTTTTAAAATGGGTTGATTTTCAAAACCTGGTGTATTTTTCAAAATTGTGAAATATGGGAAATTTAAACTTGTGGAAAGCCTGGTTGTGATAGTTGTTATGTAATTTAATTGGAAAATTGTATACCCTTTCTTGTTAAGGGAGTGGGACTTATTATTGTTTTTGTATTGATAGAAATGGAAATGGGTAGGCATCCTAGAGACCAGCTAGAGGAAGCTACTGAAAATGTGGTTTCACCTGAGCCTTAGGTGAACCAGTAGCTAGTGCAGAGTATAGTGCATGTTTTCCAAGTAGTGTAAAGTGCGAATAAAGCGGATGAACTGAGGCATGTGGATCATGTGGTTCAGTTTCAAAGTCAGAATCCGCCCATCCTTAGGGGTGATTCAGAGCCATATAGGTTTGAAGCATGGCTGAACAGAATGAATCAGATATTTGACTTCTTGGGAACACCAGCAGAGATGAAAGTGAAACTATCCACATACATGTTGAAAGATCTTTCCCATCAATGGTGGGAGCTGGTGGTCCAATTCAGGATGGACCAAAGTGTGATATGGGATGGGTTTGAGGAATTTTTTAATAAAAAATTCTACCCTCACACATTCAGAATTCAATGTACAACAGATTTATTCATTTTGAAGCAAGGGAACATGGCGGTATTAATATATGCTTCTAAGTTTATGAACTTAGTGTGATTTTTACCTGAGGTGGTGGGTAGTACATAGTTGAAGGCACCAATTTTTGAATTTTGGTTGAACCAAGAAATTTTTTCCAAGATAGCAGTGTTGTGTATAGATGATTACATAGAAATGGTGAATAGAGGTACAGTGGATGAGTGGGATCTTGTGGGGGATACAGGTGGGGGAAGCATGTTGTTACCCATGGGAAATAGTGTGAACTCGAATTTTGGGTTAAATAGAAAGAGGGACGCTTATTTCTAGGGTGGGAGTACGACTCATAACCCAACGGAAGGATAGGTGAATCTTCCTCTGAAGCCTTAGAGTAAGCTGGGATGTTTTCAATGTGGTTTTACAAGCCACATCATGCAAGATTTTACGACACAGCCTCGATCATGTCATAATTGTAAGCATATGGGACACCTTCAGTGGTATTGTCATAATGCTTCGAGGTCAGGTGTCTATGATGCTCCTCAGGGGTTGTAGGGGTCTTATGCCTCGATGGGACAAGGGAAGAAACGTACCACTTAGCAGAAGAGTAAAGTTATTCATGGTGATTTGAGGAACACTTCGACTCCACAACAGGGTAATAAAGAGAATAGCATGGAAATTAAGAAGTCGTTTGGAGCTGAGCAGGCGGTGATGGATGATCATTCGAGACCATCTATAGTGCGAGGTACAGTTATTTTAAATTCCACTTTGATGAAATTTTTTTTTGATACGGGTGATTTACATTCTTTTGTTGCTTCTCGCATCGTTTATTTTTTGGGTCTAAATGTGGAAATGATTCCTTCTATTTTGAAACTACAAACTCCTCTGGGTCAAAGAGAGTGTTGAACCTTCTTATGTCGAGCATGTTGTTTAGTCATGGAAGGAATTGAATTGATGTGGGATTTATTAGTGCTTGAGATGGATGCTTATGATATAATCCCGGTAATGGATTGGTTGACGATGTTTAAGACCCAAATCGATTTTTATACATGAATGATTAGTTTTACGATAGAGGATGGGGTTGAACATCTCTTTAGAGGGTAGAAGAATGAAAAGCTAGGTAAAATATATTTATTGGATCCAGTTGTTGGCATGATCTCGTATCAGTTAGAGGCCTTGACATTAGTATCAGTGGAAGGTGTTGAGCGGAGTGTTCTTCTAGAAATTTTGGATCAGTTTATGGATATATTTCCTAAATAATTATCAGGGTTTCCACCCGTGAGAGAAGTGGAGTTTACGGTTGATCTCCTTCCAAGGACCATTCCTATATCATCTGTCTTACTGAATGTCACCCGCAAAATTGTAGGAATTAAAGGTGTAGTTGGAAGAGTTAGAGAACAAAGGGTTTATCTAGGATAGAATGTATATGTGGGAAGTGCCATTTTTTGTTAAAAATGAGGATGCAACCTTGTGGCTTTGTGTTGATTATCGTAGACATAATCAGGTTACAATAAAGAAGTGATATCCACTTCCATGTATTGATGATTTTTTTGACCAGATGAAGGGAGATCAGTGGTTCTCCAAGATTGACTTGAGTTTAGGATATCACCAATTGTGGATAAGGAAGGATGATATCCCAAATCAGCTTTTAGAAGTAGATATGGCCATTACGAGTATGTGGTTATGCCCTTTGGTATAACGAATGCACCAGTAGTGTTCATGGCATTGATGAATTGGATATTTCAGAGATATATGGATTCTTTTGTGGTGGTATTTGAGGATGATATACTGGAATATTCAAGGACAATGGTAGAGCATGAGCATCACTTGGTGATTGTGTTGGGGATCTTGAGGGGCCATCGGTTTTATGCCAAATTGTCAAAGTGGGACTTTTGGATACAAGAGGTTTGTTTCCTTATCCATGTTATTTATGAGAAGGGTGTTTTAGTTGACTCGAAAAAGATAGAGGCTGTTATCTCATGGAAACCACCAAAGAACATTTTCAAGATATGGAGCTTCCTTGGTCTAGATGGGTATTATCAACGTTTTGTTCATGATTTCTCATGATTGGATTTACTGGTGACAGCTTTGACAAGAAATAATATCCCATTTCAATGGGATGAGCACTTCCAGAAATGCTTTGAAGAGTTAAAGGGTTTCCTTACATCATCACCAATCATGGTTTTTTCAAAAGTAAGGAAAGGGTATGTGGTGTATTGTGATGCATCGAGATTAGGGTTGGGGTGAGTTCTCATGCAGGGGGGTCACATGGTGGCATATGTCTCACGATAGTTGAGGTTTCATGAGAAGAACTATCCAATACAAGATTTGTAGTTGGTAATAGTGTTTCATTCTTTAAAGATGTGGTATTATTATCTCTTAGATGAGAAATTTATAGTGTTTACTGACCACAAGAGCTTAAAGCATATTTTCTTTCAGAGAGATTTGAACTTGAGGCAAATGAGATGGATGGAATATCTCTAGATGTTTTATTTCAACTTAATGTACACACTGGGTAAGGGGAACCCAGTGGCGGATTAATTATGTAGGAAATCATATGCTTAGGTGGTGAAACAGGCATCAGATCACTGGCAGTTGATGTCAGTCATAATTGAAATGCGGTTGGAATGTGAGGACCAGAGTGACAGAATGGTCTTCTTTCCGGTTTTGTTGGTTCCTGACTTGGATGGTTTGGTTAAAGAGGCACAGACATCTGATTCTGAATGTATGGTGATGAGGTTGAAACTCAATGGTGGGGAGACCATTGAGAACTAGGAACTGAATGGGAATTCAGTCTTGTGTTTTCGGAATTGGATGGTGGTACCAATGCCTTTTCGGGAATAAATTCTTAGGTTTTATCATCATTCCAAGTGGGTTTTCCATACTGAAATTTAGAAAATGTATTATGTGTTGAAGGTGTAGTTTTTGTGGGCTGGTATGAAAAGGGATGTTGCCAGGTTTTTCTTGGGATGCTTTACTTGTCAGCAAGTCAAGAAAGAGAATCAACATCCAATAGGCATGTTTCAGTCTTTACCTATCCCATTGTGTAAATGAGAGCGAATATAAATGTATTTTGTGATGGGTCTCCCAAGAATGGTTAGGAAACATGATTTCATATGGGAGATTGTGGATCGGCTCACAATGTTGTCCCATCTCATCCTGATTCTTGAATCTCATATGGTGGATGATCTGTACAAAATATATATCTGGGAGGTGGTAAAGAGACATGGTGTCCATGTTTCGATTGTATTAGATAGAGATCCAGGGTTCACATATCGTTTTTGGAAATCCTTATAGCAAGCCCTTGGGACATAGTTGATGATGAGCATGACGTATCTCCCTCAAACGGACGACCAATCTTAGAGGATGATAAAAACCGTGGAGGATATTTTAAGGTCTTGTGTAATGGATTTTGGTGTTTCATGGGAGGATCACTTACCATTGGTGGAGTTCTACTATAATAACATTTATCAGGATTCAATACATATGGATTCATTTGAGACTTTATATGGCCATCCGTGTTATTCTCCAGTATGTTGGGTGGAAACAGGTGAGACTTTGATGATCGGACCGAGCCTTGTCCAAGAGACTTTAGAGAAGATCAATTTGATTAGGAATATTGTGGAGATGGCTCAAAGTCATTAGAAATTGTTTTTGGACCATCGTTGATGACTGTTGTCATTTGAGGTGGGTGATCATGTGTTTTGGAGAATCTCTCCTAGGTTGGGACATCGTTGGTTTGGGAAGTAGGGTAAGTAATCTTCGAGGTACATTGGAAGTTTTGAGATAATTGACCGGATTGGAGAGGTGAATAATCATTTGGCTTTTCCACCACAATTTAGTGCAATGAACAATGTGTTTCATGTTTCTCAGTTGAAAAGGTATCAATCCGATTATGACCATGTGATTTGTAGGGATCATGTTAAGATAGATCCAGATGTTTTGTTGTTGCATGTGCCAGTGTGGATTGTGGATAGGCAAGAGAAAGTATTATGGGGTAAAATCATCGGTTTAGTTCGGGTTTTGTGGTAGCATGGTCAGGTCTAAGAGGAGACTTTGGAGTGGGAGAATGATATGGTCAAGAAATGTCTTGAGCTCTTTCAGCAAAGAGATGGCTCTCTATTTTCTAAGGATAGAAAGTTCAATGGAAGGGAGAATTTAACACCCCCGTTTTGAGGTATGATGCCTTTGTTTATGCATTTTTATGTGTTTAAAGTGATCAGGATGATTTGGGATGATTTTGGGAGCATTTGCAATGGTTTTGAATAAGTTTGGAGGCTTTTCTAAGGGCGCACAGTTTGATCACGGTTAGTGGAAACTATGTTGGTACTCCAAGAAACTGTGCAGGGGGAGATAGTGCGATTCACCCAGATTATGCATGGTTTTCCAAACCATGAAAGGCAACCTTGTAGACCACTTCTCTCGAGACAGTGGCGTGTTCAAGTTTAGCGCACGATTTTCCAAACTGTGCGGAATAACTGTGCGACCACTTAAAAAGAGCGTTTTAAATTCAGGCTCCCTCAAGTTTGGTCCTTTTAACTCCAAATCTCCTTCCACTCGAGTTTCACTTAGTATTTTCAGTTCTCATGGGTTTGAGGGGAATTCCCACTCTTTTTAGAAGCGATTAAAAGGGGTTTCAAGGAGGTTTGAAGGTGGTTTCTCCCGGGTAAGTCTCTTCTCTTGGTTTCTCTTTGGTTTCCTCTAGATATACACTTCTCCCTTACTTGGTTTTCAAGATCTACATCTGTTTCATATAGATCTAGGGTTATGGTTTCCTTGGGTTTTGATTTTAAGGCTTGTGGATGTTAGGTAAGGGGATCTAGAATGGTTTCGGTGGTGCGTTTTCCGGATTTGGGGTGCAGTTGCATGTGAGTCGAATTCACCAGAACCCTAAAGGTTGGTGGATTCTCTCTCGAATCCACTTGGTTAGAATTAGTGTACTTGGTTGAAATTAATTTTTTCCCTTGGAATTAATTGTGATAATAATGTGTTAATCTTGTTGGATACCCATTTGGTGGTGATTTGGGGATATTGGGGAAAAAGGTGTTATTGTTGCAAAAGGGGATTTGTTGTGTGATTTTAAAATGTTGATTTTAAAATCGTTAGTGGTTTATTATGAAAAATGTTTTTCCAATATGGTTTTCAATAAAGATATTGTTTATTGAAATGGGGTTGGGCATGAACAATTGGTTGAAGAGTGTTTTCAAAAAATGGGTGATTTATTGAAGTGGATTGACATGTGATGGAAATGGGTAATGGAATATTGTTGTGGCCTTGGTGTGTTATGTTTGGTTATGGATTTTTGAAATGTTGTGTGTCAATGGGAAAGAATTACCACTATAAAAGTTGATGGATAGTGTTCAGAAGAACCATCATGTGGATAGTGGTCGGGAAGTACCACTAGTTTGGAAATGAGGTAAACGGGTTTGAACAAAAGTTACATCGTAGTTGTTTGTTTGTTTTTGTTGTGTCTATGAAAGATGGACTTCATTGGGATAATCTATGATGGTAATGTGTCTTATGTATTATTTTGGTTTTCCCTTGATTGATATGGCTTGGTAAGGTTTTTTTTGGATTATGGAAATGTTTTCACTTGTAAATGTTTTATATAAACTGCTTTATATAAATGTGATAAAGGTTTTATCCTAGTGGCATGTGTAAGGAAGTCATTTGGGGAAATCCTACTGAGTATTATTACTCACACCTGCTTTGTCACTTGGTTTCTTTTGCAGATCTCATATCCTGGGACACAGGTAAAGGTAAATCATCTTCTTTCACTAGTGGTTCATTGTGATGCTTGGTTTAGGTGTGGTTCTTAGATCATGGAGCTTGGAGAGGAGCTGTGGAGTGTGTCTTGTTTTTATTTGTGTCTCTTGTTTAGTCTTCTACATGGTATTCTGATATTGAGTTAGTATGGTTTGGTTGTTTTGGTTTTTGGAAATTATTGTGGAACAGCTTTGTTGCCTTTTGGTAATGTATGGGTTGGTGGTTTTTTTGACATGCACCATTTAGTTTGTTGATAGTGGATTGTTTTAGTTGGTTGGTTTTATCTTAATGGAAAATTGTTCCCCAAATTATTATCGAATCCCTCAAAAAAAAATTTCCATCCTTTGGAACCTTGGGAATGTCTCTTAAGGCCAGGTAGCATTCATCTGCCCTCTCAAGCCAGTGAGATGGGGCGGGATGTTACACTGGCAGTCTAGACTGCACACCAAACTGCAACTTCATGGTGAGGTCATTAGGGGTTGCAAGGGGAAACGCGCCCTAGATCTGGGGGATGAAGGCCCCCTACCCAATTTTTGGGGACTGTAGAAATGCTGAATCACTGTAGTAGGGATGACCGATGACACCGACAGGGAACTGTAGCAGTGCAGACTTTCAACTATCGATTACTGTAGAAACTTAGACTTTGAAGACAACGGTATTATAGCTCCGCAGACTTCCAGCCATCGTTCACTATGATAGCTAGGACTTGGGCAGACGTGCCACCATAACACATCGAACTTTCTGTGTGGTTGGTGGAATAGTGCCTCATCTTCTTGATTATCTCATTCAAATTAGGTTTTCTATGTGCTTGAAATTTTTAAAACTCATTGTAATTATGCTCCCGATTATAGCAATATTTCTAACTCTCTGTGGACATAAGGAACATTACCCAAACCATGTAAATCACTGTGTCCTATGATATTATTATCATTCTTTTGTTTTTTCCCTTTTACTCTTTTTTTTATCTGTAAACCTATATATCACTGTGATTCATGGTGTTTCTGCAACATCAAGTTACTAATAGAGATAGCTATATAATACCTCTAGAGGAAGAGCCCTGCCAATAGCATCAGGATGTACAGGAACAACATGAAATGGGACACTAATCGGATGTCCGATAGAAATTTCCATATTTCATCAATAGTGAGGCTAGAAAACAATAGGGACGAGGTAAAATGAACGAAGGGGGGTGGGAACAGCCAAATCTTGGAGGGGTTGCACCAGATTCGTCCAACTGGGGCGCATGGGAGTAGGTTCTGCGTCAGGAGTTGCATCATCAAGGGAAGGTGTGGCTCGAAGTGCTATTTGGGGGTGCTGGTTGTATAGGTGTACACAGTAGTAGTCATCGCATTAGGGTAGGGAGATGAGAGGGACTACGGCAGGAATAGCCATCGCGCGACTAGAATGCGTAAGAAGACAGCACGACAGGAGAGGGAGGCCATCAAGAGATGTGCATAAGGAAGGTCATTTTCATCAGGGGAGGCAGGGCGCACCTGGGAAGGATGAAGTCATTAGGGGTGGCGGGTCACATTTTGGGAGTCGCGACAAGGTCGAGGTTGGAGTGGGAGATGGCTAAGGCGGGATCATGGATGAGGGTGATGAGGCACGATGGATTGGATGAAGGGAGGTGGCGATGTATAAGGGAGGCCGAAGAGCAGGGAGGAGGGGTGGGGATGTTTCACCAAGATGGATGGGACTGTTGGGATCCAAGTTAGAAGAGTTTTCCTTTTAAGTGGTATTTTTCATATTTGTAAGGGTCTAGTTTTTTGAGGGAGTTAGAGTTTGTTATGGGGGGATAATGTTTCTAGAGAGGGCCACGTGGTGGTGGGGATACTTTATAAATAATAATTCTTGGAGGAAGAGATGTGGGGGGACATTGAGAGAACTGTATTAAAGCTTCACTTGCAGATCGGCACTGGGCTTGGGCGCCTGCCTTCGTGGCTAGGCTTGGGCGGAAGTCTCTCCCAATATTCTTCTTCCTCGTATTTTTGCTTTTATTTCTATTAGTTATTGTCTATATTACAAGTAGTCAGTCCCCTATCTCTATAAATTGATCCGACCTCCCCTTGCTCCCTGATGTCGGAGCACCCTACCATTTCTTCCTCTGCTGCGTCCAGTCTCGCAACACCACACCCACTGTCGAATATAGTAGGAGGAAGGAAGCGCACTACTGTAGTATTCCTCTACCGCCAGTTAACAGTTGATAAGGTGCAGATTTTGTGCCTTCGCTCGAATGATCTGTGAAAAATGATTTTTCTCCTCAAACTTCCTACTAGACGATTTTCATTTGGCGACAGCGCATGATCTCAGATCGTGACCCGACGAGACGCACCCAATAGGTTGCCTTCAGAGGAAAGGATGTGCCATATTCTCTTATCTATATCCTTTCTTAGAAATGTGAGTCACCATTTCTGGTTCCCCAAAGCCACGCCTCACTGGTGTTTTTCCTCTCACTCGATAGCGATGCCACTACTAGATCACTTCATCTCCCTCAACGACGCACCCTGCCAATGACTTCCACGGAAGTAGCCATGCACTCCACAATTGAAAATTGTGGAGATGTGCACAGTCAACCTTTCACCCACAGAGAGGCGCGTCCTTGAAAAATGAATACTGGGAAACTGCTGTAGAAATCAATAACACCCAACTTTCTGTATATAAAAAACCATAAACACATATAAAAAGTCGTGGTCCTTTTGGATAGTGTGGACAAGAAGATTGTTCCATAAAGCCAGGGCAGATCGTGATGGACATCCCACTCTCGCACTGCTTTCTCCCATCCGAAATCCCAAGAACTATTTGATATCCTCATGGAAACTCGTAAGAAAACTCAGAAAGATGAAGTCGAGCAATGACTTAGTCGACTCGAGGCTTTATTGGAAACCAAGGGACAAGAGTAGAGTGTATTCCCATAGTATACACAACACAACATTCATGAATTCACCAAGATAGTTTCTGGCTTGGTCTGCCGCCTCAATAAGACCCTGAAATCCACTATTTGAATCATGAATCTATGGAGGGAGGGAGGAGTCTAATTTTTTATCTTATCTATTTTCTCATATCCCCTTTTTAAATGGATGGATTATGGGAAAAAAATCACTTTTCAATCTGATTAAGAGATCCAGAATTCCGAGCTGAAGGGCCGACAATGTCTCTAGGCTACTGCCCCTGTCAAAAAACTGAGATTCATTAGAACTCTGATAGAAAGGGTAAAGTTTTTGATCAATTAGAAGAGAGAATAAGATAGGATCTCCTGAACTTGGTTCAATATGAAATGTTAACTCCTCTTTCGCATGGGTGGAAAACCTTATGGAAACCCCGAATGAAAGATCAGCTCATTTGTTTGCTTCGTTCCCCACCCAAAAAAAAATTCTTATATCAAGGGTCCGAAGGACAAAAATCACTACCTAGTTCTAAATCCCACAGAGCAGAGTCGGTCATTCTCTGGTCACCATCTTGAACCCCATCAACCCTATTCAGATCGTGGTGGTTCCAAGCCTAGCATTATTGATCTCGCGCCATCTCCTTTGTGGGTACAGGATTCGAACCTGTAGTCGTTCAGCCAAATGAGGTGTGTCCATCACTAATGACGGATGTTTCTTCCTCATGTGAACAACAATCAACTAGGCCCCCTGCACTCGACCATGAGGTTTGTGTAGCTGCCCTCCCTTTCCACACTGGCTTTGGGCAGTAGTCTCCTACTCGGCGGTTAGAGCTCTCAGTTTTTGCAAGCATGGATCCCTGAGGTTGGCTTCAGCATGATGAGATGTTTTTTCATCTTCACCAGACCACCGAAGGTGATAAAATTTCCTTGGATCAATTGATAATGGAGGTAATCTCAATTCACTGGTTTACTAGTTGAGGTGTATTTGAATTTAACATGGGTGATATTCAAGGAGGAGCTTCTCGAATGTTTTAGTGGCTTGGAAATTCAGAACCCCTATGAAGATCTTGAAACCCTCCAATATCAGGGATCATTCCAAGATTATATTGATAATTTTGAGTATCTAGCATCCTTGCTACCTCTCCAACTTGTGGCCCAGTATGTCGATTATTTTCTACATGGCCTGAGCGATGACATTCAAATTTGGGTTCGCATTCACGATCCAGTGACAAGGTTGCAAGCCATGCACTGAGCTCAAAATGTGGATCTTTCTCTAATGGGAGGTGATATTGCTCAAACCCACATCATAGGGTTTCATAAATTCACTAAGGTCTGTGAGTTTGAATTGTCAAATCCTCCAATCCACTCAGGACCACACTAATCAGACAGGGCTTTTCTTCCCCCTGCCAAACATGGTGCGACTGTCAGGAAGGATGTTCCTTGCAATCCTCCTACTCACACCACCCCTAACGGGTGAGGTGTTCACCACTTGATTACCTAGGAGTGAGAGGATCAACATTATAAGGGCCTTTGTTTTCAATGCGGTCAACTCTACAAACCCATGCACAGGTGTCCTGATCCTCACTTGAGGGTGCTATTGCTGGGTGAAGACAAACCTTGAAATGAAGACGGAGCAACAGATTGGGGCCCCAAGGCATCCCATGATAATGAGGAACTTTTTTCCCACATCCATCCTTGAGGACAGGGTTGTTTTTAAGGGGTGGTGAGTGTTAGGACCCAAGTTGGAAGGGTTTTTTCTATTGAGGGGTATTTTTATATTTGTAAGGGTCTAGTTTGTTGAGGGAGTTGAAGTTTGTTATGGGGGAATAATGTGGTCAGACAGGGCCACATGGTGGCGGTGGATCCCTTATAAATAAGAATTTTGGGGGGAAGGGAAGTGGGGGGCATCAAGAGAACTGTATTCAGGATGCACTTGCAGATCGACCTTGGGCTTGGGAGCCTGCCTTCGTGGCTAGGCTTGGGTGGGAGTCTCTCCCAGTCTTCTTTTCCATCCTATTTCTTCTTGTATTTATATTATTTATCTTCTATATTATAAGTAGTTAGTCCTATGTCCCTATCAGGGACCTCCGTACAGGGAGATTTTGGGTTAGACCTCCTATGATACCATGTAGACTGGTAGTCCTTACCTCAGTGAGAGGTAGAACCCTTTATTGGTAGATAGAGGGAAAGTAATAAAAGATAGAAAAAATCAATTTAGGACTCTAAAATTCACATAACCAAGTCAAAAAATATTTATTAATGATCATCTTAAAGTCTGATGGTTAGTACATACGTTTTCATATAGGAACATCCAATTACACATGGAAATATAGATTTCCTATTGATGAGTTTGTTCTCATAGACACATCTCTTGGATATTACTAAGGGAAAACACCGTGATAAGCTGTCTCAATGTCTTATGAGCCTCCTACCTCTGGTAGCCTATATTTTTTGTGTCCTGTCAGACAATATCATCCGACCATAATGGTACCTTTAGGTTCTTATCATAGTGGAGAACTGTTATGAACTTTCAGTGCGACACATATTCTTAGGATATTATCACATTAAAATTTCATGCATTTGAACAATTATTATGTGATAAATAAAACTTCATTAATAATAAAAACATGCAATGAATTATAAATAAATACTGTTCTAGGGCACCAACTCCAACATTCACTGGCTTGCCAAATCATTAGAAAAAATTGGTACATATGAAACAATAGAGATCTGAGTTATAAAATGTAAAACAATTATAGAAAGTTTCAATGATTTTCCAGTTCATACGGGATAGTTTCAGTGAGGATCAACAACAATATTTTTATCTGATACATCTTGAAGAGCTGTCTAAGGGAAAGCTTCTTTTAGCGAGTGGACGTGCAATGTTTCCAAAGCCACTGCTAGAGCCTCCACCATGAATATGTATTTTTGTGGGGTTGTCCTATCTCCATTCCCAAAATCACATCAATCTTTCTACCTTGAGGAAAATGTGATATTTCAAGGGGGTGTGTTATCAATTTTGGGCCTGGACCTGCTGGTTCACTTAAAAGGTCTCCCATCTTTCATACTTATCAAAGGAGGGATAAGAACCATTACGGTGCTAATGTGGTTGGGGAAGTCAGTCATTTCCCTGGACACTTCTCTCCCTTATAAGAAGACATTGGGTAGTCTGTCAAGGACATTTTGGAGAAATCAACCTGCTGGTGCGGGAGCGGAAGGAGTGGTGGACTCACTCCTGAAGAACACTAAATAACGGATCAACTAGAGGAGTGATTCTTATCTTTAAGAAGATACGTAAAAATTATAGAACCTTTTTATTTTCTTCTCTCATATAATTGTAATAGCAATAGAAATGGATGAATACAGTGGAAGATTGGTTTTATTTTTTCAACTGCATTTGTTTTGCTAGAATTAGGCTAGTACCTAGAAATTTGGTGATTTTATTGAGAGAAGTGTGTCTGACTTTGAGTTTATATTGATTTCAGATGGAAATAAAGATAGCTACACTAGAAATAGCGATGGAATCACAACATTTAAAAGGTCAGAACCTATTGTAGCAAGATACTGATCATTGACCAAAGCAATAAAGAAAATAGAATCTAAAATCAAATACGATCTTACATGATAATAAAAATAGCTATTAGAAATTGAAATTGACTTCTTGTAGAAGAGAGAAAAATATCTTAAACCACTAAGTTCAAGAACTCAAACATTACAAAAGAAAAATCTCCCTCTCCCCAATCACTCATATGTTTACCACTCCATGTGAAGGGAATACATGATGTAGTTGGAATAGTGGTCCATTACAAAACTAATAACAAGAAAATAGATAAAAAGAAAAGCAAAAAATTTCTTCTCCAGAATCTGCCTTCTAGAAGTTTGCTTCATTTCTTCCCATCTGACAACTAAAAATCTCCATGGTTCCTTCTTCAAAGTTATTTTTAATTGATTTTAATATCTACCCTTAAAAGTTCAATGCTTTTTTACACTTTTAAAATAATTTATGGTCACATTAATAAAGTTTAATTTTTCTGGCCGAAGAAAATCTTCAACTTCTTCCACTTTGGCGCATGAAAAGGCCAACTTAATGAGCAATTTTATCTATGAAATTTAATGTGAACATGTTACTTATAGTATTTTTTTCATTTAAAACTATAATAAACTCATTTTAAGGTCGGTATCCAGATATATTCTTCATTTAATGAGGTGGTATCCATTCTGTTGCCCAGAAAGATTAGTCAACTTGATTGATTTTTTGGGTCTGTTGAGGTTCAAATGAGCTTTAGGTCCAGAAGAAGTTGAATCCCATGAATAGATGAATCCTAAAAAAATGATTCAATCAATTTGAATCAATATTTAAAAAGTTATTCTCAAAATACTTATGTGATATAAGACTGTTAGAATTCTATATTTAAGTAGTTTTCACATTTTAACCCAAAATTCTCTAAAAATCCTAAAATGATGCAAATCAGCTCAAATTGTTAAATCGGTGGGATTAAGTCAATTATATACAAATAAAAAATAATATAAATATTATATCTATCATTTAATAATGTATAGGAGATTAAAATTACTGTGAGTAACATGAGCCAGTGAAGCTAGATAAATATAAGGAGTCATGGAACATGTGCCAAATCCCACAAGAGGGATTTTTCATCTGTTAGAAACAGTATTTGTTGTGGTGCCGATATAAAAATGATAGGTAGTAAATATAATTTCATCATAATTGAGATGATTGGAAGCACATAAATCAATCATCTAAGTAGTAAGTCAATAAGATACACAAGTAGTGGGGCCACCAGTCTGAGCAATAGAGTCTGAAGAGGAGGAAGGTAGCAAAGAGGCCCGGTGATAGTGTAAAAGTGTGATCTCATACATAGAGTTCCAGGCTGTGATGGATATTTTATGGTGGTGACGATGATTCCATGTTAGGAGTTATATGGGTAAGAGGCTACAAGAAACAACTATGTCAATAGGGAGGGCTAAGGATGAATAAAATAGGAATAACTAAAAATAGGACATCAGGCCTCAATAAGAAAGTAGGGCAGAAGGTGTTGGAATGGTGTTTCCAAATCCGTTTTGGATGAAGTTTGGATGAAAACTGGTTGTATCACCCCCAGTTTGAGGTATGTAGCCTTTTTTATGCCTTTTTATGTGTTTAAAGTGCTTGGGATGAGTTGGAATGAGGTTGGGAGCATTTGGAATGGTTTTGAATAAGTTTGGAGGCTTTTCTAAGGGCACACGGTTTGAGTACAGTTAGGGGAAACCATGCTAGTACTCCAGGAAACCATACATGGGGAGACAGTGGGATTTTCACAGTTTTCCAAACCATGTGAGGTGACCATACGGACCACTTCTCTCGAGACAGTGGCGCGTGCAAGGTTAGTGCATGGTTTTCCAAACCATGTGGACTAACAATGTGGCCACTTAAAAGGGGTTTTAAATCTGGGATCCCTCAATCTTGCTTGTTTTGACTCCAAATCTCCTCCCACTAGAGCCCCACTTAGGATTTTCGGTTCTCAGGGGTTTGAGGGACTCTCCCACTCTTTTTGTAAGTGATTCAAAGGGTTTTCAAGGTAGTTTGAAGGTGATTTCTATCGGGTAAGTCTATTCTCTTGGTTTCTCTTTGGTTTCCTCTAGATCTACTCTTCTCTCTTCCTTGTTTTTCTAGATATACATATTTTTCATGTATATATACTGTTTTGGTTTCCTTATGTGTTGATTTTAAGGCTTTTGGATGTTAGGTAAGGGTATCAAGAACAGTTTCAGTGGTGCGTTCTCCATATTTGGGGTGTGGTTGCATGTGGGTCAAATTCACCAAAACCCTAAAGGTGGGTGGCTTCTCTCTCGAATCCACTTGGTTATAATTAGTGTCCTTTGTTTAAATTAATTATTTTTCCTTGAAATTAATTGTGATAATTATGTGTGAATCTTTTTGGAAACCCATTTTGTGGTGATTAAGGGATTTTGGGGGAAAAGGGGTTATTATTGCAAAAATGGTCTTTTTTGTGTGATTTTTAAAATGTTGATTTTAAAATATTTAGTGATTGATTATGAAAAATGTTTTGTGAAATATAGTTTTCAATAAATATATTGTTTATTGAAATGTTGTTGGGCATGAAAAAATGGTTAAAGGGTGTTTTCAATAAATGGTTGATTTATTGAAGTGGATTGACATGTGATGGAAATGGGTAATGGAATATTATTGTGGCCTGGGTGTGTTATGTTTGGTTATGGCTTGTTGAAATGTTGTGTTGAAATGGGTGAGAAGTCCCACTATAAAAGGTTATGGATAGTGGTCGGAAGAACCATCATGTGGATAGTGGTCGGGAAGTACCACTAGTTTGGAAATGAGGTAAATGGGTTTGGACAGAAGTTCCACCATGGTTGTATGTTTTTCTGCATTGTGGCTATACAAGATTGACTTTATTGGGCTAATGTGTGATGGTAATTTGGATTATGAATTAGTGTGGTTTTCCCTTGTTTGATATTGCTTGGTAAGGGCATGTTTGGCTTATGTAAATGGTTTCACTTGTAAATGTTTTATATAAACTGCTTTATATAAATGTGCTAACGGTTTTATACTTGTGGCGTGTGTAGGGAAGTCATTTGGGGAAATCCTAATGAGTATTATTATGCACCCCTACTTTGTCACTTGTGTGCTTTTACAGATGTCGTATTCTAGGACACAGTTAAAGGTAAAGCATCTTCCTTCTCTAGTGGTTCATTGTGATGCTTGGTTGAGGTGTGGTGCTTGGAGCATGGAGCTTGGAGTGGAGCTTTGGAGTGTGTCTTGTTTTTCTTTGGGTATCTTTTTTAGTCTTCTTCATGGTACTCTGATATTGTGTTAGTATGGTTTGGTTGTTAGTTTTTGGGAATTATTGTGGAACAACTTGGTTGTCTTTTGGTAATGTATGGGTTGGTGGTTTTGTTGACATGCACCATGTAGTTTGTTGATAGTGGATTGTTTTGGTTGGTTGGTTTTATCTTAAGGTAAAATCATTCCCAAAATTATTCTTGAAGCCCTTGGAATTTATTTCCAGCCTTTGGATCCTTTGTAACATCGGTTAAGGGTAATTATCATTCATTCACCCTCTCAAGCCAATGAGATGGGGTAGGATGTTACAAGTGGTATCAGTTTGTTCAGTACTTGGCTTTCAAATGAGAACAGTTGTTAGGTCCTTTGGAATTGATTTTTGATCTTGTTGTTGACATTCGTTCTTGGTATATTCCTTAAGTCGGGATGGTAAAAAGGCATAGGATTGTCGGAACTTAGAATGTATATCATAAAAAGATATAGCTAACCCTTTTATGTTGAACTTCAAGTTACCAGGGAGTTGGGTACATAAGTGTTTGGAGACACTTATAAGTCTGGGATATCTCATAGCCATGTGTGTAACCAATGAGATGATCATGGCGTGCATGGTAGAGATGACTTCCCACTGGGATTCATATTTCATTGGGGTATAATGATCTATGGTGTGATATGAATGTGTAGATTTTGAAAATCTGTATTGGGTTTCAAAACGGAAGGGTTTGAAACATGGAAACTAGTGCTATTTTTTAAAATGGGTTGATTTTCAAAACCTGGTGTATTTTTCAAAATTGTGAAATATGGGAAATTTAAACTTGTGGAAAGCCTGGTTGTGATAGTTGTTATGTAATTTAATTGGAAAATTGTATACCCTTTCTTGTTAAGGGAGTGGGACTTATTATTGTTTTTGTATTGATAGAAATGGAAATGGGTAGGCATCCTAGAGACCAGCTAGAGGAAGCTACTGAAAATGTGGTTTCACCTGAGCCTTAGGTGAACCAGTAGCTAGTGCAGAGTATAGTGCATGTTTTCCAAGTAGTGTAAAGTGCGAATAAAGCGGATGAACTGAGGCATGTGGATCATGTGGTTCAGTTTCAAAGTCAGAATCCGCCCATCCTTAGGGGTGATTCAGAGCCATATAGGTTTGAAGCATGGCTGAACAGAATGAATCAGATATTTGACTTCTTGGGAACACCAGCAGAGATGAAAGTGAAACTATCCACATACATGTTGAAAGATCTTTCCCATCAATGGTGGGAGCTGGTGGTCCAATTCAGGATGGACCAAAGTGTGATATGGGATGGGTTTGAGGAATTTTTTAATAAAAAATTCTACCCTCACACATTCAGAATTCAATGTACAACAGATTTATTCATTTTGAAGCAAGGGAACATGGCGGTATTAATATATGCTTCTAAGTTTATGAACTTAGTGTGATTTTTACCTGAGGTGGTGGGTAGTACATAGTTGAAGGCACCAATTTTTGAATTTTGGTTGAACCAAGAAATTTTTTCCAAGATAGCAGTGTTGTGTATAGATGATTACATAGAAATGGTGAATAGAGGTACAGTGGATGAGTGGGATCTTGTGGGGGATACAGGTGGGGGAAGCATGTTGTTACCCATGGGAAATAGTGTGAACTCGAATTTTGGGTTAAATAGAAAGAGGGACGCTTATTTCTAGGGTGGGAGTACGACTCATAACCCAACGGAAGGATAGGTGAATCTTCCTCTGAAGCCTTAGAGTAAGCTGGGATGTTTTCAATGTGGTTTTACAAGCCACATCATGCAAGATTTTACGACACAGCCTCGATCATGTCATAATTGTAAGCATATGGGACACCTTCAGTGGTATTGTCATAATGCTTCGAGGTCAGGTGTCTATGATGCTCCTCAGGGGTTGTAGGGGTCTTATGCCTCGATGGGACAAGGGAAGAAACGTACCACTTAGCAGAAGAGTAAAGTTATTCATGGTGATTTGAGGAACACTTCGACTCCACAACAGGGTAATAAAGAGAATAGCATGGAAATTAAGAAGTCGTTTGGAGCTGAGCAGGCGGTGATGGATGATCATTCGAGACCATCTATAGTGCGAGGTACAGTTATTTTAAATTCCACTTTGATGAAATTTTTTTTTGATACGGGTGATTTACATTCTTTTGTTGCTTCTCGCATCGTTTATTTTTTGGGTCTAAATGTGGAAATGATTCCTTCTATTTTGAAACTACAAACTCCTCTGGGTCAAAGAGAGTGTTGAACCTTCTTATGTCGAGCATGTTGTTTAGTCATGGAAGGAATTGAATTGATGTGGGATTTATTAGTGCTTGAGATGGATGCTTATGATATAATCCCGGTAATGGATTGGTTGACGATGTTTAAGACCCAAATCGATTTTTATACATGAATGATTAGTTTTACGATAGAGGATGGGGTTGAACATCTCTTTAGAGGGTAGAAGAATGAAAAGCTAGGTAAAATATATTTATTGGATCCAGTTGTTGGCATGATCTCGTATCAGTTAGAGGCCTTGACATTAGTATCAGTGGAAGGTGTTGAGCGGAGTGTTCTTCTAGAAATTTTGGATCAGTTTATGGATATATTTCCTAAATAATTATCAGGGTTTCCACCCGTGAGAGAAGTGGAGTTTACGGTTGATCTCCTTCCAAGGACCATTCCTATATCATCTGTCTTACTGAATGTCACCCGCAAAATTGTAGGAATTAAAGGTGTAGTTGGAAGAGTTAGAGAACAAAGGGTTTATCTAGGATAGAATGTATATGTGGGAAGTGCCATTTTTTGTTAAAAATGAGGATGCAACCTTGTGGCTTTGTGTTGATTATCGTAGACATAATCAGGTTACAATAAAGAAGTGATATCCACTTCCATGTATTGATGATTTTTTTGACCAGATGAAGGGAGATCAGTGGTTCTCCAAGATTGACTTGAGTTTAGGATATCACCAATTGTGGATAAGGAAGGATGATATCCCAAATCAGCTTTTAGAAGTAGATATGGCCATTACGAGTATGTGGTTATGCCCTTTGGTATAACGAATGCACCAGTAGTGTTCATGGCATTGATGAATTGGATATTTCAGAGATATATGGATTCTTTTGTGGTGGTATTTGAGGATGATATACTGGAATATTCAAGGACAATGGTAGAGCATGAGCATCACTTGGTGATTGTGTTGGGGATCTTGAGGGGCCATCGGTTTTATGCCAAATTGTCAAAGTGGGACTTTTGGATACAAGAGGTTTGTTTCCTTATCCATGTTATTTATGAGAAGGGTGTTTTAGTTGACTCGAAAAAGATAGAGGCTGTTATCTCATGGAAACCACCAAAGAACATTTTCAAGATATGGAGCTTCCTTGGTCTAGATGGGTATTATCAACGTTTTGTTCATGATTTCTCATGATTGGATTTACTGGTGACAGCTTTGACAAGAAATAATATCCCATTTCAATGGGATGAGCACTTCCAGAAATGCTTTGAAGAGTTAAAGGGTTTCCTTACATCATCACCAATCATGGTTTTTTCAAAAGTAAGGAAAGGGTATGTGGTGTATTGTGATGCATCGAGATTAGGGTTGGGGTGAGTTCTCATGCAGGGGGGTCACATGGTGGCATATGTCTCACGATAGTTGAGGTTTCATGAGAAGAACTATCCAATACAAGATTTGTAGTTGGTAATAGTGTTTCATTCTTTAAAGATGTGGTATTATTATCTCTTAGATGAGAAATTTATAGTGTTTACTGACCACAAGAGCTTAAAGCATATTTTCTTTCAGAGAGATTTGAACTTGAGGCAAATGAGATGGATGGAATATCTCTAGATGTTTTATTTCAACTTAATGTACACACTGGGTAAGGGGAACCCAGTGGCGGATTAATTATGTAGGAAATCATATGCTTAGGTGGTGAAACAGGCATCAGATCACTGGCAGTTGATGTCAGTCATAATTGAAATGCGGTTGGAATGTGAGGACCAGAGTGACAGAATGGTCTTCTTTCCGGTTTTGTTGGTTCCTGACTTGGATGGTTTGGTTAAAGAGGCACAGACATCTGATTCTGAATGTATGGTGATGAGGTTGAAACTCAATGGTGGGGAGACCATTGAGAACTAGGAACTGAATGGGAATTCAGTCTTGTGTTTTCGGAATTGGATGGTGGTACCAATGCCTTTTCGGGAATAAATTCTTAGGTTTTATCATCATTCCAAGTGGGTTTTCCATACTGAAATTTAGAAAATGTATTATGTGTTGAAGGTGTAGTTTTTGTGGGCTGGTATGAAAAGGGATGTTGCCAGGTTTTTCTTGGGATGCTTTACTTGTCAGCAAGTCAAGAAAGAGAATCAACATCCAATAGGCATGTTTCAGTCTTTACCTATCCCATTGTGTAAATGAGAGCGAATATAAATGTATTTTGTGATGGGTCTCCCAAGAATGGTTAGGAAACATGATTTCATATGGGAGATTGTGGATCGGCTCACAATGTTGTCCCATCTCATCCTGATTCTTGAATCTCATATGGTGGATGATCTGTACAAAATATATATCTGGGAGGTGGTAAAGAGACATGGTGTCCATGTTTCGATTGTATTAGATAGAGATCCAGGGTTCACATATCGTTTTTGGAAATCCTTATAGCAAGCCCTTGGGACATAGTTGATGATGAGCATGACGTATCTCCCTCAAACGGACGACCAATCTTAGAGGATGATAAAAACCGTGGAGGATATTTTAAGGTCTTGTGTAATGGATTTTGGTGTTTCATGGGAGGATCACTTACCATTGGTGGAGTTCTACTATAATAACATTTATCAGGATTCAATACATATGGATTCATTTGAGACTTTATATGGCCATCCGTGTTATTCTCCAGTATGTTGGGTGGAAACAGGTGAGACTTTGATGATCGGACCGAGCCTTGTCCAAGAGACTTTAGAGAAGATCAATTTGATTAGGAATATTGTGGAGATGGCTCAAAGTCATTAGAAATTGTTTTTGGACCATCGTTGATGACTGTTGTCATTTGAGGTGGGTGATCATGTGTTTTGGAGAATCTCTCCTAGGTTGGGACATCGTTGGTTTGGGAAGTAGGGTAAGTAATCTTCGAGGTACATTGGAAGTTTTGAGATAATTGACCGGATTGGAGAGGTGAATAATCATTTGGCTTTTCCACCACAATTTAGTGCAATGAACAATGTGTTTCATGTTTCTCAGTTGAAAAGGTATCAATCCGATTATGACCATGTGATTTGTAGGGATCATGTTAAGATAGATCCAGATGTTTTGTTGTTGCATGTGCCAGTGTGGATTGTGGATAGGCAAGAGAAAGTATTATGGGGTAAAATCATCGGTTTAGTTCGGGTTTTGTGGTAGCATGGTCAGGTCTAAGAGGAGACTTTGGAGTGGGAGAATGATATGGTCAAGAAATGTCTTGAGCTCTTTCAGCAAAGAGATGGCTCTCTATTTTCTAAGGATAGAAAGTTCAATGGAAGGGAGAATTTAACACCCCCGTTTTGAGGTATGATGCCTTTGTTTATGCATTTTTATGTGTTTAAAGTGATCAGGATGATTTGGGATGATTTTGGGAGCATTTGCAATGGTTTTGAATAAGTTTGGAGGCTTTTCTAAGGGCGCACAGTTTGATCACGGTTAGTGGAAACTATGTTGGTACTCCAAGAAACTGTGCAGGGGGAGATAGTGCGATTCACCCAGATTATGCATGGTTTTCCAAACCATGAAAGGCAACCTTGTAGACCACTTCTCTCGAGACAGTGGCGTGTTCAAGTTTAGCGCACGATTTTCCAAACTGTGCGGAATAACTGTGCGACCACTTAAAAAGAGCGTTTTAAATTCAGGCTCCCTCAAGTTTGGTCCTTTTAACTCCAAATCTCCTTCCACTCGAGTTTCACTTAGTATTTTCAGTTCTCATGGGTTTGAGGGGAATTCCCACTCTTTTTAGAAGCGATTAAAAGGGGTTTCAAGGAGGTTTGAAGGTGGTTTCTCCCGGGTAAGTCTCTTCTCTTGGTTTCTCTTTGGTTTCCTCTAGATATACACTTCTCCCTTACTTGGTTTTCAAGATCTACATCTGTTTCATATAGATCTAGGGTTATGGTTTCCTTGGGTTTTGATTTTAAGGCTTGTGGATGTTAGGTAAGGGGATCTAGAATGGTTTCGGTGGTGCGTTTTCCGGATTTGGGGTGCAGTTGCATGTGAGTCGAATTCACCAGAACCCTAAAGGTTGGTGGATTCTCTCTCGAATCCACTTGGTTAGAATTAGTGTACTTGGTTGAAATTAATTTTTTCCCTTGGAATTAATTGTGATAATAATGTGTTAATCTTGTTGGATACCCATTTGGTGGTGATTTGGGGATATTGGGGAAAAAGGTGTTATTGTTGCAAAAGGGGATTTGTTGTGTGATTTTAAAATGTTGATTTTAAAATCGTTAGTGGTTTATTATGAAAAATGTTTTTCCAATATGGTTTTCAATAAAGATATTGTTTATTGAAATGGGGTTGGGCATGAACAATTGGTTGAAGAGTGTTTTCAAAAAATGGGTGATTTATTGAAGTGGATTGACATGTGATGGAAATGGGTAATGGAATATTGTTGTGGCCTTGGTGTGTTATGTTTGGTTATGGATTTTTGAAATGTTGTGTGTCAATGGGAAAGAATTACCACTATAAAAGTTGATGGATAGTGTTCAGAAGAACCATCATGTGGATAGTGGTCGGGAAGTACCACTAGTTTGGAAATGAGGTAAACGGGTTTGAACAAAAGTTACATCGTAGTTGTTTGTTTGTTTTTGTTGTGTCTATGAAAGATGGACTTCATTGGGATAATCTATGATGGTAATGTGTCTTATGTATTATTTTGGTTTTCCCTTGATTGATATGGCTTGGTAAGGTTTTTTTTGGATTATGGAAATGTTTTCACTTGTAAATGTTTTATATAAACTGCTTTATATAAATGTGATAAAGGTTTTATCCTAGTGGCATGTGTAAGGAAGTCATTTGGGGAAATCCTACTGAGTATTATTACTCACACCTGCTTTGTCACTTGGTTTCTTTTGCAGATCTCATATCCTGGGACACAGGTAAAGGTAAATCATCTTCTTTCACTAGTGGTTCATTGTGATGCTTGGTTTAGGTGTGGTTCTTAGATCATGGAGCTTGGAGAGGAGCTGTGGAGTGTGTCTTGTTTTTATTTGTGTCTCTTGTTTAGTCTTCTACATGGTATTCTGATATTGAGTTAGTATGGTTTGGTTGTTTTGGTTTTTGGAAATTATTGTGGAACAGCTTTGTTGCCTTTTGGTAATGTATGGGTTGGTGGTTTTTTTGACATGCACCATTTAGTTTGTTGATAGTGGATTGTTTTAGTTGGTTGGTTTTATCTTAATGGAAAATTGTTCCCCAAATTATTATCGAATCCCTCAAAAAAAAATTTCCATCCTTTGGAACCTTGGGAATGTCTCTTAAGGCCAGGTAGCATTCATCTGCCCTCTCAAGCCAGTGAGATGGGGCGGGATGTTACACTGGCAGTCTAGACTGCACACCAAACTGCAACTTCATGGTGAGGTCATTAGGGGTTGCAAGGGGAAACGCGCCCTAGATCTGGGGGATGAAGGCCCCCTACCCAATTTTTGGGGACTGTAGAAATGCTGAATCACTGTAGTAGGGATGACCGATGACACCGACAGGGAACTGTAGCAGTGCAGACTTTCAACTATCGATTACTGTAGAAACTTAGACTTTGAAGACAACGGTATTATAGCTCCGCAGACTTCCAGCCATCGTTCACTATGATAGCTAGGACTTGGGCAGACGTGCCACCATAACACATCGAACTTTCTGTGTGGTTGGTGGAATAGTGCCTCATCTTCTTGATTATCTCATTCAAATTAGGTTTTCTATGTGCTTGAAATTTTTAAAACTCATTGTAATTATGCTCCCGATTATAGCAATATTTCTAACTCTCTGTGGACATAAGGAACATTACCCAAACCATGTAAATCACTGTGTCCTATGATATTATTATCATTCTTTTGTTTTTTCCCTTTTACTCTTTTTTTTATCTGTAAACCTATATATCACTGTGATTCATGGTGTTTCTGCAACATCAAGTTACTAATAGAGATAGCTATATAATACCTCTAGAGGAAGAGCCCTGCCAATAGCATCAGGATGTACAGGAACAACATGAAATGGGACACTAATCGGATGTCCGATAGAAATTTCCATATTTCATCAATAGTGAGGCTAGAAAACAATAGGGACGAGGTAAAATGAACGAAGGGGGGTGGGAACAGCCAAATCTTGGAGGGGTTGCACCAGATTCGTCCAACTGGGGCGCATGGGAGTAGGTTCTGCGTCAGGAGTTGCATCATCAAGGGAAGGTGTGGCTCGAAGTGCTATTTGGGGGTGCTGGTTGTATAGGTGTACACAGTAGTAGTCATCGCATTAGGGTAGGGAGATGAGAGGGACTACGGCAGGAATAGCCATCGCGCGACTAGAATGCGTAAGAAGACAGCACGACAGGAGAGGGAGGCCATCAAGAGATGTGCATAAGGAAGGTCATTTTCATCAGGGGAGGCAGGGCGCACCTGGGAAGGATGAAGTCATTAGGGGTGGCGGGTCACATTTTGGGAGTCGCGACAAGGTCGAGGTTGGAGTGGGAGATGGCTAAGGCGGGATCATGGATGAGGGTGATGAGGCACGATGGATTGGATGAAGGGAGGTGGCGATGTATAAGGGAGGCCGAAGAGCAGGGAGGAGGGGTGGGGATGTTTCACCAAGATGGATGGGACTGTTGGGATCCAAGTTAGAAGAGTTTTCCTTTTAAGTGGTATTTTTCATATTTGTAAGGGTCTAGTTTTTTGAGGGAGTTAGAGTTTGTTATGGGGGGATAATGTTTCTAGAGAGGGCCACGTGGTGGTGGGGATACTTTATAAATAATAATTCTTGGAGGAAGAGATGTGGGGGGACATTGAGAGAACTGTATTAAAGCTTCACTTGCAGATCGGCACTGGGCTTGGGCGCCTGCCTTCGTGGCTAGGCTTGGGCGGAAGTCTCTCCCAATATTCTTCTTCCTCGTATTTTTGCTTTTATTTCTATTAGTTATTGTCTATATTACAAGTAGTCAGTCCCCTATCTCTATAAATTGATCCGACCTCCCCTTGCTCCCTGATGTCGGAGCACCCTACCATTTCTTCCTCTGCTGCGTCCAGTCTCGCAACACCACACCCACTGTCGAATATAGTAGGAGGAAGGAAGCGCACTACTGTAGTATTCCTCTACCGCCAGTTAACAGTTGATAAGGTGCAGATTTTGTGCCTTCGCTCGAATGATCTGTGAAAAATGATTTTTCTCCTCAAACTTCCTACTAGACGATTTTCATTTGGCGACAGCGCATGATCTCAGATCGTGACCCGACGAGACGCACCCAATAGGTTGCCTTCAGAGGAAAGGATGTGCCATATTCTCTTATCTATATCCTTTCTTAGAAATGTGAGTCACCATTTCTGGTTCCCCAAAGCCACGCCTCACTGGTGTTTTTCCTCTCACTCGATAGCGATGCCACTACTAGATCACTTCATCTCCCTCAACGACGCACCCTGCCAATGACTTCCACGGAAGTAGCCATGCACTCCACAATTGAAAATTGTGGAGATGTGCACAGTCAACCTTTCACCCACAGAGAGGCGCGTCCTTGAAAAATGAATACTGGGAAACTGCTGTAGAAATCAATAACACCCAACTTTCTGTATATAAAAAACCATAAACACATATAAAAAGTCGTGGTCCTTTTGGATAGTGTGGACAAGAAGATTGTTCCATAAAGCCAGGGCAGATCGTGATGGACATCCCACTCTCGCACTGCTTTCTCCCATCCGAAATCCCAAGAACTATTTGATATCCTCATGGAAACTCGTAAGAAAACTCAGAAAGATGAAGTCGAGCAATGACTTAGTCGACTCGAGGCTTTATTGGAAACCAAGGGACAAGAGTAGAGTGTATTCCCATAGTATACACAACACAACATTCATGAATTCACCAAGATAGTTTCTGGCTTGGTCTGCCGCCTCAATAAGACCCTGAAATCCACTATTTGAATCATGAATCTATGGAGGGAGGGAGGAGTCTAATTTTTTATCTTATCTATTTTCTCATATCCCCTTTTTAAATGGATGGATTATGGGAAAAAAATCACTTTTCAATCTGATTAAGAGATCCAGAATTCCGAGCTGAAGGGCCGACAATGTCTCTAGGCTACTGCCCCTGTCAAAAAACTGAGATTCATTAGAACTCTGATAGAAAGGGTAAAGTTTTTGATCAATTAGAAGAGAGAATAAGATAGGATCTCCTGAACTTGGTTCAATATGAAATGTTAACTCCTCTTTCGCATGGGTGGAAAACCTTATGGAAACCCCGAATGAAAGATCAGCTCATTTGTTTGCTTCGTTCCCCACCCAAAAAAAAATTCTTATATCAAGGGTCCGAAGGACAAAAATCACTACCTAGTTCTAAATCCCACAGAGCAGAGTCGGTCATTCTCTGGTCACCATCTTGAACCCCATCAACCCTATTCAGATCGTGGTGGTTCCAAGCCTAGCATTATTGATCTCGCGCCATCTCCTTTGTGGGTACAGGATTCGAACCTGTAGTCGTTCAGCCAAATGAGGTGTGTCCATCACTAATGACGGATGTTTCTTCCTCATGTGAACAACAATCAACTAGGCCCCCTGCACTCGACCATGAGGTTTGTGTAGCTGCCCTCCCTTTCCACACTGGCTTTGGGCAGTAGTCTCCTACTCGGCGGTTAGAGCTCTCAGTTTTTGCAAGCATGGATCCCTGAGGTTGGCTTCAGCATGATGAGATGTTTTTTCATCTTCACCAGACCACCGAAGGTGATAAAATTTCCTTGGATCAATTGATAATGGAGGTAATCTCAATTCACTGGTTTACTAGTTGAGGTGTATTTGAATTTAACATGGGTGATATTCAAGGAGGAGCTTCTCGAATGTTTTAGTGGCTTGGAAATTCAGAACCCCTATGAAGATCTTGAAACCCTCCAATATCAGGGATCATTCCAAGATTATATTGATAATTTTGAGTATCTAGCATCCTTGCTACCTCTCCAACTTGTGGCCCAGTATGTCGATTATTTTCTACATGGCCTGAGCGATGACATTCAAATTTGGGTTCGCATTCACGATCCAGTGACAAGGTTGCAAGCCATGCACTGAGCTCAAAATGTGGATCTTTCTCTAATGGGAGGTGATATTGCTCAAACCCACATCATAGGGTTTCATAAATTCACTAAGGTCTGTGAGTTTGAATTGTCAAATCCTCCAATCCACTCAGGACCACACTAATCAGACAGGGCTTTTCTTCCCCCTGCCAAACATGGTGCGACTGTCAGGAAGGATGTTCCTTGCAATCCTCCTACTCACACCACCCCTAACGGGTGAGGTGTTCACCACTTGATTACCTAGGAGTGAGAGGATCAACATTATAAGGGCCTTTGTTTTCAATGCGGTCAACTCTACAAACCCATGCACAGGTGTCCTGATCCTCACTTGAGGGTGCTATTGCTGGGTGAAGACAAACCTTGAAATGAAGACGGAGCAACAGATTGGGGCCCCAAGGCATCCCATGATAATGAGGAACTTTTTTCCCACATCCATCCTTGAGGACAGGGTTGTTTTTAAGGGGTGGTGAGTGTTAGGACCCAAGTTGGAAGGGTTTTTTCTATTGAGGGGTATTTTTATATTTGTAAGGGTCTAGTTTGTTGAGGGAGTTGAAGTTTGTTATGGGGGAATAATGTGGTCAGACAGGGCCACATGGTGGCGGTGGATCCCTTATAAATAAGAATTTTGGGGGGAAGGGAAATGGGGGGCATCAAGAGAACTGTATTCAGGATGCACTTGCAGATCGACCTTGGGCTTGGGAGCCTGCCTTCGTGGCTAGGCTTGGGTGGGAGTCTCTCCCAGTCTTCTTTTCCATCCTATTTCTTCTTGTATTTATATTATTTATCTTCTATATTATAAGTAGTTAGTCCTATGTCCCTATCAGGGACCTCCGTACAGGGAGATTTTGGGTTAGACCTCCTATGATACCATGTAGACTGGTAGTCCTTACCTCAGTGAGAGGTAGAACCCTTTATTGGTAGATAGAGGGAAAGTAATAAAAGATAGAAAAAATCAATTTAGGACTCTAAAATTCACATAACCAAGTCAAAAAATATTTATTAATGATCATCTTAAAGTCTGATGGTTAGTACATACGTTTTCATATAGGAACATCCAATTACACATGGAAATATAGATTTCCTATTGATGAGTTTGTTCTCATAGACACATCTCTTGGATATTACTAAGGGAAAACACCGTGATAAGCTGTCTCAATGTCTTATGAGCCTCCTACCTCTGGTAGCCTATATTTTTTGTGTCCTGTCAGACAATATCATCCGACCATAATGGTACCTTTAGGTTCTTATCATAGTGGAGAACTGTTATGAACTTTCAGTGCGACACATATTCTTAGGATATTATCACATTAAAATTTCATGCATTTGAACAATTATTATGTGATAAATAAAACTTCATTAATAATAAAAACATGCAATGAATTATAAATAAATACTGTTCTAGGGCACCAACTCCAACATTCACTGGCTTGCCAAATCATTAGAAAAAATTGGTACATATGAAACAATAGAGATCTGAGTTATAAAATGTAAAACAATTATAGAAAGTTTCAATGATTTTCCAGTTCATACGGGATAGTTTCAGTGAGGATCAACAACAATATTTTTATCTGATACATCTTGAAGAGCTGTCTAAGGGAAAGCTTCTTTTAGCGAGTGGACGTGCAATGTTTCCAAAGCCACTGCTAGAGCCTCCACCATGAATATGTATTTTTGTGGGGTTGTCCTATCTCCATTCCCAAAATCACATCAATCTTTCTACCTTGAGGAAAATGTGATATTTCAAGGGGGTGTGTTATCAATTTTGGGCCTGGACCTGCTGGTTCACTTAAAAGGTCTCCCATCTTTCATACTTATCAAAGGAGGGATAAGAACCATTACGGTGCTAATGTGGTTGGGGAAGTCAGTCATTTCCCTGGACACTTCTCTCCCTTATAAGAAGACATTGGGTAGTCTGTCAAGGACATTTTGGAGAAATCAACCTGCTGGTGCGGGAGCGGAAGGAGTGGTGGACTCACTCCTGAAGAACACTAAATAACGGATCAACTAGAGGAGTGATTCTTATCTTTAAGAAGATACGTAAAAATTATAGAACCTTTTTATTTTCTTCTCTCATATAATTGTAATAGCAATAGAAATGGATGAATACAGTGGAAGATTGGTTTTATTTTTTCAACTGCATTTGTTTTGCTAGAATTAGGCTAGTACCTAGAAATTTGGTGATTTTATTGAGAGAAGTGTGTCTGACTTTGAGTTTATATTGATTTCAGATGGAAATAAAGATAGCTACACTAGAAATAGCGATGGAATCACAACATTTAAAAGGTCAGAACCTAGATAAGATGATCAAAATAGTGAAAATAATCATTTAGAAGGTTTTGATCGAATAGATGGAAAATCAAAGAATGATGTTGGATCAGTTGAAGACGATTGAAGAAAAAATTTCATGATGGATTCATGACTTGGAATGACAAACAATGGAAAGGATTAAGGAAATACAGTCATGGGAAAATTGGAGGTTTGTGTCAGGAAACCTAGAAAATAGACTGACAACTTATTTTGAACATGGGGGCGGAGACAAGTGTGACCCAAAGCTGGGAGTAAGCTTGAAGGATGCATATGGATCGTTGTGAGAGGATTTAGGGAACATAATGAAATGAGTAGAGATTCCATCCTTTACTCGAAATAATATGTTCGAATGGATAACAATGGCAGAAACATACTTGAGGATAAATCACACCCCGGATGAATTGAATTTTCCTCTGACACAACTCTGCATGGAGGAAGCAGCACTATACTGGTATTTATCTAGGAAATTTTCTAGTCCAAGTCTTGGGAATAGTTGAAATCGACCTTGATGGAACATTATGGGAAGGCGACTAAATGAGATCCAGTTTTTTTTCTTAAATCACTGTGGCATACTGAAATAGTTGAAAAGTACGTTGAAGAGTTCGAACAAGTAGCATTAAGGATTCCAGATTTCCCAGAAATGTGGTATATGAGCCTATTTATGGGAGGTCTATGATCAAATTTTTAAAATAAAGTGTCCACACATGAGCTAGAAAATAAGAATAGGATGGTTTCCCTCACTAGAAAAATATAGTGGGAATTGATAGGTGAAGATTTGTTATTTGGAAAATTGTTGTCAGCTCCAATGAAACGGAGGGTGCTGCCACCAGTGCTTATAGTGCCTTCTCCCAGATTTGTTTCGGATAGGAGACGAAGTGAGGAAGAAATGAGGTGAGTTGGGTTAGAAGATAGGTTGAATGGTGTCAAACCAATTATCCAACATTAAAGGAAGGAACGAAAACTTAAGGGGTTATGTTTTAGATGTGGAAAACCATATACTCCTCTACATAGGTGTCTAGATAAGAGCATGTGACTTCAAGTTTGGGAGATGGAAGACCCGGAAGCAGGGCAAGAAATAAGTGAAAAAATAGAATTTGGATGAAGGAAATAGGGTTTTAGAGATTTTTGTGGAAGAAAAAGGCATGGAGTTCAGAAGTATGGGTGAGGGAAAAGTGGAATCCCTACTTTTTGCCGAAAGAGTTTTGGAGATACCTATAGAGGTCCTTTTTGATAGTGGGAAAATCAATAATTTTGTCTCAAGTTCTCTTATTAAGGTGGAAGATCTGCATGTCATTCCAACTCTGCCATATGGAATTAAACTTGGAGATGGCTAGCCAACAATGTCACAAGGAGTGTGTAGAGAAATCGATATTAGTTCAGGAGACTATTCCCTCAAAATTTAAGCTTGCATTTTTAACACTGGAGGACCAGACCTAGTTTTGGGAATGAAGGGATTTAAAACATTGGGTTATTTGTTAAAAAATTAGAGTCTCAATATGATAGAATTCATGTGAGGAGGAAACAAAATCACGTTACAAGGAATTACATAAAAAGAGGACATACCTGAAAGTTTGTGATTGGTACTACAAGAGAGAGAGGTTGCAGTAGAAGGTTGGATGTAATGAGTTGATTTATTGGAGTAATTTCAAACACTTTTTGATGAACCTAGTGTGATTCCATCTATTAGAACAACTGATCATGCAATTACTTTGATAGGAGAATCTCTGGTCAATATACGACTATAAAAATTAGATAATTATTTGAAATACGAGATGGAAAAACAAGTTGCTGACATGTTGGACTGGGGAATTTTCAGGTACAGTACTAGCCATTTTACATGCCCAATTATTTTAGTGAAAAATAAAATTTTATAGCATAGGTTATCTCTATATTATAGTCTTAAACAAACTAACCATTCTCGATAGATTCCAAATTCCTATTATAGAATAATTTCTAGATGATCTAAATGGAGTAAGATATTTTACCATGATGGATCTTACCTCCAGTTTCCATCAGGTTAGAGTCTAGGAATAACATATAAAAAAATACTTCAATACACATAAGGACACTATGATTACCTTGTCACACCTTTTAGATTGATGAATGCGCCAGATACTTTCCAATCAACCATGAACCAAGTCTTCGATCCTATTTTGAAGAAGTTTTTACTTGTTTTTTTTATGATATTTTTATCTACAACTATTCTTGGATAGAGCATCTCCAAAACTTAGAAATTATGTTTAACTTTATTTTCCTAACCATTTTTCAAAAAACAAGAAAAATTGTATAGAATCTCGTCTTTTTATAACATAAACTTTCATTACATTACATAAAACTGAGGATCTTTAAGGTTTAGTGTCTTGGAAACAAGGAACATAATACATGAAAACAACATAAAGCATTCTTATTAAACACTTGAAAGGCTTCTCCTTAAGTTCATCCTAGGTTCATTACTGCATCTCATAACCTGGGGACATACATCAAAAGAAAGGGTGAGCAGAAGGACCAGTAAGGGAAACAAGAGGAACATTTTACATGTGAACTTGATATACTTCAATAAGGACATGTAAAGAACTTTAAGGCATGAGAAAGAAATCATGAGGCATTTCATAATAAAAATAACATTTTTCATAACTTGAAGATGTGGCTACATAATTTAACATAGAAAATCATGAACATATCACCAAGGTCCATCCCCAAGGTGTCATTTGAAAATTACCAAGGTTATTCACCAAGGTATCATGAAAATTGTAATCTCTAGTGGTTACATCATTACCCAATGCATTGGAGCGCTATCAGGGCGCACCCTTAAATTTGCCTTTATTATCATGTGAGCCACATATATCATCATCAAACATCTCATAAATAACCCATATAGCATAAAATAAATGGGTTTCATTTCATAATCATAACATTTAAAAAAACTGCTTTAAAGACATGATCCTTACGTCACTTTAAACCCACAGAAAGGGAAAGAGGGTCTCATGTATGTAAATCCCAGAATTTAGAATAGAACATTTTGATATATATGTGAATACCCTTGTAGAAATAAGAGCTTTGAGTATTCACTTTATAACATAAAATAATTTTGAGAAAAAGAGAGAGTCATTTTGAGACGAAAATTCTGCAGCATAACGTCTATGTTTCGGGGTTTTAGAAAACATTGAAAAGACAGGGGACATGGGTCAACCACTCACAATTGATCCATAAAAAAGTAGGGGGACAGAATAAGAAGGATATATGGACATGGTAATGAAGTTTGAAGGACATACCATTTGAAATGAAAACATGGAAGGAAGACAAAAATTAGATTTCTCTTATGAAAATTCGGCAGCCTAACGGCGTCACTTAAACTTCAATAAAAATGAATTGACAAGATCAAATAGGGTCTCTAATCATATGATCATAAGAGATCAGTATGATAGATATAGAGATCATACCCCAACATAATAAAAAGTAACTTGAAATACTTGACATGAAAATCGAACATGAAAAATGAGAAGGGTGAAAGAATCCCTTAAAAATTTGGCAGCCTAACGGCGTCTCTTAAACTTTCATAAAATGAAATGATGAGAGTAATAGGGGATATATCATCATATAAAAATGAAAAGGGCAGTAAGAGGAATATAAAATAACATCCTCTCACATAAGAACATGGATCATAAAAGGAATGACATAAAAGAGATTACATGAAAAGAAAGAGAGGGGTCGGATCCCTTACCTTAAAACGTGACTCTTGAAACTCAAAGGTTTGGACCTTGAGGGCTTGGGGGAACCTTGGGAGGACTCCTTGGAAGGTAAGGAGACCAGAACTTAGTTGGGGGAGAGTTGGGAGTGAAAACTAAAGGAGGAAAGGGTGGGTATTTATAGGGAAAGTGAGGGGACAAGGCATTAATGGCCAAGGGACACCTCACTAGTGGTTTTGGAAAAACCATGGGCTTGCCCATGGTATTTGCCCACGGTATTGGCCACTTGGGATACCTCATACCTTATCTTACTATTCATAATTCGACCATATTGAATATATACTTAATACATCATTTAATGATGTCATTAAACATCCGTAACTTAAAAATTATATTTTCTCTATTCATTGAAAATTCAACTTTCTCAGAATAATCCCAAAATTTCACCTTAACCAAATATCAATGATTTGATTTCAAAAATGAATTCCATTTTATAAAAATAATTTTCTAAATATTTTTAATTTAATTTTTAAATAAAAACACTATTCATCGAGAATTCATTTTTTTCAGAAAAAATCCCAAAAAATTACCTTAACATAATATCGATGCTCTGAGTTCAAAAATAAAGTCCTTTTTATAAAAATAATTTTCTAATTATTTTTAATTAAATTTTTAATTAAAAAACATTATTCACCCAAAAAAACTAATACTTGACTAATAATTTATGAAACCGTTATTTACCCATTTTATTGAATCACATTACTTAATCTAGGTGTCTAAATTATATTAAAACTTTCTTGGAGTGAAATTACTAATCCATTTGGTCACATTACTAATCCTAAGCGTAAAATCACTATTCATAATTTACTATTCATCAAAAATTAAGTTGATCTTATTAGACTCCAAATTCCTTACTGAACACTTTTGTAGAAGACCATTTTTTGAAAATCATTACACATAATTAGTTATTTAGGGTTTTCATAAATATTTTAAAATATCCCTTTTTTTCAAAATTCATCAATAAAATACATCCTAAAATTATCCGGACATTTGAAGTTTCACAAACATCACTAAAGGAATAAATCTCAATTCATTCACCCAAAAGGATTACACAAGGAAGCTAGGGTCTCGTCACATAGCCCCTTATAACACCGGCATAAGACCTAAGTGTAAGGTGTGCTATGGTGAGAGAATTTGAGGGAGGCTCAGATAACATTGCCCTAGTAGTAATCTCTACTAACTTGAACTTCTCCCGCAGGCGTTTCCGTTCAATCTTGACACGCTGGAGTTCGGCTTGGGCTTGGTCCAAAGCGAAGCCCACAGATGCTACCTCTTTCCCAAGCTCTGATAAGTGGGCTTCATAAGGGTTGAGTCTACTGGATAAAGCCATCGACTCCTCTTTCTGCATTAACCATTAACATCTTATTAAATCATTAAGAGTAAGTTAATATACTACTCAAAAATATTGGGTCGTTACATTCTTCCCCCCTTAAGAAATTTCGTCCCTGAAATTTATTCTTGAGGCCTAGTCGAAAAGGTGAGGGTACTTTTGCTTCATTGTTTCCTCAGGCTCCCAAGTCGCTTCTTCATACTTATGATTCCTCCACAACACTTTCACAAGGTGGGTAGTCTTGTTTCGTAGAACCTTGTCTCTACGGTCCAAGATCTCCACTGGCTGCTCCTCATAAGAGAGGTCATGTTCCAGTTGTACCACCTCTGGGTTCAGTACATGTGAAGGGTCGGGTATGTTCTTCCTCAAGAGAGATACATGGAAGACATCATGAACTTGATCTAGGTTCGGTGGAAGTGCTAGACGATAGGACACTGCTCCTATGCGATCAAGGATTTCATAGGGGCCAATGTACCTAGGGCTAAGCTTCCCTTTCTTCCCAAACCGCATGACTCTCTTCCATGGAGAAATTCGAAGGAAGACTTTGTCACCAACACCAAACTCCAAGTCCCTTCGACGATTGTCAGCATAGCTCTTCTTCCGACTCTAAGCAGCCTTTATGTGTTGTTGGATGGCATGAACCTGTTCCGTCATCTCTTGCACGAGATCAAGCCCAAGAAGCTTCCTCTCACCAGTTTCATCCCAACAAGTAGGAGTTTTACACCGCTTTCCATACAGAGCTTTATAGGGTGCCATCTGAATACTCGCATGGAAGCTGTTGTTATAGGAGAACTCCACTAATGGGAGGTGTTGATCCCATCCACCTTTAAATTCCATTGAGCATAATCTCAACATTTCTTCGAGTGTCTGAATAGTCCTTTCAGATTGGCCATCAGTTTGAGGATGATAGGCCGTACTAAAATTCAATTCAGTATTCAGAGCACGTTGCAGACTTCTCCATAATTTTGATGTGAATCTTGGGTCACGATCAGATACGATGGATAGTGGTACCCCATGTAGCCTTACCACTTCCTTCACGTATATCTTGGCAAGATGATCCAGAGAGAAAACTTCCCGAATAGAGATAAAATGGGCTGTCTTGGTGAGATGGTCCACAATAACCCATATCGCATTGTTTCCTTTGGATGTTTTTGGGAGACCAGTTACAAAGTACATGGTGATATTATCCCACTTCCATACTGGTATGGGTAGCATTTGTAATACCCCCTTAGGAAGTTGTCTTTCTTCCTTTACTTGCTGACACACCAGGCACCTTGTAGTGTAATCGGCAATCTCCCTCTTCATGTTATCCCACCAATAATGATCACGAAGGTCTCTATACATCTTAGTGATTCCCAGATGTATAGAGAAAGTAGAGCTATCAGCTTCATCCATCAGTTCTTTCTTTATCTCCGGAATAGATGGGACACATAGTCTTGTACGAAATTTCAATACACCTTCTTGATCAATATTGAAATCAGGGAACCTCCCATCTTTTACAGCCTCCAACTTCTCCTATAGCAAAGGATCTTCTTTTTGGGCCTTCTTGATCTTCTCTAGTAATGAAGGTTGAGAAATCATTTGGGATAGGGTTGATGATGTCCCTTTCCTTATAATTCACATGTCCAGTTTTACTAGATCTTTAATCAAGGGATCTCCTAGGATCCTCATTGTTGCCAGAACAACAGGATCTTTACTGCTTAACGCATCCGCGACTTTGTTTGCTCTTCCAGGGTGATAATGAATTGAACAATCACAGTCTTTAATAAGCTCCAACCATCTCCTTTGTCTCATGTTCAATTCTTTCTGTGTGAAAATATACTTTAGACTTTGGTGGTCAGTGTATATATCACATTTCTCCCCATAAAGATAGTGCCTCCATATCTTTAGAGCAAAAACAACTGCCGCCAGCTCTAGATCTTGCGTAGGATAATTCTGCTCATGAATCTTCAACTGTCGAGATGCATAAGCAATTACCTTGTCATTTTGCATGAGGACGCACCCAAGACCTTTCAGAGATGCATCGCTAAAAATAACGAATCCCTCTCTGATAGAGGGTAGTGTTAACACAGGTGCAGTAACCAATCTCTTCTTCAGCTCTTGGAAACTTTCCTCACATTCATTTGTCCAGATGAACTTAACCCCTTTTCGAGTCAACTTGGTTATTGGATTAGAAAGCCGTGAAAAGTTTTTCACAAACCTCCTATAATATCCCGCTAAACCAAGGAAACTACGAATCTCAGTTACTGTTGTGGGTTGAGGCCACTCCTCCACAACCATTGTCTTTGCAGGGTCAACTGAGATTCCTTCATTGGTTACAATGTGCCCCAAGAAAGCCACCTGTTGTAACCAAAACTCACACTTGCTGAACTTCCCAAAGAGCCTCTCCTTCCACAGAGTTTTCAATATAACCCTTATATGACCTTCATGCTCCTCACGACTTTTTGAATATATCAAAATATCATCAATAAAAACTACCAAAAAGTTATCAAGGTAGTCCTTAAAGACTCTATTCATCAAATCCATGAAAATAGCAGGAGCATTAGTCAATCCGAAGGCCATAACAATAAACTCATAATGCCCATATCTTGATCAGAAGGCAGTCTTTGGAATATCTTCCTTCTTCACCCTCAGTTGATGATAACCAGATAGAAGGTCAATCTTAGAGAAGAATTGAGCCCCGCAAAGTTGGTCAAATAAATCATCAATTCTTGGAAGAGGATATCTGTTCTTCACTGTGATCCCATTCAGTTCTCTATAATCAATGCATAGCCACATTGATCCATCCTTATTCTTCACAAAGAGAACTGGTGCTCCGCAAGGAGACACACTCGGTCGGATAAACCCCTTCTCCAACAAGTCTTGGAGTTGTTTCTTTAACTCTTCTAGCTCCACATTTTCCATTCTATACGGAGTCTTTGATATCGGTTGAGACCCAGGTACGAGTTCAATGGAGAACTCTACCTCTCTTTCTGGGGGAGGTCCAGGTAACTCCTCAGGAAATACATCCATGTATTCCTGAACAATCGGAACATCTTCTATTTGTATGCTCCCTTTTACTTCTTCATCATCACCAATTAACTCTATAAAGAAAGCTATAGGAGGTGCTTCTAGATAGGGATCAGTTCGGGATATCTCTCCTCGGAAGATAACTGTAGGTCGTTCATTCAAGACTACTGAGATTTCCTTACTTCTGCATTTGATCATAGCATTATACTTTGAGAGCCATTCCATCCCTAGTATAATGTCAAATTCCATCATTGGAATGACTAATAGATTTGTGATAAGATTGAGCTCACCAAAGTAAACACTAGAGTCTCTAAATACTGTTGATGCAAGGATAATCCCACTTGGAGTCTTGACTGACAACTCTACCTCTAGAAGTTCGGGGATTGATTCTACATTCCATGCAAACTTGGAGGAAATAAAGGAATGCGTAGAACCAGAATCAAATAAAGTACTTGCTAGTTTTGAGAGGACGACAAGAGTACCTGCTGCCACATCGTTTGGAGCTTCAACTTCAGTTGTTGTGATAGAGAAAACACGACCTTTCTCCCTTGGCCTCTGCTGAGGTTGATGGTGATTCCCCTCCACCCCCCTCAGATTTAGACATTGATTAGAAAAGTGCCCAAGCTGTCCACACTTGAATCATGTGACTTCAGGTAGGGCCAGAACCATCTTTCCTTTGTCGTTAGTGTTGGGAAGTTGAGGCTTCACATCACTACGACAATTCCGAGAAATATGTCCTTCTCTTCCACACCTGTAGCACTTACCACTTCCGATCAAGCAGTTCCCCGAATGCTTCTTCCCACACTTATTGCATGTGGCATGTTGCATATGCTTTCCACCTCTTTCCTGATCAAAACTTCTTCCCAGGCTTGGTTCTATAGTTCTCTTCTTTTCATTAGATTTGTGAGACCACTGTGTCTCCCCAAACTCTAGTTCAACTTTTATAGCACTTCGAACTATTTCTTCATAGCTATCGTAGTCCCTGTTGGCTAGATTCTTCTGCGGATGAGGTCGTAGTCCACCAAAGAATCTATCAACCTTCCCATTAGGGTCCATGACAAAGCTTGAGGTATAACGGGAAAGCCTTGTGAAGTTCATCTCATAGCTTCCGACAGATTCGCTCTCCTTCTGCTTCAGCTCGAGAAACTCTTTCTCTATTCTCGTTCTCATCGAACGAGGGAAATACTTATTAAATAATATTCCCCAGAACTCTTCCCACTCCATAGCTTCCATCTCTCCTCATGGATTCATGCTCTTGATCAGTGACCACCACTGATCAGCTTCTCCCTCTAGGCAGTAAACGGCAAGGGTGACATTTTCTTATTCCGAACAATGAAGTACAGAAAAGATCTTTTCAATGGAGCTTATCCATTGTTCCGCAACCAATGGGTCAGTAGATCCACTGAATGTTGGTGATCGTTGACGCATAAAGGACTCAACAGAAAGTTTCTCCCTTCGTGGTGAGATCGTCCTCTCAGCTTGATTCAAGTTATTACTCAAAACTTGAGTCAGTCGGTTCATCATTCGCATGAATGTTTCCATTCCGGCTTCCATCAGAGGGCCGTCAGCACATGGTGCATTGCGGTCACCATCTGCACGGTTCCTCCTATTGCCCGCCATTTTCTAAAATAATAAAACCTTAGTGAGAAACTTATTTCATTTATGAATCTTTTAACTAAGACTTCATGCTTAGACAATTATACTTCTCTATAATTCCTTCATAATGATTCATAAAAAGCTTGTGATTAACCAAACATATCCCCCGGGAGTGTCGTAACCAAGAGTGCAGCAAGGCCCGTTATCGTGCACCAGTTCCCGTTCGAGTCTATATCAAAGCGGTGTTTTCGGGTTTTACCCCTATGTACATCTGTGCCAGAGCCGCCTGTACCTGCTCGTATCCAGACAGGGATGTATTTGTTTGATAAACCACTTACTCAATACTTACCAAAATACCAGGAAGTTTTCCTATATTTAAACTTTTCTATAGGGTTCTTCCTAATGTTTTTATATCCTAATTTCCACAAATAACTAAACCATCCTTTGATACCAACTATAGCATCCCGTCTTTTTATAACATAAACTTTCATTACATTACACAAAACTGAGGATCTTTAAGGTTTAGTGTCTTGGAAACCAGGAACATAATACATGAAAACAACATAAAGAATTCTTCTTAAACACTTGAAAGGCTTCTCCTTAAGTTAATCCTAGGTTCATTACTGCATCTCATAACCTAGGGACATACATCAAAAGAAAGGGTGAGCAGAAGGCCCAGTAAGGGAAATGAGAGGAACATTTTACATGTGAACTTGATATACTTCAATAAGGACATGGAAAGAACTTTAAGGCATGAGAAAGAAATAATGAGGCATTTCATAATAAAAATAAAATTTTTCATAACTTGAAGATGTTTCTACATCATTTAACATATTCAATCACGAACATATCACCAAGGTCCATCCCCAAGGTGTCATTTGAAAATTACCAAGGTTATTCACCAAGGTATCGTGAAAATTGTAATCTCTAGTGGTTACATCATTACCCAATGCATTGGAGCGCTATCAGGGCGCACCCTTAAATTTGCCTTTATTATCATGTGAGCCACATATATCATCATCAAACATTTCATAAATAACCCATATAGCATAAAATAAATGGGTTTCATTTCATAATCATAACGTTTAAAAAAAACTGCTTTAAAGACATGATCCTTACATCACTTTAAACCCACGGAAATGGAAAGCGGGTCTCATGTATGTAAATCCCAGAATTTAAAATTGAACATTTTGATATATATGTGAATAACCTTGTAGAAATAAGAGCTTTGAGTATTCACTTTATAACATAAAATAATTTTGAGAAAAAGAGAGAGAAATTTTGAGACGAAAATTCTGCAGCATAACGGCTATGTTTTGGGGTTTTAGAAAACATTGAAAAGAGAGGGGACATGGGTCACCCACTCACAATTGATCCATAAAACAGTAGGGGGACAGAATAAGAAGGATATATGGACATGGTAATGAAGTTTTAAGGACATACCATTTGAAATGAAAACATGGAAGGAAGACAAAAATTAGATTTCTCTTATGAAAATTCGGCATCCTAACGGCGTCACTTAAACTTCAATAAAAATGAATTGACAAGATCAAATAGGGTCTCTAATCATATGATCATAAGAGATCAGTATGATAGATATAGAGATCGTACCCCAACATAATAAAAAGGAACTTGAAAGACTTGAAATGAAAATCGAACTTGAAAAATGAGAAGGGTGAAAGAATCCCTTAAAAATTCGGCAGCCTAACAGCGTCTCTTAAAATTTCATAAAATGAAATGATGAGAGTAATAGGGGATATCTCATCATATAAAAATGAAAAGGGAAGTAAGAGGAATATAAAAGAACATCCTCTCACATAAGAACATGGAGCATAAAAGGAATGACATAAAAGAGATTACATGAAAAGAAAGAGAGGGGTCGGATCCCTTACCTTAAAATGTGACTCTTGAAACTAAAAGTTTTGGACCTTGAAGGCTTGGGGGCACCTTGGGAGGACTCCTTGGAAGGTACGGAGACCAGAACATCGTTGGGGTAGAGTTGGGAGTGAAAACTAAAGGAGGAAAGGGTGGGTATTTATAGGTAAAGTGAGGGGACAAGGCATTAATGGCCAAGGGACACCTCACTAGTGGTTTTGGCAAAACCATGGGCTTGCCCATGGTATTTGCCCATGGTATTGGCCACTTGGGACACCTCATACCTTATCTTACTATTCATAATTCTACCATATTGAATATATACTTAATACATCATTTAATGATGTCATTAAACATCCGTAACTTAAAAACTATATTTTCACTATTCATCAAAAAATTCAACTCTCAGAATAATCCCAAAATTTCACCTTAACCAAATATCAATGCTCTGATTTCAAAAATGAAATCCATTTTATAAAAATAATTTTCTAAATATTTTTAATTTAATTTTTAAATAAAAACACTATTCATCGAGAATTCATTTTTTTCAGAAAAATCCCAAAAAATTACCGTAACATAATATCGATTCTCTGAGTTCAAAAATAAATTCCTTTTTATAAAAATAATTTTCTAATTATTTTTAATTAAATTTTTAATTAAAAAACACTATTCACCCAAAAAAACTAATACTTGACTAATAATTTATGAAACCGTTATTTACCCATTTTATTGAATCACATTACTTAATCTAGGTGTCTAAATTATATTAAAACTTTCTTTGAGTGAAATTACTAATCCATTTGGTCACATTACTAATCCTAAGCGTAAAATCAATATTCATAATTTACTATTCATCAAAAATTAATTTGATCTTATTAGACTCCAAATTCCTTACTGAATACTTTTGTAGAGGACCATTTTTTGAAAATCATTACACATCATTAGTTATTTAGGGTTTTCATAAATATTTTAAAATATCCTTTTTTTTCAAAATTCATCAATAAAATACATCCTAAAATTATCCGGACATTTGAAGTTTCACAAACATCACTAAAGGAAGAAATATCAATTCATTCACCCGAAAGGATACACAAGGAAGCTAGGGTCTCGTCACATAGCCTCGTATAACACTGGCATAAGACCTAAGTGTAAGGTGTGCTATGGTGAGAGAATCTGAGGGAGGCTCAGATAACATTTCCCTAGTAGTAATCTCTACTAACTTGAACTTCTCCCGCAGGCGTTTCCGTTCAAGCTTGACACACTGGAGTTCGGCTTGGGCTTGGTCCAAAACGAAGCCCACAGATGCTACCTCCTTCCCAAGCTCTGATAAGTGGGCTTCATAAGGGTTGAGTCTACTGGATGAAGCCATCGACTCCTCTTTCTGCATTAACCATTAACATCTTATTAAATCATTAAGAGTAAGTTAATATACTACTCAAAAAGATTGGGTCGTTACAAAGTGTTAATTTTTTCCATCCATAAATGGAATATCTCAGCCATATAATTTCCTTTGAAGGAGTTACAATGGGTCCCAAGAAAGTGGACTGCATAGTGGACTCATCCTGCCTAAAAAATGTGAAGGCAATGTGAAGTTTTTAGGGATTATTGGATATTATTGGAAGTTTATTGATGGATATGGAAAGATAGAAAATCCTTTGAAAGTGTTGACATGAAAATAAGGTTTTGTTTGGAATGATAGTATGAAACACGCCTTTGAAGAATTGAAACATTGCATGGTTTCAGCACTGTTGTTGGCTTAACCTGACTTTTCAAAAACCTTCGTTATAGAGTTTGATGGTTCCAGGTTAGGTTTGGGCACAGTTCTTATGCTAGAGGGATGACCTATATCTTTTTTTAGTAAGGCTCTTGGAGATTCAAATCTTTCTAAGTCAGTTTATGAAAAAAATAATGGCACTGGTATTGGAAATCACCCATTAGAAGTGATACTTATTGGGACAACTTTTTGTTGTATATTCTAATCATAAGGTGCTCAAACATTTACTCACACAACAGATTCATACCATTAATAATTAGTGTTGGTTATCTAAGTTTCTTGGGATGGACTTTGAGGTAATTTACAAACCTAGGAGGGTAAACTATGCTGCACATTCTTTATCTCGACAGACCGAAGAAAAGGATACCATGGAATCACCAGAATTCCATTTGTTCTCAGCTATTTATAAACTTCTATGGTTGGAACTGGATCAGATTAAATATGAAAAATAGCTGGATCTAGTGCTGAAGAAGATTATTTTGGCTATTGAGCTTCAACTAGAGGTCAAACATGGATACTATCTTCGTGCAGGAATATTGAATTACAATGGTTGTTTGGTTCTCTCCAAAAACAAACCTATTATTTAAATTTTTTTCACTTTTTCACTCTTCTGGTGTGGGAGGTCATGCATGCTATTACAAGACATACAAGAGGTTGTATAGGGGTTTATTTTGGAAAGTAATGACACAAAGTGTCTTAAAATATGTTCAATAATATGACACTTTTCAGCAATAAAAGTACTTTTCCCAACTTCCAATCAATTTACTCCATCCATTACCTATTCTCGAATAGGTTTGGGAGGACATATCTATGGATTTTGTTTCAGGTTTTCCTTGATCTCAAGGATTTTATGTGATTATGGTGGTTGTTTATAGACTCTCCAGTTATGAATAGTTTGTTTTACTCTATCACCCTTATACCGTTAAGGTAGTATCCACACAATTTATGAAGGAGATCATTTGATTACATGGATTTCAAAGATATACCATTAGGGACCACAACCCCTTGTTTGTTTGTAATTTTTGAATGGAACTTTTTTGTTTATAGGACACAACTTTGAAAATGAGTTCCTCCTACCATTCATAATCGAATGTATAAACTGAGGTTGTCAATAGATGTCTTGAAAATTATTTGAGGTGTTTTTCTTATGAGCATCATCTATCTTGGGCCCAATGGTTATAGTGGGTTAAGTATTTATATAATATCGCTTCTCACTTAGCTACTCATATGACGCCTTTTGAGGCTATTTATGACTGAAAACCACCGATGATAACTCATGTTATTCCAGGAGAAGCTCTTGTTGAACCAATGGCATAAATTTTTATTGATCGAGATGAAATTTTGATACACGTTCACCAAAATCTTTATCGAGCTCAATAGTTGATGGTTCATTAGTCAAATAAGCACCGACGAGGAGAAAATTTTGAATAAGGCAACCTTGTTTATGTTAAATTACACCCTAATGTATAGACTCTGACATCTCAAAAACTTTGTCCAAATCTTTCTGCTTGGTATTATGGTCCCTACCTGGTTATGTCCCATCTGGGTGCCACTGCTTACTGACTTACTTTACCGAAAGGTACTCTTATACACCCTATTTTTCATGTCTCGCATTTAAAATAGGCCATTGGGAGCCATCCAGTTCAAGAATCATTGCTAGAAGTTGTTGAAGATGGTATGGTCTACCAGGTTGTTTCTACTAAAGTTCTAGAATATACAGCCCAGCTGGGTACGTCAAAGGGCCTTTGTTTAATCAGATGGTAGGGTCTTCCTTCTGAGGAGTCCATCTGGGTGGATGTTGCTTTTTTTCCTTGAACAATTCCTAGATTTTCACTTTGAGGACAAGGTGAACATTGAGGAGGGGTGAATGTTAGAAATGTTGGGTATGGGCTTGTTGGACCACTTAAAAGTCCTCCCATCCTCCATACTTATAAAAGGTGGGGTAAGGTCCACTAAGGTACTGATGTGGATGGGGAATTCACCTATTTCCTTGGCCACTTCTCTCCGGGAGAAATCAACCTGTTGGTGTTGGGGCTGAAGGAGTGGTGGACTCACTCCTGAAGAGCACTAAGGAACAGAACCTTGTTATTTTCTTCTCTCATATAATTGTAATAGAAATAGAAATGGATAAATATAATGGAAGATTGGTTTCATTTTCTTAGTTTCATTTGTTTTTCTAGAGTTAGGCTATATTTACCTAACAGGGTGGCAGTGATAGGAATTTGGAGGTAGGGGAGTCCATTGGCGTGTTGTCATGAAGTCACCCCTGAACCGCTTTTCTCTACCACTTCTAAGATGAGGGGTAGTCATTAGTATCTGTTGGGGTAGAGGGGTGTAAATCCCAGGTGCAGTGTTGTAATATGCTTGGGTTAGTATAGTTTTGAAGGGGTAGTATTAATATGGGTCCATGTAGTGGGCATTCTATTGGTTGTTGAAATGGGGAGGTCTCCCTGGAGTCACCTATATTTCCTAGTGATTCATATAGTATTCTTTCCTCTCAAATTCTCTCATATTGATCATAGAACCCATCACAATTGATGCACTGTTTTTATCACCTAAATATCGATTTATGCCTAAATTTGTCATATATTTGTTTTTTTTTTGAAAAAAACAAAAAAAAACACTACATTGAATTGGGAAAAAAATTATTGGCCTGTGAAATGACCCATATTAGTTTGGGATGGCCCGCTTAATCATGTGCTTTTTTTATCCTGTTTAATCCCATTTAAAAATTGGGCTATTTTTTGCTGGTCCAGGTTGCCTTGTCATTGTTACAGGTTGGCCCATGGACCTGAGGCGCATTAAGTATCCTAGGTGCACATTATTTTCAGTTCGATGCTGTTTTTTCCAAGCCCTATATGTTTCTATGTTGACTTTTGTTGTTGTTTTTTCTCAGTTTCTAGAAAATGATGTGTTCTGGAAGGAATCTAAAAACAATTCATTCCAATCATAGATCATTGATTCTCCCAAATATCAATTTCAATATTACCCATGGAAACATAAATGTAAATGTATTTTCACTATTCTCTATTCAAAAACATCATTTAACAAAACAAACCTCCTTAGGCTCAATCCAGTAACCATGAGCTCAAAAATAGAACATCGAGACAGTAGTGTCACTATCAGAAAAAATGGCTTCTGCGCTTGCCGAAACGGGCGACCGCCATTGGCGGTCGCTATAGAGAGTATTAGCGACCGCCATTGGCGGCCGCTAATGTCGAAATAAACTGGGCGGGAATTTTCCCACCCCCCACCTTCATCTGCCACTGCATTTTCCCGCCCCCCGCCTTCCCCTGCCGCTGCAACGTCCCGAACGCCGTGAGACCTCCCCCGCCGCCGCTCTTCCGCCCTTGGTCACGCCCATAACAACCGCACATCACCTCCCATAGCCTTCCCTTACCCGCCATGAGAACTCCCCCCGCCGCCTCCCTACCACCCAATCCCTCACCGACACACCTACCTCTCACTCCGGCCACCGTAGATCCGCCATGGCCGGTGACCCAAGCTCGCATCCACCGGTTATCCCTGCGGGTTCATCGCGTCTCACCCACCTACTGTCCCGCAGGTATGAAATCTGGATTTTTTGAAAGGACCAAGAGCGACCTCCAAAAGCGGTCGCAAGGCGTCCGCTACAGCCCTTTAGCGACCGCTTTTGGTGGTCTCTAAAGGTCTTTATTATAGTAGTATATTTTTTCTATTTGTGAAAAAACACCTGCACTTAAATTCATAAAGAAAATCACTCAAGGGACAAAAACACACTTATTCAATATAAAATATGGAGACACTTAAACCTAATATTGTTCTTAATATCATTTTTAGGATAATAAGTTATGTGGTTTGTATATGCCTATGAAACTAAATCAACCAAGTAAAGTATGTTGATTTTCAGTTGTAAGCATTTTCAAGTTTCTTAGATTGTGTTTGATATAATATTGCAAGTATTAAAATGCATCATTATAGGTTTGGACAGTGGGAAGTGTGTGGGGTATTGATGATGGGTGGCTACACTACATTGGAGCTTCGCCTCTTCGCCCCTGATTGTGAACCATGAAACATCGCTGCTTATGAAGTATTATTTAAAAATGGGTTTTTGAGAAAAAAAAATTGCAAAACATGATAGGTTAAACATTATTTTTAAAAATGGTTTCCGAGATGCGTGAACCTCATTCACGCATCCCCAATTCTAGGAAGATGCGTGAACAGGGTTCACGCATCTTAGGCGCACTGAAAGATGCATAAACCCCGTTCATGTATCCTTCATGAAGTTGATGAAGGATGCGTGAACGGGGTTCATGCATTCTGCAGAAGCTTTTAATTTTTAAATTTTTTTGTACTATTTTTTTTAAATTTTAAATTTTAAATTTTTTTTGTTTTTTTATATATAATATATATATATATATAAAGAAGGCAAAATTTTTCAGAAGAATTTATCTGCTATTTAATATCCAGAAATACTTCCATTACAATAGTCTGGATTTTGACAGAAACCCTCACCCAGGGCTCTCTTTTATAAGAGGGATTTACCTAGAAATCATTCTATATTTCTGATGTGGGATTTAGGTTCTCCCTTTCCTTCACAGAACATTCTGCATTTCCGATGTGGGATTCTATTTCAAGTATGTGTCTTTGAAATACTGTAAAATTAAAACTGTAAGACCAATATAAATGAAACTTAAAACATGGATTAAACATATAAAAAATAGTTGAAAATAAAAATAATTTCATAAAAATGTTGATGAATAATAATTTATAAGATTTTAAAACCACCAACTTGAAACTTAAAAATGTTTCAAGTACGTGTTTTTGAAAGACTATAAAATAAAAACTATAAGACCAATATGAATGAAACATAAAATATGGATTAAACATATAATAAATAATTTAAAATAAAAATAATTTAATAAAAAATATTGATGATTAACAATTTATAAGCTTTCAAAACCACCAACTTGAAACAGAAAAATGTTTCAAGTACGTGGCTTTGAAATCCTATAAAATACAAACTATAAAACCAATATAAATGAAAATTAAAACATGGATTAAACACATAATAAATAGTTAATAATTAAATAGTTAATTAGTAATATAATTATTAATTATTTAATAATTAATATAGTTATTTTATTTTGAAAGTTGAGGGTAAAAACCCTTTTATTAAACAAAGAAAGGTCTCCTTTTGAAGACTGGGAAAAGGAGAAACCCAATACAACAACTCATTAAAAATAATGAAAACCAACAGGGCAGAAAGGCCAAACATGGACCGAAATGCCAAACAAGAAACAAACATTCCAGAAAGAAGTATCCAAGAGTCCATTTTCCCCCCTTGTCAACACCTGCAACAGCGAAATCAGTCGATGATGATGCGCCGCCCCCTTGCCAAGAAATGAATCATGCTGGAAACACAAACCTGGAAAGGCACTCCTCCATCCGACATCAAAATTTAAGAAGAGGACTGGATTATATGTGCCAGCACACCTATCACTCAAATGAGCCACCCACCCGACAATGCAAGAAAAACTGCACTATCAACCTGGTACAGTGCAAAACCAGACAAATGACACTATGCAATAACCATCAGAGAACCCATCCGTCTGAGAAGGACCGAAAATTGAATGATGGGTGTCACCACACCCATCCCTCTTTTGAGGTTGCCCACCCGATTCCATCTGCAGCAAACAGACACACGTACCAAATGCAAAGAGACATTGGCCAAATCTCACAGAAACATCTGCATCTCCTCTAGCTTTCATCACAAAAAATGTGCAAAACAGATGAAAACAAACAGGGTGAAACAATTATTAATTATTAATTATTAATTACTAAAATTCAATAACTAATTAGATAATAAGTAATATAATTATATAATAATTAATTAGTTAATTAGTAATATAATTATTATTTATAATTATTCATTATAATTATTAATTATTAATTATTAATTATTAATTATATAATAATTAATTAGTTAATTATTAATATAATTATTTATTATTTATTATATAATAATTAATTAGTTAATTTGTAATAAAATTATTAATTATAAAAAAAAATAATAAATTAGTAATATAATTAATAGTTATAATTATTCATTATAATTATTCATTATAATTACTAGTTATTAATTATTAATTATTAATTATTAATTATATAATAATTAATTAGTTAATTAGTAGTATAATTATTAATTATATAATAATTAATTAGTTAGTTCATAATATAATTATTAATTATAATTATTAATTACTAATATACAATAATTAATTAGTTATTTAGTAATAAAATTATATAATAATTAATTAGTTAATTAGTAATATAAGTATTAATTATACAATAATTAATTATTAATATAATTATTAATTATAGTTATTAATTATTAATTATATACTAATTAATTAGTTAATTAGTAATATAATTAGTAATTATAATTAGTAATATAATTACCAATTATAATTAGTAATTATTAATTATATAATAATTAATTATTTAATTAGTAATATAATTATTACTATTGGTACAGGCTCCTGCTTGGCATCTAAAAGACCCAGGATCAAATCCGGGCAGGGACTAATTTTCGGGGGTACTGTAGCAGTACTGTAGCAGGGGAACTGTAACAGTACTATAGTAGCGGTGGACTGTAGCGATGGAGACACTGTAGCGGTGGAGGCACTGTAGCAGGGGGACTATAGCGGTGGCGGTACTGTAGTAGGTAAGGTAGCATCCAGGGTATTGTAGAAGTACTATTCACCGAGGGGCCCTTTGGGCCAAAAAAATGGGCTTTGAAGCCTAGTATTTAGGACACTTGGCCTTGGGCCTTCAGGCTATGTAATGGGTCTCCCTCTACCCAGTCTAAAGAGGTCTTTGCTTTAAATAATAAAATGAGGCTTCGGCCCCAACCTTTTAAAAAAAATAGTTAATTAGTAATATAATTATGAATTTTAATATGTAATATAATTATTAATTATTATTAGTAATATAATTATTAATTATAATTATATAATAATTAATTAGTTAATTACCAATATAATTATTAATTATTAAAAATTAATTATATAATAATTAATTAGTTAATTAGTAATTTAATTATTAATTAAAATTATTACTTATTAATTATATAATAATTAATTAGATAATTAGTAATATAATTATTAATTATATAATTAATAATTATAATAATAATTAAAAAATATATTTCTAATTAACTAATTAATTATTATATAATTAGTAATTATATTACTAATTAAATATTTAATTATTATATAATTAATAATTAATAATTAATAACTAATAATTGTAATGAATAATTATAATTATTTATTATATTACTAATTTACTAATTAACTAATGAATTATTATATAATTAATAATTATATTAATAACTAAATACTTAATTATTATATAATTAATAATTATATTACTAATTAACTAATTAATTATTATATAATTAATAATTATATTAAAATTAAATAATTAATTATTATATTACTAATTAATTATTATATAATTAATTATTATATTACTAATTAATTATTATATAATTAATAATGATATTACTAATTAACTAATAATTATATAATTAATAATTATATTAATAATTAACTAATTAATTATTAACTATTTCTTATATGTTTAATCCATGTTTTAATTTTCATTTATATTGGTCTTATATTTTTTATTTTATAGGCTTTCAAAGCCACGTTCTTGAAATGTTTTTAAGTTTCAAGTTGGGGGTTTTGAAAGCTTATAAATTAAATATTTTTTATGAAATTCTTTTTATTTTGAACTATTTCTTATATGTTTAAGTTATATTTTAATTTTCATTCATATTGGTCTTATAGTCTTTATTTTATAGTCTTTCAAAGCCACGTACTTGAAACATTTTTAACATTCATGTTTGTGGTTTTGAAAGCTTATAAATTATTATTCCTCAACATTTTTTACAAAAGTCTTTTATTTTCAACAATTTATTATATGTTTAAACCATGTTTTAAGTTTCATTTATACTCGTCTTATAGTTTGTATTTTATAGTCTTTCAAAGTCACGTACTAGAAATAGAATCTCACATCGGAAATCCAGAATGATTTTCAGGGCAAGCCCTCTTATAAAAGAGAGCCCTGGGTGAGGGTCTCTATCAGAATCTAGACTGTTGTAATGGAAGTACTACTGGATATTAAATAGTAGATAAATTCTGCTAAAATGTTTTGTTATATATATATATATAAACAAAACAAAACAAAAAACATAAATAAAAATAAAAATTTTAAAAAAAAAGTTAAAAAATTAAAACTTTTGGTAGGATGTGTGATAAGGGTTCACGCATCCTTCATAAAGTTTACAAAGGAAGTGTGAACCTCGTTCACACTTCCTGGTGAGGGGAGATGCGTGAACGGGGTTCACGCATATTTTATCACGACTGCCCAGGATGCGTAAACCCCGTTCACGCATCTCTCTGCACCAAAGATGCGTGAATGGGGTTCAGGCATCTTGAGACCCATTTTTAAAAGTATTGGTAACCCTACCCATTTTTTATAAAAAAAATCAAAAAACTATTTATAAAAAAAACCCTACATATGATTGTAAGAAATGATGACTCATTTTGTAAGTCATTATCTTATATTATCCAAAAATAAAAAATTCAAACTTATCATTCGTCAATCCTTATTATTAGATTTTAAGTAAATTGGATTATTTCAATTGATATTCTTAAAAATAATAATTCAGTTACATAAAAAATATATGCCTTTTAATAATTTTAATTTATTAATAATTATTAACACCATTAATAAAAATCAAGATCCACACCACAAGAATCCAACATGACTCTGTTATCATATCATTGCATGTGTTGATTAGAGTCTCTAAGGGTACTCCATGTCTTATTGAGTCAATTTTGTAACTTAGGATGTTCTATTAAAAAAACATGCAACCCTGCACTTAGGAATAACTACCATAGCGAGAAGTCCTAAAGAGAGATAAAAAATTATATATTTGCATCACGTCTTTGGAATCACAAAAATGTAATAAAACCATAAGTGTCCTAAGACATGGTGATCGCTTTTAGGGTCACAATTGGTTGGGTTGTGGATGAACATTTGCGACCACAATAAGTTATTTATAATGCTTATATATATATATATATCTTGCATTAATGATTTCCATTGGAAACCATGCCACAACATGTAGCACTATTTCGTGAGGGTTGTGTTTTAGAAGAGAGCTACAAATCTCTAGTTTGCTGAGGTTGAATAGTCATGAAGGTGTTAGTCACACCACATGTAGCGTCCCTGATCTGATTCACCTTCACCATGATCGAACCAAAGTACCCCAAATCTCAGGAACGTCTTCTCATAATCTAGAGGTTGTTGATCATTGATGATGATCTATAGGTGATCGGGGAAAGACTATACCTTATAGTACAAATAACTATAAATAAAAATGGAAACACTGATAATAACCATCATAATATAAAATTAGAATATGGAAATTACAACTATAATCCAATCATAAAAAAATAATATATCTCATGTTATAACAAAATGGATTGTTGTAATGCCACATGAGTCGCACTTGATGAACAAGATCACTTGTTGTTCGATTATATACCACATGGACCAAAAATAAATAAGACTGGAATCATTTACCAAACTCATCAAAGTCCCTATCCAGTCCCATCTCCTAGCTCTAACCATGCTCAATAGCTTAATCATCGACAATTGGTCCTTTACCCTTACCTGTGTCACGAACCATAAATTCTACTATGGTTTTTTCCAATATAGCAAGTCACACTGATGATTCAAAGTCAGGTACTGAAATCTATTCTGTAATCTAGATTTGTATGAGTAGGAGTTGAAGTCAGTCAATGATTCTCCCTTGGTTCTAGAGTGTATAAGATTCTAGAGTCATTCTGAGATAGAGTAAGTGAGTTAGGAAGAATGAAGAGCTATTTTCTATACCTAGTAAGCCTTGTGTGATTTTAAGGAGGTGAGTGGAGCATATAGTTCTATTTGACAGTTCCTCCCCAGGTTGTCCAGTGCAAGTACAACTTAGTAAGTTAACACCAACAGTGTTCTGAAACAAATATAGTAAATACAAGTGCATGTATAGTGTTATATGCTCGTACGTAAATAACATACAACAACATCAATAATAAATGCCACAACCAGAGGTGCTACACAAGCCACCTAGGAGTGACCATACCTGCTTTAGTTAGTGATGGGGGTGTTTGAACATATCCCAAGATACATCCCAGGGTTAGAAAAACATCTACCCAATCATAGTATAAAACATCCACTAGGTATCCTATCCCAAGTTACAACCAGTGGACATATCATCCTGTCATAACATAATATCTGGTACATGAGTAGTAAATCCTAATAGTAAAGTCATATCAATAGGTATCTAGTCCCAATGACAACAATCCTTAAACAGGCATAGTGTACCAAATAAAAAACACACCAATAGGTATAGAGCCTTGATAACCACATCATAAGTAGGCATAACGTCTCTAACTACGGGCATGATCACAAGAGGGAAAAACATCTCCAGCCTTGGGTATTAACAAAAGAGTGAGGATCTCTTCTCATGTCATAAGCAACCATGCAAAAATGGACATTTCATCCCCTTCCCTAGAAGTATCTAAAAATGGTAAATACATCCCACTTCCATGGGAAATAGTAAATAAATGGGTAGAGCTTCCCACCTCAATCGATATCAGGGCCCTGTGGGAATTTCATTCCATGACCTAGTGGACATTACTTTCTAATACAATGATCATAACATCCTAGGTCATGATCTCATCACATAATGGGCATAAATTCCCTCAACAACATAAAATAAGGTAAATCTAACACCCTGAGATTTTAAAAGAATGCTGTATTTGATAGCATATACAATACGCAACCTCGAACTTAAACGAACCACAATATATTAGTATTGAAATGTTATAGTTATAACCTAGTCATTAAATTGATGGGTGTGAATAAGATTAACCATAATATGAAATATATATATAGTTCATATTCAATATAAATTTATTGATTAATTCTTAAGAAATAATCATTCTATTTTTCAGTAAAGTGAGTTTATACTTAAAAAATGTGTTTTCTTCAAAAATAATTTTTTTTTTGCTTTTTGAGAGAAAATAATATAATTAATTTTTTGAACTTTTAGAAATTTTATTTGACAAAAATTATATAATTTTTTAAATCATAATATCAAAATTGTCTTAGGGTGAAATATTGGTATTTTTCTAAAAAGATTGATTTTCTAGTAAATAGTGAAAGATACTGATTTTTGTTGAAAATTGTATGATAAGGACTACAAAATGATTCTAACACTTGCATTTATCCTATTGGATGAAAATATTTTGGCCATTTCTATCCAAGTTTAGAAAATATGGAAACTTGGTGTCACATTTCTTTGATTTTAACCTTTATAATATTTAAGTAAAAGATAAAGTCAAAAATGTCACTTCCTTGCTTTTAATATCTTTAATATTTTGTGGCTGATATAAAAATAACTCATGTTCGGTTATAAATATTCATTTGAAAGATAAATAATATATTTTTATCATGGTTATTTATTTATAATTTTTAGTAATGAAATAATTATCTTAAATTCTTACGCAACATCAACACAATATTTATTCAATTAATAGAAAAATAAAATAAATGATTTTAAAAATGTTAAAAGTAATATAACATGAATTAATTATTGTATTCCATGAATTTTATATATAAATATAATATGTTATAAATTCATTAAATTAATAGATTTTAATTTTTTTACAGTCGTATTTTTTTCAAAGTCAAATTAAATGAATAGTTACAAAAATGACATTGATGATATTTTATGATAAATAATATTTTATTAAATGATAATTCATAAAAATACTATCTACAGCTAGGTGATTGAGATATGATTGGAAATATAAATCATGATCTATTTATGGGAAAATTTTCTTTTTATAGTAACTATATTGACCCCTAAAGAGTAAAAGCCTTTCTTATCATGGTAATCATAAAAAAGATTAACACAGGTTAAAAAAAGATAAGGGTGAAAATATCACATAAACTAGTCCCATTTTTATTGGATGAGAGGATTTTTACTCATCCTCACCATATCTTCAAATAATATCAATTTTGATCCATTATAACATGAAAGGTAATTTATATTAATTTAATACTTTATGAAATCCCAAGAATGTCCCTCCACTCTCTTATAAAAGGGCACTTCTTCTCCTTTTTTCTTCACGCTTAAAAAACCAATTGGTTTTACCAATACCTAACCAAATAACTTCTTTAAATCCATACCCATGTCCTATATGCCTTTGATAAAAAATCTAAACTAGGAAATATTTTGGTGTAAATCAAAAGATGTTGTACAAATAAGACGTATAGTTCTTAACCAAGTGTTTTTGTTTTATTTGTTATTCTACCTCCATCAAATATTATTCAACCATGATGAAATAATAACATAGGTATCTTTAATATACTTAAATTTTGTTTTCTTAAAAAACTACCCTATATACATCTCTTTTTCCATCAAATGGGAAATGAAACCATCATTAGTGTGTACGGCGGACTACCACCTCGTGAAACTGATGTAACTCGTTTTCCATCACTGTAACTCATGGATGGTTATAATGATGAATTTAATATGTGTGTGTGTGTATATATATATATTATATTCATGAAATAATTATCATTCTGAAAATTTAATATATCATCTATTTTCTTACATTTCCATTCATTGAAAAATGATAACGTTGTTCATGTGTATGTGTGGACTACCGCATCCACGAAGTGATGTGATTTTTTTTCATCACCACGTAACATGGATGATATATATATATAAGTATATTTAAGAGATAATATGGTATTTATTATATAATGATCATTCTGAAAAGATAAAATAATATTTATATTCTTTCCATCATGATCATTGAAAAATAGAAATGTTACTCATGTATATGTATGAACTACCATCTTTATGATTATAACATAGTTCATTTTTCGTAACCATATTTCATGATTTTTTTTAAAATTATAATTGATGTATAAAAATGATAATTATTTCATGATTATTATTCTTTAGTTGATAGAATAATTACCATGTTGACCATAGTTAACCTATTGAAGTCATTTTTGAGATATGATCTGAATAACATCAAAATGTATAACATAAACTTAAATGATTAAAAAATGAATATAACATAGAAATAAATAAAATAAAAGGAATAATAAACTTGGAAAATATTATTATGAAAGTAAATAACTAAACTAATTTTATTATTTAGGAATATAAAGAACGTACGTGATGAGTAAGACTCAAGATAACAGACACTTTAACTTAAAACCTCATTTTAAATGTTTAAAAGATTAATTTTCTAATTTTTTTCTTTCATATCCATATTCCTAAAATTATTTTATATATGTGTTCATATGGAAATAAAATAATTATAAAGGACATTTTATGTCACTTTCAAATATTTTCAAGCCATATTTGTTTTACAAAACATTTTGAATTTCTTTACAAAAGACAAAAGGAATGTTTTATTTTAACATATACACTGTCAATGGATTTTTCCACTATCGCAAACACTACTTGATATTTGAATTTCTTTATAATATTCTTTTTTTATTCAAATAAAAACTATCCTTCCCTTTTTCAGATCATTTAAGTTTGACAATATTGTCTTTAAAAGGAAAGGGTTTTTTGATATATAAAAGTTTGTTTCATACGAGTTTAAAAGAGTTTTCAATGGTTTTATGATGAAAATATGAAAAATTAAAATGTTTTATTCATAATATGTTCCTTGTAAATTATTTTATGATGAATGGTGGTTCCATTATAAATAAAATATGGGTGGTCCTGTTATAAATCAAGAATGGGTGGTTACATTATAAAATGAGGATAGGTGGGTCTGTTATAACCCTCCAATGTATTGGGTAATGATTATGTTATCTGGAGAATTATATTAGAAGTTGACTGTATGGTTATTCCAATTATAAGGGTTCTTGTAAAGTTTTTATGGATATGATTTCACAAGGAACCTATATGACTTTTCTATGCTTATGAGTATTCATGGAAATCATTGAATTCAAAAAGATAAGATAAAGATCTTTTTTTAAAGCAATGATTATACCCCTTTTGGGTAAAAAGGTATGTTTTTAAGAAAGTTTTTTCACGGGTTATAATGTTTTCTAAGAAAACTTCATGGTTATGATTTTTTCCTTTGTGATTTCTTATAAAGTGTTTTATGAAAAACTTTGGGCAGAAATGTTGATTTCATGTGTAAGTAAATGATTTTTTTCGGGTTCAAAGTTCATTATGATAAAGACAAACTCTTTTTAGGATTTCATGGTTTTAAAATGGATTAAAAAATTTATCTCTTTATTTTTATGTCCCTTTCTGAGTTTTTTTCTCATCCCACATTTTTAAATATTTTTCATAGGGTTTAAGGATGATTAGAAAAGTTAATAAAGCCAGAGTTCCATATATGGAAGTTACCTTGAGTGAAGCATGCATGTATTTATAAAGAACATATTTTTTGGAAAAAATGGATACTATGTAGAAATTTCCACTTTGAAATATTTTTTATTAATTATCTAATACTATAAACCTAAAAAAATCATTGGGTATTTAATTTATCCAATATTTCCTTATGATGTTGTATATTTGGATGGCTAAAATTGGGTCGCATTTATCTGTATCAAAGCTGAAAATGTAAAGATTGTGTTTTCAGCACCAGATCCAGAATTTTAGGTTCAGGTATATTATAGTAAATGAGATTTCCATCCCATACCATAACCAATAACACAATATTTATGTTATACCTCACCCTAGGCGTCATCAATATCAGTGTGTGTGTCATCCCACAAATGTAACCACAATCCCATTATGGTATAATAAACAACTTAACCAATAAGATATAATCAATTCACATTAAGGCTAACATAACATCCAACTTACTTTAAATATAAGTTAGGTAGGTCCTCTCACATCCAACCTATATACATATCCCAAAACCAAGGCATAACTTACCTAGATACAAAAAAGCTGGTGGGGGTGGAACACTCACCCCTTATTTAAGTAAAACAATCAACTAGGTCATTATGCAACTCAAAAGTTCCATATTGTTAAGAAGTTTATTCCTTTATATATTTTTTTTGTTTCAGAAATCAAAATATAATTTTTATTTAATTTGGATTATCTTGAAATTTTGTTTTGTAGTTTCTTTTATCATGTAGTATAAAAATATGGTGAGCTGAATTTCATACTAATATATAGTTTCACCAAATGTACAAGTTGTGTTTGAGTATTATAGTGAAGAAGGATTAACTTTATCGAAAGATTTAGAGTAATGCTAATTCCATAAAAATATGGGGGTTGATGCTTTTGATGCGGTTAAAAACTGACCTTGAAGAATAAAGATTCATGAAAAGTGGATTTTTTTTCTATAAAAAGATTATTGGTTTGAGGTTAAGAAGAGGAAGTATAAAAACTAGATTTTTAGATGAGTTTATAATTAGTTTTGAGGCTTGAAAGTTCTTATTTTTTGTGTGAATTTTCGATAGTTTTAGTTTTTTCATCTAATAGTTTCACTAAGAGCTTACTATTGTGTGATGTCTCTCATTATAAAATCTCTTAAGTCCATTGTAATTGTTTTTGTTTCTAATTGTTGTGATTGAGGGCTTCTAGGGTTAGGAAGATAAAGCACCTTCGATCGGTTTAAGTCAAGGAATTCAAGTGATAAGAAGATAGAGAACCTTCTTATGGGTTTAAGTTGATGTCTTCTAGGGTAAGGAAGATAGAGCACCTTTAGATGGATTTAGGTCGAGGGCTTTGGGGGCTAGGAAGACAAAGCACCTTCTGATAGGTTTAGGTAAAGGGTTTCCTGGGATATGAAGATAGACCTTTTGATAGATTAAAGTGAGGGATAACTTGGATCATGTTTAATACCCCCATACACTTTCGGTAAAAGTTTGGTTTATAATTCCTTTAAAGGAGTATTTGAATTCTGATTCAATACTCCTAATTTTGTTAAATTTCATTGTGTATGTTTGTTATTTTGTTTTTATCAAATTTAGTGTATTTCTGATAAACTAAATTTCCATCATGCTTACAGTATCTCATACTATTCATATTTCTATAAATTTTTTGTAACTCTGATTTTGTGGGTTTAAGGGAATTACATACTTCTAGTATTCTGAATACTTGAGTGGGTTCAAAAATTGAAATTCTAATTTGAGATTACAATTCACCTCCTCTTGTATCATTTTTTTCCATCTTTATAGGAGAACATTTGGTATCTGGGAAGTGTTGTAATAGTGGGTTCCCTTGACCTAACTTGAATAATACTTTTGATTACCATATCATGTATATAGTTAGATATACATGATGTATTCTTACCATTGTAGTGTAGATATTTTCACACACACCATTTTATTGTAATGAACATAGATTAATTGTCATATCAAAAGGTTATAGCATATCCTAATCTATAATGATAATCTTAAAATACTATGAAATTAATTTTAAACTTATTCCCTATGGTCTAGATACATCATACTGACTGGACATAGTAGATATTTGACTATCAGGTGTTGGGGGATCATAAGCATTGAAACTTATTCTCATGAAGTTCACAATTGGTTATCTTTAGTAGTGAGATCATGAGGACAGACTCGCCAATAACAACCCCACATTTTTTCGGTGTCATTGGTTGTTCCTATCTACAAACATGTGTATTGGTCTCCTGACTTAAGATCATTACTAGTGTGTGTCACTTGATCGTGTACTTTAATGCAAGGAAAATCCATGATAATTAAATAATGGCGATTTAGCTTGTGTTGGGTGTATCATTGGTGGCATGAAATAGGTTGAATGGTCAAGAAAGGATTTATCACTTCCAGGTTAAGGAATTTATATATCTCAGGTCACATTGATCAAGTTAGCAGTACCTTTATAAGACCATGGTCATGGCAGCCGAGGGTAAATCATTCCAATTAGATCAACAAATAATAAAACAAGAAAAAGATGATGACATGGGTGTGCGTCCTACTTTATGAGATATTTAAAGACAAAGATATTACATTACACAGTGTGTGTTCTTAGGTTGGTTTTTGTTGATATGATTTTCTTTATCTCTTTATAGACCATGATGGGTTGCTAGATCCTGCTCTTGGTCTATAAATAATATTCATTTCTATTGAGATAAAGACCTAGAGGGTCACACAGAATAGCGTATTTAAGAATTTTCCCTATTCAATTGAATAGGTAAATAAGAAATGGTGGGCCCCACCACTGGGTTTCGGGTTTTTTCCAAAGAAATAAGATCATCAAAGTAATAAATAAATTCATATTATTCAAGTTAAGAATAATTGGTATTAAATTTATTTATTAAATGTATTTAAAAGAATTAAATTAAATACATGAAAATATTATTTGAGCGAATATTAGTTTAAAATATTCAAGTTTCATTTAATATTTGTGGGAACGATGATCTGAGTTAATGGTTCAGTTATTATCACATAATATATTTATTATATCATAATAAAATGATAATAATATTTATGACACGGTATAGTAGTCATAATATGTCATTTATTGTGTGTTAATTATTCAGGGGCTAGGGAGGAAATTCTGAGTAAGTGTATTACATACTATATATATAGAAGAGACATGAAGGACCCCAGAACACCCAGAGAGGGGAGGGGTGAATCAGGGTGTCAAATTTTTCTTTTTAAAGTTTTTAAACTTGTTCCCACATTGGTAGGAAATTTTTAAATTTATCAAACAAATGAAATAAGGGAGATGACACAATACTTTCATTTAGTTCACCGCAAAGGGCTACGTCCAAGGAGCATACGCCGACAGACTGTTGGTCGTACCTAAATACACTAATCTTTACTAGTTTGAGGATTACAAGATTTGGTCACAGTCACTCTGTTTCAGGCACACTACCTTTACAAAGGATCAATGATATCTCACTTCATCCCTTGGATCACTTCCCTCGACTCCCCCAAGATCACTGCCTTGAGATAAGTCAAACTCAGTTTATCGACTTGATGGTCGCTTCAATAGATTTTCATTGAATTATTTGTCTCTGTTCAGCATGAGACACTGCTTGCATGGAAATCCTTAATTGATGCACTAGAAAGTACAGAACCACTGAACTAGATAATCAGAACATGTATTCATCCAACACTAACAATTGCGCGCAACACCTACCCTGTGCGCATAAGATCTAACTTTTGAGTGCAAGATTTACTTTTTGCGCGTAAAATATTTCACAACACTACGCCCATTACGTGCAGCTATAAATTTTTTCACGCAACTTAAATATTTTCCGTGCAATGGTAATTTTCTGCGCAACTCTATCATTTCTGCACAGCCGTAAATTTTCCATGCAACTCTAACTTTTCTGTGCAACTCCCTTTTCGCGCAACTTTTACCTGCATCAGAACTTGGATATTATCTAATCCTTTCACCCAACTGAATGAGGGGGGTAACCTCTTATTTATATTCATCTCTAACCCCCACGCACAAAACCCATCATGTCACAAAAAACCTTCAATTATGCACGCAATGTTTTTCGCACAGGAACCATTTTCCATGCAAACTCCAGATTTTCCGCGCAACTCATGCCTTTGCCATTTTTCGGCATTCTGATCCTAAAACACCTTTTGATAAAAATATGAAAAACCAATTTAGTTCATATATTATGCTTTTAGTGCACCTTCCTTTTCTAAGAACACATCTCTCCATTTTCTGATTTTCAGGCCCAAAAATTTGGCAAACACTGGAAAATGGCACCTCCTTCAGTATTGTTTTCCACTTGAACTATATGATTCCTTTTCTGGAAAACATTATGAACTTCTAATGAGTATTGACAATAAATACAAACCAGCCTCCATTTCCTACAAATAATGGCCGTGGTTCAAACAATATCCCCCTTTGGGTTTGTTGGTAATCACCAAATAAATTCAAAAGAGCACTAGCCACAAGAAAAACCTGAAACCCAAGAAATAATTCAGCCAAAATTCTAAGTCTACATGAGCAATGCTTGATATAGAAAAAAATATGGGAAGTGTAAATTGGGATCCTGTGTTTTGTAATTCTTAAAGACACCACCCATGCTATTCTCTTACTATACCACAGAAGCATTGCATATCCTGAAAGTATTCATTCTCCTCCTAAAACCGAATTCTCATCGTGTAACAGAAGCATTACATATTAATTACATGTAAATTTCATGAATCCTGAACTTATTCCTTTCTCCCCCATTGACAATAAACCCAAATTATGGTAAAATTTCATTGAACAGCTCAAAACACCCCCTGGAGAGTATCTCCCTAATAATCCTGAATCACATCCACAAACAGATTAAAAATAGTTAGCATATCTGGGGAGAGGGGAACTTTGAAACATCCTTATGCACTGGGAGGTGGCTGAACACTGAGGTTCAACTGGTGTTTCTAAAACACAATCGCTGACAGTGGCTTGGTCATGATATCAGTCACTTGTTCATTAGTTCTCACATGATCCATTTTAATCATACCTTGTTCAACTTTTTCCTTGATAAAGTGATATCTAGTTTCAATATGTTTTATACGAGAATGATGAACATGATTCTTCATAAGATAAATTTCTCTCTTGTTATCACAGTAAATCACCAATGGTTGTTTCACCTCATCACTAATATCTTTTAGTTTTTGCTTCATTCATAGTAGTTGAGTGCATGCCTTTGCAGCAGAGATATAATCAGCTTCAGCTGTACTACAAGAAGTACTTTCTTGTTTCTTTCTCAACCGTCCAACACATTTCTTCCCAATATAGAATGATCCACCACTGGTGAACTTTATTTCCACTACATCTCCATCCCAGTCAGCATCAAAAAATGCTGATAATTCATTTTCCCTTCCTATAGCAAAGTATAACCCATAATTATGAGTACCTTTAATGTACCTCGTGATTATTTTTACTGCTATCATATGTTCTTCCTTTAGATTACTCTAAAATTGGGCTACTAAGAAAGCTTCAAAGAAAATATCAGTTCATTTTGCTGTTAGGTATAGTAAGCTTCCAATAATCCTCTTGTACATGGTGGGATCTACAGATGTCTCATCCTCATCCATTCCAAGTTTGGTTCCAACCACAATCGTAGTTGACATTAGTTTGGAGTCATGAATATTAAATCTCTTCAGCAAATCTCTTGCATACTTTTCCTAAGAAATGAAAGTGCAATCCTTATTTTGAGTCTCCTGCAGCCCCAAGAAATATGTTAACTCCCCAATCATAGACATTTCAAATTATGATTTCATTTTATTGTAAAATTCATCCACTGATTTCTGTCTGCTTCCACCAAATATAATGTCATCAACATAAACTAGAACCATGAATTGATCTTTTTAAGAATTCTTCACATATAGATTGTGATTTACTAATCTTTTGAATTTCATCTTCTTGAGATAAGAATCCATCTGGGAATACCATGCTTGTGGTACCTGCTTCAAACCATAGAGATCCTTCTTGAGTTTACAAACATTTGTTTCATCAGTACCAAGAAGAAAACCCACTGGTTGTTTGATGTAGACTTCTTCTTCAATAACACCATTCAATAATTCTATCTTGACATCCATTTGATATACTTTATATACTATTTGGATTTCCATGGAAAGAAAAATCATGATTGACTCTAGTCTACCCACTGGAGAAAATGTTTCTTCAACATTGATGCCTTCTATCTGTGAATATATGTTACATACTATTCGTTCCTTATTTCTGATAATAATTCCATGCTCATCAAACTTGTTCTTGAAAATACACTTTATACTAATCACATTGTGACCTTTGGGTTTTTTGACTAGACCCCATGTCTGATTCTTGTCAATATGATCTAACTCTTCATTCATGGCATTCACTCATGATTCATCCATTGTAGCTTCTTCAAATAAGGATGGTTCCACAACTAATAGAAATGAAGATTGTGTGTTATTCCTCATTCTCTATGTTTGAGTGGGTATAGTCCAATCCCCAATAATGTTGGATTGATAAATTTCTTCTCTTCGATTCCTCCTTCGAGATTTAACCACACTCTCTCCATCCAAGGTTTTCTCTTCAGATTCTTCTTCTGAATCAACATCATGATGTGACTCCGGAGTTTTTTATACATATTCCTATATTTCTATATTTTGATTTACTCCACATTCACTTTCTTCCTAATTTTATATCACATATGCATGTGAAATCCTTGAAGCATTTTTGTTTTTCTCTTCAATTCTCTTAACATCGCTGCTTTCCAAAATCCTTCCTAGGTTCTTGTTGAAACATTTGTAGGATTTTCTATTCATTGATTATCCTAGGAAAATCCTTCATCTACATTTTCACCGTACTTCCCTTTATTTCCTTCTTTTTTTATGATGAAGCATTTACTTCCAAAAACAAGAAAGTACTTCAAATAAGGCTTCCTTCCATGAAATAATTCATATGGTGTCTCTGTCTCACCCATATAAATCCCTGTACGATTTTGAATATACACTACATCTGGAACGACCTCTTTCCAGTAATGTCATGGAATACGAATCTCAATTATCATAGTTCTTGCCATGTTGTTCACTTGTTTATTCCTTCATTCAACAATTCCATTTTTTATGGAGTTCTCATAGCAGCTACCTCATGTTATATCCCATGCTTCTCTAGGTAATTTTCAAAATTCAATGCATGTGTATTCCCCTCCATTGTCAGATCGCAACACTTTGATTGTTTGTCCAGTATCATTCTCAGCGATTCGCCGATATGTTTTCATGCAGAACAGCACTTGTTGTTTCTAGTGTGTAACCATTACACATTCCATTCAACTATAATCATCTATGAAAAGGATGAAGTGTTATATCAGGTTATACCAAATACGCACAATAGGGGGTGAATTGTGTCTTTTACAAATTATTCACAAATCATTATGAAGACCGAGTCTATCCTTTTATCTTTATCAGGTTGTTTATATAGTGGAAAATAAACAGTTAAAGAACGCAAGGATGTATAGTGGTCCGAGGAACAGAAGGCCCCTATTCCACTTCACCAACTCTCTACTCCACGAGCTTGGTGATTTTCATTATCCGGTCCTCTTATCAATAGACCGTCCACAACTGAGTGTAGGTAGTTGACACCTTTACAAGTTAAGGATAAAAATAGAGAATTTTGGTTCATAAATAGTACCAAATACACATCTTAGTACAAGAATCCGGTTACTCACAATAAAAAAGTGTATTTGTCTTGAAATAATTTTCAGTTGATCTTCACAGTTTCAACAGCACGCAACTGACAGTAGAAAGATAACCATCTTCAGAAAAGATGTTCTTCATATAAGGGAAGTTATGAGTCTATACAGTTGCAATAGATATATAAATAAATTCCTAAACTCCAAAAAAAATGGATTCGTGAAATATCTTTGTTGTAGAAATGGTTAATCTTCGACGTGTTTCTTCTTCTTCAAAAAACAGAGTTTGATCGTACCTTGTAACAGCAGATCTGTAAATCTCAAATATCTCTGTAAAACTGTAGTCGTGAAGAACTCAAGAGTTTATTATATATTTTCTTGATGATTCGCTCTCACTTTGTAATATAAAATATCACAGATATATATATAATAACGACGAGAGTTTTCCTTAAAAATTTAGATCCACAAAATTCACCTTTAGAATCGCGATATTCAAATGTTTGAATAACAGAGAAGTCTTAACTCCCATAAATATTCGGCATGAAAATATCCTCTTAAATTAATCCTTTGAATCACAAATAAATGTCTTTGAATCAGTCAAAGACATGCTTTAAAATTGGGTTTTTAATTTGGCTTGAAATCAGCGTAATAATCTACCTAAAGACCATTTCTCAATAAAGTCATATTTTAAATCTCTGACACCAAACGTAAGGTTGAACTGCATAGAATTCTTTCTCTAAACATAAGGTTCACAATGTAAGGTTGTTTACAAAAGTAAGGTTGATCAACCATACTTTTCTATTCAAATCTCAAACGTACAGTATTTTATCCATACTTTCCTTTTTAGAAAAACAAAAGATACATGATCCATACTTTTTTATAGAACATAAGGTTCATTATAAAATTAAGGTTGATGATCCATACTTTTATCATCTTCTAAACTTAAGGTACATGATCCATACTTTTTGATACAACATAAGGTTTTTTACAAAAGTAAGGTTTCTGAACCATACTTTTGAGAAACAAACATAACATTCCATATTAACGTATGGTTCTTCTTCTATACTTTTCTGATATCCTGAATGTAAGGTTCTTTCCAAACGTAGGGTTCTTCTTCCATACTTTTCTGATAATGTATGGTTTCTTAACCATACTTTTCTGATATCCCATAAATTAAATGATGAATTACATCCTTACGATATGCTCCTCAACGTCGAGTATGAATAGTGTTTCCAGAACACGCTCAACTGATTTCCGAACACGTAGAACATGAATAGTGTTTCCAAAACATGCTAATATGAAAAAATGATTTCTGAATACTTTGTCAAATATTCCACATAGATTAAAGGATTTAATATTATTCCAAAATAGAGAAATAAAGAATATTAACTTCCTGAAATATACTCAAATTAAAATCATTAGAATAACAAATAAGGGTATTTGTGAACATCAAAATCATCATAAAGAAATAGATTATTTTTCTCAACAATCTCCCCCTAATAAAATAGTGTTGTTGAAAACAACACTTTCTCAACAATATCCCCCTTTTGATGATCACAAAACCCATGAAATAACCAATGAAATTATCTTACAAAATTAATTGCATATAGTTTAGAATTTTGAAAAGATAAAACAAAAAATATTTCTTAATTTTTACATTTTATCCCCCTTTATAAAGTAAAATAACATCTCCTCCTTTATAAATAAAGAAAATAAAATTCTTTGTTTATCCAAAAATTTCTCTTTAAAAAAACTTTTAGAAATTTCTCCCCTTAAAATGAAAAGTTTTCTTTTCTCCCTCTGAGTAAAATATTTAAAAAAATGTTGTGTTAATCCATATTTCTCCCACTTTTGTGATATCAAAAAGAATGATAGAATAAGGAATATAACACATTTTAATGTAGCACTAAACTTAATTAAATGCTATAATAAACTATTTATCAATATTTGAAACTATATTACTGGCGTTCTAACATAGACAGTATAGTAAAATAAATCAAAACATATGAAAATGAGATGCAATTATATTTTATTGAATATATATATAAGTACAGAAATGAGAATAGGAATCAAGGTTGGGCTAAAAAGGTTTGGGAAATAGGTTTCAGCGCCTCTGAATGACTTCCTTGAGCTCTAACATCTACAGTCTCAACCTTTTCATCAGGACATCACCTAACTAGACTATGAGATCCCTTCCTTCCTGAGTTAGATGGATATCTTCAATCAAATTGACTCTAAAAAACTCATGTAACCTCTCTTCCTTCTCTTTGTACTGGCTTCCCAACTAACTCTTACTTTGAGTCCTTCCTTGACTCATCCACAGAAAAATCCTCATTAATAATTTCAGTGTGAATTTCAGAAGGGTTCTCTAATGGATTCTTATTAACAAGTTCTTGATCCTCCTAAGAATCTTCTTCATTGATTTCCTCTAAGACTGGATCCTCTAATATAGGGTCCTCTTGAGCTAATTCCTCTTGAGAAATCTCATTGGGTTGTATAGGTTGAGAAGATTCAGGTCTATCCACTTCAACTTATCTAGGATTTTCAACAGTTTGAGGCACAATTTCTTTTTCCACTTGAGGAGTCACCTCAATCTGGGAAACTATTGGTTGTTCAATTTGTTGTAATGCAGGTTCTTTAATAAATTTGTAGCTCAAAAGAGGTTCGGTTGCATCAGCATTTTCTTGAGTAGGTATCTCACCAACTTGATCCACTCTTTGCCTTTTCCTCTAAAGTCCTTCTTGACTTTCCTCATCAGTAGGTGGATCAACTGCTTCAAATCTCTGTCTTCATGAAGTTTTTGAAACTTCACTTACTCTTGATTCAGCCATGCCTTCCTTGTACTTAGTTGGTTGCTCCCCCTGAGCTGAGTCCTGGTCTTCCTCAGCACCAATAGGCATAAGATTGCCTTTCACAGTACTCCAGAAGAATCCAATCTTCCTTATAGTTCCAGCATTGAAAATATTGATGTGATGACATCTTACTCTAGAATCTATTAATCTCACCATATCAGACTTAAACATTAATTTTTAAATGAACCTTCCATAGGGATAGAAGTTCATTATAGCCTCTGTTTGACAGTAGTAGTTGATATATCTTACCATATATCGTGGAAAATTCAACTTGATTTCACTCATAAACAAAAAAATTATGTACATGTTAGGAAAAAACATCTTCTCTATCTCTGACATCCTAGGTGAAATCCGTGTTTGCACAAACTTAACAATAATCTTCTGATCTGGTTCCAGATCCTTCACTATCATTTTTCTTGTACTTGTAGATAAAAATAAAAATGACATAATGTCCTTTGACTTATGTTCATCATCTTTAATATTCTTTAATTAAAAATGATAAACTCTCTCATGAGTGCGGTTTAAGATTATAGCCATTTCTACAGATGAAATTAAAAAATCCCGATCTTCAATTTTTGAAAATATAGTGTCCTTTGTATCTCCAAGACAAAATTTAATGGATTTGAAAATGTGACTAATCTTTACCTCATATGGAAACTATATATTTTCTCCACTGAAAGTTTTCTTGAGATTCTGAAAAGCAAGGGCTTGTCGTGGCATGAGATTCGTTTGATACAACCATTCTAGGTCGATTACTTTTCCCTGTAGAATCTTTCTTCCTATCGTGCACTGATGCTCGGCATTACTAGCTTCTCCTTCCTTGATTCTCTGTGTATTTTCCATTTCTGTTTCAAATTTTTGAAGGCTCGAAGGTTTAGGGTTTCGAAGGTTTATCCAATGGTAGGTGAAGGCGGTAAGGGTTTTTGGTGATTCGAAAGGTTTTGAGAAAATGAATGGGTTTGGAATTTGAAATAGTTTCTGACATCCTTGATCCTCATATCATTTACTTACATAATAATCATTACATTATTTAAATAAAATAAAATGTACGCAGAAAAAATACAAATGAAATTGTAAATTATTCTAAAAACAAATAATTAAATTATTTAAAACGGTAAAGATAAAAAACATGTAAAAATTAAAATTAAAATTTCATTTAAAATAAAATAAACCTATCTCCCCCTTAATAAAATAAAACCTCATAGTGGGAAGTGGTTTAATAAAAATATCAGCTAATTGAATTTCAGTACTTATAAATTCTAAAAATATATCCTTTTTAAGAACATGATCTCTTAGAAAATGATGTATGATATCAATATGCTTAGTTCTAGAATGATTAATAGGGTTTTTTTTGAAATATTTATCGCACTTGTATTATCACATAAAATAGGTGTGTTATTAAAATTTAGTCCAAAGTCCATAAGAGTATTTTTCATTCACAAAACTTGTGCACAACAACTGCCTGCAGATACATATTCTGTCTCAGCTATTGACAGAGAAACTGAGTGTTGTTTCTTACTAGACCATGAAGCTAAAGATTTTCCTAAAAAGTGACAAGTCCCTGAGGCGATTTTTCTATCTTAACTACAACTTCCAAAGTTTGCATCTGAATATGAAATAAAATTAAAATCAGAAGTTTTTGGGATAGAGAAGAGATTGAAAATTAGTTCCTTTTAAATATCTAAAAATTATTTTGAAAACACTTAAGTGAGATTCTTTAGTATCAAATATAAATCTAGCACAAAAACATACTGAATACATTATATATGTCCTGCTATTAGTAAGATATAATAAACTACCAATCATATCTCTATATAATTTATTGTCAACTGATTTTCCAGTTTCATCAAAATAAGTTTTATATTAGTACACATAGGAGTTTTATATGTCTTGCTATTTTCAAGTCCAAATATCTTTAGTAAATTAGTAATGTATTTTCTTCGATTTAAAACATTTCCAAAAACTTTTTGATAAATTTGAAGTCCTATAAAGAAATTTAATTCTCCCATCATACTCATTTCAAATTCTTTTTTTATTAAATTTAAAAACTCATGATAAATTTTTTTGTTTGTTGAACCAAAAATTATATCATCAACATAAATTTGAACTAATAAAATATTAGAGTTAACAGTTTTCTTAAACAATGTTAGATCTTCCATCCCAATAGTAAAATAATTTTTCAAAAGAAAAGATCTTAATCTTTCATACCAAGCTCTAGGTGTTTGTTTAAGGCCACAAAGAGCTTTAGTATGTTTAAAAACAAAATCTAGTGTTTTTTAATTTTCAAAACCAAGAGGTTGCTCAACGTAAACTTCCTCCAATAAGTAACCATTTAAAAAAGGCAGACTTAACATCCATCTGAAATAATTTAAAGTTCATATGAGATGCATAGGCTAAAAGGATTCTAATAGATTCTAATATAGTTATGGGTGCAAAGTTATCATCATAATCTATACCTTCTTACTGGTTATATCCTTTAGCTACTAGTCTTTCTTTATTTCTAGTTATTATTCCTTGATCATCTTGTTTATTTCTAAAGACCCATTTAGTTCCTATAACTGGATAGTTCTGTGGTCTTTCAACTAAATTCCAAACATCATTTCTCTTGAACTGGTTTAGTTCTTCATTCATTTCTATCATCCAACCTTCATCAACTAAGGCTTCTTATAATGTCTTAGGTTCTAATTGGGATATAAAGGAAGAGAATTTAACAAGATTTCCTAAATTTATTCTATTTTTTATTCCAGTGTCTAAGTCTCCTATAACAGTTTCTAAAGGGTGATTCTTTAGGGTTATAGACTATCTAGGTGGTACATTGTTGGGTTCTTCAATGTCAGGTTCTTCTGAAATGGACTGAATTTGATTTAAATCTTTTTCAAAATAATATTTTACATTCTCAAGTCTCATGTTATCATTGGAATCAGATTCATCAATTTGGTCTTTGCTTTTCTCAAAGGGATCATATTCATCAATTTTCACATGAACTGATTCTTCAACAATCATTGAATTTTTATTAAAAACTCTATAAACTTTGGAAGTATCAGAATATCCTAAGAAAATGCCTTCATCAGATTTTGGATCAAACATACCAAGGTTTTCCTTGGTGTTTAAGGTATAAACCTTGCATCCAAAAACTTTAAAGTAATTTACTTTATCTTTTCTGTTATTCCAAAGTTCATAGGGTGTCCTTTTAAAAATTGGTCTGATAAAAACTCTTTTCATTATATAGCAGGATGCACTTACGGCTTCTTCCCAGAAATAGGTAGGAAGACTATATTCATTTAGCATAGTCCTAGCCATTTCTTGAATAGTATTATTTCTTCTTTAAACAATTCCATTTTTTTGAGGTGTTCTTGGTGCATAGAAGGTGTGTTTAATACCCATATTTGAGAAAAAGGAATTAAATTATAGATTCTCAAATTCTCTACCATGATCACTTCTTAATGAAATTATTTTAAAACCTTTTTCATTTTGGACAGCTTTGCAAAAACTTTCAAATATAGTAAAATCTTCATTTTTATATTTTAGAAAATAAATCCATGTAAATCTAGAATAGTCATCAACTAAAACATATACATATAATTTACCAGCTAAGATTACTATTCTTGAAGGTCCAAATAAATCCATATGGATAAGTTCTAGAGGTTTAGATATAGCAATTTTGTTAATATATTTGAAGGATGATTTGTATTGATTGCCAAGTTGACATGCATCACAGAATCTGTCACTTTCAAATTTGAGACTAGGAAAATCAGAAACTAATTATTTCTTAGATAATTATGTAAAGCATATATATTTCAATGTCCAAGTATTCTATGTCAAATCTATGATTAATTTATCATAGCAGTTATGCATTTTACTTTTTGTTTACACAAGGAATTTAAGTCCATGGTATAAACATTATTAGTTCTAGGTGCTCTAAATTTAAGCAATTTATCTTTTAAAATAGAACATTAGTTGTTTGAAAAAAAAATAACCATCATTACAGAGTTTAGAGATACTTATCAGGTTGTGTTTCAATCCTTTTATATAGAGTACTTTATTAATTAAGACAGCTTATGGATCTCCAACAGTTCCAATTCCAATAATTTTACCTTTGGCATTGTCACCAAATGTGACTAATCCTCTTTCCTTTTGAGTTAATATTTTAATGTTCAGTTAATTCCTAATCATATTCCTAGAGAAGCCACTGTCCATATACCATATTTCAGTTTGGATTTTGTGACCTGCTTCCTACATTGGCATTTAAACAAAGGTTTGTTTTGGTACCCATATTTTGTTGGGTCCAGCAGTGTTAGCCAACAAATACCTAGGAATCCAGACTTTCTTTGTTTTTCTATAATCAATAGAATCATATAAACTTCTTGAAACAAAGGATTTATTAATCCCACTTATTTTAGGTTGACTTGAATAAAAGTTTTTAGATATATGACATTTTTTCCATATTAGTTTCAAATTTTACCTTTTTTACTTGGAACAAAATAGTTCTTATACAGTTTGGGTTTCTCTCCTTTGCTGCCTAATCCATATCTTTCCTTTTTAATCACATTCTTTCCAAGAATTTCATTTAGAGTATTTTCTCCTTTTTGTAAAAACAAGATTTGTACTTTTTTATGTTTCTACTTCTGTGTGCAGTGTTTTTATTTTAGTTTCATTATTTATACAGTTTGTGTTTGATGAGTTATATTTTTCAATTAACTCTTGATGTTGTTTTAGCAGAGTGTCTCTTTCTCCTAAAACTGCAGTGTAAATATTTTTAAGTGATTTATGTTTCTCAAATAAGAAATCATATTTCTATTCCATCATATTGCAGTAGGCTTCAAGTTTATTATTTAAACAAATGGAAGTAGAATAAGAATCAGATGAGTAATAATATTGTACCTCGTCATCTTTTTCCATAAAGCACATGTTTGCATTCAGATTTGATTCTTATTTTTCTGAGTCAGACATTGATGAGCTGTTGGAGTCATCAAAAACACTCCAAGTAGCTTTCAGTTCTCTTTTGTATTTCTTCTCATAATCATTGTTTTTGAAAAAATTCTTTTTCTTTTCTCCTTTTAATTGAGGACAGTTAGGTCTAATGTGGCCCATCTTTTTTCATTCATATCATCTGACTTTCCTTGGTTATTTTTAATCTTTTTTGATGGATTTTCTGAATAGCTTCTTCTTTATATAGAATTTATTTAATTTTATGGCTAGCTGAGCTAGTTCCACATATGAATTAGATGAATTAGAATTCTCTGATTTCATTTTGATTTCATTCTTCATCTTTATACTCTTCTTTTGGGATGTTTCTTTCAAAGTATTATTTTCTCTCTTGATCAAGACTTTATGCTCATTTGATTCATCTTGCATCTTAGCTTCATACATCATCAGAGTTCCAATTAATTCTCTCATAGTTAGATCTTTGGGTGGTTATGATTTCCTAATAGTCGCTGATATCCCATTCCATCTAGGTGGTAGTACTCTCAGTACTTTCAGGGATTGGTCTGCTTGTTTGATAGGATCTCCCAAGGCATAGATGTTATTAACAATTTCTGTAAGACTTACATTCATCTGGGTGATTATTTATTCTTCTGAATGTGTTGAATTTCAATTTAGCAGTGGCATACCTCATCTGTCTGACATTTTCAGTTCCTTCATAAGCAACTCCAATTGTCTTCCACATTTTATAAGCAGTCGGGCACTGATATACTTTGTTGAATTCATCTAGTCCAAGACTACATATGATAGCATTCATAGCTTTTGAGTTTATGTCATACTCTTCTTCTGTATCTGCACTCCATGTTTACAGTTTCTCTGGAATCACATAGGGAGTTAGAATTTTCAAGTAGACTTTGTATCCAAGTTTCTTTAAGTAAATGTTCATCCTTGATTTCCAGCATCCATAATTTTCACCATTGAAGTAGGGAGCTCGAACCATTGACATACCCTGTCGTGTATCATCCATTGTGCTCTGAATAGTCCAAAAACTTTCAACTTGTTATAGATTTGAAAAAATCTCTTCCTATGATACCAATTGTTGGATCGGGTTATACCAAATACGCACAAGAGGTGGGTGAATTGTGTCTTTTACAAATTCTTCATGAATCGTAATGAATATCGAGTCTGTTCTTTTATCTTTATCAGGTTGTTTATGTAGAAAAAAATAAATAGTTAAAGAATTAAAGGATGTATAGTGGTTCAGGGAACAGAAGGCCCCTAGTCCACTCCAACAACGCTTTACTCCATGAGCTTGGTGATTTTCACTATCTGGTCCTCTTATCAATAGACCGTCCACAACTAAGTGCAGGTAGTTGACACATTTACAAGTTAAGACTAAAAACAGAGCCTTCTGGTTCATAACAGAACTGAATAAACAACTTAGTATGAGAATTCGGTTACTCACAATAAAAAAGAGTATTTGTCTTGAAATACTTTCTAGTTGATCTTCATAGTTGCAATAGCATGCAACTGATAGTAGAAATATTGTCGTCTTCAGAAAAGATGTTTTCAGATAAGGGCAGTTCTGACTCGATCCAGTTGTAATAGATATAGAAATAAATTCAGTAACTCCAACAATAATGGATTCATGAAAGATCTTCTATGTAGAAATGGTGAATCTTCAGCGTGTTTCTTCTTCTTCAGAAAATAGAGTTTGATCGTACCTTGTAACAGCAGATCTGTAAATCTTGAATGTCTCTGTAAAACTATAGTCGTGAAGAACTAAAGAGTTTTTTATATATTTTCTTGATGATTCTCTCTCACTTTGTAATAAAAAATATCAGAGATATATATATAATAATGACGATTGTTTTCCTTAAAAATTTAGATCCACAAAATTCGTCTTTAGAATCATGATATTCAAATGTTTGAATAACGTAGCAGTCGTAACTCCTATGAATATTCAGCATGAAAAGCTCCTCTTAAATTGATCCTTTTAATCACAAATAAATAGATTTGAATCAGTCAAAGACATTCTTTAAAATCGGGCTTTGAATTTGTCTTGAAATCGACCTAATAATCTACATAAAGATAGTTGCTCAATAAAGTCATATTTTAAATCTTCGATGCCAAACTTAGGGTTTAAATGCATCACATTCTTTTTATGAACATAAGGATCACAACGTAAGGTTGTTTACAAAAGTAAGGTTGATCAACCATACTTTTCTCTTCAACTCTCAAGCATACGGTATATTATCCATACTTTCCTTTTTATCAAAACATAATATACATGATCCATACGTTTTTATAGAACATAAGGTTCATTATAAAATTAAGGTTGATTGTAGAGACCCGAAGCCTGACGTACATTGACATTACATTACATTTGCGGAATACTTAGTAAATAACAAAAACACACACACAAGGATCGTAATAGTTTAGTGTCTTTGGAAACTCGGAACGTAATCTTCTAATCGTGGTGAAAGATCTTCAATATCTCCCATAAAGATCTTCCCTTTTTTTTACCTAAAACCTTTCTTTATATCCTAGGGAAAAGAAAACATAAAAGGGTGAGCTCAAATGCTCAGCAAGGGAAAATAAAGGAAATAAAAATCATATCATATCTTTTTGAAAATCAAAACCTGCAAAAGAGATCATAATATCTTAACATGGAATAAATCATAGAAGTGAAAATGAGATCCCCATAATCATAACATAAAACTTGAAACTTTGTGTCATGCACACATAATCATGGAAAATCATTTCTTGTTAGTCATGACTCATTTCCAAGACTATCTTAGTGGACAAAGTCCCTTTCTGAATCGAGTAACCCTCGTTTCAGTCCTGTTTCACTGAACCGGTATAACCTACCGTTCCAGCCCTGTCTATCTCATGAGATATAAAATCTTTACCCAATGCATTGGAGGGAGATATAGGTCCCACCCATCTTATAATGAATCATTTCTTATGTGTTCCACATAATCATAAATCATACATCATCGCATAACCCATGTAATAAAAATGGGATTCTTAAACATGACATCATAAAACAATTCATATAAGATAAAGGAATTCATAAAAATGTTTCCATCACAACATAATCAAATCCATGTAATAATAGGGATAAAAACAAAACCCTTTTATTATCTTAGATGGAAAATAATTTTGATAAAATACTTGAACTTCATTCTTGAGGAAAATATCCTTTCTACTTCAAAAACACTTTTCCTTTCTTAACATGTCATACAATTTTAAACTAAAAGAAGTTGATTAAAAATAAACTTGAATACTTGTAAAGGAATCTTCTTGGAAATAATGTTTTAGAAATCCATTCATGCCGTATAAGTTAAAAAAACATTCTTCTCGTACTTTTGTCGGAAAAGTCAAAAATTACCTCGTATGAAAAATGACAAAAGATTCCTTTAATATCTTTTACTAAAAACACACCGAAGGGTAAAATTGGATTTAAACAATTGTAGGTGGATTTAAATAACATTACATATTGATGAAACATGGATGTGGATGATAAAATACACCCCAGTAAATACTTACGAATAAACAATCTCGGATAAAAATGAGATTGTGATATTTCCCTTACCTTAGGTCCAATTTGCTTTGTTCGTGTCCGAAGCTCCTGTATAATGGTTTAAATAATGTTATCTACTTATTCCAGAATCATAAATATTGATATGATATCATATATGGTCATATTCTTAGCTTCTTGATAGTAATATTTCATTGTTACTTGTTACTCGGGTCTTTATTGCCTTTTGTTCTTATGCGTGTTTTTCCGAATACATTCTTATTCTTCTTTTAAGGTTATAGATACCTTATATCCAGAATGGTATTAGTGTAACATATATCATATTTATTCATTCAATTCATTTATATAATTACTATGTAATGATGATCATGTAGAACGAGTCGCATCACATCGTGGAGACGGTATTCCGTACGTACGCACGAGTGATGATATCGTTCCTATGATCGTGTTTCTGTATTGGAGTATATATATATATTATTTCAATATCAATATTACTTTATAATAATCCTAAATAGTTACTTATTACACCATTATACCCATCCTTGTAAAGTGATGGTGGAAAATAGATTACACCACGGCGTGGAGACGGTATTCCGTACGTACGCACGCGCGGTGATTTCATTTTTCCGTAGGATGGATAGAAGGTGAATTAGGGTTGTTTCATATTTATAATAACATATCAGTATGTAAGTAATACTGATGTTATTACTTTATCATGAAACAACTAAAGAAGAAGAAGTTGAAGAAGAAAGAAATTGAAAAGATCGGTAATGGATATTACCTCTTCTTTGGAACGCCTCTTTGAATCCTCCACTTAGGGAACTAAGATTGGTCTTTGAAGAAGACCAGGACCTCTAGGATTATTCTAGGGAAGTGGAGAAGAGATTTTGGCAGGGGTTGGCCGAGCTTGAGTGCTCAAATTGGTGTGAGGAGGAGGGGGAGGAGGTGTCCTTTTATAAGGGAGGAGAGGGGCACCTTAGGAATATCTCAAAATATTATTTTATATTAAAGTCAAAATCGGTTTGTAATGGTTCCAAAGGGTATTATTTCGAAGCTAAAGTGGGGATGGGTCTAAATCCTATCATCCAATAGGATTTAGACAAGTTTAGGGTATTATTTTAACCTTATCAATTAGATTTAACTCTAAGTTAAATAATTTAACTTTTACCATGTCTTTTTTTTTCTTTCACTATATGGTTAATAGACTTACTATAACATGCCAAACGAACCCCAAATTGTTTATTATTAATATATATATTCTTATCTAAGTCATTTGGCCGAACCTTAGATTTTTAGGAATAAAATAACAATTAATAATATTTTATTTTATTTAAAAACTATTTTGTGTCAATTTTGACACTATTTGATATATGATTTTTGTGAAAGTCATAACAGAATTATATGTTCGAACCAAGTTGATTAAATCAACACTAATATATCATAGTAACCTATAAAATTAGTGGAATTCATAAAAAATCTCAAATTACATTCATTTGAGCATTTATAACATCAATTATGTTAATATTTCCTTAAAAGGGTAATTACTGCATCATCGTTGTGTCATAAATAAATTAATTTATTTAAAGTCTAAAAATTATAAATAAAATATCATTATGTAGGAAATATTTTTAGATTTCTAATGAATATTTATAGTCGAATTTATCTTATGTATAACCCCATATTAAAAATGTTTTAGTTATTAAACTTCGATTTTAACTATTTTAACTATTCATTAAATAAAATAATATTAAATGTCATAATATAATCCAAGTGGACCTAAATGGTCATATTATATTTATAAGGTTGTTTTTGGTCGAATTACACTTATCCAATAGAATTAGGACATGTGTTAGGGTAATAGTAATATCATATTTACCCTTAGTTACCCTATTTACTATTAACCGTGGTAAAAAAAAGTAAAAAGTTACTATTCACCAAAAAATATTTTCATCTCATTGAACCACATTTTAGTCCTTGATATTAACCGTGTCTGTCGGATTTTCGAAATTCCATTCACAGAAGCGGTAAAATTATGTTTTATGCAAAATTCAGTTTTTAACCTACCACTTAGTGGTTTCACTATTCATCAAAAATTGAAAGTTTTCAGAAAAATACCAAAATTTCATCCTAAGCTATATTTTATATTACGAATTCAAAAAATGAAGTCTATTTTACCAAATTCATAACATAGAAGTTGCATTAATTAATTTTATAATTAAATCCCGCTGTTAAAACAAATAGCGTGTTTTTAAGAAACAATATCTATCAAAAGATTGACACTTGATTATGTCTGGTTTAAATTTGAAATTACATCCAATGACCAACATTGTATTAAATTGTAAAAAATATATTCTAAATATAATTTAAAACCACTCAAATTAATGATTTATCACTATTAAATATTTCGATTAAAAAAGTTGTTTTTAATTAAAATTTAGTAATTTTCACTATTCATCAGAATATGAAAGTTATCTGAAAAGTACCAAAATTTCACCTTAGGCTAAATTCGATACTCCGAATCCAAAAATGAAGTCCATTTTGAGAGCTAAAATTTCTAAAATTTAAAAAGTGGTTATTACTATTCATAACGGCTAGTTTTAATAATATTTTAATAGCATATCATTGTTTCGTGAAACTCAGTATTACGTACTACACACGCTATCGAGGAAGGTTGCGATTGCGTGTAATGCAAGGCAAGTCAAGGATGCGTGTTGTGCAAGCTCCTTTTTGTGTTGCGTACAACACAAGACATTAGTGAAATTAAAAAGAATATTTTTCATAAAATCTTGGGCTGTTACATTCTACCCCCCTTAAAATGAATTTCGCCCTCGAAATTCGTCGGGGTTATAAATGGTTTACTATTCGAAAGTTTCTTTAATAGAAACCCACATCATAAAAAGGAATACCAAAACCAATATTTTAAAACAAAAGTATGAAACTTAATGGTTACCCAAATAAACTAATCACTGGGTTTCCACATAGGTGAAAATATGGATATGGAAGAAAAATCTAACCATCATGTTCTGATGGAGAGTGGTAGAGAACAAGGCTATGGAAAAGCCAACAATCAAAAATCCATAAATTTGTGACGATCTAAGGTACCATCCGATTCATCAGGTATAAGATCACTAGGACAACATTTTTGGTTTTCAAGATCATTTCCCTAAAGTTGAAAATTTGAATTAGAATAAATACTTTCTTTATTTTGGTACAATCTCACTGTTGTTCATGCCTTGAACAATTTCCACTTCATCTCTTAAATAAATGAAGTTGAATTTGTTATTCGTGAAGTGTTAGCAGATCATGTGATAGAATGACGGGTCATTCCATCTGTCTCAAACAAAAGGTTAGAAAAAATTATATACATAAGTCGATCTATAGTGAGATTAATCACATATGGTTCCTAAAATGGACTTATACTTCATATATCATACTGCTTAATATAATAAGACTAGTTTCTACTAAACAGGGACTTCCTGTAGGCCAGTGGTAGGCGATAAAGGCCAGTCGCACTTCGGTTGTGGGTTCGATTCCCACAGCCTTGTCCGACGCGATGGGCTGTCGCCCGTCCTGCAGGTTGTCCTTTTTCTAAAACTACATTACTATAACATCCCATCAATAATATCGAAAATCTTCTATCCTTAAACAATACTAACTTATGTCCAACATAATCCATTCTAATCTTTAGTCTTATCCATAATACTGTAGTCCACTCTCATAATATAGTGAAAATGATTACCAGAGATTTAATACTGTCGTTGATCCCCATATATCATAAGATATGTCTTGTTGGTCACATTCCAAAAATTCAAAGGCCTTAATCACGTATTCTCTTGAATACCCATTGAACCTTATTGAAAACATGAATGCAGTTAAAAGTTAACACTTTCCACATACCAAAATCCTCAAAATTCTATATACTCAAACCATGATATCACTTAGTCCTTATATCAATCATGAGCTCATGAATACTGTTAAACATTTAATTTTCTCCTTATCCCTTCATTATGCGCATATCATCTAAATTCCAAAAATATCTCAATTACTTTGAATACCACATTAGACCAATACATAAATATTCCAATACTCCATGATACAATATTATTTTGGAATCCCATTACATAAACACTTAATCATTCCTCCACATCGTTATCATATCCAACATCGCCAATGGTGATCGCATGTGACTTCCCTTTGTCCTTTGCCTTCAGTGGTTGCTCATGTTGATCATCACTAACCCTTGGATTAGGGCATTTATTAGCATAATTCCCCATTTCCTTGCACTTGAAGCATTGAAGTTTTGGTGGTGCGTTCTCTGCAGTGTTTGCTTTATTCACATCATTAGAAACCCTTTTTCCATTACTTCGACACTCAGCTGCTTGATGACCTTCTTTTCCACACTTAAAACATTTTCTAGTCCCTTTAAGATAATCTCCACCATGCTTCTTTCCACACTTTGTGCATAAGGAAACATTCATCTTCTTTTCACCATTATTCTAATATTTCTCCTTGAACTCCATCTTTCGTTTCTTGTCAAAACCATGAGATGGATATGTAACACCAACTTCCATTTCTACCTTGATAGCAAAACGCACAATTTCTTCATAGCTACTGAAGTCTCTTATAGCTAATGGCCTTCGAAGACTTGGTTTTAAGCCACTGAAAAATAGATCAACTTTACTTTCAGGTTGGATGATAATTCCAGATGCATACCTTGAAAGTTTTGTAAAATTCGCTTCATATATACCCACAGATTCATCATCCTTTTGCTTTAGTTCAAGAAACTCCTTCTCCATATTTGTTCGAATAATACGAGGGAAGTACTTACTGAAAAACAAGTTCTTGAACTCATCCCATTCCATGGACTCAATTTCATCTCTTGGCCTCGTATTCTTGATAATATTCCACCATTGATCAGCTTCACCTTCCAAACGATATACTGCTAAAATGACTTTATCATGTTCAGAACATTGAAGAACTGAAAATATCTTTTCAGTGGTACTGATCCATTGTTCAGCAACAAGTGGATCGGAAGTCCCACTGAAAGAAGGTGGACGTTGCCTCATGAAGGACTCAATAGAATACTGTTCCTTTCTATGCTCATTTGGAAGTCCAGAATGATTCATAGCTTGTGTAATGATAGCAATAAGATTTTGCACTCCATCTCCCATAACATTTGTTTGTTCATGAGGGCAATCATTGCATTGTCCATTGCATTGATCAACACGGTTCCTTCGGGTTCCAGCCATCGTCTAAAACCCAAAAAGAATAGTGTGAGAGGCAAAAATCATGCTAGGGAAAACAACATAATAAAGGAGAAGTACCTTCAATATCTAACATCTTAGGTTTAATTCTATGATCATTAGCGTAATTATAGTACTATAACCTATACGTATACTTAACCTTAGGGACATCCCTAGAAATACCTTAGAAATATCTCTAGGGATCTCACTAACGTTTTCGCATCCTAGTTTCCAAAGGTTGACTAAACCTTTCCTCTGATACCAACTGTAGAGACCAGAAGCCTGACGTACATTGACATTACATTACATTTGCGGAATACTTAGTAAATAAAAAAAACACACACACAAGGATCGTAATAGTTTAGTGTCTTTGGAAACTCGGAACGTAATCTTCTAATCGTGGTGAAAGATCTTCAATATCTCCCATAAAGATCTTCCCTTTTTTTTACCTAAAACCTTTCTTTATATCCTGGGGAAAAGAAAACATAAAAGGGTGAGCTCAAATGCTCAGCAAGGGCAAATAAAGGAAATAAAAATCATATCATATCTTTTTGAAAATCAAAACCTGCAAAAGAGATCATAATATCTTAACATGGAATAAATCATAGAAGTGAAAATGAGATCCCCATAATCATAACATTAAACTTGAAACTTTGTGTCATGCACACATAATCATGGAAAATCATTTCTTGTTAGTCATGACTCATTTCCAAGACTATCTTAGTGGACAAAGTCCCTTTCTGAATCGAGTAACCCTCGTTTCAGTCCTGTTTCACTGAACCGGTATAACCTACCGTTCCAGCCCTGTCTATCTCATGAGATATAAAATCTTTACCCAATGCATTGGAGGGAGATATAGGTCCCACCCATCTTATAATGAATCCTTTCTTATGTGTGCCACATAATCATAAATCATACATCATCGCATAACCCATGTAATAAAAATGGGATTCTTAAACATGACATCATAAAACAATTCATATAAGATAAAGGAATTCATAAAAATGTTTCCATCACAACATAATCAAATCCATGTAATAATAGGGATAAAAACAGAACCCTTTTATTATCTTAGATGGAAAATAATTTTGATAAAATACTTGAACTTCATTCTTGAGAAAAATATCTTTTCTACTTCAAAAACACTTTTCCTTTCTTAACATGTCATACAATTTTAAACTAAAAGAAGTTGATTAAAAATAAACTTGAATACTTGTAAAGGAAGCTTCTTGGAAATAATGTTTTAGAAATCCATTCATGCCGTATAAGTTAAAAAAAACATTCTTCTCGTACTTTTGTCGGAAAAGTCAAAAATTACCTCGTATGAAAAATGACAAAAGATTCCTTTCATATCTTTTACTAAAAACTCACCGAAGGGTAAAATTGGATTTAAACAATTGTAGGTGGATGTAAATAACAATACATATTGATGAAACATGGATGTGGATGATAAAATACACCCCATTAAATACTTACGAATAAACAATCTCGGATAAAAATGAGATTGTGATATTTCCCTTACCTTAGGTCCAATTTGCTTTGTTCGTGTCCGAAGATCCTGTATAATGGTTTAAATAATGTTATTTACTTATTCCAGAATCATACATATTGATATGATATCATATATGGTCATATTCTTAGCTTCTTGATAGTAATATTTCATTGTTACTTGTTACTCGGGTCTTTATTGCCTTTTGTTCTTATGCGTGTTTTGCCGAATACATTCTTATTCTTCTTTTAAGGTTATAGATACCTTATATCCAGAATGGTATTAGTGTAACATATATCATATTTATTCATTCAATTCATTTATATAATTACTATGTAATGATGATCATGTAGAACGAGTCGCATCACATCGTGGAGACGGTATTCCGTACGTACGCACGAGTGATGATATCGTTCCTATGATCGTGGAACTGTATTGAAGTATATATATATATTATTTCAGTATCAATATTACTTTATAATAATCATAAATAGTTACTTATTACACCATTATACCCATCCTTGTAAAGTGATGGTGGAAAATAGATTACACCACGGCGTGGAGACGGTATTCCGTACGTACGCACGCACGGTGATTTCATTTTTCCGTAGGATGGATAGAAGGTGAATTAGGGTTGTTTCATATTTATAATAACATATCAGTATGTAAGTAATACTGATGTTATTACTTTATCATGAAACAACTAAAGAAGAATAAGTTGAAGAAGAAAGAAATTGAAAAGATCGGTAATGGATATTACCTCTTCTTTGGAACGCCTCTTTGAATCCTCCACTTAGGGAACTAAGATTGGTCTTTGAAGAAGACCAGGACCTCTAGGATTATTCTAGGGAAGTGGAGAAGAGATTTTGGCAGGGGTTGGCCGAGCTTGAGTGCTCAAATTGGTGTGAGGAGGAGGGGGAGGAGGTGTCCTTTTATAAGGGAGGAGAGGGGCACCTTAGGAATATCTCAAAATATTATTTTATATTAAAGTCAAAATCGGTTCATAATGGTTCCAAAGGGTCTTATTTCGAAGCTAAAGTGGGGATGGGTCGAAATCCTATCATCAAATAGGATTTAGACAAGTTTAGGGTATTATTTTAACCTTATCAATTAGATTTAACTCTAAGTTAAATAATTTAACTTTTACCGTGTCTTTTTGTTTTCTTTCACTATATGGTTAATACACTTACTATAACATGCCAAACGAACCCCAAATTGTTTATTATTAATATATATATCCTTATCTAAGTCATTTGGACGAACCTTAGATTTTTAGGAATAAAATAACAATTAATAATATTTTATTTTATTTAAAAACTATTTTGTGTCAATTTTGACACTATTTGATATATGATTTTTGTGAAAGTCATAACAGAATTATATGTTCGAACCAAGTTGATTAAATCAACAATAATATATCATAGTAACCTAGAAAATTAGTGTAATTCATAAAAAATCTCAAATTACATTCATTTGAGCATTTATAACATCAATTATGTTAATATTTCCTTAAAAGGGTAATTACTGCATCATCATTGTGTCATAAATAAATTAATTTATTTAAAGTCTAAAAATTATAAATAAAATATCATTATGTAGGAAATATTTTTAGATTTCTAATGAATATTTATAGTCGAATTTATCTTATGTATAACCCCATATTAAAAATGTTTTAGTTATTAAACTTTGATTTTAACTATTTTAACTATTCATTAAATAAAATAATATTAAATGTCATAATCTAATCCAAGTGGACCTAAATGGTCATATTATATTCATAAGGTTGTTTTTGGTCGAATTACACTTATCCAATAGAATTAGGACATGTGTTAGGGTAATAGTAATATCATATTTACCCTTAGTTACCCTATTTACTATTAACCGTGGTAAAAAAAAGTAAAAAGTTACTATTCACCAAAAAAATATTTTCATCTCATTGAACCACATTTTAGTCCTTGATATTAACCGTGTCTGTCGGATTTTCAAAATTCCATTCACAGAAGCGGTAAAATTATGTTTTATGCAAAATTCAGTTTTTAACCTACCACTTAGTGGTTTCACTATTCATCAAAAATTGAAAGTTTTCAGAAAAATACCAAAATTTCATCCTAAGATATATTTTATATTACGAATTCAAAAAATGAAGTCTATTTTACCAAATTCATAACATAGAAGTTGCATTAATTAATTTTATAATTAAATCCCGATGTTAAAACAAATAGCGTGTTTTTAAGAAACAATATCTATCAAAAGATTGACACTTGATTATGTCTGGTTTAAATGTGAAATTACATCCAATGACCAACATTGTATTAAATTGTAAAAAATATATTCTAAATATACTTTAAAACCACTCAAATTAATGATTTATCACTATTAAATATTTCGATTAAAAAAGTTGTTTTTAATTAAAATTTAGTAATTTTCACTATTCATCAGAATATGAAAGTTATCCGAAAAGTACCAAAATTTCACCTTAGGCTAAATTCGATACTCCGAATCCAAAAATGAAGTCCATTTTGAGAGCTAAAATTTCTAAAATTTAAAAAGTGGTTATTACTATTCATAACGGCTAGTTTTAATAATATTTTAATAGCATATCGTTGTTTCGTGAAACTCAGTATTACGTACTACACACGCTATCGAGGAAGGTTGCGATTGCGTGTAATGCAAGGCAAGTCAAGGATGCATGTTGTGCAAGCTCCTTTATGTGTTGCGTACAACACAAGACATTAGTGAAATTAAAAAGAATATTTTTCATAAAATATTGGGCTGTTACATTGATGATCCATGATTTTATTAGCTTCTAAACATAAGGCACATGATCCATACTTTTTGATACAACATAAGGTTGTTTACAAAAGTAAGGTTGATGAAACATACTTTTGCGAAACAAACATAATGTTCCATATTAATGTAGGGTTCTTCTTCTATATTTTTTTGATATCCTGAACGTAAGGTTCTTTCCAAACATAGTGTTCTTCCTCCATAATTTTTTGATAACGTATGGTTGCTTAACCATACTTTTCTGATATCTCATAAAGTAAATGATAGATTACATCCTTATGTAATGCTCCTCAATGTAGGGTATGAACAGTGTTTCCAGAACACGCTCAAGTGATTTCCAAACACGTAGAGAATGAACAGTGTTTCCAGAACACGCTAATATGCAGAAACAATTTCCAAATACTTTGTTAAATATTCCATGTGAATTAAATGATTTAATATTATTCCAAAATAGAGAAATAAAAAATATTAATTTTCTAAAATATAATCAAAGTAAAATCATTAGAATAACAAATAAGGGTATTTGTGAACATCAAAATCATCATAAAGAGATAGATTATTTTTCTCAATAATCTTCCCCTAATAAAATAAAGTGTTGTTGAAAACAACACTTTCTCAACATGAAGTACCTTTCTCTATGAGTTCTGACAACATTTATCAGACCACATACATATGTATGAATGAGATCAAGAAGATGAGATGGCCTTTTCTTCCTTGGACGATATGAACTGTAGACCATCTTCCCCTAAATGCAAGAATCACAAGACTTTTTACATTCACTCTTCAGGTTGGGAATGTCTATAACAATCATCAGTTTTGATATTTTTTTCATTTCTTGTTGATTGGTGTGCCCCAATCTCAGATTCCATAGGTTATTTTCTTCCTTAATAGTAATGTAGCTAATTTTTTCTTTACTGTAAACCTAATATAGGTTTCTTTCGGTCCTGTATCCCTTTATAAGTGAATTTCTTGTCTTTCCCTTTATAGTGCAGGCTTTCTGATTGAAAGTAACTATAAGTCCTGGGTCACAGAGGTGACTCGCACTGAGGAGATTATGACATAGTCCATCTACATAAACAACTTCCAGTTTTCTTTAGCTCTCCATTAGCTAGTTCAGTACATCCACTACCTTTAATTTTTAGAGCTCCATCATTACCAAACTGTACTGTTTCATCAACCCTCCTCTTAACATCCATTAATAGGCATGCATTACCTGTCATATGAGACAAAAAACCGCTATCCAGAATCCATGTGTTGTTTCTTTCTGTAGCTTTGAGGTCCACCTCTGCGAGGTTGGATTTCTCAATTTTCATATTTTCTTTCCACGAGACATCGGATTGAGTATAGAATAGTGATAGATTTTTAATTATCTCTTCTGTGTACTTGGGTTCTTCATAGTCGAAATCTTCTTCCAAAAGAGAAAACTTTTTTGTAAGAGAAACATTGTCTTATTGACGAGCTTTTACTTGTCTCATACTCCAGTATGAGGTGTCCATGTCCCTCCTATGCCTAAAATCAATGGACTTATGACCAAAGATAGAATAAGGAAAACAATATCCAGATAAATTGTTTCTTCTAAAAGAATTAGGACATGAATGTGTTCTCCTTTATTGAACTCCCATATCTTCTCTATTCAAATAGATTCTGGCCTCTACACAATAATACATGGTATGGCCCAGACATTCACATAACTAACACTTCATGAGAAGAAATGTCTTCTCACTTTTTTTTATCCTCATTCCTTCTTTTGTGAGATAATAGTTTGAGTGTCTCTTATTCCTGGAGGTTCAAGGATAATCTTCTTTTCTTCTTCTAGATTGAATTGGTGGTTTCTTTTTCATCACTTCATGTGACTTTTCTACATGTGATGTTATTAATATTTTCCTGACTTATTATATACTCCCTTTACTGATTTTATATGAAATGTGCATAATTTGTGTGAAATATTAATGTTTTAATATTAAGTATAATTTTTGAGCATTTTTAGAAGTAGTCTAATTGAGTCAGTTTAATGTTTTAATAATAACTATCACTATACTGATCCAAATTGTTTGGTTCTTATTTTTTAGGATTATAATTTCAATTTAAAACATTTCATTAGAAGGTAACATGATCCAATTCTTCCATTTTAAGGGTCATATGGTCCTCACAAACAAGACCAAAGAATCTGTGAACAAACTGGACCAGCCTTGAAGATTGATTTACTGGGCTCAATCCAGAAGTCCAAAAACATTAAATCTCCACAATAATTTGGGGGACACTACATTTAATCTTGGATAAAAATTTCAAGGCCCAAATCTAATTACAAGGGGCCAAATGAAGCTTTGAAGTCCATCCCACCATTCTGGCCAAGAAATAAAATCAGTATAGTATTCATGACATATCTCATTATGTAAGAATCAAATAGAGCTGAGATTTTTCATTGTGAAATAGGAGATATAGGCTGTCGACTTTTTTGAACAAGTCATTCGGATTTGAAGGCATCTTTATAGCATCCCGTCTTTTTATAACATAACTTTTCATTCCATTACACGGAACTGAGGATCTTTAAGGTTTAGTGTCTTGGAAACAAGGAACATAAAACATGAAACAAAAAAAAACATTCTTCTTAAACACTTGAAATTCTTCTCCTCATGTTCACCCTAGGCTCATTACTGCATCTCATAACCTGGGGACATACATCAAAAGGAAGGGTGAGCAGAAGGCCCAGCAAGGGAAACAAGTGAAACATTTTACATATGAACTTGAGATACATCAATAAAGTCATGAAAAGAACTTTAAGGCATGAGAAAGAAAATCATGAGACATTTCATAATAAAAATAACATTTTCCATAACTTGAAGATGTGGCTACATCATTTAACATAGACAATCATGAACATATCACCAAGGTCCATCCCCAAGGTGTCATTTGAAAATTACCAAGGTTATTCACCAAGGTATCATGAAAATTGTAATCTCTAGTGGTTACATCATTACCCAATGCATTGGAGCGCTATCAGGGCGCACCCTTAAATTTGCCTTTATTATCATGTGAGCCACATATATCATCATCAAGCATTTCATAAATAACCCACATAGCATAAAATAAATGGGTTTCATTTCATAATCATAACGTTTTAAAAACTGCTTTAAAGACATGATCTTTACGTCACTTTAAACCCACAGAAAGGGAAAGCGGGTCTCATGTATGTAAATCCCAGAATTTAAAATGGAACATTTTGATATATATGTGAATACCTTTGTAGAAATAATAGCTTTGAGTATTCACTTTATAACATAAAATAATTTTTGAGAAAAGAGAGAGGCATTTTGAGGGGAAAATTCTGCAGCATAACGGCTAAGTTTCGGGGTTTTAGAAAACGTTGAAATGAGAGGGGACATGGGTCACCCACTCATAAATGATCCATAAAAAAGTAGGGTGAAAGAATAAGAAGGACATATGGACATGGTAACGAAATTTTAGGGACATACCATTTGAAATGAAAAACATGGAAGGAAAAAAGATTAGATTTCTCTTATGAAAATTTGGCAGCCTTACGGCGTCACTTAACTTCAAAAGAAAATGATTTGACAAGATCAAAAAGGGTCCCTCATCATATGATCATAAGAGATCAATATGATTGATATAGAGATCATACCCCAACATAATAAAAAGGAACTTGAAAGACTTGACATGAAAATTGAACTTGAAAAATGAGAAGGGTGAAAGAATCCCTTAAAAATTCGGCAGCCTAACGGCGTCACTTAAACTTTCATAAAACGAAATGATGAGAGTAAGAGGGGATCTCTCATCATATAAACATGAAAGGGCAGTAAGAGGAATATAAAAGAACATCCTCTCACATAAAAACAAGGAGCATAATAGGAATGACATAAAAGAGATTACATGAAAAGAAAGAGAGGGGTCGGATCCCTTACCTTAAAATATAACTCTTAAACCTCAAAGGTTGGGACCTTGAGGGCTTAGGGGCACCTTGGGAGGACTCCTTGGGAGGTAATGAGACCAGAAATTCGTTGGGAATGAGTGGGGAGTCGAATGGATGAGAGGAGGGCTTGGTATTTATAGGCAAAGTGAGGGGACAAGGCATTAATGGCCAAGGGACACCTCACATGTGCTTTTCTCAAACCCATGTGCTCTCCCTTGTCATTTATCATGGAGTTAGGCCACATGGGGCCCCCAAAACAATAATTCATCACCCTTGGCCGGCCAACCCTCAAAAGATCTCATGACATCATCATGACACCGTTATGATGTCATTAAACATACCGAAACCCTAAAACTGTATTTTTACTATTCACTGAAAATTCAACTTTCTCAGAAAAAACCCAAAATTTCACATTAACCAAATATCAATGCTCTGATTTCAAAAATGAAATACATTTTATAAAAATAATTTTCTAAATATTTTTAATTTAATTTTTAAATAAAAACACTATTCATCGAAAATTCATTTTTTTTTCAGAAAAAACCCCAAAAATTACCATAACATAATATCGATGCTCTGAGTTCAAAAATAAAGTCATTTTTATAAAAATAATTTTCTAATTATTTTTAATTAAATTTTTAATTAAAAAACACTATTCATCCGAAAAAACTAATACTTGAATAATAATTAATGAAACCGTTATTTAACTATTTTATTGATTCACATTACTTAATCAAGGTGCCTATATTATTTTAAAACTTTCTTTAAGTGAGATTACTAATCCATTTGGTCATATTACTAATCCTAATCATAAAATCACTATTCATAATTTACTATTCATCAAAAATCAAGTTGATCTTATTAGACTCTAAATTCAGTACTGAACATAATTGCAGAAGACCATTTTTTGAAAATCATTACACATTTTTAATTATTTAGGGTTTACATAAACATATTTAAAATATCATTTTTCTAAAATTCATCAAAAATATGCATACTATATTTATCCGGTCATTTCAAAATTCATAAACTTCATCATAAGAAGAAATCCCAATTTTTATTTAAAACAAGGATTACACAAGGTAGTTACGGTCTCGTTACATAACCCCTTATAATACCAGCATAGGACCTAAGAGTAAGGTGTGCTAGGGTGATAGAAGCTTGGGGCGGCTCAGTCAACATTGCCCGAGTAGTAATTTCTATCAGTTTGAACTTCTCACGAAGGCGATTTCGTTCCAGCTTCACATGATGAAGTTCGGCTTGGATTTGATCCAGAGCAAAGCCCAGTGGTGCTACCTCCTTCCCAAGCTCTGTTAGATGGGCTTCGATCGGTCCAAGACTACTAGGTGATGCCATCGAATCTTCTTTCTATAATAATTAACCAAGATTACTTATATTTAGAGACAATAATCAAAACATTTTGTTCACGGTGGTCATATTGACCGATGGTCATATAACACTCAAAAACCAATGGTCTCATTTTATTTATAATCATGTTTATCAAATAAAACATTTTTTTTTAGTATAAAAAAATAACACATGGAATTAGGAAACAAGATTTATTCAAAATTTCGGGTCGTTACAATCTTCCTGTTCCAAAATCCATTCACATTTTGGCCATCGAAAAATCATGGATAGAAATGTACAGTTTACCTTTGTTTAATAAAACTGCCATAACTTTGGATCCACTTGTCCAAATGCCTCCAAATTTTGACAGTAGTCTCCCAACTTTATTATCTACAAATTTTAAGAAAGAGATATTAGGAGATTTGGCTGTCTAAATATCCAAATCGGCGATGAAAGTGGAGGGACATATTGGGAATGCAAACAGTCCACTTCTTGGGCTATAAATACTATCCCCTTCTCTCCTTGAGAGGGGTTGGCATTTCAAAACTTAAGGAGGAGGTTTGGAATTAATAGAGACTTTAAAAGGGCCTGGTAGGATATGATTTGATCTTGTTTCAACAAGAGAGACCTCTCCTCCTCTCTTTGTTTTCACTTAATTTCGTGTTCTTCATTTTTGTAAATTTGTAAGTCTCTTTCTTTGTAATTCTGTTTTAATGAAAGTTACTTATTCAATATCTCTTATTCTCATCCACCTTCTGTAGTTTAATATTTATTTTCTTAAAATATTTTAAATTTATTTCAATCCCCTTCCCTTCTTTAGCTTCCTCATTCAATCGAAAGTTCATTTTTAATTATCATCATTGTTCCTGTGTGTGTGTCGACGTACCACTCTTTTCTTATCCCTTTCTTTTTCTTCTCTTATTAATTTATAATTATAATCAATATAACCATATTATTAAACACCCAAATGTATGAGTAAATCTCTCATTGTGGTGAGTTATAATTTAGGTATGTTAAGTGATTGAGAGCTTCTGCTCGATGAATATTCTTTGAATTAACATTGTGTATGTTGGACTTAACATGTCATGGATTAATGACTTGTTTTGTTTAACATGTGGTTTCCATGGATTATTGGAACCAAAAATACACCACCATAAATAAGATATGATTGATATTATAACCTTAATTTAAGTTAAGGCTTGGTTTAAAGCCTTAACACTTAGGAATTCTAATCAACATCATCTTGTTACATGGGTGTTAATTTAAATGCAATATAAAGTAAAGATCAAGGATATCACAAGCTTAACTAACCTAATGATGAACTCACCCCAATATTTATCAATTTGTTAAATCAAAAATCATCCATAAATTATTTCATAAGCTCTACAAACAAACCCACCAATCATAATACAATTAACTAAAAACAAACGACTATTTCAAAGTATCATCGCCGAGGATTCGACCCGAGTGCTGATATACACATTAGCAGAGCACCGGAACTTTGACCGGTCGAAAGGTGACAATCGGCCGTACATTTCAAATGGTGTTGTTCCCGGGGATGGTGCTTTAATTATTTGTTAGTTTCTGGTCATTGTAATAAAAAAGAAAAAAAAATTAAAAAAATGAAAAAAAATCACACAGAAAACCCGTATTCCTCTTAAAAATCATAAACTAAAAAAAACACCAAGAAAAACACGCCTTCCTCATCTTTCTAAATCTCTATGAATGCCCCGTAGCGTCCCAAACAATCCCTCAGATTTTTTTGACCCTGAAATTGATAGAACTCTTCGTTGACTTAGTAGGACCATTAGGGATAACCAAATCACCCAAGAACCAATCATTGCCCTACAAATTGAATTCGATATGGCCAATCCTAGGGAACAAACATTGAAAGAACTTGCTGCCCTGATATGAATTACCAACCCCTTGGTATTCAACATCCAAACATAGAGGCTGACTTCGAACTCAAATCGGGTTTGATTCATATTCTACCTCATTTCCATGGGCTAGCCGGTGAGGATCCGCATCTACATCTCAAAGAGTTCCAAGTGGTGTGCTCTACCATGAAGCCTCAAGGGGTTTCTGAAGAACAAATCAAACTCCGAGCATTCCCTTTCTCTCTAGCTGACTCTTCCAAGTCATGTATCTACTACCTCCCTCCTGGTTCCATAACTACATGGAATGACATGAAGTGACTCTTCTTAGAGAAATTCTTTCCTGCTTCTCATACTGCTTCTATCCGAAAGGAAATAAGTGGTATCTGTCAGTTCCCAAGTGAATCGCTCCATGAGTACTGGGAGAGGTTCAAAAAGCTTGTTGCAACCTGCCCACACCACCAAATTCCTGACCAACTCTTGATCCAATACTTCTATGAGGGGTTATTGGCTATGGAGAGAACTCTCATTGATGCCGCAAGTGGCAGTGCTCTGGTTGATAAAACTCCCGCAGCTGCAAGAGATCTCATAAGTAACATGGCTGCAAACACACAAAAATTCCATACTCGAGCACATGCTCAAGTAAAACAAGCACAAGATAATCAATCAATTCAGCCAAACAAGATGACCGAGTGGATGAGTGAACTTGAAGGTCTTGTGCGATAACTAGCTGTGGCCACCAAATCCCGAACATCGTCTTCTCCACAATCAATGTTTCCTGGACCTGTCAAAAACTGTGGAATCTGCAACTCTCCATCTCATCCAACTGACACATGTCCATAACTTCAAGAGGATCAATCTGATTCATCTACACCAATGGAGCTCAATGCAGCATATGCTCAACGGAACACTAACCCTCAACTATCAGGTCAGTTTGTTAGAAACTTCAACCAACCTCACTCTGAGCCCTTCTCTTATTCCTATAACCAAGGCCTTAGGTATGGTAATCCCATATCTCATCCCCCTCAATTCCCTCCTCAAAACCAAAACCAATTCCAATATGGTCAAGGTGGTGGTAACTTCCATCAACCTTATCCTTTTGTTCCTCAACCTCAAAGGAACAATCCTCCTCCTGGATTCCATCATCCTAGTGAGCCTTCCCAATTCCAAAACCAATACAATCGATTTCCCAAGAACCAAAATCAAGGAAATCCTAATCTGGGAGCCTCTTCTTCCAAGAAACCATGGGAAAGTGAAGTGGAAGATCTTCCTCATTCACCCGTTCTAGTCTTAAGAACATTGAAACCCAAATCGGTCAACTTGCATCCCACCTTAGTCAGCAAAACAATCAAATTCTTCCCAACTCCCAGCTCAACCATTACCCAACCCCAAGGGTAATGTAAGTGCAATTGCACTTAGATCTGGAAAGTAACTTGATATGCCTCAAGATAAATCCTCAAACCCTCCTTTGAATGTTGACCTAGAAAATGAAAAGAAAAAGAAAATTGAAAAGGAACTCGAATCCATTCCCTCACCTCCTTTCACTCCACTTATGAATCCAATTCCTTTTCCTCAAGTTGTCTCTAAACCAAGGAAGTCCTTTTAACCTGATCTTGAAATGCTTGACATGTTTAGACGTGTTGAAGTCAATATTCCTCTCTTAGATGCCATCAAACAAATTTCTAAGTATGCCAAGTTTCTCAAGGAGTTGTGTACCCACAAGAGGTAACTTAGGACCTTCGAAAATGTTTCCACCCTGTAGTCCATACCCATTAAGTGCAAAGATCCAGGTACCTTTACGGTTCCATGCCAAATTGGAAGTTCTAACTTTGATGATGAACTCATAGACCTAGGAACCTCAATTAATGTCATGCCCAAATCCATATTCTCCAACCTTGGTCTAGGTCCCTTACATCCAACGAGTGTTGTCATTCAGTTAGCCAATCGAAGCACAACCAGTCCTGAGGGAAGAATTGAGGATGTCCTTGTCTGAGTCAATGATCTTATCTTCCCTGTTGATTTCTATGTTCTTGACATGGAAGGTGAGACGAACTCTTCTCGATCTCCCCTAATTCTAGGAAGACCATTCCTCATGACTGCGATAACCAAGATTGATGTCCATTCAGGCATCTTATCCATGGAATTTGGTGACCAACTGGTCAAGTTCAACATTTTCCAAGCCATGCGATACCCATCTGAGGATCACTCTACATTCTCAATCCATGATTCTGAGGACACTTCTAAGAGTCAATCGGACCCCAATCCACCACGTTCTTCATGTTCTAATGATAAAGGATCTTGTGAAATCTTCACCATGATTAACAAAGTCATAAATGGTGAAGTTAATGTGGACCACTCATTCATAGACTCCATCAATCTAGAGGAACTTGAAAACTCTCTTGAATCCCACATCAACTCTGATCTCTACTGCTCCACCTTGGACAGTATTGGGAAAAATGAATATGAAGCAACTGAAGTCCCATCCTCCATTTCTGAGTTTCCTAACCCAAAAATTAATGATGATACTAATATGAAACCCCTTCCTAAACACCTGAAATATGCATTCCTATTTCATGCTCACTCATATCCTGTCATTATCTCTGCCACCCTTACTGAAATCGAGGAGTCCAAACTTGTTCAAGTGTTAGAGGAAAACAAAAAAGCCTTAGGTTGGACCCTAGATGACATACCAGGAATCAAACCTGCCCTTTGCATGCATCACATCCATCTAGAGGAGACATCCAAACCAGTTAGACAACCCCAAAGAAGACTCAATCCACTCATACTTGTGGTAGTTAGGGAAGAGATCACCAAGCTTCTTCAAGCTAGTATTATCTACCCAATTTCTGACAGTGAATGGGTTAGTCCAATTCAAGTTGTACCTAATAAGGGTGGGATAACTGTTATCACAAATGAACATGGGGAGGTATTCACAACTCGAGTGAAGAACAAATGGCGTGTATGCATCAATTATCGGAAATTGAATGCTGAAACACGAAAAGATCACTACCCTCTTCCATTACTTGATCAAATGCTAGAAAGATTAGCCAAAAAGTCACACTATTTCTTTCTTGATGGATACACTGGCTATTTTCAAATCCCAATCTCACCTCAGGACCAAGAAAAGACTACTTTCACATGCCCCTTTGGAACATATGCATATAGAAGAATGCCTTTTGGACTTTGCAATGCTCCTGCAACATTTCAGAGGTGTATGATGAGTATCTTTTCAGAATTCATTGAACACTGCATGGAAGTCTTCATGGATGACTTCACCATTTATGGTGAGTCATTTGAGTCGTGCTTGCATTCACTCTCTCTAGTCCTTCAAAAGTGTTTCAAGTGCAACCTTGTGTTAAATTTTGAAAAATGTCACTTCATGGTTTCAAATGGGATTGTTCTAGGGAACATAGTTTCAAAAGATGGTATTGAAGTCGATCCTGCCAAAATTGAAGTGATCCAATCACTTCCTCCACCCACTTCTGTTCGAGACATCCATTCATTCCTCGGTCATGCCGGTTTCTATCGGAGATTCATCCATAACTTCAGTAGTATTTCCCTCCCACTCACTCAGTTGCTCCAAAATGATGTCACCTTCCATTTTGATGAGTTTTGAAAGAGAGACTTCATTGAACTCAAAACTTCTCTTACATCTGCCCTGATAATCCAACCCCCAGATTGGTCCTTACCCTTTGAGTTAATGTGTGATTCTTCTGATAGAGCTGTTGGGGTTGTTCTTGGTCAAAGAAGAGAAAATATTCCGTATGTCATCTATTATGCCTAAAAAAAATTGGATGAAACTCAATCTCACTACACTGTGACTGAAAAGGAACTTATAGCAGTGGTTTTTGCCTTAGATAAATTCCGGTCCTACCTCTTAGGTGCCAAAATCATCATTTTCACAGACTATTATTCTATTAAGTTCTTACTCAAGAAAAGTGATTCCAAACTGAGGCTAATAAGATGGATCATAATGCTCCAAGAGTTTGACCTTGAAATCAAAGATAGACCTGGAAAAGAAAACCATGTGGCTGATCACTTGAGTAGAATTTCGAATTCTTCTCATTCAGAAATCATCAATCCTAAATTCCCTACTGATCACCTTTCATCTATCACTCCAAAAATACCATGGTATGTCCCAATTGTAAATTACTTGGTTTATGGTGTTTTTCCTGAAATTTTTTCAAAAGAACAAAAAATGAAGTTAAAAAGTGATTCAAAATACTATTTTTGGGAAGAAAATAAACTTTGGAAAACTGGGGCAGACATGGTAATTAGGAGATGTGTTGATGAAAATGAGCATTCTTCCATCTTAGAATTATGTCACTCACTTCCCGGAGGTGGCCACTTTGGACCACAAAGGACCTCCCGAAAGGTCCTAGACTCTGGATTCTTCTGGCCTTCGCTCTTCAAGGACTCACATGAGTTCTATCAATCATGTCCCACTTGCCAAAAGTTTAGCACAATCTCCAAAAGAAATGAAATGCCCCAAAAGCCCTTAATATTTTGTGAAATCTTCGATGTTTGGGGCATCGATTTAATGGGACCATTTCTCCCTTCCAATGGATTCTCATACATTATTCTTGCGGTCGATTATGTTTCAAGGTGGGTTAAGGCCAAACCCACTAGAAAGGATGATTCACAAACTATTAGTGAGTTCCTAAAGATACACATCTTCCATAGATTTGGCACACCTCATGCCTTGATAAGTGACTTAGGAACCCATTTTTGTAATAAAACCATGGAATCTATTTTGAAAAAGAATGGGGTTGTTCATAAAACTTCATCTGCATATCACCCCCAAACAAATGTTATGGCTGAACTTTCTAATAGATAAGTGAAAAGAGTGCTTGAGAGAATTGTAAAACCCACCAGAAAAGACTGGCCTGAAATACTTGGTGAAGCACTTTGGGCTTATCGAACTGCCTATAAAACACCCATTGGGATGTATACTTTTAGGCTAGTTTTTGATAAAGCGTATCACTTACCAGTTGAAATCCAACATAAGTCTTTTTGGGCTTTGAAAACCTGTAATTTTGATTGTGAAAAATTTGGTGAAGAATGATTGTTGCAATTAGCTGAACTGGAGGAGCTTCGACTTGAATCCTATGAGAATTCCAATCTGTACAATGAGAAGGATAAGGTACTCCATGACAGACACATCCTGAGAAAGGTATTTCATGAAGGTGAAAAGGTAATGCTCTTCAATTCTTGATTTCGTCTTCATCCAGGTAAGCTTAATTCTCGTTGGGATGGTCCTTTTGTTATTACTAACGTTTACCCATTTGGTGCAGTGCAAGTCCAAGACCCCTCTTCCAAAAGGACATTCACGGTTAATGGACATCGGTTAAAGCATCATCATGAGAGGGAATGCAATCCTGGAACAACATCAACTTCCACTGGCTCCCCAACTTCTCTAGCTGACCTACCACTAGATGAAGAAGCCGACCCGCCAAATCCAAACCAGGGGGCACCTCTTTCCCTTTAACTCTCTCTATATTTTCCTCTCTCTACCTATTTCTTCTTCTTCCTCTATCTTTCATTTTATTAACCATTTTCTTTTTCAAAACCTTTATTTTTCACTTTCTCTTTTGTGTGGTTGTATCTTTACAAAAATAAAAACCAAAAAAAACCTAAAAAAACAAAAAAAAATCACTTAAAAAATACAAAAAAAAAGAGTCATCCTTACTCACCATCGAGTTTTGAAATTTTGCCCAACCATCTTGGGTAGTTAATAGACATGTTTTCATCTCAAAAATTTTTTATTTTCATTATGACTTTGGATAAAGAATTTTGTGTCAAAACCAACACATTTTGAATGCTCAATTTTTGATTTGGAAAATTATTTTCCCCAACCGTGAGAACAAACATTTGCTTTCATGCCAAGGCCACCTATGGCCATATTTTCAAAATGTGTGTTTTCACCCCCATTTGTGAGTCTTGAGTTTGTGGACCTTAGAGATGAATTTACTACCTTAGTTTGTATTAATATGATAGAGGCATCTTCTGAACCACATGAGAATCACAATAGCCAAATAGCCTCCCATTTCCCTGACATTAATCCCCCTTTTGAAAGCCCCTTCGAGCCTATGAAAACCTTTTCTTTGATATCCACATTACAATCCCAATACCTTTTCCCACCCAATATCAACATGGATTTTCATTGCATAAGTTTTTGAAATTTAAGTTTGGGGTGGAATGGATTTCATTTTTGGGTATCATTTCATTACTTTCTGATGTGTTATCATATTATTGAGGGAAAGCATCCATTTTAGTGTGGGGGGAGGTTATAATTTAGTGGTATTTGGGAATGTATTGTACAAATAATATTTAAAAGTGTTCAATAAAAAAATTCAAAAAAAATTCAAATTCAAAAAAAATGAAAAAAAATGGGTTGTGTCTTGGGTAGGTCAAAAATCACTCTTCCTCAACCTTTGATCTTGTTATAACTATTACAATTAGTTTCGTGAGGAGATCAATCATGGGTTGGGTTATGAGTGTGAGATCTTTTCCAAGTTCAACTTTCGAAAAAACAAAGAAAAAAAAGAGGAGAAGAAAAAAAAGAACACTTGCATTATATTATTATTGGGAGAAGTTTTTTGTTTTGTTAATATTCCATCTTATCATTACCTTAATATTTTCTTCCTCTATTGTTTCTTTCTTCACACAATCATTCCCTTGTAAATATGTGTTCTCATTTCCTTCCATGTTTTATTTCAAAAAAAATGTGCATTGCTTTTTCTTTGTTGGTATTTTAACCCTCTTATTCTCTCTCTTGGACATCATATTCCTACCGTCCCATAGCCACAGAAAAACACATTAAAAAGACCTCTTGATTCTTGTTCACTTGGGATAGGGATTGTAAGCTGAGATCTCTTTTCAAACTCTAAGATTTTCACTTTTGGTTGGTGAAAGAGTGAGCCTCCACAAATAAATTTTATCATCTTGAGAGGTGTGAGTTTTGAGTGTCCACATCTTCCATTTATAAATTTGAGCATGAAAAAATGAATTAGTTTTGGAAAATTGTTTCTGTAACAACTTGTGGTGGAATTCAAAATGGATGATTGAAATATTCTAAACCTCCCCTGATTGGAGAAAACAAAATTTTAATATCTGTTGGTGAGTAAAAATGATTTTTTCATGTTTTTATATTTTTTGCACATGAGGACATGCACAAAACTAAGTGTGGGGGAGTTGATGTTATTAATATTTTCATGACTTATTATATACTACCTTTACTTATTTTATATGAAATGTGCATAATTTGTGTGAAATATTAATGTTTTAATATTAAGTATAATTTTTGAACATTTTTAGAAGTAGTCCAATTGAGTCAGTTTAATGTTTTAATAATACCTATCACTATACTGATCCAAATTGTGTGGTTCTTGTTTTTTAGGATTATAATTTCAATATACAACATTTCATTAGAAGGTACCATGAGCCAATTCTGCCATTTTAAGGGTCATATGGTCCTCACAAACAAGACCAAAGAATCTGTGAACAAACTGGACCAGCCTTGAAAATTGATTTACTGGGCTCAATCCAGAAGTTCAAAAACATTAAATCTCCAAAATAATTGGAGGGACACTACATGTCATCTTGGATAAAAATTTCAAGGCCCAAATCTAAGTACAAGGGGCCCAAATGAAGCTTTGAAGTCCAGCCCACCATTCTGTCCGAGAAATAAAATCAGTATAGTATTCATGACATATCTCATGATGTAAACATCAAATAGAGTTGATATTTTTCATTGTGAAAGAGGAGATATATGCGGCCGACTTTGTTGAAGAAGTCATTCGGATTTGAAGGCATATTCCTATTCCAAAATCCATTCACATTTTGGCCATCGAAAAAGCATGGATAGAAATGGACAGTTTACCTTTGTTAAATAAAACCACTATAACTTTGGCTCCACTTGTCCAAATGCCTCCAAATTTTTAAAGTAGTCGTAAAACTTTATTATATACAACTTTGAATAAGGAGATATTTGGAGATTCGGCTGTCTGAATAGCCAAATTGGCGATGCAAGTGGAGGGACATATTGGGAATGCAAACAGTCCACTCCTTGGGCTATAAATACTCTCTCCTTCTCTCCTTGAGAGGGGTTGATATTTCAGGACTTAAGGAGGAGGTTTGGCATTAATAGAGCCTCTCCAAGGGCCTGGGAGGATATGTTTTGATCTTGTTTCAACAATAGAGACCTCTCCTCCTCTCTTTGTTTTCACTTAATTTCGTGTTCTTCATTTTTGTAAATTTGTAAGTCTCTTTCTTTGTAATTCTGTTTTAATGAAAGTTACTTCTTCAATATCTATTATTCTCATCCAACTTCTGTAGTTTAATATTTATTTTCTTAAAATATTTTAAATTCAGTTCAATCCCCTTCCCTTATTTAGCTTCTTCATTCAATCGAAATTTTGTTTTTAATTATCATCATTGTTCGTGTGTGTGTGTCGACGTACCACTCTTTTCTTATCCCTTTATTTTTCTTCTCTTATTAATTTATAATTATAATCATTATAACCAAATTATTAAACACCCAAATGGCTGAGTAAATCTCTCATTGTGGTGAGTTATAATTTAGGTATGTTAAGTGATTGAGAGCTTCTGCTCGATGAATATTCTTTGAATTGACATTGTGTATGTTGGACTTAACATGTCATGGATTAATGACTTGTTTTGTTTAACATGTGGTTTCCATGGATTATTGGAACCATAAATACACCACCATAAATAAGATATGATTGATATTATAACCTTAAGTTAAGTTAAGGCTTGGTTTAAATCCTTAACACTTAGGAATTCTAATCAACATCATCTTGTGACATGGGTGTTAATTTAAATGCAATATAAAGCAAAGCTCAAGGATATCACAAACTTAACTAACCTAATGATGAACTCACCCCAATATTTATCAATTTGTTAAATAAAACATCATCCATAAATTATTTCATAATCTCTGCAAAAAAAACCCCCAATCAGAATACAATTAACTAAAAACAAATGACTATTTCAAAGTATCATCGCCGAGGATTCGACCCGAGTGCTGCTATACACATTAGCAGAGCACCGGAACTTTGACTGGTCGATATGTGAAAATCGGCCGCGCATTTCAACATGACCCACTTTTATCTTTCCTTTATTTTGGTCCCCTTTTTTCATCATTTGATGATTCAACCTCACAACTGATTCCACTATTTCCCATGGAAGCAGGTTTTTGATCATTTAAAATCTTTTCAACTCCATTAGAGCCACGTTTTGTTCTCTCCAACAGCTCAGTATCTGAGAACCTTACAAACTGTATTTTCTTCCTTGATTCTTTTGAAATTGATTCACTCTCAAGTTTACTCCTAAGAGTAACAACTTCCTCCTCAAGACCCTCAACAATCTTGGACTTTTCTTCTAGTCTGGAGGTGAGTTCATTGATGAAATTTTCCTGGTCTTCAATTATCAGCTTCAGATCCACTACATCATCATTGATTTCAAGGATTTTAGACTGTACTTTGAAAAAATCTTCCAATCATTCAATTCTATCTTTGAGATGATAAACATATTCATTTGATTCTTCTACAATTGATTTCCACTTATTGAAACTCCTACATTTAATCTTAAGCTTACTAACAACATCCTTAAGTTACAACTCAGGATTGGAACTAGTTGTCAACTAATTGGCTCCACCATTATCTTCTAATTTTTCAATAGTGGATATCATGGAAGCATGGTTTCCAGTTTTAAATTATGGTTCTTCTTCTTCACAGAATTCATTATCACCATCTTCCTCTTCATAGAAAAAACTCTTCTTCTATAATTTCTTCCTAGATTTGAAGTCTCCCTTTTTGAAAAAACTTTTCTAAGGCTTCTCAAGGTTTTCATCATTGTTATCTTCATCATCGATCATTCTTAAGAACTGAGAGGCAATGTGCCCAACTTTTCCACAACGAAAGTAATCTAAAGGTAACTTCCCTTTGAATTTCCCTTTTCCCTTCTGGAACATCTTAGTAATGAGAGAAATAATTTCTTTTTCCTCATATTCTTCACCACTACTATATTTTGAAATTTTCAATTTCTACATGGATTTTAATGCCTTTTCCTTGCTCACTCGAGTCGTAGAATCTTCTGGTTTGACTCTCATTTCATATGCCACTAGGATTCTCAGTAGATCATCCAAAGAAAATTTGGAAAGATCTCTTTCCTCAAGGGCTAAAACCATTGTATTATACAGGGATGGAAGTATTATCAATATTTTCTTTACAATGTAAATGCCTTTTATTTCTTTGACTAGACCCCAAATTTCTCCAACCACTTCAGTAATTCGATTGAAGAAAGAGTCTGCATTCTCATCAAGATGAATCTTCAGATCATCAAACCTATTCTGCAGCACTTATAGTTTCACCTCCTTCATTTTGATGTCTCCTTCATAAATATTTTCAAGTTTATCTCACATGGACTTTGTTGAAGTGCATCTCATCACCTTTAGATAGATCTGATCAGAAAGGGCTGTGGTGAGATAATTTTGCACTTTAGCATCTACATCAAGAATTTTCCTATCTACGTCATACATAGCCAGCCCTATTGGATCAGTAACTTATATACCTTGCACAGTGGAAAATAAGACTTCCATTCCAAGGGATATTAGATGAGATCTCATTCTATTCTTCCTAATCTAAAAATTACTTTCATCAAAGAGGGGGACTCCCCTAACACTGGCTGAATTCTCCATGATAGTATAAAATAGATCAAACACCAGCAACCTCCCTCTGATACAACTTAAAGGACCCCAAAAAACCCTGATAGGGGAGGGGTGAATGAGGGTGCCAAATTTTTCTTTTTAAAGTTGTGTATCTTATTCCCACATTGGTAGAAACTTGTTAAATCGATCATACAAATGAAAGAAGGGAGATTACACAACACTTTTATTTGGTTTACTGCAAAGTGCTATGTCCAAGGAGCATACACCGACATAGTGTCGGTCATACCTAAATCCACTAATATTTACTAGTTTGAGGATTACAAGATTTGGTCACAGTCACTCTATGCCTGGCACACTACCTTTACAAAGGTTCAGGGATAGCTCTCTGCGTCCCTTAGATCACTTCCCTCGACTCCCCCTAGCTCACTGCCTTGAGAGAAGTCAATCTCACTCTATCGACTTGATGGTCGCTTAAATAGATTTGCATTGAAATCTTTGTCTCTGTTCAGCATGAGACACTGCTTGCATCAAAGTCCTAAATTGATGCACTAGAAAGTACTGAACCACTGAACCAGATAATCATAACATGTATTCATCCAACACTGATAATTGCACGCAACACCAACCATGTATGCGCAAGATCTGACTTTTGCGTGCCAGATTTACTTTTTTCACGGAAAATATTTTTTGCCACTACACCCTTTATGCGCATCTATAACTTTTTGTGTGAAACTTAAATATTTTTCGCACAACATTAATTTTCCGTGCAACTCTATCTTTTTCGCACAGTCATAAAATTTTCCGCGCAACTATAACTTTTCTGCACAACTCCCTTTTCGTGCAACTTTTACGCGCATCAGAACTCAAATATTCTCTAATTCATTCTGTAACACCCCAAGATTTCATAGTAAGTTATTTTCTTCAAATTAATTCGATAGCTGTCACTACACGCAACACCGAGTTCGAGCACACCATGACTTACCAAACTTGCCGTTCAAAAAGCTGTTATGAATAGTATTAACAGAATTTTGAATTTTATATACTCCATATAATTTTAGAATCCATATTATGTGTTTCTTAGAAATAATATAAGAACAAATTCATTTTTTTCAGATAAAAGAAATATTTTTCAAAAAATGTAATTTTACCACTTTTTAATGGAGAACCCTTTTTAAAACAAATATTTGACACTTTTATATATTCAATTTAATGAAATTAAATTTTACTTTAAAATCAGGGTAGCGCCCCGACCTTTTATGTGTAATAATAATAATTTTATGTTTTAATTATCATGTTAACTAGTGCGGTTGTTAGAGTAAATATTATCTCACCTTGTTTTTTTTAAAATAATTATAATATATTATAATATTTTAAATAATAATTATACTACTATAATAATACAGCTAAGTTGTTACTCGTTTCCAAATATGATATATACATATATTCATATATAAACAAGATTTTAATTAAAATTATATAAAACTAATACTATAATTTTATAAATAACATTGGGAATTATTGCTTTAAAATATTTTAACACCATTATTTTGTAAAAGTAAAATGTTTTAATTATGTGAACAATTACTTAATCTATTATATGGGTTCTATATATTTTCGAATATATATATATGTGTGTGTGTGTGTGTAAATTTGATTTGAATTATATAATTATAATTTTATAATGCGGTTATACATGACATCGAAGATTGCTATTTTAAAATATTTTCAAGACATTATTATTGCGTTATTTTCTATGCAGGTAGCTATTTAAACAAATATATGAATAATTATATGGGTTTTAAATATATTTGAAAATATGAAAATTACTAGATTATAAATTGGATTAATGTTTCATAATATTATTTTGAATATATAATAAAATTATTATAATAGAATGATTAAAATTGTACATGTATGAATGATATTTTGATAAAAATTATTGTTGAGTAATATTAAACTTTTCTAAAGTCTCAAGATTACTAATTATGATGATACATATCCAATAATCAATTTAATTTATAATGTTTTTGTTTTATGATATATACATATATTCATATGTAAACAAGATTTTAATTAAAATTATATAAAACTAATACTATAACTTTATAAATAACATTGGGAATTATTGCTTTAAAATATTTTAACACCATTATTTTGTAAAAGTAAACTGTTTTAATTATGTGAACAATTACTTAATCTATTATATGGGTTCTATATATTTTCGAATATATATATGTGTGTGTGTGTGTGTGTATATATTTGATTTGAATTATATAATTATAATTTTATAATGCGGTTATACATGACATCGAAGATTTCTATTTTAAAATATTTTCATGACATTATTATTGCATTATTTTCTATGCAGGTAGCTATTTAATCAAATAAATGAATAATTATATGGGTTTTTAATATATTTGAAAATATGGAAATTACTAAATTATAAATTGAATTAATGTTTCATAATATTATTTTTAATATATAATAAAATTATTTTAATAGAATGATTAAAATTGTACATGTATGAACGATATTTTGATAAAAATTATTGTTGAGTAATATTACACTTTTCTAAAGTCTCAAAATTAAAAATTATGATGATATATATCCAATTATCAATTTAATTTATAATGTTTTTGTTTTACGTATATATAATTTTACCATAAAAAGGTGTAGATTTAGATTCTAAAAAATGGATGAATTATAATATGTAACGATATAAAAATTCACTTTTTTTAAATTATGAAAATACATATTTAAACTATCATAGGAATGCATATATTAGAATTATTTGAGTTTATATATACTCCCTTTTTCAAGAATATGATATATATATATAAAGTAATAATTAATAGTTTTAATTTATAAATTTATTAATAGATTAATTTTTATAAAATTATTAATATTATGATCTTCATAATGGTATAACTATATTAATGTTAAAATCTAAACTTGTAATACATGTATTATATTAAACTTTATATAAATTATATTAAAGGAATTCAGTATATAATGGTAATGAGGTAATAATAATAATAAAATAAAATGAAAATAAATTCTAAATGATGACTTACATGGGGAGCGTGACATTCAAAACAAAGGAATAGTAAAAAAACGGGATTGGTAAAAGTAAATGTAAAAGAAATATTAAATAAGAAAAAAAAATTGAATGATTTAATAATTTTAATAGACTATTAGGATTAAACTTTTGAATTTTAAAAGTTATTAATAGTATGATATAAAATTAAATAATCAATGATAAATTTATAATAAGTTAAAGTCTTTAAATAATGAGAATGATATAATAATAATAATAGGGATAAGATAATAAAGGTAATTGGAATAAAAAAAATAGAATCCCGTAGGAGACCCGGTTTGGGGTTAGGTGCGCACGGACCAAACAAAAAAAAAAGAAAGGAAAATAAAACAATAAAAAAGGGGAAATTCCATCAGGGGATTTGGGGTATCCCGTGAAGATCGTGAAGGAAGACCTCTTCGGTATGGGGGGGTGTCGCATGTGCTCCAGGAACAGGCCGCGCGTCAAGGGTGGTCCGAGACCGAGCGTAGAGGCCATGTCGCGTCGCACTCCAGGTGCAGGTCGCGGATAGATGTCCGCGTGTGTGTAGCAGCGAAGTGGGTGGTCGGTCCATGCGAAGGGTATCGAGTAGGTCCGTGAGGTCGCACCCCAGCCGATGGTGTCACGTTTTTCTTTTGAGGCCGAGGAATCCGAGCGGTGCCGTCGGATCCATATGTGTATGAAGTTTTGGGTTACATTCATGGGAAATCCTATTCGATTTCTACTATTTCATTTCTCATGTTTTGATTGAAGTATACGTTTTTGTTTTGAGTCTTTATCCTCTTCCCACGGTGTGTCCTGTTACAGTAACCATACACCGCATACTATCACCATTTACTACACCTTTTAGCTGTAGGACCCTCCACTCTCACGTAGTTTCCACAACGGGTCTCTTTCCTGGTGTTTTGTTTATTTGCAAGTGGCCATGGAGCCTCTCCTCATTCATTGAAGTTATAGTTTATAAAAACCTATATGTAGCATTCACAAGACCTCCCAGCTCCTTGCTCAAGCTTTCAGCGAACATCCACTCTTCCTCCTAGACCTCCAACAAACTCTCTCCCCTCTCTGTCAGGCCAAGCTTCCTCCTCTATCTTGTAAGGGGTTGTTTCCACTTATTTTTTTGTAATAGAAAACCGGTTATACATGTACTGTGTATAATCGGATATACTATATATGTTTATATATATTTCAGTACTAGATTGACCCTTGTTTCTTTTAAAAAAAATACAGGGTGTTTGGATTTGTTATGTTTTTCTTTAAGAAGTATAAGGGTTTGTTTATAATCGGTTTTTTTGTTTTACAACCATTATTACACGTTTTGTATATATATATTCTGTATATACGGTTTTATATATATATATATCACCCTTTTATGCGATTCGAGAAATAATTAAGTTTTACAAGGAATGTTACATATATATGGGTTGTTTTGAATATGTCGTAATCATGCAAAACCTCTTTTTATATATACTTTGTATATGCAGTTGTTTATATATGTAAGTATGTAGTTCAAAACAAGTCTGTTTATAGTTTTTAAAAGATTATTTACAAATCTTACATAACGGTCTAGATGCGAATTATATTTTGGGTTCAATTAGAATTGTTCTTCTTATGCAAAACCCAATATATACTTATATGCATATTCAAGTATGTACGTGTATACCCTAGACTCAATCTAAACTAGAATTATAAATTTTAAAGGATGATTTCCAATCTTCAAATAATGTTTTAGTTACGAATTAAGTTTTGGATGAAATTAGAATTGTACTTCTTATAGAACCCAATAAATACTTAAGTGTATATTCGGGTGTGTGTGTATATATATATATATATACACATACATTTACATGTGGTTAAAATCCAAACTAATCTATATATTCAAAGGTTTAAAGTTGTGTTTACAATGATGCCAGGGTTTTATTTTTAATTGTTTTACTAAATCAAAAACAAATATACACTTCCGTATATTCGGATATACATGAGTAATTAATTAAAAATAAGGTTATTATTTTTAAAAGGATGAATACCAATCTTTAAATAATGGATTGGATGCGAAATATGTTTTGAATTCAATCGGATTTATACTTGGTATTCAAAACCCTAATTTTTATACATTTAAATACATCCGGTAGTATATGCTATAACCCTAACATGTTTTGGTTTACAATCAAGTAGAGTTAATAAATAAAAATGTTTTGGTAACATTTATTACACATAGAAAGTAATTAAATCTTATTTTGTTATGATGATTTAAATACATAAACCTTGTGTATACAGATTATTATTTCTATATAGCTTCCAAAACCCTAATTTACAGTATTAAATATTAGAATTAGTTAATGGTTTGATGCAATTAATGTTTAAAGTGTTTCTAGTAAATGTTAATTTGGTGTTCGCTAAACTAATATGCACTTATGTGTATGGGTATACAATAATATGTTTAACATGTCAGGTTTATTTTAATTAAAGTATATTTAATAATATTGTCCACGTATTAATTAAAATAATATATTTTGACTTAACCCAAAATATATTAGAGAATAAATGGATTTTTTAAAATCATTTTATGTTACATATCATGTTGTGCTCATATATAGTCTTATTACTTAATGAACCCCCCTACAGATATGGTCATTAGTTAATCACGTTGTGATTTGGTCTAATTGCATGCTCACTAGAACTTTTATCAGCATGCGCTTAATTAAATGTGCATGAAATAGGGACTTTAAACTAAGAAGTTATCATTTCGTGTGGAAAACCCCATTCATTCATCATTTTATATACTCTTAGTATTATTACATGCGCAAAAGATATTTTACTTATCCATGCCTGCCTTGGGAAATGGTTAACATCAAACTTTATATGTTCATTGTCATATCATGTATTTCTACCATAAATGTGCAATATTTTCATTATCCATTTTATTTATTGTTGTATTCAAAAATACATGCATATGAAAAATAATGAGAAATGAAATTAAATTACCCAAAGTAGTATGGGACACCTTGGGTAATATATAATAAAATTAAATTAAATAAATCAAAGTGGTATGTGAACTTTGATTTATGAGTTTTGAGGAATGCATGGGACTTATTATGTGATGGGTGGGGCCTGATATAGCCCCTTGATGCATCGGTAGGTCTCATGAGATAACTAGAAGCGGAATTGGATGAGGCCTTTCCCATTTTTTACGAGTTATAGATTTTGGCCAAGGCCTTATTCACTAGACGTCTTGGCCGAGGCCTTGACACAGTCCGGCATATACATTTTCCTCGTTATGACTATGTAATTTAATTAACCGGAAAAATATTTGATTAGTATAATATTTGTTAGAGATCTTATGGATTAAGTTCGAGGCCTTAATCAATAGATGTCTTGGTTGAGGCCTCGATAATATGTTTACAGATGGTTTTGCATTATAATCCCTCATTATGTGTATGTTAATCAATAACCATTACTTATGAGTATGAGTTTAAGTGCATATAACATATTATGCATGATTAGTTTTCCTTCCCATATTATTAATGCAAATGTTAGCATTACATTTATTATGTCATCATGTGAATTTAAATAAGTTGTAGTGAGATTAATTATGCGCAACTCTGATAATATTCTTGTCTAGTAGTATTGGCACACCTTGCATGCTAATTTGTTCTTACTTAGTAGTTTTTATGTACCTCCATGCAATCATGCTTATTTTGATAGTTTATTGACTTTCAGTGGTATGTTCAAATACTTGTGCATGTATTGCTCTAAATGTTTTATAGCTACCTTTGAGGTGTTCTGATGTTTTCTTAAAAGGAATTATTTTATGTATGTGAAATTATTTCTAAAGGTAGTTTTCATAAACTGTATTTAAGTACTTTCAAAACCTCTTATTGAGTATTTCAATGCTCACCCAATGTTCTTGATTAAAATTTTTCAGGTTACAGCTTTTAGCAGTTGAAATATTTCAGAATGTAGCTGGTTTTCCCAGAACCTGAACCTCACGATCCTCTGTAATTTTGGGACATGATGTTTTATTTGTAAATGTTTGTAATGAATTTTTAGTACATCATGTCTCATGGGAACCAGCTCTGGGCATTCGGGGGATGGGTCCTTATAGTTGGTATCAGAGGATAGGTTCAGACAACTCTGGAAAACTGGAACTTAAAACAAGAAAAAATTTATTTAAGAATTACTAAGTATGATGTTTTCTTTTAAAACAAAAATACCAGTCCTATGTCTTTTCGAAGACACCCGATAATATTAGAACAATACTGAAAATTTGGTTATGTATTATTAAGTAATAGTTTCCTTAAATTTTCATATGGCTATCGAATCACGCCTTTTGTCTCTTCCAACGAAGATAGTAGAAACTATAATGGTCAAGTCATGTTTAGGGGACTACGAGACTTTCGAAAACCTTAGGTTGTCCTGTGAACAACTACATCGGGTGTCGAATCGCCCAAAAATTCTCTGTCTTTACTAGGGGAGAAATATTGTCTTTTACTACATAGCAATTGCACAATTTGTGGCATATAGGAAAAGAGGGTAGTTTTATGAAGCTCTTTTTATATGTTTCACTTTGGCTGATAACTACCGAGCTGTAGGTAAATCCCTAGAAGATGTTTTGGATGGTGACCATCGAGTGGCCTACCTTTTCCAGGTCTTGAGTTTTAGTATGTACGGGGAACTCTACGACATTGATATTTTTAAGAACAACATGGTGCGTGGGACTTATAAGAATTTATTCCACTTGGAACTTTCCAACCTCCACACCTTTCGTGCCTCTTTATGGAAGGCTGAGTGCTTTAGGCATAGATACGACCCCAGTTGTTCACAATGTTTCTGGGCCAGAGAGATTGAACAGCTGAATACTAGCTTAAGAATCCACCTCAGGTCATCAGCACCCTACCATCGGTGGTGTTCCCCGTAAACGGACCATAGGTTGTGACGTGTGTCTGGTGTTGTTGTCATTTGTGCACAGATATTTTAGAATTACGAGGACACAATTTTTCGAAGGGGGGAATAATGTAACGCCCCGACCTTTTTATGTGTAATAATACTAATTTTATGTTTTAATTATCATGTTAACTAGTGCAGTTGTTAGAGTAAATATTATCTCATCTTTTTTTAAAAAAATATATATAATATTTTATAATATTTTAAATAATAATTATAATACTATAATAATATAGCTAAGTTGTTTCTCATTTCCAAATATGATATATACATATATTCTCATGTATACAATATTTTAATTAAAATTATAAAAAACTAATACTATAATTTTATAAATAACATTGGGAATTATTGCTTTAAAATATTTTAACACCATTATTTTATAAAAGTAAACTGTTTTAATTATGTGAACAATTACTTAATCTATTATATGGGTTCTATATCTTTTTGAATATATATTTGTGTGTGTGTGTGTGTGTCTGTACTTGATTTGAATTACATAATTATAATTTTATAATGCGGTTATAAATGACATTGAAGATTTCTATTTTAAAATATTTTCATGACATTATTATTGCGTTATTTTCTATGCAGGTATCTATTTAATCAAATATATGAATAATTATATGGGTTTTAAATATATTTTAAAATATTAAAATTACTAGATTATAAATTGGATTAATGTTTCATAATATTATTTTGAATATATAATAAAATTATTTTCATAGAATGATTAAAATTGTACATGTATGAATGATATTTTGATAAAAATTATTGTTGAGTAATATTACACTTTTCTAAAGTCGCAAGATTAAAAATTATGATGATACATATCCAATTATCAATTTACTTTATAATGTTTTTGTTTTATGTATATATAATTTTACCATAAAAAATGGTTTAGATTTAGATGCTAAAAAAATGGATGAATTATAATACATAACGATATAAAAATGAACTTTTTTTTAAATTATGAAAATACATATTTAAACTATCATAGGAATGAATATATCAGAATTATTTGAGTTTATATATACTCCCTTTTTTAAGAATATGATATATATATATATATATAAAGTAATAATTAATAGTTTTAATTTATAAATTTATGAATAGATTATTTTTTATAAAATTATTAATATTATGATCTTTATAATGGTATAACTATATTAATGTTAAAAGGTAAACTTGTAATACATGTATTATATTAAAATTTATATAAATTATATTAAAGGAATTAAGTATATAATGGTAATGAGGTAATAATAATAATAAAATAAAATGAAAACAAATTCTAAATGATGACTTACATGGGGAGCGTGACATGAAAAACAAAAGAATAGTAAAAAAATGGGATTGGAAAAAGTAAATGTAAAAGCAATATTAAATAAGAAAAAAAATGTTGAATGATTTAATAATTTTAATAGATTATTAGGATTAAACTTTTGACTTTTAAAAGTTATTAATAGTATGATATAAAATTAAATAATCAATGATAAATTTATAATAAGTTAAATTCTTTAATTAATGAGAATGATATAATAATAATAATAGGGATAAGATAATAAAGGCAATTGGAATAAAAAAAAGAGAATCTCGTAGGAGACCCGGTTTGGGGTTAGGCACACCTGGACCAAAAAAAATAAAGGAAAATAAAACAATAAAAAAAGGGAAAATCTCATCGGGGGATTTGGGGTAGCCTGTGAAGATCGTGAAGGAATGCCACCTCGGTATGGGGGGTGGGTCGCATGTGCTCCAGGAACAGGCCACGCGTCAAGGGTGGTCTGAGGCCGAGCACAGAGGCAATGTCGCATCGCACTCCAGGTGCAGGCCGCGGACAGATGTCCGCATGTGTGTAGCAGCGAAGTGGGTAGTCGAGTCGTACAAAGGGTCTCGAGCAGGTCCGTGAGGTCGCACCGTAGCCGATGGTGTCGCGTTTGTCGTTCGAGGCCGAGGAATCCAAGCGGTGCCATCGGATCCATGTGTGCATGAGGTTTCGGGTTGCAGTCATGGGAAATCCTATTCAATTTCTACTGTTTCGTTTCTCATATTTTGATTGAAGTAGACGTTTTTTTTTTGAGTCTTTATCCTCTTCCCACGGTGTGTCCTGTTACAGTAACCATACACCGCATATTATCACCATTTACTACACCTTTCAGCTACAGGACCCTCCACTCTCACGCAGTTTCCACAACGGGTCTCTTTCCTGGTTTTTGTTTATTTGCAAGTGGCCATGGATCCTCTCCTCATTCATTGAAGTTATAGTTTATAAAAACATATCCATACCATTCACAAGACCTCCCGGCTCTTTGCTCAAGCTTTCAGCGAACCCCCACTCTTCCTCCTAGACCTCCAGCAAGCTCTCTCCCCTCTCTGTCAGGCCGAGCTTCCTCCTCTATTTTGTAAGGGGCTGTTTCCAAATTTTTTTAATGGAAAACCGGTTATACATGTACTGTGTATAATCGGATATACTATATATGTTTATATATATTTCAGTACTAGATCGACCCTTGTTTCTTTTAAAAAAAATACAGGGTGTTTGGATTTGTTTTGTTTTTCTTTAAGAAGTATAAGGGTTTGTTTATAATCGGTTTTTTGTTTTACAACCTTCATTACACATTCTGTATATATATATTCTGTATATATGGTTATATATATATATATATATCACCATTCTTTATTAGTTCAAGAAATAATCAAGTTTCACAAGGAATGTTACATATATATGGGTTGTTTTGAATATGTCGTAATCATGCAAAACCTCTTTTTATATATACTTTGTATATGCAGTTGTTTATATATGTAAGTATGTAGTTCAAAAAAATTATGTTTATAGTTTTTAAAAGATTATTTACAAATCTTACATAACAGTCTAGATGCGAATTATATTTTGGGTTCAATTAGAATTTTTCTTCTTATTAAAAACCCAATATATACTTATATGCATATTCAAGTATAAACATGTATACCCTAGACTCAATCTAAACCAGAATTATAAATTTTAAAGAATGATTTCCAATCTTCAAATGATGTTTTAGTTGTGAATTAAGTTTCGGATGAAATTAGATTTGTACTTCTTATAGAACCCAATAAATACTTAAGTGTATATTCGGGTATATATATATATATACATACATTTACATGTGGTTCAATTAAAAACTAATCTATATATTCAAAGTTTGAAAGTTGTGTTTACAATGATGTCGGGTTTTTATTTTGAATTGTTTTACTAAATCAAAACCAAATATACACTTTCGTATATTCGGATATACATGAGTAATTAATTAAAAATCTGGTTATTATTTTTAAAAGAATGAATACCACTCTTTAAATAATGGATTGGATGTGAAATATGTTTTGAATTCAATCGGATTTATACTTGGTATGCAAAACCCTAATTTTTATTCATGTAAATACATCTGGTAGTATATGCTATAAACCTAACAAGTTTTGGTTTACAATCAAGTAGAGTTAATAAATGAAAATGTTTTCGTAACATTTATTACACGTAGGAAGTAATTAAACCTTATTTGGTTATGAAGATTTAAATACATAAACCTTGTGTATACATGGTATTTTTTCTATATAGCTTCCAAAACATAATTTCCAGTATTAAATATTAGAATTAGTTAATGGTTTGATGCAATTAATGTTTGAAGGGTTGCTAGTAAATGTTAATTTGGTGTTCGCTAAACTAATATGCACTTATGTGTATGGGTATACAATAATACGTTTAACATGTTAGGTTTATTTTAATTAAAGCATATTTAATAATATTATCCACGTATTAATTAAATGAATATATTTTTACTTAACCCAAAATATATTAGAAAATAATTAGATTTTTTAAAATCATGTTATGTTACATATCATGTTGTGCTCATATATAGTCTTATTACTTAATGAACCCCCCTGTAGATATGGTCATTAGTTAATCAAGTTATGATTTGGTCTAATTGCATGCTCACTAGAAATTTTATCAGCATGCACGTAATTAAATGTGCATGAAATAGGAACTTTAAACTAAGAAGTTATCATTTCATGTGGAAAACCCCATTCATTCATCATTTTATGTACTTTTATTATTATTACATATGAAAAAGATATTTTACTTATCTATGCCTACCATGGGAAATGGTTAACATCAAACTTTATATGTTCATTTTCTTATCATGTATTTCTACCATAAATGTACAATATTTTCCTTATCCATTTTATTTGTTGTTGTATTCAATAATGCATGCATATGAAAATAATGAGAAATTAAATTAAATTACCCAAAGTAGTATGGGACACCTTGGGTAATATCTAATAAAATTAAATTAAATAAATCAAAGTGGTATGTGCACTTTGATTTATGAGTTATGAGGAATGAATTTGACTTATTATGTGACGGGTGGGGCCCGCTATAGCCCACCGTTGCATTGGTAGGTCTCATGAGACAACTAGAAGCAGAAATGGCTGAGTCCTTTCCCATTTTTTACGAGTTATAGATTTTAGATGAGGCCTTATTCACTAGACGTCTTGGCCGAGGCCTTAACACAGTCCGGCATATGCATTTTCCTTGTTATGACTATGTAATTTAATTAACCTGAAAAATATTTGATTAGTAGAATATTAGTTAAAGAGCTTATAGATTAAGGTTGAGGCCTTAATCAATAGATGTCTTGGCTGAGGCCTTGACAATATGTTTATAGATGGTTCTGCATTATAATCCCTCATTATGTGTATGTTAATCAAGAACCATTACTTATGAGTATTAGTTTAAGTGCATATGACATATGATGCATGATCAGTTTTCCTTCCCAAATTATTAATGCAAATGTTAGCATGACATTTATTATGTCATCAGGTGCATTTAAATAAGTTGTAGTGAGATTAATTATGCGCAAATCTAATAATATTCTTGTCTAGTAGTATTGGCACACCTTTCATGCTATGTTGTTCTTACTTAGTAGTTTTTATGTACCTTCATGCACGCATACTAATTTTGATAGTTTAGTAACTTTCAGTGGTATGTTCAAATACTTTTGCATGTCTTGCTCTAAATGTTTTATAGCTACCTTTGAGGTGTTGTGATGTTTTCTTAAAAGGAATTATTTTATGTATGTAAAAGTATTTCCAAAGGTAGTTTTCATAAGCTATATTTAAGTACTTTCAAAACCCCTTACTGAGTATTTCAATGATCACCCTACGTTTTTGATTAAAAATTTTCAGGTTACAGCTTTCAGCAGTTGAAATATTTCAGAATGCAGCTGGTTTTCCTAGAACCTGAACCTCACGATCCTCTGTAATTTTGGGGCATTATGTATTATTTGTAAATGTCTGTAATGAATTTTTAGTAAATCATGTCTCATGGGCACCGGCTCCGGGAATTCGAGGGTCAGGTCCTTACAATTGGCACATAAAAAATTATTTTGGATAAATTTTTTGTACTTTTCTGATAACATTCATATTTTGATGAATAGTGAAAAATACTAAATTTTAATTGAAAACAAATTTTTTAATAAAAATAATTTATAGTGATAAATTTTGAATTTGAATGGTTTGGAAGTATAATCAGATTATATTTTTATCATTTAATACAATGTAGGTCATTATAAGTAATTTCACATTTAAAATTGACATAAACACATGTCAATCTCTTGAAAGTTTTTACTTATTAAAAAACCCGCTTTTTGGTATTGACAACAGGAATTAATTTTAAATTAATTAATGCTGATTATATGTTTTTAATTTTTTAAAATATAATTCATTTTTTAATTTTTAATATCAAAATTATCTTAGGGTGAATTTTTGTTATTTTTCTGAAAACTTTCAATTTTTGATGAATAGTGAAAAACATTGTGTTATTGTTTAAAAACCGAATTTTTATCTAAATAATTATTCATTTTATTTATTTAAGTCAATATAGATACATAATACCTATATTAGTTAAATTTGATTCATCGAAGTCATTTTATAATAAAATTAGATGTATAAAATTTTATTGAACTTTTTATTGTCTTTTACCCACCCTCTTGGAGCATTTACAAATTTGCAGAAAACATAATTTTACCTCTTCTGTAAGTTCAATTTCAAAAATCCAAGACACATGTTTTACATCAGTAAGTAAAATTTGGTTCAATAAGATGAAAATAATTTTTGGTGAATAGTAGCTTTTGACTTTTTTTTACCACGGTTAAAAGTAAATAGGGTAATTAAAGGAAAAATTGATATTAAAATTACCCTACCACATGTCCTAATTCTATTGGATAAGTGTAATTCTACTAAAAACAATCTTAGGAATAAAATATGATCCTTTTGGTCCACTTGTATTAGATTAGGACATTGATTATTATTTTATTTAAGGAAGAGTTAAAAGTCTTAAATTCAAAGTTTAATAACTAAATAATTTTTAATATAGGGTTACACATAAGAAAAATTAGACTATATATATTAATTAGAAATATAAAAATATTTACTACATAATGTTATTTTATTTATAATTTTTAGACATTAAATAATTAAATTTATTTATAACACAATGATGATGCAGTAATTACCTTATTAATGAATGATTAAAATAATTGATATTATAAATATCCAAATTAATGTAAATTAAGACTTATGATGAATTACACTAATTTTATAGGTTAATATTACATTTTAGGGTTGATTAAATAAATTTTATTAGGAGTGATAAAGTTTTTATGGCTTTCAAAAAAATCAAATACTAAATATTGTCAAAATTGACATAATTGAGTTTTTAAAACAAATACTATATTATTAATTGATATAATATTTCTAAAAATTTAATTTTCAGCAAAATTACTTATATAAGGTTATATATATCAATAATGAACCACTTGAGGTTATCTTGGAAGTTTATAGTAAGTTTATTAACCATATAATATAAAAATACAAAGAGACATGGTAAATGTCAAACTATTTATATAAGAGTTAAATCTTAAAGATAAGGTTAATTTGGTGACCTAAATCTGTCTAAACACTATTGGTTGAGAGTTTTTTGACCCATCCCCACCTTATCCTTGAAATAAATCATTTTGGAGCCATTAGAAACCGAAAATTATTTTATTATAAAATACTATTTCAAACTTTTACTAAAGTTACCCTCACCTCTCTTATAAAAGGGTGCTTCCCCTTCTCTTAATTTCACACATCCTAAGCCATTTTTCTCGGCCAAAACCTACCCAAATATATTACCAACTTCCCTCGATTCAACCTAGAGGAATTACTTTGATAAGAAAGCCAACTTAAGGAGCTCTTTTGATCAACTCAAAAGGAAACACCCGAAGAAGAGGTACTAATTTCACCACCCTCTTTCAAGTTCTTTTCTTCTTCCACTTCCTCTTTCTTTGTTGTTTCCATACCAAAATAATAAATCCAGTACCTTATAAATTCTTTGATGTTATTATAAATATGGTACAACCATATTCGTTATTTTATCCATCTTATAAAGGACAAATTCACCATACGTGCGTACGCACGGCTTACCGTCTCCACGTCGTGGTGTAGTTTATTATTCAAACACTTCATTATTTGGATGGGTATAATAATGAGCATAACTGATGTAAATAATAAATATAATGTTTTAATGATTATTTATATATTATATAACATCCAATTACATACTATTTCACCATCAATATAATGATATTGTCGCTCGTGCGTACGTACGGATTACCGTCTCCACAAATGTGATGAGATTCTTTCCCCATCGTAATTATTCAAGAATAATTTTAATTTTATGATTAAAAATAATGTTTAAGAACTTGATATAATTATGTATATTAATCAAATACATCCTATCCATAACAAACATGACTTACGTAACAAAACATATAAAGGAAAATGAATCAGTTAACACCTAAAACAATGATACTACTAAAATATTATTAACAAATCAATATTAGAAGATAATATATGATATAATATTTATTTATGTGGTTATTTTATAATTTAATAACAATTATTTAACTATTATACATGAGGTTAATTTACCCTCGACTAAGGAAAAGTACAAGGTAAGGGGTTTTCATCTCACTTCTTATTCTCATGAGATTCATTCTATATTGCCACTACTTCGTTTTTGTGTGGTGTATATACTGACCATGATTGTATTATTTGTATAATATAATTTAATTTATGTGTATTTACATCTTCATTTTATGATAATTCTTTCATGGGTTGTAAGTTTTGTAAGTTAACAAATCGGTAAGGTAATTTCAAATTTCAATTTCCACTCATTGGGCTTTACGCATACTTCATTGATTATTGTACTCCAAGATTATGTGTGGAATCACTGTTTATTATTTATGTAGTAATTTCCAGTCCCCTTTCTATGGATATACCTTTGATACACATAATCACTCCATTGATAAATTCACATTCCATTGATATGAACTTTTTAAGGGTAATCTTAACTCAATTTACATTCATTGAGTTAAACATCCAAGTCATTGGTTTTGTTTTTACAAGAATATGTGTGAATGTAATCTGATTGATTTACACTGAATGTCCAATTATATTGAGTGTATTTATATTTTTCACACATAATTATTTCATTGATTCATCCTTAATCTAAGGATACGGTCTTTGTAAGGTATTTCGTCTCAATTTACATTCCTTTGAGACCTCTTTGTCCTTATGTGCCAATGCACTTTTATACGGTGTATATACTGTCCTTTGAAATAATATATCATGAATCCCTTTATTCTTGTGATATTATAATGTTTTGATTAATATTATTCCTCAATTACTTGTATTAAAGCGTCTCTTATTTGGTTAGGAACTCTTTAACTAAAATATTTTTTTTAATGTTTTAAATGTTTTCAATATTTATTCTTCTAAATCTTTCTCATTAACGTCCATGTTTTAAAAATGGTTTTAATTATTTATTTATATGGATATAAATGTTTTGAAATTAAAATTCATTTTACAAGTTTCAAAGTGGTATGGGAGACTTTGATTCAAAAATATATTTTAAATGACTTCTATGATAAATAGTGCGACATTTAAATGTTTTCAAGAAAAAGGGATATTTCTATCAATGATTTTTACTGATCATTTTCAACTATGTAAACATTCTTTACGGGATATCATTCTAAATCAAGGTTTATTTATTATACAAATCTTCCATATTTTGTTGAAGGTTTTGTAATATGTTTGACTATGGATGTGTTATTTTTATACCATTCATGGTTTATGGATAAAGTATTGACATTTTATATGCTAGTTTTAATACGAATGTTTGTGTTATGTTTAAACCTTTTCATATGAGGAATGCATTGGACTTAGTAAGTGACGGGTGGAGCCCACTATAGCTCCTCGATGCATCTATAGGCCTAATGAGACAAACTAGTGTCTTGGCACAAGGCATTGACAAAATCTTATTTGTAGTCTTGGCACAAGGTCTTGACTATGTGGTTATAAAGTCTGGCATTATGCATTCCATTAGTATGGAAGTGGCTATTGATATTGCATGTGATTATTTGATGAGTAGAATATCTATGTGAATAAGTAAATGGAATTATTTGATTTATATTGGCCATATTATGCAAAAAAATTTGTTTAAAAGGCTTATGTTTTAGTCTTATACAATGCCTTAAATTTTTATGTTTATTTATGAAAGTTTTTGCTATATTGTTATCCTTACTGAGCATCTGAGCTCACCCCTTTCTATGTTTTGTTTTTTCCAGGATGTGAAGAAGTATATTATGAATTACCATTAGGGATAGTCTAAGGGATATGAATGTGGTCAATGGAGAGAATGTTGTTGTTGTTGTTTTCTATTTTGTAATGTAATGTAAAACTTATGAATGTATCTAGTACTTCCATGGCTACTAAACTAATCGGTCTTTTGGGACATGATTCCATGTATAATTCCAATGTTATGCAATAATGCACCTACTCTGGGTAACTAGGGTCGGGGTGTTATAGTTGGTATCAGAGGAAGTTTAGCACAAACCTTGGAAACTAGATTTTGATAAACTCTGATTAGAAAACACTACCCTAAGATAGACTTTGAGGATTAGTATAGAAGACCATCCAAAACTCTTGAAAATTTAAATATTATGTGGGTTTTCCAAGAAATACATCTCTGTCTGGATACAAGAAGGTAGGGGAGTCTCTAGCACAGATGTACCTAGAAGTGAAAACTACGACAATGAGTTTCGGGCTTGACCCGGGGTACCATGGTACACGACAATAGACCTTGCTACACTCTTGGTTACAACACTCCCGGGGGATATGCTTTGGATAATTCACATTTTCTTTACAAACTGATTTGATGGATTTTAATATAAGATGAGAATAAATAACCTTGGTTAATCCTAAGGTGTTTTAGATTGAAAATAAGGTGATATGATATTCTATAAATGATTTTATGACTCACACTATGCTTTCTTGTGTTAGTCAATGGCTGGATTCCAAGGAAGTCATAATAACATTGAACATGATGTATAAGGTGGGAACGGTGGTGGAAATGAGCAAAGAAATGGAATGTTGATAGGTGTAAAATATATTGTGTTCATGCCGAATCATTTTTCCAAAAATATGATCAACAACATATATATTAACCAACTCCCAGACTCAACAAAGAAGAGAAAGGCGGTGAATGATAACAGCTCCATCAGTGGAGACCATGGAGAAAAAAAAGCTCAATTTCCATCATGCAAGAAATTTGGAAAGAGACACCTAGTAAAGTGTCTCAATGGAACAAAGAAATGATTTATGTGTAGTAAAGGACATAAAGTAAAGAAATTCCAAGGAAAAATGAAGAGTACTATGGAAGAAAATAAAAATGATCCCAAGAATCCATTTATAGTCATTTTCTGTAAATGTAGGGGACCTGGGCAATACCCGAGTGAATGCTCTATTCTATAGGGTAACCTCTTAGTCAAGGAAGAACCTATGTGGAAATAAATGGATGGAAAAATGTTTAAAAGTATTAGTTATCTTTGTTGATGGGATTACATTGAATATTTTTTTCTTTTATGTGTAACCCTGCAGTTTGTTATGTGAAAATGATATTTTAGGAAAAATTATCTTTTCTATTGTTGATATAGTTATAAATAACCATTTGAGTTTATATGATCCTTGAATTTGAGGCAATTACAAGTTATTAAATTTTGGGATGAAAATGCGAGGTATGAGATAACATTTGTGGTTAAATTATGTTATGGTTATTTTAAGTAATTTATCTCATTTTGATAATGTTATAAAATATAGTTTTTGAAAAAGGGAAGCATGCAGACCGTGTGACAACCCATCGCGTCAGACAAAGTTACGGGAATCGAACCCACAACCAGAGTGCGATTGGGATTTATCGTCTACCACTGGACTACATGAAGTCCCTGGTTAGTGTCACTAATTCTTTTTAGTTAAATGATTTTATTGATCAATAATAAGTTGATTTTGGATCTTATGTCTTATTAAATGGATATCCTTAGTATAGGAAAATTATTTGTTGATTAACAGATAAATGTTATTTTGGAAGACGTTCGTTCTGTTAGAAACACTATATGCCTAAGGAAAATAGAATACTATGGGATTTCATTTGAGGAGTAATGGTGGATTATTATCCATGTTTTTATTATAGATTTATAGTGATTTGGGTTATTTATGGAAATGATTAACCTATCATAGAGAATATGTGATTATGTTAATTACTTTTAAGCATATGACTTTAAGAGTAGTCGATGTTATTTTGAGATACAATTTAACATGGAAGACTACGTAATCAAATTCTTCTAAGCTTTGGGTTTCAATATTAGTTTGGATTATATTGAAGGATTTTAAGGACAATTTCTTATTGAATGGAATTTATTGAAATTTGGGTATTGTTGGTTTAAATTTAGAAATTAAGATAATTATTTATTTCTGTAAAGGATTATCCTTTTTGGGAATCATCTGATCTTATACTAACCATTTTGGTTTTGGTTAATCTCTAAAGAAAATGGAAATATATAGTTTATCCTTTGTGATAATGTGATTCTCTAGAAGTTGATTCTAGTGCTTCAGTTGTGACCAAGTCATCTTGAATACTCATCGTTTGAAAAAAAAAAGATGATTTAGTGGTAGAAATTTATTAAAGGATAAAACTCTACTTAAAATGTAAGTATATCTCTTTATGTTCTTAGTCAATCTCATAAATAAATTCGTCAACTTTATCAAAGGGAACTTAAAAAAATTTTGTCTGTTTAATTTTCCTATTGGGAAACTAATGACCATTTATCCCATCACAAGTTTTGTGGTTTTCTTATTATTAACTTTCTCTAAATCATGTTTTCTATCACTCTCCATCAAAACTTGACACTTAGTTTATCTTCCATATCCATTTTTTCCTACATGGAATCCTAGTATGGCTTATCTCGAGTGACCTTTGTACTTCTATTTCTTTCTTTTAAAGTGATAATTTTATTGACTCTTTTTCCTATGTGGGACTTTCAATGAAGTTTTCAAGCCCCATTTTAAAATTGCGAGGATGCAATTTCCAAAAGTGGGTAAGAATGTAACACCTCAATATTTCATAGTAAGTTGTTTTCTTTAAATTAATTCAATAGCTTGTGCTACACGCAACATCGAGTTCGAGCGCACCACAACTTACCAAACTAGCGGTTCAAAAAGCGGTTATGAATAGTATTAACAAAATTTTGAATTTTTTATAATCCATATAATTTTATAATCCATATTATGTGTTTCTTAAAAATAATATAAGAACAAATTCATTTTTTTCAGATAGAAGAAGTATTTTTCAAAAAATGAAATTTTACCACATTTTAATGGAGAACCCTTTTTAAAACCAATATTTGACGCTTCTATATATTCAATTTAATGGAATTAAATTTTACTTTAGAATGGGACATAAAAAATTATTTTGAATAAATTTTTGGTACTTTTCTGATAACATTCATATTTTGATGAATAGTGAAAATACTAAATTTTAATTGAAAACAAATTTTTTAATCGAAATAATTTATAGTGATAAATTGTGAATTTGAATGGTTTGGAAGTATAATAAGATTATATTTTTATCATTTAATACAATTTACATCATTATAAGTAATTTCACATTTAAATTTGACATAAACACATGCCAATCTTTTGAAAGTTTTTACTTCTTAAAAAACCCGCTTTTTGGTTTTGACAACGTGATTTAATTTTAAATTAATTAATGCTACTTATATGTTTTGAATTTGGTAAAATATAATTAATTTTTGAATTTGGAATATCAAAATTAGGTTAGGGTGATTTTTTGGTATTTTTCTGAAAACTTACAATTTTTGATGAATAGTGAAAAACACTACGTTATTGTTTAAAAACTGACTTTTTATCTAAATAATTATTTATTTTATTTATTTAAGTCAATATAGATACATAATACCTATATTAGTTCAATTTGATTCATTTTAGTCATTTTTATAATAAAATTAGATGTATAAAATTTTATTGAACTTTTTACCATCTTTTACCCACCATCTAGAAGCATTTGCAAATTTGCAGAAAAATTAATTTTACCGCTTCTGTGAGTTTAATTTCAAAAATTTGAGAGACATGGTTTACATCAGTAAGTAAAATTTGGTTCAATAAGATTAAAATAATTTTTTGTTAATAGTAACTTTTGACTTTTATTTACCACGGTTAAAAGTAAATAGGGTAATTAAAGGTAAAAGTGATTTTATAATTACCCTAACACATGTCCTAATTATATTAGATACGTGTAATTAGACTAAAAACAACCTTAGGAATGAAATATTATCCTTTTGGTCCACTTGGATTAGATTAGGACATTTATTATTATTTTATTTAAGGAGGAGTTAAAAGTCTTAAATTTAAATTTTAATAACTAAATCATTGTTAATATAGGGTTACAAATAAGATAAATTCGACTATAAATATTAATTAGAAATATAAAAATATTTCCTACATAATTTAATTTTATTTATAATTTTTTAGACATTAAATAATTAAATTTATTTAGGACACAATGAAGGTGCAGTAATTACCATATTAATGAATGATTAAAATAATTGATATTATAAATATCCAGATAAATGTAAATTGAGACTTATGATGAATTATACTAATTTTATAGGTTAATATGACATGTTGGGGTTTATTAAATAAATTTTATTCTAAGTGATAAAGTTTTTATGGCTTTCAAAAAAAATCAAATTCTAAATAGTGTCAAAATTGGCATAATTGAATTTTTAAAACAAATACTATATTATTAATTGATATAATATTTCTAAAAATCTAAGGTTTGTCCAAAGGACTTACATAAGGTTAGATATATCAATAATTAACCACTTGGGGTTCTCTTGGCAGTTTATAGTAATTTTATTAACCATATAATATAAAAATACAAAGAGACATTGTAAATGTCAAACTATTTATCTAAGAGTTAAATATAAAAGATAAGGTTAATATGGTGACCTAAAACTATCTAAAACCTATTGGTTTCAAGGTTTTTTCCCCATACCCACCTTATCCTAGAAATAAATCATTTTGGAGCCATTAGAAACCGAAAATGATTTTATTATAATATAATATTTTAAGATTTTTCTAAAGTGACCCTCACCTCTCTTATAAAAGGGTGCTTCCCCTTCTCTTAATTTCACACCTCCAAAGCCATTTGTATCGGCCAAACCCTACCCAAATATTTTCCCAACTTCCCTCACTTCAACCTATAGGCCTTACTTTGTTCATAAAGCCAACCTAATGGGCCCTTTTGATCAACTCAAAAGAAAACACCCGAAGAAGATGGAATAATTTCACCACCCTCTTTCAAGTTCTTTTCTTATTCCACTTATTCTTTCATTGTTGTTTACATACCAAAATAATAAATCCAGGACCTTATAAATTCTATTATGTTATTATAAATATGGTACAACTATATTCGTTATTCTATCCATCTTATAAAGGACAAAGTCACCATACGTGCGTACGTACGGCTTACCGTCTCCACGTCGTGGTGTAGTTTGTTATTCAAACACTTAATTATTTGGATGGGTATAATAATGATTATAAATGATGTAAATAATAAATATAACATTTCAATGATTCTGCATATCTGATATACCATCCAATTACATACGATTTCACCATCAATATAATGATATTGTCGCTCGTGCGTACGTACGGATTACCGTCTCCACGAACGCGATGAGTTTCATTCCCCAACATAATCATTCAAGAATAATTTTCATTTTATGATTAAAAATAATTTTTAATAACTTAATATCATTCTGGATATCAATCAAATACATCTTATCCATAATAAACATGACTTACGTAATAAAACATATAAAGAAAAACGAATCATTTAACACCTGAAACAATGATACTACTAAAATATTATTAACAAAGAAATATTAGAAGATCATATATGATATCATATTTATGTATGTGGTTATTTTATAATTTAATAAAAATTATTTAACTATTATACAGGAGGTTAACGTACCCTCAACTAAGGAAAAGTATAAGGTAAGGGGTTTTCATCTCACTTCTTTTTCCCGTGAGATTCATTCTATATTGCCCCTATTTCCTTTTTTGTGGTGTATATACTGACCATGATTGTATTCTTTGTGTAATATACTTTAATTTATGGGTATTTACATCTTTATTTTATGATAATTCTTTCATGGGGTGTATGTTTTGTAAGTTACCAAATCGGTAAGGTAATTTCAAATTTCAATTTCCACTCATGGGGCTTTACGCATACTTCATTGATTATTTTACTCCAAGATTATGTGTGGAATCACTATTTATTATTTATATAGTAATTTCCACTACCCTTTATGTGGATATACCTTTGATACACATAATCACTCCATTAAAAAATTCACATTCCATTGATATGAACTTTTTTATTGTAATCTTAACTCAATTTCAATTCATTGAGTTAAACATCCAAGTCATTGGTTTTGTTTTTAAAATAATATGTGTGAATGTATTATGATTTATTTATGCTAAATATACAATTATATTGAGTGTATTTATATTTTTCACACATAATTATTTCATCAATTCATCCTTAATCTAAGGATACGGTCTTTATAAGGTATTTCATCTCAATTTACATTCCTTTGAGACCTCTTTGTTGTTATGAAACAATTCACTTTTATATGGTGTATATACTTAACTTTGACAAAATATATCATGAATCCATTTATTCTCATGATATTATAATGTTTTGATTAATTTTATTCCTCAATTACTTGTATTCAAGCGTCTCTTATTTGGTTAGGAACTCTTTAACTAAAATATTGTTTTAAATTTTTTAAATATTTATTCTTCTAAATATTTCTCATTAATTTCCATGTTTTAAAAATGGTTTTAGTTATTTATTTATATGGACATAAATGTTTTGAAATTAAAATTCCTTTTACGTGTTTCAAGGTGGTATGGGACACTTTGATTCAAAAATCTCTTTTAAATGACTTCTTTGATAAATAGTGCGACATTTAAATGTTTTCAAGAAAAAGTGATATTTCTCTCAAAGATTTTTACTGATCATTTTCAACTATGTCAACATCATTTACGAGATATTATTCTTAATGAAGGTTGATTTATTATACAAATATTCCATATTTTATTGAAGGTTTTGTGATATGTTTGACTATGGATGTGTTATTTTTATACCATTCATGGTTTATGGATAAAGTATTGAAATTTAATATGCTCGTTTTATTACAAATGTTTATGTTATGTTTAAACCTTTTCATATGAGGAATTCATTGGACTTAGTAAGTGATGGGTGGAGCCCGCTATAGCTCCTTGATGCATCGGTAGGTCTAATGAGAAAAACTAGTGTCTTGGAACAAGGTCTTGACAAAATATTATTTGTAGTCTTGGTACAAGGCCTTGACTATGTGGTTACGAAGTCTGGCATTATGCATTCCATCATTATGAAAGTGGCTATTGATATTGTATGTGACTATTCAAATAGTAAAATATCCATGTGAATAAGTAAATGGAATTATTTTATTTATATTGTCCATATTATTTAGAAGTTTATGTTTAAAAGGATTGTGTTTTAGTCTTATACATTGCCTTAAATGTTTATGTTTATTTATGAACGTTTCCACTATATTGTTATCCTTACTGTGAATCTGAGCTCACCCCTTTCTATGTTTTATTTTTTCCAGGATGTGAAGAAGTATATAATGACTTATTTGTAGGGATAGTCTAAGGGATATGGATGTGGTCAATGGAGATAATGTTTTTTTTTCATTTTTTAATGTAATGTAAAACTTATGAATGTATCTAGTACTTCTAAGACTACTAAACTGATCAGTATTTTGGGACATGATTTCTTGTATCATGCCAATGTTATGTAATAATGCACTGAATCTAGGTAACTAGGGTCGGTGCATTACAGTTGGTATCAGAGGAAGTTTATCACAAACCTTGGAAATGAGATTTAGATAAACTCTGATTAGAAAACACTACCCTAAGATAGACTTTGAGGATTAGTGTAGAATAACATCCAAAAAATTTGGTAATTTAAATATTATGTGGGTTTTCCAAGCAATACATCCATGTCTGGATACGATCAGGTAGAGGTAGCTCTAGTACATATGTACCTAGGAGTGAAAACTCCGACAAGGAGTTTTGGGCATGACCCAGGGTATCCTGGTACACTACAATAGGCCTTGCTGTACTCTGGGTTACGACACTACCGAGGGATATGCTTAGGATAATTCACATTTTCTTTAAAAACCGATTTTATGGATTTTAATATAAGATGAGAATAAATAATCTTGGTTAATCCTAAGGTGTTTTAGTTTGAAAATAAGGTGTTATGATATTCTCTAAATGATTTTATGACTCACATTATGTATTCTTGTGTTATTCAATGTCTGGATTCCAAGGAAGTCATAGTAACATTGAACATGATGTACAAGGTGGGCACGATGGTGGAAATGAGAAACGAAATGGAATGTTGATAGGTGTAAAAGATATTGTGTTCATGCCGAATCAGTTTTCCAAAAATATGATCAATAACATATATATTAACCAACTCCCAGACTCAACAAAGAAGAGAAAAGCGGTGAATGATAAGAGCTCCAGCAGTGGAGACCATAGCGAAAAGAAAGCTCAATTTCCATCGTGTAGTAAATATGGAATGAGACACCTAGGAAAGTGTCTCAATAGAACAAAGAAATGCTTTATGTGTGGGAAATAAGGACATAAATTACAGAATTGTCGAGGAAAAATGAAGAGTACTATGGAAGAAAATAAAAATGATTCCAAGAATCCATTTACTGTCATTTGTCGTAAATGTAAAGGACTTGAGAATTACCCGAGTGAATTCCCTATTCTATAGGATAACCTCTTGGTCAAGGAATAACCTATGTGGAAATAAATGGATGGCGAAATGTTTAAAAGTATTAGTGCTCTTTGTTGATGGGATTACTTTGAATATTTTTTTCTTTTATGTGTAACCTTGAAGTTTGTTATGTGAAAATGCTATTTTAGGAAGAATTATCTTTTCTATTGTTGATATAGTTATAAATAACCATTTGGGTTTATATAATCCTTGAATTTGAGGCAATTAAAAGTTATTAAATTTTTGGATGAAAAGGCGAGGTATGAGATAACATTTGTGCTGAAATTATGTTATAGTTATTTTGAGGAATTTATCTCATTTTGGGAATGTTATAAAATATAGTTTTTAAAAAAAGGCAGCACACAGACCATGTGACAACCCATTGTGTCGGATAAAGTTGTGCGAATTGAACCCACAACTAGAGTGTGATTGGGATTTATCACCTACCACTGGACTACATGAAGTCTCTGGTTAGCGTCACTAATTATTTTTAGTTAAATGATTTTATTGATCAATAATAAGTTGATTTTGGATCTTATGTCTTATCAAATAGATATCCTTAGTATAGGAAAATGATTTGGTGATTAAGTGATAAATGTTATTTTGGAAGACGTTCGCTCTGTTAGGAACACTATATGCTTAAGGAAAATAGAATACTATGAGATTTCATTTGAGGAGTAATGGTAGATTTTATCTATGTTTCTATTTTGGATTTATAGCGATTTGGGTTATTTATGGAAATGATTAACCTATCATATGGAATATGAGATTAGGTTAATTACTTTTAAGTATGTGACTTTAAGAGTAATCGATGTTATTTGGAGATACAATTTAACGTGGAAGACTATGTAATCAAATTCTTCTAAGTTTTGGGTTTCAATATTAGTTTAGATTATATTGAAGGATATTAAGGCAATTGTTTATTGAATGGCATTTATTTAAATTTGGGTATTATTGGTTTAATTTGAGAAATTAAGAATATTATTTCTTTTTGTAAAGGATTATCCTTTTTAGGGATCATTTGATCTTGTACTAACCATTTTGGTTTTGGTTAATATTTAAATACAAGGGAAATATATAGTTTATCCTTTGTGATAATGTGATTCTCTAGATGTTGATTCTAGCGCTTCAGGTGTGACCAAGTCATCTTGAATACTCATGGTTTCAAAAAAAAATATGATTTAGTGGTAGAAATTTATTAAAGAATAAAACTCTACTTAAAAAGTAAGTATATATCTTTATGTTCTTATTAAATCTCATAAATAAATTCCTCAACTTTATGAAATGGAACTTTAAACAAACAAATGTTGTCCATTTAATTTTCCTACTGGGAAACTAATGACCATTTATCCCATCACAAGTTTGTGGTTTTCTTTTTATTAACTTTCTCATGATCATGTTTTCTATTACTCTACATCAGAACTTGACACTTAGTTTATCTTCTATATCCATGTTTTCCTACATGGAATGCTAGTATGGGTTATCTCGGGAGACCTTTGTACTTCTCTTTCTTTATTTTAAAGTGATAATTTTATTGACTCTTTTTCTGATGTGAGACTTTCAATGAAGTTCCCAAGCCCAATTTTAAAATTGCGAGGATGCAATTTCCAAAAGGGTGGAAGAATATAACACCCCAAGATTTCATAGTAAGTTATTTTCTTTAAAGTAATTCAATAGCTTGCGCTACACGCAACACTGAGTTCGAGCGCACCACGACTTACCAATCTACCTGTTCAAAAAGCGGTTATGAATTGTATTAACTGAATTTTGAATTTTTTATACTCCATATAATTTTAGAATCCATATTATGTGTTTCTTAGAAATAATATAAGAACAAATTCATTTTTTTTCAGATAAAAGAAGTATTTTTAAAAAAATGAAATTTTACCACCTTTTAATGGAGAACCCTTTTAAAACCAATATTTGACACTTTTATATATTCAATTTAATGAAATTAAATTTTAATTTAGAATTGGGACATAAAAATTTATTTTGGATAATTTTTTGGTACTATTCTGATAATATTCATATTTTTATGAATAGTGAAAAATACTAAATTTTAATTGAAAACAACTTTTTAAATCGAAATAATTTATAGTGATAAATTATGAATTTGAATGGTTTGGAATTATAATAAGATTATGTTTTTATCATTTAATACAATTTAGGTCATTATAAGTAATTTCACATTTAAATTTGACATAAACACATGTCAATCTTTTGAAAGTTTTTACTTTTTAGAAAACCCGCCTTTTGGTTTTGACAACAGGAATTAATTTTAAATTAATTAATGCTACTTCTATGTTTTTAATTTGGTAAAATAGAATTCATTTTTGAATTTATAATATCAAAATTATCTTAGGGTGAATTTTTGGTATTTTTATGAAAACTTTCAATTTTTGATGAATAGTGAAAAACACTGCGTTATTGTTTAAAAACCGAATTTTTATCTAAATAATTATTTATTTTATTTATTTAAGTCAATATAGAAACAGAATACCTATATTAATTCAATGTGATTCATTTGAGTCATTTTTATAATAAAATTAGATGTATAAAATTTTATTAAACTTTTTACCGTCTTTTACCCACCTTCTTGGAGAATTTGCAAATTTGCATAAAACATAATTTTATTTCTTCTGTGACTTGAATTTAAAAAATCTGAGAAAAATGGTTGACATCATTAAGTAAAATTTGGTTCAATATGATGAAAACAATTTTTGGCAAATAGTAACTTTTGACTTTTATTTACCATGGTTAAAAGAAAATATGGTAATTAAAGGTAAAAATGATATTATAATTACCCTAAAACATGTTCTAATTCTATTGGATAAATTTAATTCGAATAAAAACAACCTTAGGAATAAAATATGATCCTTTTGGTACACTTTGATTAAATTAGGACATTTATTATTATTTTATTTAAGGAAGAGTTAAAAGTCTTAAATTCAAAGTTTAATAACTAAATCATTTTTAATATAGGGTTACACATAAGATAAATTCAACTATAAATATTCATTAGAAATATAAAAATATTTCCTACATAATGGTGTTCTATTTATAATTTTTAGACATTAAATAATTAAATTTATTTATGACACAATGATGATGTAGTAATTACCTTATTAATGAATGATTAAAATAATTGATATTTTAAATATCCAAATAAATGTAAATTGAGACTCCTAATGAATTAAACTAAATTTATTAGTTAATATGACATTTTAGGGTTGATTAAATAAATTTTATTCGAAGTGATAAAGTTTTTATGGCTTTCAAAAAAATCAAATACTAAATAGTGTCAAAATTGACATAATTGAGATTTTAAAATAAATACTATATTATTAATTGATATAATATTTATAAAAATCTAAAGTTCGACCAAAGGACTTAGATAAGGTTATATATATCAATAATGAACCACTTGAGGTTATCTTGGCAGTTTATAGTAAGCTTATTAACCATATAATATAAAAATACAAAGAGACATGGTAAATTTCAAACTATTTATCGAAGAGTTAAATCTAAAAGATAAGTTTAATATGGTGACCTAATGATGTCTAAAACCTATTGGTTGAGAGTTTTTGACCCATCTCCACTTTATCCTCGAAATAAATCATTTTTGAGCCATTATACACTGAAAACGGTTTTATTATAAAATAATATTTCAAGCTTTTCCTAAAGTGACTCTCACCTCTCTTATAAAAGGGTGTTTCCCCTTATCTTAATTTCACACCTCCAAATCCATTTGGCTCGGCCAAACCCTGCCCAAATATCTTCCCAACTTCCCTCACTTCAACCTAGATGCCTTACTTTTATCAGAAATCCAACCTAAGGAGCCATTTTGATCAACTCAAAAGGAAACACCCGAAGAAGAGGTAATAATTTCACCACCCTCTTTCATGTTATTTTCTTCTTCCATTTCCTATTTCTTTTTTATTTCCATAACAAAATAATAACTCCAGTACCTTCTAAATTATATGATGTTATTATAAATATGGTAAAACCATATTCTTTATTCTATCCATCTTATAATGGACAAAGTCACCATACGTGCGTACGTACGGTTTACCGTCTCCACGTCGTGGTGTAGTTTGTTATTTAAACACTTCATTATTTGGATGGGTATGATAATGAGTATAACTGATTTAAATAATAAATATAAAATTTCAATGATTCTGTATATATGATATACCATCCAATTACATACGATTTCACCATCAATATAATGATATTGTCCCTCGTGCATACGTACGGATTACCGTCTCCACAAACGCGATGAGATTCATTCCCTATCATAATCATTCAAGAATAATTTTCATTTTATGATTAAAAAAATGTTTAATAACTTAATATCATTCTGGGTATGAATCAAATACATACTATCCCTAACAAACATGACTTACGTAACAAAACATATAAAGGAAAACAAATCAGTTAACACCTGAAACAATGATACTACTAAAATATTATTAACAAAGAAATATTATAAGATAGTATATGATATAATATTTATATATGTAGTTTATTTTATAATTTAGTAACAATTATTTAACTATTATACAAGAGGTTAATGTACCCTCGACTAAGGAAAAGTACAAGGTAAGGGGTTTTCATCTCACTTCTTATTCTCGTGAGATTCATTCTATATTGCCACTACTTCCTTTTGTGTGGTGTATGCACTGCCCATGATTGTATTATTTGTGTAATATACTTTAATTTATGGGTATTTACATCTTCATTGTATGATAATTCTTACATGGGTTGTATGTTTCGTAAGTTACCAAATCGGTGGGGTAATTTCAAATTTCAATTTCCACTCATTGGGCTTTACACATACTTCATTGATTATTTTACTCCAAGATTTTGTGTGGAATCACTATTTATTATTTATGCATTAATTTACACTCCCCTTTCTATGAATACACCTTTGATACACATAATCACTCCATTGATAAATTCACATTCCATTGATATGAACTTTTTAAGGGTAATCTTAACTGAGTTTTCCATTCATTGAGTTAAACATCCAAGTCATTGGTTTTGTTTTTACAAGAATTTGTCTGAATGTAATCTGATTGATTTACACTTAATATCCAATTATATTGAGTGTATTTATATTTGTCACACATAATTATTTCATCGATTCATCCTTAATCTAAGGATACGGTCTTTATAAGGTATTTCGTCTCAATTTACATTCCTTTGAGACCTCTTTGTTGTTATGCACCAATTCACTTTTATATGGTGTATATACTATCCTTTGACATAATATATCTTGAATCCCTTTATTTTCATGATATTATAATGTTTTGATTAATGTTATTCCTCAATTACTTGTATTCAAGCGTCTCTTATTTGGTTAGGAACTCTTTAACTAAAATATTGTTTTAAATGTTTTAAATATTTATTCTTCTAAATCTTTCTCGTTAATGTCCATGTTTTAAAAATGGTTTTAATTATTTATTTATATGGACATAAATGTTTTGAAATTAAAATTCATTTAACAAGTTTCAAACTGGTATGAGACACTTTGATTCAAAAATCTCTTTTAAACGACTTCTTTGATAAATTGTGCGACATTTAAATGTTTTCAAGAAAAATGGATATTTCTCTCAAAGATTTTTACTGATCATTTTCAACTATGTCAACATCCTTTATGGGATATTATTCTTAATCAAGGTTGATTTATTATACAAATCTTCCATATTGTATTGAAAGTTTTGTGATATGTTTAACTGTGGATGTGTTATTTTTATATCATTCATGGTTTATTGATAAAGTATTGACATTTCGTATGCTAGTTTTAATACGAATGTTTATGTTATGTTTAAACTTTTTCATATGAGGAATGCATTGGATTTAGTAAGTGACGGGTGAAGCCCGCTATAGCTCCTCGATGAATCGTTAGGTCTAATGAGACAAACTAGTGTCTTGGCACAAGACCTTGACAAAATCTTATTTGTAGTCTTGGCACAAGGCCTTGACTATGTGGTTATGAAGACTGGCATTATGCATTCCATCATTATAAAAGTGGCTATTGATATTGTATGTGATTATTCAACTAGTAGAATATTCATATGAATAAGTAAATTGCATTATTTGATTTATATTGGCCATATTATATATAAGTTTATGTTTAAAAGGTTTATGTTCTAGTCTTATAAATTGCCTTAAATGTTTATGTTTATTTATAAAAGGTTCCGTTATATTGTTATCCTTACTGAGAATCTGAGCTCACCCTTTCTATGTTTTATTTTTTCCAGGATGTGAAGAAGTATGTTATGACTTACCTGTAGGGATAGTCTAAGGGATATGAATGTTGTCAGTGGAGACAATGTTGTTGTTTTTTTTTATTTTTTAATGTAATGTAAAACTTATGAATGTATCTAGTACTTCCAAGGGTACTAAACTGATCGGTCTTTCGGGACATGATTCCTTGTATCATATTAATGTTATGTAATAATGCACCGACTCTGGGTAACTAGGGTCGAGGCGTTACATTTTCACCCTATTGAATGAGGGGGGTCACCTCTTATTTATAGGCATCACTGACAGCCACGCGCAAAACCTACCGTGTCGCGCAAACACCTCTCATTCTCCGAGAAATGTTTTTCACGCAAGAACCGTTTTCCATGCAAACTCCAAATTTTTCACGCAACTCATGCCTTTGCCATTTTTCGATGTTCTGATCCTAAAACACTTTTTGCGCGAAAAATGCAACCAATTTAGCGCGCATTCCATACTTTTAGCACACTTTCCTTTTCCAAGAACACATCTCTCCATTTCCGATTTTTAGGCCAACAAATTTGGCGAACACTGGAAAACGACGCCACCTTCAGTAATATTGTCTGCTTGAACTGTATGATCCCTTTTCTAGCAAACATTATGAACTTCCGATGAGGATTGAAAACAAACACAAACTAACCTCCATTTCCTGCATAGAATGGTCGTGGTTCCAACAAGACATTCGCCAAAGATTATTCATTGTCTATCTCTCTCCCTCTTCTTCTCTCTCCTGTATTCTAGAGAGAGAGACTCTTGATCTAGGAGTTCAGATCGAGCTCCCTCTCGCGCATCACAAGCAAGGAGGTGCAATGATTGCTGGAGTGTCGAAGGCGTCGTCGGTTTTCCGCGCTAGCACCCAAAATTTGACGATTAGTTTTCTCATAGTTTCTTGAAGCGCGTGTTGATGATCTAAAGAAATTTGGATTCAGATTCTTTGAACAACGATCACCAACGATGAGCAGACGTTGAGCACGACTTCGAATCTAACCAGGTATGTTTGGTTTATTATTTTGTGCTTAGAATTCCTCAGTGAGATCCTTAGGAGGTAATTGGGAAGCTTTCCACCATCGATGGTGAAGTCATGTCGATTGACAGTGGAAATTTTTTTAAATTCTCATTTTGGGGGTTTTTGCTGCGTGCTCGATACCTTCAGTTGGTATCACAGTGAAATTTTATTCCAAAGAAAAATTAAATTTGTATTAAATATAATAGAAGACATCGTTACAGTCCCAACACTGCAGACGATGGTTTAATCCGAGGCTGGATAACGAAGTTGCGGTTATCCGAAGTTTTAAATATGGATTGAAATCGCTCCTTTTTTGATTAATTTTGAAGAACATATAATTTTAATATATATATGTTATAACAACCTGAAGATATTTTCAATTAAGTCGAACACCAACCGGAGTTCGGATAGCCGAAACAATAATTTCTGGCATTGGTAGTTTTATTATAATAATATTATTATTTTTCTTAACCTAAGGTATTAGACTTTTGAAAATATTTGTATCAAACAAAAAACTGTGGAAATAATGGAGGAGTGTCGCTGGTTTTGTCAAAAAGAAAAAAAATCGAATCACTTTTTTTTTTGAAGATTTGTCCTTCCGTGGACCCCCTGGCGGATTTTTTTCTAAATACATTTTTCTTAAAAAATATTTCTGAAAAACGGCCTAGGTCAATTTTTTTTTAAAAAATATGCTACAAAGGTGGCATCTGCGATGCCGCCTTTGCTCCCCCGCGCCGCCTTTGGCCCGGATCGATGACATGGCAAAGGCGGCCGGGAGGAGGCCACCTTTCGCCTCAGGGTAAGGCGAAAGGCGGCATCGCGGAAGCCGCCTTTGGCCATACGCAGAGGCGAAAGGCGGCTTCCGCGATGCCGCCTTCGCCTGAACTCCTTATAAAAGGGCGGCCACCCCCCCCCCCCTCTCCTCACTTGTTCATTGCAACTTCATCTCTCCGATTTTCTCTCTCTCTCTAAAAAATTCCTTTGATGTGCGAGCTTTTACGAAGCTTCATTTAGAGGTATGTTTTTTTATTTAATTTAATGTTTTTATTTAATTAATTTAATTTTGTTTAGTTTTAAATCTTTCATTTTTTAATCAGTTTAGGTAGTTATTAATATTTGGTTATTTAGTTTTTGTAATTAGTTATATATAGTTTTAAATAATTACTGTTAGGTAGTATAGATTAAGTATAGATTAACTTAAGATTAAGTATTTAGAAATTTTGGTAGCTTAAAGATTATGTGGTTATCTACGCAATTAAATTCCTGTCTGGATACAAACAAGTGGATGTGGCTCTGGCATATATGTATATAGGGGTAAAACCCGAAAACACCGCTTCGAGCTAGACTCGAACGGGAACTGCTGCACGATAACGGGCCTTACTGCATCCTGGTTTGACACTCCCGGGGAATATGCTTAAGATGATTCATATTTTCTTTATAAACTACTAAAATTTCTAAGAGAAGAAAAAGCAAATCAGTATATTTATCAATGATAAATGATAAATATAATTTTATAGAATGAAATAAGGACATAAGAATTAACGAATTAAAGTTATTATTAGTTAATTATAAAATAATAGAATAATTAATGATTAGTTGTTATTAGTTAATTTTAGAATAATTAATAAATAACATAGGATTAAAACATGAATTCATATAATGATTAGCTAACGATACTAATGATCAGTATATTTATCAATGATAAATGATAAATATAATGTTATAGAATCAAATAAGGACATAAGAATTAACAAATTAAAGTTATTATTAGTTAATTATAGAATAATAGAATAATTAACGATTAGTTATTATTAGTTAATTTTAGAATAATTAATAAATAACATAGGATTAAAACATGAATTCATATAATGATTAGCTAATGATACTAATGAACATATAAAGTGAAATGAAGAAGAACAAACAAACTAAATAAAAAGGCGCTCTAAAATTACATTCTAATAAATATCATATGGTCAAACATCAGTAGCATAGTTTATGGTATAGAAAGGCGCAATAAAATTACATTATAATAAACATCATATCGTCAAACATAATTGTTAATATTTTGTTACACTATCATAATTTTGATGAAAGAAACATTTTTGACGTAGAGAGCCACGTTTGCCTGTGTGTACTGTTATGGGGAGATTATTCAAACTGAGCAAGGAGCTTCTTACAGTACACAACCAATTACGGTGGTTAGTACAGTTGATTGTGCTACCATAAGTGACCTTCAAGAGAGAATTCATGTTTCCTTAAATCTGGGACCCGATCAAAGGATAATGTCTATGAGCTATAGACATTTGCAATTTCCAACAACACTATGGAATATAGCTTGTCCATTGGTTGCTGATGCGCAGTGGGTCCAAGCAATTAATTTATTTTCTCAACGGTTAGATGGTACCATGATGGAGTTATACGTTGTTGTTGCTACTGTACAACAACAACATCCACTTGTACAAAGACGTAGAAATACAAGAGTGGTTGAAGACAGTCTACCCCATGACATTGACCCTATTCCAAATGATGCAGCAGAAGAGGACAACCTAGATGATCTTCCGGATATACATGTCAATCCGACTTCTGATGAGGAGTTTCGTAATGATGGATCAGATGGTGACAACAGTGCTGATGAGGAGGGACCAAAAAAAGATAGAGAGGAGGTTTTGAGAAATGCAATTGTTGTACATCAACCTCGGTCAATAAATCATCCACCATTATTTTCATCTTGGTCAGAAGCAATGACACGTGTGCCTGAATTCGATAATACTGTTCTCACACCGACAACTGAGTTCCCTGGAGTTGTACTAGATAGGTTTAGTGAGGTGGACAAAACCTTATATATTGGAAGGAATTTTCCCAGTAAAGATGCCTTAAAAAGCACGTTAAAGAGATTTCATATTAAGAGAAACTTCAACTATGTAGTTCACGAATCATGTCGTAGTAAATATGTTATACGGTGCGTGAAGTATGGGGATGATTGTAGATTTCGCTTAAGGGCTATTCCAGACATTACATTTGGAGGTTGGAGAATCTCAAGGATTGAGGTGGATCATACTTGCGTTCAGCCAAGTCTCACACAAGATCATACTTCATTGGATGCAGAATTTGTGTCATCTATTGTTGTTGAGATGATTAGGACATGCCAAGATGTTCCAATATCCCTTGTGCAAGAGAGGATTCTACAGACATTCGGTTATAAGATTTCCTATAATAAGGCATGGATGGAGAAATAGAAGGCAATTGTGAAGGTATATGGTGATTGGGATGACTCATATCGAGTATTGCCGCAATTTCTAGCCATACTGAGGCATCATAACCAAGTTGTCTTCCATCTGGATACAAACGAACATGTGTCTCCTGATAATCGACTTGATCCATCTCGTGTTCAATTTCATCGGTTGTTCTGGGCATTCCTTCCTTGTATCTCTGCATTTCGTTTTTGCAAAAAAATTATTCAGATTGATGGAACATTTCTATATGGAAAATACAAGGGCGTATTGTTGATTGCGGCAACCCAAGATGGAAACCATTCACCTCTTCCGCTTGCCTTTTCCATTGTAGAGAAAGAAAACTATGAATCATGGAGTTGGTTTCTGGCATGTATCAGCAACCATTTCACCAACATTCAGGGAGTTTGTTTGATATCTGATCGCCATCGAGCAATTAATGAGGCAATCAATGCAGATCCTGATACATGGAGATACCCAAATTCACATCATCAGTTCTGCATTAGACACATTGCTAGCAATGTACATAAAAAATTCCACAACGAACCGATGAAGAAGGAAATCACGAGGCTTGGTACGTATTTTATTCATTCTGTTTTACTGTTCCAATATAAAGATAAAATCAATTTATGTGAAATATCATCTACGTTTTGTAGCATATGAGTCGGACCAATGATGATTTGAAGAACGTTTTGAACAAATTCGTCAGGCTAATCAAGAAGTTTATGATTATATGATGCGGATTCTAAAAGAGAAATGGACATTGGCATACGACGGGGGAAAGAGGTACGGACACATGACGACAAACATTGTGGAGTGCATCAATGGTATCTTCAAAGGACTTCGCAAGCTACCTATAACCGCATTAGTTCAGGAGACATTATATCGATGCGTGAAGTACTTTGTGGATAGACAAAAACTAGCATCAGACAGAATACATCAAGGGATAAGATATGGAATACACTTTCAACGAGAGATTGAAAAAAATATTGAATAAGCTTCTGGTTATCACGTATGTCTCTTTCGAAGAGAAGACTCCTGATTTGAAGTTCAAGAGCATTCAGACCCCATCACAAATCACGTCGGTGAAAAAATGGTGGTATTACTGGAAACAAGGAAATGCCAATGTGGAAAATTTCAGGCCTTACGGTTTCCATGTACACACGTCATCGCAGCATGTGCCTCTGTGAACATCTCATAGGAATCATATGTTGATCCAGTGTACCAGATGGATATCATTGCCAACTGTTATGCTTCACCATGGACACCTATTGGGGAGTATCATTATTTCCCAATGCCTGAAGGCCAGCCGATAGTGATACCTGACATGAATCGGTTACGTCCTCGTGGGAGACCAAAGGCGAGTAGGATGCGTAATGAGATGGACTGGCCTCAAGAACAAGGGCAGAGTTTGCGATGCACAATATGTCATAAAGAAGGTCATAACCGGAAGCGATGCCCTAACGTTGTTGGGTCGACTTCACAGTCTCATTCATAATGATGTATTGTCTTCATTGTGACATTCCCATATTGTAAACTAAATGTTGTTATCTCTTTTTTATTCCTTGGTTTTCTAAACCCCAAACATCTGAGATAAGTTTTCATATTAATATTCATGCTTTCAAGAAATTACTTTAAATATGAAATAATAGAATTTATTTCAAAACTCTGAAAGCGGAACACTTAACCCATATTGAAAAGTGTATGTCAGTTAACCCATTAACATGTTTCCTGGACGTTAATATTAAAAATTTTAACCCTAAACCCTCCAACCTAAACCCCAATCTAAACATGTAGGATATTTTAGAAAACTGTTCTATAACAAATTTATAGTATCATAATAATTAGCATAATATATTGAATACATACAATTAGATAAATTCTAAAAACATCATTACTAATTGACATGGTTTATCTTAATCCAATCTATAAGTAGTTAATCACAAAGCTCCCCCAAAATATGTGTAACCAAATTCAAGACTCAATATTTTAGATAACATAACTTATTTCATATTAATATTCATGCTTTCAAGAAATAACTTTCAATATGAAATAATAGAATTTATTTCAAAACTCCGAAAGCGGAACACTTAACCGATATTGAAAAGTATATGTCAGTTAACCCATTAACATGTTTCCTGGACGTTAATATTAAAAAATTTAACCCTAAACCCTCCAACATAAACCCCAATCTAAACATGCAGGATATTTTAGAAAACTGTTCTATAACAAATTTATAGTATCATAATAATTAGCATAAGATATTGAATACATACAATTAGATAAATTCTAAAAACATCATTACTAATTGACATGGTTTATCTTAATCCAATCTATAAGTAGTTAATCACAAAGCTCCCCCAAAATATGTGTAACCAAATTAAAGACTCAATATTTTAGATAACATAACTTATTTCATATTAATATTCATGCTTTCAAGAAATAACATTAAATATGAAATAATAGAATTTATTTCAAAACTCTGAAAGCGGAACACTTAACCCATATTGAAAAGTGTATGTCAGTTAACCCATTAACATGTTTCCTGGACATTAATATTAAAAATTTTAACCCTAAACCCTCCAACCTAAACCCCAATCTAAACATGCAGGATATTTTAGAAAACTGTTCTATAACAAATTTATAGTATCATAATAATTAGCATAAGATATTGAATACATACAATTAGATAAATTCTAAAAACATCATTACTAATTGACATGGTTTATCTTAATCCAATCCATAAGTAGTTAATCACAAAGCTCCTCCAAAATATGTGTAACCAAATTCAAGACTCAATATTTTAGATAACATAACTTATTTCATATTAATATTCATGCTTTCAAGAAATAACTTTCAATATGAAATAATAGAATTTATTTCAAAACTCCGAAAGCGGAACACTTAACTCATATTGAAATATGTATGTCAGTTAACCCATTAATGTTATATTTACATTTTACACTTACGACTAATTTTATTTGTTTATATGCAGATGGATGATACCATACTACTCACTCAGCAGCCTACCCATATTTCGAAGGCCGTGTTAGAGGGTCATCCAGATCGATTTTTGAAGGTGCGTCGAGCGCAACATTTTCATCACATGGAGCCTCCACATGCCATTAGACCTTACTTGCGCCGTGCTGGATTCTATGGCCTTGCTGTATCAGATTTCACATTTGTAGATCATTACCTACTTGCTGCCCTCGTTGAGAGATGGAGACCAGAGACACACACATTCCACTTGCCTGAGGGGGAGATGACCATCACCCTCGAGGATGTCGCAGTTCTTCTCGGTCTTCCTATCCAGGGGAGACCCATTATTGGACCCACTCGTGCAGCTTGGCCAGACCTTGCTCAACACTTGTTAGGCGTTGATATTTTGTCTGACCGTAGGGCTACAGATGGATCGTCCATATCTATGCATTGGTTGGAGTCGCAGATTCCACATTTACAGGATGATGATGATGAGCAGACCGTCATGCGTTACACCCGTGCATATATCTTACGACTCATTGGTGGGACCATGTGTACTGATCACTCAGGGATGCACGTGCATATGATGTATCTACCCCTACTAGAGGACTTTGATCGGGCTGGGACGTACAGTTGGGGATCAGCCTACTTGGCATACACGTATAGATCATTATACAGACTATCCCATAGGGACCGTACAGGTCTTGGAGGATGCGTCATCCTTATTCAGATGTGGGCATGGGAGCGCATCCCATCATTCCGCCCTGACCTTGCTGGTCCACCAGTCGAGATGGAGGTGCTGCATGACGCTCCGCGTGGACGCTGGTATGATAAGTCATTTCTATTGGTTTTTTATTCTACTATGAGTTATTGACTATAATTTCTCATTATTTGTCATTATCGTTGTATTTTACAGGTGGTGTCAGCGACACAATTTTGACGTGGTTCTGAGACAGCATTTGGGTGTATATCGGCTACATTTGGACTGTCTCTTACCTGATCAGGTATGTATATACAATCTATCACTGTCTAACATTTTTAATAATAACATCAATTTTGGTTTTTAGTTGGGTGTTTTTTTGACAAAATCACTTGTCATTTCAGATTTCATGGCTTCCATACTGGAGTATTATGGACCAGTTGTCAGCATACTGCACTGTTGGTCTTGAGGATGCTATGGTTGTAGTGCCCCTCATTCACTTTCATATTATTGAGTGGCAGCAGCCTGACAGGGTCATGCGCCAATTTTTTCGTACTCAGCCGATTCCATTACCATCTAGACAGACAGACAAGCTTCATGGGATGAAGCTGACAGGGAGGCAGGATGATGACTGGTCCCAAGTACATGCGAGTTTTATCGACTGCTGGCACAGACGTGCAGAGTTACGTATTCAAGGTGTTCCTACAAATCGATTCTCTCTTTCAGAGCAGGTTGACTATGCGCCATGGTATAGACTAAAGTCTATACTGTATCTTACCCAAGCTGGCATAGAGATGCAGAGGATGGTAAGTTAATAAATTCCTATTAGTTTGTTTATTGAATTATTTTCTAATTCCATTTGAATCTACTTACAGGGAAGTCACACAGAGCAGCTTGTTCGCATGAGCGATGAAGAGGAGGAGGGGGTCTTTAGCCGGGCAGCCGTCCATGCTACAGCGCTGGAGGTGAGGGCATATTTTCATGCGCTTTCCGAGAGCATCTTCACGCGTCTGGCTCAGAGACAGGAGGTTCCTGCCCCAGAGGAACATCCTGCAGCTGCTGCTGGTGCTGAGGAGCCACGACCACGGCGATGTAGACAGCGTCGTGCTGCACGTGAGGCATCGCCTGTTCCACAGGCAGAGGTCGGGCCTCTAGTAGTCCAGGATCAGCCTATTCAGGATGTGCCTCAGGTGTCATGGGATCCGTCTTTCCTGACAGGATATCCGCAGTTCTCTCCATCTTGGGTTCCAGATCCTTCACAACCTTGGATTCTAGAGCCGTCGTCGTCTTGGGGTATAGCTCCATCACAGGCTTCGTTCCCCTCTGCGATGGAGGCCGGTCCTTCTACCACCCTAGTGGGAGAAGGATCTGAATGGCAGTACGAGATGCAGTTGACAGCTCCTCCAACTGACACACAGATGGAGGATGCGACGGTCGACGTTTCAGTGCCCGAGGATCAGCCTTCTCTAGGTCATCAGACTCCACTGCGCACTCGACGCGGACGTCCTATTCACAGACCACCATGTGGGACGGAATCTCCTCGCCACAGACATATGCATTGATTGTACATTATTGTTTACATGTTTTATGTGTACTGAAATCAAAATACTATTTTTATTTGTTGGTCAGAGTGGAATCTCAGGAGGGGGTAAATTAGGTTTTATTTATATATATTTATATAACCATACGAACATAATAATAAAACATTAATAATTACTAATTACCTAATTACAAATTATATAATTAATAATTCTATTACTAATTAACTATTTAATTAGTATATAATTAATATTTATATTACGAAATAACTAATTAATTAGTATATAATTTGTAATTTGGTAATTAGTGTTTATTAATCATTAATTATATAATAACTAATTAGTTAATTAGTAATAAAATTATCAATTATATAATACTTAATTATTACATATATAATAAATACTTAGTTAATTAGAAATATAATTAATAATTATAACAAATTAATTAGTAATTGGTAATTATTAATTAGTTAATCAGTAATATAAATATTTATTATGATTATTCATTATAAGAGGGTTTTCCCTGAAAATCATTCTTCATTTTCGATGTGGGATTTAGGTTCTACCTTTACTGTGCAGTACATTCTGCATTTCCGATGTGGGATTCTGTTTCAAGTACATGACTTTGAAATACAATAAAAGATAAACTATAAGGCCAATATAAATGAAATTTTAAAAATTGATTAAACATATAATAAATAGTTGAAATCAAAAATAATTTCCTCAAAAATGTTGATGAAAAATAATTTATAAGCTTTCAAAACCGCCTACTTGAAACTTAAAAATGTTTCAAGTACGTGAATTTGAAAGACTGTAAAATATAAACTATAAAACGAATATAATTGAAACTTTGAAAATTGATTAAACATATAATAAATAGTTGAAAACAAAAGAAATTTCCAAAAAAATGTTGATGAAAAGTAATTTATAAGCTTTCAAAACCACATACTTGAAACTTAAAATTTTTCAAGTACGTGACTTTGAAAGACCATAAAACATAAAATAGAAGACCAATATAAATGAAACTTAAAACATGGATTAAACATATAAAAATAGTTTAAAACAAAAGCAATTTACAAAAAAATGTTAATGAAAAATAATTTATAAGCTTTCAAAACCGCCTACTTGAAACTTAAAAATGTTTCAAGTACGTGACTTTGAAAGATTATAATTATATTACTAATTAACTAATTAATTATTATATAATTAATAGTTATATTAATAATTAACTAATTATTTATTATATAAGTAATAATTAATGAGTAATAATTAATAATTAATAATTTAATGAATAGCTATAATTAATATTTATGAAGTGCCCAGATCAGTGTGAATCACTGAGAGGGGGAGGGGGTGAATCAGTGATCCCTTAAAACTTTTTACTAATTGATTTTTAATCAATTAAACCTATATGGCTGGTTAAAGCCTCGATCCACTCTTCTTGTATCTCTCACCTTTCCACGAATGCTGTAGTAAATGTAAAGGCACTGGACACAAGGATTTACAAGGTTCGGCACCAAAGGCCTACATCCTTGCCATGCTCTCCTAGCATGGATTCTCCATTATAACCTGTTAAAATTACAATGGTCGATACAGAGTCCCACTGTATCTCTCCTGAGTCCCACAGGAGGGTCTTTATACTGCGTCCCACAGTGTTACCAGAGTCCCACTGGCCTGCTCCAGAATCCCACTGAAGACTTCTTCTCCCTGAGTCCCACAGGGTCTTCTCCTGGCTCCTCGAGTCGCACGAGTAGCTCTTCTTCACTTTAAGCTTCTTCAAGTATCTTCAGCAGCCTGGGATAAAGGATGCTGGCCTTGCTCTGTACCTCTGATCACTTGAGTTGATCAGGTCTTCTCGTCTTGCTCAGGATTTATCTCCTTCTTCTAAGGATGACCTGGCCTCTCTCCAATTACTGAATACTCAGACAATTGATATCTTTATCTTCGGTCTGGTCCAGTCTCAGTTCACATCAACTTCATGCACTGAGTGCATGGCATCTCTGTCTCTTCATGCAATGATTGCATGGCCTTCTCAATTCTTCAAGAACCACTGGTCTTGGACTCCTCAAATGCACACAAGCTGGTTTGGCTTTATTCACGTGTGCACGTTCATGCATTCATGCATGCACTCTCCTCTTTCTCCTCTTGGTGCAATAAACCCTCAAAGGGTGTAGTCACTTTAAGCACACACCTTCTCACTAAACTTCACACACTTTATCCAATTTGTTTACACACTTAGAGTGTGTTCTACTTTAGTGTGGGTCACTCCTTATTTCTTCTAAGTGTATACACACTTCTTAGTGCACACACTTAGGTTCGGCCAACTTGTCTCTTTACACACACTTGTTTCATTTTGCACACACTTAAAACTTTGGCCTTCACACTTCTTGTTGCATACCCTTAAATGGCCGTAGGGTGTTCCTCTTCAATTTGCACACACACACACTCAAATGAGGTGTGGTCTTCACTTCACCCACACAAGGCTACGGCCTTTCACTTCCTTTGCACACAAGACTTGTTCTTTTATTCTTCTTTGTACACACCCAATCCAAAGGCTACGGCCTTCTTCACTTCTTTTCACAATCACCAATGGCTACGGCCCCCTCTTGTTATTTTTGCACAAAAGGCACAAAGGCCCCGGCCTTCTCAATGTTCACACATGAGGCACGAAAGCCTCGGGTCCTCTTCTCTACTTGCACACACAACACCAAGTGTGTAATGCACTTCACCCGAACCCAATCTTCAATGGAGGCACACAAGTTGCTTGGGTGTAGCGGCCTCCTCCTCTTCTCAACCGCGCAAGGCACAAGACTGTGGCCAGCGCGCAGGGTTGCATGAGCACAAGGTACAAAGGACCTCGGCCGTGGGCGCGCAAGTGCAAGGGTGCACTTGGGTCTTCCTGCCGCGCAAAGGGAAGGCGCGCAGGGGTCCCCCTTCTTCTTCTTTCGCACAAGGAGTGCGCAAAAGGAACTCACGAAGCCAAGGGTGTCTTCGGGCTGCTTCGTCGCGCAAGTGGGTTGCACGGAGCTCCAAACTTCGTGAGGCACAGAGGCTCTCACGGGACTTCTCAAAGTTTCAGCAAAAAGCTCAGAGGTCTCGGCCTCTCTTTATATAGGCAGAGGGCCTCGGTTCATCCGCGTGGGATATGAATTCAAACTCCCGAATATCTCGGGTTTTCAAGATTTCCAAAATCTTGTTTTGCTCCTCTGTTTCATGCGGGTTCTCTCTTTTATTTTTCCTCACGTGCATGTGCATGGAACAACATGCAGAGCCTCATTAAAATCCCTCCATGAAAAATACGAATACACCGAGGCCTCGGCAACGTTGTTTGCCTCGACCTTCATCGAATTTCTCCATCCAACGTTTGCATGTATTTTTTATTGCATGTATATGTTCCTTACGGAGAGACGAGCACAATGGTGCCTTCGGCTTCGAGAAAGACAGCCGGGAGCTCGACTTCAGTGCTCGGGAAGCCACTGGTTCAGCGGGGGACGTCGGGTGGCTTCGGTCGAGCTCAACGAAGGAGACGACGCTGGGAGCCGTAGGATCAGGCGATCAATTATCCTCGGACGGCCTGGATCAAATCGCGAGTGGCGCGATTAGATGAGCGGCTCGGATCTGGCGCGTGATCAATCGTGCGGCCAGGATGCGCTCCCGGGAATTTTTCCGCGTCCCACATCGAAACGGGGCGCGGTTTTTCCGCGGTTTATCAATATGCCGCTCCCTCAACCCGGCAATTGAATCTCCTCCCTCCACGGTGCCGCCCCGCACCATGTTCTCCCTGCGGGCGCGCTCTGCGCCCACTCTGCTCCCTGCGGGCGCACTCTTAGCGCCCACTATGCACCTCGGGCGCGCGGGTTTCACCACCGCGTGTCCTCGGGGGCTTACACACGGCCCCTGCCTCTGCCGCCCGGGCTGGCCACATGGGATCCCCCCTTGGGCGTGGCGCCTTAGGCCCACATGTGCCTTGGGGGTTGAACCCTTAAGGCTGGCCTTGGCTGGCCAATTTTTTGCAAGTATAGAACAAGTCCTTTGTATAAAAACAAAGTGACCAAGTTCAAATGCCAAATGCCACAACTCTTCTTCTAAGCCATTCTTCCTCTTCTTTATTTCTTCTTCTTCATTAGAATTCATCATCCTTCTTCAACATATAATCATCATCTAAGAATGGAATTTTTGAAGGTTCTTCCATAAACCGATGCTCTTGAATCAAATATTTATTCAATGTTCTTTATTGATCTAATCAGAGATCAATTGGATCATCTTCATGTTCACATGCACTAAGTGATAGTACATGGACTTCTTTAAATCCACTTCATCCACTCAGTGGTTGTGGATGGATCATCTTCCATCTCCTCATGCATTGTCAATACAATGCATGGTCTTCTATCATTGTTGTGACTTTGTATCATCAGAATACAAGTTCTATGAACTTAAAGATCAGCTCAACAATCGTCTGATGTTACTAGAGAATGTTTCAACCACAATTTCCAATACCACTTAGTGAATCTCCTAAGTGACATGCATCTTAGTACCATGGCCATTCTCCTTCACCACCATCACCATCACATCCTTTGACATTCACATCTTGACTACTTGACATCCATTCATTCCAAGACAACTTCATGCCTCATTGACAACAAATGCAACACAATGCACTTCAATCTCCCCCTTTGTATTTGTTGTCAATACACTCCTTCAGCACATATGAATGGGTCAATATGTGTGCCAATATTTTCTCCCCCTTATTGGCAATCAAATGCAAAGGTGTGGTGTGGTTTTCTTTCAAAATATCTCTTCCTCCCTTCGAATAGCATCTTCTTGAAAAACACTAAGAGAGGGATGATGTCACATGTTCTTCTTTAGCAAAGAACCTTTAGTAAATCAACTCTAAGTCTACTTGGGCTAACCCGGTGTAGAAAACAAGAGTGATGTAACCAAGGAACTCAATGCTGTCCACATTCACTGTAAACATGTGAGATCATGCTAAGGGGTTCAGATATTCAATGAATTGCTAAATCCTGCACATACTCCACAAAACTTATTAGAAAGTTCAGTGCAATGATAAAGCTCCCCCTTTCATCCATTTGTCTTCAATCCATACTCCCCCTTAATTGACAAGATAGCCTCAATTAAGAAACAAGGGATGAAAGTATGATTGGATTACCTTCACTTTTCTCAAGATGATATTAAATCTTAGAATACCATCTTCTCCAGATTGGCTCCCCCTCAAGGGGTGCACTCCATTCTTTCCAAACCATCCTCCAATTGAGAATGATCATCATCTTCAATTCCCTGCAATGTCAGCACATGTAAATACAAGTGATTAGGGAATAAGATGGAACCTCCTTGGTTAATCAATGTGAACAACAAGGTTGAGAAGATTCTCTCAACCGAGATGTCCCATTTTCACCATTCTTCACACTTGCACATTTGATCTTCAATGATGATTGTGCTGGTGTGGTTCTCAAATCATCTTCATGTGAAATCTTCTTCTTCCCTTTTGCTTTAGCAATTTCCAGAGCTTCATCTTCAACTCTTTGTAGTTCTCTGGCAAGTTGCAACTGATGTGGCCATATGACAAGTAAATCATTTGGAAGAGTGGCCTCAGTTCTGGAAGTTCCACATGATTCCTTTGATGCTGTCAAGCTACCTCTCTTAGGCAACTTGTTTTCAATCAATCCCTTCTGCTTCTTTTGGATTGATTGTCTGTTTGAGTCCAGTCTGCCTCTATTGAATTTCATGGCTTCTTTACAAAGATCCATGGTATGGCCTTTCTTTCCACAGTAGAAGCATGTTTTCTTGGTGGTCCTTCTGGATGCATCACCCTTCTTGGATTTAGATTCCAAGGACTTCTCTTCCTTATTCATAATCTTCTTGGGAGCATCTTCCACATTCTTATGCTTGCTTCCCAAGGAATCTCTCTTAGCCAGGTTCTGTGATCTTATCTTCTTTCCAGCTTTGGATACATTCGGAGATTGACATGTATCAAATTGTTGACCACTTTTGCAACCATCCCAGATGTTGTCAAGTAATCCAAATCTATTTGCAGTAAACAGATGTCTCTGGACCTGTGGATGCTGCTTCTTTTCTTCTGGCTTGCTCCCCCTTGGCATGGGCTTCCTTTGTGCTTTGACATTCAGTGGATTGTACCAACAATCCTTTGCACAGTACCCAAACTTGTTACAACACCAACATTGACCCACAAATCTTGACTTTTTGATTCCTTCTGATTGTAGGGTTCTTGTCTTGAATTGTTGTGCTGCTTCAGGAGAGCTTTCTTTCTTCATTGTCTTCATCCATACTTGTTTGGAATTATTCTTCCATCCTGCACTTTTTGTGGAAACACAATTAGAAGCATCAGTACAAGATGGTATGGATGGTACCTCCTTTCTAGAAGATGTTGCACTTTTATTAGAGGATGTCTTTCTTTTAGAATCATCCTGCTCAATGCATACTTGAGTAGCAACATTTCTCCTTTCAGCTGACTGGGAGGCTTTGGCTTTGGGTGATTGCAGATTTTTCAATATCACCTCTAGTTCAAAGCATTTCATGTTGAGGGAGTTCTTCTCATCCTCAACAGCTCTTAGCTTTCCTTCCCAACTTTCTTTCAGCTGATTCATCTGGTCATCATGAACTTTCTTCATTTCTTGTAATGAATTGTCAAGCTCCTTCACCCTGTTTACTTTGTCTTCAAGTTGAGCATCTCTGACAATCATTGACACTTTGTGCAACTTCTCCAGTGCATGAAACACATCTTTGATTATTACTTTAAATAATTCTTTCTCAGATAGGCTTCTCTGCAATTCTTCAGCAGTGTCTTCATATCTTTCATTGCAAAGAGAAATTGTTTCATCTTTAGCCTTCACCAGCTTTCTGAGAGTGTTGGTTATGCCAACCCTTTTAGCCAATTGATCTTCCATTGCATTGGATTCTTCTTCTAACTGTGATTTTTCTTCATGAAGATCATGGATGCCTGTAGCGATACACTTTGCCACTTCCATGGGAACTGTCTTCTGAAGATATTTGAGTGCACTCTGAAGATCATTCATTGTTTCAACTTCATCACAGCTAGGACAGGCTTTCTTCATCTTCTGGGCCTGTTTCTTCTTTCTATTTTTCTGAGTCTTGGCAGATATCTCCATTTGAGGCTGGTCGCTCGTTTCCTCAAATCTGCACTTCATAAAGACTCCCTTGGATCTTTTAGAGGTAACCTCCCTCTGATACCAATTGAAGTGCCCAGATCAGTGTGAATCACTGAGAGGGGGAGGGGGTGAATCAGTGATCCCTTAAAACTTTTTACTAATTGATTCTTAATCAATTAAACCTCTATGGCTGGTTAAAGCCTCGATCCACTCTTCTTGTATCTCTCACCTTTCCACGAATGCTGCAGTAAATGTAAAGGCACTGGACACAAGGATTTACAAGGTTCGGCACCAAAGGCCTACATCCTTGCCATGCTCTCCCAGCATGGATTCTCCATTATAACCTGTTAAAATTACAATGGTCGATACAGAGTCCCACTGTATCTCTCCTGAGTCCCACAGGAGGGTCTTTATACTGCGTCCCATAGTGTTACCAGAGTCCCACTGGCCTGCTCCAGAATCCCACTGAAGACTTCTTCTCCCTGAGTCCCACAGGGTCTTCTCCTGGCTCCTCGAGTCGCACGAGTAGCTCTTCTTCACTTTAAGCTTCTTCAAGTATCTTCAGCAGCCTGGGATAAAGGCTGCTGGCCTTGCTCTGTACCTCTGATCACTTGAGTTGATCAGGTCTTCTCGTCTTGCTCAGGATTTATCTCCTTCTTCTAAGGATGACCTGGCCTCTCTCCAATTACTGAATACTCAGACAATTGATATCTTTATCTTCGGTCTGGTCCAGTCTCAGTTCACATCAACTTCATGCACTGAGTGCATGGCATCTCTGTCTCTTCATGCAATGATTGCATGGCCTTCTCAATTCTTCAAGAACCACTGGTCTTGGACTCCTCAAATGCACACAAGCTGGTTTGGCTTTATTCACGTGTGCACGTGCATGCATTCATGCATGCACTCTCCTCTTTCTCCTCTTGGTGCAATAAACCCTCAAAGGGTGTAGTCACTTTAAGCACACACCTTCTCACTAAACTTCACACACTTTATCCAATTTGTTTACACACTTAGAGTGTGTTCTACTTTAGTGTGGGTCACTCCTTATTTCTTCTAAGTGTATACACACTTCTTAGTGCACACACTTAGGTTCGGCCAACTTGTCTCTTTACACACACTTGTTTCATTTTGCACACACTTAAAACTTTGGCCTTCACACTTCTTGTTGCATACCCTTAAATGGCCGTAGGGTGTTCCTCTTCAATTTTCACACACACACACTCAAATGAGGTGTGGTCTTCACTTCACCCACACAAGGCTACGGCCTTTCACTTCCTTTGCACACAAGACTTGTTCTTTTATTCTTCTTTGTACACACCCAATCCAAAGGCTACGGCCTTCTTCACTTCTTTTCACAACCACCAATGGCTACGACCCCCTCTTGTTCTTTTTGCACAAAAGGCACAAAGGCCTCGGCCTTCTCAATGTTCACACACGAGGCACGAAAGCCTCGGGTCCTCTTCTCTACTTGCACACACAACACCAAGTGTGTAATGCACTTCACCCGAACCCAATCTTCAATGGAGGCACACAAGTTGCTTGGGTGTAGCGGCCTCCTCCTCTTCTCAACCGCGCAAGGCACAAGACTGTGGCCAGCGCGCAGGGGTGCAAGAGCACAAGGTACAAAGGACCTCGGCCGTGGGCGCGCAAGTGCAAGGGTGCACTTGGGTCTTCCTGCCGCGCAAAGGGAAGGCGCGCAGGGGTCCCCCTTCTTCTTCTTTCGCACAAGGAGTGCGCAAAAGGAACTCACGAAGCCAAGGGTGGCTTCGGGCTGCTTCGTCGCGCAAGTGGGTTGCGCGGAGCTCCAAACTTCGTGAGGCACAGAGGCTCTCACGGGACTTCTCAAAGTTTCAGCAAAAAGCTCAGAGGTCTCGGCCTCTCTTTATATAGGCAGAGGGCCTCGGTTCATCCGCGTGGGATATGAATTCAAACTCCCGAATATCTCGGGTTTTCAAGATTTCAAAAATCTTGTTTTGCTCCTCTGTTTCACGCGGGTTCTCTCTTTTATTTTTCCTCACGTGCATGTGCATGGAACAACATGCAGAGCCTCATTAAAATCCCTCCATGCAAAATACGAATACACCGAGGCCTCGGCAACGTTGTTTGCCTTGGCCTTCATCGAATTTCTCCATCCAACGTTTGCATGTATTTTTTATTGCATGTATATGTTCCTTACGGAGAGACGAGCACAATGGTGCCTTCGGCTTCGAGAAAGACAGCCGGGAGCTCGACTTCAGTGCTCGGGAAGCCACTGGTTCAGCGGGGGACGTCGGGTGGCTTCGGTCGAGCTCAACGAAGGAGACGACGCTGGGAGTCGTAGGATCAGGCGATCAATTATCCTCGGACGGCCTGGATCAAATCGCGAGTGGCGCGATTAGATGAGCGGCTCGGATCTGGCGCGCGATCAATCGTGCGGCCAGGATGCGCTCCCGGGAATTTTTCCGCGTCCCACATCGAAACGGGGCGCGGTTTTTCCGCGGTTTATCAATATGCCGCTCCCTCAACCCGGCAATTGAATCTCCTCCCTCCACGGTGCCGCCCCGCACCGTGTTCTCCCTGCGGGCGCGTTCTGCGCCCACTCTGCTCCCTGCGGGCGCGCTCTTAGCGCCCACTATGCACCTCGGGCGCGCGGGTTTCACCACCGCGTGTCCTCGGGGGCTTACACACGGCCCCTGCCTCTGCCGCCCGGGCTGGCCACATGGGATCCCCCCTTGGGCGTGGCGCCTTAGGCCCACATGTGCCTTGTGGGTTGAACCCTTAAGGCTGGCCTTGGCTGGCCAATTTTTTGCAAGTATAGAACAAGTCCTTTGTATAAAAACAAAGTGACCAAGTTCAAATGCCAAATGCCACAACTCTTCTTCTAAGCCATTCTTCCTCTTCTTTATTTCTTCTTCTTCATTAGAATTCATCATCCTTCTTAAACATATAATCATCATCTAAGAATGGAATTTTTGAAGGTTCTTCCATCAACCGATGCTCTTGAATCAAAGATTTATTCAATGTTCTTTATTGATCTAATCAGAGATCAATTGGATCATCTTCATGTTCACATGCACTAAGTGATAGTACATGGACTTCTTTAAATCCACTTCATCCACTCAGTGGTTGTGGATGGATCATCTTCCATCTCCTCATGCATTGTCAATACAATGCATGGTCTTCTATCATTGTTGTGACTTTGTATCATCAGAATACAAGTTCTATGAACTTAAAGATCAGCTCAACAATCGTCTGATGTTACTAGAGAATGTTTCAACCACAATTTCCAATACCACTTAGTGAATCTCCTAAGTGACATGCATCTTAGTACCATGTCCATTCTCCTTCACCACCATCACCATCACATCCTTTGACATTCACATCTTGACTCCTTGACATCCATTCATTCCAAGACAACTTCATGCCTCATTGACAACAAATGCAACACAATGCACTTCAATTTATATTACTAATTAACTAATTAATAATTACTAATTACTTATTAATAATTATTAATTACTAATTACTAATTATAATGAATAATTATAATAAATATTTATATTACTAATTAGCTAATTAATAATTAATAATTACTAATTAATTAGTTATAATTATTAATTGTATTTCTAATTAACTAAATATTTATTATATATGTAATAATTATATTACTAATTAATTATTATATAATTAATGATAATATTACTAATTAACTAATTAATTATGAAATATTTAATTATTAATAATTACTAATTAAAAATTAAAAATTATAATGAATAAATGTAATTAAAAATTATATTACTAATTTACTAATTAATTGTTATATAATTAATAATTATATAACTAATGAACTAACTAACTATTATATAATTAATTATTAATAATTACTAATTAATAATTATAATGACTAATTATAATTAATATTTATATTACTAATTAACTAATTAATAATTACTAATTACTAATTACTAATTACTAATTACTAATTAATAATTACTAATAATTAGTAAGTGAAACCGAAAGCTTATAAATTATTTTTTATCATCATTTTTTATGATTTTTTTTGTTTTCAACTATTTTTTATATGTTTAATCCATGTTTTAAGTTTCATTTATATTGTCCTTATAGTTTATATTTTATAGTCTTTTAAAGTCACGTACTTGAAAAATTTTAAGTTTCAAGTATGCGGTTTTGAAAGCTTATAAATTACTTTTCATCAACATTTTTTTGGAAATTTCTTTTTTTTCAACTATTTATTATATGTTTAATCAATGTTTAAAGTTTCAATTATATTCGTTTTATAGTTTATATTTTACAGTCTTTCAAAGTCACGTACTTGAAACATTTTTAAGTTTCAAGTAGGCGGTTTTGAAAGTTTATAAATTATTTTTCATTAACATTTTTTTTAATTGCTTTTGTTTTAAACTATTTTTTATATGTTTAATCCATGTTTTAAGTTTCATTTATATTGGTCTTCTATTTTATGTTTTATGGTCTTTCAAAGTCACGTACTTGAAAAATTTTAAGTTTCAAGTATGCGGTTTTGAAAGCTTATAAATTACTTTTCATCAACATTTTTTTGGAAATTTCATTTGTTTTCAACTATTTATTATATGTTTAATCAATTTTTAAAGTTTTAATTATATTCGTTTTATAGTTTATATTTTACAGTCTTTCAAATTCACTTATTTGAAACATTTTTAAGTTTCAAGTAGGCGGTTTTGAAAGGTTATAGATTGTTGGTCGGAGTGGACACTCAAGAGGGGGGTGAATTGAGTTCCAATTATAATTTCTGTTTAAAAACAATTTCTATTAAAATCCCCCAATTTCAAAAACAAATTAAACTGTAGTGAATTTATATAGATTATAAAGGTTCAATTAGTTTCTCAAAGATTGATTAGTTCTCAGTTAACTTAATCTTATGATTAAATTAACTTTTGAAACTAACTTACTGATTTATAATAAATATAAACACTTGAGAATTTAATTATCAAAGTAGCTTTGAAGATAAATTATATTTCAAAGTAATAGCAGCGGAATATGAAATAAATATGTATAGTATGGATAAAGTATGTAGCTACAAACACAGATAATTAACCAAGAGGTTCAGTCTCAAGCCAAGACTTAGTCCTCTCAACAGTTTATATAAAAATGATCCACACCCTGGATCGGGGTTAACAACAGTGAACACACTGTCCAGGTCACAAGACCTCTACCACAGTTCTACGTGGGAAAACAAACAACAGCAGCCAGCTGTACAGGTCACAAGACCTCTACCACTATCCACAGTGGGAAATGAAGTGTAAAAGGTTTGCTGAGGATTTACAGATCCTCCAGTGAAAGTACAGGAGTCAGTGTGTGTGTTTAATACAGCAGATAACACACACACTGCTCAAAATGTAGAATAAATAAATCACAGAGCAGAGATGTAGAGTTTAGAAATGGCTCTAGTGATTTCAGTGTAGCACTGGACTCGTTTTGGAATTAATCAGAAGTGATTCTGAGTCCTCTTCTCGATTTTGTTTGAGAAGCAGGGTGCCGTATGCTTCAGGTTCACAGGCAGTGAGATGTAGTCGATGAAGCTCTTCGATATTCTTTTGTATGCACAGAACTCTTCTTGAGTATGTCGTATGTCTTCCTTGTCTCTGTGTGTGTTGTCTCGCTCATCTCTTCAGCAGAGTCTTCTTGTATTTATGTCACGTGCTCCGTAGGACAGAAGAGGTTTCCTTTCTGCAGGTACGAGGTACGGTTTCCTGACATCCTACAACCTTCATTAATTAATTGTCAGGGTATTAAAATATAACTAATATGACCGTTGGTTAGAATAAATAAAGATAAAGATAAAGAAATTCAAACAGTTGTTTATGACTGTTCAAGTGATCGGTAGGTCATCAGCATTAGAGTAATGATCGGTGACTCAGATAGATCAGCATCGTTCTGTCATCTGATCGGTGAGTCATTTGCATCGGTGAGTCATTTGCATCGGTGAGTCATTTGCATCGGTGAGTCATTTGCATCGGTGAGTCATTTGCATCGGTGAGACCTTGGATCGGTGACTCATTTGCATCGGTGAGTCCTTGGATCGGTGCGTCTGATGGATCGGTGAGTCTAATGGATCAGTGAGTCTGATGGATCGGTGAGTCTGATGGATCGGTGAGTCTGATGGATCGGTGAGTCTGATGGATCGGTGAGTCTGATGGATCGGTGAGTCTGATGGATCGGTGAGTCTGATGGATCGGTGAGTCTGATGGATCGGTGAGTCTGATGGATCGGTGAGTCTGATGGATGTTGAATCCAGAAGACTTCCAACATACTTTGTAAGTCAATAAGCATAGACAAAAACATGATAACAGATTCATTTACAGATTGTAATTAAGTTTATGAGAAAACAAACCAGATTAAGCATTAATGGTATGTGATGATTTGTGATTATTAAAACATCAAACATAGACATGAAATCAACAATCTTCCAGAGGGCTCAACAATCTCCCCCTTTTTGATAATCACAAATCTTTATATATATAAAAAAAAAATCAATCAATAATAAAAACATAAAATCATAATGAGAATAAGAGTAAAGAGATATAAATCTCCTTCTTAAGTTAACATTCCCATATATATAATATTCAGATTGCTCCCCCTGAGATATGGATCTCCCTCTGAGATATTCACATATCTCATATATATCGGTCAACATTATATATATCAGATCTTTCTCCCCCTTTGGGATAATCAAAAAGGAGGGAAAACAGATAAGAGAAAGTGAAAGTAAAAGCAGTCAGCAGAGAGTAGAGAGAGAAAAAGAAAGAAAAAAAATGATAAAGTACAGATTATTACAAGTAGCACATTGTTCACCCCATCAAAGACAATACACAACTATTTGGTGGGATACAAAGGGGATTTGCCTTTGTCTTTGGGATCAATAGTGGGTAAGTTTGAAGGCTTGGAGACATGCTGGTCTTGGCGAATCTGAAGTGGTGGTAGGACAACTCGGGCAAGTGTAGGAGCAGGTACCACAGAGGGTTGTTGTTGAGAAACAGGAGCTGATTGAGGAGCTTGCTGAGGAACTGATCTTAATTGAGATAGAGCTTGGGCAACAGACAGCTGATTTGGAGCTACATCAGAGGCACTGAGAGGTTCAGAAGTAGGAAGTACTATGGCAGTGGCCTGTGCATGCAAATAAGGCTTCAACAGATAAATGAAGTCCTGAATGACTTCTGCTCCATACTTCATAGCTTGTTCAAAATCATCTTTATTCTCCATGAACTGTGCTAAGGAAGGGACAAAATCTTGCAATTGGCGAACTTGAGTTTTGAAGGCCTGAGTGACAGGAGGTAATTTCAGATTCTCTGCTAACACCTTGAAGCTTGCAGTCATCTCATGTTTTGTATAAATCTTGGAAAAGTAAGTATCAACTTTTTCCTTGATCTCTTGCAGGGATTTCTTAGCATCTGCTGAATATACCAAGGCCATCTTATGACTGTTATCACAGAGCTCTTTCATCTTCCTCAAAGATTCTAAATCAAGAATTTGTCTTACAGCAGCTAACTCTTCACGCACAACTTCTTTTAGAGCTTCTATATCACGGGTAGTGATCTTGGTTACCTTGCTTGTACTGGCTTGGCCGACTATGTGAGTTAGTTCAGCTTTCAACTTCCTCAGGTCAGACTTGTTGAGATGTTCAATCAGATTTCTCAAAACTTCCATCATACCAGAGATGGTTGATCGGAATTCGCTTGATAGAGATACCAGGCCGGTGTGAAGATCCTTCATAGTCTGATTCAAAAAGGCTATTTTCCTGCCAATAAGTTCACCAGTATTGGCTAGGTCTAGCTTCACAGCATTAGATACTCTCTGTGAGAAGGCTTCCAAAGAATTTTCAGAAACTTGTAGAGACACTTGAGTAAGAGCATTAGAAACTTCTTCTCTAACTATGGTTCTCACAGCAGTTAGCAATTCAACCTTAAACTTATCAAGATCAGCTTGACTGATTCCAGAACCAGGGAAATTATTATTGGTAGGATCAACAGTAGGAACAGACCTTGCTTCTCGTGGGAGGTTCCTCTTCACAGCTGCAGCAGATTCTGGAATTGCTTCTTCGTCTTCAGAATATTCTAAGCCCAACACAGCATAACCAGGGTAGTCATCCCAAACGGCAGCACACAGAGTGTATTTTGGTTTTTCATAGCTTGCTGTTCCACTTATTTTTGGTGAGTCATCCTTGCCACTGATATGGATTTCTTGTACTGACTGAGGTTGTTCTACTTGATCTACAGCAAGACCATCCAACGGTCTGTTAACACCATCAACAGCAGCTTCAACAACATCAGCATCATCATCATCACCATGATTGTCATCAGCATCACCTTGCTCATTATTACTCTGCTCAGAGGCTTCACTATGATATTCTTCAGTATCAGAATCTTCTTCATCACCAATAATAGGTTCTGATTCTGGTAGGGCTAAGGGTGGACTAGTAGGTCCAAATTCTATTCTTCTTTTGGGACTGGCAGTGTAAGGATCACTCCTATCATCAGGAGAAGACACACTTCCTTCTGCAGTAGCAGCTTCTTCTTGCTCATCATCATCAAAATAAACTGGTTCCTCATCTGGTTTTAATCCAGGATCTCTCAAATCCTTTGGCCTCTTGCCATGATCTATGGGATTGTAGGCTTCATACAATTTATCTTCATCTGCAACCCATCACTTCTTCCATGGATTCTAATTTATTTTCATCCTCTTGCAGATCTCTTTGTTAAGACAGAAGGTATGGTCTTTTTCATTAACTTCATCATCTTCATCAAGACAATCTAGATTCTTGAGCATGGTAGATATCATCTTTGAATAAAACAAGGTAGTGGCTTTCTTAGACGGTTTTATCATTCCAGCTATGTGTACCATCACATATCTATACAAATTTATTTTCTCATGTGTTTTCAGAAGAAACAACAGGAAAACATCCTGGTATTTTACAGCAGCAAAATCTCCTCTCCTAGGGCAAAGTTGGTGCTGAATAAACTTGAAAAGAAGTCTGCACTCACCATCTAATTCTGAAGCTGTGATTCTTCGTGACTCTCTGTTTCCTGTCAGAAGCTCCAGAGCTAGCTCATAAGAAAAGTAATCAGATGTCGGAGGAATATTCCCAGCGTAATCTTCATACCGACCTTCACGAGGTACGTTCAGGCACTCAACCCACTGCTTAGATGAGAAGGATATTTTCTTTCCTTTTACCACAGACGACATCCGGGCAGCCTCCACACCATCTAAAGTGATTTCCAGATTCATATAGAACTCATGTACCAGCTTCGGGTAGTCTATTCGAGTGTTGTCAGAAAACCAGTCTATCCATCTTTGGGATTCAAGAACTTGCAGCAACAGTGACTTACTTGACAAAAGCCAGGCAGAGTTTACTTCTTTTTCTACAGCAACAATCCGAGTTTCCAGGTTCAGATTTACTGATAGTTGAGAGGTACTACTCGACTCGCCTCGAGAACGCTTTGAAGGTACAGGGATATCCGGTCCTTTGCTCGGTCTCTTTTTCTTAGCCATTCGAGGATTTTGAGAAGGCAGGAGTTCGAAGGTTCGAAGTGGAGGGGAAGAGATGTTGAGAGGTTCGGCGGGAAATGAAAGGTCAAAAGGTTTAGGGAAGATAAATAGCCGCGTATCATTTATTTTATCATTCAGGGTTTTCATAAAAAGTAATTTACTAATTAATAAAAAGTAATTGAAAATAGATCGGTTTGACAGAACAGTGTGACAGATCGGTTCCACAGATCGGTTTCACAGATCAGTTTCACAGATCAGTTTCACAGATCAGTTTCACAGATCAGTTTCACAGATCAGTTTCACAGATCAATCATACACAATTCTTGTTTAATAAATTTCATTCTTTCAGATCATAAAGGCTTTGTGAAGATATCAGCTAATTGATTTTCAGAACTAACAAATTCTAGAGAAATATCACCTTTCTGATAATGATCTCTTATAAAGTGATGTCTGACATCAATGTGCTTAGTTCTAGAGTGAGACACAGGGTTTTTAGATATATTTATTGCACTAGTATTGTCACAGTTAATTGAAACATGTTTAAGATCAAATCCATAATCCAATAGAGTATGTTTCATCCACAAAATTTGTGCACAGCAACTACCAGCAGCTATGTATTCTGCTTCAGCAGTAGATAATGCAACTGAGTTCTATTTCTTACTACACCATGATACTAGGGATTTTCCAAGCAAATGAAATGTTCCAGATGTGCTCTTCCTATCTAACTTACATCCTGCAAAGTCAGCATCTAAATAACTCATTAACTCAAAGGATTGTCCTTTTGGGTAAAACAAACCTAAGTTAGCCGTGTGTTTGAGATATTTAAAAATTCTTTTGACAGCAAGCAAATGAGATTCTTTTGGATTAGCTTGAAATCTAGCACACATACACACACTAAACATAATATCAGGTCGACTAGCAGTAAGATAAAGTAAACTACCAATCATACCTCTGTAATTGGTTTGATCAACTGGTTTCCCAGTTTCATCTGCATCCAATTTACAGGTAGTACTCATAGGAGTTTCACTTTCCTTGATACTATCCAGACCAAAACGTTTTAAAAGATCCTTTGTATATTTACTTTGATTCAAAATAATACCATTTTCATTTTGAAATACATGAAATCCAAGAAAGTACTTAAGCTCTCCCATTAAGCTCATTTTAAATTCATTTTGCATACTTTTTGAAAAATCAGTACATAAAGAGTGTTTAGAAGATCCAAAAATAATATCATCAACATATATTTGTACAACTAAAACATCTTTAGAAATTCTTTTAATGAAAAGAGTTGGATCAGCAATCCCTTTAGTAAAACCTTTTGAAATAAGTAAATTGCTAAGTCTATCATACCAAGCTCTTGGAGCTTGTTTCAAACCATACAAAGCTTTAGAAAGTTTAAAAACTTGATTTGGAAAATGGGGATTAGTAAATCCAGGTGGTTGTTCTACAAAAACATCTTCAATTATAAAACCATTTAGAAAAGCACTTTTGACATCCATTTGATATAACTTGAAATCCAGATGTGCAGAATATACAAGTAAGATCCTAATGGCTTCTAGTCTAGCTACAGGTGCAAAAGTCTCCTCATAGTCTATACCTTCTTCTTGACTATATCCTTGTGCAACTAGTCTAGCTTTGTTTCTAACTATATTTCCAGATTTATCTACTTTATTTCTAAAAACCCATTTTGTGCCTATTGTTAAGGTGTCCTTAGGTCTGTCAACTAATTCCCGGACTTTGTTTCTTTCAAACTGATTTAATTCTTCTTGCATAGCCATTGCCCAAAACTCATCATTGATAGCATCATTGATATTTTTAGGTTCTGACTGTGAAAGAAAGGCTTGATGTTCAACCTGATTTCTTATAGAATCCCTAGTCTGTGTTCCTCTATCTAGATTTCCTACAACAGCATCTAAAAGATGATTCTTTAGAATCCTCGTTGATCTGGTGAAGGTTGGACTAGAAATTTCAGGTTCATCTAGAGATTGAGGTTCAACAGAAGCAGGTTCTGGAGAATTTCCAGAGTTGGATGTTTTAACTATAGGTCCATTGTATTTATCATTGAGATTCAAACCAGAGAGATCATCTTCAAGAGAAATTTTAGGTTCATGTGGATCAGTTTCGTCAAATTTGATGTGAACAGATTCTTCCACGCATTTGGTTCTTTTATTGAAAACTCTATAGGCTTTACTAGAGATATAATAACCTAGGAAAATTCCTTCATCACTCTTGGATGCAAATTTGTCAAGATTGTCTCTAGTATTGAGAATGAAGACTTTGCAGCCAAAAACTTTGAAGTAGTTAACCTTGGGTTTCCTATGGTTCCACAACTCATAAGGGGTCCTCTTAAGAACAGGTCTAATTAAGACTCTATTAATGACATAACAAGCTGTATTAACAGCTTCAGCCCAAAAGTAAATAGGCAGTTCATATTCATTGAGCATGGTTCTAGCAATTTCTTGCAGGGTTCTGTTTCTTCTTTCTACTACACCATTTTGTTGGGGTGTCCTAGGGGCAGAAAAGTTATGAGAATAGCCATTGAGTGAGCAGTAAGATTCAAAATCTTGATTTTCAAACTCACGACCATGATCACTCCTCAAGGTTTTAATCTTAAGTCCACTAAGGTTCTCTACAGACTTGGAATATTTAATAAAGTAAGAACAAGCTTCACTTTTGTGAGCTAGAAAGTATACCCAAGTATATCTAGAAAAATCATCTACGAGAACATAGACATAGTGCTTCCCATTTAGACTAGAAACTCTTGATGGTCCAAACAAATCCATGTGAACCAACTCAAGTGGTTGAGAAGTTGAGACTTCTTTCTTTGATTTAAAAGAAACTTTATGTTGCTTTCCCTTTTGACAGGGATTACAAACTTTGTCTGCTGGAAATTCAAGTTTGGGTAAGTCTCTAACTAAGTTCTTCCTAGAAAGTTTTCTAAGTGAGTGTACATTGCAGTGTCCTAATCTTCTGTGCCAAAGCCAAGACTCTTTATGAAACGCATTTAAGCAAGGAATGTTCTGTTTAGATAAAGAATCTAAATCAACAACATAAACATTTTCATTTCTTAAAGCAGAAAATACTAAAACATTTTTAGAGTTAAAAACACTGCAAGAATCATTTTTAAATTTCACATAAAAACCATCATCACACAACTGAGAAATGCTTAACAGGTTATATTTAATTCCATCGACAAATAAGACTTTAGAAATTAATACTGAGTCAGTGTTACCAATCTGGCCTAAGCCGATGATTTTTCCTTTTGAATTATCACCAAAAGTGACAAAGCCTCCATCAAGTTTTACTAAGCTCTTGAAACATGAAAAGTCTCCTGACATATGTCTTGAACATCCACTGTCTAAGTACCATATCTTCTTGTGACAGCTCTTCAAGCAGGTCTCCTACAAAACAGATTTAGATGGGAGATGATTTTGGTACCCAGATCTTCTTGGTTCCAGACAGGTTAGCCAATAGCACTTTAGGTACCCATATTTGTCTAATGGGTCTCATATAATTTGTAGAATTATCATTATTTGAAAGATAAACCTTATTAGATCCATAACTATGAATATAACTAGTTGAGGCATATGAAGTTCCAGAATTAACTATCTTCTGTCCAGATTTAGGAATGAATCTAGTTTTGGCAACTTTTCTTTGTCCAGGTTGGTATCCTATACCAGTAGTATATTTAGGTGCAACTTGCTTTCCTAGAATCTATGTTAGAGTATTCTTTCCATTTGTGAACTTCTCTAAGTCTTTTCTGAGTTGTTCATTAGACAATTTTAGTTCAGTATTTTCTTTAAGCAACTGAGCATTCTTTTCTACTTCTATATCCAGATCAGATTTATGCTTAACACTTAAAGCATATTGTTTCTTTAAACCTTTATATTTATCCTTAAGCTCATTACAGGTTTCTTCAAGCATATCACAATATTCAAACAGTTCAGATTTAGACATGTTATCACCTTCAGAATCATCTCCAGAATAATATGAATTTGAAGCAGGAGTTTCTGATGTTACCTCAGAAGTGTTTGTCATAAAACACATGTTGGCTCTATTCCTTTCAGAGTCTGAAGATTCAGCTTCACTTGTGCTGTCTTCTGAAGCACTCCAAGTAGCTTTCATGGCTTTCTTGTACTTGTTATCCTTGTATTTATACTTCTTTCTGTATTTCAGCTTTGGACAGTCTGTTTTTATGTGCCCTTTTCTTTTGCATTCATAACAGACAACTTCATCAGTTCTGTCAGCCTTCTTCCAATCCTTTTTCCATTTGCCTTGTTGGTCATACTTTCCCTTGTAATTTGGTTTCCTAAAGAATTTCTTTTTCCTATAAAACTTTTTGAATCTCATGGCTATTTGGGCCATCTCAGCATCACTGCCAGAATCATTCTCACTTTCCTCACTGCTTGAACTTTCATTGATAGCTTGAGGCTTTTCTTTATCCTTATTCTTTGAGGTTGTAGTCTTGAAGGCAATAGACTTCCTTTTAGGTTCATCATCTTCTTCTTTATTTACTTTAAGCTCTTCTTCATACATCATCAGTTTAACAATTAATTCCTTGACAGGCAGTGTTCCAATGTCACAGGATTCTCTAATGGAGACAGAGGTTCCTCTCCATCTTTCAGGTAGACATCTCAAAATTCTCATGATTTGCTCCTTTGCTGGAACATCCTTTCCCAGAGAAGTCATTGTGTTGACAATTTCATTGAACCTGAGATACATATCAGAAATGGGTTCATCAGGCTTCATCTTAAAATTATCATACTTAATAGTATAGGTATTCAATCTCATCTCCTTAACATTAGTTGTTCCTTCATGAGAAACAGCTAAGGTATCCCAAATTTCATATGCAGTTTTACAAGAAGAAATTCTATTAAATTCTTCATCTCCTAGAGCACAGTACAGAGCATTCATAGCTTTACAATTGTTATTGTAAGCAGTCTTTGTAGGTTCATCCCAAGTAGATCTAGCAGTAGTGGGAATTTTGTATTCTGATTCAATAGCAGTCCAAATATCAAAACCTATGCTTTCTAGATGAATTTTCATTTTTAGTTTCCACTGAGCATAATTGGTTCCATTGAAGAAAGGTGGCCGGTTAGTAGCAGCACCCTCAAGTCTATTGTCCATAATGAGAGAATTTTAAAGAGATAAAAATTTAGATATAACAGAAATTTTAAGACCTTTAAAATACAACTAAAATCACAGTTCAAAAGCAGAGTACTTTTAGAAAGTATTTTCAAACCTCTGATACCAAGTGTTGGTCGGAGTGGACACTCAAGAGGGGGGTGAATTGAGTTCCAATTAAAATTTATGTTTAAAAACAATTTCTATTAAAATCCCCCAATTTCAAAAACAAATTAAACTGTAGTGAATTTATATAGATTATAAAGGTTCAATTAGTTTCTCAAAGATTGATTAGTTCTCAGTTAACTTAATCTTATGATTAAATTAACTTTTGAAACTAACTTACTGATTTATAATAAATATAAACACTTGCGAATTTAATTATCAAAGTAGCTTTGAAGATAAATTATATTTCAAAGTAATAGCAGCGGAATATGAAATAAATATGTATAGTATGGATAAAGTATGTAGCTACAAACACAGAGAATTAACCAAGAGGTTCAGTCTCAAGCCGAGACTTAGTCCTCTCAACAGTTTATATAAAAATGATCCACACCCTGGATCGGGGTTAACAACAGTGAACACACTGTCCAGGTCACAAGACCTCTACCACAGTTCTACGTGGGAAAACAAACAACAGCAGCCAACTGTCCAGGTCACAAGACCTCTACCACTATCCATAGTGGGAAATGAAGTGTAAAAGGTTTGCTGAGGATTTACAGATCCTCCAGTGAAAGTACAGGAGTCAGTGTGTGTGTTTAATACAGCAGATAACACACACTGCTCAAAGTGTAGAATAAATAAATCACAGAGCAGAGATGTAGAGTTTAGAAATGGCTCTAGTGATTTCAGTGTAGCACTGGACTCGTTTTGGAATTAATCAGAAGTGATTCTGAGTCCTCTTCTCGATTTTGTTTGAGAAGCAGGGTGTCGTATGCTTCAGGTTCACATGCAGTGAGATGTAGTCGATGAAGCTCTTCGATATTCTTTTGTATGCACAGAACTCTTCTTGAGTATGTCGTATGTCTTCCTTGTCTCTGTGTGTGTTGTCTCGCTCATCTCTTCAGCAGAGTCTTCTTGTATTTATGTCACGTGCTCCGTAGGACAGAAGAGGTTTCCTTTCCGCAGGTACGAGGTACGGTTTCCTGACATCCGACAACCTTCATTAATTAATTGTCAGGGTATTAAAATATAACTAATATGACCGTTGGTTAGAATAAATAAAGATAAAGATAAAGAAATTCAAACAGTTGTTTATGACTGTTCAAGTGATCGGTAGGTCATCAGCATTAGAGTAATGATCGGTGACTCAGATAGATCAACATCGGTCTGTCATCTGATCGGTGAGTCATTTGCATCGGTGAGTCATTTGCATCGGTGAGTCATTTGCATCGGTGAGACCTTGGATCGGTGACTCATTTGCATCGGTGAGTCCTTGGATCGGTGCGTCTGATGGATCGGTGAGTCTGATGGATCGGTGAGTCTGATGGATCGGTGAGTCTGATGGATCGGTGAGTCTGATGGATCAGTGAGTCTGATGGATGTTGAATCCAGAAGACTTCCAACATACTTTGTAAGTCAATAAGCATAGACAAAAACATGATAACAGATTCATTTACAGATTGTAATTAAGTTTATGAGAAAACAAACCAGATTAAGCATTTATGGTATGTGATGATTTGTGATTATTAAAACATCAAACATAGACATGAAATCAACAATCTTCCAGAGGGCTCAACATAGATTATTTTTCATCAACATTTTTGAGGAAATTCTTTTTGTTTTCAACTATTTATTATATGTTTAATCAATGTTTAAAATTTCATTTATATTGGCCTTATAGTTTATATTTTATTGTATTTCAAAGTCACGTACTTGTAACAGAATCTCACATCGGAAATGCAGAATCTACTGCACAGTAAAAGTAGAACCTGAATCCCACATCGAAAATGCAGAATGATTTTCAGGGCAAACCCTCTTATAAAAGGGAGGCCTGAGTAAGAGTTTCTGTTAGAATCCAGACTGCTGTAATGGCTGTAGCGCTGGATCTTTAATAGCAGAGAAATTCTGCTGAATTTTTTTTGTTTTGTTTATATATATATATATAAACAAAACAAAACAAAACAAAAAAAATAAAAAAAAATTTAAAAAAAAATATTTTTTTAGGAGAAAGGCGGCATCGCGGATGCCGCCTTTCACCCGCAGTGCAAAGACGGCATCACGGATGCCGCCTTTCACCCGCCGTGCAAAGGCGGCATCGCGGATGCCGCCTTGCCCCCGAAATGCAAAGGCGGCATCCCGGATGCCGCCTTTAAGGTGCATTTTAAAAAAAAAAATTGCCGGAAACGTTTTATGGAACCTAAAAAAAAAAAAAACCCCCCCTGGCCCTCTTCCCACTCCCGGGTGTCTGCTGGCAGTCGCTCCGGTCCGCCTCCCACAGGCGGCACCGATCCGACCGACTCATCCCTTCGCCGCTGGGTCGTCCCTCGCCTTGACCCCGACTGGGACCCCGTCCAGCTTCCACCCGGCGAGTGCCAGATCCGGCACCCACCGCGGCCGCCTTCGCCTCCTCTGATCCAAGTTAGCCACCCGCCGCGTGCCTCTCCAGTCGCGCCGGCTAGCCACCCACGGCTGACCCAACCACCGGCACCGCTTCCCGCTTCCCGCTTCCACCGACCAGACCGCCGCCCGGGAATCCGTCGCGCCGCCTGTGTGAAGCCCGCGGACCCCACCGCTATGTCCTTGGGCGAGCCGGCTGCACCGGTGTGCCTCCCCACCGGTCCGACCCTTTCTGGCCAGCCGCCCTCCACCCCAGTCGCTCGGTCGCAACACCTTTCCTCTATGGCCCAGCTCCCTTCCGCGGGATCCCACCTCTCCTCGCGGTCTCCGGCTAAAGCCCGCCGCAGGTCAGCCACGATGCCGCCCTGGGTCCCCTACTGCGGTCTCCCTTCTCGCGAGGCAACAGATCCGCCGAGCCCGCGACCGTCGCCCCCTTCCGAGACCGGCCATCCACGGCCCTCCCTTATCGGCGCGGCCCTTTCCGGCCTCAGTTCACCGAAGGTATCACTGCACCGCTCCGCAAGAGCCCAGTTTACCCCAAAAGAGGTCGGGGTGAATCTTCCCCACTGTTTGACCCGTTATGGGTCTCTGCGGATTTAGGGCGATCCGCAATGGGCCAAAAGGATGTTTTTGAGAGTTATGTTAATTAATCTAATTAAAAAATTAATTGATTTAATTTTGGTTTCAAATTAAATTAATTAAATATCATTTTTTGGTTTTAAAAAATTAATTTTATTACTGTGGGTTAAATTAGTTTAATATTGATGTTAAAATAAGTGAATTAATTAATTTAATTTTTGGTTTTAAAATTAAATTAATTAATTTGATCGAACGGTGAAATAATTATTGAATTAAAAATAAGATTGAATTTTTAATCCAATAAAATGTTCTCGAAAAAAACAATTTAATACAAGTTTAATTTTATTTATGCATTTATTTTATATATGTGGGTTTAATATGTATAAGACTGAGCATGAGTCTAAGACCAACCAATGTATGTCTGGTGTTTGTTTAATTAGTTTACTTAATTATTGCAATGGTGGTTTGTAATAATTATTTTTTTATGGTGATCTAGGAATCGTTTGCGCCATCATTTGTATAAGGGCCTGTGTTTTCATTTTCAAAGTTGTATTTTGTACTCCTTAATTCCCCTCTTATATGAGTAAATATTATTGTATAATGACGAGATGAGTAGAGGCGCACTTCGTGCCGAGCTAAGGCGGCACACCAGACATGAGTTTGATGCATTGGATGGGCAGACACTGCAACTCGAGTCGCAAATGATACGACTTAAGGTATTACCCCTAGGGTTTAGGTTAATCCATTATTTACTCAACGGATCAACCACTAGAATCAGATCATAATCATGTCGTCATTTTATTTTTGTATGGTTTATTATTTTGCGTATATGTAGTTTACACGCGAACACATAGAATAATAAACAAGTATGTACAGATAAAATGAACACGTGATGCAATGAATATTTTTCTATTTCTTGCATGGTTAGTTGTGAGTGTGATCACATAGTATGTGTTTAGAAGATAGAAAATGGTTTTTTGGACACATAAAAACACAAAAAACCTTCAAAGAAATATTAAATCGTAACCGCTTTTTATCGTTCTCATTTGGACAAAATTGGGTGTTCAGGGTGCTTGATCAGTCATAGCTGGGGGTGCCTCTTACTACTAGAAAGTTTTTATGAGAGTGGTGGGTTGACTTAACTAAAGTGGTAATAAGGATTTACTATAGCGTACTTTATATCATTTTAGAGGTAAACGTTGAGTAAATCAAGTTATCTACTTATGATTTTAGAAGTTGAGACTTCACTCAACAAATCATGGAACCATGAGTTAATACGGTTGGTCAGCCAAACACCTACCTTGAACCCTCCAAGTAGTGGCGTAACCAAAACTTGTAGACTATGAGGGGAGGTTCAGAGATCTTTGCCACTAGAATACTCAAGTGACAAAGTATTCCGAGGGTTCCTAGAATTCGACAAATAGTAAGATACATTTAATGATTTAATTAATCAATAATATCTAAAATGGTAATAAAGATAAAAAGTACAAATATCCTAAAATTTATTTTTGTAGACAAATACCAAGATATACCACTAGAATTACTGTGATAAATAATAGGAAAATTAAATGTCCACACTAGCATGAGTTTCCAAAAATAGTACATGTGTTTGCACACAATACTATGATATAGGAAATTCAAGGTGCTGGTGTTCCTATACGTGTTAAACCATCTTAAGGAGAAAGGGTGTGAAATATGCTTATAGGAGACTTATATATAGAATATGATGGTCATGTTATAATGCTATCATCGACATTCGATGCTAGTTGCAGTCACTACATCAAGACATTGATGATATAACATTAAGTCTTATCTCTGAGAAGTTTGCGAGGAGAAAGTGAAACACAAATATGAATAGGTAATAATTACACTGGATCTATGTAAATTAAAAGGAGGATTTTGATCTTTCAATATATCCTATTCTAATATTATTTTCACCCATTTACTCGAGTCTCGTTTTAGGTTACAAAACAAACAATATTGAGTAAACACTTCATTGCCTATTTAGGTAAGGTTCGCCAAGAAATAAGAATTTAAAGAAAGAATAATATTTATTTTTTATGGTGAAAAATTGAAAGACAAGGTGAAAAGGACAATGAAAAGTAAAACGCCAAGAGAACATTCGCAATGTCCTTCAATGGAGGAGGTATTTATAGGAGGTTATTTGCATTGGAAATCATAAAATAAAACAATGAAAGTTAAATGCAATAAACTGAATTGAATAAGTAAGTACTCGCTTCCTCTTTAGTATATATTCATCAATTAATGTTTCTAACATACTTCTTGGGTATTATATACAATATACCTGTCACATATATGTATCAAAATATGGTAACCAAGTGAGTACATAAACATTACTATAAGTAAGGTGCATTCTACAAGCAACTGAGAAAGGGTGATTCCTAAGTCAGTGGTGAGAAGTACACAACTTCTATATTGCCAAGTGAATGATTCTTATAAAAATATTATTGAGTATAACCAAAATATTTATCTCATGTGTCCATTGTACATATGGAGATATTATTCTAGGTTTGTGAATGAATGTTGTTTGAGGAGTTTAATACTCAACCAATAGTTTAGCGATACTTGAATCATAGGCAATACCTGATGAATATAAAATGTAAAACTTATTTACCTAGTTGTGGCAAGATAATTCATTTTCAAGAAAAATTAAAAGTACACATCCAGGATATAACCAGTATGGTATTTAGACTCAGCTGAGCTAAACACCTTAGGTATTATCGATGCATACACTTATTTAGTTTTGGACAAAGGAACCTTTAGAAATAAAGGTAATCTATAAGGCTTTTGGAATTAGTTCAACAAGAGAACGTGAACTATTCCAAGGGTAAGCTAGTAGTAAATATACTTCATAAGATTCCTTTAAGATCCTAAGTAATGTAAATATCAATTATATATAGGATCATTGTAAGGGAAGCAGTCAGAACAATGCATCTGTACTTCAGAAAGTACAGAGGATATGTACCGAGTATGTGGAGATGAAAAGATACTAGTTTTCAGGGGACACAAACTAGTCATCCATAGATCAATTTGATCTAGTATCACAATTAAGTTAAGGTGATGATGGAGATAAGATCATAAAATCCAATGATATCCATACCTACAAATACCGAGTACGTTGCAGCTTTTGAGGCAGCTAAGAAGCAGTTATATACAACAATTTGTTCCAGTTCTTGGAATCACACCTAGTAAGTAAAGAATTATCATGATGTAAATTATGATACTCTTACTTTCCAAGATGTCAAATTTTGACAAAGGAAAAAAGACCTTACACTCGAGGTATCCATCTCTTGAGAGGTTTTACTCAAGGAGATGAGGTCACATATAACAAAAATGCAATGCGGCGAAATCGTGGAAGACCCAACATCTATAGCCATGACTCAACAGAAACATTATCTTAATCATATGAGAGCTAATAATTTTGGCTAGAAAGTTGGCTCTAGTGAAAGTGGGAGTGTTGTAATAGTGAGTGTCCTATACCCAACTTGAACAATAATTTTGATTATCATATTGCATATACAGTTAGATATACATGATGCATTCTTACTATTATAGTGTATATATTTCTACGTCCACTATTTAATGGCAATTTACATAGATTAATTGTAATATCAAAAGATTATAGAAGATCCCAGGATATAATGAGAACCTCGAGATACTTTGACATTAATCTTAAACTTATGTCCTATGGTCTAGATACATCGCACTGACTGAACAAAATAGATGTTTGACTATCATGTATTGGAGGCTCATAAGCATTGGGACTTCTTCTTATGAATTTTTCACTTAGTGATCTCTAATAGTGAGATCATGATGATATACCCACCAATAGGAACACCACATGTTTTGGGTGTCATTGGTTGTTTCTATCTACGAACATCTGTATTGGTCTCCTAACTTGAGATATTACTAGTGTGTTCCATTCAATCATGTACTTTGATGTAAGGCAAAAACCATGATAATAAAATCATGGAGAGGTATCTTATGTTGGGTGCATCATTGGTGGCATGACATTGGTTGAATGGTCAATAAAGTATTTGTGACTTCCAGGTTAAGGAAGTTATATATCTCGGGCCACATGGATCACGATGGTAGTACCTTCACAAGAACATAATAATGGAAGTCGAGGGTAAATCAATCTAGTTATATTAATAAATAATAAAGAAAGAAAAGGATGGTGACATGAGTGTGAATCTTGCTTTATGAGATATTTAAAGAAAATGAGATTATATTACACAGTGTGTGTTCATTGGTTGGTTGTCATTGTTATGACTTTCCTTATCCCTTTAGGGGTTATGATGGGTTTCTTGATCCCACTCTTGGTCTAGGAATAATATTACTTGCTATTTAGATAAGGGCCTAAAGCGTTACACACAATAACATATTCAAGAATTTTACCTATTCAGTTGAATCGGTAAATAGGACATGGTGGGCCCCACCATTGGGATCCCAGTTTTGTACAAGGAAATATGATCACCAAAGTATTAAATAAATTCATATTATTCAAGTTAATAATAATTGGAATTGAATTTATTTATTAAATGTATTTACATTTTTTTAAAACAAATACATGAAAATATTATTTGAATAAATATTAGTTTAAAATATTCAAGGTTTATTTAATATTTGTAGGAATTAAGATTCAATTTAATGGCTCATTTATTATCACATAATATATTTATTATATTATAAGAAAATAATAATAATATTTATGACTCAGTACAATAGTAATAATATGTTGTTTATAGTGTGTTAATTATTTGGGGGCCGGTAAGGCAATTCCAAGTAAGTGTATTACACACTATATATAGAAGAGGTGAGACATTCACCAAGGACTATTCATTGTATCTCTCTCTCTCTCTCTCTATCTCTCTTCTCTCTCCCATATTCTAGAGAGATAGGCTCTGGATCTGGGATTTCATATTGAGTTTCCTCTCACGCATAGCAAGCAATGAAGTGTAATGATCATTGGAGCATCGAAGGCATCATCAGTTTTCCACACTAGCACCCGAAATTCAAATATCATCATTCCCATAGTTTCTTGAAGCACGTGTAGATGATATAAATGAATTTTAATTTAGATTCTTTGAAAAACGATTGCCTATGATGAGCAGACGCCAAACACGTCTTCAGATCTTATCAGGTATGTTTGGTTTATTATTTTGTTCTTAAAATTCCTCTTGCGAGATCCCCAAGAGGTAATCAGACAAATTTATATCGTCGATGATGAATTCATGTCGATCAATGGTGGAAAAATTATAAATTCCTATTTTGGGGCTTCTTTTGTGTGACTGGTACCTTCAGGCAGGTCTCTACGTTAGAGTCTAAGTCTGGTTATTGTTATTGTTTTTTTGTTTCTAAGTTTCCTTTCACTCACTTTGTGGTGGAGATTTTTTTTTGTGATTGTGGGGTTACATGTTGGATCAATAGCCAATATAAATCCTAATCACCCTACAATATTTTATAAAAATGATGATGAGTGATATCATGATCTTATGAAGACCTTTGTAATTAATACTGGTGTGAATATTTTTTTGATGATGACTGAAATTATAAGATTTTGGAGAAGGAAATTTCTAGATTTTCTAGAGATGAAAATATTCAGTTTCAGGCAGACTATAAATTGGTGAAATACATTGTTATGTTCAATAATGAGAAATATTTATAGTCAAATGTCTTTTTTGTAAAGCTGTTAACGGGATTTGGAAGAAGATGGTGGTAACTCATTTTGGAACATAAAAGTTCTTGACACTAGAAGAGCTATGTTGTGTGGAGGCTATCAAGTATTAAATTTTCTACCTAGAGAAACTGTTGCTAAGACGCATCAATGCTTCATGAAAATTGTGAACATTTTTCAATCCCTTGGTGAGAAGGAGATGATAGATCATCAATGGTTGAAATAGTCATAGATATACTATGAAGGAGCTGGAATCTAAATATACAGCTAACGAGGAACAAAGAATTTGACTAAGCTATGTTTTGGTGATTTGATTATAACTCTTAAGAAATATGAGAGTAGACTAAAAAGAGATGCTCAGAATGAAAATAGGAATAATGGTGTGGCATTCACATCTACTACTAGTAACGTTACTTCTAGAGTTTTAAATCCTAGAGTTAATCTTAAGAAGAAGAAATCTAAACATCTATAAGATTTTATAAATGTTGAATCTAGTGAAGGTGAGATTTATTAGATATAAATAAGGATGAATAATATTATAAAAAATAATAACTCATGGTATGATTGTTGAAAATATAGAAGAGAGAAGCATGAGAAGAGATAATATTTAGAAGTTATTTGCTATGAATGTGAAAAGACTGACCATATAAGACTAGATTTTCTAAGATTAAAGTGAAAGGATATAAAGTCTAGAATAACTTCTAAGAGTAAAGTGAAAAAGATTCTAAAATGATTGGATACTTGGAGTAAAAGTGGAGGTGGCACAACTTCTGATAGTTCATTGGAATAAAGTGGTAGTGACAGTCAAAGGATCATCGATTTCTAGGAGAATATTCTTAAAGACGAGAGATGTCTTATGGTTAAGGTAACTACTTAATCACTTAATAATTTAACTTTAGATTCTAAATTTTGTTTTACTTATGATGATGATTACCCAACTTAAATAGAATATGAAAAAGTTAATCCATCAGATGATGAGGAAGACATCCCTACTTATAAGGAAATGCTTAAATATGTAACACTTATTAAAAAGAAAAATACCGAGTTAATGAAAGACAATAATTGTGTTGAAATAGATCTTGTTAAATCCAAAAATAGAATTTATAAACTTAATTTTGAAATATCTAACTTTCCATCAGAATTAGAGTCTAAGTCTAGATTAAGTTCAAGTTATGATGAACGGAATTTAGTTTTCAAAATTAAATTTGAGGTTGGTATTTTGAAGAAATTTTTATCTAATTTTACCTCTGGTAAAGAAAATATTGATAAGATGTATATAAAAATAAAACCATCTAGAAAATCTAATGGAGTTGGTTATACCTCAAATAAAATCCATTTTCATTCAAATTACATTATACATAAAAGCGAACCCTTTGTACAAAATGCTGAAGGGGAGGTCATTGGAGAATTTTTTATTCCTTAAATCATGTTTAATATTTTGGATACCATAAAGCTTTTAAGTCTAAATAACTAATACCTGTTCAGTATAAGGGATTTGGGCATATGTTGGTTCCTAAAATTTTATTTTCCAACATTTCTAGACCAAAGGAGGTTTTGGTACTAAGAATTTAGTATTAATACTTTCAGGAAAAGTGGTTTAGTGCTAACAACTGGAAAAAGTGGTATATAGAAAATGGATTTTCTCAACACATGAAAGGAGACAAGTTCAAATTCCAAAACATGAAAAAGTTAAATGGTGGAAGAGTCACTTTTGGTGACAATACACATGGTGAAATCATTGGAATTGATGATTTATATTTTCTAAAAAAAATTATTAATTGTTTTATATGTTAGGACTTAAGCACAACCTTGTTAGTATAATTCAACCATGTGATGAAGGTTATATTGTGAAATTTTGGAATGATAAATGTATCGTTCAAAGTTCGGAAGGTAATTTCATTCTATCTTTTGAAAGACATCATAATGTTTACATGCTTGACATAAAAAATATTAGGAATCAAAATTTTCCTTGTTTAAGTGCTGCTAAGGATTTTTCTTAGCTTTTGATAGGGGGTTAGGTCACTATAACTTTAAAACATTAGCTAAAATTTATAGTAAAGTTATTGTTCGAGATCTACCATAACATGATTTTAACTCAACCAAAGTATGTGATCTTTATCAATGGTAAGAAACAGAAGTCTAGTTTTAAACCTATTAGTGAAATCATAACTTCCATAGATTTACAATTAGTGAACATGGATTGTTTTGGCCCTATACAAACTAGAATCATTGAGGAAAAGAGTTATGTATATGTTCTTACAGATGATTATAGTATATTTACTTGGATTTATTTTCTAACTTGAAAATTCAAGGATTTATTTTGTTTTAAATTTTTTTATACTTCCGTTAAAAATGAAAAAATATACCTATGATTACTATCTGAAGTGATCATGGTGGTGAGTTTGAAAGTTTGAATTTTGAAACTTTTTATAGTAAAAAATGTATTACTCATAATGTTTTAGCTCCTAAAACACCTAAAAAATGGAATAGTTGAATGAAGAAATATAATTCTTTAGAAAATGACTCAAACCTTGTTGAATGAATAATCTATTTCTAGTATTTTTTGGGATGATTTTGTGAGTATTGTTTGCTATACTATAAATTGAGTTTTACTTTCTCTTTTTTTTAAATAAAATTCATTATGAATTACGGACTGAAAGAAATGAAAAACGTTCATACTTCAAAGACTTTGGATGTACAATATCCATCCTAAATACTAAAGATCAACTTCATAAATTTGGTGCTAAAGCCGATGAATAAATTTTCCTCATTTTTTCTACAATTTGTAAGGCATATTAGGTTTTTAATAAATGAACTAATACTATTGAGGAATCACTTCATGTAAAATTCAATGAAACTGATACACAAAATATAGTTAAGAAAATATAACTAGTTGAGGAAAAAATCACTACTCGAATTTCTGTATATAGTCATGGTTCAAAACCACTTATGTAGCTCAAAAACCATGACTATAAACTAAAATTCTAGTTTTGTGAGCCGTGGATGGATTGTTCATCATAAAAGATATATTGTGATGGTTTTCTTCAAATCATGACTATAGAATAACCTTTTTTCATGGTTTTTTTGAAACTCATCTCTATAGAGGAATATAATTTAGGTTAATAAAACCATAACTATAGACAACATATAGTCATAGTTTTCTGAAAACCATGAATATAGACGAACCTTTAGTTACAGCTTTGAAAATCATGACTATAGAGATTGAATGATTTATTTTTTAAAAACATATGCCATCTAAACAAAAACCTTCTTCAAAAAAAAAACCTAGTACAACTACAAAACCTTGATATTTTATAATACATTTCTCTATAAATAATTTGATTTCTACGAGAGATTATGACACACATAACACCAAGTTTAAATGAAACCATGATCTTCTATTAAAATATTATTATCACTTAGACATTACATTAGTGGGTATGAATAATACTAACTAAATTATGAAAATTTATGGTTTACATATGTATAAAATGAATTCATTAGTTTTCAATTGATTTTAAATGAAAATAAAAATTATTTTCAAATAAAGAGTTGTTTTTCTGAAAAACTATTTTTATGTGTGAAATGTATTTTTATCCTAATAAATTTAATTAATCACTATTGGTGAATGATTTTTATGAAATGTGTATATTATATATTCAATAATTTTTTTAACATTCATCTTATTTTTTTATTATGCATAGGATAATAATAAATCTATTTTTGTGCTTAAAAATTCATTTTTCTAAAATCATTTTTGTCACATTTTGTGCACTTTAAAATTATTTATTTCATTTATAGGTACAGAATTAGATAAAATGAATTATATATTTGGAATCAAGAGGTTAAAATTTGGTAAATAAGCCCCTTTTATTTTTGGTCAATATGAATAGCGACCTTGGTAAAATTTATCACCTTAGTAAAGGGAAAATCAGGTTAATCTAGGTTAAAACTAAGTGATAAGATAATAATATTACATATTAATTCTTATTGGATGAATATAAATCTAAAATTATTGAATTACTCTTGAAATTAATTTTTTTAATGGACACTTATCCATGAAAATAACCAATATAATATTTAAATCAATGAAAATTACAAAATGAAACTCTCTTAGTTTTAAATATCTTTTATGTGTTAATATAAGGGAAATAGTAAGATATGAACAAAAGTAAATGTATATAATGAGATTAATAAAATTATTTTCATGATATAGATTTATTTTTAATTTTCATAAATTATATAATTACCTTAAATTCTTGTGCAAAGCTAATACAATATTTATTTAATTAACAGAAAAATATAATAAATGATTTTTTAAAGTGATATAATTTGAATGAGTTAATGTTTACAATGAATTTTATAGATATATATGACATATTATAGATGTTTTAAATAATTTTATTTTAATTACAACTTTTTATTTATGTCCTTTAAGTCAAATTAAATGAATAGTGTCATAATTGACAATAATGATATTTTATCAAAATAAAATTTTATTAAATTATTTAAAAATAAAAAAAATTGAAATAAGACAAGGTGGATATGATATGGTCTAAAATATCATAATATGTTCATTTATGTTCTAATTTTGACCTTATAAGTATAAATTACAACTATTTAATATGGAAAAATTATTACCATAACTAAAATTAAAATTGGTTAACTAAGGGTTAATCAAAATGATAAGGTTTAAAATGACACCAAAACATGCATAAATTATATTTGTTGATGGTATTGCAACCCTATACTACATTATATTCAAATACCTATCCATTTCAAGGCATTTTTCTTGATAATGAATTTATTATAATTTAATATTTTGTGAAATTCCAGAAGTTCCGCCTTCTCAATTATAAAAGGGAACCTCTTCTCTCACTTCTTCATATCACATTGAGCTTTATAGATCTATCAATTCCTTCCAATTTATCTTCTAAAAATCCTTATATAGGTTTTATAGGTTCTGTACCTTCCAAAATACCTACCCTTAGGTCCCTTAAGAAGAGATCTAAAGGAAGTTTACTGAAGAAGAGGTAACCATATTTACCGAGTCCTTCAATTTTATTTCTACATCTAATTACTTTTAAAGTGTTGAAATTATCCTAAGATATTAAGTAAAATATCATAAATATAATTAGATGTTATTATGATCATGGGAAAACCTTATTCAATCTCTTTTCCATCCTATGAAAAATGAAAACATCGCTCGTGCGTACGTACTGTTTACCGTCTCCACATAGCGGTGTAATTCATTTTCATATCCAATTTAATTGGATGATTATAAAGATGTAACTAATGAATACATATGATATTTATGACATAAATATACACATATAATGATAATTTCATATCTATCTTCTTATCTTCCAATCCTCTAGGAAATGATAATGTCGCTCGTGTGTACGTGTGAACTACCACCTCCACGAAGCGATGCGATTCATTTTTCATTTCTATTTCACATTGTAGTAATGAGGATGGATTTGATGAATATATATGATTTAAATGATATAATAATGATTCTGGAAAGGTGAATTATTATTTACCTTTCTTTCATTCCATATGTTGAAAAAGGAATACAACATTCATGCGTACGTACGGCCTATCATCTCTATAAACGGTGTAATTCATTTTCTATCTCTAAATTTTATGGATTACTATAAAAACATATATAATAAATATATATGATATTTATATCATTAATAAAATTTTATAGAATATGGAACCTTGATTAATGTATAAATAATGAAACTACTGAACCAAAACATACATGAAAAATGAAGCAGTTATCACCTGAAATGGTGATTTTAACAAGTAATTGATAATAAATGGGCGATAAAAGATTATAAGTCATATATTGTATGATATATATGAGTATGGTTCTGTAAAACATGTATAATAAATTTATATTTATTATATAGGAAGTTCAGACACATATAAAGAAAGTTAAACCTGAGGTAAGAGTTTATTTCACAATCTCATCATTAATCGGGGTTGTTTGTGTTTAAGTCCCCACTAGGGGAATATTTTTCTTCCATATACATATTTTAAATAAAATGTTTTAAAAAATATTTATATTACTCTACAATGATTTATTAGTGACATTTTTACTAGTTTTTTACTTTTTAAAAAAATGTTTTAAAATAAATATTCTTATCGTTTTCCAAATGAGGTACCTTTTTACCTTTTTACAACAATATGAAATGAATGTTTTTTAACTTATATGATGTGAATAGATTTTGATTATATATTTAATAATATTTTACTTGATGATTCCTCTACATGTTTACAAGGTTCTTTTCAAAGAAAATGTTTTCCTTCACAATTGTGAAGTTTTTAAATAAGCGATTTCAAAGTGAAAAGTGTATTTTTATCAAGAATTTTCCAATGATATTTTTAAAATATTTTAATCTATGTAAAAATCATTTTTTAATCCTATGATTATTATGTTTATTCTCATATGACACAATCCACGTTTTATGGATGGTTTCTAATTATTTTGACTAAAAAAAGCATTGATATTCTGTATGCTGGTTCTTCCAATGCATGAAGTTATTTATTTTTAAGGAATGTTGATTAAGTTGTGTTATGTATTCATACGAGAAATGAATTGTACTTATTAAGTTTTGGGTCGGGACCGAAATTACATATCCCTCAATGCATTGGTAGGTCTCATGATACAAACTATCTTGAGTATTTCACTGAGGCCTTACCCATTTATGTAAGACGTCTTCACATAGTACCTTGATAATATAGATGTTTCTAGTAGGAAAATGGTTTTTAACATCGGTGTTTTAATATTGGTTCTTCAATATCGATGTTAGAAGCCATCATAGATTATTTTTAACATCAGTTCATCAGTAACTGATGTTAAAATCCCACTTTTCAAGCCGATTCCTAAAAAAACTGACATTAAAAGTCCGTTTTTAACATCTATTTTTCAAAAAACTAATTTATTTTTTTAAAAGGTTATAGTTCCTTTCCTAGACATTGATTTGGATGGTCGTGAAGCTAAAATGGACTTATAGATCAACATTTATGTCCATAAGAAGTTGGAATTCTCTAAGAAAAGTCTTAGAGAAGTTTAACTTTCAACGACCACATCTTTTGATCCCTAAGTTCGTTTGAACTCCACGATCAGTCAAATAGAAACCTATGAAACCAACTATGCTCTAGTAGTTAAATTTTATATATTTTAGTATCATTTTTTACTAAAATTTATGTTAAGTGTATTTTTTTACTTTTAATGTTTGTTATTAGTAAAAACAAAAATCATAAGTATTGTTTTTACATTTGACAAGTTTTTTTGTAAAACCAATGTGAAAACATACTTTTTATGTTATTATTTATCAAAAAATATATTAAATCATACGTTTTAACATTAGTTATTATAAAACTAATGTTTAAACCCCGATATTAGAAGTGTTTTTAACTTTAGCTATATATTTACCCGACGTTAAAAGTAAAATTTCAAACATGCTGATTTGGTATTTCAATTTTTTCAGATGCACATTTAATTTTTTAAAATCTTACCTAAATTTTAATACATTTCCACCAAATATACTTTTATTTTAAATATATAAATCCTCATTTTCTTTCTTTCAACATTTTTACCTCTTCGATCTAATAAAATTTCTAATGATTCTTCAATCGACGATTTGAACATGGTATTTATTATCATCATTTAATTTATTTATTATTGTTTTCCATCATCGCTAAAATTATTGATAATTTTTATTATGATGATGAATACTTCCAATCGAGTTAAGAAGATAAAAATTACATAGGAGATTCACCAATTGATGTGAAAAATTCCATACTGATAATTGTTTTCACTGTTGCATGAGTTCTTCCCTAAAAGGAAGAGAAATAAGAACAAACAACATATTTATTTGAAGGAAACCACCAAAAGAATTGAAATTAGATAAAATATTTAAGTTTATTTTTTATTTTTTTTATTTGGTGTCAGTAATTTTCAGTTTATGTTTCTCATGTTTTCTTTGAAGCGAGTAGTATCTTAGAGAAGTCCAAATTTCTACAGCCATAAATTTTGATCTGTAATTCTGTTTGTACTCTATGACCAATCAAATCAAAGCCTATGAAACCAAATATTCTACACTATTCATATTTTCCATGTTTTAACATCATTTTTTATAAAAACCAATGCTAAAAGTTTTTTTTTACTTTTGATATTGGTTATTAGTAAAAACCAACATCAAAAGTATTTTTTTACATTGGATGTCGATTTCTTTTGTAAAAAAAATGCAGAATGAGTATTTTGACATCGATTTTCAAACAAAATGACGATGAAGGTTGAATTATTTGCTTTTGACACTAGTTATTTTAATAACCATTGTCAAAATCCTTGTGAAATGAGACTTTCGACGTTGGTTTTCCTAAAAACTGATGTTGAATGTTCAAAATTTTACTTTTTAACATTGGTTTATAAAAAAAACGTCAAAATTACCTCTTTTAACATTGTTGGAAACAATGTCACGTAAAAGTTGATGTTAAATTACAAAAAAATAAATATGAAAACGTTTTTTCTACTAACATGTCTTGGAATGAGGCCTCGACTGTATGTTTCATATGTACTTCATTATGCATTCCATCATTATGAGATTAATTATTATCGACAATGTGATTATTTTATTAGTTACTACATCCATGGTTAAGTTTTTAGATCCTGTGATTATTTTGAATTATATATTATCATTTATTTCCTAACATATTATTTATGACTTATTTAGATTTCGTTGTACACATACCCTTACCAAGAATATGAGATCACCCTTTTTCTTATGTTTATTTTCCCTAGGATTCCAGGAAGTATATTATGATTAATATTTAGGGTTATGCTATAGGAAATAATAATGTTCCTAAAGAAAATACTATGTTGTATTTTACATTTTAAAATTTAATGTGGAATTCAACTACGTATCAAGTTTAGAAAGACTGCTAAACTATTTCTTCATTTTGGGTGTGATTACTTTCATCAAGTTCCAATATAATAAAGTGACCAATGACTCAAGTTTACTAGGGTCATAGTATTTATATTTCACATCATAAACAAGTTTAATATAAAACTTAGGAGCTAGATTTAGGAAAACATAGGCTTGAAAACATAACCTTATGACAGAAATTGAGAATAATCTCAAAGAAACCAAGATTATGATTCTAAAATTATCTATACATAAATCATTAAATTTATGTTAAGTGTTTCACTAGTTTAGAAATTATAAATTATTCACTACTATATATAATAACTTTAACAATTATTTTATTTAGTTTTGATAAAGAGATCCTTTATCAGTATTAAAAATATCACTAATAAAGGGGTCCTTTATCAGCACTAGTTTAACATTGATAAAGGATCCCTTTATCAGAGATTTTCCTAGTGCTGATAAATAATCCCTTTATCAGTGATTTTCTTTATGTTGATAAAAGATCCTTTTATTAGTGTTTTTTCCAGCACTGATAAATGATCTCTTTATTAGTTGTTTTTCTAGTGCTAATAAATGGCGCATTTATTAATATTTTTTCTAGCATTGATAAAGGAGAATACTACTGCTGTGTGCTATTAAAATTACAACACACTACACCAAAAAAATAGGGTGTAAATAGAGGTAGAAAATATAGAATTTAATTTAAATAAAATTTATAACATAAATACATTAAATAACTCTATATTATATACATTTAAAACATTGGTTTATACAATTACATGAGTAAGTACAATTTATCATAGACATTAAAAAAGATAAATGTTCCTTTGTCTTAGGACCATGACCCCCATTCATGCTATTAGTTTTCGAATAAACTACCTTAGGTTGAGAAAAAGAAATAACCTATATAAGAAAACAATTCATATATTAATAACACCATAAAGAAATAAATTAAACACAATGTATAATTTTAAACTAAAAACATATAATTTGAGTCATAACAGAAACACCGTGTATTGTATTGATTTATAGTTGATAATTACACATCACACCATTTCTTGATGTTCTCAAAAGTATGTTCACTTGAATTGTCTCACATTTTTCGTGATAAAAACTCACTGCAGATGTGAGCCAATTCAAGAGAACTTTCTTTTTGAGAACAAGCCTTAAATTGTCACACCATTTATTTTTCGTCTTCAAGAATTATATTTATAAAAATTAACATAATAAGTATTGGATTAAAATGATAAGGAAATTAATTATGTAATATAAGATAAAATGACGAGAAAACAATATGAACCTGTTATGATCAGTTTTGTCTATGTGATGCACATTTTAAACTAAAATTAAACTTATATGTTAAAAACATGAACTTTAAGTCATACCAACCACATCGTGTGTTATATTTATGTGTAGTAAATTTCTCCATAAAACCAATTTTTATTTTAGTAGCATTAAATAAAAAATAAACAAATTATAATTTTAATGTTATATAATCTACATATGATAAATTATATTTTTAATTAATGTATATATTAATGATATTATTAGTTAATCATGTTTCAGAATGAAGTGTGGTTGATTCCTACACATAAAAAATGAATTATGGATTTCTATCCTAAAGTTTGAAAATAATCCAAGCTAGTTTTCTCAGTTTTGGTTATGTGATGCGAGTTTCAAACTAAAATGGAACATAAATTGAAAAAACACACTTCAAGTCATACCGACCACATCATGTGTCAGATTGATGTGTAATTGATTCATATACAACAGAAATGGATTATGGATTGTTGAACTAAAGTTTAAAAACAACCCAAGCTAATTTTCTCAGTTTTGGCTATGTGATATGCATTTTAAACTAAAATGATACTTTTATATTGAAAACTCACACTATGAATCATACCAACCACATTATTGTCAGATTGAAATTTGATCAATTCCTACACATCATAAATGAATTATGGATCATTTTCATAAATTTTAAAAACAATATGAGATAATTTTCTCAATTTTGGCTATGTGAGGTATGTTTTAAACTAAAATGACACTTATATTAAAAATACGCACTTTGAGTCATATCGACCACATCACACGTTAGATTTATGTGTAGTAGATTACTACATGTAAAAAGTATATTATGGATCTTTTTCATAGAGTGGAAAACAATCTAAGCTCATTTTCTTAGTTTTGGATATGTGATATGCATTTTAAACTAAAATGACACTTCTATATTGAAAACATGCACTTCAAGTCATACCGACCACATCATCTATCAAAATGATGTGCAGTCAATTCCTACACATCACAAATGAATTATGGATATTTTTCCAAAAATTTGAAAATAATATGATCTCATTTGGTCATTTTTGGCTATGTGATACACATATTAAACTAAAATGACACTCATATTAAAAAAAATGCACTTCAAGTTATACCAACCACATCATCTGTCAGATTCATGTGCGGTCAATTAAAACATGTCCCAAATGAATTATGGATTGTTTTACTAAAGTTTAAAAACAATATGAGCTCGTTTTCTCAGTTCTAGCTATGTTAGGCGTGTTTTAAACTAAAATGACTCTTATATTGAAAACACACACTTTGAGTGATACCAACCACATCGTGTGTCAGATTAATATGTGATTTATTACTACACATAAATAATATATTATGGATCATTTTTCTAAATTTTGAAAACAATCTAATCTCTTTTTTTAGTTTTGGCTATTTTATATGCATTTTAAACTAAAATGACACTTCTATAATGAAAAAAATGGCTTTGAGTCATATCGACCACATCATGTGCCAGAATGGCATGAGGTCGATTCCTACACATCAAAAATAAATTATGTATTTCTAAAATAAAGTTTAAAAATGTTCCAAGCCCATTTTTTAAGTTTTGGTTTTGTGATGCGGGTTTCAAACTAAAATGACACTTTTATATTGAAAACACACACTTCGAGTCGTAGCAATCACATCGTGCATCAGATTGACATGCGATTGATTCCTATATATTGGAAATGTATTATATATTTTTTCCTAAATTTTTGAAAAACCTGAGCTTATTTAGTCAGTTTTGGCTATATGCTGCATGTTTTAAACTAATATTACATTTATATTAATAACACATGATTTGAGTCATATTGACCACGCCATCTGTTAAATTTATATGAGGTAAATTCATACATATCACAAATGAATTATAGATTGTTTCCCTAAAGTTTTAAAAAATTCCTAGCCCATATTCTTGGTTTTGGCTGTATGAGGTATGTTATAAACTAAAATGATACTTATATTAAAAATATGAATTTTGAGTCATACTGACCACATTGTAATTTGGATTGATGTGCGGTCAATTTCTACACATCAAAAATGAATTATGGATCATTTTCCTAAAGTTGTAAAAATACAAGCTTATTTTATCAGTTTTTTATATGTGATACATGTTTTAAACTAAAATAACACTAATATTAAAAACACCCACTTCACATCATATCACCCACATCGTCCGTCAGATCTATTTGTGGTTGATTCCTACATATAACAAATGAATTATGTATTATTTTAATAAGGTTTAAAAATAATCCAAGATTTTTTTCTTGGTTTTGGATATGCAAGGCACGTTTTAAACTAAAATAAAACTTATATTGAAAACACACACTTTGAGTCATATACTGACCACATCATGTGTTTGATTAATGTGTAGTCAATTCTTACATGTCAGAAATATATTATGGATCATTTTATTACAGTTTAAAAACAATACAAGATAGTTTTCTTAGTTTTGGCTATGTGATTCATGTTTTAAACTAAAATGAAACTTCTATATTGAAAACACTGACTTCAAGTCATAAAGACCACATCATGTATCATAATGATGCGTGATATATTCCTACATGTCACAAATGAATTATGGATCACTATCCTAAATTTTGAAAATAATACAATACCATTTAATTGCTTGGTTTTGGTTATGCATTGTGTGTTTTAAACTAAAATGAAACTGAAATTGAAAACATTCACTCTGAGTTATACTGACCACATCATGTGTTATATTTACATGTGGTAAATACCTACATGTCATAAATGAATTATGGACCATTTTCATAAATTTTGAAAACAATCTGATCTTATTTACACAGTTTTTGATATGTGAGGTGCATTTTAAACTAAAATGGAACTTTTAAGTAGTAGGAATTCACCTTTTCATGATGTATTTATACATTCTTGACCCATTTTTCTATCGCTATTATCTCAGTTTTATCCTTTAATTCCATTATCTCATGAGCATGAGAAGCTTCAGACATGTTACTAACTCTACCAGAATCCATAGAGATTAACCCTCCATTATAATTTTCCTTAAGAAATAATTCAAGAATAATATATAAGCATTACAATACTAATGTTTCATACCCCAAATGTATCTCTATGTTCATAGCCCGTACTCAATCACAAACATAATAGGTAATCACATAAATTTGATGTCGGGAAACATTATGACACCATGTACTATTCCCACTCATCTCTAACCAAAATTACTTCTTCTTTTGAGTATGTATATTTTCAATAATATTCTTAGTACTAAGAAAATATAGACAAACAAATGATTATTATTTTTAGTGAAATTTCAATTACCTTTATTAATTACCTATCCGAGATGCTATAATTTTAATGGTAAATGTTATATTTCATAAATTTTAAAACTTAATATCCACAATTATTTTCATTATCTTTCTTTAGAAACTGCAGAAACATTGAACGAAAAAAGTAAATTGTTTTGAAATATGTTTTGATAGTTGAATCTTACTATATATACCTTAATCTGTTTCCAGTTGACTAAATCAATTAGCTTCTTATTTTCAGTCACCGACCATATACCATGAATTAACCTATATTTACAGATCTCCCTATCATAGAAAAATTCTCATTAAAACAAAAATTGAAACATATAATTTGAAGTTTATTTATAAAATGTTGACTAAAGTGCATTACATATTCATAATAGTCTTCATGAGTGGTCAGTTTGATGGAAATCCTTGCATTGGATCTAAAAAACAAACATTTTGGGTATCCAAATTTATTGAGAACAATAGCCACTGCTTTCTAAAAAACAAAAAAAAAATAATTAATGAAAAAAATATATTTTATATGACTAAATTGTAGACTTTTACCCATGAATTGTAGGCATCAAAAAGAGTTTGTCATCTGATATTTTATTCTCAAATGACTCACATATTTAATATTTTATTTTATAATTTTCTTCCAAATCCAAAGTATATAGACGTGCAGAAATGATATAAGGATTCATGAGTCCAAATATTGATTCATATGGTTTCCCCTTTATATAGTACTGATATATATGCCTATTGAAAATATGGATAGTTATTAATAACAATGAACAAATTATATCATTTTTGGACAGATAGATTACAAAAATGTACCTCATGTATTGAAAACTGAGACACCTAGCCATTGAAACTTGATAATATCATTTATACTTTCCATACCTACCATGTCTGTAATGAAAAATCCATATATTTATCCATCATATAAAATGTATGACATATTTCCATATTTGATTATGGTTTCTTCATAAACATTTAATGTTAATAAATATGGCATTTCAACTGGTGGGGAGAAGGTACTCCCAAAAGGTCCTTTTGATTTCTTGGTTGATTCACTAGACTTTCTTGATCTGACCTTCTGTTTTCCCATTATTTTATCCATTTTTAATATAATACCTCATTTCAAAAAAAATTCATCGAATGTAAAAGGTTTTTCATTCAAAAAAATTGTTAAGGACATACCTCATGTATCATTATAATATTATACAACCATGCTATGAAATTTACAATAACATCATTGAACATTGTAATATCTAGAACATCAAGTGATATGGGAAACTCAGTGCTTGGATATTGAGCTACTTTAATCCCCACTCTCATGTGATCTTTTGGGAGTTCATTGTTGTGTAGATTTTCTCTTGGGATATTATACACCATACCCCTCACAACAAGGGGGTGGGTGGGTGTTGATAGATAAAATTCACATACAAATTCACCCTACAAAATTTTAGTAATATAAATTTATCAGATTTTTTTTGATTCACATTTAAATGAAATAGTAATGAAAAAATTGATTACCTTGGGTAAGGTATGCAATTTAGGGGAATGGATAGCCTCAAATCTAGTGGGATAATTTTCCTCTTCATGTGTTGATCTTTGTTCCACTATTAGTTGAAGTGTCTAAGGATCGTGCGGTCACACTTATGGGGGGAGGGGAGGGGGTGAATCAGGTGTGGATTTTTTTACTACATTATTTTCTTTTCTTAAACCCCTTCAAACCCCAGTCACCCATTAGGAATAGTGGATCCTGTATGAAATGTATAAATTAAATTAAAACACATCACATAATATTTTTTAAAATGTTTGGTACTAATACCTATGTCCTTGATGCAACTGGTTATACCTTATGGTTACAGATTCTTCACTATATGTAAATGGTTAAAATAGGGAAAGTCCCATTCCACTCAATACTGAGTCCCACAGTGTTACATTCTAGATTCCCACTAGATATCAAATGTTACCGACTACACAAATAGCACCTGATTCACATGGTAGGATCTTTATATTGCATCCCACAGAGTTACCAGCATCCCACTAGCCTGATCAAGAGTCCCACATTCAGAATCCCACTGAGTACTTCACAATCTTGAGTCACACAAGATTTGGTCCACTGATATGATGATATTATAATCTCCTTCATGAGATTACTAGATAAAATTGGACTATGTACAATTCAAGAACCTTTTCACTGAAGCTGTCCATTAAAAAATAAAACTGATCACCTATAAATGGTCAGCTGCGTCAGTAAAACACTATTCAGGCTATAATTCTTTATTATGATGAAGACTAAACCTCACTAAACTCTGAAAACACAAATAAAAAAAATACTCTGAACCAATGATATTAAAATTGTCCCGACTTCAGTCTCAAATTACTACACCCATATTATGAAAATTATTTTTCATGTGCAGTATTCTTCAAACATCATTCATTTATGTAATATATTGCATGATCTTCTAAACTATTTCTTATACAAGTATTATTTTCATGTGAAAGTAAGTGTTGTATAATGCATAAACTTATACACTCACTTCTTATATATGTAGTGATAAGTTAACTTGCACATTCAAAAATTCTTCATGAAATAATATCTCTCACATATTCTAATTGGTATGCACAATTTCTTTATGCATACATGTTCCATACACCATGCATATAATTCACTACCGATTTTCACAAACCTGTATGGGTTTGTATTGATCAAGTTTCTTCTTCTCAAAACTCTTTTGAACATACACACACTATCTATGTTCTATGCATGGGTTTCATGCATGTGCATGTTCACTATGAATTAGTTTTTCCTCATGAAAATTTCCCCTTCCCACAATAGATATGCATACTGTAAGTTTGGGAAAGTGCTTGTGGTATAAACTCCTTCACTCAAAACAAAAAACTCTCATTGTATAACTTTCTTCTTACATACACAAACACAAATGGGTTTTATATTTTTATGTGTGAAATATATTCTTCATGATATGAGGTGTGTGTAAACACTGTTTGTGGTTCCTCAAACTCTTCACGCATGATAAAGAGACATGTATACAAAACATGCTATCTCAAATGATTCATGGAACTCTGGTCATCACGAATAAAAACTTGTGTTCCTTCCACATATATTTTTCTTGTGGTATTACTTATCCTTCACACAAATAGAAAGAGCGCGTAACATCCCTTCACAAACCAGATAGATACACGAAACTTTAACTTCAATAGAAATTGAACCTCTAAAACTCAACCAAAAAATATGAGTGTAGGCCTCGATATTTATAGGAAACAAACCACTGATGTGTACACCAAGTAACTCTATGATTTGAGACAACAATATTATCATCATGAAAAATATCATATATTCTATAAAATTTATATCATTGGTTTGATCTTCATTTTTCATAAAGAATGGATTCTTAGGTGATTTAAATCATCATGGGATTTATAGAACACTTAGAGGATGATCAGAATTCCAGATTTGAGCTTCGGTCGACATCACATAGATATCCCACTATACAGAAGTCCTGGGAAAGCTCGGTAGAGAAGATGACATCTAGTGATGATCGGACATATTAAGATGTTCATCAAACAGATCAGACAATTATGGTGCATGACTGAAATATCTGACAATCCAGATAAAATGATCGGCAAATCTGATGGATATGGTTCATTTTGGCACTATAGTGACACATCCCACACCAAAATGCACTTAGAGTATGACTCTTCTTTATATTACAATCTTCAATGTAAGTTGATCAAAAATTGGTTACCAAGCGCTCCCATCACCCGATGGCACCACCCCGTGCTTGCATCCATCTCCGCCACTGTGCCACCCTGCACAATGGATCTCCACCATATATGTGCCTCCATGGGCATGCCTTTTCCCATTGGCTTCATGTTGGCTAGCTCCCTCAGGCGTGGTTGGCCCTTTGGGGTCCTACATATGGTGGAGGTTGAGTTGGCTTGTGCTTAGTTAGTGGGTTGTTTTATTTTTTATACGTAAACAAATAAATTCTTAGCCAAAATCATCATGAAGTAAAAACTCATTAAAAACTTCCTCAAAGTGAAAATCCAATAATTCTAACCTTGTAAAAATATTCACCATGAAAAATATTTTGAATGGTCATATTATTTCCTCAAGGACAACATACTCAATTCTTCACTATTTTAAGTTCAATGATAAATTCCTAAACTTTAATTCCTATCAATGTTGTAAAAAATTGTTCCAAAATAAAATAACTAATGAAACATGTCTTACAAATTACAAACCAACTCTAAAATCTTCACATTTAATAAGTCATTGACTTTCCAACTTCTTAAGAAATTGAAAAAAAATTCAACATCAAAAAACTAATTAGATTATTCAATCATCCCCTTCTGATTTGTTTTCAATACTAATTTTATTTTAAAATTAAATGACATTTTCTCCCTCTTGTTGGAAATAAAGACAAATATAAAAGTATGGGAAGGAATTCACATTTCCAAAATTCAAATTCTAAGAATTTACAATTCTCATTTGAAACATATTGTCTAATTTACTTCTGAGAAGGATGTAATCAATACTAGCTTAGAAAAGAGATAAAATTTATCACATTTAAGTCTTCGTGAGCAATGATCTGTATAGAAAACAAGAGTGATCAAATTGAACATCAATAATTTCAATAAACTTTCAACATGTGATACCATTTACTAATACTCCTTTTTAGGAATTTCTTAAAAGTTTTTAACTAATACCTTTTATACATCTCACCACATATATTAGAAACATTCAAGTGCAATAATGTGTTTCCCATTTCAAATTATCTTTCACTTTTTTCATTAAGTAGTAAATTTTTAAATTGACTTTTCAACATAAAAATTGGATAATTTAACCATCATACCTCAATGATGACAAGATTAATTTTCCAGGCATTTAGATTTTAGAGTTATGAGATGCATACCACAACAAAACTTATGATATTTATAAGATAGTAACTAAAATAGAAATATTTGGTGATTAATCTTCTTGTACTCCCCCTCAAGTGATGCACTCAAAACTTTCTTTATCATTATTTAATTTAATCAATATTAAATTTCAAGTGTCTTATAAGAATATTTAAGATGTTGCAAAGAGACAACATGATGCTAATAGTCTTCCATAATTTATATCTTTCTCTCTATAAGATATTCAAATCATTTATAAATTTTGGTCTCACCTTTAATATATGCTTCACCTTCAATTCCTTGTGTGAATAAAACACAATATATATGGGACTAAGGTGGTTCTTTAATGCTTCTTAGTTAAAGCAATAGAGATGAGAGTTTCTTCTCAACCAATAAAACTTCTTAGATGAAAAATGATTCTTCTCATTTGATAACAATGAAATTTTATTTTTCTATTCTTGTTCCAACTTTATCACCTCTTCCAACAGTTCTGGCCATATAATCAAAAATTCTTTAGAAACATGCTCAGTCTTCACTTTGTATCTGACTTAATTTTCAAAATACAAAAAGTCATTGGTTCTTTCCCTTTCTTCTTTAAGAATTCTCCTTGACCATATAACCATGTCAAATAATTTTTACCTAAATTTCCAGACATATTGCACCTTTCACACACAAATTTAGAATTCAACAAGTTACATCTTTTAGGAAACTTTTCATATTCTTCATCAGATATTTCTTTCACCAAATCAATCATGTTGTTTCTTTTATAGATTAATACTTTATTTTATTCCAACTTTCTTCCTTTAGTATTTATGTTCGTGTCCAATTCACAATGATCAATATTGTAACCTTTCCTACTACAATATAAACATATATTCTTTGGTGAGACACTCTTCACATCATCCTTCACAAACTTCTTAGGAGTTTTTTTGTTTAAAAAACTTCTTCTTTTGTTAAAAACCCAAGGTTGACCTATTATTTTCATTTCTTACATGATTCAATTTTTATTGTGGATTTATATTCACATAAAAATAGGATTTTTTCATGATTGGTACATACCCACAATCATCATAACATTGAAAACTTCTATTGCAGTACTCATAAAAAGTTTCAGTGTAATCACATATGTTCTTGAGAAACTAATTCTATTTCTATAACTTATGCTTCTGTTATATAGGTTTCCACTTATCTTCATATTTCCTCCCCTAAATGAAGACATTTATTTAATTTTCATACAATGAAATATTGTGAAAACAATTAATTTCCTGATGCCAAAACTTCCAACAACACCAACAGTATAAAAAAATATTGACTTCTTCTTCTGTGACTAGTTTTGACTATATTTGAATTTTTTTGCTTATGGTTATCACATTTATTCTTTTGTACTTTCTTTGAAGAACAAGAATTTTTACACTTCTTCACATCCATTATTAAATATTTTGTGGATTCATGAGTATTTATCTTCACCCATGTTTTTCCATATTTAAATGTTGATTCTACACCCAAATCACAATCAAAACAGAGCGGCATTGGCTTCCCCTCGCCCTCACCCTAGGGTTTTCCTCGACGACGATTTGGAGGGGGAGGTTTCAGTCCGAATTCTCCGATGCCTCCCCCTCCCTCTTTTCCTCTCATCTCTCCTATCCTTATCCCCTTACTTTCTCTTGTCAGTTTTGATTTCTTGATGATGATCCATGCTTCATCCTTGATGACGATGACTCTTTCAAGCTGGTGGTCTTCTCATGGAGACAGTTCTCATTGGTGTTTTTGGTGGTTCTGAAGAAAGTTGTGCTGTCGAAGTCCGAGGCCGCTCATGCCTTGATCTTACCCCTTATTATGCTATAAATATCTAGGTCGGAGATGGAGCAGCCACAACTTAGAGGTTTTGGGTTTCGGTGTGGTGGTCGAGGGTTTTCTTAATGCTACCAGAGTCATATCTGGTTTTTCAATTTTCTTGTGATGACATTCTATGATTTCGGTTTTTGTGATGTTTGTTTATGGATGTGGAAGTGGCAGTCGGAGTTGGGTGACCACGATGACATGGCCCTGTTGTGGCCGTTGTTCACTCCATAATTTTCTCTTACACTAGGATTCCACCAATCTTCTCCTTGATGGATCTGCATGGTGGTTTCCAAGGTGTTTTGGGATGTGAGTTCGAGAGATCGATGACGCTACAGGTGATGTCTCTTATGGTGGCTTCTTATCCTTATGTTTGTATGTGTTTATCCTCATATACGATGTGGTGCTTCCTCGACTAGAGATTTGGCCATCAGCTGTGGCGGGTTTCAGATGACGACATTGATGGTGATGATGTTCTTGATGACTGTGGGAAGATGTTCTATCCTGGTTCTACATCTTGGATATACTTTTCCAGCAATCGGCTCCGGTGGTGATAGGGTGACGATGGTGATAATTGTGTTGATTTTTATGACAGTGGCTACCTTGGAGATGATGGCGGATGACAGTGACGCGACTCCAGCTGATTCGGTGATGCTTGGATCGAGGTCTTATTTGGGTTGGTGTGGGTTTTGAATTTCAAATTTTGTATAATCATCATGTAACTTTGGATTCCCACATGGTGTAATGTGGTTTACCTCTTATCCATAAAGAAGATTTCTTGAAAATGGAAAAAAGAATTTTCAGGTCAAATGTTTAATCTACACTAGTCATCAAACCAACATTAGTACACATAGATGTATCAGGACAAATGGTTACCTTCTTCAATAATTATACGGTAGATTTATCCTTGGATAATCTCAGGATCTTATGGTCACTGAATTCAGTCCTTTTAGAAATAGAAATATTATTATATGAACCATTTCAATAATTCTTTCCTCAGAAACTAGGTAAGTCTCACTGTGTGTCACCTCTATATTTTTCAATTTCACTTTTAGTTCAAGAAAACATAAGTTGAGATCAATCTTATCGTCTTTAATATATTTCATACTTTCTTCCCACTGAATCTTCAATTTATGAATCTCATCTTCATGAATCTGATTTTCCATTAGTAAAAAAATTTCAATATCCATGATAATTTTTTCTCTGTCATTCAGCTAAGCCTCTTTAACATTCATAGATGTAATATTCATCTTTTCAAGTGCATGGATAACTTTTGTAAAGACAATTTCAAAAACATATTTCTCAAAAACATTACATTACAATTCTTCAATAGCTCTAGAATATATTTATTTGCAAAGAGATATTGTTTCTTCCTTTTCTATCAAAAGTTTTGTGAGAGTTTTGGATATACCAACCTTTTTAGTCCATGCCTCTTCCATAGCATTTTCATCATCTTAAAGCTATAATTTTTCATTCTAAAGTTCCCTAAAAAATCTGATCAAACATGTGACCAATTATTTGGGAAGTTTCTTTAGATGATTTATAATTTCATAATTGATCATATCATCATCTTAACTTGAACTTGATTCATCATAAATACAACCAACTAATTTCATTGAATAATTTACACTCTGAGTACCTTCAACTAGTAATTAATCTTCATTTATTTTTTTATTCTTATTTAGCTTCTATGATACTATATTCTTCCAATTTTTCTAATTCTTGATTGAAAATTCAAGATTTATAACATTAGGAGTATATATAGGCTTTTCCATATGAATATTTTTTGAATTTTCTTCAAAATCAAAATTTTAATTCATATACTTCTAAAATAAACCATTGAACAAGTAAAGTAAATCCAACCAGAGGTGGACTATGCTATGATACCAATTTAAGTGTACAAGGATCATGTAGTCACACTAAGGGGGGGGGGGGGGTGAATTGGTATTGATTTATTTTTACAAAACTATTTTATTTTCTTAAACCCCTTCAAACCTCTGTCACCTGTTTGGATGAGTGGATTTTGTATACAATGCCAAAATTAAATAAAAACACAGCACACAATATTTTTTACATGCTTTGCTAATAAGACCTATGTCCTTGCTGTAATTGGTTATACTCACCAGTTACTAATTCTCCACTATATGTAAATGGTTACAATAGGTAAGGTCTCACTCCCTTCAACACAGAGTCCCACAATGTTCCATTCTAGAGTCTAACTAGAGATCACATGTTCCCATCTACACAGGTGAATCCTGAGTCCCACATGAGGATCTTTATACTACATCTCATAGTGTTACCATCATCCCACCAACCTTCTCCAGAGTCCCACTGGTGACTTACACTGCTTCAGAATCCCATTGAAGACTTCATAATCTTGAGTGGCACAAGATTTGATCCACTGAAAGGATGATTTTATAATCTCCTCCATGATCTTTCTGGTACAAACTGTCCCACGTAAAATTCAAGAACCTTTTCATTAGTGATGGTCTTTCTCAAATAAAATTGATCACTTGTAAATGGTCAGCTACCTTAATAAAACACTACTCGGGCTAGAATTTTTCTTTCGTTGATGTCCCAACCTCACTAAAAACTGAAAAATCAGATAAAAAAATATTCTGAATCACTAATGGTAATATTTTCTTAGATTCAGTCTCAAAGTACTGCACCCATATTATGAAAAGTATTTTTCATGTTCACTATTCTTCAAACATCATTCATGTATGTAATACATTTCATGGTTTGTCAACTATTTCTTATAAAAGTATTATTTTCATGTGAAAGTAAGTGTTGAATAATGCATACACTTATACATACACTACCTATATACGTAGTGATAAGTTCACTTTCACATTCACAAATTCTTCATGAAAGAATATATCACACATATTATACTTGGTATGCATAATTTATGTATATATGCATGTTCTATACATCATGCATATCATTCACTGTCAATTTTCACAAACTTGAATGGGTGTGCATTGATCAAGTTTATTCTTCTCAAAAAACTTTTGCACATACACACATTTTCTATGTTATATTCATGGGATTCATGCATGTGCATGTTCACTATGCATTAGTTATTCCTTATGTACACTTCCTCTTTGCACAAATAATATTCATACTGTAATTTTAGGAAAGTGCTTGTGGTATACACTGATTTACATGAAACAACAGACTCTCACTGTATAACTTTCTTCTTGCACGCACAAAATCAAATGGGTATTAGATTTTTATCTTTGAAATATATTCTTCATGAGATACAGCGTGTGTAAATACTATTCATGGTTCCTCAAACTCTTCACGCAAGACAAAGAGACAAGTATATGAAACATGCTATCTCAAATTCTTTTTGGAAATCTATTCATCATGAACCAAAACTAACATGTCATCCACATATTTTTTTCTCATAGTATTAATTCTCCTTCATGAAAACAAAAAGAGCATGAAACTTCCATTTTCAAACTAGATAGATTCACAAAACTTCAGCTTCATTGGAAACTAAACCTATCAAACTCAACCAAAAAATATGATTGTAGGCCTCAGTATTTATAGGCAACGAACCATCGATACATGGAGATACCGTGGTACAAAATTATTGTTCAAAGTGAAAATACAATAATTCCAACCTTCTCAAAATATTTTCCATAAAAATTATTTTTCATGGTCATATTTTTTTCTCAAGTCCAACATGCTTAATTATTCACTATTTGAAGTTCAATCATAAATTCCTAAACTTTAATTCCTTTCAATGTTGTAAACAATTGTGACAAACTAAAATAACCAATGACACATGTATTCTGAATTAAAAACCATCTCTATAACTATCATATTTAATAACTCATTGACTTTTCATCTTCTTAAGCAATTATCAAAAATTTCAACGTCAACAAACTACTTAGATTTTTCACTAGTTCTCTTTGATCATTTTTTATATATCAATCCACCAAACTAGAATGGATAATAATATCTTAAAAATATATTTTTTCACCTTCAATAATTTCATCAAATTATATGTATCTTCTTGTAGCTTTATCTTCTTGAAATATGTTTGAGGTGACACTCCAAAACTTTCACCTCTAATGTGACCATATTGTTATGGACACTTCAAAGCTACTGAAATTAGTTTTTTATTCAGGCATGGATGCTATCGAATCTTGTGTCTAAACCATATAGAAAAAAATATGAACATAAATATTTTTTATGTAACACTATTATAAAGCACAATTAATTACTATTATGTCATACTTACACATGATTCCCATACATCTCATGTATTTTCATCAACTAGTTAACCCCATTTATTTACGTGAGATTCTTTCCATAGAACATGACATGGAATGGAAGTGACTTTAGATTTTGATTCGTCAATATAAATATAAACAAAGGAACAAATTCCATTTCATATCACATAAAACTTTTATTGTAGATTTAAAATACATACCACTTTCTTCTGTAATGAAGTGTACCCCATCCTTACTTTGTGATAGAGGTACATTGGTTTTGATGTAAATTGTTTATTTTCAACACTCCTTTATTATTTCATAAATTAATGATTTTGAATCAAATTGAATAAAATAAATAATTTCAAATAATATATTATCGACTACAATACACCTAAAATGACTTCTCAATGCAACTATTGATGAAATCATTCCATGTATCCCGCTTTATAATGTGTGTACACATAACTAGTGGCTGGGGCTCTACTTTCCCCTTAGCAAATCTAACATGAATCTTGGTAAGAAGTTTCTGGAAGACTCCATGGGATTTTCCATAGACCATTAAGACATATTTATTATGGAAATAATATAAAATAATTGAACTATACAAGGGATAATGAAATGTAAATCAATATTTCATTATATAATTTTTCAGTAAAATATAGAAAGTATAACGTAACATTACCTTAATATCTTCCCAAAGGGTTTCCTTCATTATAGTTTGGGAAAGGTTCCACATGTCTATATTAATTGGAACTTTAATTCTTATTATGACCCCAATATAACTAATGAACATTGACTTTTTGGGGTCAACAGGTTGGTCGTGTTGATTCCATCCAACCTCAAATTTTATACCCTTGCTTATTTCCTCAATAATTTTATTCAACACCATTATGATACATCATTATTATTTCTTTTTATCAACATTATGTTGATCCCCTAATAATTCTTTAGTTTCATCATCAATTCTCTATTCTTCCCTAGGATTGGTAACATCATCATGTGCAGAATTCATTATCTGCATGAGTAGTCAAAAATTTAATTTAAATTTTATAAATGATATATAGAACACATAATATTATGAATAAAATCATACTATATTAAAAAAACTTTAACCTTATCATTGAACTCTCTTTCTTTTCTTTAAAGGCTGAATGGATTTGGATCCTCTAACGAGTATCCAAATTCCCTCTATATTGTTCCCTCTAATATAAAATACATCATCGACATTGGCACCCCCATTAAATGATTGTGATATCCCAATTAAAGGGTCATCCTTAATAGAATTTTAATATAATTCTTCAATTATTTTAGTAGTAAGCAAGACAATTGGCCAATTCTTTTTTGATGGATCTGAGATATAAAAGACTTACATTTCTTGTGATGCCATTACAAAAAAATAATCCTTTTCCCATCCCACTTTGAAATTCACATTTATGAATCCCAATTCATCAACTTTCACTGCACTTCTATTTTCAATCAATTTTTAACAGAAAATTGACACTTGATATGTTTTATAATCCAACTTGTATATATGTTTGATGATTCCAAAATATGACATATTAACATAAATTGGATTTATATCCTTGGAACTAGATATGTGAATTTCTTATACCACAATCACAACTTCACTGTTTTTCATCATACTTTGTTCATCATGTTCCTTTGTATAGAATGTATAACCATTAATCACAAACTAGTTTAAGTTATAACATTTACATTTTTTCCCATGGTTAGCCATCAAAGATGTTTGGAAACTGAATTCAGAATTTTAGATAAATACTTATAAAAATGATCTCAGAACCATCCTATAAATTGTTGATCATGTGTATTTGATATCCATCTTTTAGACCTTGATGGACTCAAATGTCTAAGAATTACTTTATGGAATTAAACATATGGAAACAAATCTTCACTATTATGTAAAATGTAAAGGTAATATTGATCTGTCTATATGATGGTAATTGTAACAGTATCTCTTCCAAAAATACCTTCTCCCATAAGGCATCCAATACGATGGGATTCTAGGAGACCGATTCTATTAACATATGATAGGTAATTCGTAAAGAATTCAATAGCTTCTTCAACAATAAATATTTCTTCAATACAACCTTTTGGATTACTTTGATTCTTAACACACCCTTTCAAAATCCTTATATACCATTCAATGGGGTATATCCATATATAATGCATAAGACCATATATTTGATCCTCTCTAACCAAGTGAACCATCAAGTAGACCATTATATTAAAAAATTATGGTTGGAAGAAAATATATAGCTCAATTGATATGATTATAATCTCATTATTCATGATTGGAAGCTTCACAAGGTCTATAACTTTACTGTATATGGATTTGAAAAACAATTAGAGTTTGGTTAATGTATGTCATACATTTTTATGGAGAATGAAACGTAAAGTTATGGGAATCAAATCTTGCATAAAAACATGACAATCATGTGATTTTCAACCCTGTAACTTCAAATTAACCATTGAAATGATATTCTTGATATTTGAAGAATACCCTTTTGTAACTTTTACAACATTAATGAAATTGAAAAATTGAAAATTTTCTTATTTGGATAGAGTTCAAGTTACTGGAGGAAGAAAAATACGCATTTCACCCTTTACCAAAGCGAACTCTTCTCTTAGACCCTTGTCAATCATGTCCAAAATAGCCTTGATGTCAAATTTTGTTTTTTCAGGAACATTTGGTAACATGTCAACAAAAATATCGAATATATTTTTTCAACATGATTAACATCAATAAAATGTCTGATATACAAACAATTCCAGTATGGAAATTCAAAGAAAATTGATCTCTTTTTCCAACATAATTTTGTAAGTTTTTTTGAGAAAGGATTACTGGAAACAACGTCAATACCTATTACATTCTATAACATTTGATTACCCATTAGTGGAGACCTTATTATACCATGTTATGTATTACTAATGAATGTTTTTTCCAGGATCAATATTTATGTCATAGGGATAAAAATTTGTGATGTCCTAAAAAGAGAGTCTTCATGGAATGTTTTAACAGAACATAGTGTGTGAATTCATTACAAATGGTACACCCCAATATCTATTTAATTATATATCCTAAAAAACTTCAATAAGTCTAAAAGTCATTTATCATACTGAACAACATGGAACTCAATGTGAATTTTTCATTTCTATAAGCATCATACAATTTAACCCCTATATCCCACATCAATTTCAGATCTTCGATCAATAAAGACAAATAGACATCAATATCATTATTGTTTTATTTTGGTCTAGAGATATGTAGAGACAATATAATGTATTTATGCTACATGCATAACCATAGTAGAAAGTTATAATTTACCAACATAACTAGCCATATACTATTATTACTACTCTTAAACCAAAAGGATTTATTCCATCTATAGATAAATTAAGTCATGTATTTCTTGGATCATTTCCAAATTCAGTATACCCATAATCAATTTTTTTAACTGAGGAGAGTCTGTTGGGTGATTTAGATTCTCATCTTCAATTTTTGTATTGGCATTCCATGTTAATTGGATAGCAGTTTCCTGGCATCTAGTTGTCTAAAACTTGGAATGATAGGAAATTACCATAAAACTTTTAAAGGACTTGATTAATCTTTCTTATATCGATTCATGCCACACATAGGGTAGTTTTTGAGTGATTCATGGTCCTTGAGAAACAATATACAATCATTTTAAAATGCAAGCATTTTTTCAAATACCATGCACATCAAATTTATCATTGTTCTAGAATTATATTTTTTATTGGGAATCTCATTTTATTATGGTAGCATATAATTCAAAAGACAAAGTAGTTTTGTAAAGATGGTGTTACTCTATCCACTACAAGATTTCAAATAATGTAACTTCAATAAAATTAAAAATGTTTTATATTTAGTAAAAAATAGTATACAATGGTCTCTTATAAAAACTATTTAACTTCTCAATAAGCTTTGGAAAATCATGAAGGTCATCTTAAATTACCATTTTCATTTCTTTTATAAAATTTACATCATAATTTACACTCATATTCATATCAAATGATTTATAAATCTTAGTATCATCCCAATAACTATGAACATTCAGTTTATCCCCATGTTTAGTCCAATACTTATAACTATGATCTATTTTTTCTCAAATAAAATGTTATTCCAACTCTTTTAGAATATTTTTTTTGAATAAAAACAATGTAAACACAAACAAAGGATTTAAGAAGGATCGTATTGCCACGAACTAGGATAGGTCGCCATCTGACCCGACGCCCGACCCAGTCCGTGACATGGCCCGAAGGGCGTTCCTGATCCCCACGGGCTGGCACAAGTTCCTGGGTATAAAAAACATACTTGGGAATGATTTACCCAAATAAATAAATATAAAGAAAACAACAAGATGAATAAAATGAAACTAAAAACAGAAAACCGAAAAGACCCTTATACGAAGTTCAGATTTAAAGTTTACAAATTGAACTAAAAAACCAAAAGAGACTACATCAAAGGAAAAACCAAAACTCTTACTCAAACCTCCATGCGACATGAGGAGTCACATCCCCAAGCCATCACTACCAAACCAACACGAGGATGCCACTAACAATCTGAACCACCAATGCTATGCACGAATCCTCAACCTGGAATACAAAAGTAACAGGATCTACATACACCCAAAGGAATATGTAGGGTGTGAGCCAAGATCCCATTAGAATGCCACTGAGAAAAAGGTTCCACACATAATTATTAAATGACAAAATAAATTAGAAATTTTAATTAAAGAAAAAAAATTAAATACTTGAACAGTTTTAAAGGAAATAGGATTTAGGAAAAACAATTTCAAATGGTACAACTTAATTTAAAACACACACCATTACTTTTTAAAATAACCCATGTGTCGAACTGATGAGCGTAAAGTAACCAATGAGAACTAATACATGAGAGGCCTCATGGGTGTTAGCTATCTTGGGCCCCTAGATCTTTGTGTCTCGGTGAAACGTGGTTTAGAAGGCCACGACCCTAAGAAAACGTGGCTTAGAAGGCCACGAACCTCATAAAACATGGTTTAGAAGGCCATGACCCTTAGAAAATCATATGTTTAGTTAGTGTTGCAATCGTTAGTCCTATCAGTGAAACCGGGTCGAGTCACCTCCAGAACACTAACACACTAGATCTAGTCCGCCCACCTAGTACCCCAGATTCCCATTTGTGCTCACGTAGTTCATAGTTCATGTCATATGTCAAACATAATCAAATAAAACAAAGGAGATGTTATCTCTGCCCAACAGTACATTCACACACACAAAAAGAAACCATTTAGAAATAATTGGCACACTAAAAATATCCCAAAACAATATCTACATCACTTACACAACCAATTAAAACAACTACACAGTCAATGAAATAAATTTCATCATCAAACACACCACTAACATAATTTATCAAAACATTTCCACACAAGTCACATGACTTTAGGCACCAAAAACATTTACACAATTTAACCAAAAAAAATTTCACCCTTTAATAATTATTTAATAAAACAACCCAAATTTTCATAAATAAAATTTTTAGAGAAAAAAAACACTTTACACACTAGACCAACCCAAACCCCCTTACATGACCCCACATACACAACGCCACCTCAGGAACACAATCTGCATCACGCGTGCGATTAAAGAAACCACTCACGTAGTTAAAAATACCATCACAACAGTTAAACAAACCACCAGAAAAACATTCCAACCAATTTAAAAATACACCACACAACTAAAACACCAAAAGTACACTCAAATGAACATTTAATACAGAAAATATACCGACGCAACACCAAAACACAAATTGCACCACTTTTACATCCTAAAAAATAATCCACACAATTTATAAAACACTAGTGAATAGTCCGACATGGGTTTTCACAGCAACAACATACTCATATCATCTAAACACACTAATAAAAATATTAATAGATACTAAAACTTAAATAAAAATTAAATCAGAACAAACAAACTAATTAGTAGGCTAATCTCACAATTAAAAAAAACACTAAAAATTAACCAGAGATGAAATTTCAGCAGCAAGTACACATATTATAAACATGCTCCCAAATAAGTTCAACTACAAATCAAACCTCATAGAAGATCAAATTCGCACTAAAAAAGTTAATTAAATAATATTCTAAATTTATTAAAATTTCAAAATTAGTTAATCAAATAATAATTAATCAATGAACCTCTTACCTCGGCATTGGAAAACCTCAAATATTAATGCAATGCTCCAATCGCGCACCAAAATCGCCGCAATCAACTCAAATAAACTAACACCAAAACATCAAGACAATTACATCAAAATTGAACCAAATTCCAAACCCAAACCCCTAACCACAAATTAATAAAATTGACGGCATTAACAATCAAGGTATATCGCACCTATGGGAAGGGTCCGAGGTGCTGTCCGAGCAAGATATAGGGTTCCAGAAGGTGTTGTGCTAGCTTAAGACTCACTGGAAGAAGGCACTTCCAAGGGAGTCATGACCGGGGGAGCTCTCGTAGTGTTTATTCGTGCTAGAAATTCGATTAGAGGATAAGGGGGGTCGCACCGAAGATCTAGCCATGGTAGAGGGTGTAGCGCGCAACTATTTGGTGTGCTGGAGGAGGCCGGCCGGGGTGTAGGGGAGCGGGTCGACGGTGCTGCTGCAATAGGGAGAGGCAGGGCTGTCGTGATGGAGGAGAGGCGGGGAATGTCTCGAATAAGGTTCAAGGGGGTTTGACTAGAGTTGTGTGCTGGAGTAGAGAAGACGCTGGTGATGGAAATGCCAGCTGGAGAGAAGACGGCGCCGACGAGGTAGGGGGTCGGCAGCCGGGTTCCGTGTGTCGGGAAGGGCCAACGGGGGTGGTCGAGGGGAGGTTGGAGGGTCGCATTCCAGCAGAGGGGAGGCCGGAGGGCCGCGCACTGGAAGAGGGAAGGCCGGAGGAGGTCTCTAGCTCAAGGAGGGAGAAGGGGTTGGGGTCACATAGGGAAAACCCGAGGGGTGGGGGGGGGGGGGGTGGGGGGGCTGCTGCGGCGGGTTAGGGTTCTCCCCCCTTCATTTTCATTTTTATACTAATAATAATATAATTACAACAATATAAATTATAATTATAATGATAATATTAATAATTATAATAATAATCTTAATAATAATAATAATAATAATAATAATAAAAACAATCAAAATAATAATAATAATATTATTAAAACTATAATATTATTATCATTTTATGCTTAAACATTCTTTTCTAAAACTCTATTTTATTTTTTTTTATTATTTTTTATTTTACTTCATTTCATTTCACTTACCCTTTTATTAATTAATTTACTTATTTTGGATGTCGGGCAACCACATGGCTCGCGTGCCGTCAAGTGCGTGGTCGAGCGAGCTGTGCTCGAACCGTGCCACCCAGCACTAATCGCCTACAAAGTCAAACTGCATGTTGACGCAAAATTTTATAAGTCATGTACAAGTCGCAAATCAAACCCGGTCGGGGTGTGACAATTCTCCCCACCACATGCACTTTCTGCCCCCAGAAAGTCACCAAGACAAACAATATCCAAAGCTTGAGTCCGTGCCTGAAAAGAGACAAAAAGGAAAGTCAAGAGTCTCGGGTTGAAGATTCACTCCACAAGTCACACATGACCCGTCACAGAGAAACCATGACATAAAATGAGGGGAGAAAATGAGAGGGTTATCCCCACCACAAGAACTCGACTCACACAGAAACTTTAAAATCCACACACACTAACCCCGAGGAGGGGCTAACGTGGGAAATCCCAACCTGAACATACCGACTTCTCCAATTGAGTTGAGTGGGACCACCGAGACTTAAATGAAACACCACTACAAGGCCACTAGGCATATCGGGGCACCAAAACAATGAACTCCCTATAACAATACCGCCAGGACTAAGAAATCCCCAAACTGATTTAAAACTCCCAACACATCCAACCCCCTCAGTATGAGCGAGACAACGCTTCTACTAAAACCCAGAAATCTCAGCATAAGACCAAGACCCCCGACACTCACATCTCCAAACGATCACTAATAAAACTAGGATCAACCCACACAAGGGAAAAATATACTTTTAATAAAAACAAACAATTCTAGAGGCCACATTATGAAGAACGCAACTACTATGATCATGAAAGAATAAGTTCATCAAACTATTATGAAAAAAGATAAACTTACAACAGCGGGAAAACAAGAACAAGGAAACACTGAATGTCTCCATTCCAATAAGAAAGATAAAGAACCAAGTGAAGATTTCACATGCCTCTGACACCTTGACTATGTTCAAGCTTCACCCCGAGACTTGAGGTTGGGGCTCTGATGGCTGAATCATCTTATGCCTCACAGCCAGACATGAGCATCCCCCGATCAGAACTCCTTCTTCAAACGAAACTTCTTTCAGGACCTTTCCCAATGACCTGAACGGTCACACAATAGAAGGAATTCAGAGGGATGAGACAAGATGGATTAGGATGGTCGAACCAGAAACACCGATGGCACATCAGTAATTAGTCTGATGAACCAGAAGTCGACACTGACAAAAGAGATTTCTTCAGAGGCAGGTTCCCCTCGTACACCCTGTTCGCAAAATGGGGAACCCTTATGAATGATGAGAGGCACCAGATTTTCCAAGCACTTGTGCTCTAGATGTCGACTCCTTAAAGCGGCCTACATGGGCCTTCTCCAACCACTATCCTTGTTAACTACGGATGGGCTCTCACCTCTTTTCACCTTCACCTCCTCAGGTATGATCCATTGGATGAATATGGAATTTAACACCTCCCACATCATCCCAACTTCAAATATGATGAGACATCCACCTCCACTGTTCCAAGGCTGGACCCCCCACTAAACCCAATACAATACGAACTCTAACAAGATCAGGAGTCCCCAAACACCTGAAGACATGCTCTACTCCCCTCAAACCACTTCACTACCCCTAACGAACCCCAAGTGCCTCGAAAGACAAGAAACACTCGATAGAAACTATAATTGGGAATGACTCATTAACAAATTTTGAGGACATTTCTGGGTGGCATATCTAGAACAACATGAAAAACAAAATCGAAACTAGCATCAGGCCAAAACTCAACCAAAAGAAACACCCCGAACCAAGACAACCAGCCCGGAATCCTGAACATACTCAAACATAAACAAAAGCAACACCACAAACCAAAGGTAACAGACTCATAAATCAAACATATATAAACACAAGAAAAATCCACTTTTCAAAATACCAAAACCCACTTTTCGAGAAAAAACCAAGTCCTGAAATCATTTTTTTCCATTCAAGTCCATTTTAGAAAAAAAAAACAAGCCAAGCCATAAATTCCAAAACCCCACCCACGGAATCCTATGAACCGCCGCATAAGCCTTCATCCCTTTCCACTCAAATCACCCATACATATGTTTCAATGTGAAATTCACGTATCTACCCAAACATATGTGGACTATCCTAAGGAATAACAAGGGCCACACTTTCTGTTCCATTACCAAATCCAAACATAAGCCAGAGTTTTCCAAATCAAAACACTTACTCTTTAAAAAAAACCACTTCACCAATTTCAAAACAACTTGAAAGAAATACAATTTTTTTACCAATTTTAAAACCATTAGAGAAAGAACCCTTTCAATTCAAAACCACCTTCATTTCCAAAAACAATCTAAAACCAACCAAAATTAGGAAAAATCAAAACCAACAATTAAATACCAGAATGAGGAACTAGTGATTATGACCAACCTGGTGACATGGTAGTGAGCCACGCCCCATGCAAGACATAACACCAGAGGAACATGAATCAGGAACTTGGGATCCACATGGGTCACTACATCATGTGGTGTCACAGTGTGACACTGAGTCACCTCTATTATCATCCCTCAATCCAAAACAAAGCCAAAAGACCCAAAACCTAGACTACCCCTGGTAGCTTGGGTCTTGTCACGAGTAGTGGTGATGAGACACCGACCCGAAACCTACCTCCTAAGCCCCGAAAATCCTAATCTCCATATACCAGACATCCCAAATAACAAGAACAAACCCTCATCTGATACCATTTTTTCATAAACCAGGACAGGTTGCTATCTGACCCGACACCCAACCCGGTCCGCAACATGGCCTGAAGGGCGTTCCCGATCCCCATGGGCTGGAAAAAGTGCCCGGGTATCAAAAACAGACTTGGGAACGATTTACCAAAATAAATAAATATAAAACAAACAACAAGATGAATAAAATTAAACTAAAAACAGACAACCAAATAGACCCTTATACGAAGTTCAGATTTAAAGTTTACAACTTGAACTAAAAACCTGAAAGAGAATACATCAAAGGAAAACTCAAAAATCCTACTCAAACCTCCATGCGACATGAGGAGTCACATCCTCAAGCCACCACCACCAAACCAACATGAGGATTCCACTAACAATCTGAACCACCAATTCTATGCACAAAGCCTCATCCTGGAATACAAAAGAAAGAGGATCTACATACACCCAAAGGCGTATATAGGGTGTGATCTAAGAGCCCAGTAGTATGCCACCGAGAAAAAGGTTCCACGCATAATTATTAAATGAAAAAAATACATTTTCAATTTTAATTAAAAAAATAAGTAAATGCTTGAACATTTTTAAAGGAAATGAGATTTAGGAAAATAGTTTCAAATGGAAAAACTTAATTTAAAACACACACACCCTTAATTTTTAAAATAACCCATGTGTCACATTGATGAGCATAAAGTAACCAATGAGCACTAATATGGGAGAGGCATCGTGGGTGTTAGCTAGCTTGGGCCCCTAGATCTTCGTGTCTCGGTGAAACGTGTCTTAGAAGGCCACGAACCTCAGAAAACGTGGCTTAGAAGGCCATGACCCTCAGAAAATGTGTCTTAGAAGGCCATGACCCTCAGAAAAGCATATGTTTAGTTAGTGTTGCAATCTTCAGTCCTGCCAGTGAAACTGGGTCGAGTCACCTCCAGAAAACTAACACACGAGATCTAGTCCGCCCACCTAGTACCACGGTTTCCCATTTGTACTCACGTAGTTCATAGTTCATGTCATATGTCAAACATAAAAAAATAAAACAATGGAGATGTTATCTCTGCCCAACACTACACTCTCACACACAAAAAGAAACCATTTAGAAATAATTGGCACACTAAAAATATCCTAAAGTGAAATCTACATCACTTACACAACCAATTAAAACAACTGCACAGTCAAAGAAATCACTTTCATCATCAAACACACCACTAACAGAATTTATCAAAAAATTTCCACACACGTCGCATGAATTTAAGCACCAAAAAACATGTACACAATTTAACCAAAACAATTTTTCACCCTTAATAATTATTTAATAAAACAACCCAAATTTTCAAAAATATTTTTTTTAGATAAAAACAACGCTTTACACACTAGACCGACTCAAACCCCCTTACATGACCCCACGTACACAACGCTACCTCAGGAACACAATCTGCATCACATGTGTGATTAAAGAAACCACTCATGTAATTAAAAATACCATTACAACAGTTAAACAAACCACCAGAAAAACTTGCCAACCCATTTCAAAATACACCGCACGACTAAAACACCAAAATTCCACTCAAATACTCATTTAATATAGAACATATACTGATGCAACACCATAAAAACCAATTACACCACTTATACATCCTAACAAATAATCTGCACAATTTATAAAACACTAATGAATAGTCTGACATGGGTTTTCATAGCAACAACATTCTCATATCATCTAAACACACTAATAAACACATTAATACATACTAAACCTTAAATAAAAATTAAATCAGTCCAAACAAACTAATTAATAGGATAATCTCACAATTAAAAAAAACACTAACAATTAACCAGAGATGAAATTTTAGCAGCAAGTACACATATTACAAACATGCTCTCAAATAAGTTCAAGTGCAAATCAATCCTCATAGAAGATAGGCTTAACACTACAACATTTAATTAAATAATATTCTCAATTAATTAAACTTGAAAATTAATTAATAAAATAACAATTAATCACGGAACCACCTACCTCGGTGTCGAAAAACATCAAATATCAAAGCAATGCTCTAATCGTGCACCAAAATCGCTGCAATCAACTTAAATAAACCAACACCAAAACATCAAGCCAATTACAACAAAATTGAACCAAATTCCAAACCAAAACCCTTAACCACAACTTAATCAAATTTAAAGAATTAACAATCAAGGTATATCGCACCTATGGCAAGGGTCCGAGGAGCTGTCCGAGCAAGACGTAGGGTGCCAGAAGGTGTCGCGCTGGCTGGAGCCTCGCTGGAAGAAGGCGCGACCAGGGAAGTCATGACCGGGGGAGCCGTCCAGTGTTGCGTCATGCTAGAAATTAGACTAGAGGATAAGGGGGGTCGCACCGAAGATCCGGCCATGGTAGAGGGTGTAGAGCATGAATATTCGGTGTACTAGAGGAGGCCATCCGGGGTGCAGGGGAGCAGGTCGATGGTGTTGCTGCAATAGGGAGAGGCGGGGCTGCCATGAAGGAGGAGAGGCAGGGCACGACTCAAAGGCGGTTCAAGGGGGTTCGACCAGAGTTGCGTGCTAGAGCAGGGAGGATGCCGATGATGGAAACACTGGTTGGAGAGAAGACGGTGCCGACGAGGTAGGGGGGTCGGTAGCCGGGTTCCTCATGTCCAGAAGGGCCAACAGGGGTGGTCGAGGGGAGGTCGGAGGGTCGTGTTCCAGCGGAGGGGAGGCCGGAGGGCTGCGTGCTGGTGGAGGGAAGGCCGGAGGAGGTCGCTGACTCAAGGAGGGAGAAGGGGTTTGGGTCATGCAGGGAAAACGTGAGGGGGGGGGGATGCTGCGGCAGGTTAGGATTCTCCCCCCTTAATTTTCATTTTTTATACTAATAATAATATAATTTCAACAATAAAAATCATAATTATAATGATAATAATAATAATAATAATAATAATAATAATAATAAAAACAACCAAAATAATAATAATAATATTATTAAAACTATAATAATAATATTATTTTATGCTTAAAAATTCTTTTCTAAAACTCTATTTTATTAAAAAAAATTATTTATTATTTATTTATTTTACTTCATTTCATTTCACTTACCCTTTCATTAATTAATTTACTTATTTCAGATGTCGGGAAACCACACGGCTCCCGTGCCGTCAAGTGCACAGCCGAGCGAGCTGTGCTCGAACCGTGCCACCCAGCACTAACTGCCTACAAAGTCAAACTACGTGTTGACACACAATTTTATAAGTCGCAGATCAAACGCGGTCAGGGTGTGACACGTATGCATGCTCCATTGAACAATTGATGAACTATTTAACTATATTCTCATACTCTTTTATCATACAACTAGTGTTCTTCCATTTTAAATTCATATCCATCCTATTAGTTTTTAAAAATATCCATTTTGTAAAAAAAATACATAAATACACATAAGATATTCACAAAAAAGGAGAGAGTAAAAGATAATTATAATAAGGGAAACGAAACATTTGAATGTTATTCCCAATTATTCCTGACAAGTTATCATTTTACACAGGGATGACATGAAAATTAAAAACTTTGGGTAAACAAGATAGAAGTAGATATGGATGTTTTGAATGATGTTCATGATACCAATTTAAAGAGTGAAGGGCAGTCTGAGTGGAGATTTACAAGATTGGGAAAGTTCAAGTAAATGTCACTTGTTAGTGGAAAAATGTCCCATGTGGTGAAGAAAATTTTATCAAAACTTATCCTTTGAGAATCCATTCTAGAATTTTAGTTAATGTTGTTTATTTAACACATGTGTATCACATTGGGCATAATTTTAAGTGATTGGAAATTATTTGTTTTCTTTATTGGTAACTATTACTAGCTATTGGAAGATATACTTCCCTTATAAATTCTTATTCTTACAATCTATTTAATTATGACCTAGCTTTTTAAATTTGTGTAAAAATATATTTCTTCGAAACATATAAGGTCATGTAATCATCAGATTTTGATATAGGGTCAGGGAGATTGAAATTTCACGAAATGAATAGATGAAACTCTTATTAACGATAGAAGTGAAGTTGGATTCACTCATACCCAGTATGGAATGACTACTTCTTAGATTAGTCATGAAACTTAAGTGCATGTCAAGAAAATATGGGGGATGAGTCTCCAGAAACAAAATGCAATAAGAACAGTTCGGGGGATAAAGATGATGAGGATGATAGTTGTCTCATTAAATCTAAATGTTCTCAATATGGGGAGTTTGAGAAGCACTGAACAAGGATAATATTCAAGAATTTGTTTCAACTCAAGTGATTAATCATTACCTAATATATTAATAAATATATAATTCTATATTCACCAAAAAAATTACTTATTCATGAATTAATACAATATATTAAGGAACAATCCATATATTATTATGTGTTATAAAACATTCATCACATGTGAACAATCATCCAACCTAACCCACAAGAATGGAAAGTGGGTGTTCATTTACAAAAATAGTCAACCAAAGGATAATATCATATAAATAAGATAAAACTTCAAAAAAAGCATTCATAATAAGAGAAATATTTGATAAAGATAATATCACGGTTCAAAGGTTTTATATGAAAGTTTCATTAATAATGGCATATGTAATCCTTCAAAAGTAAATAAATCAGGAAAAAAGTTATCATTTTGAATGGATGATAGTTTACATGTAATTTTAATAGATAAAGTCCAAGTATGTAATAAAACAATACCCCATAAAATTTAGATTATGAAAAACAAATATTATATTCACATTGAAGATACAAAACAATTTATGAATGAACACTCATTACTAATTGTATTGATATTGAAGGTTCAATTATTCTAATATAGGATTATTCCACTAAGATATTAGTAAATATTGATATATATGCCCAATTTTTTAGTTTATTTTCCTTTTTGTTCAAATTAGGTAAAATATACATGAGCATTTTTAGGGGTGAATCAATGGTCATAAAAAATAATCATTGATTTTAAACCTAAATACTCACTTAAGGTTATCAAAAAAGATACTTAATTTTCTTCAACATATTTTTCAATAACAACAATATGTTTATTTACTAATTTAAGGGTCAAATTAATATTCCAGGAATTACACTTGAAATTTTCTTTCATTTTGACATATGTAATTTTAAAATAAGACATCTAGCATGACACAACACAATTTAAAACATTTAGTTTAAATTAGGTTAATGTATTATGAGTCCGACATGAACCCCTGAAATTCCACTTAAAAATGAATTAAGATTGAGAGTTAAGTCAAGGGACCACCTACCTTATGATTAGTAGGGTATACTTGTAGAGTATCTTCCAACAATTTGGCTAGAATAAAGAGAAAATGAAGAAGCTAAAAAATGACCAGAAAATAGGGCATATTATCCTAAAAGGATGGAGAACTTATTGATTGTGAGATAGGAAATGGAGGGGAAGAAGAAGATTGGAAGAGTCACAAATTTCTATTGATCATAAGAAATGGAAGCAGATTCAGCCCAAAAAATAGTGGAGAACCACCCATGGGAAGAGGAGGCCAATAGAAAGCAATAAATAAAAGATCACAAAAATATAACGTGGTTTGGACATGGTATATGCATCAGAGAGGTGATCGGTAACACTAATAAATGAGAGATGAGTAGAAATAATAACATACCTCAGATTTCAAAGAGTTGATTTATCTAAGAGAGGTCGAGGGGAAGTGGCGGAAGGGGTGAAGTTCCATGAGAGGTTGAAGGCGTGAGAGAAATCATTTCGGTTAAGGTTCTATTTAAAAGACCAGGAATACTTTTATCAACACTTCAAAAAAATTACTGATAAATATATATCTTTATGGATGCTAAAAGAGAATTTCTAAATGGTATATTAATCAATGCTAAAGTGCTAACGCGGATAATGATATATTTTATTAGTGTTTTTTTAGAACTAATAAAATAGATCTTTATCAGCGCTACCTTTTTAGTGCTAATAAAGACCTATATAATTAATTTTAATAATTTAATTAATATAAATAAAAAAAATTAATTTATATAATTATAAATATATTTATATAATTCTAAATTTGTATTTATAAATAAATATAAATATACATAATTTTAAAAAAATAATTATTTATCAAATTACAAATATATTAAATGAATTGTAAACATGAATTTATAAATATAATTATAGATATATATATTTATAATTATAAATAAATATTTTTATAAATATTTTTATATAATTATAAATATAATTATAAATATAGTGCATATATTTATTATAATTTTATAGCTATTTAAATATATAATTATTTATTTATAATTATATAAACACTTTTTTTTAAAGTATATTTTTTTATAATTATAAATATGTACTTTTATAAATATAGTAAATATACATTTATAAGTGTATTTATTTATAAATGGGATGGGAGATGGGTTCTGTGTGAGAGATTCTATCTTTATTCCTCTATATCAATTAGGGATAGAATCTCATGGAATCTTCAGTTGTTCCTTCTATGGTCGAAATCGTCCTTCCCCAAGGTTGTTTCGACTCCTATAAACATTTCACTACTAGATTGGAAGACTAAAAGGCTATCTGTGGTGGGACTGTCATGACTACCCCGATCCACGATATTACACTAAGCTTCTCTTTCTCCATCTATAAGGGTTCTGTTGTTGGTGGTATCTTCTAAAAGGGCAATGTTTCCCATGTTAAAGAAGATCCGTATACTTTCACGGAACAACTGAAGATTGGTAAGCACCACATAGTTACGCTTCTTATTTTTCTGTGGGTTCCAAACTGTGGAAAATCGGATATCTGGTCGCACGCCTCTTAGAAATTTGGTTCTTTTCAAATTGGAAATGTATTTCAATGGGCCACAATTTCTTCTACATTATCTTCCACTTAGAATATTTGAAGATGAGGGTGTGGGGCCTGAGATCAATTTACTTCAAGCTAGGTATCCTGTATATCTTAGAGTGGGATCATAAATTCAATCCTTTAGAGTTTAGTAATTCCTCGGTTTAATTATGGGTCAAGTTATATGGTTTAAATTAGTTACTCTTCCACCCAATGATCATATATGACATTGAAATGGCCATTGACATCCCTATAAAAATGGACAAGGAGACTAAGATGGCTAGATTTAGGCATTATGATCACCTTCTTATGGAAGTTGATTTGAGGTCAAATTTAGTTAATAGAATGTTTATACTAACTAATGATGATGAATTTGCTCTGAAAATTGAGTACAAGAAAATCCCATGGTTTTTATGTATTGTAAGATCATTGGACATGAATCCTTGAATTGCAAAAAAATCTGTTTTTTGTGCCCTTTTCTCTACTCAAGTGTATGATAAAAAATATTGTTTTAAAAAGGATAGTTTCTTGAAACTCAGTGATATTGTAAGTATTAGACAAGGTCAATATATAAGATTGCATCATCAATTGAATTAAGAGTGTAAGGGGCCTGTAGGTGAGATTTTTCATACTCTAAATTTGAGACAAAAATCTGCCATTCTGGGTGAGCACCCTGGGGTAGAACCTATTGATCCTTCCTCTTTTGATCCTCTCTATTCAAAGGCTCTAGCCATTTCTTCAATTGACACTAGAGAGAAGATAGTGGGCATTGAGCATCAATCTTCAAGCTGCCCAATTTTTTCTAGAAGGAAGGAAATTGCTAGTGTTGCTACCTCCTTTCGGGATGCTCTAATTATAGGGAATCAAGCTCTCGTTGAGGACTAGAATGATGAATATGACTTGGATTTGGAAGCTCAATTACAAGTTTACTCTCATATTCGGAGTGAACATCAAGATACATATTCTAATATCATAAAAGGTAAAATGAAAAATATTCTTCTATGCCAGTTAAGAAATGGCATGGATTTTTTACTCTTGGATTAAACGAGGGGGGAACGTCCATCTCTAAGGAGACTATATCGGTTGAAAAATGGAATCAAAAGTTTCATTCAACTTTTTCTGATATTAGAACACCAGTGGAACCTACACATGTTGATACTATTTATTTATCATTTATTTCAGTGAACAAAAAATAGAAAGGCAATAGCTATTGTTCAAAAAAGTTAGGAAACCAAGGGAAAAAATCATAGTGGATGAAGAGGGATTTCAAATTATCATTCCTCATAAATACAAATCACATGAATCTGTATCTGTGAAGTATGAGCAGGACTATGTTCCCACTCAGAAATAATTTTTGGCAGGGCTGTCCAATACAAACACCCAGGATGAAATGACATTACAAGTATATCTTGAACCCCCCTCAGGTGGAGTATCCACCAAACATCCCTCAGTGCATGATGAGGGTTGATGGAATGGAAATTTTGGATTGGTCTTATCCTTCCCAATTTAATGAATTAATGAAATTTTCCTACGATTCTTTTAGCAACGCCTTGGTCGATGAATGTGAGAGTGAAAGAGTCAAAACCAATAATGTCAAAGATCCTCTGGAGGACCTTGAAGGTGAAAGGTCTCCCAAAGGACTCAAGGAGGATGTAGAAGAATGGTTTGGTTCATAGGTTGAATTCATTTTTTATGACGGAGCTAGATGTTTTTGGCTATGGTGACTATCATATTGTACAATGGATGCTTCCAATAAACATTGAGGATATCTTTTGATCCAATTCAAAGATGGAATTTAAGGATCTATATTATAAATACATGATCTATTTCATTCTAGATGACTCCGATGACTAAACATCACATGGAGAATACGAGCCTCCTCAAAAGACAAAAACACGACAGAGAGGTCGACATCCAAGGAGAAGAGGGAGACATCCTAGGAATTTGGGGACTAAAGGGATTTCTAGGAATTGAATTCTTGCGGTCAATTTGTTCTTTTGATGTGGCCATTTTGTGCTTTGTTAGAACCCATCCCATTCTTCTTTACTTTTATTTTTCCTATTGACTGAAAATTAATTTTTTATTAAAGTAACACTTTTAAGGAAAAAGTTAGAAACCTTGATACATGACTTCAATGACTTAAGACATAAAACCTTACCACAACGGTCCAAAATTCAAAAAACCAGATCAAACAATAAAAAAATACTCATCCCCAGTTTAAAAAAATATTTTTTATAAAAAATTATTTACCAATATATTTTTAACATCATTAATGAATATAAAATATTAAATGCATTAAAGTTAAAAATGATTGAAATTGAATAATTAAAAACCAATAGGCTTTAAAAATATTAAAAAATGGATATGTTTTATTAATTACACAAATTATTAACAAAATAAAATATTGATGTATATTGAAATGAAGATGGATACATATTGAAAATATGAAAACACAGTAAATAAATATGTATAAATAAATATTAGAAATTCCTAAATTCCAAAAAAACATGAAAAATGAAAAATATTAAAAATGAATAAATAATAAAAATTAAAAAAATATTAAAAATGAATAAATAAAATGTACTGATTAAAAAAATAAAATATTAAATATTTTACATGACATAAATATTTGCGCGTGTAAAATTATGTAAATTAAAACTATATTAAAAATATTAAATTTGAAAAAATTATTAATTTTTTTAATGAAATGTTTATTAATAAAAATGAATAAATTTAATACATATATATAGTAATAAATAATATATTAATTTTTTAATTAAAAATTAATAAATTTAAAAAATATTAAAAATTTTATTAATGAAAAATTTATTAATAAAAATGAATTAATTATATATATAGTAATAAAGAGTATATTAATTATTTATTTAATAATTAATAAACTAAAAAAATATTAAAAAATTTATAAATGAAAAATTTATTAATAAAAATGAAAAAATTTAATATATATATAATAATAAATAGTACATTAATTATAAATATTTTATTAATAAAAGTTTTGGTATTAATAGTATATTAATTATTTAATAAAAAATTATTGAATTGGAAAAATATTAAAATTTTATTTATGAAATATTTATTAATAAAAATGAATAAATTTAATATATATATATACCGTAATAAATAGTAAATTAATTATTTAATTTTATATATTTATAAATTAAAAAAATATTCAAAAATTTTACTAATGAAATATTTGTTAATAAAATTGAATAAATTTAATATATATATAGTAATAAATAGTATATTAATTATTTAATTATATTTATTTAAGAGTTAATTTTTTTTAATTTATTAATTTTTAATTAAGTAATTAATATACTATTTATCTATATATATATTTTATATTTATTCATTTTTATTATATAAATTTAATAAAAATGATTAAATTTAATATACATATATATATATATATAGTGATAAATATTATATTAATTATTTAATAAAAAATTAGAAAATTACCAAAACATTGATTTTTTTTATGAAATATTTATTAATAAAAACGAAATATTTAATATATATAGTAGTAAATAGTATATTAATTATTTAATTATATATATGTAAGAGTTAATTATTTTTTTAATTTATCAAATTTTTATTAAATAATTAATATACTATATATATATATACATTTATATATATGCCAGTGCTAGGGATTCTTTCTTTAAACCAGGTGAAGTGGTCTCCCTTAAAACTCATATCAGGAAAAGTTGTATTATATTAAACACTATAAAAGGACTGTAGAAATATGACTCCTTCTAAGCCCACACATATCCTTATCGAAAAGAATTTCATTATAATCCCCACCAAAAAGATAAGGACCTGTAAAGTCACATTTAATCCCTTAGAGCAGTTTACAGGTTCCCCACTTATCTTCCATAGAAGGATAACCATAAAAACTAATGAAAACCCACACCCCCAAAATCACCGCCCCAAACAAATGCAACAATATGGTGTTGAGAGCAATGTAAAATGAAAAAACATAATTTCCCTCTTTCCACAAGAGACCATGACCACCAGCATGATCTACCCTTTCCATAAAAAATCCAATTTGAAAACCTAGCTGTAACTTTATAAGAGATGTGTCCTTGCATATTGATATGGTTTCATACACAAAAACTATGTTTAAGTAGAATTTAGTACTAGTTCACTTATATTTTCATGAAATTTTTAAACATTTTATAAGGATTTTAATCAATAAGCCCATTTATTTCAATGCATATTTAAAAGAATGGAATTTATAATTAAAGAAAAAATGAGTTAGAAGTGGGTTTTTAATGATTTATTTTATTGAAGATTAATTTAGTGGAACTTTACTAAGAATTTTCTAATATTTTCCAAGTGTTAAAAAATTGGCCATCCCATGGATAGCCCTGAACTGATAGGTCGTGTGCCACTTAGCTAGCCCAAGAGGGCCAGCCGGTCATGCAACCCACCAGGAGGGCCTACCCAAGTGGCGGGGGAGCCTGGGCTGCGGGGAGGAGCCTGCTACAATGCATAGCTTGCATAAGGATCATGTTGGTGCATGGATTATCTATGTGCAACAATGGGAGGATGATCTCACTAGGACGGGGTGATCCATGGTGGTGGTAGGAGTCCTCCGAATCCAGTCCGACTTCATTGTCATGGTTTGATATTGAAACGACCACAACCCCTCACTGAAACTTTGATGTGGGATGGACGTCACAGAAATTGTTCATACCCTTTATCGGCACTTTATTTAGCCCTCATAAAAACCATGATTTATCAGCACTTTTATTTAGCATTGATAGGCCTATATCATTAATTCAAATAATATAATTAATATAAATATAAATTTAAATGATTATAATTATAAATATATTTAAATAATTCTAAATACTTATTTAAAAATATAATTATAAATAAATATAAATAAGCATAATTATAAAAAAATAATTATTTATATAATTACAAATATATTAATAGAATTGTAAATACATATTTATAAATATATATATTTATAATTATAATTATAAATAAATATATTTTTAAATATATATATATAAATATTTTCATATAAAAAAATAAAAAAAATTAAAATTAAAAATTAAAATAAACATATAGTAATTATTATTTAAATATATTTATAATTGTTTAAATATATAATTGTTTATTTATAATTATATAAACAATTTATTTAAAAATTTATATCTATTTATTTATAATTAAGAATATAATAAATATAAATTTATAAATATATTTATTTATAAATACTTATTTATAAATATTTATTTATAAATATTTATTTACAAATATTTTTTTAACATCATTATTGAATATACAATATTAAATCTATAAAAATGATTAAATGAAGACAAATACATTTTTAAAATATTAAAACATAGTAAATAAATATGTAAAAATAAATATTAGAAAAATGACTAAATTCCAAAAAAATAAAAAATTAATAATATTAAAAATGAATAAATAATACTAACTGAAATAATATTAAAAATGAAAAAATAAAATTTACTGATTAAAAACATAATATATTAAATATATTATGTTACTAAATAAATTTCTAAAATAAATATTAAAATTTGAATAAATTAGATATAAATATTAGGTGTGTGTGTTTCTATATAAGATTTAATTAATTATATAAATATTAGTGCATGTGAAATTATGTAAATTACAACTGTACTAAAAAAATTAAATATTTTAAAAAAAATTATTAATGAAATATTTATTACTATATATATATATATTAATTTTATTCATTTTTATTAATAAATGTTTCATTAACCAAATCCCCAATATTTTTGTAGTATATTAATTATTTAATTAAAAATTAAAAAATTAAAAAATTATAAAAATATTAATAATTATTAATGAAATATTTATTAATAGAAATGAATACATTTAATATATATATATATATATATATAATAAATAGAATATTAATTATTTAATTATATATATTTAAAATTTAATTATGAATATCATGAGAATTTTTAAATTTCTTCCTTTTTATTAATAAATATATCATTAATAAAAGTTTCAATATTAATAGGATATTAATTATTTAATTAAAAATTAATAAATTTCCTAAATATTAAATAAGTGTCCACTTTTCATAGAATTTATTTGTGCTTTTATTTAGTGCTGATAAAAATCATGCTTTATGGGTGCTTTTATTTAGTATTGATAAAACCCATGCTTTATTATTGCTTTTATTTAGCATTGATAAAGATCGTCCTTTATCAGTGCTTTTATTTAGCACCGATAAAGGCTACCACTTCTTATTCCATATTTTGTAGAAGTGATGATTCATAATGTTATGATTTTATCTAATGTATGCCATTTTATAGAAATGACACCAATCAGAAGGAATGTAAATCATATCAACGCATGTAATCCTTATAGGGATTACTCTTATGGGAAAGATAATGGAGCTGGAGCTGGAGCTAAAAAAATTATAACTATATTGGGGAAGCTTACTAAAGTCATGAGCAACAACCTTGACCATATGGACCAAAATTATAATCCATAATGCGGTGTAATAATGTGTGATCTCTTAATGCGTCAACAACCTCCATCATTCAATGGGACTATAAATCCATTTGTAGCCAAGAAATGGATAACTTCCTTAGAGAATATATTTATCACTTTGAGAATTAATGAAAAGGAGAATGTTTTCATGAAATTTTATCATGTCTCAGGGAATTCAGATTAATGGTGGTTATTGATTCAAAATACTAAGGATAAGGAGGAAATAGAGAACATGGAATGGAAGGATTTTAAGGAACTTTTCTTGGAAAAATATTTTCCTCATGAATAATGAGTGGTTATGGTGAGACAATTTTTGAGTCTGAGACAAAAGGAAGAGGAAAATGTTTATAATTATGAAACTAACTTTATATGGTTATCCAGGCATGTTATGGAATGTATATGTAATCCAAAGAGTAATATTAATCATTTCTTTGATGGGGTTAAGACAATCCTATGAAGGGAACTAGTCTCCAAAACATTCTCATTATATGAGAAAATAGAATCATGTGCTATCGATAAAGAGAAATAATTCTCAAAGTCTAATGTCTTTTAAGGAAAGAAAGATAAGAATAGGATGAAAAGAAAAATATGTATAAGAGGAAGAAGAGAAAGTGGAATTTTCCAACATGTGATACTTGTGGAAATAAACACTTTGGTAAATGCTAAAAAAAATAAGTTCCTTTAAAGTGTGAATAGAAAGGACATCATACTCATGAAAGAAAGGGTAAGGGATAAGCCATAAATGTATAGCTCTTTAACTATAAAGAGATGAGACACTATTTCATCTAATGACCCAAACATTAAGGGAAATTAACCCAAAATAATCCAAAGGGAGAAGGCCAAGCTTACACAATTACTACAGTTAATGTGAAAGTTCCTAATGATGTAGTGAAAGGTACACTTATTATCCACCCCAAGATTGAAACTATTTTATTTGATTATGGTTCTACCCACTCTTTTCTATCTGAGGAATTTTCTAAGAGTGTCGAATCATCCCCTCAATTAGTAGATATTGAGTTGGTTATGAAAACTTCAAATCAAATGATGGCCACATAAAAATTCTATAGTTCCTCTTTGATCGAATTTTTTCAAAATGTACTTCCTATAAATCTTATGATTCTCCTTTAGTTGAATTTGATGTGGTTATAGGTTTGTATTGGACTTATTTACATAAATCCTACATCAGTTTCCAATAAAGGGAATTCATATTTGATATTCCAAACCAATCTAAGACCGTCTATCAGTGTGATGTTAAATATGAACTTATCATGAAAATCACACCCATTATATGGTTCTTGATTCCTACTCAAAAGTGGTGTTTATCTCATATGGTTGGAAAAAACTCAATATCAATGATATGCCTATTGTTTGAGATTTTTTCAATGTACTTTCAGAAGAGTTTCCTTGTCTTCCAATGAACTATAAAGTTTATTTTTCAATAGAACTCATACCAGATGCTACACTAATTTCAAAAAATCCATATAGAATGGCCCTAATTAAGTTACTAGAATTTAAGAAGTAACTCCAGGAGAATATGGAAAATGGATTCATTCTTCCAAGTGCATCACCTTAGTGTGCACCCTTTATTTTTATTAAGAATAAATATGGATCAATGCTTATCTGCGTCGATTATCGAGAACTTAACGAGATCACTATCAAGAAAAAGTATCATCTACCCCGTATTGATGATTTGTTTGATCAACTATGCGAATATCAATACTTTTCCAAGATTGAACTTCATTATGGAGATAATCATTTGAGGGTCAAGAAGGAGGATATACCCAATACAATATTTCATACAAGGTATAAAAACTTTGAATTTATAGTGATTCCATTTAGTCTTACTAATGCCCCCGCTATCTTCATGCATTTAAAAATTATATTCTTTAGAGATTATTTTGGTCAGTTTGTGATATTTTTTATAAACAATATTCTTATATAATCAAATAGAAAGTAATTACACGAATATCATTTGAGGATTTTCTTAAAGACCCTAAGAAATGAGAATTTATATGAAAAATTTACAAAGTGTGAATTTTGGTTACAAAGTGTTTCATTTTTGGGTCATATAATCTCAAGAAAGGGCATTTATATGGATCTATCAAAGACATAAGTTATTGGATGTTCGGCCAGACCAACCATAGTGACTGATATACATATATATATTTTAGTTTGGATGGATATTATCAATTATTTTTGTAGAATTTATCATGCTTGTTCAACCCACTTACCAGGTTAAATTAGAAGAGAGACTAGTTTCTTTGAAAATATGAATTTGAGGAATGTTTCAAAGAACTAAAGAGAATATTATTTAGTGAACCTATACTTACACTACCCTAAAATGGAGAAGGTTTTATAAAATATAGTGATGCATTGAATAAGGGACTAGGTTTCATCCTCATGAAGAATGAAGTGGTTATAGCATATGCCTCACTACAATTGAAGGTTCATGAGGAAAATTACCCAACCCATGATTTAGAGTTAGTTTCATTAATATTCACTTTTAATATATGGATACATTATATTTATATAGAAATTAGTGACATATATAATGATCTTAAAAGCTTGAAATATATATTCACTCATAAAGAGTTGAATATGAACCAGTGAAGATGGTTGGAGTTAATTAAAGACTATGATTTCTCAATACATTACCACCATGGGAAAGAGAACATGGTGACTGATGGTTTGAGTAAAAAAGATCATGTTAGATTATCTATGACGAGTATAGAAAATGATCCAATATTTCTAGATTTTCAATGCATAGATCTAGTAATCATAAAGGAAGGGTAGAAATCATATCTGGCTCAAATGAGTATTCAACCATCTATCCATACAATTATTAAAGAGGTTTATAAGGAATATGCGGAGCTACAAAAGAATGTGAGAAATGTTACTGGTTTTAACCTTGATAGTGATGGAATTTTAAGGTTTAGGAAATGTGTTTATGTCCCCTCAATACCCGATTTGAAGAAGGAAGTATCGAATGAAGATCATATTTCTTCAATATCTATTCATCCATAATGTAAAAATTTTTATAGATATTTGAAAGAGTATTTATGGTGGGATGACATGAAGAGAGATATTGTTGAGTTTTTATCTCGGTGCCTGGTATATCTGCAAATTAAGGATGAGAGACAAAAGTATAAGGGGGTGTTACAACCATTACACATACCAAAATGTAAATTATAAAACATCACTATATATTTTATTATTGGACTCTACAAAACATATTAAGGGAATAATGCTATAGGGGTTTTAGTCGAACACCTTACGAAGTGAGCACACTTCATTTCTACAATAGAAGATTTATCTCTAGATCAGCTTTCAAGAATATACATTAAGGAATTGGTAATGTTTCATGGAGTACCACATTCTATAGTATCTGATCATGATACAATGTTTACCTCAAAGTTATGGAAATGTGTTCAACAATCTCTAAATATAGAGTTGAGTTTTAGAACCACTTATCATCCTTTGATAGATGATCAGTCTGAGAGGACTATTCAAACCGTAGAATACATTTTTAGAGTTTTCTCGATGGATTTTAAATGTTTTTGGGATCAACGGATTCTATTGGTGTAATTTTCTTATAATAATAGCTTTCAATCAAGTATTCAGATGACTCCTTATGAATCCCTCTATGGCATGAAGTGTAGAACTCCGAAATGATAGAATGAAGTAGAGAAAGAAAGCTATTGGGACATGAACTAGATATGGAAATGGAAGAGAAGGTTATAACCATTTAAAAAACATAAGAATAGCTCATAGTTGATAAAAAGGTTGTGCTAAAAATCATTGAAAAGATCTAGATTATGGATTTGGTGATAAGGTATTCTTATGAATATCTCACTAGAAGAGGGTGATAATACTTTTGAAGAAGGAAAATCTAAGCCCTAGGTATATAGGCCCCTTTTAAATTCTTGATTGTATTGGGAAATTAGTGTAGAGACTCTATTTTTTCCTTGTAATACTTTCAAATATTTTAAGAAATATTTTCAAAGCCAGGTGCTGGGATAATGCGCGATTCTGAGGCTGGGTTAGCCAAGCATTAAATTTATAAAAAATAAAAATATTTTATATCATGCCCACACAATTTTTTATAGACAATGAAATATTTCATGAATAGAGTCACATATCAAAAATATAAGACCGTAGTTGAATCTGGAGTGTGGGGTTTACCCTAGGCATAACCTAAAGTTGGTTGGCACTGAATGTTCGGATGATGCAGCCATTGGATGTTGCATTTAAATTAAAATAAATGATTAATTAATTTATTTTAATTTAAATGACCTAAATCTAATCCTCTATAAATATTTCATTATGAAATTTCACTAGTTTTAGTTGCATGACCCTAGGATCATTGAGAGGAGGTTCCACCATTCTTTATTGGAAGATCAAGATCACACGACAACAAATTAATGGATCAAGGTGAAACAACAGGTAGAAGACACAAAGGATCATCCTAATCATTTGAGAATGTGTTCCTCACCAATTATTGATCCAATCTCGAGGTTGGGCTCTTCTATTGTGAATTTCTCCATTTTTTTTTAAAATATTGGGCATGGATTAATTATATGATTTGATTTTTGGTATTCCCCAACCTTCGTATGAGCCCATTATATAATTTTAACTTTTTAAATTATATTATTCTATTTATTCCATGTTTCTCACCCCAAATATCTCCGATCTGTTCTTTTTGGCCAATAATTCTTGGCCAAATATTGATACACATTTTTTCTTAGGCCTCCCCCCCACACATTCTTTTCATTCTTCGCCATTAGGATACAAGGCCACAGTTTGACATTTCCAGGTGGGTTCGAATGTGATCATACCATTAGATTCATGGTGGATGTATCAAAAATGACCAGATCAATGGTTTTAAAATATACCAAGATGGACTGTGGGTGTTTCTCCATGGAATCGTGGCCTGAAGTGGCTGTGGGAGACGATGGGAGGTGCACGGGGTACGTGGTGGATTCGAGTAGAGAATCAGAAACTTGATTTCTATCCAATGGTGGACTGGAATCAATGGTAAAAGGAATTTACCACTATTTTTGAGTGGTAAAATGGAAGATTTAGCGGTGAGAGAGCTATATTTTCACACTACAACAAAAGCAGCCCTTAGCGGCGGTTTAAACCGCCGCTAAATGGGTTGGCGACGGTTTAAACCGCCTCTAAATGGGTTGGCGGCGGTTTACAAAAACCGCCGCTAAACATGGCGTCGACAATATTTTAGTGGCGGTTTTTTCTATTTCGCGGCGGTTTAAAAAATGTGTCGTAGATGCCTCATTTCCCGGCGGTTTCTCTCCATTTAGCGGCGGTTTTATGGGTATGCCACACTTTTTTATTCATGGCGGTTTTAACCGCCGCAAAATTATGCCCCTTGATGCGCCTATTTTGTGGTGGTAAAAACCACTGCTAAATGATGCCCAGCAAGGCATTTAGCGGCGGTTTTAACCGCCGCTAAATGCTACCAAGTATGGCATTAGCGGCGGTTAAAACCGCCGCAAAATTTTGAACTGGAAAAAAATAATAATTTTGGTTCTACTACACCACTGCCCTGAAAAATAAATCAAACCAGAATATAGAGATCACCTAGGTTTCATGGGGATCATGAACCCCTTCTTGGTAGTGTAGGATAGCGGTATAATAAATAGAGAAACAACATAAATAATTAAATCAACAATAAATGAAAGACAAAGCATTGGATGAATAATATAAACTAAATATAAAAGGCCAATGACAATTTACAACCATGAATTCATGTCCAGATGAAGATAAAAAACTAAAAAATAGTATACATATAGAAGGTAGCATGATACACATTAGTACATGAATAAATAAAATAACTAAAATCCCTAAGGTAAGAAATCTAAGAAACATACATCCACCCTGAAAATAGGGGAAAAGATATTGTACCTTGATAAATTAGGGATCGATGGTGATAAAATCTGATGATGGATGAAGGAGAACCATCAAATCCTAATGGAGGGAGGTGGAGAAACCCATGGAGGAGGGAGCTGTGAATGCTGGAGAAGAAGGAGGAGGAAAGAAAGGGAGTTAAAACATTTAACCTATTAATGGAAAAATGGTAATTTCACCCTTAAGAATAGTTCACATGGTTTGGCTATATGAATTTCCAAACCGTACACCAACCGTGAGACTCCCACTACTTAGGAATCCTACCTCACATGGTTTCCCCACATAGTTTACCCTAACCACGTGACAAATTTGTAATGAATTGTGTGATAATAATGCCTAAGTGGCACTAACCATGTGAGCTAGGAACACAGTTTGGAAAACTGTGTGCAGCCCGTGTGGGGCACTTCTTCTCACCTACTCTAGCCGCATGGTTTTCTACTACAGGTTCGCACAGTTTTAGACAAACTGTGTGCACCTATCATACCACCCAAACTTGATATTTTTGGTGCTTACCTAGGCCCGTTCAACTAGATAAATGATCACATCGTCATCCCTTTAAGCATCCAACTGATGGTGCTCCCCACCATAGGTTTTAACATTAACAGAAAATTATGAACCATAGTATTCTCCACCATTGTAATTTCCTATAAAGAATATCCAAAGATTTCCAATGATAATATTGGAATTTTTCCTCTAATTGGGAAATCCTAAATACTTCTGAGGCCATAATAGGGACCTTACTATAAAGAAACAGTCAAATGCCAATCAGCCTAACTGAAACTAGTCATGGAATCTTTCTCAGAAGACATTTTCGACCCACCATATAACCGATGCTCTCTTAGTGCATCGAGGATGACGTAAAGATAGGGGACATGATGATTGCTAAGAAAGAGTACACTAAGAGAGTATAAATATTATCAGAAGATTGGAGACACTTCCATCACCTCTAAGACACTTCCATCACTTCTACTACCTAGAAGGACATTTTTACTATATCTGACACGATGTTCCCCAAATTAGGAGTGTCCTAGTCATGAAAAGAAGAGATAGACCAACTGATCATAAGAGAAATAGGTTAGATTCACCTTAATAGCACATGTGACACTTATCTGATTCACACTCACAAACTCCATAACATTTGTCATAAAAGATGAAACCAACTCGACCAGCGTGTCAGAACACCCAATCCATTTATGAATCGAGCTTACACAATGGGGCTACCCGAATGCTGCTATATAGTAGAAATGGTATTAATATGGGTTACATATATGGAAATGTTTGGTGGAAACTATGTTCCATAAATGTTACATATACAAACCAACCGTTATCATACTTGTTCAACACATCAACAATACTACTACTCATCATCTGATGCTGCATCGTCACCCTCTCCACCTTCATCTCCACCACCTGCTGCCACCTGTAAGAACATTATATTGAAAATTAAATATTGTTGCATATTTATAATAAAACTTAAAACCAATAAAAGTTTGAAAACTAAATGATTTTGATTTTTTTGTGATTTACCTGCTCACCACTACCCGATGCACTACCACCGAGGGCATATCTGCTCATATACTGATGTATTTCAAGCAACTATTTCTACAAAGCAGATATCTGATCCCCCTGCTGGTGAACTGTGTTTCGTAGAGAAGACATCTCCCTCTGAGCATATTCAGGTATGAAATGACTATAAGCAGGAGTAGATGTAGCCGAAATCCCTGATGTCATGCGAAAGACCTCAGATGGTACAGGTCCCAAATGATGAACCTTCACTTGACGATGCACTTCGCACTCGTTTTTCGCTATCATTCAAATGATGAACCTTCCCAAATTCTGTTTTAACATTTTCAAGCTGTGTCAATATTTTAGAACCGGTTAACAACTTTGGAGGTGGTCTACGATCAATGGAACCATTAAATTTTTATTTATTCAGCCCAAATCTATGAGATGCATCAATAAATCTTCGATGGCACAAGAAGCACCATTTTCTACTGTGAGGTAGCCGTTTGGGCTCAAAATCAAAGTTACAAACGGGACAAGCCAAACCCGTATAAGTGTTCCAACTAGATAAATTCCCAAGCCCAGGGAAGTCACTAATGGTCCACATTAAAGTAGCATGCATTTTGAACATTGTTTTATAAGAAACATCAAATGTCTCAACACCGTTGCTCCATAACTCCTGAAATTCTTCAATCAAAGGCTACAGGTATACATCAATATCATTTCCAGGCATTTGTTTTCCAGGAATAATCATCGAAATGATAAAAGATGTTTGTTGCATACACATCCACAGAGGTAGATTATAAGGGATCAAAACAACTGGCCAAATGCTATAACTCGTACTCAAAGTCCCAAATGGGTTGAATCCATCGGCAGCCAATCCAAATCGAACATTCCTAGGATCAGCTGAGAAATCTGGATGTAATGAATCAAATGTCTTCCACGATTGGGAATCTCATGGATGTCTCATTAACCCATCATTTTTATTATCTACAGCATGACACTTCATTTGTTCGATGGTTTTTGATGACATGAATAATCTTTGCAATCGAGGCTTCAAAGGAAAGTAACGCAAAACTTTTGCAGGTGTGTTCATTTTCTTCTTCTCCATGAAATTATGTTCAGTCATACTTCCAACATTACCCTTTTACTGCCATCTAGAATAAGAACATTTCTTACAATTCTGTCTACTTGAATCCTCTCCCCAGTAAAGCACACAATCTTTGGGACACACATGTATTTTTGTATAATTCAGACCAAGCTTGTTTACAACTTTTTTCATCTCATAAAACGATTCTGGGATTTTTGCTTCAGGAAATTCATCACGAATCAATTCCAATAACATAGACATTGCCTTATTTGTAATTCCACAAAGACATTTGATATGGTACAACTTCATCAGAAATGAAATTTTTGAATATTTCAAACACCCACTATACAACTCTTGATTTCCATCGTCAACTAAATCATGAAACACATTTTCCTCACTGAGGTTTTCCCTTACATTTGGATCCACAGAATCAAGTGGAGGATCCAATGATATGTTACAATCTTGATCTGCTTGTGTTATAGTCTCAAAAACATCACTTGTCACGTTACAATTTGTAGCATCATCTTCTGGTTGTTCTGATATGTTTTGATGCTCATAGTGGTGTCTTGCAGTGCCAAATGCATCATTTATGAGGTTTTTCATTTCATTTTCCATTGGCGACAAACTTGGGACCTCATTCTGTGTATTAACATCAGTCCTCAATCTTTCTGTATTGTTTGATTCTCCATGCCAAATCCAACACAAATATTGATCAGGGAATTGCTTCAGTATTAAATGTTCATAAACTTCATCTCTCTTCAACCATGTTCTAAATTTACATTTAGGACATGGAAATCTTATTCTCCCTTCAACGGATCGATTAGAAATTGCAAAATCTAAAAACTCATTCAAACCCTTAACATATTGAGGTGTGTTCCTCGGTAATGTGATCCAGCTTTTATCCATGTATATCACAATGTGCCTACACAAAAATATACGATAGTGTAAGATTACAAAAACACAATATAATAAAGATGAACCATTGATCATAAAGTATGCATAATATAATAAAGATGATTCATTGATCACATTTACCACTTCAGACCAACAGAACAAGTCTGGTCCATAGGAGACAGCGTCAAAACCTCATTGAGGAGCAATAAGAATATCGGGCTACACACTTATCATAACACTATCGATCACACATTTATGTTGCCTCAAACAACACCCCATTGATGTGTGATCGAAACAGATCATAATTCATTTTAAACCTGAGACATTATGTGATTGTTTAGGCTTGAACTTAGATGTCCTCCAAGAGGAATGATGTTTCTAAATGGTTTCATACACAACCAACTATAAAGAGGGCCACTATGTTCACTTTATTCATCGAAGTGTCACCTCTCTAGGTTTGAGTATTACAAGTCAGACATTTATAATCATGTCTTCAACCATCGACATATAAAGAACCAGTTTTTTATTCAAGGGTTTTCTTAGACATTGAAACATTATTAATCTCATTTATAAGAATTTTATTTTAATAAAAAAATTTAATTTTTTAAAAGGGTTTGGTCACTATAGTGGTGAGAATGTAAAACACATACATACATAAAATTCATAAACAAATGGGAAATACAGAAGGACTACTCACATCAATTCTATTTTTTTCACTTTTTAAGAACAACCCTATAACTCTTGTCTATGATTTTTTAAATCTGAAATCATATCTTTAGTACCTATATCAAGGCACAAAACCAAATACATAATTATATACAATTTATAGTTAATTATATAATTTTATTATAAAAATTATAATTTATTTCAATTAAAACCAACAAGGAACAATTTCCTAAAAATCACCAGCCCACCTCATCACACCTATATAATAACCAACCACTTATGTATTGTTTGTGGTGAAATCCAACCTTTATCCCAAAAAAATTACCTATGAAGTTGAACCAAGTCAATCAAAAAATTAACTTAACTTAATATAATTTTAATTAAAACTATTTAAAAATTATAAATGGTGATGTACCTCTAACCCAATGACATGTTACAGCATGAGATAATAATGTTGGGACATCTCATATCAGTTTTGAGAAAAATAATTATCAGATCAGATGATTTATAAAATGATCCAGTGTAAATAATCTCCAAAATCTAACCAAAAAATCCAAAAATAAATGAAGAACAATGTAAAGGTAACATCAAATGTAGTCATACATAATGGAAATAATACTAAATGTTTGACCCCAACCATGGCCATGAATGATGTTGTAGAGGAATTTATCTAAGGTTGATGCAAGTAGTTTATAATCAAATGATGTCCTATTTGACATTAACATCACCTTTTTGATGTGTTGGTTACATATACTTCTTCCTAACCATATAATTTATTCTCCTTTCCCTTATCTATCTATCTGCCTCTCCCAAAAACAATGTCTACATCATAGGAATATATGTTGGTATTTTGAAATATTTAAGTCATGTAGTTGTTGATAAGGTGGCATGTATATTTGTCATAATTGAAATAATTTTTTAGATATTTCATTATTTTGATGACCCATGTGTTTTTGTTTCCCATTATGGTTTTTTGAGACTCGACGCAGTAATGACCTCCTCACGGTGGAAGACTAGGCCACCAAAACCCAATTCTTTCCACCATAGGCCATTTTTTAAAGATAAGTGATGAGAATGAATAATTATAATGGTAGGACTCTTCATAATGTACATGTACGCATGCACCCAACCATATATATGAATATGTTCATAATAATAAAAATAAGAGAAAATAAACTAAATATTTACATTCTATCATGTTATTTACTTTAGAGAATAAAAAATAGTACAATAGGTAATATGAAAAAAATGGAAAAAATATACACCTAATAGGGAAATATTACATATCCTGACAATAATATGAAACGAATGAATTATAGAGAGATCGACTATTGATCTATAATCACCGACCACCATGTAAGGTCAAATTAACCCAATTATCCCTTTTCCCAACATAATACACAACTAATTTGTATATTATCTATATATACATGACATGTGTGGGAATAACTCAATTAGGTTTGAGCAAATATATAACCAACCTTCCGCATCCAAACCCGATATAGGAGGAATAGAATACATGTTAATATTAGACATCTGAGCCTAAAGATTGACGAAAAACTAACCCAACAATAAAGAGATATGTTCTTCAATGAAATCCGAAAAGGAGAGAAAGGTTATATCTATCTCAAATACCAGTCCAAAATAATGGTTTCACAAATTCTCTAATGAAATATCATCAATGCCCAGTATCATGCTAATTTGTTCAGGGAATTATTGAGGAGGAACAACACCTCATCAATTTTCTATAATCTTATGGATCATAACAACCGTGGATTGAGGAATCTCTACATTGTGTAATAGTGTATTACCTCCTTTGTTTCGACATAATGTGTATGGTGGATCCACAAAACATGTTCCTGGGGAGAACCATCCTGTTTGATGGAGGGCCCTCTTCCTAGGGTTATAGGGATTACATAATATATTTCTACATAATGTTTATTGTGAACCTACACCCTAGTGTGAAAGGGGATAAAATATTTATGGATATAGGACCAACACCCTGGTGCAATATAGAATGGTACTTCAAGTCATATTATATAAATAGAGAAGCAGTACACTCAAATCAAACAAAACAACACAAACACAGACAAGAAAACTTTGAACGACTGTCCATGAAACACCATGGGGATTGAATTGGAACCAATAAACCAAAGGCAATAAATGAAAAGAAACAAAATAACAAAAAGAAAACCAAAACACAAAGCATTCGCAGCACTACGACAACAAATCAATAACGTGGAACCTGCAACCAGTCTGAAGCTTGACATTCATTCCTCAAATACAAATAAGAACTCTCATTCCAGTAGAATATAATAGTTAAAATTCAAAAACAAAACCACTCCAGATGGGCCTAAATAGTAGTAAATGAAAATATCAGTGAACCTACAAACAAATCTGCAATTCATCCACAACTCAAATTTTTGGAACAAAAAAGATTGCCCAAATGAAATAGATGACATCATTGGCCTAAAACACAACTGAAATAACATTAATAGATAACAGATATTGCAAGTACTTGATCTTGGATGAAAAATAAGAGATGCGCAAGAACCGCCATCCATGAAACTGCAACTTAGGACATAGTGCCAAAAGAATGCCATGCTGGAAAAAGTTCAATGACAACAATAATTTCAGATCAAAACCCAACAGAGCATTATGATAAGAAATTAAGATGTTTGATCCATACTGATATTAGTTAATAAAGGAATAAATTATTTAAGAGAGTATATTAAAGTCGTAACATACCTCTATACAGTAACTAATTATTAATAATGTTTTCTTGTTATCAAAATAATTTAGTATGAATATGTTGAGATTGTTATTAAAGAAAAATAGTGTTCCATCAACTGAATCCATTATTGACCAAGTGTTCATGATCTCTAGACACATTTTTGTTCATTTTCAAATAAAGGATGTTGAATATTCAAACTTTTAAAGAGAAATTTTCTAACCCAAACTGGTTTTCTATATACAGTTCCTGGAGGGCTGCATGCAACAATACATTGTATGGAAAACAATGATAAGAATGCCATTTATTACAGCATTAATTCACAACTAAAAACATGTACTCAATTAACATGAAAAAGAAAATTTAATAACCTATGATTTATCATCAATTAATATAATGTAGTGACTATATATTTACAGAGAAACTAAATTTCAAATAACATATAGAATAATTAATTTTAAAGACTAAAACAAACTATGATTCATTAACAAGAAACACTATTAGTTTATGACCACATAAATATATCATTGTGATGTTCAAAAATATATGTGTAATTAAATATATATATCAACAATTATTCACAACCCAACTAATTAATCTTTGCGCACAAGGCATGAATTGTAAAAAACTATTTTATGTATATAATCTCAATATTAGATTCAATAGTACACTAAATAATTCATGAAAAAATGAATATAATGCATTTTCAAATCCCATGGAATGGGAATCATGCATTAATAAAGAAAAGGCACAATATTGTACCACTCCCTATACCAAATCAACAATGAATTGTACCAAGATTCAAAATAGAAAAACATAGTTCAAAAAAGTAAGAACATGTCCCCTTCTAATTAGATAATTTAGGATGCACTAGTATGTTAAACATTCAATCTCTACTAATTAATGGTGTAAAATTCCAATGTGGGTTTTATGTTTTACTACAAATTAGGTCATTAGATTACCTCACAAATCAGGTGCGGGGGGTCGCCGAAGGCCGCGGGGGGCGTGGGGGGTGCCGGGGTCGCCAGAGGGCGCAGGGGGCATAGGGGGCGCGGGGGTTGAGGGGGTCGACGGTGGTCGAGGGGGGCGCCGGGGGGTGCGGGTTTCACCGAAGAGCGTGGGGGTGAGGAGTCGCCGGCAGCGCGGGGGGTGGGGAGTCGCCGGAAGCGCGGGGGGTGCGGAGTCGCGAGGGTTAGGGATCACGAAGGGGAAGGGGGAAAGGGTCGGCATCTGTGTAAAATAATTCAGGTTTCGTGGTTGTTTATTAAAAACCGCCGCGAAACCTTCACCGAAAAAGGTTTAGCGGCGGTTTTGTGAACTGCCGCCACAAAACCGCCGCTAAACCATGTTTTTTTGTAGTGTCAAATGTGTGAAGAAACTAGTTTTTCTATGAAAAATTTGACTACACGATGTACAGTCTGATGAGAACTCACTATATAGCGCCACCTAGCTATGGTGGTTAGAGTTTTTGGGAATATAAGGATAACACACTATGTGTTTGGGCCACACACCATGTTACCCTCACTAGGAAGTTAGGTTGTGTGCGAAGAGCACGCGTCTCAAAGCCCGTGTGGATGGACACACCGTGTACTATGGCAGTACATGGACTTGACCAAGTTTATGGGCTAGTACCCAAGCATGGACAGGTACATGACCAAGAAGATAGGAATAGATCAAAAGACACAAGCATGACCAGGAGAACATGTCTTGGCCTAGGAGGTCAATACTTGTCGTGTAATACCCTTACACATCATGTAGTACTACATGGATAACAAGTTGTGTGTTTACAAGGACACGTCTAGGATATGAGGTGGGGTCACATTCCATGTGAACCCCATAGATGTCATTTAATTTTATGTATATCTTATTTATCTCATATATCCTCCATTTTGACTCAGACATTGTCCCGAAAGTATCTTATCCCAAGTTTTTTAGAATAAAATGCAATGGTGTCCTTGATAGTGGTTTCTAAGATATGATGCGAGATATTCTGAGTGTGACGCTTATTTAGGAAGTGCTCAATGATGGAAGTGATTAGGAAAGATCATCAGATAGATACTAGGGTTAGGAATCCCCCTATCATACTAAGGGTATGTTCCCTATACTCCTCTACCTAATGAGTGGTTCCCTCTTATTGTATCAAGGCATGAGTCCTATACCTATTGAATGGAACCCTCTTATTGTATCAGGGAATGTTTCCTCTACCTATTGAGTGGAACCCTCCTATTGTATCAGTTCATGGTTCCTCTACCTATTGATTGGTACCCTCTTATTTTATCAAGGCATGGTTCCTCTAACAATTGATTGGAACCCTCCTATTACATCAGGGTTTGCTTCCTCTATCAATTGGGTGGAACCCTCCTGTTGTATCTTGGAATGGGTCCTCTACCTATTGAGTGACACCCTATTATTGTATCAGGTCATGGATCCTCTACCTATTGAGTGGAACCATCCTCTCATATTAGGGCATGGGTCCCATACTTATTGAGTGGCACCCTCCAATTTTATCAGGTCCTCATTATTCTACCTATTGAGTAGAACCCTTCTATTATATCAGGGAAAGAGTCCTCTACCTATTGAGTGTAACCCTCCTATTGTACCAGGGCATGATTCCTCTACCTATTAAGTGTAACCCTCCTATTATACTAGGGCATGGGTCCCCTACATATTGAGTGGAACCCTCTTATTGTATCAAGGAATGGATCCTCTAATGGGATATTATTCCCCAACATGATTTGGAGCAGTGGAAGGGTGCAAACCCTTCTAGTTATTTCTTCAGATAGACACATGAGATGCTGGGCATTGTTGATGGACTTTTGGAACTATTGGCAGGCTCATTATCTTAGGTTGGGCTGGGAGATGGAGATCCCATTTCTTTGTCATCTAGGTTTCTTATACAAGAATATATATATATATACACACTTGTTTGCGGGTTTCATTCCCATCTTTCTTTGGGCTTAGACGACTAATTATATCGCATATTCTATTTCTCCATCTTATGTTTTTTGGGTATCCTACTAGGTATGTATATACTCACCCCTATATGGGATTTTCTCACATGTGTCGTGGCTTATGTAGACGGAATATAGATCAATGATGATTTCAAAGGATCATAGGTATACTCGGGTGTATTTGAACACGTACATTGATCGAGGCTTAGAGATCTAGAGCTAGACTCTCTTAACATTATTTCTTTTCTAGTTTTTGTTAGGATGGGACATCTTTTCTAGTTGGGTGTGTATTTTCCCCCTTTATTTTTTAGATTTCACTATCACAATTTTTGTATTCCCTATAGGTTATTACATGCATGGTTTTTACTCTAGATGTTACTATATTTTATTATTATTCCTATGAACTTCTTCCTGGAGATGGTCGAGTGCATGTGTATAGGTACTTTAGGAAAATTACTACCAATTTAGTTATGCCTTTCGGTGCATGTCTCCATCTCCTGGCCTATGGATGTGATCTTGGGGTATTTTTGGCTCAGCCCTCCATTGGATATGTGGTCTCTGGTGGGTTGGGTCATGATAGATTAGTATCTAGGATGGTTAGACCTAGGGATGGTTTTTTTTTGTTTTTCCCCATGTGAGATTTGGTTTGGGACTTAGGAAAACTATGTCAAAGTGTCTCATGTGTGCATTTTAGGCCAGGGAACCTAGTTTTGGTGTGGTTTCCAACATATCCATTCCGAAGGAATCTGACTGCCTACTTCTTGACTCAGTATACCGAGATATTGATTGCAAGGAATAATGATACATGCATCATATAGGATTGATTCCTTTGATTGTCCTTCTTGAGTTATCTCCCCATATATATATATGATCATTGAACATGTACATCTTATCTCTTGAAGAATGTTTCCATGATGGAATATAGTGAGGTTTCCAAAATATTTTCAAGAGTATAACCAATGAGTGATGAGGCCTCCTTGAAGGGACTTATTTACAAGGCGATCTTTCTTCAGGATGGTCAGAAGGTGTCACTTCCTCTAATAAATCAATTCGTAGACCCACCTCTAGTGGTTTGGGTGGATGAAAAATATCAGATTAAGTCGTGGATGAATCCTTTGGTTCTATATGATGATACATAGATATATAGTGTATATCATAAGCATCCAAGGTATGGATCACCTAGGATATAGGTTCAACATGACCCACCGATAAAAGGTGTGTGATGAGAGTCTCATCATAGTAGGCACTATAATTCACAAAGACCTAAAGTAAAGCTTATTACATCAAGACATGATTATTGCTATGATTGTGTTGGGTATGGAAATATCATGTGGTATTGTCCTACTCATCATTTTTCACTGAGAGAGGCAGTCAAAGAACCACCTAGGAAGAGGCAGTGGTTAGATTAAAGAGGTGTTTAGGGTAGTTGATGTGACAGAAAAGATGAGAGAGTAGTAGGAGGTAGCTAGTGCTTTGTTTTGATGTTACCACCACCACCCCCAGGTGGACCACTCCAGGATCAGAAATCTAGTGGTCAGAATCTTTGATAGCTTTAGGCACTTGATGTTCTTTACCCAGAGACTACAAGAGTTTTTCGAGGTACCATCTTTGTTCCAACTAATTTTGTTGTAGTACTATTAGACAATGGTACGAGCCAATATTTTTCCTACTTTATTCAAGTATTTTCTAGGGAGATGTGGGGAATAAATAAATAATTTTGTTGGTGATGTTTTATGTGACCTTATACATTAAATTAAGAGGTAAAATTTCCCATTAAGATGCATTCTTGAGATGCAATCTAAAAATCACGTGGGCGAGTCAGTGCCACCCAAATCGGATAGTATCAAGGTGTGGGGTATGAGTTCCTTTGACTTGTTTTTTTGAGAATGTTTATTATTATAAGTTGTTGTAGAAATCCCTAGTTTTGGTAAATAGGTGGGAAGGGCGAATAATGAGTTCCAAGTAGTAGGATATTGAAGAGGCTTCGAGTGTAGTTCAAGTCACGATGTGCGTCTTCACTACCCCCATTGTAGTTTTCACACATAGTTATGAGCCACTTATCCTTGAGAATATCCCATATTCAAGACCTAGTGATAATAGTAGAGGATTTTTGATTGAACCTTATTCTTGAGGCTCCTACAGGGAGGTTCAGTGATCAAACTTTTCCACCAATAGTGTAACCAGACTCTAGGAGGAGAGAGATATAGAATCGTGTGGAGTTTCTTCATAGTGGAAGTGAGACCCTATGATGTTTTCCTCATTATGTAATCGCTTCCTACCATACATGATCAGATGGTTTCTACCAATGAGTGTAGTGGTGCTTCTAGTTTTTTAGGACAGAGTTTTCCCCCTTTGATAAAGAGTGATATTAGGCAGATCACGATGAGATCATGTGTAGGAGGTTATGACCTACTTCTTATTAGTTGAATTGTGATACCTTTAGATAAGTGGGTTCTATGAGATGTTTCTTTTCTATAATGGTGGTGGGGTATGAAGATATATTTCATAGGTATGTGACATATTTATATTCACATCAAGAGTTAGTATTATATAAGGGCTGTCACCAGGGATCACCCTTGATTTTTGTGATAACACATCAGATGGGAACCTTTGATCTTTATAAGATAAAGGTAAAGTTGGGAGTTTTCTAAGAAAGGGAGTTTTGCAAGACCCAATGTGTTTACCTGTAAATCCTATAGTTGTTCTACTGATAAGTGATTGAGTGCTTGAGATTGAGTGTGAATTCATTTCACTTGAACCAGGTGAAGCAAGGAAGAGTATCCACTCCAAAGAATAATTGAGTTCTTCAACAAGTGGTATGGGTTGAATTGGTTGTCAGAGTTTGACCTTGAGACAATCTATCACCAACTCTAGTTTTGGAGCATGATATTCCATAAGTGGCTTTCCAAATCCACTGGGGTTGTTTTGAGTTCATGGTGGTACCCTTCAACATGTTGTATTCTATAGAGGAATCAAGAAACTTATTGAATGGATCCTTAACCCTTCTTGGATCAGTAGTCTTCTTCGATGACATCTTTGTGTGATCAACATCCGAGTTGGATAATGTGAGACACCAAAGGATGATGAAATGTACCTCGAGTTGATAGTTGTTACATCTATGATTCTTTGGAGATCTAAGGAGGTATAACACAGGGATATTAATTGTGATATATTGTGTGGCTAGATATCCATTGGATATGTTACTGATGTATTTTACAAAGGTGGTAATCACATCATCCTTATTAGAGGATATATGGTGACACCAATCACGCTGTAGAAGGAGGTGTTGAGGAGTTTTTTTCCCTTAGTAGCAATATATCTAGTGGAGATGAAGATATATTAGGATCTCTTGGAATCAGTTGGTAATACAAGGGAGTTTCATCATGGTTTCAAGATAAAATCTTATTGTATCACCCATTTGAGAGTGATGAACAATAGATAATTAAGAATATATTGGGAAACTTGTGCGCACAATAGGTAGTCCAACTTTGTAGAATTCTCTTGATGATAATTACAGACTGTGCTACTTATTTCATGGCATGATTAGATAGAGGATGTGGGAATCACTTAGGGATTCCATTGTATTTGGTAATAGTGTTTTACCCTAGTCAACTAGCTAGGTAAGGTAGACCATTAAGGTTCTGGTAAACATGATTTGGGTTCACATGTTGGTTTTGGGCCATAACTGGGAGGATTATCTACCATCAGTGGAGTTTTCCCATCATAATGATTATCACTCCACCACCAGAGTAGTACCTTTTTGGGGTCATGTATGAAAGACCTTGTAGGTCATTTTTATAATGGTCGGAGCTAGTGGGTGACCATTATTGGACCCTGGTTTTGGTGATAGTGATGGTTGTATGGGTACAATTCATCTAGGGATGGATGAGGGCTGCCTAGAAATTTTAAGAGTTCTTTATGGACCAATGATGAAGGAATTTAGAGTTTGAGAGTTATGAAGTTTTATCCAGGGTGATAGGCTATATATGGGGTTATTAGGCACTTTCTATTTTTCTTACTTGTATGTCAGGTTAGTGAGGTGGTGTACCGCTTAACCTCATAACCACAATAGTTTTGGTTTATTATGTTCTCCACCTATTTCAGTTGAGGAGGTATGTGCATGACTCGTTATGAGATATCAACCTAGGTAAGATGGTCCATGAGAGTAGAGTTTACCTTTTCAAGGATATGGAAATGTTGAGAAATGATATAGAAAGACCCATCATGGGAAAGTATTTTCCTTGGGTCTATGTCTGTTGGTAGCACATGAAACTATCAGGGAAGCTCATGGGAATGGGAAACCCATTTGAGAGCATAGTATCCCCACCCTTTTTTCTTAGTTAGTTCTTTTCAAGGATGAAAATATTTGAAAAGGGGAATAATGTAGAGACTCTATTTTTTCATTATAATACGTTCAAATATATTAAGAAATATTTTTAGAGCCAATAATTGAGAGGGCATGTGTTTCTGAGTACTGGTGAGTCTGAAATTAGTTTTATAAAAATATTAAAATTTTTTTATATCATGCATGCATAGTTTTTTATAAATAGTATAATATCTTATTAATGGAGTCTTAGATAAAAAATATGAGAGCATAGTTGAATCCGAAGAATGATGTTTACCCTAGTTGTGACCTAAATTGGTCGGTGTCGGATATTCAGATGAGACAGTCATTGGAAGGTGTGTTTAAATTAAAATAAATTATCAATTTATTTATTTTAATATAAATGAGCTAAATATAATCCTCTATAAATATTTCATTATGAAATTTCACTAGGGTAAGTCACATAAATTTGGGATCATTGAGATAAGGTTCCACCATTCCTCATTGGTGGATCGAGATCGAATGATGACCGATGGCCAAATCAAGGTGAATTGATAGGCAGTAGATGAAATGGATCATCCTCATCATTGGAAAATGAATTATTCACCAAATATTGATCCATTTTTTAGGTAATGATTTGTAATTTTTCATTTCAACCTTTTTATTAAAAGATCGAGAATGAATTAATTATTTGCTTTGATTTCTAGCATCGACCAACCTCCGCATGATCCTATTCTATAATTTGAATTGTTTAAATCATATTATTCTCATTTTAATATATTTAAGACCCCAAATATCCTTGATATATTATTATTAGCCAAGAAACCATAAATAAAGATTGATAAACCTTTTCTCTGATGCCTCCCCCACCTATTCTTCACATTCATTGTCATTGAGCTATGGGGCCACAATTTGACATTCCTCGGCGGGTATGAACATGACCAGACCCCCAGATTTGTGGTATATGTACGTTCAATGATTGGATTAGTGGTTTTCAGATGTATTAGGATGGATTTTCGGTGTTCCTTCATGGAATTGAGACTCGAAGTGGATACAACAGATGGTGGGGGGGGGGGGGTCATGAGGCATGTGGTCTTCAAATGGAGAATTATAAAATTGATTTCTAGCCAATAGAGGGATGAAATCGATTGAAGAAGGTGTTTATCGCCATTTATATGTGGTAAAAGGATTATCTAGTGGCGAGAGATCCAGATATAGAGAGGCATAAAGAAATTGGTGTTTTTTAAAACATGAATAAACGACATGTAGTCTAATAAAACATGCCTTATAGCACCTCCCAACTATGGCAGCTAGGATTGGGGAAGATAAGGATCACACGCCATGTGGCTAGGCCACAAGTCATGTAACCCTACTTGGGAAGCCATTCCATGTTCCGGGAGCACATGACTAGGACCCTGTGTGGAAGGACACATCATGTAATTTGGAAGTACAAGAACATGGCTAAGTACATGAGCTGGTACCTGGGCACAACTAGGTACACGACCAAGTTCACAGGCATGAATCAATGTACATGGGAACATCCAAGAGCACATGTATGAGCCATAAGAGTCTAATACATGCCGTGTTTTACCCATACACACCATGTAGTACTACATAGAAATCAATCCATGTGTTTGTGAGGTCACAACTAGATGAAGAGGTCGGGTCACATGTCATGTGAACCCCATACACTCCTTATACCTTTCTCTACATCTTCTTTATATTATATCTCCTTTGTTTTTACTCATATTTTGGCATGAGAGTATCCTATCATGACTGTTTTTCTTCATAGAATGCGATGGTAGAATTAATAGTATTTTTTAAGATATGATGCAAGATGTTCTAAGCATTATTCTTCTTTAGGCAGCACTCGATCACGATAGTGATCGGGCATGATCATTAGAGAGAGGTCAAGGTTTGAAATCCCCCTATCATACTAGGGTTGAGTTATCCATACTCCACTACCTACTTATTATTACCCTTCTATTTTATTAGGTAATGATTCCTATACCTATTGAGTCGAACCCTCCTATTGTATCAGGTCATGATTCCACTACCTATTAAGTGTAACCCTCTTATTGTATCAGACCATGAGTCCTCTACATACTGAGTGGTACCCTCCTATTGTATCGGGGCATGGTTTTTATACATATTTAATAGAACCCTTATTTTGTATCTAGGAATGAGTCCTCTACCTACTAAGTGGAACCCTTATAGAAAACCTAATTTTTTCTAAATTAATATTACATAACTTTTGCAGAATACTTTACACAATGTACAAATAGACACACATAGAATTTACTAGTCTAGTGCCTTTGGAAACACGGAAACATGAACACTAGTACATAAATGAGCTAAATTATCTCTCACTAGGTTCTGTTTGACTAGAACCCTTATTATACACATAAAAAATAATACACATCTTAATACCTAGGAAAGGAAATGTTAAAAGGGGTGATCTCAGATGCTCAGTAAGGGAAAATAAGGGAGACATGTAATCATAATCATGAGAATAATGGTATGAGAACATGATAAAGAAAATAAAATATCATACTCTTCATATCAAGGATCATAAACATGAATCATGGAATAAATATTGTAAGTTCATAAGACATGAATCATAAGGAAATAAAGAACATAAGCCATCAAAGCATAACATAGGAATAAAACATGGAATTTTGGAAAACACAGAAGCATATAATAATGATTTCCATAGTAGTCAAGGCATCGCTGCCAATGCCATCTTAGTTGATAAAGTTCTTTACTGAACTGGGTTCACTCCCCATTCCAACACTGTATTACTGAACCAAGTTCAATCCTCATTCCCGCCCTATAATACTGAACCAAGTTCATTTCTCATTCAATACATGTATATATCATGAGATATAAATCTTTACCTAATAATTTGAAGGGATATATAGGTCCCACTCATCTCATAATGAAATAATACATGCATGTTCCATAAATTCATAAACAATAATATCATAACCCATGAAATGAAATGGGTGTCATAAACCTATAATCATATCTTTACTTGTGAAAAAATAGGTTTGATAATCATTTTATCAATGAATAACCCATGAAAGGAAGTGGGTTTTTAAGAATATTACCCATGAAAGAGAAATAGGTTTCATAAACATATAACCTAGGAAAGAGAAATAAGTATTGCACATGAGCCTTATCCTGGTTGGTGAGGACTTGAAAAGTGCATCCAAGAGACCCGAGATCAAATCCGGGTGGAGAAATATTTCTGGGTTACTTTAGTAGGCACTATAGTAGTATTGTAGTAGGCATTGTAGCATGCACTATTCAGTACTGTAGCATCCATAACTATTCATCCATATGGGCCTCTAGGACACCAGTTTGGTCCTCGAGTCTTGCATGGCTTTCGGTCCACCCAAGGCCTTCAGTCCAGTTGTCTCTCAAGGCCTTCGGGCCACCTTAAGTCCTTAGGGCCACCCCAAGGCCTTAGGGACACATGAATATGCAGATGTACTAGTTAGAGTACAAGGGACAAGGCTCTATATGAGGATTCAAGGAAGGCACATTCACTAGAGTAGAGCTAACCAAAATTGTAAGAACGAGAGGGTATGGCTTTTCCATAGGTACCAGGACTGTGTAGCTTTGCATAGGATAACTAGCCAACCATCCCATGCAAAGGTGGAGTACTGATATCATGACATGTTCTGGGGAGAAGCAGTTCCAAGTTGTCTTGTCTGGGTGATTCCCTCTAAGACCTACAGGTCTTGTAATTTTCTCTAAGCCTTCTGGCCTGTGAGGGTTTCACCTCTCCCCTTGAATGGTTGATTATCAAAAAATAATAAAAAATGAAAGAGAAACAGGTTTCATAAAAATCATGACATAAAAACATAAACTAGTTAGAGAAATAATATGAATGGATACATTGAATAATTTACCCATAAAGGTATGAGTAACACTAATATATGTCTTCTTATATGGTAAATAATTTTGAAATATCTTATACAAACATTTTTTAGGAAGATACACTTTCTTCTTTGAAAAAGGATTTTTAAAACATAAAACATTTTGAAAACAATTTTATTTGAAAATAATTTTAAAACATATAAAGAGGACTTGAAATAATTTTAAAAACATTTTTCCTTAAAAACTTATAAAAGAGTCTTGAAAAAATTTTGAAAACATTTTTTAAAACATGATTTTTGAAATAAAATATATTTCCAACCAAAAAAGAGAAATACAATCATATTTTTCTTATAAAGATTTTCTTAATTATAATAAGTAATAAAGAGTGGAAAATTGTAATAATACATAGAGGTATCTTGATTAAATAGAGGATAATAAAAACATGAGTTTTCTTAAGATATGGTTTATAAGATTTCATCAATGGAAGCATAATCATAAACAATCTTGATAAACGATGAGATTGTTTCAATTAACTCTTACCACATGGTAACTTGGGGCCATACTATCTATGTAAGAAAATGGAATTACATAAAGCTTAAAATATAATGAAAATAAGTATATTCATGATATAACGTGTCTAATACACCATGGGAAAGAATTTATGTGCATAAAAATACACGCGTCTCAAAAGGAATATTGATAGTAAACTATCTTACTGATTTGGTAACTCTTGTAACATAAACCCCATGAAATAAATATCATAGAGTGGATATATAAATACACATAAATTTAAGAATAATAATCATATAATACATTCATGGTCAGTATATACACCATGAAAAATAAAATATCGGTGAATGTGGCATGTATCTCATGAATATACAAAGTGAGATGAAATTCCCTTACCTTGTGTCTTGACCCTCTTCATACTCGTTCAAGATTTCTGTATAATAAATTTAAGTTTATTATAAATTTTTATAGAATTATATTCTTATATATAATAATATATATAGTTTTATTATGACCTTATATTACCCACTTGTTAACAATCATATGTTAAGGTTTCACTTCGGGTAATATTCGCTTTGTTATTTACACGTGTCTTAATTTGTTATATCTTTGGTCCTTATACTTATATCATGATTTACAGAATGTAAAACATGGTATAAATATCATATATATTCAATATATGTGTATTATAATAATCTTTTGAATATAGCAGTATGAAATGGAATACACCGTTCATGGAGATGGTAAGTTGTACATACACATGAACATTGTTTCCATTTTTTTTGTCGTATTTAAAGAAAGAAAGAAAGAAAATAATATATATATATATATATATATGTGTGTGTGTGTGTATATAATATAATTATAGTATCAATATAATTTCATATATATAATATAATTTCACTAAACTCATCCTTAATACATTCCATGTATTGTGTGAACGAATCACATCACTTTGAGGGGGCGGTAGTCAACACTTCCACAAACAAAATTATCATATTAACAAAAAATGTAAAGTATAAAGATATGTGTTGTAAAATAATTATAGAATCTTAAATACATTATAAATATCATATATAATAAATATAAATATACTTTCCATCATAATTCCCACCATCAGATGTGGTAAAGGAAAAATGAACAATCCTTATTTTGTGAGGTGGTAGTTCATCATACACATAAACACTATATTCGTTACCCATTATATGGAGGTTTGTTTAAGTGAAGGTATAACCATTAGTATAAAAAAATCCTAGTATATTTAGGATACTAGTTTTTTTATACAATCATTGAATAATAAGAGTTTAGGGGGCGTATAATGGAAATAAAATAAAATAACTTGGGGAAGAATGTTACCTCTTATTTGGGTAACTCCTTTTAGTTTTCACGAAAGGTATTCCTTGGATTGATTTCTGCACAAGGAGATGGTCCTAAGATTAATGAAGGTATATTTATAATATATTTTTTTAGATCTTGGTTGAGCCAAAGAGTCTTTATAAGTGTGAATAAGTGGGAGGAAAAGAGTCTTTTTTATAGTGGAGGGGGAGTGGCACTCCTATAAATTTTGGGAAAGGGAATTCCACCCACGTTTTTCACATGTCAAGTGGATAAAATAATGAAAAAAATTATATAAAATAGATTATAGGGTCTAAATATGTCCATACAATGTCCCTTGTATAAGTTTCTAGGTTTTTTATGTCCTTAAGTTTAAGGTTTAGTCTTTAGTTAAGCTTAATTTTACCTTAATCGATGTTATTAATTTTAATTACATTCACTAATATTTTTGGTAAAAAACTAAGTTTAACTTATTATAAATTATAAATTATGATTATTACAAATATTTAATCCATTTTTCCAAATTCCAATCACAATAGGGGCAGAAATTAATTTAAGGTTAATCCCCTAGGCGGGTCTACAATGTGGGTTTTTAAAGTAGAAATGATCAAAAGTTTGCTAAGTTTTTTATATCCAATTTCAATGTGAAATTGGTTATAATTAACTTTAGTGTATTAATTTATAAAAATATTATCTAATTTAACATTGAAACCAATTTAAAATATAATTTAACCTTATAAATAAATTATATGAAAAACAATTTTGAATTAAAATCGAGTATTTTTAACTATTCATTAAAAAATGAAACCTTATAGAAAAATACCAAAAATTTATCCTAACCAAATTTTTATTTTTGGATTCAAAAGATTAATTTTATTTTGTCATATTAAATCTATAAAATTTCAAAAAATTTGATTCAAAATGGGTTCACCATTAAAAGGAGGTAAAACTACCTTTGTAAAAACTATAAGTTTTTATGCATAAAATTGGATTTGTACTTATCTTATGTATTTAAAAACTATTGGATGAATATAAAAAATATTTTATTGAATATATAAAATATATATTACATTAATATCAGTCAATAATTTTAATTAATTTAAGTTATTAGGGTTAAACAACTTTGTCACCATATAAATATTTTCCTTTATATTCAATCAGTTTTCATATTCATTTCTAATTAATTAGTATCATATGAATTCATATTATATTTTTGTAAACCATATATTTTCATAAATTAGATAATAATATTCATAACCGCTAATTTAACAGCTGTGTTATATCTTATTAAATAATAACATTTTAATGATATACTATTGTTCGGTAAAACTCAGTCTTGCATGTTGCGCAAGACATCAAGGAAAGTCATTGTTGCATATATCCCAAGCTAACCTTGATGTTCTATATAGATAAATCTAAAATTTATGTTGCATTTAGTGCACAATTAACTTGGTATTGTGTATAATGGAATCCAAATATAGTTCTTTAATATAAAATAAACTATTTTTAGTGTTGCATGAAATGGAAAATATAAAAAATGACAAATTAATTCAAAAAAAAAATAATTCACAAAATCTTAGGGTGTTACATTCTACCCCCTTAAAAATAATTTAAATCTAGAAATTATTTTAGGTTATCAAAGGTTTAATACTTGAAAGTTTCATTTATAGAAACCCACATCGTAAAAATGAATACTAAAACATCCTTTGAAAAGGAAATTTGGATCCACAATGGTTACATATAGTAACACATAGTTGGGTTTCCATGTATTAGATCATATGTGGCAAGTGAAAACATGGTAATGGAAAAGAAATCTAACCATCTAGTTCTTATGGATATTGATAGAGAATAAGGTCAGGTTAAAGTTAAAAATCCCAATTCCATAAATCTACAATGATTTAAGGGTCCATTTGATTCATCCGAAATGAATATACTAGGATAATTTTTTTTGTTTCAAGGTTATTTTTCCTAAAGATGAATAATTTTCATGAAAATATATACTTACATGATTTTAGAAAAACTTTATCATTTTTTGTTCCTTGATCCACTACACCTATTTCTCTAAAAATGAAGCTGAATTTTTCATTTCTGAAGCACTAATAGATCATGATATCCATGATATTACATCCCATTTTTCATAAATTATCATCAAGACAATTTAGTTTGAATAGGCTACCCAATATTCATAAATACTCATATAGAGAGATAACACTTTAATCTTACTGACTTCATATAAAGTTTAAAACTTAAACTTTCCATAAGTGGTTAACCTTATAACCTGAAAAAAGATGAAAATTTAAAGATTTAGAAAGAAAGATATGAAATCAGCTTAACATTGATTCCCCATATATCACAAAGTACCATTTGGTTGACACATTCCAAATATATGAATACCATCATCATAAATCATCTTGGAACATGGTAATAACCCGAATCACCATAAATCCTTTTGGAAAAAATTTATTCTTATTCCAAAGATTACTGGATATATTCCTTAAATCCAAGATGTTGTAAAATTCATCCTTGATGACATAGACTAATTTGTCAATAATTAGTTATAGGGTAGTCCATACTATCCAATTTACTTATACCCCACATATATTTATCCAAACAACATTATCGTAACACAAGGAACATATTAAGGGATATATTTCCCTTAATCATGTGTTTTTTCTGGACATCACCTTACCATTAAATCACTTTTCTATTCCATTATACCCATTCAACATATTCTTGTAAATCATTAGTGAAAAAACATAAATTGGGAAATCCTTATATATTTCACATTTTATAATTCTTGAATCCAAATACATAAAAACATCGATTACTTTATCCTTAAGCCATTAACAAGGCTACCTCATCCTATTACATAATACCTATTTTCTTTCAAATTTCATATATAGTGTCTTAATCATCAAAAATGTAATCATTACTCACACAACCTTGTTGATTATCTTCAGGAGCTTTCCTCACTACCACAAAATTTGTTATTAACAGTGATGGTATTTATCAGCATTAGAAAAAAATGCTGATAAATGGAATATTTATCAGCACTGCAGAAAGCACTGATAAATTTAACCTTTTATCATCACTTTTTTTAGTGCTGCTAAAGGGTGTCCTTTATCAACAATTTATTTTTAGTACTAATAAATATTTATTTTATCAGTGCTTTTTTAGCTTTGATAAATGTATGAATAAATAATATGAAATAATTAAATAAATTATAAATAAAAACTGATTTTACTAATAAAAATATTAAAAATTCTATTAATTAAATAATTATTAATAAAAATTAATAAATTGATTATACATTATTAAATATTAAACATTTTATTAATTAGATAATTAGGATAATTAATGTTATTAAATTTTATATATTAAATATATAGATATGATTTATATATTAAAATATATTTATTCACTTTACAATAAATAGTCATATATTTACTGAATAATTATTTATAATTAAAAATTAATATGAATTAGAAATATTGACTAATTTCATAGTACTCGACATATAATTGAATGTCGTTTGTTTCTTCAATTTAACGCCGATCAAATATGTGTTGTATTTATTTCACATATAAATAATTAATGATTTTTTATATAAAATTCACACACATAAAAAATAGATAAGTTTTATGTGTGGTAATTAAATATAAAGAGTTCTTTTATCGACACTTAAGTAATAAGCCCTGATAAAAGTGTCCCGATCTAATTAAAAAGCCCTAACCATTTGCAAACCCGTCACAATATCATAAGATTTCCATGGAATCCACCCACTGATGGATCTCATAATCGGTGAATTGAAGCTAGAATCACACGACTCGACTGCCTCTAGCTGCTCGAACATCTCGTCCGACATCCGATGTTCGATTAAAGTTAGGGTTTCTGAAGAGGGTCTCATATTTTCTTTAACCTATAAGGCAGTCTTGATTTTATTTGTGTATTTTTGTTTTTTTTTGATTTCATCTTAGATGATGTTGTTATTTGTGGTCTAGTTATTCTATACTAGTGAGGTAGGCCTTTCGATTTTCTCAGTTTCCAATTTTGATTCGACTCTTGATCGCTCATGGAGAGTTTATTGTTTCTAGACTCGATGGTAAAACATGGTGTCATAGAGAGTTTAGTTGGATGTTTTATTTTGTTTAAATTTCCAAAATTGATCTCCCAAAGTTATCATACATATTTTTCATTATTTATTTTATCAATGTATTCCATTCATGTGAAATTTTAAAAATTGAAACTAGGGATTTTGTGTGTGAGGGAGTTGAAGGTAGGTTAAGGGATTTCTATTATATTATACAGTTTTATATATTCTTTTTTCTACTTATATGGGTTGGTGTTGGAATCTAATGTATGGATGAATCATGTGATTCTTTATTTAAATTTTCATTTTACTAGTATTATTTATTTTTGGGCCAAATCATTCCCACTATGTTGTTTTTCACGCCCTGGTGCTTGTTGCTAGCCTAAGGGGGGTCGAGAATATCCCTTAGACACTATCATGGGCCATCTCGGGTGTTTGGTATATGGTTGTCTTGGGTTTGTTTTGTAAATTATATCTATTGTTAAATATATTGTATCTTTCTTCAATAATTCTTCTTCATATGTCTCTACACTTTTACAAAAATCTATTTTATTTTTCTCCCTCTTTAGATTAATCCAACATTATTTATAAATCCTTTTAATAATAATATATGAAATATTATACCTTGATTCTATGTACTATTTTCCAAATACATTATAAATTTTCATCATCATCCTACTCCCCCTATCTCAATAATTTGTAAAAAAAATATCCTTTTGAGATTACCCCTTTCTAGTTATACCAGTTTTTTGAGACCTCTATACCACTATAATACTTTACTGCTTGGAAATGTATATTTTCAATAATTTCACCCACTTTTTGAGTATTTATTTAAAAATAATAAGTGGATTTACATTCAATCACTATGATACCAAGCTATATGACATGTAGAAAAATTGTATTTCAAACCTTTTTACTATAAAAAAGTTGTCATATAACTAATCTCCCACACTCCATGATATAGATTGAAATTACACCCACAACATTTGAAAATTTTATTCAATTTTCAATGGGTGTCAACATGGGTTTTCAATCTTCCTTTTGAAACTTATAAAACACTTACCTCACATTCATGGATTGTGAAATAAATATCCCATGAATTAAATGAGTCACCTATAAGCTAAAAAAAATGTCAACTCACCAATCATCAACATTTAAACATTGTTCATTGTTAATTTAGAAAATTATTATCATCATTAATCTCTTGAACCTTTAAATGTTATGTCTTCCACATTGATAAACACTTTCAATCTATCTATAAAATTATTTTTTATGTAACAATTATGATCAATTCCACATTTTTTAAATTAAAGTTTCTTTAATAATTCATCTAACATTCAATACCAAGCTCTTAGTTCTTGTTTCAATTCATACATCACCTTTTTCAATTTAAAAACATTATTTTCATAGTAAATAATGAGAAAACTATCTGTTTGTTTGATGTAATTCCTATTCATGTAATCCATTAGTAAATGCTAATTTTACATCTTGTTAGAGTAACTTGAATTTATTTGGGATAGATTGGTGTGGTGATATGACATCCCAAGAGTCTTGAGATGTTTTTGAATATTTATATACCATTAATTTTAAATATAATAATTCTTTAGGTTGCTACATCACTTTTTTTACAATACAATTTTATATCTTTTAGTTGATTGAATGAGAGTTTATTATTCTTATTTATCATATTTGAGTTTTTTATTACTCCTTAATTTCCTATATTATGTTTTCATTCGTTTATGGGATTAAAGAAATATTTTATATGGATTAATTCTTTTCTTAAATTCAATTACCAATTTTCTTCAACATACTAAAATTATTTCAAATAATCAAATATTGAGTTTCCCTTATTATAATTATCTATAACTTTAACTTTTGATAATGAATATCTTATCTATATTTATTTATATGTTGTATAAAATTAATCTATTATGAACCCAATGGGATGGATATGAACTGAAAATAGATGCACTCTAATCTTTTGATAAACAAATATAATAATAGAGTTAAAGAGTTCATCAAGTTTTCAAGAGAGCATGTAGATGACCCTTCTAAAATCCTCTGTCCGTGTTTACATTATTGTTATTCAAGAAAAATTAGTATGAAAGAGTTGAATGAATATTGATGTCTATTTTGATTCATTTATCAATGGATAAAAACAAGGATTGGCTATGCATCACTCAAAAAGATAATAACAAAACTAAAGATTCTCTATGAACTTCACTACAGTTGGTTAACTACCACTTAGCATAGCATTAGACCAGAACTTCCTACATGGAATCCCTACGATTCTCTCATCCCACACATAGAGAGAAACAAACTAATTATATTCTTTAATATAGAGAGAAATTTTTTTATAATAAGTTAATTAATTGGTTGAAGGTTTTGTGGAAAACACATATGATTAAAGAAGAAACATGAGAATCAGAAAATACTATAAAGGAAACATATTCCCAATTATATAAATAAGGAATAAAATTGTGTGGAAGAGAAATAAAAGTGAATGTTGAATGGTGATATGATAAAGATGGTAGTGAGAATGCATGGGATGAAATCATCATGGGGATGTCGGGTTAGATGTTTAGGTCAGAAGCTATATTAAGCGGTAGTTAACCAATAACAGTGAAGTGCACATAGAATACTTAGTTTTGTTATTAACTTTGTGATTGATTCACAACAAATCCTTGTTTTGGATCCATTGATCAATGGATCCAAATAGACATCAATATCATTAATTGTTACGTGGTTTTCTGACATCCATATATTCTTCTAAACCATAATGAAGTGCATAGATAATCCTTAGTTTTTTTATTAGCTTATATCTGGACCAAAGAAACCCTTTATACAGATGTAAAGGTAATATTGTGATATACTTTCTCTTTTTTACCAAAAAATTATATAATGAAACATTGATTTAATTTTCATTATTCTTTAAAGATTTCATCTATTTTATAATATTTTTTCCATGTATCATGCCTTTTTAGGAAGAGAAACAATTTTCCCTCTACTCAATCACAGAGGTAATATTGATGTTTTAATTGTAAAATAATGTTCCATAGAATTAATGTATTGTTTCATATTTATGTTTAATTTATTTATTTTTTATATTACACACATAATAATTGTTTTCTTATATAGGTGGATTATTTTGTTCGATTTGGGGTGATCTATCCATATTTCATGCCTTTATGCACCAAAACATTCACATAAATATTATCCCTAAAATCCTTTTCATCCCTATAGTGTTGCATTTATCAATTTCTTTCAATTTCTCTCAACTTCCTTTGTAGGAAGAGAAACGACACTGCCTCTGCTCAAATACTGAGGTAATCTTGATTTCTTCATAGTAAAATCATTGTCCATAGAATTAATGTATTGTTTTATATTTATTTTAAATTTATTTTTTTAGTATTACTCACATAATAATTTTTTTCTTATACATGTGGATTCTTTTGTTCGAGTTGGGATGCGCTGTCCATATTTCATGCTTTTCTACACCAAAACTTTTACATAATTTTTCTACCTCAAAACCTTTTCACCCCTATAGTGTTTTATTTATAAATTTATTTAAAGTTATCTCCACCACCTTTACTGGAAGAGAAATGATGCTACCTATACTCAATTATAGAGGTAATCATGATATTTTCACAGTAAAATAATTGTCCATAGAATTACTGTATTATTTCATATTTATGTTTATTTTATTTCTTTTTAGTATTAATCACATAATAATTTTTTTATTATATATTTGGATTAATTTTTTAGAGTTGGTGTTATCTATCCATCTTTAATCCCTTTCTACACCAAAAATTTAGCAGATTTCTTCTCCTTTAAAACATTTCACCCCTACAGTGATGAAATTTATCACTTTCCTTCAATTTACCTCCAATTCCTTTTTAGGAAGAGTAACACCACTACCTCTGCTCAATTACAGAGGTAATATTAATTTTTTCATAGTAAAATCACTATCCATATAATTAATTTATTGTTTCATATTTATGTTTAATTTATTTCTTTTAGTATTACTCACATAATAATTGTTTTCTTATATAGGTGGATTCTTTTATTTGAGTTGGGGTGATCTATCCATATTTCATTTCTTTCTACACCAAAACTTTCACAAATTTATTCTCTCTCAAAAACTTTCACCCCTATAATGTTGAAATTTATCACTTTTCTTCATGTTCCCTCCACTGCTCAACCCCAAAGGTAATCTTGATATTTTCACAGTAAAATCATTGTCCATAGAATTAATGTATTATTTAATATTGATGTTTAATTTATTTCTTTTTAGTATTAATCATAATATTTTTTTCTTATATCGGTGGATTATTTTTTTCGAGTTGATATAGTTTTTTGAAGCTTCTTATGGAGCATTTTTAGTTCAATTAATAATATCAATAGAAATCATTGTAACATTAACAATTAGGATTTTTTGAGACTTTCAGATGTGTAGGATTCAACCTCACATCAATCCGAAACACGATGTGACCGGTATGGCTCTAAGTAATTCTTTTTATTTTAAATTGACATCAATTTTAGTAAAAAAGGAAACTGACTCAATATGTCTGTTATTAGATTAAAATTGATATTTGAATTTAAAAAGTTTAATTCACTAAAAATTGAGCAAATGAGCTTATATTTTTTTGATAATTTTGGACATCGATTCATAAATCATTTTTTATGAAAAGGAATTTTTCTCACGTCAAACCGATACACGATGAAATCCATATGAGTCAAAGTGAGTGTTTTAAGTTTAAAATGACATTTTAGTAAAAAAGAGAAGTTACGTACTCAAAACTAAGAAAATTTATTCAAATTTGTTTGATACTTTAGGAAGAAAATACATAAGTGATTTTAAACATGTAGGAATTAGCTGCACCTCAATCCAATGTATGGTATGACTGATATGACTCTAAGTACATCTTTATTTAAAATTAACATCAATTTTAGTAAGAAAACAAAATGACATACTCAAAACTAAATAAACATATTCATATTGTTTTGATAATTAAGGAGAAAGATCCATAAGTGATTTGAGATGTGCATAAATCAGCTGTACCTGAATCTGATGCCCAGTATGAGCGATATGACTCCAAGTGTGTGTTTTTATTTAAAATCGATATAAATTTTAGTAAAAAAGCCAAATGACCTAATAAAAATTGAGAAAAAACATTCAAATTGTTTTAATACTTTAGGAAAATGATCCATAAATCATTTTTTATATGTAGGAATCAAGCACACCTCAATCCGATATACAATGCGATCAATATGATTTAAAGTGCATGTTTTAATTTTAAAACGACATTTTAGTAAAAAAGACAAGTGACGTACTCAAAACCAATAAAACACATTCATATTGTTTTGATACTTTTGTAAAATGATCCATATGTCATTTTATACATTTATTAATCAATTGTACCTCAATCCGACACATGGTGTGACTGATATGACTCAAACTGCATCTTTTTATTTAAAATTATCATCAATTTTAGTAAAATGGAAAAATTTCCTTATCAAAATTGAGAAAATACATTTTGATTATTTTGATACTTTGCGAAAATTATCCCTAAGTCATATTTGATGTGTAGGAATCAGTCAAACCTCATCAAATACAAGATGTGATAGGTATGACTCAAAGTGTCTGTTATCAGTTTAAAATAGACATTTTAGTTCAAAAAGTGTCACTCATTGAAAACTAATCAAACATGCTCCAATTTTCTTGATAATTTAGGACAACGATTCATAAGTATGTATTGAATTATAGGAATATATTTTACATCAAACCGATACACGATTTGATTAGAATGAGTCAAAAGTTCATGTTTCCAGTTTAAAAAGACATTTTAGTAAAAGAGACAACTGAAATACTCAAAATTGAGAAAAAACATTTAGATTATTTTGATACTTTAGGAAAATGATCCACAATTCATTTGAGATGTGTTGTAATCATCTTCACCTCAATCTGATGCAAGGTGTGATCGTTATGACTCCAAGTGCGTCTTTTTATTTAAAATTGACATCAATTTTAGTAAAATTAACACTTTATAGTAATTTATTTATTTATATTATTACTAATATAAGAATTATTTTCTTATATAGGTAAATTATTTCACTCAAGAAGGGGTGGTTTATTCAAAAATAGCATGAGTCAGGTCAGGATTAAAATATAACATAACATTGATGTTTTTGAATGTATACAATAATTTGTATTTATGTAATTGTATAAACCAATGTTTTAAATGTATATAATACAGTTTTTATTTTATTTTGTTTGTATTGTAAATTTAATTTCATTTAAATACTATATTGATACTTTTTTTGTTGATATCTAGTGTGTTTCTGGTGCTACGGTGTGCTGTTACAGCACACTGCAGAATGACCCTTTATCATCACTTTTAAAAGCACTGATAAAGGCCACATTTATCAATGATGATAAAGGTCTACTTTATCTGTGCTCACAGAAGTGATGATAAAGGTTTATTTTATCAGTTCTTATAAAATCATTGATAAAGGGCCCTTTATCAGTGCTTCTATAAATGATGATAAAATCCTCTTTATCAACTTTTTTATAAGCACTGATAAATGGTTCCTTTAGTGGTGCTAAAAAAGGTGATGATAAATGGGACCTTTATCAACACTTCTAAAAGCACTAATAAATTCCCCATTTATCATCACTTTTTTTAGAATCGATAAATGACTCCTTTATCAGTTCTTTTTCAACATTGATAAAAGAACAAGGCTTTAAACCTCCCTCATGTAGTCAGTGCTTTTCTAGCACTAATGAGGTCCATTTATAGTGCTTATAATGGCCCGTTTTTTAGTAGTGCCTCTTGGTACATTGAGTTGATAATGACTATTTATTACACACTTAAAACACTTAACCTTGAATGGTGTCTTAAGGAATCCAATATTCTCATCCATTTCATTATTTGAACTCTTCATTTTTTCCTTGAATTCACTTACTTTGTTTTCTTATTTTACATCGTCAAAACACCTTCTTGTTTCTTTAAGACATTCACTTAGGTGATTAATTCCATATTCTTGACATGAAGGAAACCAAATCTTCTTTACTCTATGGTCTCCATTACTTGAACTTTCAACGAACTCCTTCTTTCTCTTCCTTGGTGAGTCTGAGAGTCTTTCAAGGTAAAAATTGTTAATCATGTTCCTTGAAAACTGATTAGGCATGATCACAACATCCATCACTCCAGTGATCATCCCATTTTACTGCTCATTAACAAATTTTCCATCACATTCAACATTAACCCAGTTCCATCTAGTTCCTTCCATTGACTAAAACCAAGAATAATTGACTAATAAATGATTATCATAGTGATGAATCACATATTCATGAAAATTAATTATATGATGTATAAATTATGACACATTTTTTAAACCATGAATCCTCAGGTTTATCTTAGGTTATTCATAATAAAATCTTTTTTAAATCCTTTATGATGGTTCATGAAGAGTTTGTGAATTACCAAAGCACATCTGAATGCATTTCCATGACATGTAAAATTTATTATGATTTTAAAGGTTTATTTATAGTATAGAAAATACCCTAGGTTATCTCTCAAAGAGAGTTGATAGGTTTATAGTGTGCGTTCTTAATAAAATTTATGAAAAAATGAGGGTTGTTTTGAAAATAGTTTAAAGAAATAAAAATAATTTAAAGAGTTTAATAGTTGAAGAACCAAGAGGATTTTCAAAAATATTAGAAATAGGGTTCATTGTGAGTTAATTAAAAACATCTAAATTTCATAAATCTTAGATATTAATTAAGTTTTTAATTATGAATTTGGTTAAAATTAACTAGAATCTCGATTAATTTACAAGTGCTTATATCAATGCATACTGAACCAAACCTTGACATAACAATATTATAGCCAAGATCTAGATCATATTCAGGGTATAATAACTTCCAAATCAAATTGAAATCTAAAATAAGTGGGGAAGAAAAGGATTCTTGTAATATCTAATTAGAACAACACAAGTCACACACTCAAAAATTCTCACCGATCGGTTAAAAGTAAAGAGCATTCCATTCAATTTAATCAAACATAAATTTACACATGAATAAAAGTAAGATAATTATGAATGAAATGTTTTAAAATCCAAAATACATAAAACCACTAGTAGTAGAAGTTCTGAATCTCCATTTATAAGATGTGTATCTCCCACACAACGAATTCCCACTCTTTAACCCAACATCGAGAAGAGGAGGAAATTTGGGTGGATCTCCTTCTTAATTTCAACTCTGTCTATGAGGATAGGGAGATCCAGAACCTCCAAGGGGATTATAAGAATCCTATTGAACTAAAAAATAGAATCAATTCACTCCTTCACCGTATTTATAAATGGGTTTCCCATGTTTCCCTTTTATAACCAAAATAATAAGTGGTTTTTGGCAATCCAGTTTTGGTTATAACACTTGTATCTCAGTTTTAGACAAGTAAGAGGCCATATCACGACTTGGAAAAGAGTGTAGAGTTGTTGTAATGCCTCTTAAATATCTCTATATCAAAATTTTATGCCATTTAACATCTTTATTTGGATATATTGTCAAAATAATAAATCTAACATTTGAATTTGTATAGATTCATTCCCCTGGATATATTAGTTTTGATGGGCCACCATATGTAAAAATTGGGATTTTTTGTCTTGATAAGAGTTGTAGAAAATAAATTTTTTGGATTTTTACACAAAATTTCAGCCCATTTTTTTTATTTTTCTAAATGTTCAAAAAAGTGGATAGGTGTCCTTGTGATATCATGTAGTTTGGCCCATTTTCCTTCTGTATCATCTCTAACCCTCAAAAACACATCCAACTACAATGAAAATAAGTGAAAATTTCCATTTTAATAGTGAAAAATATTAAATAATTTAATCAAATGATAAGTTCAATTTGTTCTTAAATTTGGAATTTTAAAAACAAAAATAGTTTAAAACAATGGTGTAAGGGTGAAATAATGTAGTGAATCCTGGTGCAATCACACCCCCACAACTAAACATTTTCACTCTTGGGCAATGTCACATTTCAAAAAATTATGCATGGAGATATTCCCAACTACATGAATATTTAAAATTCAATTAAAATTTAATTCATGATATTAATGTGATCAAATCAAAAATCACACCAAGGAGTTATTCTTAGTGATCATTGAAAAAGACATCGCAAAATTTATATTAGAACGAAATTCTAAGAGATGCATGATACCAATATAAGAAAATAATTCAAAAGTTAACCATGTCACTAATTCTCAATGTGTGTATGTGAAAACCATTTAATATTATTATTTACAATTTCTATCCAGTAAATATAAGTTATTTTACAATTTTTATGCTTAAATGATTATGTCCACCGAACCCACCCTACATCATTTGTAAACAAATATCAAGACCCACTCACTTAAGAATTCCTGTAAGTGAAACCCTAATATCCAAAAATAGATATCCACATATGATTTACATTTCATCACTCCCATAATTTATTAAGATTTATTTTTCAAAAGTTGAATTTGGAACAAATCTCACACTCATTTCTTAACCTTTGTTTGATCTCATCATAACACTAATTGTAATAGTTATAATAAGATCATAGGTTGAGGAAGAGTGTTTTTGGCCTGCCCAAGACATAACCCATATTTTTGTGTTTTTTGAGGGTATAAAATAGCCAAATAAAAGTTACACACACATAGGTAAATCTGGTACAATAATGAAATAGATCAAATAAAGAACAAATATATGGAAAAATAATTTTTGTAAGTATATAAATATTAACCCAACTTATATTCACCTTTTATTGAGTAATAAAAATTCACACTTCATGGTTGGGTGAAAAGATGTGTAGAGAAATTAAGTGACATAATTTTCCCACAAACTAATCACACAAAGGGTACCATTCTTCTCAAAGGATTCAAAATGATGCAACCATTTATATCATCGACAAAAAAAAAATTTCAAGTGAAAGTCATGCCATGATGTTAAATTCATGATGAAATACACATTTCATAATTGATTTTTTTGAATGTTAAAACAAATTGAAATAGGTAAATTCATTATGCATGTTTAATAATTTCCATGATTAGGTGGACATAAAAAATGAGTATTCTGGCACAAAAGTGAGGTGAAAATGAGGGGATAAAGTAACAATTCTATTCAGTAAGCTAAAATGAGAAAAAGAAGAAATATTATGAAGATTATTGACTAACCTAGTAATGAACCCATCCTCACACACCTAAAGTGTGCAGTGACCTCACTGATTTCTAGTAGATATAACATGTAAAAAAAGTTTTAGTTTAATCACAATAAGAAATTAAGTGTAAATGAGGGGTATGACATGAATTATTAGTAGTGAAACATTGAGTTAATCTTTTAAATGTTTCTCACTAAAAAACTATACGAAAAATTAGATAAAATAATATAATAAATTAATTAAAAGAAAAGAAAAGAGAAAAATAATGAGAAAGGAAAAGAAAAGAAGGATTGATCTTGGATTCATCCCCCAAGTGGGCCCTAGGTTTTGACTACCTCTAGATGGGTAGTTCTAGTTGGTTATCCCCAATCTGATGGTGGGTGGATTTTCTTTTATAGGAACCACCATTACTATTTTTTTTTCATATTTCACTTCATATTTATTATTGAAGAATTCATGGATATAGTGTTCTAAATAAACCCCATTATAATGAGATACAACTTACATGGTGGGGGTAGGATAAAGGATGATACCTTATCTCTTTTGGTTTCCAATTTCATAACCTCTTATTCATTTTCCAGTGCTTTATTTAGGTATGTTTCATCAATGGTGTCAAAGAGAAATTTGGAGTTTAAATTTTTTTGAATAAAATTAAAACATGAAGAATCAATATCAAATTCATCCCTTTCAATGTAGGAATCTTATTCTCATTTAATACCAGTAAAGCCACATTGATCTCCTCTTGTACTCCTTCCAATAGATGTTTAACATGTTTAGGGAGTGAATGTGAAATTGAGAGGTAGTTGATCTTATATAACTACTTAATAGTAACATCCCCAAATGATTAATGATATTTTAAAAGCTTAAGAAGTATCGTTGATGTTCATGGGATCCTCAGTTCTCAATAAATCATCAATTAACAAACAACCATGACATTTTTCTAGACCACAAAAACATTCAATGCATGATTCACTACCTAGAATTTCTATTAAGGATGAAAACTCAGAAATAGGATAAAAAAATGAAAATATGTTTTTTCATCCATATTATACACATTAATTTCACTTTCTAATTTGGTTCTATAAGAAGCGGGATTTAGAAAAGTCTCAAGTTGTGGCCTTTCCTCCTACAAAGGTTTGTATTGCGTGTCTTAGTGGCTTTGATATAGGATCCTCTTAGGTTTGGGTTCAAAAGGAGGTAAATCACCCATATTATAACTTTTCATTCATAGATCCTATAAAAGAAATAAACCAGAACACAAAAATATATCTAAAGTTAGAAGACAATACAAATAAATATTCACAAAATTTACAAATATCTTATAAAAAACACTCACTAAAAACCAAAGCTCTCCCTGGGAATGATGCCAAAAATTGAATGAATTATCATGACACATCAAATTGATTATGGTTTTAAAGGTTTATTTATAGTATATTTAATACCCTAGGTTTTATATCAAGGAGCATTTATAGGTATAGAGTGTTTATTATTAATAAAAATTACTAAAAGAGGGGGGTTGTTTTGGAAAAAGTTTAAAGAAAACAACTTAATTTAAAGAGTTTAATAGTTGAGGAACCAAGTTGATTTTGAAAAATATGAGAAAAATGGTTTATTGAGAGTTTAATAAATAAATCTAAAGTTCATCGCTCTTAGATATTAATTAAGGTTTGAAGTATGTCTTTGGTTGAAATTAACGGGAATCTCGATTAATTCCCAAGTTTTTATATCAATGCATGTTGAACCAAAAATTGAAATAAGAATCATACAACCAAGGTCTAGATATTATTCATGGTATAATAACTTAAATTTTTTTTTGAATCTCAAATAAGTGGGGAATAAAAGGATTATTGTGCCGTATAATCAGAACAATGCAAGTCATGCACTCAAAACTTCTCACCGTTCGGTTAAAAGTAAAGAATATTTCATTTGTTTTAATCAAACATAAATTCAAACATGAATCAAAGTAAAATAATTCTGAATGAAATGTTTTCAAACAAAAAATACATAAAAAAGTAGTAGTACAAGTGCTATAACTCCATACAAGATTTGTCGATCCCTCACAATGAGTTCCCACCGTTCAACCCAAAATTGAGAGGAGGAGGAAAGTCAGGTGGATCTCTTTCTTAATTTAAGCTCTCACTATGAGGATAAAAATCTCCATAAACTCCAAGGGAATGAGAGGAATCTTATGGAACTAAAAATTTGTATCACTTCACTCCTTGGTTGAAGTTACAAATGGGGAGACCATGGTGTCCTTTTCTATCCAAAATGGGAAGTGGTTTTGGGAACCCTATTTTGGTTATACCACTTATATCTCAGTTTTGGCCAAGTAAAAGGCCATATCATGACATGGAAAAAATAGGAGAGTTGTTGGATGACCTCTTGAATATCCTTATGTCAAATTTGGTGGCCATTAAACATCTTTATTGGGAGATATTGTCAAAATACCGAACGTAAATTTTGAATTTATGTAGATTTGGTCCCCTAGATAGATCAGTTCAGATGGGAAACTAGATAGAATAATTGGGATTTAGTGTATTTAGAATATATTTTTTGGATCTATCTACAAAATTTCAGCCCATTTTGAGGCATGTATTTCTTGAAATGTGCAAAATAGTGAACATGTTTCCTTGGGATTCCATGTATTTTGGCTTGTTTTCCTTCTAGATCATCTTCGACCCTCCAAATAACCTCCAACTACAATGAAAACAAGTGAAATTTCTCATTTTAATAGTGATAAATATTAAATAACTGAATCATATGGTAAGTTCAATTTTTTATTAAATTTGTAATTTTGAAAAAAACCAGTTTAAAATAGTGGTGTAAGGGTGAAATAAAGTAGTGAATTGCAGTGTGGTAAATATCTATCGGGAGTGTCAAACCAGGTGTGTGTAAAGGCCCGTTGTCATGTACTATATTTCCCAGAGTTAGGCTTGGGACATATTGTCAAATTTTTTACCCCTAGTCACATTTGTTCCATAGACACATCCACTTGTAGTATCCAGACATGGATATATTACCAGGAAACCACTCACTCTATCCTTTACCAAAATTATAGGACATTTTCATAAACATTGACTCAACCTTATACACATCTATAAGATACATTCCTAGCAATTTCCTTATAAATATACCTAGGGACATCACTAATTTTTTCTCATCCTAGTTTCCAAAGTTTAACTAAAACTTTTCTCTAATACCAACTATTGTGACCCTCGCTTTTCATACATTAACATTACATAAATTTTGCAGAATACTTAACACATTATAAAAATAGACGCCCAAAGACCATACTATTCTAGTGACTTTGGAAACATGGAAACATGAACACTGGTATATAAATGAGAAACATTATCTCCCACTAGGTTCTCCATGACTAACACCCTTCTTAAAAACATCAAACATAATACATATCTTTATAACCTGGGAAAGGAAACATAAAAAGTGGTGAGATCAGATTCTTAGTAAGGATAATCAAAGTAGACATGTAAGAATAATCATGATCATATGGGTATGATAACACGATCAAGAAAATAGAATATTATACCCTACATATCAAAATCATAAACATGAATCATGGTATAAAACTTAGTAGTTTATAAGACCTGAATCATAAGGAAATAAAGGAAATAAAGAACATAATCCATGAAAGAGTAACATAAGAATAAAATATAGAATTTTGTAAAACACAAAAGAATATAATAATGATTTATATAGTTGTCAAGACATCACTACTGAGTCCATCTTAGTGTACAAAGTCCTTTACTGAACTAGGGTTCACTCCCCGTTCCATCCTTGTATTACTGAATTGAGTTCACTCCTTGTTCCAGTACTATAATATTAAACCAAGATTATTTCTCATTCCATCCATGTTTATCTCATGAGATATAAATCTTTACTTGATTCATTTTATGGAGATATAGGTCTCACCCATCTCATAATGAAATCATGCATGTGCCACAAATTCATAAACTATCAAATCATAACCCCTGAAATGAAATGGGTGTAATAAACTTGTAATTATATATGAACCTATGAAAAAAATAGTTCTAATAATCATTTCATCAAATTATAACCCATGAAAGGAAGCATGTTTCATAAGAATATAACCCATGAAAGAGAAATTGGTTTCATAAACATATAACCCATGGAAGAGAAATGAGTTTCCTAAAAATCATGCCATCAAAACATTAACCATTCAGAGAAACAATATGAATGGAAACATTGAATAATTTTCCCAGAAAGGCATTATTAAAACCAATAGATTTCATCTTAGATAATAAATAATTTTGAAATATCTTTTAGAAACATTTCCTAAAGAAAATATCATTTCTTCCTTAAGAAAGGCCTTTTAAAACATAAAAAATTTTGAAATATTTTTTCTTAGAAAATTATTTTGAAACATAGAAATAGGACTAAAAATCATTTTGAAAACATTTTCCCTTGAAAACTTATAAAAGATGTTTTATTTTTTTTATTTTTTTTGAAAACATGGTTTTTGAAATAAAACAAATTTCTGATTGAAAAGAGAAATACAGTCATATTTTTCTTAAAAAACATTTCCTTAATTATCTTAAATACCAAAGAGTGGAAAATAGTACTAATACATGGATATATCTTGAGTAAATAGAGGATCATAAAACTCATGAGTGTTCTTGAGATATGTTTTATAATATTTCATCAATGGAATCATAATAATTAACAATCCCGGTAAATGATGAGATTGTTTCAATTGAATCTTACGACATGGTAACTTGGGATCATAATCTATATGTAAGAAAATGGAATTAAATGAAGCTTAAAATATCATGAAAATAAGAATATTCATGATATAACATTTCAAATACACCTCATAAAATAATTTAGGTGCATAACAAAACATGTGTCTCAAAGAAGGAAAATTGAGACAAAACTATCTAATCGATTTGGTAAATATTATAACATAAAACCCATGAAAGTAATATCATAGATTAGACATGTAAATAAAAATAAATTTAATAATAAGAATCATATAATACATTCATGTTCAGTATATACACCATGCAAAATAAAAGAGTGGTGAACATGGAATGTATCTCATGGATATAAAAAGTGAGATGAAATTCCCTCACCTTGTGTCTTGACTCTTTTCGTACTCATTAAATATTACTATATAATACATGTAAGTTTATTATAAATCTTTTACATAATAATATTATTATATATAATACCATATATTATTTTATTATTACTATATATTACCCTCTTACTAACAATTTTATGTTAAGGTTTCACTTTGGGTAATATTAGCTTTGTTCTTCACATGTGTCTTAATTTGTCATAAATTTGATCCTTATACTTATATAATGATTTATAGAATTTAAATAATGATATAAATATCATGTATATTCATTATGTGTGTATTATAATAATCTATATAATATACAAGTTTGAAATGGAATACACATACGGTAAGTCATTCATACGCATGAACACTGTTTTTATTTTTATTATCATATTGAAATAAAGAAAGAAAGAAAACAGAATATATGTATATATATGTATATAATATAATTATATTATAAATATAATTATATATATATAAAATAAGTTCACTAAAATCATCTTTAATACATTCTATATAGTGTGTGAAAAAATCACAACGCTTTGAGGGGGTGGTAGTCCACACTTCCTCAAACAAAATTATCATATTAACAAAAAATGGAAAGTTTAAAGATATGTATTGTAAAATAATTAAATAATCTTAAATATGTTATAAATATTTTATAAATTATATATATAAATATAGTTTCCATATTAATTTCCACCATGTGAGGCGGTAAAGGAAAAACAAACAATCATCATTTTGTGAGGCTGTAGTTCAATGTAGACATGAACACTATGTTTGTTACCCATTAGATGGAGGTATCTGTAAGTGTAGGTATAAAAATTAGCATAAAAATATCCTAGTATATTTAGTATATTTTTGTTTTTATACATACATGGAATAAGAAGAGTTGAGGGGGTGGATAATAGAAATAAAATAAAATAACTTGAGGAAGAATGTTACCTTTTATCCAGGTAACTCCTTTTGGTTTGCATCAAAGGGCTTCCTTGTACAATTTTATACCCAAGGTAAGGATTATATATTGAGGGGAGAAATTTTTATTAGATATATGGTCAGATATTGTTTGATCCAAATTGTCTTGAGAGGTGTGAAGAAGTGGGAGGAGAGAAGGCCTTTTTATAGTGGGGGATGAGTGATACTCTTGTAAATTTTGGAAAAGGGAATTACACCCATGTATTTTACATGTAAAGTAGATCCAATAATGGAAAAATTAAATCAAAGGAAGGATAGGATATAAATATGTCCATAAAATGGCCCTTGGAAATTTTTTTAGATTGTATAGGCCCTTAAGTTTAAGGTTTAGTCCTTAGTTAAGCTTAATTTTACCTTAATCTATGTAATTAATTTTACTTACATTCATTAGTATTTTTGTTAAAAAAATAATTATACCTTATTAGAAATTATAAATTATTCTAATTAGAAATATGGAATCTATTTTTTTAAATTCCAATCATATAATTGGTATAAATTAATTTAAATTTAATCTCACAGTCTGGTCGACAATGCGGGGTTTTAAAGTAAAAATGATCAAAACATTTCTAAGTTTTTATATATAATTTCAATGTAAAATTGGTTCTAATGACCTAAATTGGATTAATTGATAAAAAATAATATAATTAAACTTATAAACCAATTTAAAATATATTTTAACCTTCTAAATAAATTAGTTAAAAAATCATTTTTGAATTAAAATTCAATATTTTTAACTATTCATTAATAAATGAAACCTTATAGAAAAATACCAAAAATTTATCATAAACTAATTTTTATGTTTCTATTAAAAATATTAATATTATTTTTGTATATTCAATCTATAAAAGTTCCAAAAATTTGATTCAAAATGGGTTCACCATTAAAAGGCGATAAAACTACCTTTATAAAAAATATACGTTTTTATGCATAAAATTTGGTTTGTTCTTATCTTATGTCTATAAAATATATTGGATGAATATAAAAAGTATTTTATTGAATATATTACATATATATTAAAATAATATCACTCAAAAATTGTAATTAATTTAATTTATTAGGGTAAAACAGCTTCAGGACCATATTAATATTTTCCTTTATATTCAACAGGTTTTCATATTCATTTATAATTAATTGGTATTATATGAATTCATATTATATTTTTGTAAAATATATGTTTTCATAAATTATTTAATACTATTAATAACCTCTAATCTAACAACTAGTTAATATCTTATTATATAATAACATTTTAATGATATACTATTGTTCGGTAAAACTTAGCCTTGTGTGTTACGCAAGACATCTAAGAAAGTCATTATTGCATATAATGAAGGAGAACCTCAATGTTCCATGTATATAAAGACAAAATTTATGTTTTGTGTATTTCATGATTATCTTGGTGTTTCATATAACATAATCCAAACATAGTGATTTATTATAAAATAATCTATTTTCAGTGTTGCATAAAATGTAAAATATCAAAAAGGTGATATTAATTAAAAAATAATAATAATTCAAAAAATATTGAGGTGCTATAACCCTACTATTTTACTAGGGAATGAGTACTCTACCTATTTAGTGGTGACCTCTTGTTGTATTAGGGAATGGGTCCTTTTCCTATTAAGTGGAAAACTCTTATTGTGTTAGGGAATGGATCCTCTACCTATTGAGTGGCACACTCCTGTTGTATCAGGGAATGGGTCCTCTACCTATTGAGGGGAACCCTCCTGCTGTATCAAGGAATGGTTACTATACCTATTGAGTGGAACCTTATTTTTATACTAGGGCATGGGTCCTCTACCTATTGATTTGAACCCTCCTATTGTTCCCGGGCATGTGTCCTAGACATATTGAGTGGAAACATCTTATTGTATCATGGCATGGGTCCTATAATTAGATATTATGCCCCATCAGGCTATGGAGAAGTGGTGAGGTGTGGACCCTCCTCATGATTTTTTGAATAGTCATGTGAGATGTTGGGAATTGTTGATGAAGTTTTGGAATTATTGGAAGACTCATTGTCCTGGACTGGGATATGAGATGGAGATCCCCTTTATTTATCATTTGGGTTTATTATATGAGATTATATATATATATATACTTGTTTTGGGTCTCATTTATCTATTTATTTGGGATGATATGACTACTTCTATCGTGTCTTATATTGCTCCCTCTTCGGTTTTCAGGGTGTCCTACCGAGTATGTATATACTCACCCTGAATGGGTTTTCACCAAATGTGTCATGTATTATGTTGATGATGGACAAATCAAAAGTTATTTTAGAGGAGAATAGGGATAGTTGGCTGTATTTTACCATGTACAGTGGTTGTGGCTTCAATATCTGGAGCCAAGCACTTTCATATTTCTTTCAATTCCAGTTATTATTAGGTTGGGGCATCTTTTTTGGTTGGTCTTGTATTTCCCCCCTTTTTGGATTTCACTATCAAAATATTTTTATTCCCTTGAGGTTATTACATTAATTGGTTTTTTCTATATATGTTATTGTATTTTATTATTATGCCTCTACACTTCTTCATGGATATAGTTGGGTGCATGCGTTCATGTACTTTAGGAAAAGGAATTCCATTTTAGTTATTACTTTAGGTGATTTTCTCTAGCCCTTGGCCTAGGGAGGTGGGATTGGGGTAGTTGTAACTCATCCCTTTACTGACCAGGTGGGCCCTGGTTGGTTAGGTCATGATAGGTATCTTATCGATTGAAGCTTCCACCGAACCTCTCACAAGTCCATGATGTGTTCCATGTATCTCTCCTGATAAAGTACATATGTGATTCTTAACATGTAGTAAAATAAAAGGTCATACCAGCATAGTAATATCTCTATTATGAAGAATAACCAGTGTATATTTTGTAACCTAGGGAGTAAGTGCTACAAAACATAACCACTCACCTTGTCAAAGTTTTATGGAGAAACCATAAATTTTAGGATTCTATGTGGGAACCTGTGGATGTAATGAGGCAGATATATACTCATTTTTGTATCAAATTAATGTAATTTCAAGGGATAAATTCATTTCAATGGGGTTATAATTTAACACTCTAATATTTTATAATAAATTTCACTTTATATAATTTTGTTTTTGCGATAGCTTGCTTTACACATAACACCAAGTTTAAACGAAACCACGTTCTTCTATTAAAATATTATTATCACCTAGATGTTGGGTTAGAGAGTATGTATAGGACTAAAAACATTATTACAATTTATGTTTTACACATGTATAAAATGAATTCATTAGTTATCAATTAATTGGAAACTAAAATATAAATAAATTTTAAAATAAATGAGATATTTTTCTGAAAAAGTATTTTTATGTGTGAAATATATTTTTATCCAAATGAATTAAATTTATCACTATTAGTGAATTATTTGAATGAAATTTATATACTATATATTCAATTAAATTTTTTAAAATTCATCTGATATTTTTTTTATTATGCATAAGATAATAATAAATCTATTTTTATACTTAAAAATGTATTTTTCTAAAAAACAGTTTTGTCGCATTGTGTGCACTTACTTTAAAATTATTTTTTACATTTATAGTTATTGAATTTTATATGATAAATTTCATATTTTAAATAATGAGTTTAAAATTTGGTAAATAGACTCCTTTTATTTTTGGTCAATATGAATAGTAACCTTGGTAAAATTTATCACCTCCATAAAGGTTAAATCAGGTTAATCTAGGTTAAAACTACATGAAAATATCATAATATTTCATACGAATTCTTATTTGATGAATTTAATTAAACATTTGTCACATTATTCTGAAAATTAATTTTTTAATGGACACTTGTCCAAGAAAATGACCAATCCAATATTTAAATCTAAGAAAATTACAAAATGCCACTCTTTTAGTTTTAAATATCTTTTATGTGTTCATATAGGCGAAAAATTACTATTTTAATGAACCTAAATATCTATTGTTATAAATATATAACTAATGAATATATATGATATTTATGACATAAATATACTTTTAAAATGATAATATCATATGCATCTTATTACCTTACAATCCATTGGAAACGATAACGTTACTCGTGTGTACGTATGGACTACCACCCCCACGAAGCGATGCGATTCATATTTTATTTCTCTTTTACATTTAATTAATGAGGATGGATTTGATGAATATATATGATTTACAAGATATAATAATGATTCTTTAAAGGTTAATTATTATTTACCTTTCTTTCGTTCTATCTGTCAAAAAGTGAGTACATCAATCATGCGTATGTACGGCCTACGATTTCCATAGACGGTGTAATTAATTTTTTATCTCTAAATTTTATGGATTAATCTAAATACATATATAATAAATATATATAATATTTATACCACTATTAAAATTATTTTGAAAATGTAACATGGATCAAAGTATAAATAATGAAACCATCGAACAAAAACATACATGAAAAACGAAGCAGTTATTACCCGAAATAGTGATTTTAACAAATAATTGATAATAAACAGATGATAAAATATTATAAGTCATATATGGTATGATATATATGAGAATGGTTCTATAATATATGTATAATAAATTTTTATTTATTATACAGGAGGTTCAGGCACATATGAAGGAAGTCGAACTTGAGGTAAGTGTTTATTTCATAATCTCATCATTAATCAGGGTTGTTTGCATTTAAGTCTCCTATGGGGGAATATTTTTATTCAATATAAATATTTTACATAAAATGTTTTAAAATATACTTATATTACTCTATAATGATTTATTGATGAATTTTTACCCTTGTTTTCTGATGTACATGGATTTCGCATGTATTTTTATAATTTTCCAACATAGTTTTAATTAATTAGTTTAACCGTTTTTTATATTTTTAGTTTATTTTTGTAGTTTTTTATTATTTTAGATATTTTGATAATTTTTAGTTAATTTATATACTTATATTAGCAATTTAGTATTTTTATTAGTTGTATTAATTTTATATATTATATTTAACACTATATTATTATTATTATTAGTTTCGCTAATTTTTGTTTATTTTATTTTATTAATTTTATTAGCATGTATATATTTTAATTTTCCATTTTAATTTTATTTTATTTCATTATTTTTATAGTATTAATAACATAGTATCTTTTTATTAGTTTATTATTTTTATATTTAATAGTATAATATCTAATTACATGCATTAATTTGTAGTTCTAATTTTACTATTATTATTATCGAACATTAAATATTTAGATAATTGTTTTCTTTTAATTTGAATTTTAAATTTAGTTTTAACTTTGATTTTACTTGTTTATTTATTTATTTTTGTTTTGATTTTTCTCTCACCAATCAACCACCTCCTCCCCTTTGACCAATTCCCCTCATCCCCATGCTCCCTCTCACCCGCCACCCCTAACCCGCAGGACCCCCACACCGACCCTCCTCCCTTGTAGAACCCGGCCACTCCACTCTTCTCTCCCCCTGGAACCGTCGCACCCCATCTCCCCACGGCCCCCCTTCTCCCTATCTAACCCGCACCCCTCCTCTCTATCTAAGCGGCCGCCCCTCATCTCCCCACGATAGCGCCTCCCAGGCCCTCACCCTATCGCCCTGCGACCCTTGCCTCTAACCTGCACCCAACTCCCCAGTCGCCCCTCTCACCTCCCTGCTTCCCCCGCTTCTCTCCCCAGCTGGCCTCCACATTCCACAACGCCTCTGAGCCACTTCAGGGTGCAACAGGTACACCAAGCAGCCGCAGGCTCTCCTCGATCCGAAGCAGTGGAAATACACCCTCAACTTCAACATACAACATCATCGACGCAGCGGAGGTTCGGACACATCATCAACGTTCGATTTGGATTCCAGAGATTGACGTCACATGACGAGAGAGAGTGCATATCAAAGCATATTTTCAGAAGTGTAGTGGTTTGATTCTGGTGTGGCATCAACGAATGCACGGAGCAGAGTGATGATTATTATTTTGTGATCATTGACGACATCTCGCGGTGACCACCGCAACAACATGAGCACGATGATATCTTTTATTTATTATTTTATGTGTCGTGTCGTCGTCGTGATGGTAGGCTAATTCATTGGTGTCGGAGTTGTGACGAATGTGACGGTGAATGCATGTCTTTTATTTATTCCTATGTTTTATTGCCTTTTGAATTATCTTCATTTGGATGTTTATTTAATTAATTTTATCTGCGTTTAAATTAATTGTCATTTGGGATCTGCACACATGCTTTGGTGCCCGTTCGTGTGATACCTAATAAGTAATCACGAACCGGAGTTCATCTGAGAATTTATTTATTCGGAATTCGATCAAGCGCGCGAGCGAATTATGAATAAATAAATATATTAACTAGAAAATTAATATTTTGTGTGTGATATTATTCAAAGTTGTGTGAGTGATACTGAATAAGTGATCTCATGTGAGAAAACCCGACACAGGAAGATACTTTGACTTTGTGAGAAACGGGTCGTCGTATTTTACCAAGTGATTCAGTGCTATAATGACGCACAAATTATTTGTCAGGACAGAGAACGAAATGACAGATAATTTGTGTAAACATTAAAATACTATCTAACATCAGATAACGATACCAAAAAGTATTTTGATTAAAATTGGAATTGGTGATAATTGAATAAATAAATATTCAAATGTGGGAATTAAATAATTGACATTGCATGCACTTGAAAAGACGTCACGACTCTGACACTTCCATCTCTGCCAGTTTCTTTCATAGCTTAGTTAACTTAGATAGTTTTAGTTAATTTAAATAGTTATTTTTAAAATAGTCATTTAGTTTTTAGAACTTAGTTGTTAATCACACAATTAAAGCCCATCTGCCTGAACATTCCTCCAAAATGACATTTCTAGTGTCTACTCACATTCTCTCTGTGGTTTGACCCTGCTCACCACTTATACAGTAGTCAGTCGGTAAATAAATATTGCAAATTTTCACGCATTTCGACGTGTGTGCCAAATTTCTGGCACCGTTGCCAGGGATAATAGTAGCATTAGATATTCCTTTAAAAGAGTGATTTAGGTCAAAATAAAAAATAAAGAAAAAAATTAAAAAAAACCCAAAAAACCAAAAAAAAAAGTTTACTACTCTGGGAATTTTTCATTGCAGGAATTTTCAAGACAACCAGAACTTCAGAATGATGTGGGCTGCAACACACAATTACAACCAGTGCCCTCCCTACGTAGCCCCAACTCAAGGTATGACGTATAATGATTCACTGCACATGAGCTATCCAAGTAATCTCGTTTATTTCTATGATCTTTATTCAAGTCCATGCTATGATCCATATGAGAATATTTCTCCATGCTATGAAATAAGTCCTTATACAACTGTTGATCATTTTCAAAGTCAATGCATTCCTGAAAATTTAGAACTTGATAATTCATGTCAAACAAATGATTCAATAATTGAGCACATGTTTCATTGTGCTATCACTGAGACAAATATGAGGAATGAACTTCAAGATGAACGCAATGAAAATTTTATTTCCTCAACAAAAGATCTATAAAATCAATTGAAGAATTTAATAAATCAAATGAATCATATTTCCGAACTAGCTGTGTCATTACCACTTGATGATATAATTCAAAATAATTCGTTTGAGGAGAGTGAAATAGAGGTTTCATTTGAACAACATTCATGTCCCAATTCTAAAAATGATATTGATCCAGCTTCTTTTCATCCAAGTGATGACTCATATCCGTCACAATATAATTCTTCCAATCTAATCGCATTTGAAGAATATGAGAGCTTAATATTCCACCCTGTTGAACATATTGTTCCCTCGAAAAATGTGATTTCATGTCCTCCTTATGTGAGTTCACAACCCATCCACCCCAAAGTGAAAAAGAACACATTTAATGTCTATCAAATTGAACCTTTTGAGGATAAAGAGGAAATTGAACTAGGACCATTATTTACCATGATAGATTCATAATTGAACCAAGAGACAATGGATTGCCACACTCAAGAGGACATCACTTTAAATGACATCGAATCACCTCTTTTTGAAAATCTTTGTGAGTCTGAAAATTTTTCTAAAATGGAGACATCTAAAACTTTTTTGGAGTCGGAGAATCAATCGGTATTGGTGATAGAGAACACTCATAATTTTCTATAAACAATGGAAGAATGGGATTCCATGGAGGATCCTGAGTTTGTGGTGAAACATGTACCAACAGAGAAATATGATGAGGGTGGTATAGAAGAAAATATTGAAAAAGATGTCATTCTTGACACAATGAAGTCATCTTCTCCAATTGATCTTGTGCCACTTTCTCCATGCGTCGAGGTTAAAAACACTTCACTTGAAATACCCACATATGCTAACATTATAGTGGACCTTCGCACAATCAATGAAACCATCAATCATGAATTGAGTTGGAAACCATTAGATTTCCCTATGCTAGTGGTTGGGTGTGAAAATGAATTGAGATACATCATCAACCCAAATACTGCATTCAAGGATGTGATGGATATAAGACAACCACTTAAGGAGTCTGGTAAAGGCATCTTTTCACCTGTGCACATTCAAAGAGGTAATCTTCTTGATCTTTCCATTGACGACCTTTTCTCAAAATTCAATTATTCGACGAGTCTTTCTTCAGGCGAGGTATATTCATTCCCTTGTGAGTTGGAATATTTTCATTTCATTCCATACATCCATTCTTCTAACAAGATTCCATTGAGATTCTGTGTATCTTGTAGGATAAAATCATCTTCAACGAATGGATTCCACAATCCTATTGAAAAAGAAGAAGATGCATGGTTTACATTTCTGTTTGATCCTGGTGGAGTTTCAACAATTTCTGGCTGAAGACAAAGTAAACTTAGCGCTCAATGGGAGGCAACCCATCATTTGTTTGTTTTCTTTTCACTGCATTTAATTTCATTTCATTTAGTTTTCTTTAAAAATGAAATAAAATAAAAAGGCATGCATTTACCACAATCTGTTTTCTGCTGGAACTGAAATGGATTTAAATTCATCATAAATATTTTTATCATCCACATTATTTTAATTATGGTGTGACTTCTTTGATATGATGCGAGTATGTGCTGTCAATGTGTAGGTTTTACAGGTATACCATTTCTGGAGCTTCATTGGATACAAACAGCCTCTCCACGTCAATCTGCACTTACACAGGGAAGTGTTTTATTTTTTCATATTTATGCTTCCAAAAACACCATGTAATCTAACAAAAAAAACGAAAAAAACAAGAAAATTTTGAAAAATAAAAAAAACTAACATTCTTGTCATTGATGAACCCACATGAAATCCGCTGTATTTTTGTTGCAACACAGTTGGGAACATACCACTTGTTTCCCTATGCAATTTGAGCACCTGATTATTGTTTGGAATTCTTTGATCCTTGATCTCATGACTTAGATGATTGCTGATATTATTTCATGATTCAAAAATATTTTTCAAAAAATTGTATATTTTTGAGAAACTTATTTTCACACATGCTCATCTGTTCTGTCCAACATTATATTTCCATACTCGTGAGGACTCTGAGCCATTTTAAATCATCTCTTATTTATCTTTTTCTTGAGGGAATCTCAACCATGTTATGTCTTCTGGAACTTTCCATGTTTTTCCATCAAAGTGATAGGAATTTTTGAATGTTTCACTAAAATGATTGAGGCATCTGTTTGATTATTCAGCCTCATTGACCCACTGAGCCACCCATACATTTTCTCCATCGTATAGCCCTTAGAAGCCATGAAGGATACTTTTAGGATGAGCCCAAGCCGATACCCTTCCCTACCAATTTCTTGAATTTTTGCATGATAATTTTCAATCTAAGCATGGGGGGAGAGATTTACTCATGGAGATGGTTATTCGAGGGGTAGTGAGTCATTTGATGTACATGGATTGACATTGTCCCATCCTGATCATATGAGTTATTTTTCATAGTAGCCACATTCATTACATTTATTTTGATATGGGAATATTGAATCCTTTTTGTTCCAACAATGATTACATTGGTGGTCATTACGCGTAACCCTCACCTTTGGGGATACCTATAAAAGTGATGATTCATTACTCCAAGAACAAGATATTTTTCTATATGACATACTTTCACCGAGATGTTACAACATATACGCTACTTGTGTACCATTCTTTGAGATTATTGTATGACATTTATTTCATGGGGTTTTTGAGTTGATACTCACCACTTCTTCCTGACCATGTTATTTGAGTGAGTTGTTTCTTAAAAAAAGAGAAAAAAAAGAGCGAAACATTGGATTATCACATGCTTGGGGACAAGTAGTGTTTTAAGTGTGGGGGAGAGAGACAGTTGAGGGAGAAATTTGGATTGACATATATCATGCATTTATTTCAATATTCAACCCTCCTTTTTACCAAAAAAGATGTCAATATTTTTACCCACCGTCCCACAACCTCAGAGACATTTGAACCTCATGTAATGTTTTTGAGATTGGTGCATTATTTTGATTTCCAATAGTAGAGATGTGAAATTCATGGAAAGCCTATGGTAAGCATGCATGTGTATGATAATTGAGTAAAACTTTGATCATATATTTTGAGAGATGAGAGTGATGGCAAGGAAGGTCACATGATACATGAGTGCACATACTTGTTTTGAAAAGAATGCAAGTGAAAGAAAAATGATTTTTGAAAATTGGAGTTTTAAATGAGGCATAATATTTTATGGGTAAATGAGATTTAAGAATTTTGAACTTGTAATTTTGATGTTTTGATTTGTCTACAGGTCCACTTGTGTTTTCTTTCTGATTGTTTTTCCCAGGAGTGAAAAAGTTTAAGTGCGGGGGATTTGATATACATGGATTTCGCATGTATTTTTATAATTTTCTAATATAGTTTTAATTAATTAGTTTAACCATTTTTTATATTTTTAGTTTATTTTTGTAGTTTTGTATTAGTTTAGACATTTTGATAATTTTTAGTTAATTTATATACTTATATTAGTAATTTAGTATTTTTATTAGTTGTATTGATTTTATATATTATATTTAACACTATATTATTATTATTATTAGTTTCGCTAATTTTTTTTTATTTTTTTTATTAATTTTATTAGCATGTATATATTTTAATTAAATATTTGTATTTTATTTTATTTCATTATTTTTATAGTATTAATAACATAGTATCTTTTTATTAGTTTATTATTTTTATATCTAATAGTATAATATATAATTATATGCATTAATTTTTAGTTCTAATTTTATTAATATTATTATTATCTAACATTAAATATTTAGATAATAGTTTTCTTTTAATTTGAATTTGAAATTCAGTTTTAACTTTGATTTTACTTGTTTATTTATTTATTTTTGTTTTGATTTTTCTCTCACCAATCAACCACCTCCTCCCCTTTGACCAATTACCCTCATCCCCACGCTCTCTCTCACCCGCCACCCCCTTAACCTGTTGGACCCCCACGCTTGCCCCCCTCCCTTGTAGAACCCGGCCGCTCCACTCTTCTCTCCCCTTGGACCCGCCACACCCCTTCTCCCCACGACCCCCCTGCTCCCTATCTAACCCACACCCCTCCTCCCTATCTAAGCGGCCGCCCCTCATCTCCCCACGGCAGCACCTCCCAAGCCCTCACCCTCTCACCCTGTGACCCCTTCCTCTAACCCGCACCCAACTCCCCAGCCTCCCCTCTCGCCTCCCTGCTTCCCCCGCTTCTCTCCCCTGCCGGCCTCCACATTCCACAATACCTATCAGCCACTTAAGGATGCAGCAGGTACACCAAGCAGCAACAGGCTCTCCTTGATCCGAAGCAGCGGAAATCCACCCTCAACTTCAACGTACAACATCATCGACGCAACGGAGGTTCGGACACATCATCAACATTCGATTTGGCTTCTAGAGATTTACTTCGCACGACGAGAGCGAGCACAGATCAAAGCATATTTTCAGCAGTGCTGTGGTTTGATTCAGGTGTGGCGTCAGCGAATGCACGAAGCGGAGGAATGATTATTATTTTGCGATCATTGAAGGCATCTCACTGTGACCACCGTAATGACACGATCAGGGTGATATCTTCTATTTATTATTTTATGTGTCGTGTTGTCGTCATGATGGCGGGCTAATTCATTGGTGTCGGAGTTGTGATGAATGTGACGATGGATGCATGTCTTTAATTTATTCCTATGTTTGATTGCCTTTTGAATTAACTTCATTTGGATGTTTATTTAGTTAATTTTATCTGCATTAAACTTAATTGTCATTTGGGATCTGCACACATGATTTGGTGCCCGTTCGTGTGATACCTAATAAGTAATCACGAACGGGAGTTCATCAGAGAATTTATTTCTTCGGAATTCGATGAAGCGCGTGAGCGAATTATGAATAAATAAATATATTAATTGGAAAATTAATATTTTGTGTGTGTTCTTATTCAAACTTGTGTGAGTGATACTGAATAAGTGATCTCATGTGAGTGAACTCGACACAAGTAGATACTTCAAATTTGTGAGAAACCGGTCGTCGTATTTCACCAAGTGATTCAGTGCTATAATGATGCACAAATTATTCATCAGGACAGAGAACGAAATGAAGGACAATTTTTGTAAACATTAAAATATTGTCTAACATCAGAGAACGATACGAGATAGTATTTTGATTAAAATTGGAATCAGTGATAATTGAATAAATAAATATTCAAATGTGGGAATTAAATAATTGACATTGCATGAACTTGAATGGATGTCACGACTCTGAAAATTCCATCTCTGCCAGTTTCTTTCATATCTTAGTTCACTTAGATAGTTTTTGTTAATTTAAATAGTTATTTTTAAAATATTCATTTAGTTTTTAGAACTTAGTTGTTAGTCACACAATTAAAGCCCATCTGCCTGAACATTCCTCCAAAAGGACATTTTTAGTGTCTACTCACATTCTCTCTGTGGTTCGACCCTGCTCACCACTTCTACAGTAGTGAGTAGGTAAATAAATATTTCAAATTTGAACGCGTTGCGATGCACATGCCATTTTCCTTTTTATAAATATGTTTTAAAAGGAATATTCTTATTTTTTTCCAAATGAGGTACTTTTTAATCTTTTTACAGTAGCGTTAAAGGAATGTTTTTAACTTATATAGATTTTATCACCATAATGAATACTCTTTTCCTCAATGATTCCTTTACAATTTCAGAAGGTTCTTTTCAAATAAAATGTTTTACTTTATAATTGTAAAGTTTTTAAATAAGTGATTTCAAAATGAAAAAGTACTTTCCTTAAGAATTTTCCAATGATATTTTTAAAGAATTTTCATCCATGTCAATATAAATTATTTAATACTATTATTTACTAAGGCTATTCTCTTATTATATCAACCACTATATTTTTATGGATGGTTTATAATCAGTTTAACTGGGGAAAGTATTGATATTTCATATTCCAGTTCTTCTAATACATGAAGTTATTGATTTTTATGGAATTTTGATTAAGTTGTGATATTTATTGATATGAGGAATGAATTGGAATTATTAAGTGATGGTTGGGTCTTGAAATTACATAGCATCTTGATACATTGGTTTTTCTCATGAGAAAAACTAGATTGGGTATTTGGCTAAGTCATTACCCATTTATATAAGATGTATTGGTATAAGGCTTTGATAATATACATGTCTCGACATGAGGCCTTGATAGTATGTTTCAAATGTCTGACATTATACATCCCTTCATTATAATATCAATTATTATCAACCATGTGATTTTTTATTAGTTATGACATTCATTTTTATTTTTTTAGCCCCTTTGTTTATTTGGAATTATTAATTATCATGTATTTCTTTCCATCTTATTTATGCCTTATTTAGCTTTCATTGTACGCATACCCTTACCAAGAATCTGATCTCACCCTTTTTCTTATGTTTCTATTCACCTGGATTCTAATAAGTATGTTATTATTGATATGTAGGGTTATTTTATAGGAAATAATGATTCCCCAAAATAAATTACTATGTTGAATTTTATCTTTTCAAATTTAATATGGAATTCAATTATATATCTAGTTTACAAAGACTAATAAACTATTCTGTCCTTTGGGATGCAATTTCTTGTATTTAGTGCTCATATAATAAAGTAACCATTATATTTGGGCAACTAGGGTCAGGATCTTTACAAATACAATAAACTAGTTTCTAGTTCTTCATCGAGTAGCACTCCAGATCAAATAAAAAAAGAAAACCTATACATAACATGTTTTAAAAAAAAGAATAAAAGATGTTTTTAAAGAGTAATATTTATGTAGAACATGTAAATTATATCTATTTCACTAAAAAGTAATAAAATATTTTATTAATATTTTTTTAATTAAAAATAAAAAATAATAATCTAATAATAAAATAAATTTTTATAAAAACATATCTCTTATAAAGAAATAAAATAGAACAATTATAAAGGAGATCAGTTTGGATTTATTTTTAAAACTGTATACCTAGAAAATTAATTTGTGTGTCGATGCACTGATGTGGAATTCAAGTATGGCACTAGTTTTTAAATATAAATAGTTCATAGAATCAAAAACATGAAACACACAGTTTTATAGAAAATAAATACCATATTCATGAATAAAATTTAATTTATAGCAGATTTAAAAAACCCATTTTGTAAAGAAAAATCAATGCAGATTCACAAAAAATAAAAAATTCAAAACTTTTTTGGAAATTTCAGAACAAAATAAATGAAATTAAAAATTGAAAATGGAAAATTAAATTTTATAACATTTAACATTAATATATTCAATTAAATCATTGTTTAGAATAGAATTATGCCAGATTGAGAACATAATCACAAAACTAAATAGACCAATAATAGAGCATATTTAGTTAAATTTCCAGTCATTAAAGGTTAACACATTTTATCAGTTCAATAGTAGTACATAAAGAATAATAAAAACACCAATTTATTTAAAAAATCATGTAATAAATTAGATTAATATTGTAGATTCATTCTAACGGATTAATACATTATGTTAAATATAAAAAAATGGACAAAAAATAAATTCAAAAACAGAATTAGAGAAATTTAGAATAAAACATACTTACTAATGTTGAGAAATATGTAATCTGAAATGTCAAGAAGGATCATATCCATTGCCGTTGTATTTATTGAATTATCATCCTTTATCTTACGGCTTCAACAAAGAATCTGGGCATGAGGTAGCCAACCCTTGATACCCAATTCTATTTTATACAAATTAGATTTGAACCACTTAAAAAAATATTAATATTGGATATATATATATATATATATAAAATAAAATGAGTGTTTACTTGATTTTTATCATGTTTAGGCATACTAATGTGCCTGAGCATACTAATGAATCCTACATGAAAATATCATTTATAGTAATAAAATTTAAGAAACCAAAATATTTTTTTTTCATATAATAAATTAAAATTAATAAATTTAATACCTAATACACAGAACTTATAATGACCCTAGCCTTTTACATATAAAATTACATGATTTTTAGTATAATTATACATTAGAGCACAAGACAATGATCATGAAGTCTAGCATCTTTGAAGACTAGGTACATAAAACATAAAACATGGGGCTAAAAAACACCTTTTTATTTAATATCCATAAATAGATCCTAACTTCCTTTGAGCCCTTACATCTACATAGACCCTTGGGAACAAATGAACAAAGGGATGAGATAAAAATCCTAGTAAGGTAATGAACACAAGAATAAAGATTAAGCACATGAGTCAGGAGGCATGACATAATGATATCAAAAGAATGGTACATATGGAATCATAACATATAAAAATGGGATCATATAATCATGGAATGATAGAAATGTGGTATAAATATAAAACATGTTTTTATTAGGAGTTAAGGCTAACTTCCAATCCCATTTCCCATAGTAGTACGGGTCAAGGCTAACCGCCAATCCTGCTTCCCATAGTAGCACAAGCCAAGGTTAACCACCAAGACCGTTGCACATAGCATCTCATGAGACATAACTTTACCCAATGCATTGGAGCACTATCTGGGTGCACCCATATTACATTTTATGAAAAAAAATTCAACATAAGGAAATCATATATAATCAGTCTTACATATACATAAGGGTTACCCATGGAAGGAATTGGGTACCACAATCATGACATATAGCATAACCAATGGGCGTATCATGAAAGTTTCTATCAAATAAAAGAATTAGAAAATACATGGATGTTCATAAGGTAAAATATGCATATAACATGGTAATTGGTGTCAAACATAAGTTATAACATGTATGAAATGTATTTGAGAAATTTTAGCATTAAAACATTTTTGGTGCAGTTTTAAGGAAAATACTATAGAGCTTTTAAAATAGAAAAGAGGAAAAAAATTTATATAAAACTAGAATTTAACCAAGAATATTTTCATAATAAAAATAATGGTTTTATAAATAAAATGGTGGATTATAATAGATGAAAAAGTTCACTTGAAATTGGGTAAAAGTTTGGGAATTTCCCTTAAAACAAGATTGCTTATCGGGGTGTATCGAGGTGGGAATCACTTAAAAGCATGTATATCCCCAAAAGAGAATGAGGGATGGATCTTGAAACATGAATTTGATGCATATAAACAGTATGTAGAAGTTGTATATAAAAAGAAAAGAGAACTTCATTTGGGTAAAAAGAAATATAGACATTGTATATCTTCCTAGTTGGTGAGGTATTCTTAAGTGCATCAATGAGACCCAGGTTCAAAACCAGGTAGAGGCATATTTCCGAGTTATTGTAGAAGACCTGTAGCAGGTACTGTTTGGTACTGTAGTATCCAGAACTATCCACCTTGGGCCACTAATTTGGGATTGATGTCCTTAAGTCTATCAGGCCACCCCAGGATTTGGGTCAATAGGGATTTCGGGCCACCTTTAAGGCCTTCAGTCCACCTCAAGGCCTTTGGGCCACATGCACATGCCCCAGAAAAACTTACAAAAAAGGAGCAACCCCAGAGGAGGATTCAGAGCAGGAGCACTCACCATAGCAAAACTAATGTATTTGAAAGAATGAGAGGGTATGACTACACCATCGGGACCAGCATGTGCTTGCACGAGAAGCTTATCCAGACAACCATAAAAATCCAGAGAGCTACCATCATGATGCAGATGCTGGGGCGGGGTAGTTCCTTATAGTTATAGTCTGGTTGAATTCCCTAAGACCTTCAGGACATATAATGTCTCTTAAGACTATGGTCCATTTAATCACATAGCCTATGGGCCTCGTAAGGGTTACCCATAATCACTTGGGGTGTGGGTGGGTTATCAAAAATCAATAAAAATGAAGGCCTTCGGGCCATTCAGGCAACTCGAAGGAATAAAGGCAGTTCGGGTAGAATTCCTTACGGATTACCAGTGTGGTATCAAGTATACTTAATAGGGTTTCATGAGGGAAAAGGGGTTTCTCATTACTTTTACATCATGAGGTTAGAATAGGGGAGGTGAAAAATCATACCACATCATTAGGTATTACACATAAATTGGCATATCATAGAGGGCATTCCTGAATAAAAGTGAAATGGAGAGGAATTTACCTCTTGAGTTTATCTCCTTTGGGAACCTCTTAAAAGAAGAGGTTTTGGTATATTGAAGAGACTAGGGGATTTTGGACATGGGGGAGGATATTGGGGAGAGATTCGGGAAGAATATTGGCAAGGAACAAGGCTTGAGAGTAGTGAATAGAAGAGGGAGTGCGGGGGGGGGGGGGGTTATATTGGAGGAGAGGAGGGTTTTCATATTTTTTTAATCATTAGTTTATTAAGTTCCCTTAAGACCAGAAATAGTGATAATTACATGACCAAGAATAGTAATAAATGAATGTGAGTTTTAACCAATGGACATTTACATCATCCATGACTCAATCATGATGTATAAATTTAGGTTTTAGCATTTATTGCGAATTATCGTATTTTACTATTCATAGAAAATTCAAGTATTTTAGAAAAATCCCAAAAATTCACCCTAACCATTTTTCGACGTGCAGAATACAAAAATGATATCCATTTTTCAAAAATAATTGTCTAAATATGATTATTTTTATATTTAATTAAAATCATAATTTATCATTAAAAAACCAATTTTAAAACATTCATTTATTTATTCTAAAATATAGGTACATCATACTTTCAATTGAATATTATTTTTATACTATCATAGGTAATGTTGATATTCATCAGGGTATATCACTATTCATAAGGGTATGTTACTATTCATAAGGGTAGGTTACTATTCACCAAAAATTAAGTTTTTCTTATCAGACTCCAAATAACTTACTGATTGCAACTATGTATGTTTGATTTTCAAAATTCCGAAAACAGAAGGGGAAAAATTATGTTTAATGGTCACAAAGTACTTAGTAGTTCATTATGTTGTGATTTCAAGTGGTTATATGACATATTTATAAGAAATTAATCTCCATTAATAAAACATTGGGTCATTACATTCTTCCCCCCTTATGAAATTTCACCCTCAAAATTCCGTTTCATATTCTAAGCCATAAACAGGTTCAGGTACTTTTCCTACATTGCCTCCTTCAGTTCCCATGTTGCCTCTTCATACTTGTGGATCTACCATAGTACTTTGACCTGGTGAGTAGTCTTGTTACATATAACTTTATATCTATTATCCAAGATCTTCACTGGATACTTATCATAAGAAAGATCATCCTCCAACTGTAACACCTCTAAAGAGAGTACAGGTGAAGGTTCTGGTATGTACTTCTTTAAGAGGGATACATGAAATACATCATGTACTTTTGAAATGGTAGGTGGAAGTGCTATTCTATAGGCCACATCTCCAACATGATGAATAATCTCTAAGGGGATGATATACCTAGTACTTAGCTTTCCTTTCTTCCCAAATATCATGACCTTCTTCCACAGAGTTATGCATAGAAATACCATGTCTCGAACTTGGAACTCAAGGTCTCATCTATGATTATCGGCATAACTCTTCTATCGACTTTGGGATGCCTTGATATATTGATGAATGGTTTCCACTTTCTCTACCATTTCTTCGACTATTTCAGGTCCTAGCAGCTTAAACTCACTTACTTCATCCCAACACGCTGGTGTTCTGTACCTTTTCCCATAAAGGGATTCATATAGTTCCACTTAGATGCTCAAGTGGAAACTATTATTGTAGGAGAATTCAACCAGTGGAAGATGTTATTCCCATCCTCCTTTGAATTCCATAATACATGCTCTAAACATATCTTCCAGTGTCTGAATAGTTTGCTCATATTGGCCATCATTTTGAGGATGATAGGCCATACTGAAGTTCAGTTCAGTGCTTAGAGCATGTTGGAGAATTTTCCCGAACTTCGAGGTGATTCTCATATCATGATTAGATACAATAGATAGTGTCACTCCATGCAGCCTTACCACCTCTTTGATATATATATGTGAAATTTGATCCAATTATAGTTCCTCTAGAATCATGATAAAGTGAGCTGTCTTGGTAAGACGATCCACAATAACCCATATAACATTGTTTCCTCTGGATTTCCTTGGAATTCCAGTGACAAATTCCATGGTAATGTTCTCCCACTTCTATGCTGGTATGGGTAGTGGTTGCATCATCCCCTTATAATTTTTCCTCTTAGCCTTCACTTGCTAACATACTAGGAACTTTAATATATATTCATCAATCTCCCTTTTCATATTTTCCCACCAAAAGTTTTCTCGGAGATCTCAATACATCTTTGTGCTCCCTGGGTGGATAGAGGTTGAGATATGTGCGTCATTTATAAGCTCCTTCTTTATCTCTATATTGGATGGTACACATAATCATGACCCAAATTTTACAACTCCTTTTTCATCCACATTGAACTCTGAGGATTTCCCATTTCGAATAGCTTCCACCCTTTTCAGAATTTCCACATCTTTTATTTGTTCATACTTTATTCTCTCCATGAGGGATGGTTGAGAAATCATTTCAGAAAGTATTGATGATGTTCCCCCTTAATGATTCCCATTTCCATCTTCTACAAATCTAAGAAGATCAGATCCTTTTCAATTCTCATCATTGATAAATATTGAGGATCCTTTCTACATAGAGCATCCGCCACCTTATTTTCCTTATGGGGATGGTAGTGGATTGAGAATTCATAATCCTTGATGAACTCTATCCATATTCACTATCACATATTAATCCATTTTTTGTGAAAAAATATTTGAGACTCTTGTGGTCAGTATATATCTCACACTTCTCCCAATTGAGATAATTCCGCCAAATTTTCAACGCAAAGATCACAATCGCCAAATACATATCATGCGTAGGATAGTTTTGCTCATGTATTTTCAGCTGCCTTGAGTCGTAGGCTATCAATTTATAATTATTCATTATAAAACAACCTAAGACCTTCTTTGAAGCATAAATGTACACAAAAAAGAGTTCTCCACTTGTTGGGACTGTGAGTACTGGTGTAGTGATAAGCCTCTTTTTCAAGTCCTTGAAATAGTCTTCATATTCATGAGTCCATAAAAACTTTACTCCCTTCTATATAATCTTGTTCATTGGGTTTGATAATTGTGAAAAGTTCTTAAAAAATTGTCTATAATACCCAACTAGACCCAAAAAGCTACGGATCTCCGTTACAGATGTTGTCCTAGGCCACTCTTAAATTTCTGTTGTCTAGGAAGGTTCCAAATATATCCCATGGCTGGTGATAACATACCCCATGAATGATACTTCCTCTATCCAAAACTCACATTTACTATACTTTTCATATAACTTTTCCGTTTGTAATGTCTTTAACATAGTTTTCAAATTATCCTCATGTTCCTCCTTTCTCTTAGAGTATATCAGAATATCCTCAATAAATACTACCAAAATTTTTTCGAGGTAGTCTCTAAAGACTCTATTCATTAAATCCATGAAAGTTTTTGGATCATTAGTGATTCCGAAGGTCATCGCTATGAACTTATAGTGTCCATACCTTGTTCAAAAGGAAATCATGTTAATATCTTCCTTCCTAACCTTTAATTGGTTATATCCCAACTGAAGGTCCACCTTAGAGAAATAATACGCCCCACGAAGCTGACCGAACAAGTCATCTATCCATTGAAGGGGATAAATTTCCTTTATCGTGATTTTATTGAGCTCACAATAATCATTGTAGAGGTGCATTGATCCATCCTTATTCTTGATGAAGATGACTGGAGCACCCCATGGTGAAGCACTAGGGCATATAAAACCCTTCTATAGATTCTCCTGTAACTGCTTCTTTAGCTCTTGTAGCTCTATAGTGGCCATTCTATAAGGTGTCTTTGATAAAGGTAGAGATCCAGGGATAAGTTCAATTGATAACTCAACCTCTCGGTTAGGAGGAAGACCAGGCAACTCTTTAGAGAATACATCAATATAATCCCTCATGAAAGACATGTCTTGAAGCATGATTCCCTCCTTTGTCTCAATCATTTGAGCTAGATATGATTTCTCATAAGGAAAAAATGTCCACACTTGAGATGATGATTCTAAAGGAGAGTCATCTTCCTCCTTAAAATTTTAAATAATTGGAGGATGCTTCAGGATGTGAAGAGTGATCTCCCTTTCCTGATAGTTGATGTTGGACTTGTATAAAGATAGTCAATCCATTCCCAATATAGCATCGAACTATAGTAAAGGAAGTATGATGAGATTTTCTATGAGGTTCAATCCACATACATTAACTGAGGAGGAGTTATACACCATGGATGCAATAATCTCCCCATTCACTGTTCTCACATATAACTTTTCCTCCAAATTTTGAGGCGGTGTTTAAATAGTTCTACTAAACTTGTAAGATATGAAAGAATGTGTAGAACCAGAATCAAATAGAATATTCACTATTCTTGAATGAATAACTGGCATACCTATCACCACATCATTTTATGGCTCCACCTTAGTACTAGTTATAACATAATCCCTTCCTTGTTTCCTTGGAGGTTATTTATTTCCTCTGAAAACACTTATCTTAGGGAAATGGTTCTCATAATTCCCATGCTCCTTGTAGTTGTAACACAACACTATAGGTTGAGTGTTTATCTGAACCTTCCTTTATTCTTCCACATTAGCGAGATTCTTCATATCTCATTAGCATTTTTTTTCCAGATAACCAAACTTTCCACATTTGAAGCAATTCTTAGTACCCTTTAAATAGTTCCTAGGATTCTAATTCCCACAACTTTTATATGTGGGATATTCTGGCTTCTTTCCACCATGATATTTTTTTTGAACCACCCAAGTTGTTCTCCATTTTTCACTTCTTATCACTGGGACCACGATACCATTGAGATTCTCCAATCCCCATTTCAACCTTAAGGGCACAATGAAAAATCTCCTCATAACCATCAAAGTCTCGAATCCCCAATTCTTTTCATCAACCCAGGTTTAGTTTGCTAATGAAGCAATCCAACTTGGTTTCAGTGTTCATGAAAAAGCCATAGGCATACCTTCTAAGGCTTTTAAAGTTTTCTTCATATACCCCAATGGAATCATCTTCATTATACTTGAGTTCGAAGAACTCTATTTCCATTTTGAGATGGAAGGTTCTAGAAAAATATTTATTGAAAAACATCCTCTTGAATTCCTTCCAATCCATGGAATTAATTTCCTCTTGGGAATTTATATTCTTGATCAGTTTCCACCACTGATCTGCTTCCGCATCAAAATGTTAGACTACCAGTTCAACTTTCTCTACTTCTGAGCACTGGAGGATTGAGAATATTTTTCAATGGAGTTAATACACTATTCCATGAGGAGGGGATCAAAAGATATACTAAACTTGGGAGGAATTTTTCACATAAAGGATTCTACGACAACATTCTCTTTCCTTAGAGGAGGAGGGTGTTCCACATGATTCAAGTTATTATTCATAACTTGTGCGAGATGAGACGGTATTGTCATGAAGTTTTGAGCACCCATTCCCATGATATCAGGCATATAATTAGGGAAATATTCACATTTCATATCACATTGGTTTTTGGAACATGTTCTTATATTTCTCATCATTAACTAAGAAAAGACTGTACAATTAGAGGGCTTGAATACTTAGTTATTGAACATAAAAAGGAAACTTTTGAACATAAAAGGATAAACTTGTAGAGGAGAAGTATATCCTAACTTGTGATTCCTTAGGTTTAAATATAGGTTATCTTTGATATATTCCATAACATATATTCTTATGGGATTTTTTTATTCCCTTAATAATGGTTTGTACTAAGCTCATGAATTTACCAAAGCATATCCCCCAAGAGTGTCAATACCAAGACTGCAACAAGGCCCGTTTTCATGTACTAGGATACCACGGGTCAAGCCCGAAACTCCTTGTCGGAGTTTTCACTCCTAGGTACATCTATACCAGAGCTTCCTCTACCTGTTTGTATCCATAAAGGGACGTTTTTTCTTTATAAACAACTTACTCTTTACTTACCAAAATTTAGGGATGTTTCCTTATACTTAGTCTAATCCTTAAGGTTCTTACTAAAGTGCTGTATTACTAATCTCTAAAAATAACTAGACTATCCTATGATACAAACTATAACAACCCTATACTTTTACATATAACATTACATGATTTTAAGCATAATTATACATCATAGTACAATCCAAGGATCATGAAGTGTTGAATCTTTGAAGATTAGGTACATAAAAATTAAAATATAAAACATAAAACATGGGGATAAAAACACTTGTTTATGTAATATCCATAAATAGATCCTAACTTCCTTTGAGCCCTTACATCTGAATCGGGTACCCTAGGGAACACATAAACAAAGGGATGAGCTAAAAATCCCAGTAAGGGAATAAACATAAGAATAAATCTTAAGCACATGAGTCAGGAGGCACAACATAATGATATCAAAAGTATGGTACATATAGAATCATAACATATAAACATGGGATCATATAATCATGGAATGTTAGAAATGTGGAATAAATATAAAACATGTCTTTAGTATGAGTCAAGTATAACCTCTAATCCTATTTCCAATTGTAGTACGAGTTAAGGAAATCCAAAAATCCCGTTTCCCGTAGTAGCACAAGCCAAGGTTAACCGCCAAGACCGTTCACAAAACATCTCAAGAGACTTAACTTTACCCAATGCATTGGAGCTCTATCTGGGCACACACATATTTCATTTCATGAAAATTTTATCCACATAAAGAAATAATACATAATCAATCTTACATATACATAAGGGTTACCCATGGAAAGAATTGGGTACCACAATCATGATATATAGCATAACCAATGGGCGTATCATGAAAGTGTCCTTGAAAAAAGGAATTAGAACATATATGGATTTTAATAAGGTAAAATAGTCATATAAAATGGTAAGTGATGTGAAACAAAATTTAAAACATGTATGAAATTTATTTAAGAAATTTTAGCATTAAAACATTTTTTGGTGCGGTTTTAAGGAAAATACTATAGAGATTTTAAAATATAAAATAGGAAAATCTTTTATATTAAAATAGAATTGAACCAAGAAGGTTTTAATAATAAAAATAATTATTTTATAAAGACAATGGTGGCTTAAAACATAGGGTAGAGTGCACTTTAAATTAGGTAAAAATTTGGTAAGTTACCTTAAAACAAGATTGCTTATCAGGAAGTATTGAGGAGGGAATAACTTAAAAGCATGTATATTTTTGAAAAATAATGAGGGATGGATCCTGAAAAATTAGTTTGAGGAATATAAAAAGTATTTATAAGTTTTAAATAAAAGGGAAAGACAACTTTATTTGGGTAAAAAGAAAGATAGATTAACCTGAAGGAATAAAGGCAGTTCGGGTAGAATTACTTACGGATTACTGGTATGGTATCAGGTATACATAATAGGGTTTCATGAGGGATAAAGGGGTTTATAATTATTTTTACATCATGAGGGAATTATGGGGGAGGTGAGAAATCATACCCCATCATTAGGCACAGAAATTGTCATAGTATACAAGACATTCTAGAATTAAAGTGAAATGGAGAGGATCCATTACCTTAAATCCGATGGCGATCTTTTCTTGAAATTAATGACCTGAATAATAAAATTAGGTTTATTAATTAATAAAACCAGAGACTCTTATATATTTATAATATTTATTATAATCATTTAATGTTCATTTATAACCATTTTGATTGGTTATGAGGTTCAATTTCATTGTTCAGGTCCGTTTTCTTACTTGGTTTTAATGATCGGTTCACTTATATTCATGTTCAGATAAACATGTAAGATGAAAGTGGTTGTCCAGAATTGAAGTTGTATGTTATTATTGAACATCCAGAAGATTACATGGTTATAAAAATTCATTCATTTATTGGTAGTGAATATGAATTATTATATAAAACCTTAGCGCACATGAGCCTCAACCCAGTTGGTGATGTATCCTTAAGTGCATCCATGAGAACTAGGTTCAAAACTAGGTAGAGGAATATTTCTAGGTTACTGTAGTAGTACTATAGTAGATCTGTATACTATGTGGCATTATAGTAGAACTGTACACTATACAGGCACTGTATCAGAATTGTACATTGTGTGGGTACTGTAGCATGCACTGTAGTAGTTATTGTAGCAGGTACTGTTCGGTACTGTAGCTACTGGAACTATTCACCTTGTCCCACCGGTTTGGACTTGAAGTCCTTAAGGTTTTAGATCCACCGAGGCCTTTGGGTCAGTAGGGATTTTGGGCCACCTTTAAGGACTTTGGGACACCTCAAGGCCTTCGGGCCACATGCAGTTTCCCCAGACAGACTCTACAAAAAAGGAGCAACCCCTGAAGAGGATTCAGAGCAAGTGCACTCACCAGAGCAGAGCCAAATAGATTTTCCAGAATGAGAGGGTTTGGATATGCCATAGGTACCAGAATTTTCTTGCACGGGAAGCCTAGACAAATGACCATGCGAAGGTGGAGAGCTACTATCATGATGCAAATGCTGGGGTGGGGCAGTTCCCTGTAGATAGTCTGGTTAAATTTTCTAAGACCTTCGGGTCATGTAATATCCTAAGCCTACGGGCCATGTAATCTCCGAACCTATAGGCCTTTTAAGGTTTCCCCATCATCCCATGAAATTGGGGTTATCAAAAATCAATTAAAATTAAGGCCTTCGGGCCATTAGGGTATATAAGAACTTAGCGATAACTGTTTTGGTTAATCGTTGGGTTTGATTACAAAGAACATGTTTTTATTTATAACTTAATACCATTTGTACAAAAGGATTACAAAACCATGAGTAAGATATATTAAATATATAATAATTTAGTTCAGCTATAATACAACTGGTTTTATGACAAGAATTAAAGATGATAATAGAAATTGATAAACCATTGTCCTTGAATGTGCTAAATTAACACATCCCAAATGGTGTTTTCATTTCTTTAAAATAGAATATGGGGAAAGGAAAGAAGATAATGAAGTATCCCATTAGAATAATAGAACTACATTACATGTATGTTACTGGATTTATCATACCATTTGGGTGAATGGAGGTGAGGAAAGAATTAATAAAAGAAAAGAACTTAAAAGAAATAAAAGAATTGGAAAGAGGAATTTACCTATTGAGTTTATCTCCTTTGGGAACCTCTTAAGGGGAGACGTTTTGGTATTTAAGAGAATATGGGATTTTGGAAATGGGGGAGGGGCTTGGGGAGTGATTTGGAAAGAATATTTTCAAGTCACAAGTCATGAGAGTAGTGACGAGAAGAGGGAGTGAGGGGGGGTTTTATAGTGGAGGAGAGGAGGGTTTTCATAATTTTTTAATCATTAGTTTATTAATTTCCCTAAAGACCACAAATAGTGATAATTACATGAACAATAATAGTAATAAATGCATGTTATTTTGATCCAATTTCCATTTCAATCATCCATGACTCAAGCATGATGCAAAAATTCAGGTTTTAGCATTTATTGTGAATTATCACATTTTACTATTTATAAAAAATTGAAGTATTTTAGAAAAATATAGAAAATTTTCCCTTACAATTTTTCAATGTGTAGAATACAAAAATGAAATCCATTTTTTAAAAATAATTTTATAAATATGATTATTTTAATATTTAATTAAAATCATAATTTATTATTAAAAAACTTGTTTTAAAACATTCATTTACTTATTTTAAATATTGGTACATTATAATTTCACTTGAATATTATTTTTATACTATCATAGGTAATGTTACTATTAATTAGGTCATATCACTATTCATAAGGGGTTTTGTGTGCAAAACTACACAAGATTTTGAGAAATTGATTTATTCAAATTCAAAGAGTTTGTTATGTGTTTTAAGTGGTATAAAATGAGATAGCTACTTTATTTGGTGTATGTGACCAGTAGTGGTGTTTTACATTAAAATGGATATGTGTTAAATCCTGAAATTGTTTGAGCACAAAGGGGGAAGCCCGGGTACCTAGGTGGGGCGGATTTGTACTAGTACGGCTAGTGGACCGGATGGGTTTTGTCCCTGTTTCACTTAGCATTTGGATAATGACAACTCTAACTAAACTATGTGTATGATGATTGGAGACCACTAGGTTATGGGTATGTTCCCTACTAGTGGCTCGTGCACGAGAATGGATTTTACTATGGTTACATTACACTGAGGTACGAGGTACATGGGGCCTGAGACTATCTAGTGCCTAGGGGAGTTCCCGGTTTTGTTGCTCATTGGATTTGTGGTATTTGCCCTTCTATTTGGGTGTCTTTGGAATTATAATGCAGTACCTAATATTCCTATTTAAATGTGTTAACATTCTGAAAGTTTTATCTTGAAAAATGTTTTCAATTTAAAGTTTCATTTCGTGGAATTTGTCACTACTTTTAATTGCATATTAAAACTGCTTGCTTTTTCACCTTGTATTGCATGCACCTTGGAATCATAGGGTTGTATCCTATTGGGCTTAGGCTCACACCCTACTTACACCCCTTGGGTGTAAGTAGACCTTTTTTTTGACCCAGGTAAAGGAAAGGCTAAGGGTGATGGCGGTTCAGGGTGTTAGTCCTCATCCTTGGGGCGGAGTAGTGGAGACGACTTGGGGGTGATGACACCTTGTCATGTGGAGTCCATGGGGCTATTTTGTTTCTGTTACATAGTGTCTTTGGACCTTTTGTATTGACTCTAAACCTATGTATTCAGTTCTGGTTTTTGTTTAAACATCGTTTGGTATAAATTTTTCAGATTCAGTTTATTGATTGTTTTTAATGGTTTATGCCTTCATATTCGGGTAAATCGTTCCCAAACCTAAATAAATGATACCCGGGCACTTGTGCCAGCCCGTGGGGATAGGGAACGCCCTTCGGGTCATGTCACGAGCTGGGTTTGGTGCCGGTTTTGGCAGCGACCAGATTCGGTTCGTGACAAAATGGTATCAAAGGAGGTTCATGTTAACTCTTTGGGTCATGTTATTTTGGGAAGAGTCAGCATATCATAGAGTTAGGATTGTAGGGACTTGGTATTATAGTTATGGGTAGTGTGCCTGATCACCACACCTCATGACAGGATTCAAGTTTCCTAGGGAAGTCAGGATTTATCTAAGTCCTTTGGTTTTCTTGTTTTAATGATGGTTAGGGGAAATGAAAAGAGAGTTGGGTTAATGGTCTCAGTAAGCTCGCAGGGCCTGGAAAGCCATGTGGAGATGGGGATATTCCCTAGGACACTCTCTGTGACAGTGAAGTGATTGGAATATGGCCGCCAACCATATGTCCAAGTCACCCACTGAAACTAGTTTCCTCTCACATTGTCTTGTGTTCTTTAATTTTGAAATCTTGGAACTTTGGTTTTAAACTGACTTGGTTTTAAGAATTGTAATGTTTTTGTGAAATGATTTTCAAATAAATATGGAATGTTTTGATTTATGGAATGGTGGAACTGAATTTTCAGAATGGTTTTGAATTGGAAAATAGTATTCTTACACCTCTTTTGAAAGCCGAAACCATATTGAAGTTGGTTTTCAAAAGTGTTTCCAATATAGTTTTCTAAACGATTAAAGGGTGTTTTAATGGGATGAGATGTTTTGAAATTGATGTGAATAACTTGAAAGTGTGTTCTTTTTTTTATGTTTGTGTACTTATGAAAAGTTTTGTAAGATGTGAATTGGGATTTTGATCTCATTGTTAGCAGTTTTGAGAAAAAGGTTGGGTTGGTTGAGCATTTTGTTTTTGAAAAGTGGAAGGAATTTTTGTTTTACCCTTTGGTATTTCCATGAGTGACCAAATGCATGGGGTTATATGGGATTATGGATGGTTGATGGAATGACTGGATGAGTTCTGGGATGGTTATGAGGAGGGTGCCCGGTGTGACACAAAAACATGCATGTGTGAGGCCCATGGGGTACCATTGGTGGATACGCTTACTGAAAAACCGTTTGTTTTCAAAGAAATAGTTTTAAATAAAAACATGATGTATTGATGAATAGTTTGGTATAGTTTGTATTATGGGTTTTTGATAATGTTGATGTTGTGGGATGTTTTGAGTCCAAGAACCCCTCATGTTTGAACTGTGTTTTGGGTTTGTGTTTGGTCGGTGAGCTGTGTTGTAGGGACGATTAGTGGTCTCTTTTGAAAAATGTTTTGGGATGAATTTGTGGTGGTTCCATTCATGTGTTTGGATCTGGATTTTTGTATATCGTAACCAATAGAACATCTTGGTTGGGTCCTTTGGTTCAATCGTTGGATAAGGTACACCCCATTAATGGTTAGTGCACAACTAAAGTGCAACCCGGATTGTTTTGCCTTTTGAAGACCCTCCAGTTGATCAATATAAGGAATATTTTTTCTTGAGATTTTTAGATTGAGTCTACACCATTTCCTTTATTTGATTTTTAGATCCTCTTGTAACGGGAGAGTGCTCATGGAAGGTTGACAGAGACCTTAGTTTCTTATGTTTCCTGATACGTCGAAGGTGGATGTGTTCTAGGGTTGTAAGTGTGGATGAGTGTCTCGATGGTGTCTAAGAGGACCTTTGGGTTCTTCAAAGTTTCTTTGATGCATTAATTCATGTTAAACCACTGGTGTGGGAAATATGGTCATGATAAGATATTGTGGCCACATTCTAGAATTGTGTGTTTTTTGGGGATGTTGTATAAGGTCCCTCTCTATGAATTGTTTATATCAGTCACAATGGTCATGTTTGGTGATGCCTTATGATGTCATGTGCTCGATTGACCATAGAGGTGAATGTCGTGAAATCCTATGAGAGTCCCTGTTATGTTGTGAGAATGTCTCCCTTGGAAAAACATCAAAATCTTCCATTTTAGACGAAGGTGAGTGTTGGTGTTCTTTACTTCTATTGTTTCTCACCTAAAGAAACAAGGTGTGATGTGTGTGTATCTTCTTAGCCCTTGTTTCAGTGAAATATCGGGATCAGGTAAAGTGAGTTTGGAATGTGTTATGTCTGGAAAACTTATCTGGGATTGCGTTGTAGTTGTTGGTTTCATTGAAAGAAGAATTATCGTTCATGGGGTTTCCAAAGCCTAACTGCGAGGCCGAAGATGCTTCAATTATTTGAGCTCCAGCCATAGGTCTCGGAGAGAAGCTGGCTCGTAGTCAGGGGAAATCACAGGGCCATTTTGAACCCTTGTACAAAGTCATTTCCTCAGTATGAAAGTTAGGAATATTTTAAACCTATGGTGTCATAATCATTCTTCTTTTTTCCATGTTCGGTGGAAATAGGTGGAGGGTCGTGTGCCCATGTCATCACCCAATGTTATTCCCTCCCCCTTTTGGTTTCCACTGAGTCTTTAGAGAAAGGTTTGAAGTTTGTCTAAACTATTTGTGAACACAGTTTTCACTTGGATAATAGTGACCATGCCCCAGAAAACCATGCGGAAAGAAGGATCCCAACTATTAGTGTATGGCTTCCCAAACCGTGCAAACTAACCATGTGGTCGCCCCAACTCTTTAAATTTTGGGGTCTTTCTTTACCGGCCAGTGCTGGTTGGTTAAGATGATTGGTTCTTATGGTGGGGAGACCCACTATGAGTCTTATATAATTTCTTTTGTAAATTTCTGATGGAAGTATATCCTTTGTACCGGTGAGTCCATTTAGTCCTCCCCTGTTAGTCTCTTGATTATGTCTCAAAAAAATTATTGGTTGTCTCTTATGGTGGGGAGCGTATTTGTGTCCCCCCGTACCAGTAACTTAGATTTTTCCATGGTCTTGGCTTGGTGTAGATAGTCTCGTTCAGATCTATCTAGCTACCAATATCATTCTTGAGTAAACATTGGGACTGGAGAGCACCCAATGGTTTAGTTAAAGTAAGGTAAGTGCAACCTTGTTCAAAGTTGTTGTTCGTTTGAGTGAATTGCTTGAGTATTGTTCAGATTGTGTTTGAGGATTTTTTATTTGGGATAAAGCCTGAATGTTCTTGATGGTTTTATGAAAGTGGTGTAAGTTTTATTTGTGAGAGTATTCCTTCCTTCATTGATCACTGGAGGTGTTTTGGCCTTTGGGGAAGAAACCTGGCAAGGGAGTACTTCTTGGTTTCTCAGTTGGGTTTGGTTGTTGATTTGGTCTTGCTGTGACTTTCCGGGGTGGACAGTTTTTATGGTAGGGAGAATTGTCACATACATAGATTATTTTAAATTTATTTTTATTTTAATTTTCCATTAATTCTTTGTTTTGGGGGTTTCCAATGGTTTTATAGAGAATATGTGAGTTTTCGTGAATTGGGCCAAACCGTGAGCCCAATTCCAGATTAAAAAATAAATTTTGATTCTTTTATATCTTATTCTTTTTTTAATATTTTTCACTCATTCCAACTCCTAAATGTCCTCCCCTGATATATTAACACTACAAATAAAATATGGAGCCTTTTGAAATCCATAATCATGGTTTAGTTGGGTTTTTATTTAAGGTATTGGGCCTGCCCGGAATCCCATATCCAGTTTTAAAAATTAATTTTGTTTATTTAATAACTTATTCAATTTTAAGTATTTCTCGGTGATTCCAAGCCTCATATGCGGCCCTTACAGCCAGACGCTCCCCAAACCTCTTTAACCCCCTATTTGGAGCTCTTAGGATCGCGATTTAGGGACGAACATCATAGGGTTTCCAAAATCGGGCAGATTTGATGAGGTATGTTCATTCAATCATAACTCTCTCAATTCATACTCTTTTCCCTCCATTCCAATTCCTAAATGACCTAATAATTCTTGTGAGAACATCCTCTGAGTTTTGGCCGTTTTCAATTTCAGATACTTGTGTTTTGTGGAGATTCATTCTAGATTTCGCAAGTAAGTTTGTCCATTTCTTTTCCCCTTTCAAATTGATTAGGGTTTCATTATTTTTTTTAGGGTTTCCTCCCTTTTTATTGAAGTTAACAATGACCAGTGGGTAGTAGTTCGAACCTAAGGTTTAACCTTGGGTTTTCTTGGTCCAATTTTCTATTTTTAGGGTTGATCTACCCTTCTTGAGGTGCGGCGGTGGTGCGTTTGTGTTTTCGCACAAAGGATTCAATGGTTTCATTTGATTTGGTAGGTGATTCCAATGTTGATGCAATCTTTGTGTATTAGCATGCTGTATTTATCATATTTTAAGATTTATATAATTTTATTATTGCTGAAAAAAATTGTTTCTAATGATATTTCTATTGTAATTGAATTTAAAATGCCAATTTGGTGTGAAATTGGGTGTTTTCCAAAGAAGTGTTTTGTTTGTTTATTTGGGGATGCCCTATAAATACTTAGTTGTTTTTATTGATCTGTAATAAGGCATAAAATACTGTTTATAATGTTTATCCCCTTTGGTAATTTCTGCAAAAAATGGGTTTTAATTGTGTTTGTAAAGAAAGTGAAGTTTTGGTTCCACTTTTGTGTGAAAATGAAGGTTTTACAAAGATAACACTTCTTGTTTAACATGGGGATGCCCAAAAATTGATGTGTTGTTTTAATTGATATTTATTGGGCTGCCTTTACTGTTTTGGTAACTTACAATTGTGAACATCTTGTACAAGTGGGTTTCTTAAGGGGTTTTGTGTGCAAAACTACACAAGATTTTGAGAAATTGATTTATTCAAATTCAAAGAGTTTGTTGTGTGTTTTAAGTGGTATAAAATGAGATAGCTACTGTATTTGGTGTATGTGACCAGTAGTGGTGTTTTACATTAAAATGGATATGTGTTAAATCCTGAAATTGTTTGAGCACAAAGGGGGAAGCCCGGGTACCTAGGTGGGGCGGATTTGTACTAGTACGGCTAGTGGACCGGATGGGTTTTGTCCCTGTTTCACTTAGCATTTGGATAACGACAACTCTAACTAAACTATGTGTATGATGATTGGGGACCACTAGGTTATGGGTATGTTCCCTACTAGTGGCTCGTGCATGAGAATGGATTTTACTATGGTTACATTACACTGAGGTACGAGGTACATGGGGCCTGAGACTATCTAGTGCCTAGGGGTGTTCCCGGTTTTGTTGCTCAGTGGATTTGTGGTATTTTCCCTTCTATTTGGGTGTCTTTGGAATTATAATGAAGTACCTAATATTCCTATTTAAATTTGTTAACATTCTGAAAGTTTTATCTTGAAATTTTTTTTCAATTTAAAGTTTCATTTCGTGGAATTTGTCACTACTTTTAATTGCATATTAAAACTGCTTTCTTTTTCACCTTGTATTGCATGCACCTTGGAATCATAGGGTGGTATCCTATTGGGATTAGGCTCACACCCTACTTACACCCCTTGGGTGTAATTAGACCTTTTTTTTTGACCCAGGTAAAAGAAAGGCTAAGGGTGATGGCGGTTCAGGGTGTTAGTCCTCATCCTTGGGGCGGAGTAGTGGAGACGACTTGGGGGTGATGACACCTTGTCATGTGGAGTCCATGGGGCTGTTTTGTTTCTGTTACATAGTGTCTTTGGACCTTTTGTATTGAATCTAAACCTATGTATTCAGTTCTGGTTTTTGTTTAAACATCGTTTGGTATAAATTTTTCAGATTCAGTTTATTGATTGTTTTTAATGGTTTATGCCTTCATATTCGGGTAAATCGTTCCCAAACCTAAATAAATGATACCCGGGCACTTGTGCCAGCCCGTGGGGATAGGGAACGCCCTTCGGTTCATGTCACGAGATGGGTTTGGTGCCGGTTTTGGCGGCGACCAGATTCGGTTCGTGACAACCAGTGTATGTGTTGTCTATTTTAATTTAATTTATTTATCAGGTTATAAATTATTTAATTATTAAATTAAAATTGATGGCCTGTGTGTCATCCCTCCCTTTATTATTATATAGGACTGACATATCCAATTTTATTTATGTAATTATCCTTTAACTAATCTTTTGGTTCTCCTCACCTGTGTGTGAGTTATAAATGATTATAATTAATTGATTTTTATAAGGTGGATAAAGGTAGTTCAAGACAGAACCATAATGATTCCAACCCATGATTTACATTGGTGGATAGGTGGAATACTGTAACTCCAGCCAAGACAGACAATAAGAGTTATTTCCCCTAGGTCATAGGGTGATTTTTTGTTCGATCAATAAATAAACAATTAGATAATCTCATGATCATGTCATGTCATTTATTTATTTATTTATCTCTATGTATTATTTATTATTTGGATGTAATAACAAAATAACATAAATAAATTAATCAATATAAAAATATAGAATTTATATAAATATATTATGCGCAAATGTTTTATCTAAACATGATTAATTAATTAAGTAAAATCCAATTAATATTAAAAATTCATGTAAAATATAAAATAAGATAAAAATTATGCATAATAAATTAAAATCACTCAATCAAATATTAAGTTATACTTGGCCTTCCATTACATGATTTGGAAAAAAAGCCTTATAACTAAGTGTTTGACCAACAATCATTTGGAAACTTACTTTTAATGCATAGTTCTTATAAAGTTTATGTGTTTAGATATCCATATTACATCAAGAGAAGTATCCCTCACTAGACTTGATGTAAATTGGAGGCAAGTGTTTAAGAAATCAAAGTCAATATTTTAAGTTCGAGGAGTCCACTCAAGGGATCAAGCAGATTCAAACCCGCAGTTGGAAAATGATTTCCTTCCCAAATACCATCAAGTAGCTTGAGAAATCCTCATTGGTGTTATACTAAGGGACATATAGATCCTTTCTACTAGAATATCCTAAAAACTTGACATTCTATGTTCAATGGGGAAGGTTATTGGTACTTAATAAAATAGTGGGATATTTAATAAAATCTATTAATTTATTATTTCTCACATAATTCGTAACCAGGAAAAATAATAATAATATTCTATTTTAATTTTAGAATAAATGAAAATCTATTCATCCCCACCATCCCTATGATCTATATTGAAGAAAGAAAACCTCCCCACTTGAAGTAACTTCTAGGAGCTGTTCATATGACTTCAGGTTGTGCTCCACCATGAATAAAAATATTACATGATAGAATCCTCACTACCTAATTCACCATCTAAGGAGGCAAGTGATGAAGAGTTACTTATATATTAAAAAAATTTGAGTGACATGTTCGACCTTAAATGTTTTATACTTCCATCAATTTCTAGTGAACTCATGAAGTCTCAAAAAAACTTGAACACTTATAGCATGATTGAGCATCTCCATGGCCTTTATCTGGAGAGAGATACAAGAAAAGTTTAAGATCACCAAGTTTATTTTTTAGAGAAATCATGAATAGGGTTCCACACCTGAACCTCACATAGTCAATATCATTAGATACATTAAGTTCCTAAAGGTTCTAGGGTTTAAACTCCCCGAAGAACTGGGCACCGATCTTATTGTTTTATCAAACCGTCAAAGCTTCTTTGTCTCTGTTATAAATGTTAATATGAAATTTTTTGAGAAGTCTCTCCCAGACCTACTTATGATTCTCTTCCAAGTAGATAAGGATACAAAGCACGAAAATCCTTCCATCCTTCTGATGACCAAATATAAAGTCCAAGAGAAAATCCCAAAAACTAGGGATTCTTTGAAACTACATGTAAAGAAGAGGAAGATCAAGGGTAAATCAAAAGAACATAATGATTTTTGATTTACATATGGCTAGAAGGGACATTAGAAGAAAAGCTACAGTTAATAAAAGAAGTAAGGGGAAGCTTCAGGTGTGTTTATTATCTAGTGAAATTTATCTGTTTCTTCAAATTTGGAATTAGAAAAAACTTTTGGTGCTCAAATATGTATTAAAATATAAGAACCAAGCAGATTAAGAATAATTGAATGAGGGGAGGTATATCTACAAGAAGCCAATAGAGCTAAAATTTCTGCTATAACTATCAACAAATACCACCTCACATTTCCAATGATATTGATCTTGGTATTTAAAGGTTATTATTATGTGAATATTATTACCAAAAAAATTATATATGTATCTAGACTTGATACAGATTGATTTATTTTCAATTTCATAATTTATTGTTGCTTAATTTATAAAGATTGATTTTTTTATGGCAACGAACATTTAAATAAAAAAATTTATGTGCCAGATTACATAAACCAAGTTATGAAAATTGATAATGAAACTGCTTAACATAATTCATACCACACCCAATTATGTAATCACCAGCTAGGTCATTTAAATGAAAAGTGTTTGACTAAAATAAACAGAGATGGATATTTAGATTCTTTCAAACTAAAACCACTTTGTTTATATCGTGCAAGTTTACAAGGAAAAATAACCAAATATGTATTTATTGGAAAGGGTGAAAGGGATAAAGAGCTTCTTGAGTTGGTTCATACTGATGTGTGTGGACCATTTCCAGTTGAAGCAAGGGGTGGGTACTCATACTTCATAAAATTTACTGATGATTTTAGCAGATATGGATACATGTACTTGATGAGTTATAATTCAAATTCCTTTGATAAATTCAAGGAATATAATAATAAAGTTGAGAATGATATTGGTGAGAAGATGAATAAATCTGATTAGACCATGGTATAGAATATCTTAATCATAAATTCATTGATTACTTTCAAGAGTTTGGGGACATATCCCAACTCACTAATCCTTATAAGCCTTAGTGGAATGGTGTTAGAAAAAGGAGGAACCACACCTTTTTGTACATAGTGAGATCAATGACAAGTCATGTGAGTCTTCCATAATACTTTTGGGTATACACATTATAAGAAACACTAAAAATACTAAACCGAGTACTAACTAATGAGACATACAGTATACCACACCAATTGTGAAATGGAAAGAAACCTGTTTTGTTATACATATATGTGTTGGGATGTGAATCCTTTGTTAAGTCCTATTCAGGTAAAAAACATTCACCCAGGGGAAAAAAGTTGACCTTTATAGCATACACCAAAGAAAGAAGGGGTTATTATCTTTAAAACCCCTTAGAAAAAAATTTAATAATGGAAATACATGCCATATTCATTGATAGATATAATATCTCTAGAAGAGATAATGGGAGAGAGATAGACTTTGATTAAGTTGAAGATCAAGGTTCAAACAAGTTAGGATAAGAATAGATTCCACAAAGCCCCATGGAAGAAGAAGTAGTTCCAGAGACCCAAGTACTCCATAGGAGTATGAGAGAGGTTTGAGAACTAGAAAAATATGATTTTCTAGTCACTAAGGATGGTGAATCATTATTAGTTGATAATAATGATCCTTTAACCTAAAAGGAAATAGTTTATGGAATATATATTTATAATTTTAAAGAGGCTAGGAATTATAAAATGAATTTTTTATACCAAAACCAAGTACAGAATTGGTATATTCTCTAATGGATGTAAATTATATTGGTTGTAAATGGGTATTCAAGAAGAAACTGGACATAGCAAGAAAATTTACTACCTATAAAGCACAAATAGTTTAAAAATGTTTTAATTAGAGTTAATGTAACATACCATTACTTGTTATATGTGTTTTGACCCATTTATTAGAGTACCAAATGTTTAGATATCATTGTGGGTTATTTTTAGTATTTTACTGGACCGTTTTTGAAGGTTTATGAGCCTTTTCATGGTTCATGCATGGTTAAACCAAGGGTGAAACCTGGGTTTCATGGTTTGTGCTTGGTTAAACAAAGTGTGAAACATGTTTCATGGTTTTTTCATTGTTTTAACATGGTTAAACAAATTGTAAAACATATTTAATATTTTACACATAGTTTTCACATGGTTTAAACAAAGTGTGCACCTTGGGAAGAAGGGGTTGCATGGTTTGTGCATGGTTAATATTAACCGTGCGACTTGGCCCAAGAAACCATATGAATGGTAATTAGAGTTACAAAAAATGAAATTAAATTCTTGAAACCAACCTAATTAATCCTAAACTCCTCTTATTTGAACCTAAATCATTTCTTTGGCTTTTGGGATCTCTTCAGAGACATTTTCGCTCACCAAAACTCATCTCTTGGGGGATAAAAGTGCCAATTAAAGCATATATCTTGTCTTTTATTGATTTATTTTATTTTTCATCTTGGATATCCATAATTATATTGATTAATTTTTCCTAAATGTTATTATGGACTTGAATTTTGTTTGATTTTGGTTGATTTATGTTGAATTGTAAATCTAGGATCACTTCTCTCTTCTTTCGAGATCTATCTTCCAAGATTCGATGATCTCTATCGTAGGTGAAACATCTTGGATTTTTTCTATTGGATTACTCAAATTAGAAGTAGGAGTTTATATTATTTTCCTTCATTTTTTGATTCATTGTTTCTTGATAATTCATAGATACATGTTTTCTAATTTTTATCACATGTTCAATGAAATTTTTTCATTTAATTCCTTATAAAATATTCTTTGACCAATTTTCATTTGAATTGAACATGGGATGAATTTAACGGATATAATCATTATCTTTATCACCTTTTGTGAATTGTATAATGCCATGTTTTTTTGATTTATTTTCAAAGAATTTTGAAATGATGTTTTGGTGAAATTGATGGATTTGGCCCAGGTTTTGATTTATTAAATGTACTTCATTGATTTTAATTAAATGAATTGAAATATTTGATGTTTTATAAATAGTTTAAAATGCATGAATTTATTAAATGACTAAGAACCCCCTTTTGAATGATTTTATCCTTAATTTTGAAATTTTTGTTCTTGGGTTATTTGAAATAAATGATTTATCCGCATGGAAAGAGGGTGTAATATCATGTTTTGGAAATGTATTCAATGCTATTTAAAATTATAATACTTTCTTTGAATGTATTAGGGTTTGTTTGAAATAACTGATTGTTTTAAAGGACCATTTGGCATTTTAATGACGAATTGTGAAAGGATGTGGGTATTATTAACCTTTTAAATATTGAATTGCATAAAAGGTTTTGATTTGAAATTGATGATTCTTGATGGATCGGTTGTCCCTTTGTGATAATTCTACCACATAATAATCCATTAATTATAGATTGTTTGATTCTTATAATTCCCATTTTTTTGGGGGGTTGACAAAAGGGATTATTTAAATTGAGAGAGTTTGGGGGTGAGAGTGAGATGTTATCGATAAGGATCCCTGTGTGATCCTCATAACTTGTTTATCTTGCCGCTTCTTTTTACTAGTAATAGAAACCTAGATAGTTAGATGGAATGACCTAGATGAATGCTTCACTAGTGGGATCACACCCTTCTAGTGGATCCATATAGAACATGAAAGGTTTAAGCTATGGATTGAAAACCAAGAAAGTGGGTGTGTAAGGAACTAGTTTGATTTAGACTAGGACGACTAGATGTAAGTATGAAAATTAGTCATTTGATTAGGTATCTTAAGGTGGACTCACTATCATTCCTAGGTTATACCCATGACATCCATATACTTGATCTCAAAACATCATGCATTTTTTGTCACTATTTGGCACTGGAGTTGCCTTGATTTCTTCATTTATTGTTATTATACACCTTGAATATATTATATTGACTCTTGTCTGCCTTTCCGTATCAGGTGCATATTCTGATCTTTTCTTGATTATTTGAATTTATCTTGTGAAATGGTTTTTAAATATTTTCAAAAAATATTTAGTTTTTAAATGGGGAAATGGAATGTTTTTCAGGTTTAGTTTGATAAATGATTTTTAAATGTTTAAAAATATATTTTTAAACTAATCCTCTTACTCTTTTATTTGTGATCCTCTTTTAGCATATTTGAATTACCTTATGAAGCAACTACATAGAATCTTTTGTTGAATCCTACCGGGATCTTTAGATCATACCCTTATTGTACCTTTTGGTGTTGGAAAACCCTTTTATCATATTGTAGGTGTTTGTGCTCTAGGATTACTTTGTCTTTTTTCACATTAGGATGACCAAGGGCGGGTGACTTGGGACATGGTGGGTGGTCATGGATCACTAGGAGGTGTGTTTTTGTTGTTATGTTCTGCTTTTAGTTTTCTTAGTGTCTCTTTGTACTTTGATATATATGTATTGATTGATATATATCTAATGAAATTTCTACACTGGACTCTATTATTGTAATACATAGAGAGAGAAATCATTAACAATGTTTATTTTTTAATATCCCGGTGATTTTCCCTAGCCCTTGGAGATTGAGAATTCTCTTCATGTTAGTGGTGAATCAATTCACCAGGTCCCAAGCTTTTCCATAAAGGAAAATACTTTAATTTTAAATCCTTATTATATTTAGGTTGAGTCATGGTAGAAAGAAGATTAAGAATGTTTCGAGTCTCAAGAGGTAGTTCATGAGTGAGTTCTTGATCACCACCCCTTCATAATGAGACTTGAGTTACCAAGGATGTTGGGGCTCGAGTCTTTCTTTTTATTATTGATTTTTCTAAGGATTAATTACATTTATATTCCCAATGAGACTATATTTTGATTTGGAGAATCTATTAGGAGTTTTTGAACTTGAATTGAAGGATAACCATAGTGGCACCATGTTTTCATGATATGGTAAACTACGAATAATTGGTGGGGATGATTTGGAAATCCAACCACGAACAGCTGTGAGGTTAGTGTGTGGTTTACCAGCCCATACGACCAAGACTCTTATAGTTCTAACTTGGTTAAAAACTTGAAACCTTATCCATTTTCTTAAAAGTAACTTCACTTATATGAGGTTGGTTATGTGGGTTATGGATGTGGGGTTTTTCATGCACTTTTTTGGTTGTTTAAAATTTAATCACTTGATAATATTTTAAATCCCTTGTGAAAACCAAATTTTTTCTTAAAATAAGTTTTGTTAAGTTCTTTGAGAAATATTTTCAATGACCAAAAAACAAGTTTTATGAAATGTTTAGTTTGAAAAAATAATTATCAAAGACAATTTTGTGATGTGTTATAATAATGTTTTAGAAATGAATTTTGGTTTTTAATAGATTTCAAATAATAATGGTTTTGAAAACTAGCAAATGGGATTAATGATTTTGAAACTGTGGAATAATTTACATGTGCGGGTAAAGGGTTTTTGAAAATATAATTTATTTATAGAAATATTTATTATTTTTAAAGGAAAGAATAATGTTTTATAAATGATGAAATATTTTATGATACGAAATCAGTTATTTTTTTATTAAAATGTCTTGTAAATTTGTTTAAATACTTTTCTGCTACGTTTGAGTGTTTCTTGATGCTTGATTTGATATTCCTATGTTTTGTGATGTTCAAAAATGTCTCTCAAAAATTAATTTAAGAAAGATAGAATATTGGTCCAATAGTCTGGTCCTCATGGAAGTTTTTTAAATTTTCTAGAAGTAGAATCCCTTGTCAACAACTCTACACAGGCTCCATATTGATTGGTGGAGATAGAGAATTTCCAACCATTGAACCCATCCTCAAATTCTTGATTTGTCGTCCGACTTCTTATAAAGGTGAAAAAGGTTCTCTTGAGGCAGTGAAGTGAATTGAATAAGTTTATGTGATCTTTGATACTCTCAAGACTCCTGGATCTCTTAAGGTCAACTCTATCCACTCCTTATTTGAGGGACCTATCCAAGAGTGGTCATAAGTTGTGATTCCCTATATTATGTATGAAATAATGTCTTTGGAATTATTCAAGCCAGTCTTCATTCAATAAATGTATCCTGAGGATGTTAAGAAGGAGATTGTTTCAAAGTTATTGAGTTTTAGTTAAGATTATATATTATTTGTGAAGTATGACAATAATTTCTCACATATGATTTGTTTCATACCTGTACTTGTTGGTAATGAATTAATTTAATCTATATTTTTAAAAAAGGTCTTCACCCAGAACTTTTAACCCCCATGCTTTCGAAATGGTTGATCTCTTATCTAAAGGTGCTCAAAAGGGAATTTTCAGCTGAAGTGAAGCAAGAAAAAAACATGAATAGATTAAATTTTCATTTCTAATTGAGTAAGTACTGTATCCTCAGGAAAATAAGAGGTCTACCATGTGTTTTTAGTGTGGATCACCTGGTCATTCTAAGAGGTTATTTTCTAAATCTCTAAGAGTTTGTAAATGGTGTGGCTACTTAGGTCACTTTATGAGGTTCTGAAAGTTGGGCGACCTAAAAGGGAAATTTTGGTCAGGAATATGAGCTACTGATATCTGGGCAGAAAATGATTCATGATAATGGGTCTCTATCTATAGGATTTGGAGTGATGATTTTCATGAAGTGGAGGAGCTTCCAGTTATCAATGGTAAATGGTGATCTTGCTTTTTATTTCTGATGCAGAAGAGTAAACTATTTGAGTTTTTCCTTCTTATGGATTCTATATTTTCAGAAATATTTTGTTTGAAGATATTTGTGGATTATATCATGTGGACCTTGGTTTGGGTCATTATTGGATTTTTAATGTAATAATGATTTCATTTCTTGAGATATTGTTTTTTTCCTTCATGTTCCTCTTATTATGACTAAGTGGTTTGAGTTCAATTTTGATATGTCGAATGATCTCTCTGGTGAGAGTGTAGTTACCTACTATGAACTGACTTGGCAGTGTGATATCTTTCTAGTTGGACTTGGATAAACCTTGGGAATGTACACAGGTAACAAAGATGATTTGGTTTTTTGATAGACTAGGAACACGATGGTTTTGGCATTTGATTTGATGAGTTCATCAAGGTATGAGGCTCATTTTGAAAAATCCTAGGTTACTATTGAGTACTTACCCAGGGTAGAAATACTTGTATATTCTTAACCTTGCTTGTGGATGTTCGATCTTTGATGTTTCTTCTTATAGAATAGTCGAAGTATCTATTATTTGGGTCTAAGGGGTGTTATTTTATTATGTTATACCATTTATATGAATCATTAAATGGTGTGGAGACCTATGCTAAGTCTCAAATATTTATCTAGTTTGGAGAAATGTGATGATCTTGGTGTTTTGATCTTGGATTTGTGTGTTTTTTTAACCTTTCGGTGAGTCTCAGTTCTTGACCATGGACCGTTCACCTCACAAAATTAGTGATGGAGTTCTTCTTTGATCATATTGTTCTATCTTTTAGACTGGAGTCTTTATAAAGATAGAAAGTTATATGGTGGGGAGGTTGTAAAATCCTGTTACATGTTTTTATGTGTTTCGACCCATCAATTTGAGTACCTAATGTTCGGATCTCTTTTAGGGTTGTTTTAGATATTTTACTAGACAATTTTTAAAGGTTTCTAGGACTTTTCATGGTTTGAACATGGTTAAAAAAAGTGTGAAACTTGGGTGGCATGGTTTTCTCATGGTTAAACAAAGTGTGCAACCTATTTCATGGTTTTTGGATGGTTTTTTCATGGTTAAACAAAGTGTACAACCCATTTCATGGTTTGTGCATGGTTTGCACATGGTTAAACAAAGTATTCAACTTGTTTCATGCTTTAATCATGGTTTGATCCTGGTTTAAACAAATTGTGAGACTTGGGAAAAGGGGTTTGTACAGTTTGTGCATGTTTAGTACTGACCATGAAACTTGGCCCAAAAAACTGTGCTAAAAGTTACGAAAATTGTAATTAAATTCCTGAAACCCACCTAATTTACCCTAAACTCCTCCCACTCAAACCTAAATTGATTACTTGTCTTTTGGGATCCCTTCAGAGTCATTTTTGTTCCCGAAAACTTATCTCTTAGTGGATTCAAGTTCCAATAGAAGCATAGATCTTCTCTTTCGGTGAGTTCTTTTCTTTTTAATATTGGATCTCCCTTCTTCTGTTGATTCATTATTTCTAAAGGATATGATGTCTTTGGATTTTGTTGGATATTGGTTGATTTAGGTGGAATTGTAGATCTATGATATCTTCCCTCTTCTTTCAAGATCTATCTTCCTAGATTTTGTGATCTCCATCAGAGGATACACATCTTGAATTTGTTATGGCTGGATTACTTAATTTCGAAGTAGGTGTTTCTATGATTTTCCTTCATTTTTTTATTCATTGTTTCTTGATAATTCATAAATACATGTTTCCTAATTTCTAACACATGTCCTATGAATTTTGTTTACTTATTACTCATAAAATCTTCTTTGAACAATTTTCCTTTGAATTGAAAATGACATGAATTTAATGGCTATAATCACTATATTTCTCACGTTTTTGTAAATTTTATAATTCCATGTTTGTTTTGATTTATTTTTAAAGAAATTTTAAAGGATTTTTTGGTAAAATTAAGGGATTTGGCCCATATTTTGATTTATTAAATTAACTTTCTTGATTTTATTTAAATTAATAGAACTATTTGATGTTTTATAATTTTTTTAAAATTCATGAATTTATTAAATAACAAAGAACCCCATTTTGAATAATTTTATCCTTATTTTGAAACCAATTTTATTGGGTTATTTGAAATAAATGATTCATCTTAATGGAAAGAGGGTGTGAACCCATGTTTTTGAAATGTATTCAATACTTTTTTAAAATTGTAATACTTTCTTTGAATTATTTAGGATTACTTTGAAATAAATGATTGTTTTAAAGGCCTGTTTAGAATTTTAAGGATGAATTGTGAAATGAAGTGGGTATTATTACCCTTTTGAATATTGAATTGTATAACAGGTTTTAAATTGAAATTAATTATTCTTGATTCCCTAGTTGGTAATTTATGATAATTGTCCCATGTGATAATCCTTTAATAGTAACTTGTTTGATTCTTATACTTCCCATTGTTGCATGGGTTGAAAAAGGTATTATTTAATTTGAGAGAATTGGGGGGGGGGTGAGAGTGAGATGATGTCAATAAGGATCCTCATGTGATACTTGTAACATGTTTATATCACCACTTATTTTGACTAGTTTTGGGATCCTAGATAGTTTTATGGGATGACATAGATGTATGCTTCACTAAAATACTCACACCCTTCTAATGGATCCATAGAAAATGTGAAAGGTTTAGGCTATAGATGTGTGACCAGGAAAGTGGGTGTGCATGGAACTTGTTTTCTTTAGACCAGTAATACTAGATATAATCCTAACAATTATTTATTTGATTAGGTATTATAAGGTGGACTCACTATCATACCTAGGTTTTATCCATGACATCCATATACCTGATCTTTATACATGACAACAATCATTGTCACTCTTGGGCACTGGGGTTTCCTTTCTTGCTTCATTTATAGTTATTATGAACCTTGAATCTATTTTATTGACTCTTGTTCATATTTCCATATCTGAAGTATATTCTCATCTTTTCTTGATTATCTGAATTTATCTCGTGAAATGGTTTTCAATTTTTTTCAAGAAAATGTTTAGTTTTTAAATGGTGAAATGGAATGTTTCGTAGGTTTAGTTTGATAAATGATTTCTAAATGTTTAAAACTCTATTTTTAAAACAATCAAATTACTCTCTCATTTTTATTTTTATTTTAGAATATTTGAATTACCTTATGAAGTAAATGCATATAATCTTTGGTAGAATCCTACTAGGATCTTTAGATCACACCATGCTTATAACTTTTGGTGTTTTCAGCCCTTTTTATATTATATAATGTTCTCATTCTCTCACCTTCCTTTGTGGGTTTTCGAGTTACGGTGACCAAGGGAGGGTGACTTGGGACATGGTGGGTGGTTATGGACCACAAAGAGGTGGATTTTGGTTGTTATGTTCCACTTTTAATTTTCTTAGTGTCTTTTTGTACTTTGATATGTATGTATTGATTGATATATATATATATATATATGTATGTATGATGATATTTCCTCATTGTACTCTGTTATTTTAATACTTTGAGGGTGAAAGTATTCCGAACTATTATTTTTTAATGACCAGGTGCTTGTCGCTAACCTATGGAGACTGTGAATGCTCTTTGGGTTAGTAGAGAATCAGATCAAGTACCAGTTTAGATGGTATTCTTGGTTGGTACATTACAGTCAAGGAATTGACTATGATGAAACCTTTTAACCAGATGCAGTGATGAAATCTATCAAAATTATAATTTCAATTATGGCTTACCCTGACTATGAGATTTAGAAAATGGATGTCAAGATAGCCTTACTTAATGGTAATCCTTAGGAACATTCCTATATGACACAACCTAAAGGGTTTTGACTCCAAAGGATTCCAACATGATATACAAATTGGAAAAATCCATTTATCTATTAAATAAAACATCCATGTCATGAGGGATTCATTTTGATGAATCCCTAATGGAATTTTATTTCATAAAGAATAAATGTGAGCCTTGTGTCTACAAATAGTTTAGTGGAATTGTTGTCATTTTCTTAATACTATATGTAGATAAAATATTACTTATTATAATTAAAATGCCAATCTTAAAATATATCAAGGAATGGTTGAATAAATATTTTTAATGAAGGACTTAGGTGAGGAAACATATATTATTGGAAAAATGATCCATCATGGGAGATCCAAGAGGCTACTCATCCTAATTCAAAGTATATACATTGATAATATACTAAATATATTTAGTATAGAACAATCCAAGAGGGGATTTTTTTGGCATCACATGGCATTATCTTTCAAAGAAAATGTGTCCTTAGATACTTGAGGAAAGAAATAGAATAGAATGGATTCCATATTAATTAGTGATTAGTTTTGTCATGTATGTTATATTATATACTAGGATAGATGTTTCCCATGCATTATGTATAGTAGGAAGATATCAAGTTGACCCAGGTGACCACCATTGGATGACAATCAAGACTATCCTTAAGTATCTAAGGGAAACTAAGGATATGTTTCTCGTTTATAGAGGAGATGATGAACTAGTCATCATAGGATATGCATATTAGTTTCCAAATAGATCTAGACGATATGAATTCACAAATGAGATAAATCTTCACTTTGAATAGAGGTGTTGTGAGTTGGAAGAGTTCAAAGTAGGATGTGTTCATAGATTCTACAGAAGAGTCTAAGTATATTATAGATTCTAAGGTTGATAAATAAGTAGCATGGATTCATAACTTAATCTAATAAATTAATGTGATACTTAGTAGTAAAGATCCCATCACACTCTATTGTGACAATACTGCAATATTGTCCCTTTTAAAAGAGCTAAGGAAACATCAGAGGACAAATAAAATACATCATAAGTATCATCTCTTGAGGGATTTTTCTTAGAGATTCGAGTTTATAGTGAGTATTATTTCCAAAGAAGAATACATGGTAGACCCCATGACTAAATCCTTAACTCAGCATAAACATTAGTATCATGTGTGGTTTAGAGGACTAAAGGTCATTGAGAGTTGTCTCTAGTATAAGTGGGATTTTATTGGAGTTGGTGTCCGAGGACCAACATATTTTACTTTGATTACATGTATATTTAATGATTTTAATATTAATAAAAATTATTTTTCCTTATTTTTCATTATTCAACATAAATTTAATATAATAATTTCCTATAGTATACATTTCATTGATAAGGTCATAGTAGATCCCCGATATGATGAGATCCTTGAAGTTCTATGATGACATTATTGAATCTAGTTTTGTGGTCAGATAACATACTATGATAGGACACATAGTATATTTACTATTAGGTGGGAGCACTCATACAAGAATTAGTATTCTTCTCATTAAGTTTTCACTTGGAAATATTTGAGATAAGAGATTATGAGAATAGATATGCCTATAATAATTCTACATGTTTTTGTGTCATCAGATATTCCTATATGTGATCATGAGTAATGGTCCTTAGACTTTAAGATTATCATTAATTCATTTAATGACTTGTGTACTTAGATTTTCTAACAAAAACAATGAATACATATGTTTTCGATGAGGTAGGGTGCATTGGGTGTGACATGATTGACATTTCATTAATGGATAATTTGAGAAAGTATTTTTCCCTTTTTATGGAAGTCAATATCTCATACCATTGATTAGAATTGATTCATTGCATTAAATTCCATGACCATGGTGTAATTAAATGTTTATTTAAAATATTAAATGAAAGATGTATCAACCATATTGGTTGGTTACACATATATTCTACCTGCTTGATGAGATATTGTGTTAAAGGGATTATATTACATAGTGAGTATTCATATGTGGTTATTGTCATTGTTGCATTAAGTTATTTATCTTGGGTCCCTTGAACCATTTCTAGATAGTAACCTTGAAATTTAGGAAATCCCACCTAATTCCAATGAGACAGAATCCTAGAGGGTCACACACTAAGTGTTTTTGATGATCTCAATTAAGTTATATTTTAATTTAGTTAAAAAAATAAATATTATTTTCAGGATCGAGGAATGATTTTATTCACATTTTATCGATCAAAAATATTTATTGATAAATAAAATATTTAGATGAAATATTTATTCCAGTATTCAACAAATACTAATGGGTAAATAGACCAAGGTTGCATCCATTGATAAATATTTATTTACAAGCTGGTAAATATTATTTATTACCACATTGGTTTGCACAAGCCATAACATAATAATATTATTATTATGTGACATGGGGTTTATTAAAGGTTGTAATATTATTTAAGGGGTGATATGAAATTAAATAATGATTTTAATCTAAACCCAAACTCAATATATAGACGATTATGTCTATTGAGTAATCAATCCATTTTTTTTAGAATAGAGAATCATTGCACACAATGGACCTCTCTCTCTCTCTCTTTATCTCTCTCTCTCTCTCTCTGTAGAATTCCTCCTATCTTCCTCTCAAGAATGAGAAGAACTTCTTCATGACTAAAGGATATTGAGAAACTAAGAAGAATAATATAATAAAATTGATTCACTGATCTAGCACTTAGAAATCAATTAGCATTGTTAGGATATCAAAGGCGCATGTGTGGATCACTACTGGGGAGATTCTACCCATTTATCCTCATAGTGCAATGAAAGAAATACGAAAGGGTTTTTGAATGATCAATACCATAAATGAAGCAATAACTTCATATTTGGTATTCATTTCTTCAAATATGAAAAAAATTAATTATAAATTGAACATGAAAGATCCCCATTTTAGAAAATAATGTGATTAAAATAGAATTATTTCAAGGAACAAAGCAATAATTATTATTAAAGGTTGTTATCAATAAAAATACATAGATTATGCTGAGTCTTTTTCACCAGTTGAAAGACTTGAATATATTAAAATCTAATTATCCTTTACAACACATCAATTTTTTTCTTCAAATGGATATGAAAAGTTAATTTTCATAATGGTTAAATTCAAGAGTACATTTATGTTGAAAAATATCATGTTCTTGAAGATGATAAATTTATGGAACATTTATTAAAACATACCAAATCTATCTATAACCTTAAATAAGTTCTAAGAGCTTGGTATGATAAACTTTCCAATTTTTTATTTCAAAATAATTTAATTAAAGTAAATGTTTATCCGACCTTTCTTATAAATAATGTTATTAAAGACACCATAATTGTTCAATTCTATGTTGACAATATCATTTTTTCTCAACTCCAAATTATCTTATCGATAAATTATCAAAACTTTTTTAGAGTGAGTTTGAAATGAGGATGATGGGTGAACTCAGTTTTTTCCTTATTTTTCAAATTTTTCAAAAACTAGAAGGACACATTTTAATTCCAAATGAATATATTATAGACTTAATAAATCATTTTTTATTTTGAAAATTCCTCTAGTACAATTACTATGGTAGACACATCTATAAAATTTGATCTTTAAGAATCTAGGAAATAGAATGATCAAAAACTATATAGAGATATGATTAAAAGTTTTCTATATTTAATATCTAGTAAACCAAATATTATTTTTTCATTATGATTTTTATGGGATTTCAATATAATATGAATGAATCAAATTTAAAAGTGGTAAAATTTATTTTTGATACTTAAAATGTTCATCAAAACTTGGAAGGTTTTATTCTTGCAGAACTAATTTAACACGAAAAATTTCCTTAGATGCTAAATTTAGAGGTTATAGGATAGATTTGAAGATTAATTCTAGAGAATTACATTTTCCTAGGGTAAATTTAGTTTTATAGTCTCGAAATAAGAAATACTCAGTTTCACTCTCCATTGATGAAGTAGAAAATATTTGGTAGTTGGAAGTTGTTGTGCTCATGAATTGTGGATTAAATACACACTCAAAGATTTTATTTTAAAATTTAATCAATCTACTATAATTAGTGATAATAATAGTTAAGTTTTTTATCTAGAAACACATCACATCACTCATGAGCCAAGAACATATGCAATAACCCAAAATTTTACTTCCTTGTATTTATTTATAGTGTTAAATTCTATCTTGAGTTCATAGTGGTTAAGGATGAAATTTTTAGATTTTTGGAGATTTTACCAGAATGCATGGTTTGGATTATAGTTTGACAAAACACATTTGATAAACCATATTACCACTATAGTTTTTAGTAGTGGTGATCACAAAATCACTACATGGTTTTGTAAGTCATGCGAGTTAACCGTGCGACATACTCAGTTTTGAGTATTTTTGTCATTTCATGTTCTTTTTAATTGTGGGTTATCCTATTTATTTTCCTAATTAAAAGGGAACCTACCAAGTTTCTCTCCTAACCTATCTTCGAGTCCTCACTTTCCATTGTGGATTTGACCTAGTTTCTTGGTGATTTCTCCACCGAAACTCAAGGTAAGAGATCATCCTCACCTCTCTTCTTGGATTCTTCCTATTTCTACCTTCTTTTATAACACTAGTGGCCATATTGGTCAGGTTATTGGTATAGGATTATATAATATATTGGTTATTTAGTTTTTATAAGTTTTTATCCTCCCCTTGTGGAATATTATATTGGTTTTTAAAGGCAAAATGGTTCTACCACTTAAGGTTGGTGTTTCCATATCATTTTGTTTTATTTGAGATTTACTTGGATACTTGGTGTTTAAACTCATTTTTAGTCTAGATAAATACAATATATTTCATTTAGAATTAGTTTATCTAATATCTCCCATAACATAATTTGATTATCATTAGGGCTAATGGGTGGGTTTCATAATTAAATGGAATTTCCATTCTAATTAGTGTTTTATGAATTTCATGTGTTTTATAAAATGTCAATAATGGGTTTATTCAAGAAAAAATATTTATTCATGTTGTTTTGGATCAAATATGATTTATAAATTGGTGTGTTTCTTATTTTATGGGTTTCATATGTTATTAAAGTGGTTGGTGTTTGTTTGTGTAATTATTTAGTGACCTACTTAGTTTGATTATGATTGTGATTTTGTATTGTTTATGCATTCCTATGGGTTTACAACTTGTGTTAAAATGATTTTAAAAATGGATTTAAAAATTTATTAATACTACCTTTAAAGTAGAGGTATATTTCCCACTTGATGGAAATGGTATTTCTTTAGTTATTGGTTACACCCTTAATGTGACCTATTTTTATCTATGGTTGATGCATGGGTTTTTATTGGTTAAATTATTGTGATTAATGTTTATGTTAGTGGGAAGGTTGCCTTTTTTTAAAGAGGGTGTTGGATTTGGGATGGAAATGAATTTTGGATATTCTTCCTTGGTCTATGTGGTTGTCATGTGATTGAAATATACCTGAGAGAGTCCCACATCCTTTAGATATTACAAGAGGAACCCTAGGCTATTAAGTGGGAAATATAGGGAAATATTCTTTGATAGTTGGGTTTAATCACTAACTAGTATCCCTTGGTTGGATTATTATGACTCTGGATAGGGGTTGTTTCACTGATGAGGCTAGTTGAGAGTGATTCAAATGAAAATTTTTAGGACTATAAAACCTTCTGGAAGTTTGTTCCATTGATTCACATCTACTATTGTCCCATTGGTATTTATGATGTTCCACCTATCATGTGCGTTTCTTATTTCTTTATTATATTCCTTTGTGGCTGAGCCTTAATGCTATATGGTTTTACCTTGTGTCATTATTGTTAGTCTTTCATGATTTTCCATAGAATTACTTTCTTATACGGTTTCCCTTTTTCTTTATTTTTATTTGAAGGGTGTGTAATGGTTTTAAAGAAAATTGATTTTTGGTTTTCCAATATGTATTTAAAATGGTAAATAAAAGGATTAATTTTGGTTTTTCAAAGTCAAGTATTCTAAAAATGGAGTGATATGTTTTTTTACTTTCTAACCATGAAAGTGAATGAAAACCTATTTTCTTATATTTATTTTAAAACATAAATCCTCAGTATATTTTGTAAAAGGACTGTTATAGACTCTTGGTAGTATCCTATCGGGATTCGGATCACACCCTAAATACTAACATTGGTGGTTATGTAGTCTTTATTTCTTAGGTAGGGTTTCAGGTCTCAAATTCTAGGTTTGGTTAGAACCACTCTATTATGGGAAGTGAGTGAATCTGATTCATAGTGGTGACTAGAGAGTCACATGGTGATGGTGGTTTTATCCCCTCAGCTTTATGGGATCGGTTTGGGTCATGTTGAGCATCGACCTCCATGACCTTCTATTTTTCTTTTAGTTTTATTTTATGTATTTGAAAACTTATATTCGTGAATTTATATTTTATTGATAATTTATTTTTTAGTATACGTTATTGTTTCTTATAATTATTCCTTATTTAGTTGGATTATATTAATTATATATGATTATTTACATTTCATTACCATCCATTGTATGGAGACCTGAGGTTGGGTTTTTGGTTGGAACATGTGATTTGGTTTATTACATCTCAAGGGTTAAATTGTTCTCAAAAGTTGCGTATGATACCATCGATGCTTGTCACTAGATTTTGGAAATTAGGAACATGTCTCGGGACCTATGTTGGGATAACCTGGGTGATGTTTCAGGTCAATGATAGCCATATAGGGAATCTTTAGTTCCCAATGTCACTATGAATTTTTTTTTATAAAACCCAAACTATGCTACTCGATTAATTAAAATTTAGTACTGGTAAGTTCAGGGTCAAACCCACAGAGATGTTGAACTAGTTTTATTAGAATTTTGAAAGATTTAATTTTGTTAATTTTAAGAAAATGTTGGGAAAAGAGTGAATTGATTGGTTTATAATAAGTAAAAAAACAATGCTGATTGATTGATTGTGTGAAAAAAAATTCTAAGAATCATGTTGGGGTTGTGTAATTTCTAGGTTTTGGTGAAATTGGATTTAGGAAAATAGTTTAGTTCATGATTTGGTGTTGGATTTGAGATGAGGGTGATCCAATGGTCATGGTATCCCCTTCTTAATGTGATAATATCTTATTTCCCTTGGTTTGGTAATTTAGGATTCTGCCAAATCAAGTTTGTCTTGATACCATTTTTTAAAACATTATTTCCTCTAGAGGATTATAGGATAAAGGCTACTACTCTTACTCCTCATTCTAAGGTTGTTTTAAATAATGATTTATCCTCTAGTGATGAGACTTCGAGTGACACTTGTGATTTTGATAACTCTGACCCATCTGTAAGAGATTCCTATCAATATAATGAGGAAGTGTCAGAAGAGCTAGAATCTTAGATTGATAAGAAATACAAAATAGTTTTCCAAAGATATAATAATGGTGAAATTAATATGGATATCTACCTTTAAATCAGATAAATAATGTTCATCAAATTGGTATAATAATTTAAACTTAACCCTCATTTTAAATTCAGATACATTTAATGGCAATGACTCACCCTTCCGATCATGTTCAAGGACCTCACTCTTGGATTTCTTGGGCCTGAAATTTAAACGATTGGTTATATTTAGTCTTTTATTATTTTATTTTTTCACTTTTCTGTATGTTTGGAGAGAGGATCATGTTTTACTTACTTCTATTTAAGATTTTCCCTCCATCTCCCTCCCAGGTGCATGATAGCTACTTGCAAACTTGCAGTGATGAAGATTGCACAACCTTTTGCTCGATCTGATTTTGTATGAGCCGTTGAATTTAAAACCTCTTGGAATCAAGCTATATTTCCTATTTTGGGCTGCAATGATACTCACTTGACTGTCAGGTTATTTTATCCTGAATGATGTTTTCTTGGTTGTATGTCTTGTTTGTAATCTCCTTTAACTCATAAGTGGTTCAAGTTATTTTCACCTCATGTATTCACTATTTTTTGTACCGTCTTTAATAAATTATTTTGGGGGTATGGGTTAGGAAACCTACTCATATCTCATTCTCTCTAAAAAAATATAAAATAAAAATAAAGAGATTAGAAATTGAAAATAGAAATTACGCAGACCTAATACAAGAATAATTAAAAAAAGTAAATCCAACGCACCTTCTCCCTTTTATTACATAACCCTTAGAACTAGTGGGTTTACCCCCTCATACTAGTGATTATAGAATAAGAGTAAAGGAGAAAATAAAATAAAAACATATTGAAAAGTGAGAAATAACTCAGATAGGGCGCAATAGCTTCAATCCAATCTCCTGTCTACAGCTGAATTTGAATGCCTCAATGCAGCATCCATCACCTCTATTTATTGAATTTAATTAAGTTCTATCTGACAGTCATCATGACGTGAACTTGGGTTACATGTCATGTATTGGTGATCCACTTTTTCCTCCACCTACATGAATCTTGTGGGAATCTTGTATGTTAATTTTTACCATTGAATGATGTCACAACATGTACTTGTAACTCATGACAAGTACTAGCTTCGTGACTTGGAACTTCACAACAAGGATTCATGGTCTACCACATGTCATAAACTGTTTCTCCACATCATGTACTATTGTATCACTATGTGTAACAAATTTTCTTCTCCCAGGTATTATCTTTCCTTGGTTCTTCACTTTTCCCTTATAAATTCTCCGTTAACATCCCAAAAATCCGGTGTCACACCGATTCGAATCGCTCACAGCACGAAGTGTCCTTCAACTCATATTTTCTCCACATTTCATTCCATTTTGGAAAATTCATTATATCATGCCAGAAAACATAGAACAAATCAAACCATTCACAAATTTGAAATAATATTCAATAAAATATATAAACCAAAAAATTAAAATACTCAAAACTTTATGCATGAAATAGAATTATCAGTCAACCCAGGGTGGTTCATTACAATATATATTTAATAACCCACTTTATTATGAATCAAACACTAAAAGGATATATTTTTCTTTACTTTATCAAAATAAATAATCAGTTTTCCAACATTTTTACCAAAACTTCAAATTACGATAGATTAAAATATATTAAATTGAAGTTATGAATGATCAATTTAAAGTGACTTTCAATTCACTTCTTATTTAACCTATCTCCTTACATTGAAAAAATCCTTGAAAAAGTGAGGTTATTCAATTCTATATTTCCATTTATTTTATAATTTTAAGTTTATACTCATCTAAGATGAGTTATTTCTTTTTCTAAACTCAATATTTTCAATTTTTCTTAGCACTAATATTTATTATGGTTCTATTTTTAATGAGTTTTTATTAGGTGTTTGTTTATCATGTTTGAAAAATAAATAATTTTCAATCATGTTGTAAAAAGTTTAATGTTATAACATCAAAACATAATATTTTATTATTAAAATTTTGCACATAATTATCTTCAAAAAAGATCATTTGTAGGTGTATAAAGACGACTTATGGGAAACGTTTAAATCTTCATTATCTTTTTGTTTATTAAATTTATTCTTAATATTACTAACAACTAAAAGAATAAAGATATTTTTATTGTATTTTATTTATTGGAAATTAGAAAATGTATATTTTTAGGGGGAGAGTTGTCAATATACAATATATGATATATTCAGAAGAATAAAGAGAATTTTACTTCTAGATAATTGAAATTTATAAGAAGTTTCTTTATTTATATTTTATACTTTGATAAAAAAATTAACTTTCTTATAAAAGGGGAAAGAAATTTCAAAAAAGTTACTTTTTCTAAAATACTTCATGTTTTTAGCATATATTTTTTGAAATTTTTACTTTACCTCAAAGGGGAAGACTCTTAATTTTTGTTTCTAATTATTTATCAAAGAGGGAGAGACTATTTATGAAAATCACAAAGGGGGTAAATTTATTAAATATTAAAATTTAAGTTTTCCTTTCATATATTGTTTAGGGGAGAATGTTTATTGAATGATGGATAATGTATATGGTTCTAGAGTTTTTTTAGATCAAGGTTTATGGAAATGATAAGTGTTGTAAATAAGGGGAGAATGGATTTCATGTTTTGTATTCAAATGTTTTTCATTGGGTTACTTATAGAAAATTATTTTTTGATAGATTTAAAAAATGTATTTTTATTTCATGTTTTTATCAAAATTATACATTTTCTCAGGTATATTGTGCTTTCGAAAAAGGGTGAGACTATTATGAAGTTTTTTTCCTTTACATTGTTTTTGGAAATCAAATTATACTTTTTAGTAAATTTTTCCTATCTTAATTTTTTTGTAGTTTCTTTTAGCATGAATGATGAAATCTCGGTGAAATGAATTTCATACTATGATCTAGTTTCACTAGATTTACAAGTTGAGTTTGAGAATTTTATTTTTGTATAATAAACTTCATCAAAATATTTAGAGTAATGATGAGTCCATCATATGATGGAGGTTAAATATTTTGATACAGTTATAACTGGCCCCAAATAATTCATATTTATGATCATTGGAGGCTTTCCTATAAAAGGAACACTGGTTTGAGGTTTAGAAGTGTGATTATAAATACTTTATTTTAGAAAGATTTGTTAAGTAATTTTGAAGCTTGTAATTTCTTATTTCTGAGTTCACTTCTGATAGTTTTAGTTTTTATTTCTAATAGTTTTAGTAAGAGGATCTGATTATGTGAGGTCTCTCATTATAAAATGTCTTAGTTATATTATAATTTTTTTTGTTTCTAATAATGGTGATTTATGGATTCAAATTATAGTAAAATATATCACCTTATGATGGGTTTAAGTCGAGATATTCTTAGGATAAAAATACAAATACCATTTTAATGAGCTTAAGTTGAGGGATTTTGAGCTAAGAAGAAAAATAACCTTTAGATGTGTTTAAGTTAAGGGATTATGGGGATAGGAAGATATGCCTTTTATGGTTTAAAATTAGGGATACCTTTGATCAAGTTTAATATCCTTCTTATAGTTTGGGTAAAAGTTTAGTTTGTAATACCCTTTAAAGGAGCATTTGAATTGTGATCCAATACTCTGAATTTTCTTAATTTCTGTTGTGCATGTTTTTTCATTTGTTCTTATTGGATTTAGTGTATTTATGATAAATTGATTTTAAACTCTGCTTACTATATCTCATTCAGTTCATATTTCCAATTAATTTATTTGTTAACTCTAATTTTTTGGGTTTAATGAAATTATATACTTTCGGTACTCTGAATACTCGAGTTGGTTTAAAAATTATTGGCCAAATTTGGGATTACAATTCACCACCACTCTTGTATCAGTTTTTCCATCTTTTTGGGATGACACATATAGGTCAAGACCCAAGAGAAACTCTATTAATCACACACCTATCCTACATAAATGAAGATAATGTAACCTATTCAAGTATCATATGGTCACAACATATTGAGAGACACTATTACAAATTCCCACTTTAATTTACCAATTCAATTGGTATATGGAACAAAACCATTGGTGACCATGGAATTCGAATTCACAACCCATGAAGAACCACTCATGGTCCAAATATTCCTTTCCCTCTCTCAAGAAACAAGGGAAACCATTTTAATTAATTTAGGTTCAATCAAATATGTTTGGGATGACTGTAGAAAACTCAAATCATGGAAATATTCATAAAACATAGGGAAAGGTAAGGAAACACCTACCTCTATATACTAAAATCATTCTTATTGAGAATCATTAGATAAATTATATCCAATTTATGGCTCCAAAATATATATAAACCCCTTAAATTATTTAATAAATAATAGAGAATACTGAAAAATGGTAGAGATGAAGAATAGATAGAAGAGGACTAGTAACCTTACCTCTAGCGATCCATCAGGATAGAAAGTTCTTGAATTCGATCACAAAGGAGGGAGAAATAAAATGATAGGGGAGAATAACACTAAGAAAGAGGGATATAGGGTGCATCATATTAGGGTAAATTAATGGGATTCCCCTTTATTAAGGTTTTAAAATTTAATTAATTAATTTTTTTAAATTGTACTAGGGGCCATTATAGTGTGGCCATTTGGGTCAAGATACAATTCCATTTCCTAGGGTTATATTGTGGAATGACCCCTTAGGATATAATAAAATTACCTAATACAGGGAAGGAAAACCTGATTTCTTAGGCCTAGGGCCACATTATGACATGACCAACCCCTTCACAGTTAAATACCCCATCATTTAAAGATGTGCAATGTAATTTAATTCACTACTAAGTGACACTTCCCCCTTCAATCATTCCTTCACAATGCAACACATAAATTGCGGCTTGACCGACCACTTGCTATATATTTTTATCCAAAACCTAGGGTCAACCCTCCAAAACTAACCCCTAGGGCCTCACCAAAACCTTCAATAAATGAAAACCATTAAAATACACATGATTTGGAAAATTTTAAATGAATCGGTACATCAAAATATGTGGGGTGTTACAATCTCCCCACAATATAGTAAATCATCATTGAGATGTATCACTAAACATCACCAACATAAAACATTGATTACTAAACTCCCATATCAGTATCCCACTCCCAAGTATCTTTCTAGATATTAATATGCTTCTTTTGAACATGTACCCGATGTATAGTGGTCCTGCTTAGGATATTTTCACTCCAGTATACTATAAAAATTGCTCATTCCTCGAATGATGCATTAGCCTCCAGCTCAACGTCATCAATAATGATCACATGAGACGGTTCATGGTGCTATATCCTAAGACAAGATACATGGAATACATCATGCATAACATCAAAAATATATGGTAAATCTAATCATTCTTCCACAGTACCAACCCTCTCAACAGCCTCCAAGGGCCCAACATACCTATGCACCAATTTCCCAAGCCACTGATTATAACAATGTCCTAATCAAGGGATCACCTTTAATAAAACTTATCCTACCACCTCAAACATGATAGGATTACATATTCATTATGTATATGAATGATACCTTATTTGTGTAGTCTCTAACTACTTCCAAATTGATTAGATTCGCTCCAAATTCTCTTGAAAGAGATGCTATTCAATAGTGGAATATTTCGCTACTTCTAACCAGTATAGAGGTGATCATAATGACCTAATATAAAATTAATCATAAGGTTCCATCTAAATAAAAACCAGATAACTATTTTTATTATAGAACTCAGTTATGGTGAGTTGGTTCTCCCTTTAAAAACTAAAATTAAGGGAACATGCTCACAAAATGTCCTCTAACACCCAGATAATATACTTAGAACACCTATCGGTCTAAGGATGGTATGATGTGGTAAAATGCACTTGTGTATCAAGAACCTTCTATAGACCTTTATAGAAGTGTGATGTGAATCATAAGTTATAATAAAAAATTATACTCCTTAGAACACCATACGGTCATACTATTTCTTAAACATATAACTAGACTAAATCATTAATAGAGTGGGTCTCCTTGATCGGTAAGAAATGTGCAACCTTAGTTAATCTGTCCACAATGACCCATACCACATCACTGTCTTAGGGTGACCTTGAGAACCGCATCGTAGAATCCATCATCACATCATCCCACTTCAACTTAGTAATTGGTAATGACTGAAAAATAACTAAGGGACATTGGTACTTGGACTTTACCCATTGACAGGTAAAGCATCACAAAACGAACCCACAATGTCCCTTTTTATCTTGGGACACAAATAATACTTGTAGATATCATGATACATCCTGTTAAGACTTGGGTGAACAACCCAATTCTTAGATTCGTTGAGATTTATTTTTTCAGACACAAAAATCATTATCAAACAACATGTTTCAATCCATATCAGATCCACCACACTCAATCACATACAAAATGTGCTAACTAGTACCTTATTGAATCTTCTGTCTCTATCACTCGATGACCCACACAATGTGGTTCCAACTCAATAACCAACCCTATGAAGTTTCCATAAACCCAACAACATTCATGAATTTATAATTTATTGATTTTATACACCATAGGTTATTTCATTGTTCTAAATTAGACCATAACCTGCTCAACACTACACTTGAGCACATCTAAAACATCTGTGCCTCAATATGAAATCTCATACTCAAGACACATCATAGTCATCCCCCAAACCATAGCCTATTACCCATATATTTTAGTTACCAAATGTAATAACCTTACTGATTGTCATAGTCCAATTCCAAAATCTGATGCTCCACTACCAACCAAATATATTTAGGCCTCTTTTATCCTTTTGTGAGAGTGGGTACTCTAGACCCAACTCTAATGTATAATTTGATTTCTATTAGATGTATACAACTTGATATATGTTTGTGTTTAACTTACCGTGATAGTAATATTATATCTTCATGTACAATATATATATTTTAATGTCATTAGATTATATTTTATATCGATAGGTTATAGAAGTTACCAGCTATAATGATAGCCTTGAGATACTATGATAGTAATCTTAAAAACGATACCTATGGTCTAGATAAATCATTATGAATTGACATAGATGATGATTGAGATTATAGTTTTAGGAGTTCATAATCCTTGTGACTTATTCTAAAAAAGTTCACACTTTATGATCTCAAGTATATGGGATCATGAGGACTGGCATTCTAATAGGATCAAATTAGTTATTCCTATCTACAAACATGTTTATTGATTTCCATACTTGAGATTATTATTAATGTATATCATTTTTCATGTAATTTGATGCATGATGAAAACCATGAAAGTTTATGTCGGTGGAAAGTGAAGATCACTTTAAGATATTGAAGAATAATCCTTCTAAAGTGCAATGACAAAGGGGAGTTAATATTCAATTGATACATGATCAATACTAAATTGATTTTACACTAAGGGTTTAAGTACATTAAAAATGGAATTCTATTATATGTTGTGGTGTTTAGATAACCATCATATTAGAGTCATGTTATAACTTTTTTCTTGAGACAATCCATTCATGATTTTTTGATGTATTCATGTTGTATTCATTGGAAACATGATCATGGATAATTTTTAAACACTTTGGAGTTGAGTGAAAATTAAAATAAATGAAAAGAATGAAATTTTTCTACAGATGAATAAATCATGACATGAAAGGTGACGTTCATGCCACAACACTCTTGAGTTGATCTCACATAGGAAAGAATTTATATGATTTGAGTAGGTAGTATGTTTGAGTTACTATTATGCAAGAATTTGTTTTTATCTTAGATGATAAAGATCATTTCATAGACCTTTGGCCCCATCATGATGATTTTTTAGATGAATAAGTTAATATTACATGTGATAATTATATTATTTGGTTAATTTGAAATGATAATAACCATGAAACAACTAGATTGGTTATTTCATGAGTGGTAATATGGGAAATTATGATGATTTGACGATGTTTTGAAGACTAAAATAAGAGAATTTTTTGTTGTGATGGTCTGAGATCCAAGTTATCTCATGCCGCAAAGTGAGGGCTCATACCAAAAGATTTATAAAAGTAAATATAGCCACAAAACAATAGAAGAAACCAAACCAATATTACCTGAGTGAAAAAAGTGTGAGGATTTTATGTTTTTGGACATTCATAGTATGCCACACCACAATGCATTTCCCACACCATAATATTTTTGGATATAAAATTTTTGTGGGTTGCTGGTTATAGAATATGAAACCCATCATGCCACAATCAACATGTCATGTTATAAATTTATTCAATGACACTTCAGAATATTAGGACATATGTAGGATTTATCCTTCCTGTTGGTATGGATGACTATCATAGATGGTTCAAAAACTAAAAAGATGTGAATAAATATTGAGTTTATGATGAGTTCCTATCATGGGGTTCCTAATAAAACAATTTATAAACCCAAGTAAAATGTAGTAGTATTAGTGCTTGGGTTGTCTCTCAGATAGAACAATGTTATGGGATTGTTTCTATTTTATTTGGGTTCAATATATGAAAAAATTATAAAATTAAACTTATATTTATTTTCACTATTAAAAATTAGTTGTCAAATTGGATTGGTTTTTAAATTCATATTTAGAGAAAGTGGCCTAACCTCAGTTCATCCCCTTACATTTCCTATAAAATAATAATCCTATCTTAAGTCTCCCCTATTCTCTCTCTAACCTAGTAAAACCTTACTTAGATGAACTTCTCCTCATAGTCTTAGATTTATTACTATGGTATAATGATCATTGTAAACTTGAATCTCACTAGGCTTGGTAATTGGATATCTCTAATCACCCTCCTCTTTACCCACTGCTTGCTATTGCGTGTAGTGGAGTGAGTCGAAGTGTCCTATGTTTGTATTCTAGAGATAGAAAGAAGATAATTTTTTATGTGTATAAGAAGAAGGAAATCTCCTAAAACATAACACATTGAAACAATTATATAGATATAAATAAAATATAAAAACCAATTAGAACATTGAATTCATGTATAGAGGATAAGGGGAATCTCCTTGGATCAGACACCAATGGATTAGTTTTCCATCACTAGATAATTGAAACAAGAAAAAAAGGAAATAAGAATATGTATAAGTAGAAACTATGGTTTGATAATCATGAAATCCTTGTCCTCTCTAATAAAAAATTCATATTATATAGAGAAAATCTCCAAGTTCTTCAATATTTCATCCCCAACTATTTAATTAGAATTATATTCTATTCCAATGAACTCATCAAATATGAATAATTCCTCAAATTTTATTTCTACGTCTGTTTCTTCATATTTTTACCATGTGCACAAATCAATGTTTGGGATTTCTCTAAAATCAGTGTACTCAAATCTTTTCTGTTAAAACATTCTTCCTCCAGGATTAAAATCTATACTCCTTTGTAATGGATCAAACATAAATTATTTACTGCACCATAGCTTTACTAAATGTAAATATTTTTACAGGGGATGGTGATGATGTATGTGATGGGATAAGGATTTTAATTTTTAAGTGGACTTGGAATAGGACTAGGAATCATCATAATTGGGTCTTAAAATCTTAGATGTGGGTTTTCACTTAGGCATGGACATGCCTAAGTGTTAAATCTTGGTCTCTTAACAATCATCAGGTTCATCATCATCCAAAATCTAATTTTATTCAAGTATGAATATACTTAGATGAGGATCATTGTCTTGGACTCATACTTGGAATCAACTTAAAATAGTATGAAAAAAAATTTATTTAAACTCGGCATCCATGTATCTTGGCCTACAGATATTCCTCTTTAACTCGGAGGATCTCCTTGGTTTAGTATTTTGATAATTTATTCACCAGAGGAATCTACAACTCAAGTTCTTCTCATATAAACCAAAATATCATTAAAAAATAAAATTGGTAACTTGGTGCTCACCTCCCAATGGAATCAAAACCAGTGTGTGGGGAATGTTCTATGGCCTCCTTTGTTTTCATCTTTGTATAAGGAAAAAATACAGGTAATAGGAACAAAATTCAACATATTCAAAATTAGATTTCAACTTGAAATATTTCTATGATATCAGGTTCTTATTACCAACCAGATTTTCTTCTCTTGTGAGCCTTGATTTTTGGTCTACCTTGGTTATCTCCCCTAATGAATTCATCATTTTTTTTTCTTCCACAATTTTTATCTTAAAAAATTTACCCTATGACCTCATACTTTATCAGGGGAGTTCATACAAGTAAAATTATTCAAAGGGAAAATCAACAAACACCTTATGGGTGTTCAAATACATACATAAAGTCATAATGTTGATGACACTAGAACCACTTTGATTTCTAACTTCATCCATGAACATAGAAATTTTTTTTGAGGCATCTTGGTGCCAAATCAAATTCATATCAATCATTATCCTTATAGAACAATATTTGAACTCCGATATTTATTTGAGTACAATTTTCTTCTTTACACAGGTATGCTTCACATTATTGGATAAAATCCAGTGGTTTGACTTCAGTTTGGGTGTTCTTCAAGATCTGGAATTTAGTGGCATTGACAGATAATCAGTTCAAATTCTCAGATTCTCCTTTGATCGAGAATTATCTTTGAATTTCTCCTAGTTTGATGTGTCACCAGTGAGTTACAAGTTGAGATTCAGTGTGATGACATAGATTGATGTCTTCACTCACAATGATATCAGGCTTAATATTAGTTTAAAGTAGTGTGGTGTAGCTTTAGGTAAAATCTCGGATGTGGTTTCATTTTTTTTCAAAAGGAATGATGTGATAAAAAATCTCATTTCTTATGACCTAAGGAGGTCTTTTTGGTTCCCTATTACGACATTGGATCTTCTTCAGGATTTTAGTATCATGGAAGTGACATGATGATGAATCTATTTCAATCTTAGCTGGCTCTTCAATAGATAATTGGGGTGGTGCTTCATCTTTTTGTGACCTAATTATATTTAAAATCGAACAAATTTATTGTGCATCATAGGTGGATCTGCTCATTGGTATATTTGGTTCAACTTCACTGGTCTAGATATGGTCTATCATCTTCAGTTCAACCATCAATAGTGGTGAATATGTGAGCATAATAGGGTTTCCAGTGGGTCTAGTTTGAATTGGTTCCAACTTCTTTTTTGTCTTTATTTGGTTTTTCAATTACTTGTTAGTTGTAGTGGATCACCTTGGGAAATTCCTTGCAGTCGATATTTTGAAATTGACCATGGAGAGGATAAGGTTCTTGGTGTAGTAGCTTAACAAAAATTTTGGTCGATCTCTCCCTTTAACATATTTTTAGTTGTGCAATAGACCATGAGATGAGAGAGGCATGGTTTGTTGGTAGCTTTAGGATGCATATGTGGTAGCTCCAAGTGTTCTAAATTTATAGTTCGGTTTCTTAGGGGTAGAAAACCATATTCAATTCTGGACTTCATCATTTTTTAATATATTTGTATTGAATGCAAGAAGGGAATTCTTGGTCGATTTCCATCACCATATATTGTAAAAAGAATTAATCATGTGGTCACTCTGTAATAGCCATGATCAATTAAGTCCTTTGTCATTTTTTTAGTTTCTTGATCGATCACATAATGGGGTGATGTCATGGCCACTCCATGACTTTACAAATTTTGAATCTAACTTTCACAACACAAAAACACATTTTTAAGAGAAATTATTTTTTAAATTTAAAATCAAATAAAATTAAAATTAAAAATTCCAAAATTCAATTAAATCCAGTCAATCAAATTTTTCCAAAAATAACAAATTTTTAGTGAAAATTTAAAAATTCAGATTTACATTTCACAATTTTTCTTTATAATTTTCTTTCAATTTATGGATTTTCAATTAATTAAAAAATTATTGAAACATTAAAACTCCTAAAAATACATTTAAGAAAACTAATTCCATATTGAATCAAAAAAATAAATTTCAAAATATAAAAATTTATGGCTATCAATAAATTCCTAAAAATGAATATATCAATAAAAATCATCAATTAATATATTCATCAATTAAATCTAGAATAAACAATATCTAAAAAATTAAATAAATTACCCAGGATTAAATCAATTAGTAGTAAATTTTCAATGATGTTTTTTGAAGATTTAAACTCACATCACTCTCACACACTTAAATTATTGCACTCCCATGAAATTTTGACATTTAATTTCATTTATTTAAATAGAGACAAGATATGTCGTCTTAATTAAGAATTCACTATCTAGAGAAGAATAAATTCATAGGTTCATCTAATATTTGAATTATCATTCCTATTCTATGATTTCAATTCATTGATGTACTTCAATTCAATCAAAGTTCCAAGTCTAGGAGTGGAAAAAATTAAATTTAAGTGGAACCAATGTTTTAACAAGAAAACCTTCAATTTATCCATTTCTCTAAAGTTTCTTAAACCATATTTTAATTTTACACTTCATTGATAAAAATCAAATGTTTTTTAATAAGTTAGTTGATCATTATTCATTTTGGTTCAATATTACCCACTTGAATGAATTCATTTTTGACTATTAGAAACTTAATCATTTTTTTATTTTTAACAACCATGTATGTGTGAAACACAATAAAAAAACACTTACTAAAATATGTATAGAGTTCTTTAACTCACACACTTAGTGGCTAATGTCTCAAATATTCACTATGGGATCCTAATTTCCAATTTTACACTATGTTTATAGGAATTATATCAATATATTTTTATTTGGATCCCTATTTTTTTAATAGAGGTCAAGTTGACACAGATTAAGTTCAATAATTCTAATGACCTCATGTTATAGTTATAATTGCACAAAAATTTGTTCACTCACTCTCCCTTTCCTAGTTCTATAAAAAGATATTCATGAAGTTAGTTAAGAATTCACTCAACATTCATCTAATTACTACTATTTTAGAACCAATGAAATTATTAACTCTATTATGAAATTTAACCTAGGAAGGGTAGTATTCATCTTAATGAAGTTTTGAAAAAAATCACAATAAAAACTATAAAAAATATCTGTGTACATAATTTATAATGACTACACTTCTTTTTCATTTTTTTGGTTTTTTATAATTTTATGTGTTTTTTATATGTATATATATATATATATTATCTTGTATTAAGAAATAATAAATGTAAAATACAAAAAAAGTATTTAAATCCTAAACTACTTTGTCTTCTCACCCAATCACTTAGTTCCAAAACACTTTGATTAAATTTACAACATGTATTTTATTAAATAAAAATAGTTCAAAATAAATGAATCTAAACTATTGTGAAAGAAAGCGAAAACCTGAGATTCTTTATTCAATGGAATTAGAGACTCATCTATTATCTCTTTCTAAAAATAATCATGGAAATTCTTCACTTTATGACCATTTAATTTGAAGGGGTTATTTGAATCAACTCCCTTGGTATCAACTGCACTAAATGAGAAACTGTTAGTTAATATGTATGGTCTAGTCCATTTGGAATGAAGTTTACCTGGAATGAGTTTCATCCTTGAGGAGAACAATAATAATTTTTCTTTAATTTAAAATCTCACTTTTAGAAGAGTATATCATGTATAAATCTATATTTCTCCTTGTACAATATAGAATTCCCATAATCTTCTCTTATATAATCCACAAGGTCATTCATCTGCCGCTTCCTCTATTCTCCATCTTGTCTAATTTCCAAGTTTACTCACTTAATATCCCAGTTGGATTTGTGATGCAACTCAACATGTAGGTGATATTGTTTTATATAAACTATTCTATAATGATACATGGATAATGGGATTTTATAAGAAGTCTTTTATGCCCACAATTTATCCTCTATCTTTTTACTCTAGTCATTTCATTTGGGTTGCACTTTCTTCTCCAGAATCCTTTTTATCTCTATTGGAAACCTCATCCGCCCCATTGGTTTTTTGGTGGTAGGTAGTGGATGTTTTGTGATGTAATATATATATATTTATCATGGATTCCATGATAATGTTGACTAAGTGTGTGCCTTGGTCACTTATTATTGCTCAAAGAACTGAAAACCTAAAAAAATATTTGATTTTAGAAATTTAATCATAGTTTTGGAATCATTTGTTCATGTGTATTTTCTTTATTCCATATAGATACACAATCTATTGCTTAAAATAAATGAAAATCCCAATGACATAAGAAATAGTCACAGGAAATATAATCCCCATAAATCAAATATTTCATATAAAATAAATGGTTTTTAGGAAATCTCTTGAATTTTGAAAATTCCACTAGAAAACTGGTAGTTTGGACATTTTTTTGAAAAATTCATGTGAATCTTAATAATTTGAGGTTAAAAATAATATATATTATAAAAAATTTCTATATATTGTTTGAGGTCAAAAATGGCTTCCACAAGCAAGTGTGTGTCAAAATGTAAGCACATACTTAACCTATTCCTCAAGGATGTGCTTTTTTATTACTTGATCACTACAAAAATTCCAAAAATAAGAGTCTTCCCAAACATATAATTTTTATTAATATTTTAATTTAATTTATTACTATTTATAAAATAAGGAGGTAACTTTGGTGGGACCATAAAACTCAATAAATCATAATACTGGGGCACTTGAGTGGCTTCATACAATATCTCACTAAGAAAGGAGTCATTCAAGTTTGTTTCAGATGGTGGTTCTACCATGACAGTGTGGGGTAGTCTAATCATGTGCTCTAAAACAAGATCCTATCACCTTTTCTTATTATTAATCTATATTTTAAATTCTTATAGTAGAAACATCTATCTCACTAGACTTGACTTTACATCATCCTTCTCAATCATGTACTTGATTCATGCATGATCAGAAAAGACATTTACTTTAATTCCCAATAGATAAGATTATAATTTCTATAAAGTAACAAAATCGTTCTTTTTTGTTGTTTTATAATTTATTTGATATGTTTCTAGGGTCTGTGAATCATAGGATATCACTTGTCAGTGTTCCTCAATATTCTAAGAAAATATAACTTCTACAGCTCTGTTGGAAGCATCACACAATATCTCAAATGGGTGTTCCTAGTTTTTGGGAAGATTATGGGGTAGTAGACAAGATTTGTTTTATCATATCAAAATTTTTCCTATATGAATCATCAAAAACATACTCAATATATTTCTTTTGTTGTTTAGTTAAGTGGAAAAATATTACTAAAGTCCTTAATAAACCTTATATAAAATCCAACATACCCTAAAAATGATCTAATGTATCTCATAGTGTAAGGGTTATGTAGTGTATAAATAACATCAATTTTTGATTTTCCAAATCAATCCAGTATTTATAAATTATATTCCCCAAAATATATTCTTTTTCTTAAAAAATGTAATTTTTCAAATCTAAAAACCTCGTGTTTTCTCAATTCATCTTTTTAAAACCTTTTCAAGACTCTCCATAAAACTTTGAAAACAAATTTCATAGACAGCAAAGTTCTCAAGGAACACCTTTAATAATATCTAAATCAGGTATGAGAAAATACTTACAATGTAGTGTTAAAATGTACCTGGGGCATTGTAATGTCTGAAAGGTAACCTTCAGTAGGAAAACATACCAAATGGATAGGTGAAGGTGGTTTCTTCTTTGTCTTTCAAAGTAATAAAAACCTAAAAGTAACTGTAAAATATATCATGGAAGAAATAATGACCCTTCCTAGTTATCCTTTCTAAGATTTTGTCTACAATGGGTTTGGGGAAGTGGTGTTTTTGGGTCACATGGTTCAATCTCATACAGTCAATGTAAACTCTCTATATTTTTTTGGATTCTTATGGGAACTAGTTCATTGTTTTCATTTTAAAAAATTGTGTATTTGGTTTCCTTTGGGACAATTTGAATGGGAATCACCCCTTGGGATTACAAGATGGGGAAAATTTTTCCATCTACTAACATTATTTCTACTTCCTTTTTCACCACTTCTCAAAGGGTCGGGCTGAGACTTCTTTCAGGTCATCTCACTGGTTTGGACTCACTTTCCAAAAAAATATATGTATGTAGGTTGTAGGGATAGTACATGGAATGTTCCCCATTGTCCAGCCTATATCTATAGCATTTTGTTTTATAATTTCCAAAAGATTATATTCTTTCTTGGGTTTCAAATTTTTTGAAATTATTTATGGAAGTTTATAATTTTCATTTAAAAACGAATATTGTAATATAATAGAAAAAATTTAAGTTCTAGTTCAAGGGTTTATTTAGGGATGTTTCTATCTTAGTGTTCTACATGATGGAATCATAAACATTCAAAGAAAAAGTATTAGTAGTAGGTTTGAGTAACTCATCAAAATAATGTTCATCAATTCCTTTAAATAATTCAACCCTCAAAATTGTTTCTAGGTTAAGATCATTTTAAATAATATATTCAACAACAAAATAAGGTTTATCCAAAGCTTCTCCTAATATCATTATTCCATCAAACATTTCAATATCTTCCCTATGAGAAAAAGGAGATTCAAAAAAAAAATGTAAAAATCAATTTATCCTCGTGTGGGTATTTCATTAAGTCAACAATGTTTAAATCCACTATTTCATCACCAAAATTCATGGAAAGAGTTCCTTCATTGGAATTTATTATGGTTTTATTATTCCTTTTGGGTGAACTACCTATAATTATGAGAGAATGATCTTTACATTTTCATTCTTCCATGTTGAGAATGTAGAATTCTCCATGGAATGGAAATCTTCACACAATTACCAATACATCTTCAAGAACACCTATAGGGTAAGAAGTAGTTTGATTGAAAGTTTGTACAACCACTCAGGTGGGTTTTAGTTTCCACATCTATATATAAGAATAAATTGAATAAGTAATTACATTTATTGATGCTCCTAAATCACACCACGTATTGGAAAAATTAAGAAATTCTATGGTATATGGGATAGTGAAAGTACATTGATCTTGAAATTTATTTAGAATTTTTTGTGTAACAAGGGAAAAACATTTTTATATAATCTTACTTCTTCATTAAATCACAATAACCTTTTATTGTTGTATAAATATTTGATAAATTTCTCATACCTAGGAATTTGGTGGAGGGATTCTATCAAGGGGATATTGATCTTCACTTTCTTAAATATTTTCAGAATCTTCTGTTGTATTGTGTCCTCACTGGGTTTATTGGGTGGTTTATTCATTATATTAAAGTATGGTTGGGGATGATTTGATTCTTTCATCGTGGGTATTACTTTTTCTTTCTTCATAGGGGGTGATTCCATTGGTGTTTTCTGTCCACTTCCAACTCCTTCTTGACATCACGATTCTTTATTTATTCCCATCTCCTTGATACTACATAAAGTAATACAAATAACATTACCCTTGTGGGTTAAGAATGTATTGAGTATGAAGCATACACGAACCTTGATTTTTTAAGTCATTGACAACAGTCATAATATGGATGTATTGTTCTTATATCTCCTTCAGTCCTGATCTATAGGTGTTTAGAGTAGTATGTGGTGTGGTTTGAGATGCCACAAGCTATTTCAACTACTCCTTCAAGGTGTGATATTTATTTTTATCCTATTGGTAGCTTTTATAGGGCCGAGTGCTTCTGCTATAAAATGGTTGATATTGGAATGATGGTTGAAAACATTTCATGAAAGGTTCTCATTGTTGTTGTTGGTTCCCAACTCTAAAATGAGTATTAGAAAATTCTCTAAATACTTGGTAACTTGATGGTTTTTTCTGGAACTACCTTTGGTACATATAATCAAAACTCTATGTTCCTTGGACTTGAGGTCATCCATAAGAAAAGTTATCCCAAGAATATTAAAGCTGGAAGGCCCTTAGAAGTGTGGGAGATGATGTTTCCTATACTTTATTCACAATTAATTATCTCTAAAAATAGATTAGTTATTCTATTTTATTTTCAGGTAAAGGGGAGTTATAACTTTTTAACACATTTACTCCTCTTTTTGTGGACATTTTAATGAATTTTTGATAATTTTGGGAGATCCTCTCATTAATCTCTTTAACTTCAATGGGGGACTTGTTTAATAATTTTCCTCTCAAGGAATCATATAGTATATTCTAGTCATTTTCCATCACCCCTTAGTAAAGTAATACCAATTAATGGTGACCTTAAAAAAGATGATATGGTATGAAGTTTTTAAATGATTTAATCTTTTCCTAAACTCATAGATAGTTTCTTCACTTACATTCTTGATCCCATACATTTATTTCCTTATTTAAATTCTCCTTGAGGCTAGGAAGCACTTCTGGAGGAATGACTTCTGAAACCCATCCCATGTGGTAACTTCCCCATGATGGAGGTTGTAGATCCATTCTTTGGATGCCCCTTCAAGAAAGAAGGGGAAAGCCTTATATCTCACTTGATCTTTGGATACTCCTCTAGGATTGAAATCATATAAAATATTATAAAATTCTATTAGATATTAGTTAGGGTCTTCTCTTTCCATTCTATGAAACTTTGGTAGGATTTTGATCATACTGATTCTCAATTAAAATTCTTATTGATTATTAAGTACTATAAGTCAATTATAATTATTGAAATTGGGTGTATAAATTTCTCTTAAAGTTATATTTAATTATTCTAAATTGTTTTTTCATGTTATCACTCCATAAATATACTCTGGTGTAAGATTAAGTTGAGGATAAGGAGCTTGGAAATGAAACTATTAAAAATTACATCTCCTATTGTTTCTTGATTTTTAATGTTCATAGTCTATAAAGAATAGTTCATTAAATCTATAGATCAAAACTAATGAGATGAGATAAACTAAATCTGCTCATTTGTTTAAATCATTTTAAAAATAGAGTTAAAACATAAATATTAGCCTCCTCGAAAATAACACTAGGTTTGATGAGTGACTATCACAGGGCGCTCAACAAAAAAATTGTATCCAAGTATAATTTACTAGTACTGGGACTCGGGTTTTCTCTTAGAGAGTATAGTGTTATGGTCATGTTTCTCTTTTTTTGTGGGTTCGATGTGTGAAAAAAATGTGAAATTAATCTAATTTTGATTTTAAGTATTAGAAAATAGTGATCAAATTAGATTGGTTTTAAAATTCATATTTGGAGATAGTGGATTAACCTTAGATTATCTACATATGTCACCTATAAAATCATAATTCCATATTTCGTGTCTCTTATTCTCTCTTTAACCCAGTGAAACTTCACTTATATTACATTCTCTTAAAATTATCAGCTTGAGTATGGGAGTAAAGTGATAACTATAATCGTGAATCTTACCTATACTGGTGATTGGATATCTCTGATCACCCTCCCTTTCACCCACTTCTCTCCATCGCATGAAATGGAGTTAGTTTGAGTGACCCATGTGGGTATTATAGAGATACATGGAAGATAAATTTTAAAGTTTATAAGTAGAATGAAATATCCTAAAACCAAACACATTCAAAAAAATTTAGAGACATCAATAGAACAGAAAAATAGATTAGAACATTGAATTCATATATAGGGGTAGGGGGGATCTCCTCAGATCATACACTAATCGATTGGTGTGCAATCACTGGAGAATTACAACAAGAAAATGAAATAAAATGAGATGATGCAACAAAAACATCCCTGGTTTAAAAATCATGGAACCACCCACCTCTCTAGTGAACGATTCATCTTTTACAGAGAAAAGATCCCAGTTCTTCAGTCTTACATATCTATTTATGTGATTTACACAATATTTCATTCAAAAGAACCCAATAAGTTTGAATTATTTGTCAAATTTTGATCCAAATTCCATTTCTTCATATTTTCACCATGTTCATAGCTCGACAGTTGGTATTTCTCCAAATGATCGTACTAAAATATTCTCTATTAAAACATTATTCCTCCATGATTTAACTGCATACTCATCAAGAATAGTCAAAGGGAAATTATTCACTTATTCACAACTTTAATGGATGTCAAATTCTTCTTGGGGGAAGGAGATGATTTATATTCTGGGCTAGGTATTTGGATTTTGAAGTGGAATTGGAATGGTTCTGGATGTCATCGTAATTCGGCCTTGAAATCTCATATATGGTTTTTAACATGGTCTTGGATGTGCCTGGGTGTAAAATCCTAGTCTATTACCACTCATCAGGTTCTTCTTAATACAAGATTATATTTTCTGTAGGTTTGAATATGCTCAGATGCGGCTCATTATCTTCAACCTGTACTCAGCCTCAACTTTAAATAGCTACAAAAAAATTTCTTCAAAATTAGCCTCAGTGTATCATGGCCTCAGGTGGAGTTCTTCTAGTTTTTTCATCAGAGGAATATAAAATTCAAGTTCTTCACCTATGAACCAAAATATCATTGGAACGTAAAATCGAGCACTTGGAACACACCTCTCAATGGAATCATAGCTAGTGTGTGGGGCATGATTTGTGGCCACCTCCTTCTTCATCTCTATATAAGGAAAAGGGTAATAAATGAGAAAAAAATCAACAACTTCAAAATCATATTTCATATTGAAATATTTCCAGTGATATTGGGTTCTTATGCCAGACTTGAGTTACTTTAGGTGTGAGACTTGATTTTCCATTGACCTTGGTCTTCACCTCCATATTCTTCACCAATAAGTTTCATCTTCCACATTATTTATCAACACAAATTTACCCTATGACTTCATACTTCCTCAAGGGAGTTCACTCAAGTCAAATTATTCAATGGAAAAATCATCGAACACCTTTTAGGAAGTTAAATATAAACATGAATCCGAAATGTTAAAGACACCAAAATCACTTATATTTCATACTTCATCCCTATACATGGAAAAAAAACTTGATATGGATTGGAATCAGATCCAGTTGGTATCAATCATCATCCTTCCTTCCCAATCATGGAATTAAATTCTTCATTCAAGTTTTATATTCTTCTTTATGTAGACATTATCCACTCAATTTGATGAAGACCAGTGTTTTGACTTCAGTTTGGGTGTTCTTAAAGATTTTTAATTTGGCGTCATCAACCGATAATCACTTATATTTCTTAGGATCTAATTCAATTTAGAACCATATTTGAGTTACTCTTGGTTTGAGGAATCACTTATGAGTTTAATGTTGAGATTTAGTGCATCAACATAGATCAAGTTATTCACCCCCAATGAGATTGAGATTCATCGTAGTTCAAAGTAGTGCGGTGCGACTTCAGGTGAAATCTTGGCCATGGTTCAATTTTGTTTCATTGGTCATGGTAGGGTGTGACATATAATTTATGATTACCTCATGAGTTCTTATTGATTTGTGTTCATGAAATATGGTCTTATTCACGATTTTAATAGTATAGTGGTGGTGTGGTGATGGATCCGGTTTGATCTCAAACATCTCTCCAATGAATATTAGGGGTGGAGCTTCATACTCTCATGATATGGGCAGATCTGAGATTAGAAAACTTCATTGTACATCAAAGGATGATCTATTTATGGGTATCTTTAGTTTGGATTTACTATTCAGTCTTGGGTTTTTTATGTTCGGTTCGAGCTTCACCAGTGGTGAATAGGCATGTGACATCAGGTTTCCACCTATTTCGGGTTCAATTGGTGTTGGCACAACGTTTTTCTTAAATTAGATATTCGATCTTTGGTCAATTATAGTGGATAGACCTAAGAAAAACCTTGAAACAGACCATGGAGAGGAGGAGGTTCTTGGAATGGTATCTTGAACAAAGTTATGGTTGATATCTACCTTTTTCCATATTTTTATTGGTGTAGTCAACCATGATACGAGAGATTCATGGTCGATTGGTAGCTTTAGGATGCACATGTGGTAGCTCTGGGTATTTTTCAAATTTACAGTGCAGTTTCTTGGGGGTAGACTATCACAATCAATTATGGACTTTGTCATTTGTTATATGTTTGGATTGACCAAAATAAGGGAATCCATGGTCGATTTCCTTTTCCAAATTTCTGAAAATAAAATTTTATTCATTCTTGAACAACCATGTTGGATTGAGTCCTTTTTTATTTTCTTAATTTGTTGATCGACCACATAAAGGGGTGATGTCATGATCACTCCAAGTCTTTAAAAATTTTGAGTGTAGCATGAAGAGAACACAAAAATATTTTTTAAGTGCAATCATTTTTTCAATTTAAAATCAAATAAAAATAAAATTACAAATTCCCAAATTCAATTAAATCCAATCAATCATATTTTTCCAAACACAACTAATTTACATTGAAATTTTAAAAAACCATATTTACATTTCATAATTTTTTTTTAATTTTTTTTTCTATTTATGTATTTTTAATTAATTCAAAAATGATTGAAACATTAAAATTCCTAAAACAAATCCATTTAAGAAAATTAATTCCAGATTGAATCAAACAATTAAATTTCAAAATCCCAAAATTGTATAGCTATCAAAAAATTCACAAAAATGAATGAATCAATAAAAACCATTAATTGATCCATTTATCAATTGAATCTAGAATTCAAAATATCAACAAAAATTTAATTAATTGACCGAGATTAAATCAATTAGGGGTTATCAATAAAAAATATATAATTTTTTTGAAGATTTCAAATCACATCAGTTTAATAATGTTTTTAAATAAAATAAATTAAATAACATGATGATTTATGTGATTTAGTCCATGTTGGACCTATGTGCATGACAAGAACACCACTCACCACAATAATTATTATAAAAAATGAAACAAGCAAGCTTATAAATAGATACAGAGGCGATACAACTATAGAAACTATTCAAGGATATCCCCCTATCAAACCAGGTGGTCCTAATGAACCAAATCAAAAGGATATAGAATATGAATCCTTCTTGTATGGAATCACACACACACCCATGTGGAAAAAATAAACAGAGGATACAACATAGTTCCAAAAATAAAAACAATACCATGCTTACAAATTTGTGATTATACAAAGAATCTTGAGGTGTTCATCAGAATAGATGATTATAACTATTAGAATTTGAAACACTTATTTATGCTATCATTTTCCTCCAATAAACTCACAAGGGATTATTTCTCAACAACAACTAATCTCTAAATGTGTAGGTGAAAGAGATATGGCCTAAATCCCATGCGTTGGGCCATATTGTATTATGAAATAGGTGAAAGTAATATGGTATGACATGAATGAAACCAAGGAATATTGTATGCCTTATATTAAGAGATATTGTAAGGATTTTTATGTGATAACATGCCACAACTTTTAAATGATAGTGGAAGGTTAATGTATTAACGTTCAACACTTCCACTAGTTATAATTTATTTGTATTTGAAACACATGGGAGAAGCTCTACATTCATGTGATGAATGAATGAATAAGTCGTAACATTAACTCGTAAGCTATGGAACATATGAGTTAATGAATGTAGCTTGGCTAAGGGATATATAATTAGGAAAACATCATTGATATGATGTTAGTTTTAGACAAACTCTCTTTTTCCCATTCTCTTATACCTATAACTCTCTCTTCTTCTCCATTTTCCATCATGAGATACTAGAATATCATGGGTGGAAAGTCCCACTCGAATGTTTAGTGATTTAGTATAGCATGTAGATACACTAGGGAGGAGGTATGTTGATTAAATTTATCTTTATTATATTATTTAAGAACATTATGAATATTGTTTCAGTAGTGTTCAACAGTGAATGATACACTAAAAGAAGTTTCTTCATTTTATTTGTAGCAGTATTGTTTCAGATATTCATATATGGTAATATTGGGATTTTGGGTTTCTATTTGTTTATGATGCATTGATTAATCATTAATCTATTATTAGATACCCAATCGTGTTATTAGATCTTCACCCCGAAATTTGAACCATGAAATCATGCTTTAAAAAGAAGTGTTTATTCTACTATGAAAAATAGAGTATTACACTTTAAAGTGGTATTGTGGCCCATCATAAAAGATGACTCTTATGTGCTAATAATAAATTAAATACAAGTCCTTTCATGATCCATATTTGAGTTAATCTTCTGTAGATTTCGATTATATAGGTTTAATCTCATGCAACCCTTCTAGTGTGATGTTACTCTTTTGCACACGCTACACCACATGGGTTATTCCTATTCAAGATTTAGTAGCACCATTTGGTTATTATGCAGACCTTAGAGTGTAGAGTTAATCCCATGTGAGCTATTATGCACCAGGTTTAACCTCATGAAGCAACATATTATATGTTGTGATAGCCATAAAATACAATATTAATCCTACACAAGATATATAGCATGAGGTTTAATATCATGTAATGACTTACTGTAAGCCGTGATTCCTAGGCACACTCACTCGCCTTACGTGGGTCGCATGAACTAGGTTTATTCTTATATAGGACATTAGTATCTATTATAGTGTATGATACATGCTTCATGCTTATATTGTTAAAAACTTTTTAATAGGAAAATTTATATTTTTCAAAATTTCATTTAAGAATTGAATTATATAATTTAAAAAAATGTTTATAAATTATGGGAAAATGTGTTTTATGATATTTATTAATTTATAAAGGTATTTAAAAATTAATTAATTTTAAATTTTTTGTAATAAATTAATTAAATGTTTATAAACCGTTTAATTAATAAATATCTATAATATTAAAAGCTAATATTGAAATACCTTTTTAAAATTATATGGAATGACTTATAGTTTAGATATAAATTGTTTATATGGAAATTATTAGTGTAATTTATAAAGTATTTATAAATTACAGAATAAGGAAAAAATATAAATGATTTTATGTTTGTAATTATGAATTTTTAATAATTATATAATTTGAAATATTTAGACCAAGGGCCTTATTTGAGAAATTATTTAATCCATATTAAAAGGAGTTTTAAAAATTGAAATGATCAATGTTTAAATAATATTAAATGTGTTATATGTTGATTATGTAAGTTGTTTACATAATAGAATTGGAATATAATTTTTTATATCTCACTTAATATCATATATTGAAGTAAATTCCATATAATGAATAATATGAGAGAGTTTATTAGAAATAAATACAAAGTGTAAATGTTTATTTTAATTAAGGAATGTTTATAATGCATGGATAAATTATAAAATGTTTGTAATTACATGATTTATGAATTGTTCATATATTTTTTATCTCATGTTTACATATATGAATTATTCATTAATTAACTTATTCTATACTTTATTCACTAATATAATTTTTCTATTGTGAATATGTGTATACTTTAGTTTAAAATATTTTAACTGACTTTTGTAATAGTTTAATTTTTTTAAATGCTTCTATAAAGTTTCATACACGCATTTAAGGTGTTACATGCTAGGTATAATAATTAATCTAATTTTCCCCTATATTGTATGTCTTTTATTAGGTTTTTACTTGATTTTTATATTTAATTATAGTTTATACATATTAGGTGTTAGAATTGTGGTGTAATTCAGATATCTATTTAGTAAAACATCATTGTGTATAGGGACATTGGGTTAGTCTGCTCACTGATTTGGAGGCTTATGCCTTTCATAGAAAAGTGGGGGTTGATGATCAATTCCTACAATATTACTCATGCAGAGATTGTTGATTTCATATAATTCCAAGCCATTTCATGAAAGAGTTTAATGTACCTTATGCATGAGATTCATTTGGATATGTATAAATATAGTTTTATTTTAATTTGGTTTAGCAATATAATCTATGAGTTCTGTAAAGAGTTACACACCAATATAGTTTGAACATATTAATTTGGTTGAAGGGAAAATATTACAAACTAAATAATTATAATCATATATATATATATATTTAAATATAATAACATGATATAATATAGTGAGATTAAACCCCATTTAAAAATACTAAGTTCTAGATTATTTCCAAAGAAAACACATTTCATGATCTCGATTATTCAACTAGGAAGGTTCTGGTAAAGTAGGGTTCCCTTGGATTATCTTATATAAGGCATGATAGATATGGATAACCCTAAAAGTTAGGTCACCAAATCATATTGTGAACTTTGATTCACACTTAGTTTGGAATCCCTTAGGAAGGATAATGAAGGAATGATATTGAGTTTAATCATATAAAGGATTGAACAAAGAGTTTTCTGCTCAACCATCTAGGAGTCATATATGATATAATTGGGATAACCCCCCCCATAAATAAATAAGTGGTCATAGAAATACCAAAGCAAAGTTATTTCTTAGTGAAATATGGATCTTGAACCACTAATATATATGATGATTTAAAAAGGGATCTTGATTTTACTGAAATCACATTTAATAAAATTATTTATTAAATGATTGTAAAACATGATACCAATATGATAAAATCTTTTGTATTATATTAATACTAACATAAACATCAGACATAACTTTGAGGCCAATACTACTAGATGGAGAATCTTAATGTAAGAAGATTCTTAGAATGGTACAAAACTTAAGAACTTTTATTAATAAAGGAAAATTATACGTGTTAAGGGAAACACCTTCTTGGGAAACATAATGTTGAAGTATTTCAATAGGCGGATCAAATAAATTCTTTTTAGAAGCATAAAATGATTCTATTAAGGTTACCTTAAGGATTTTTTTGTAAATTGAATTATTTTCATTATAATCAATGAAAATGTTATAGAAATTTGTATGAAATCAATAAATCTTTACATTATTTTCTCATAGGTTTGAAGAAAGATGAACTAGGCATGTGATATCTAGGTTCTGGTACTTTGTTAATAGTACAAATGGGTAAAACTTAAAACCTAAAGAAAAAAATTATTTGGGAATTCCAATGATGTTTCTTTAAGTATCTAACCAAGATCATTGAAACCTTCAGGTGGGGTTAATAAGGGAAATGATTATATAACAACCCAAAAATAATCACCCTATATTTACATGATTTATAAAAATTATTACATCACACACCTAACCAAGAACATTTAGATGTAGTGTTTTATAAAATTAGAAAAAATCATTACATAATAAAACCCACACATTTACATATATAAATGGAAAATTTTTACTAAACCAAACTCTTTAAATTATACACTTTCCTCAGTCAAGACCAAAACCTCATAACTAAAAATTTGGCTTTATAACCATTCCTACTCATCCTTAAGCCCCATAATATCCAATAACCATAACATTAATAAAAACATAGGGATTTAATTTCATCATAGCATGAATAAAATTCATAAAAACTTAAATTTTAAACCAAAAAACAAGAATTTTTATTTAACCCATAAAAATGAATTGAATTTAAAATAAAGGGTTTATTAATTTCCCATTGAGAAGAAAATAAAAGTGATGCATAGAACATTTATATAAATCAAGGAAGAGAAAACGAAAATTGTTAGAAAACATTTGAGAGAGAGTTAAGAGAAATACTTTAAAACTTAAAAATAAATTTTTGAAGAAACAAATACCCTTTCCTCGAGTCCCAAATCACCTCATACGCTATCTATATTCTGAATAATAAAATTATATTAATTATATACTTTCTTTTTAACCTTTTTCATATTATTAATTTTATTCATTTATAATCATGTATTTTATATTTATTAAATTAGTTTTTCTTTCATCGGTTTTTTTGAGGTTTCCTGGTCTATAGTTCCAAAACAACTTTGGTATAATGGTAATAGTAAAATATCCTTGTTCAATGGTTCCATAAGCTCTAGAATCAAAGGTGTTCATTGGTTCGATAGTTAGTTATACTTTTATTGTTTAATTTTAATGACTAAATTATTTTTCTAAAATACTTTTTTAAATAAAAACATTAAACATTAAATATTAAATAATCATGTATTTTAATTGTTAAAAAAATAGTAAGAAAATAGAGCTTCATTGTTCAAGTAGGTGGTTGGACTGATCCAAACACGAATGTACCACAAATAAAGAATAATTATAGAACCATTTCTATTATTATACTTTTATTAAATAAAACTATACCGATATTAATTCCATGTTATTAAAATTATAAATTAGTTTCAAGAAGAGTTAAAGGAAGAATATTTATAAAACTTTAAAAAAAATGAAAGATGATACACTGTAGAGTTGAATCTTTACTTAAGGATCACCTTTGTAATGAATCCTTAAAAATCTATTCTTGAAACTATATTCTAAATAACACGTCAAATGATTTTATGATCACTACAAAAAAACAACAGATTACCTGCGGGTTTTAGAAGGGGTTATACACAACCCCCTCTAATCATCAAATTTAGAGGGGGTTCACAATCTCCTCTAAATTTTTTATCATTTTTTATTTTTTATATTTGGTTGGATTTTTGAGGCAGTTGTGTCAAAACCACCGCTAATTTAATAATTAGTGTCCCTATATGTTCGGTTGGATTTTTGAGGCATTATATATATATATATATATATATAATATTCATTTGGATATTAGAGGCTATATATATAACATGGAAATTGTTTTTTAAAAGGAAATAGTGGAGGTTCACAACCCCCTATAATCTCTTAAATTAAAGGGGATTCATGAAATGTTGTTAACCCCATAGATTAGAGGGGGTTTTGAACCCCTTATAATTTACGAAATTAGAGGGGGTTGTAAACCCCCACTAATATATGACATTAGAGGGGGTTTTGAACCCCCTTTAATTTAATAAATTAGAGAGGTTGTGGACCCCATCAAATTTATGACATTAGTGGGGGTTCATGAACTATCATTAATCCCTTTGATTAGAGGGTGTTTTTAAACCCCTATGAATTTTTATTCCTTTTGTAAAATAAATATAATATAAATTCAAAATTTATAATATATATGTGTGGGTTCATATGTGTGTGTACGTATATATATATATATAACATAAATATGTTATATAAATGTATTTAATTAAATTATAAATATATATATATATATAAAGACATTATATAAATATTTTAAATAAATACTTATACATATAAACAAAAATGTATACATATATAAATATTGGTATATATAATATAAATGTAATTATAAATATATTTAAATAAATATATAAAATTTACATATGGTTTTATAAATACTATACATTTATATAATGATTTATATTATACATATATTATATTAAATACATTTTTATTATATATTTATATATAAATAAATTTATATTATCTTATATATACAAATAAATATAATATAGACAAAATTAAAATTAAATATAAATATAAATATTTATATTATATATATTAAATTAAAAATATTTTATTATATATAAATTTATATATATTATATAATTATTTTATATATATTTTATTATACCATATTAATTATAAATTAATTTAGTAAATATATATCATTTAATTATATCATATATTTCTAATAATATGATTGTGTTTAATTGTATTTATATGTATACAAAAATATAATTGAATAATTTTATGTAAATGTATATATATATTTATATATATATTTATAAATTTTATTTCATATAATATTAATTATATATAACATAAAAGAATAAACATATTATATAAACATATACATAAATATAATTTATTTAAAAAATATATCATATAAAGACTTAAGCTTGTAGTTTTTATAATTTGTATTATAATAATAATAAATATATTTTTAAATAGTATGCTCATGCTTTTATATAATATATAATTAATATTATGTGATATAAAATTTATACAAATAAATATATATTAATGTACACATTATTATACAACTATATTTATCAAAAAATATATATATTAATGTACATAACATTATATAATTATATTGATTGAAATACATATATATTAATGTGAATAATAATAAATATATGTATTGAAATAAATTATATAAATATTTCTATAAATTATATTTTATATATCATTAATTAAATATTTGTATAAGTTTTATTTCATATATAATATTGGTATAAATTATATTTCATATAATATTAATTATATATAATATAAATATTTTTATAAATTTTATTTCACATATATGTATTTCATATAATATTAATTATATATAAAAAATATATAATATTATACAATTTATACAAATAAATATATATTAATGTTCATAATAATAAATATATGTATTGAAATAAATTATACGAATATATTTTTAAAAACATTATATAAATATATTAAATAAATACTTATATATATATATATTATATACATAAACATGTATATATTATATAAATATGTATTTAATAATATAAATAATTTACATAAATATATAAATATATGTTTATATACATAATATAAATAGAATTATAAAATATATTTAGTCAAATGCATGGAAATACACATATAAAACATATAGTTTATATAAATGTATAAATTGAATATAATATAAATTTATTATAATATAAATACATAAACATATAATATAATTATATGTAATTTAATTTATATAAATATATATGTAGGTTATTTATTTATATGTATTTAAATATTTACTCAAATAATATTTGTTTTAATTATCATACTAATAAATACATAAATATAAACATATATGCTTACATATATATATATATATAAATGTGTATAAATAACAACAAAAATTGTTTACTAGAGGTGCTCAGATTTGTTGTGTAGGTGACAGTTTTGAATTCCACTAGAAGCATTTTACGAGCGGGTTGTGAGAGACACTTTTCATGGACAGTTATAGATACACGAGGAAGGGAATTATAGTTCGGGAACAAATTGGGGAGGTCGAGGGGCACAAGGGGAACATGAGGGGAGGACACTGACATAGGGGGAACTGTAGGGGGTTCCCAGAACCACCTCTAATATATGATATATAACTCACTTAGTGGTGGTTGGAAACTACCTATAATATCACTTATACATTAGAGGTGGTTAGAAACCTTCTAAACATGGATTCTATGAAAACATTAGAGGGAGTTTTAACCACCTCTAATACAACCACTGTTAAATTTGGCATCATTATACCAGCAGTTCCTCAAATCCACCTCTAACAAGAGTAGGAAGACACATTAGTGGTGGTTCCCCTAAACTACTGCAAATGTGTTTAGAAGGGGTTATAACCCCTTCTAAACTAAAAAATAACCCCCTCTAAAATCGCTTCTAAATAGAGTCCGTTCCAAGAACCACCTCTAATATAAGACACATAACTCACTTAGTGGCGGTTGGAAACCACCTATAATATGACTTATACATTGGGGGGGGGGGGGTTAAAACACCCCCTCTAAATCGGGATTCTATCGTGACATTTGAGAGAGATTTAACCGCCTCTAATACAACCGCTGCTAAATTTGGCATGACTTTGCCAACGGCTCCTCAAAACTGCCTCTAACAAGAGTAGGCGGGAAATTAGTGATGGTTCCTCATTACCACCTCTAATGTGTTTAGAAGGGGTTATAACCCCTTTCTAAAATAAAAAATAAACCCCCTATGATAGGGTTATTTTTTTATTAGATAAGGAATATGCACAAAATATAGAGAGGAAACCCAACTTTAGATGTTTTGGGAAAGGGTGGAGTGAGTTCCCTTTTATAAAAAAACTTAATGGAATTTCCATAAATAAATATTTCATAAGGGTTTAACATGATATTTTAGAATATCAAGTTAATCATGAGTAGTGATAGGATCGACCATCCCATATCTTCACATCATAAGATCCCTTATAGATTTATAACATAAAACCTCATTTAATGTGATTCCATGATTTTCCTATAAAATATTATTTTTAATCATTATTTTTATCTATAAACTCATTCAATGCCCCAACCCTATAACCTATTAAAATATTTTAAAATCCTAGGATTTTACTTTTAAAAATTCTATATTGAAAACCATTAATTTATTATAAATATCTATGTCTTCTCCTTAGGTTATGTAAATAATGTTTTATAAGCCTTTTTGAACATAAAATTCATTTATATCAAAAACACATCTATAAAATTTTGAAAATAATATATTAATAGTAAAATAAATCCATTTATCAATTTAAATTACATTATTAATTTTATTAGTTAATATATATATATTTTCTATTTTTCAATTATTTTTATCATTAAATAACAAAAATTATTGAATTCAGGTATATTTTTTGAAATTTTTAGAGTTAAATATAAAAATATATTTCAAAGAAAACCATATACGTAAGAATAAATTGAGTTGGGAAAACTATATATGAATAAATTATAAAACATCCATGCTATACTTGAGTAAATCAAGTGGAACGACATCTACATAGGATGTATGTGGGGTTTTTAAAAATCATGTAGGAATAAAACTACAAGGATCTTAATAGCGTAAGAGTAAGTGGTTTGGAGGTGCATAGGGAGGAATGTGGGTTTTTAAAACTCATGTAGAATCATCAGGTCAAAACCTGACCTACATATTAACAATAAGTCATTATATAGATCACATATAATAAATTAGGTCTCACGTGTGATTATAACCCAAGTCACATCAGTTTCTCATGTGTGAATAAAACAAATCTATGTCAGATTAAATCTACACATAGGATTAACTTCACTTCATATTATAATAATGCTCATGTCATATTAAATATATGCTCATATCAAATTACATATGTTCTAATGTGTTATAAATTTTAAGGGAAAAGAACTATTCTAGATTCATATACACAACATGTGAGATTAATTCTTCACTCATGTATGAATAATTATATAGTGCTTGTGTAGGATTAAATCCAACATCACATTTAAATCTAAGATCACATGTGAATAACTCACGTCAGATTAGTCACTGACTCATATGTGATTAATTTGATGTGAAGGTTAACTCAAAGGAAACCTATGTTCATTCCTGCATCTATGAGTTCTTGTTTTCATGAGATGATGGTCGAAATTCATGAAACAATACAATAAAGTGAAAGGGTTGAGTCACGGTGATGATGAATAGTGAAACATGAGATCAAACTTATTCCTTGAAAGGCATGTTGAACTAGAACTACCATAGAAACAAGTTTTCTCAATGCCACCCATTTAACAGTGCTAAAAAAGCATTGATAAAGGGGGTATCATTATCAGGGATAAAAAAAGCTCTAATAAAGGGTACTTTTAACAGTGCTAAAAAAGCGCTGATAAAGACCACCCTTTATCAGCGCTTTTTTTACTAGCACTGATAAAGGGTATATTTCAAAAGAATATTTCATTAAAATATATATATTTATTTATATATATATATTTATATTGATTTAAATATAATATATATATTTTAAACGTGTTTTAGATAATGATAAAAAGAAATTTAATATTAATATATAAGATATTTAGTAAAACATATTATGAAATAATTTTAATTTTTTTAATAATTTTGTTATTTTTATCGAATAATAGTTTAATAACAATTTAAATATAAAATAAATTAATAAATTATCTGAAATAAGTTGAAAAAATAACATGAACTTCAAACTGACATAACTTTTGATCTGGGTGTCTGTTTGGGCTCTACCACATATCAAATCAAAGCTTGTGATGAGACCTACACCCCTATGACTTGGGGGTGGCCCCATTCAAGGTTTTTTAGAGGAAAAAAGGCCCATAAGGCCTCTAAAAATGGTATTTTTGTCTTCGTACACTACCACATACGTGGCTATGAACAATGCTAGTAAAGGCTATTAGCAGTGCTAAAAAGCACTGTTAATATCAATGAAGATAGGTGTCCCCTTTATCAGCAATAAAAAAGTACTAATAAAGGGGGTACTTTATCCTCACTTAAAATAGCACTAATAATGGTATACCTTCCTAGGATGTGTTGTTTATATGACAAAATTCCCAGCAACCTACAAAAAACAAATCAAAAACCACACAAACAAGCAAAAACCAGCAAAGGACCACATACAAAAACCTGCACATAAACCAGAAAAGAGCCAACACACACCGTGAGCACAAAAATATCCAAACCGGAAAAAACCCGCAGAAAAATAACCACCCATAATATATACAAAAGAACCACATACACAATGCAAATGATGAAAAAACAAGAAATGCACATAAGGGTTTGACAAACAATGCTATATACATTTAATTGACATCAAGAATACAAAAATATCCACTCATGATATGTAGAAAAAAACACTTCTATATACATTTTAAATAATTTTTTATATAATTACATTTAAAACTATCAAATAAACAGTTAAAAACATTAATGTTTTCTCTTTTTACATCTGTGGTCCCCTCTAAAAAATGTCTTCTAATGGTATTAGTTGCTGAAAAAATCAACCTAACTCTATAAAAGGGTTCCGCCTATATAATAAGGAAAATATTACATTAGTAATAATATAAATGAATAAATTAAACATTAATTTGATTAATACATTAATAAAATGTCAATTTTTAATAAAAATGACACATTTGTAGTTATACCGGTCACACCGTGTGTCATATTTAGGTGGGGTTGAGTTTTATATCCCATGTTGAGAAAAATATTACACCTATATAAGAAAAAAAATATTACATTAGTAATACTGTAAAGAAATAAATTAAAAATTAATATGAAGAATACATTAATAAAATGTCAATTTTTAATAAAATTGACACTTTTGGATTTATACCGGTCACACTTTACGTCGTATTGAGGTGGGGTTGATTACTACAGGTCAAAAATGAATAATGGATCTTTTTACTAAATTATCTAAAAAATCAAAATGCATTTCCTCAGTTTTTAGTATGTCAGCTGTGTTTTTTTACTAAAATATCATTTCAAACCGAAAACACAGAATTTGAGTTATACAGGTCGTATCGTGCGTCGATTTGACATGAGACTGCTTCATACACATCACAAAGGACTTACGATTCACTATCCTTAATTTTTAAATCAATCAGAGAACATTAGAATGTTTTTTAGTGAGTGACACATTTTGAGCTAAAATGTCAATTTTAAACTCATAACGGACACTTTTAGTCATAACGGTCATACCGTGCGTCAGATTGATGTGAGGTTGATTCCTACATGTCAAAACTAAATCATAGATAATTTTACTTAAGTTTAAAAGCAATATGAATGGGTTTACTTTGTTTTTAGTATGTCATTTATGTTTTTTTTACTTGAATTAATGTGAATTTTAAATAATAAGACATATTTGGAGTCATACTAGTGACACCGTGCGTCATATTAAGGTTCAGTTGATTTCTACACATCACAAATGACTGACATATTGTTTTCCTAAAGTATCAAAACAATCAAAATTCATTTCCCATGTTTTCAATATGCTAGTAGTATTTTTTTACTAAAATGTCATTTCAATTTGAAAACATGCAACTTGAGTCATACCAGTGCATCATGTATTGGTTTAAAGTGAGACTAATTTATACACATAAAAAAGGACTGAAGAATCACTATCCTTAATTTTGAATACAGTTGGAGTGCGCTAGATTGATTTTTAGTGAGTGACATGTTTTCAGCTAAAATGTTAATTTTAAACTGATAGGGGACAATTTTAGTCATGCTGGTCACACCGTTTGTTAGATTGAGGTAGTTTTGATTTCTACACATCACAATTGACTCATGGATAATTTTTTTAAAGTATAAAAACAATATTCATGCATTTTCTCTATTTTTAGTATGTAAGTTGTTTTTACTTGAATTAACATCTATTTTAAATAAGAAGACACATTCGTAGTTATACTAGTGACACTATGCATCATATTAAGGTGAAGATTATTTCTACATGTAAAAAATGACTGATATATCATTTTCCTAAAGTATCAAAACAATTAGAATGAATTTCCTCAATTTTCAGTATGCCAATTTTGCTTTCTTAGTAAAATGTCATTTCAACCCAGAAATAGGAAATTTGATTCATAACAGTCACATCATGCACTGGTTTGATGTGAGAGTACTTCATACACATAAAAAAGAACTTACTAAGAACTTTCCTTAATTTTTAAGACAATCTAAGTATGTTAGTTTGATTTTCAGCGAGTGACATGTTTTGAGCTAAAATGTCAATTTTAAACTCATAACGTACACTTTTAGTCATACTAGTCACACCATGCGTCAGATTGAGGTGATATTGATTTCTACACATAAAAAAAGACTCATGTATTGTTTTCCTAATGTATCAAAGTAATAAAAATTCATTTGATTGGTTTTTAGTATGTCAGTTTTATTTTTTTACTTGAATTAATGTCAATTTTAAATAAAAAGATACATTTGGAGTCATACCGGTGACACCATGCATCAGATTGAGGTGAAGTTAATTCCTACACATAAAAAATGACTGATATATCATTATAGTAAAGTATCAAAACAATATGAATGAATTTACTTAGTTTTCAGTATGTCAATTTTGTTATTTACTTGAATTGTTGTTAATTTTAAATAACAAGACACATTTGAAGTCATACCGAGGACATCATGCATATGATTGAGGTTCGATTGATTTCTAAACTTTTAAAATGACTCATGGATCATTTTACTAAAGTATAAAAATAATCAGAATTCATTTCCTCAATTTTTAGTATGTCAGTTGTATTTTTTACCTGAATTAATGTAAATTTTAAATAAAAAGACACACTTAAGTTATTCTTTACTAGAAGAATTTTCATTTCTAAAACCATTATTCATAATCTATGGATCTAAAACATAATAAATGGTGATCATATATTCTCAATTAGTGTAAACAAGGTAAATATCAATGATCATATGAGGATAACATGAGTATAAAGATGTTAGATTGTGATATTAACATTAAAAATTCACATCCAGTATAGCATAGATCATAATCATGAGTAATGGATTAAAACATGGTAATTAAAAAGTCATAAGTTGTATGAATTCACCTTTATACAATCTTGACCCATTTCATTGTTTTCATTATCTTAGTTATAGCCTCAAAGTTCAATCTCTCATGAGCATAAGCCATTTTGAAGAAATCACTCCAACTGGAACAAAGGAATCCACTTGTATAAGAAAAAAATTATGAATTTTGTGAGTAATACTTAAAAGAAGTAAATTAAACATTAATATGAAACAATCCACTACTTTTATGGAAGACACATCTTCATTCTATTTTTGTACATTATTCTATCAGGTATGCTACCCATTCGTTTCTAAGCATATCTATATCGTCTTGTGAATATGACACTTTTCAATAGTCATGTTAGTACTGAAAAAATATAAATACACAAAGTAATAATAAATATTTTAAATGAAATAGAAATTATCTTCAAAAACAAATCTTCAGGGATTCTATTTTGTTCATAAAATATGATCTATATCATAAATTTACAAACATAACAACCATAGTCTTTTCCATTTGTTTGTTTTAGACACTGTAGAAACATTGAGAAAAATAATTAATTATTTTATATGTTTTTGGATAGTGAAATATTATAATATATACCCTGATAATTATCCAGTCATAGTACTTGTGAGGTTACTTGTCCTTTTCCCCTATCCTCATTATGTGGTATAGACGATATTCATGCACCACCCTATTATAATATAATACTCATTATAAGTTAATATAAATTATATAACTGGATATTTAGTTCTAAAATTATGTATGTAGTGTATTAGAAATTAACAAATGCCATTATGTGTGGCCAATTTGTTGTATATCCATGCATTTAATCTAGAAAATAATCGTTGGAGTATCCAAATTGACCAAATGAGCATCAAATGCGGCCTAAAAACACAAAAAGGAATAAGTAATGGGAGAAATTAAAATATATTTGATATAATTAAACTATAGAGTTTTACCCCTGCATCATTGGTAATAAGAAGAGTCAATCATCTATAATTTTTTTGTTAAATTATTTGATTAGGCCTTCCACTATTTCACCCTCTTTATTGGAAGTTTTGTATTTTTGTTATGTAGAAGTGATGTGAGGACTAATGAGTGAAAAGTTATCTTCATAGGGAAATCCCATCAATTAATTTTCATATATACACCTGTGAAAAATATTAAATGTATTTAGTCATAATTAACATAGTATATCATCTTTTGGAAAATAAAATTAGGATAACATACCTCATTTATACATTTACAACTGAGTTGCCTAGCCATTCATATTCAAGGATTTCAGTTGTACTCTCAACACTAATGAAGTCTTAATATTTCCCTTTGTACATATTTTCTTCAAAATAAATTATGTGAGTACCACCATATTTCAACTTTGTATCCACATGAGCCGTCAATGATAATAAATGCAGATATTGAATTGGGGGGGGGGGGTTATGGTGCTTTATGTAGATCGTTTTGATCTATTGGTTGATCCTTGAGAAGGTTTTGAGATGGTCTTTCATTTCACCTCTTCCCTTTGTACGTCTGTAATAAAAAGCATTGGTTCGGACCTTTTTTCATTAAATGTTAAAGGTTTATCTTGAAAATTAAATTGTAAATGAATACCACATTGTCGACATGTTTTTTACAAGATGTGATGGACATGTAATGAATGTTACAAGATCATGTTCGACTATATGAATATCTATATCATCAATTGGAATAGGTAGCTCAGAACATAGATAAGGGGATATAGTAATTGACACTCTGACATGACCTATTAGAAGTTGTCTATTGTGTAGCATGTCATTATGGATATTGAATAACGTAGCCCTTGGTACAAGGCGATGGGTGGGTGTTGATAGATATAAATCATGGTCATTTACACCCTGTAGAATATCAATACAAGAAAGGTATCAGTGTCTAGTGTCTATCTAATTCATATTTCAAAGAAACAATTATTATAAAATTTAATACCTTAGTTAAGATGGGTTTTTAGGGGAATGACTTGCCTTAAAACTGCTGGGGGTGGGGTGATATCTTCACACACTGGTTTTTCTTCAGTTTTTTATCTCTCTTTTCCTCCCCCATCAAAGTTTCTATCATCTCTTTCTGCCATTGGAATTATTCTTCAAGAATAGCTACTCTTTATCTCATTTTTTTTTCATTTCTTCACTTTTATCCTCCTCTTGTTATTTCTCTCAAAATATGTTTGGGGTGTCACCCCAAGACCCGCACCTCTAACACGACCATACTTTTCTAGCTACTTCAAGGCCACTAAAAGTATGTCTGCATACAGTATGGGTGTTGCTGATTCTTATGAATATTTCAGATAGAAAATATAGGAAAATAAGTTATCATTTTTATGTAATGGAAATTTAAATAAATACAATTTTTTTATGTCATACTTACACACGTTTCTCACAATTTCTGTGTTTTTTCGTCTATTTGTTTCCTATATTTATTTACAAGCACCTCCTTCCATAGAACATGACATGGGATAGAAGTGGATTTGGAGTTGGACTCTTCAAGATGCATATAAACAAAGTAACATAGTTATTGTGTTGTTTTATGTAACAAAAAAATATTATGGTATATTTAAAATACATACCAAATTCTTTTCAAGTGATGCATACCCCATCCTTTCTTTACAGTAGGGGTACATTGGTTTTCATGCTTGTTGTTTATTTTCAGCACTCAGTTACTATTTCATAAATAAAAAAATTTCAATCAAAGTGATGAATACATGCACCATCAAACAATGTATTACCAAACAAAATGTTCCTGAAATGTCTGCTTCGCACGATGACCAATAAATGCATTTTACAATAATTGGGTTATCAGGTGTGCATAAATAATTGGTGGGTGTGGTTTTATTTCCCCTTCAGCATATTTAAGATAATATTTCATTAAAAGTGTGTGAAACACCTATAAATCCTTCCATAAACCCTTAATACATAGTCTTTGTGCGCGTCATCTACTATAAATGTACTCTGCAAGAGATGATGAAGTATAAGTCAATGTTTCATTATTCAATTTTTAGTAAATTAAAAGAAATGATATCATAATGTTACCATAATATCTCCCCACATCAGTGTCTTAATCTCAGCCAAAACATAGTGATAGGAATTTACATCAATCACCACGTGAAGCCGAGTGACGATTCTAATGTAACTAATGAACATGGCCTTGTTGTGGTTAACATGTTAGCCCTGTTTATTCTATCCAATCTCGTATTTGATGCATTTCTCTTTTTCATTAATAATTTTTTCTAATACAGTCAAACTATGACACTCTTATTTTTTTGTGTCACCTGTGTTTTTAACCTTTCATTTCCTCGGATCCACCATCATCAATATGGTTCTCTGGCTCTGGAGTGCCAGCATCAGCATGTGCAGATGGTGGTTGTACCTCTTCACAGGGAGCAACAATAGGTTGAGAAACCTATTGTTTCTATACACTACTAGCAGAAATAGGTTGGGAGACCTGTTTTTCTTGGGGATTGAGATAATAATCATGTAAAAAATTCATTATCTTCAAAATTGGTTTAACATTTAATTTAGATAACATAAAATCAATAATGAACAAATATTAACCTAAGGCAGCAGGTTGAGAAACCTGTTGTTCATCTACACTATGAGCAACAGAAGGTTAAGAAACCTATTGTGCCTAGGTATTATAAGCATCATCATGTGAAGAAGTCATTATCTGCAAAAGTGGTTTAACATTTAATTTAGATAACATAAAAAAATCAGTGAATAGATATTAACAAAAATTAAAATAATGTATATTAGAAACAAATATAACATAATTATTGAACTCTTTTTTTTAAGTTTGAAGGTATTTGAACCCTCTATTGAATATCGAGAACCCTTCATTGTGGTCTCCTATGACTTATAAAACACTTTCTATACTGGGACTGCTGAAAAACGATTGTGACATCCTAATGAAAAATTCATCCTCCATTGAATTTTTATATGACTGTTTAGTGGTATTGGTCGATAATAAAAAAATGACCAGTTTGTTTTGTGGGATATAGAACATAAAATAATTTTACTACCTATGATGCCATTATAAATGGTTCATCTTTTTACCCTTCCTTACTGAAATCAACTTTCAAAAATCCCAACTCATCTATTTTAACAACACTCCTGTTATCAGCCCAGTTGCATTGAAATATCAGCACTCAGAATGTTTTATAATCCAACTCTCATATTTTTTTGATTATTCAAAAGTATTACATATTCACATAAATTGGATTTATGTACTTATCACCAGAAACCTGCATCGTTTCATTCACAAGTGTAACTCCACTATTTTATTTGGTACTATATTCATCATATTAATTATTATAGAATGTATAACCATTAATTACATAAGCAATGTTAGATAATACGTAAACACTTGGTCCTCCATCTAGCCATCGAAGTCTTTTGGAATTGATTCTGGAATTTCATCTGAATCCATAAAAATATGGTCCAGAAACCATCCTATAAATTGTTGATTATATTTATTTGATACCCATTTTTTCATCCCTTGTTGGATTCAAATACCTAATAATTTCTTTCTTGGCTTCAACATATGGGTCAACGTCCAAACTATTTTGCAAAACATAAAGGTGGGCCTACTCCTGATCTTTAATATTGATTGTAACAAAATCCTTTCCAAAAATTCCTTCACCTGAAAGTCGCCCTGTGTAACAAGATTTCATTAGAACAATACTTTTCACACTGGACAGGTACTCGTTAGAGAATTCAATGGCTTCCTCAACAATATATCACCCTACAATACAACCCTCTGGCCGACTTCAATTTTTGACATACCCTTTCAAAATCTTCATATACCATTCAATGAGGTACATTCATATATAGTGCACATGACCACATAGTCGAATCTCTCTCACCAAGTGAACCGTCAAAATAACCATCATATCAAAGAATGTCAGCGGGAAAACAATTCCAATTCACATAATATGATGACAATTTCACTTTCCATAGTCGGCAATTTTTTTGGGTCTATAACTTTTCTACATTTAGATTTGAAGAAGAAATAGATTTTCATTAATTTATGATAGAAATTATTGGAAAAAATTCAACGTAAAGCTATAATAATTAGATCTTGAATCAAAACATGAAAGTGATGTGATTTAAGACCATTTAAATTTAAATCTTGAATTAACATGATGTTCTTAATATTCTATGAATACCCCTATGGAACCTTTACATCATTCAAGAAGTTTCAAATCCAATATCTATCCTGCATGTAAAGAGTGTAATAAGAAGGAAAAAGAAATGTTTGTTTTTCACCCTTCATTAGTACCAACTCTTCTCGTATTCCCATGTCAACCATGTCCAACCAAGCCATAATTCCATCTTTTTTTTATGAGTGCATTTAGAAATGTGTCGATGAAACTATTTAAGGACCCTAGACCACCCCGAGAGGGGGGGGGGGGTGAATCAGGGTGTCAACTTTTTTCTCTTCCTTACTGGATCTTGTTCCCACATTGGTACAAACTTATTTAAACTTGTATTATGGATATGTGTAGTAATTAAAACATTCACATGAAGAAGGAAAACAACTCAATTTTACTTAGTTCACCACTAAGGGATACATCCAAGGAGAATACACCGAAAGGTTGTCAGTCGTACCAAATTCCACTATTCTTCACTAGTTGTGGATTACAAAGGTTTGGGAATAATCACTCTATCCTAGGCACACTAACTTTACAAAAGTTTAGGAATAGCCAACTTCTTCCCTCAGATCACTTATGTTGACTCTCCCTGGCTCACTGACTTGGGAGAAGTCTCACTCAGTTTATCGAAATGAAGGCCACTTCAACATATTGGCATGAAAAGTATTTGTCTTTATTCAGCACGAGACACTGCTTACATCGAAGTCCCAAATTAATTCTCTCTTATATTCAATTTTCTTCTTTAGTGCAATTACTAAATGCACTAGAACGTATTCCCTTTTTATTCACTATAATCACAAACTCCCTTTATGACGTATTCATTCCCGCGAATTATCCCTGATTCTATGTACTATCTCGGATTTGCGTACCATGCCTACTCAATGTACCACACTTGGTCTGTGTGCCACACCTGTTCTGCGTACCACCCCTGCTCAGTGTACCGTGCCTGCTCCGCATACCTCCCCTGCTCGGCGTACCTCCCCTGCTCGGCGTATCACGCCATCTCCACATATCACCTCTACTCTACCTAACACCTTTGCTCTGCATACGGTGCAAGCTCCGTGTACTATTGAGTCAATAATACTTCCTTATGACTTTTCCATTTCTCTATCTTTTAAAAATCACATACACTTTATCTTAAAGAAATTTATATTTTTCCTAAGGATTATTTTCATAAGGAAAATTTCCCTTCTCTAAGGAAATATTTATCTTTACCTATGTTTTCATTATTCATTTTATAGTCTCTCTAAATCTAACTCATTTTAATACTAAGGAAAAATTTGGTTTGATATCTAAAACCTTGGAATCCTATAAATCCTTGGATATAGAGTATTCTGTTTTCATGATTTGAATTCACAGAATTTCAGAATCCAAATTCTCTTAAATTTAGACTTCGAATTATCTGAAATTTAGGTTCCAAATTCACTGAAATTCAGACTCCAAATTCTTTGAAATTTAGACTCCAAATTCTCTGAAATACAGACTAGAAATTCTCTGAAATTTAGACTCCAAATTATCTAAATTTCAGGTTTCGAATTCCTTATAATTCAGACTCGAAATTACTTAGAATTCCGACTCCATATTCCTCAGAATTTAGACTACGAATTCCTCAGAATTCAAGCTCTGAATTCCTTATAATTCCGACTCCGAATTAGTCAGAATTCAAACTCCGAATTCATCATAATACAGACCGCGAATTCCTCAGAATTGAGAATCTGAATTACTCATAATTAAGATTCTGAATTCATTGTAATTTAGAATCCGAAATCTATAGAATTTAGATTCTGAATTCCTTGTAAAACAGAATACAAATTTCCACGTCTTATAAGCTTTGAATGATTGTTTAGTTTGATTCTGAATTATATTTTCCTTAGACTCCAGAAAATAGATTTGTTTACGCAATTTCATTTTCCTTATACTTATTATAAAACGATGTCATACAATCTGTTTCTAACAAATTGTTGTTTGAGTGACATGTGTATAGGTCCCTCCAAGATTCAAGGAAAAATATGACCGTTGGAGGAGGGAGATGACTATTGGAGAATTCCCTATAAATAAGATATCATTTGAATGATCTCATAACTGTTCCATAACTCTAGAGATTAAGGCTGCTAAGGGGGTTGCTAAGGGATTTGAGAAGCTAGAAAAAGAGAAGAAGAAAAAGAATAAAATTTCTGAAGTTGAGATTGTTCAATATCTTCTCAAGGCTACTGAGAAAGATTTTGAGCAGATCCAGGAACCGGAATTAAGTTTACAAGAATAACTTCAAGTGAATCTGGGAAAGAAATTGGTCATTCCAAAACCTGATGAAGAGGAAGAGATTGTGAAGGAATAGGAATTGGAAGGAGAAGAAGAGGAAGGAAGTGATGATATAGATGACATGATAAGTCAAGTTGAAGAATATCATGGTAAGGAGAGTCATTCTGAGAAATTATCAATCCGAACATCCCAAGATAAATATTTTAAACTTTATACCCCAGGAAAAGGTGATGAAGGTTAGGAATAAGTAAACAAACAATAAAAATAAAAGAGTAGCAACCATGATTTTATTCAATTAGAGGAACCGGTGGCAGATGCTAAAAAGGAAAAGGCTGAGGAAGATAAGATAGTCTAACTACCAGATAGTGAACATGAATCACCAAAGGATACTAAGATCATTCCGAGAGATGATAAAGGAAAAAAAGTGTTAAATGATATAACTAAGAAGGCCGAGGTGGCTAAGAATGATATTGGTGGGTCATCTAAAATAAAAGATGTTGAGGTAGAGAGATAATCCTCACCAATAAGAGAATCTGATTCAAATCATATTATATGGGACATGATTTTGTGGTTCAATACCTGTAGAAATTGGTTGATATAAATCCATGGTTTTTGAGTATAGACTCGAGGATTCCGATTCTTAATCATTCATTTAATCATAAATCGGATTCTGTTTCCATTATTATGAAAAACAAATTAGGCTTGAGGCTGATTTTAAATCCTTATATATCAGGTATAATGCACATAGGAGGTCATGCAAGGAAATTACAAACTGGTCCAAGAAGACAATTGAATAACTGAGAATCTTTGATGACTATCAAGATAATGTGAAGGATGCTTTTGATACCCAAGTTGTCAAGATCAAAGACCTTACTACAAGTTTTAATGAGAAGCTCAATCTTGAATAAATAGTTCAAAAGCAGGAAGTCAAGGATCTGAATGGGAAACTTAATTCAGTTTCTTTGAATCTAAAGAGAGAAAGAGGTCTCATAATTGAGTTCGATGAAAAGATTAGTAAGCAAGAAGAACTTTTTAAGACTGAGGCAGAAATTTTTAAGGATCAGGAAGAAAAAATCAAAGATCTGGAAAAGAAAAATGAAGATCCGGATCAGCTGTTCAAACGTTTTTAAGATGATCATTAGGAGCTTAAAAAGTTGAATACCATTTTCAAGAAGCTTCTACCAAAGGAAAAAGAAGGATGATTTTTTCCTCAACTCTAATCTTGTTTTGTATTACCTTTCCTGTACAAATTTTTCGAATCATAATGAAAATTTTGGTTGTTCTTCATGTGTTTTGTTGTATCGTACTAATATTTCAGGTTCCATGTTTTTTTTCCATTCTCGGAATTCCTTTTTGAAAATCGAAAATAAAGAGAAAGGAATGATAAAAATAATACTGAGTAATTAAGAGAATTCCATAAGTAATAGGGAGTCTATATAAGGGAGAGTTTTATCAAATAATATATCCTTATTCAAGAAAAACAAATCTCTCTAAGGAAGTCAAGAATATGGTCCTTAGGGATTTCAAAACCTAAGGGGGAGTTAGTTGTATTCATCATGATTCATAAGTAATGGGAGATAAGTTTTTCTTTTATGTTCATAAAGAAAAATTATAAGTCCTTATATTCTTTTTCGTAAGGATTTTGTACTTTCCAAAGATGGGGATATTGTTGAGTCAATAAGGGTTCCTTATAATATTTCCATTTATCTATGTTTTGAAAATCACAAACACTTTATCATAAGAAAATTTATATTATCCCTAATGATTATTTTCATAAGGAAAATTTCACTTCTCTTAGAAAACTTTTATCCTTACCGATGTTTTCATTGATTATTTTATAGTCTCTCTAAATCTAATTCATTTTATTACAAATGAAAAATTTGGTTTTATATATAAAACCTTGGAATCCTATAAATCCTTGGATATAGAGTATTCTTTTTTCAGGATCCGGATTCACTGAATTTTAGACACCAAATTCTCTAAAATCCAGACTCAGAATTCTCTGAAATTAAGAATCTTAATTCTCTAAAATATATACTCCAAATTCTTTGAAATTTAGACTCCAAATTTTCCAAATTTCAGGTTCTGAATTCCTTAGAATTCTGACTCCGAATTTATCAGAATTCAGACTTTGAATTCCTCATAATTTTGACTCCGAATTCCTTAGAATTCAGATTCCCAATTCATTGGAATTCAGACTCTGAAATCTATAGAATTAAGATTTTGAATTCTTTGTAAAATAGAAACTAAATATCCATGTATTATAAACATTGAATGATTATTTTCATAGATTACAAATTCTAGTTTTCCTTAGACTCCAAAAAATAAATTTGGTTAAGCGATTTCATTTTCCTTATACTTGTTATAAAACAATATCATAAAATCTGTTTCTAACTAACCGTTGTTTGAGTGACATGTGTATATGTCCCTCTGAGATTCAAGGAAAAATATAACCATTGGAGGAGGGATTTGACCATAGGAGAATTGCTGATAAATAGGATCTCATTTTAATGATCTCACAACTGTTCCATCACTCTAGAGATTGCATGCTGCTGAAGTGATTTATTGAGAGAGAGACTCTCATTCTTTGTGTGTAATGAACATCTTGTTCTTCTTGCTTCGTGCAGCTCTGATTTTTGCTGATTACAATCGAGGGATTGTCGGGATAAGAAGATAGAGGTGCTGACTACCTTAATGTTCTAGAAATTCTAGGGATAAGAAGATAGAGGTGTCGAATACCTTAATGTTCGAGGACTTCTAGAGATAGGAAGACAGAGGTGTTGACTATCGTAAAGATCGAGGGTTTGCGGGGATAAAAGGATAGATTTTGATATTCCTATTTAGGGCTTACCCTGTTGTGGGTAAGACACAGTTTCTTGATAGTATAAATCATGGGACCTTTATCCAAGGTTGTTGGATACCCTACTCTTTGGGTTAAAGATTTTCTACTTGTTTCTTGTTTTGTTTCAAGTTTAATTCTCCTGTATTTTGATAAAGGAAGAAAGTACAACCTTCTTATACTTTCATATTATTTTATATACTTTGATAAGTAATATTCTATACACTTTAAGGTAGAATATTTTCTTTATAAACTTTCCTTAAGTTTCATCTCTGAAACCACATTTCCGGAACCTAGAATGTTTGTTTAGTAGAACTAAAAGAGGTCGGGTGAATTTACCTTATTTAACTTTGTTAAACATAGTTTTACTTAAGCTTAAAAACAAAAGTTTTTAAACGTACAATTCTCCCCCACTTGTATTTGAGCATCTACATCATTATTTTTCTCCTACACGTACCGCACCTGATCCACGTATTGCACCTGCTCCACATACTACCTCTACTCTGCCTACCACCTCTGCTCCGTGTACCGCGCCTACTCCACGTACTGGACCTGATCCGTGTATTGTGACTACTCCACATACTACCTCTTCTCCGCACACTACACCTGCACCACGTATCGAACCTACTCCACACACTGCACCTTCTTCGCACACCATGCCTCTGTGTACCACCTCTGTGTACCGCCTTCACATATTGCCTTCATGTACCGACTTCGCGTACCACCTTCACGTAAAGACTTCATGTACCGCCTCTACCATCTACAGAATTATTATTTAAATTTTGTGAATTATATTATCTTATGCATACCACATTTTCTGACACAAAATGTCTTATGCGGACTACTCCTGCCAATTTCCAAAACTATTTTTTCCTTCCCGTACCACTCTGTCCTAAGCAGAATCTCTTCTATGTACCACTTTTGAACTTAGCTGAGTTCTTACACAGTGATGATATTTTCTTATCAAATTTGATCTCCATTAATAATGGTAGTATATCTCCTTATATAGGCAAATAATTACGCAAATTTTTCTAATCCTTTTTACCCAAATTTTAAATGTGGTAAAATATTCACCATGGACTATGATCATTCCTTGTACTGTGAGCCTCCATTGCGTACTGCAACCCTCCGGAAAACTACAAACCTCACTGCGTACCGTGTGTCTACCAGTCCATATATTGTATCTCTTCCGCCAATGATGAGCCATTCCACGTACCACAACTCCTTCCACAAATAACCATTTTCAATACCGCGACCCGTTCTGAAAACTGTTCCATGTACCTTTCCTGCTTACTGCATGCCTTCACACCTATGCATCAATCCTTCCATTTCCAAAAACAAAATCCTGATTTTGAGGTCTAATAATTTTGGAAACACTAGGAAACAACACCACCTTAAATATCTGCTTCGACAAGAAAATCCATGCTAAATCACTATCATATTTCTTCTTCAACAGTTAGAGTCTTTCATCACAAACTCTTTCCACTGTGATATGTACTCTTTGAATGATCAGTTCCAACATTTTCAGATTCTCTAGGAAATGTACTACAACTTACCAACTTCTATGCCTTATAACAACATCAGTATTTCTAGTCAACACTGAATATGACTGGAATCATTTTCTCTTCTTTGTATGATCATTCTTAAATCTTTAAATCCTTACATGATCCCTCATTCAATAATTCATGTCTCTTTAAGTAGACTCTTGCATGCTCTCTTTGAACAGTGAGATGTTTCATGATCACTTTATAACATGAATCCCTTCATCTCCATCTTCATTTTGATCTTCATTGAAAACTGGTGACAACAAATACGACCTCATACACAAAGTGATCCAAAAAATTATAAAATAATTTTTTTTTCAACATTCATAAAATCAAGAAAATGTCTAATGTATAGAAAATTATAGTATGGTAATTCAAAAAAACTAATTTCTTTTTCCAATAGGTTTTTGTAAGTTATTTCAAAAATGGTTTACCAAAAGAGTGTCCATATCTTTAACTTTCTCAAACAATTGATCAAATATTAGTGGAGATGTTGTTGTATGTTCTTCTGAACTTCCATCGAGTGATTTTTTCTAAGATTAGTACATAGGGGTAGAAATATACAATGTCCTAGAAACAAAATTTTCAATGAATGTTTCAACATAATTGATTGTGTACCTTTTTCATAGATGGGACACCCAATAGTTCATTTAATGTTATATTCTGAGAAATTTCCCTAAGCTAGAAAGTCATTTATTTTCCTTTACAACATGGATCTCAATGTGAAATCTTCATTTCTATAAGAATCATACATCGTAACACATGAATCCCACAATAATTTCAAATCCATGATCAATGAAGCCAAATAAACATAAATATCATTACCTAGTTGTTTTGGTCCAGATATAATCATAGATAACATGATGTGTCTTCGTTTCATGCATAACCACGGTGGAAAGTTATAATTTACCAACATAACCAGCTATGTACTATGAGTGCTACTTTGAAAAGAAAAAGGATTCACTCTATCTATATATAATTCAAGATGAAAGTTTCTCAGATCATTTCCAAAGTTAGGATACTCATGATCAATTCTCTTCCACTGAGGAGAGTTTTTTGAGTGCCATTGTTTTCCATATTTATTTCTTCTATCTGTGTGCCATGTCAATTTCTCTGCAGTCTCCCCAATTCCATATAATCTCATAAACCTTAGAATAATTGGAAAGTACCATGATTTTTTTGTAAGACTGGATTAATATTTATAATATTGAAAATCACCACACTTTGGGCATTCTCTAAGTGACTTTTGGTCCTTGAGAAATAGTATACATTCATTTAGGCATGCATGTATTCTTTCATAGATCATACCCATAGAGCGTAGCTTTAGTTTGGTGTCATATTTTTTGATCAAGATCTCATTAACTTCTGGGATCATGTCATTCAAGAGATAAGGTAATTATTTATAACTAGCTTCACTCCATCTGTTGCCTGCTTTCAAATTATACAACCTCAGTACGGCTGACAATTTTATATATTTAGTGTAACCATCATACAATGGCATATTTGCACAACTATTTAACTGCTCACCAATTTTGGGAAATCATAAAGTTCATATTCAACTGTCCTTGTCATTTACTTAATATGATCATCGTCATCATTAACATCTATAATCACATCCTTGATATGGTCTTCTTCATTTTCAACACTTGTAATCCTATCAAATGATCCATAAAATGCAGTGTTATCTCAGGCACTAGCGACATTCGCTTTTCCCCTGTGTTTATTCCAACATTTATAACTTCGATCTGTTCCATGAAATATTGCGTATTCTTCCAACTCTTCTAGACTAACTTGTCTTGAATAATAACAATGTAAACACAGATAAAGGATTTGTGAAGGATCATATGCATGATATTTTGCAAACTTGATGAACTCTTTCACACTATCTTCATAATATTTTGTTATATGATTGGTATCCCTCCATTCTTAATTCATATCCATCCTATTTGATTTAGTGATATTAATATTTTACAAAATAAATACACAAAAAATGATATAAAAATTATGAAAGGATTAAATAACACACTATTTTTAAAACTATTGATAAAATAACAAATAGCTAATTTAGACAAACTATTTACACAGTTGAAATCCTATTAAAAAACTATTTATAAAAAATCACACTATTTGAAAATAATAGCTTAAATCCCATTAAAAAACTAACCATTTACACATTTTCCTCTTTAGAATAACACATTCTTTTTAAAATAAACTAATTGGTTCCAAAAGGGATATTACCTTAAACATTACCCTTCAAAAACAATTTTTACCCTTATGAAACAAATTAAAACAATAATTAATGGTTAATTTTATTAAAAATAAGTATTTTCACATTAAAATAATGGTAAATTATCTCTAATATATGGTTTTAAGAACAATTAAAAATTTAAAAAGTTACAAATTGTCCATGTGTTTATAAACATACTAAGTTGGATACCCAAAAACCATAAAGAAAAGATAATAAAATAAATCATCTCAAACTATAGTATACAAAAGTAGACAATTGGAAAAAAATAAGGATATAAATATGTTCCTCCAATCTTAGGGGTTTGAGGAAGTATCAGTAATCTATGCTTTAATTCAATAAGGATCATAACCCATGATAAACTATGAAATATTGAAGTAATAAAAATAATAAAAAGTATAAAGTCGATATCTCATCCATAATCTACATATAGAAGGAAAATAATGGGTTCTTGAGGAGTCACAGGTCTTAAATAATCCAATATTCTTAACCCCTACAATGTCTACATCCCCAATAAAAACCATAAAGGAGGGCTCTCTCTTCACATGAATATGTCCATCAATCATGGGTGTACCACACCTCATCATCCATAACTACCATTACAGTGTCTTAATTTTTGAAACCCATAAGGAAAATTATACCCTAATAAAGGATATATATCAATCAAGGGATTACTAACCCTTACCACTATAACCACTCAGTCTATAAGAAAACCCATGTCACATCACATAAACCATGGTGGAGTACCCATGATTCACTGAGTATAACATAGTAGATGATGGATGACTTAACATCTTAGGTATAAGACACTAAAAATAAGTAGAACATAATATATATGAATAGGATTATATTTGTAGATAATTTAATCACACCTCATCAAGTATAACCTAACAGATGATTTATTACTGGATCCCATGAACACTCTGATCACCATGCTCAAACCATGCCATAATCTTTATGGTGATAAATAGTAAAACTACCTTTCAAAAATATCAAACATATTTGGGTGACCAAATAACCCCATGTATCATGACATGTATGGGAAAATTACAAGGATAGAATTTTCATTTCGCTGCAACTGACACATAGTTAAATAGTTATGAAAAACACCACTTAGTGAAAGTCTCATTCCATATGGTGGTCTTTAAGAAAAATATAAGTTTGTGTGTATGTTTGGGATTAGGGGGTGGAACACACATGAAACATGCATGATTTATGTCATGTAGGAGCATTGTACATAATAGAGAAAGAGAGGTTTAGGGAATCCACATCTAAGAGCTATATCCCAGATCGAAGAAATGGTGCCCTCGTGATTGTGTGGTAATTTAATATAACAACCCTAATCTTTATTACACACTTAAACATTATTTATTACATAAAAATTCACTTAATAAAACTCAAAGTATAAATAGGTCTAGTGTCTGGGGAAATTATGAACATTACATAACAACTTAGAACATAAAAACAACATCTTTATTGAAAACATTCTTTACATGACCACAAAATTCATTGTTACTTAGCATTGCATGAGATAACTTGAGGACATACATAAGAAAGGGGTGAGCTATAAAGCCCAGTAAGGGAGTAAACAAGGAATAAAATAAAGAATATATTACATTTTAGGAAATAGGAATATCAACGGATCACAAGTTAAACATGAACATAAATACATGATATAACATGATTATCATAACATGGAAATGTGGCAACAACCTTTAATATGATATTATCATGAGCCAAGTTTCATCGCACATGGAGGATGAGTAAACCCTCATTGCACATGGAGAATGATTAAACCCTAATTGCACTTTAATTATCATGAGTAAACCCTCATCACATTTGACATATCATGATACCAATCATTACCTAATGCATTGGAGCGCTATCAGAGCGCACCATTTATAAACATTTCATTTCATGCATAAGTGTGCCACATGGATCATATAACATGGAATAATTCAACATAATCATTTATTAAATGATAAATTAATGTGTAATACAAACATGAAACTCTATAATAAATAATTATATATTCATAAAGGTGAATACCCTTGATAGAGAAAGGCGTATGGTGTTCACTTACACGATGATTTTGGCATGAGAAATTTTGGTAGCATAACGACATCAAATGGAAATCGTAAAATGTATTGATGAGAGAGAAAAGGTATTATCATAAGTTAAACATGGAATGTAAAGTATTAGGGTCATGTAACATAATATAACAATATATTTAATTGAATTTAGATGCATAATATAAAATAATTTCTTGAATGTAAATGAGAAGAGAGAAATTTCTTACGGAATTTCAGCATGGTAACAGGTGTACATGGTAGGAATTAATGAGATATAAAGAGGCCTATCATCATTAAAAAATAAGGAGGTAAGTATGGGGGATGTTTTAAATCATACCTAAACATTTTTAATTGGAAATAAAAGGGCATAACAACTTAAAGAAATTTGGACTAAAATGAGAAAGGAAGAAATCCCTTACTTGGAGGTGTGATCCCAAAGGACAGGGAGAGGCTTATGAGAGGATTCTTGGGAGCATGTGGAACCTTGTGAGGATTATAGAGAGAATAGTTTAGAGGTTGGTATATCTCCAAAGGTTTTGAGTGTAGATAAGTGGGAGCTTGGGTGGGTTTATATAGGAAAAGAGAGGGAATTATTTATTATTTAGGTTTTGGACACTACACATTAAACTAATCAATACCACAAACCATCCCATAGGGTTTTTACCATGGTTTTTGATAAATTGGAGTGAAAAAAACTATTTTATATGGAAAATGGACTAATATAATAAAATATTAGGCTTTTTTACGTGGAGGTGATTCACACTCCCAAGGAAATCATTTTAAAAAGTTAAAACATTTTATAAGTCTTGGAGGGTCCACTAAGGCACTATAAAATTAATCAAAAAAATATAAAATAAAATTATTTTAGAGATAAAAAATATATTGTCCGATAATAACTTTTATATTATTTTATTACATCATTATTGGGTCATTATGATGTCATAAAACTCATTATATGTTTAAACGATATTTAGTTTTTACCCAAAAATTTGACTGTCTTAGAAAATTATGAAAAATTCAGCATTAGAAAATTTCGACATACTAAATCCAAAGATGATATTAATTTTATCTAAATAATTTTCTAAATATGTGATTTTTTACTTTTAAAATAAAAACTTACATTTATAAAAAATTCTTGGGTTTTAAAAAAAAGATTTGAAACCATAATAAAAATTACAATTGTATTTACAAAAAAATATATGATCATTTATATTTAATAAAAAGTAATTTAGTAATAATATTTTATTAAAGTATTATTTAATTCAAAAAAAACTATTAATTTATCAAAATATATTTCTTAATTGAATATTAACTAAAAATACTATTTGCGATTTAAAAACCATTCACAAAGTAATAATAATAAAATGAATGTATATTCTTTATTATATACAAAAACAATGCACATAATAATAGTTCTATGGTATTTTTATATAACCCCTTATAACACTCACCTAAGACATAAGGGTAAGGTGTGTGATGGTGAAAAACTCTTGGGGGTGGCTCAGATAACATCGCTCGGGTGGTAATCTCTATTAACTTCCACTTATCCCATAGGAAATTCTGTTTAAGCTTAATGTGTTGAATCTCAGCTTGGGATTGGTCAAGAGAGAAACCCAGTGATTCTACATCCTTTCTGATCTCCAAAAAATGGGCTTCGTATGGAGGAATTCTACTGGATTATGTCATCGCTTCCTTTGTGTGAGTAAATTAGATTTGTTAAAGCCCAATATTTATACTAATTACGTGATCATTGTTCAATGACAATATTAGAAATAGTAACTATTATTAATGGTATTTTAAAATCCAAAATCATAAAACCAAGGAAGTTCATATGTCTTATATAACCATTTTACATAATAATACTTTTAATTAGATCAAGAGGAATTTTCATTAATAAAAGTTTGGGTCGTTACAATATTCCCCCCTTAAGAAATTTCACCCTCGAAATTTACTTTTCCCATACTAAAATAGATAAGGGTAGCTCTACTTCATCACTTCCTCTGATTCCCATGTTATTTGTTCAAACTTTTGGTTTCACCACAACACCTTGATGAGGCGCGTTGTCTTATTTTATAAAACTGTTTCCCTATGATCAAAGATCTTCACCAGATTATCTTCATAGGAGTGGTTATTTTGCAATCATACCACCTATGGATTGAGTAAATGTGATGTGTCAGGTATGTACTTCCTCAAGAGTGATACATGGAATACATCATGTACTTGAGACAGGTTTTATGGGAGTGTTAGTCAATATAACACTACTACAATGTGATCAAGGATCTCAAAAGGGCCGACATACCTTGGGATAATCTTTACCTTCTCCCCAAATCTCATAACTCTCTTCCATAGTGATATGTGGAGGAATAACATGTCTCCAATATCAAATTCTAGGTCTCGTTGATGATTATCATCATAGCTCTTTTGTGGACTCTGAGAGGCTTTAATGTGTTGCTGGATGGTCTTAACCTTCTCCACCATTTCTTTGACCATTTCTGGACCTAGGAGTTTTTTCTCCCCAACTTCATCCCAACATGCCTATGTTCTACACCACTTCCCATAAAAGGCTTCATAAAGAGCCATTTGGATGCTTGAGTGGAAACTTTTATTGTAAGAGAACTAAACTAGAGGAATATGTTTATCCCATCCTCCTTTTAAGTCCATTGATCATGCTCTCAACATGTCCTCATGTGTTTGGATAGTCTGCTCAGATTGGCCATCAAATTGAGGATGATAAGCCATACTGAATTTCAGTTCAGGATTCAAAGCGTGTTGGAGACTCTTCCAGAACATTGAGGTTAATCTTGGATCTAGATCAGATATAATAGATAGTGGTACTCTATGCAGCCTTACAACTTATATGATGTATATCCATTCCATTTGATCCAATGAGAAATCCTCCCAAACTACATAGAAGTGTACAGTCTTTGCAAGACGACCCACAACAACCCAAATAACATTGTTTCCTTTGTATGTATTTGTATGTATTTGTATGTCTGGTGAAAAATTTCATGGTGATGTTCTCCCATTTCCACATTGGTATGGGTAATGGTTACATCATCCCCTTATATGTATGCCTCTCAACATTCACTTGCGGACATACCAAACACTTTGATGTATACTCATCAATCTACTTCTTCATGTTATCACACCAATAAATCTCCCAGAGATCTCGATACATCTTTGTGTTTCCTGGGTGAATGGAAAAATTTGAACTATGTGCATCATCCAAAAGTTCTTTCTTTAACTCTGGATTTGATGGAACACATAGTCTTGTACCAAATCTCACAATTCCATCTTAATTAACATTAAACTCCAAGGATTTATATTTTCTAATAGTTTTCACTTTCTTCTAAATTCCCACATCATCCTTTTGAGAATTATTTATCCTTTGTAAAAGATATGATTGAGAAATAATTTGTGAAAAGGATTGATGATGTTCTCTTATTTATGATTCCCATGTCCATATTCATCAAATCTGGGAAGATTGGATCCTTTTTTAATTCTCATCAATGATAGAATCACTGGGTCCTTTCTACTTAGAGCATCCTCCACCTTGTTCACTTTCCCAGAGTGGTAATTGATTGATCAGTCATAGTTTTTTATTAGCTCTAACCATCTTCATTAGTGCATGTTCAACTCTTTTTGTGTGAATATATACTTTAGGCTTTTGTGATCTATATATATTTCACACTTCTCCCCAAAGAGATAACGCCACCAAATTTTCAAAGAAAAGATTACTACAACCAACTCCAGATCATGTGTTGGATATTTATGCTCATGATTTTTCAATTTCCTTGAAGAATATGCAATTAAATTTTATTTTGCGTCAACACACATCCCAGACCATTCTTCTAAGCATCATTGAATACCAAAAAAAGTTCTCCACTTGTGGGTAATGTGAGAACGGGCGCAGTGGTAAGTCTCCTTTTCAACTCCTTGAAGCTCTATTCGCATTCATCACTCCAGGAAAACATAACTCCCTTCTGAGTTGGCTTGGTAAGAGGGTTTGAAAGTCATGAGAAATTTCTCACAAATCAGCGATAATATCCAGCTAACCTAAGGAAGCTACAGATATCTATCATAAATGTTAGACTCAACCACCTCTCAATTGCACCTGTATTAGAGGGATCCATAGATATCACATTTCTTGTGATGATATGACCCAAGAATGAGACTTCCTTCAACCATAATTCACACTTTCTGTACTTTTCATAGATCTTCTCCTTTCACAAGGTCTCCAGTACATTGCTTAGATGCTTCTCATTCTCCTCCTTGGTCTTAGAGTATATCAGAATATTGTCTATAAAGACTACCACAAATTTTTCTAGGTATTATCTAAGGACTCTATTCATCAGGTCTATTAAGATTACTAGAGAATTAGTGAGTCATAAAGGCATTACTATGAATTCATAGTGCCTATACCTTGTATGAAAAGTAGTCTTGGGGATATCCTCCTTCACTCTTACTTGGTAATATCCCGACCGTAGATCCACCTTGGAAAAGTATTGTGGTACACATAGTTGATCAAACAACTCATCAATTCAGGGAAGAGGATACTTGTTCTTTATCGTGATTTTTTTGAGCTCACGATAATCAATGCAAAGGTACATTGACCCATAATTCTTCTTAATGAAGAGGACTGGTGCATCCCATGGTGAAGCACCTGGGCATATAAACCCTTTATCAAGATTCTCCTGCAGTAGTTTCTTTAGCTCCTTAAGATCCACAGCAACCATTCTATATGGATTATTTGATATTAGAAAATCCCCAGGTATAAGATCAATAAGGAATTTAAAATCTCTTCTTGGAGGAAGACTAGGAAATTCCTCGGGAAACACTTCAGCAAATTCCCTCACAATAGGCATGTCTTCAAGGATAGTTGCTTCCTTAGACTCAATCATCTGAGTAAGATACACATGCTCATAGGGAAGTAATATCCACACTTGAGATGATGGTTCTAAAGAAGAACCATCCTCATACTTTCAGTTGTATAGAATCAGGGGTCAATTGGCCATATGGGGAGTGATTCCCTTCTCACAGTAATTTATGTTGGCTCTATATAGGGAAATCCAATCCATTCTAAGTATTGTATCAAAATCCACCATAGGGAGTATGAAGAGGTTCTCCTGGAAGTTCATACCAAAAATTATGATAAGGGAGGAGTTATATTCATGGGATGCAATGATTTCCCCATTTTCTGTTCTCATTGAAATATTTACTTCTATGATTTATGGTGGTGTTGGGATTATTCTACTAAACTTTTGGGATATAAAAGAATGCATAGAACCAGAATCAAAAAAGTACATTCACTATTCTTGAATGAATAACTACCGTACATGTCACCACTTCGTTTTCGAGGATAAATTTAGCAGTAGTGATGGAATAAGCTCTCCCTTTCTACCTTAGAGGTTGTTGGTTGCCTCCGAAAACCATTGGATTAGGGATCTGGTTTGAAAAGTTCCTTGGTTCTTTTTAGTTGAAGAAATGAACAATGCATTGAGGGTCAAATAAAGTGTTCCTCTCTTCAGTCCCAGTAGCGGGTTTTTCTTGTCAGTAGTTAATGGCCAGGTGCCCTTATCTTCCACACTTAAAGCATTTCCTCATCCCCTTCAGGAAATTTCCGAGGTGATTCTTTCCATACCTTTGGAAAGTGTGGTTCTATAATTTCTTAGAACTGTTGGATTTATCCATCGGGCCTCCAGAATTAAAGTTCGCCTTATGATTCTTATCCCCATGATACCCCTGAAATTCGATAATCTCTATTTCGACTTTGAGAGAACATCAGACAATTTCCTTATAGCTATCAAAGTCATGGATCTCCAGGTGTTTCTGTAGGCTAGGTTTTATCCCACCAAAGAAGTGGTAAACATTTCATTCAGAGGTAATAACAATGTTAGAGGCATATCGTACAAGGCTTGTGAATTTTTCCTCGTACGCTTTGATGGATTCATTGTCTTTTTTTCTTTAGCGATAGGAAGTCTCTATCCATCTTAATTCAGAGGGTGCAAGTAAAATATTTATCGAAATACAATTTCTGGAAATCCTTCCATTACAATGCCTATATCTTTTCGTCAGGCTTTGTTGTTTGCATCAATGTACGCCATTGATAATCTTCACCCTCCATACAATAAGTATCCAAAAGAACCTTTTCTTGCTCAGAACATTGAAGGATGGAGAAGATATTTTCAATGGAGTTGATACATTGTTCAGAAATTGGGGGATCAGATGATCCATTAAAATTAGGGTTCCTTTGTCTTATGAAACACTTGATTGCGTCTTGTTCTTTCTTGGGGGGGGGGGGGGGGTTGAACATTGATATTTACCAATGTTTGTATTCAAAATTTGAGTTAAATTAGAGCGTTTTGTGACAAAGTTTGTGATTCTTACTCCCATTGGATTGGTCATCTCATTAGAACAGTCATCACATTGATATCACATCAGTTTTTAGCCTAAGTCCTCCTATTACTGGCCATTAGCTGGAATAAAAGGAAAGTTAGAGGTAAAACATAAAAAGGAATTCAAATTCAAAATATTATAACTTATAAATTACATTTATTTCCTTAACTTATGAATCTATAGGCTTCAATATATGTTATCCATGATTTATCTTTTAACATATATTCTTATGGGATTTGTTTTCTCCTTTAAGAAGGGTTGTTTCTAATCTTATGAATTTACCAAATCATATCCCTTGGAAGTGTCGTAACCAAAAGTGAATCAAGCACCATTATCATGCACGAGTTCTTGTTCGAGTCTAGCTCAAAGCGGTGTTTTTGGGTTTTACCCCGAGATACATCTATGCTCGAGCTGCCTCTACTAGTTAGTATCCTGACATAAATTTATTTTCTTGATAAACCACTTACTCAATACTCACCAAAATATAGGGATGTTTTTATTATACTTATTCTTATCCTTAAGTCTTTCACAAGGGTTTTCTAATCCTAATCCCAATAATAACTAAACCTATCCTCTGATACCAACTATAACAACCCTTCTCTTTATTAAACACTTAAACAAGATTTATTACATAAAAATTCACTTAATACAACTCTTAGGATCAAGAGTTCTAGTTTATTAGGAAATTAGTAACATTATATAACAACTTAGAACATAAAACACAATATCTTTATTGAAAACTTCCGTTACATGACCATAACATTCCTTCGTACTTAGTATTTCATGGGATAACCTGAGGACGTGCATAAGAAAAGGGTGAGATATAAAGACCAATAAGGGATTAAACAAGTAATAACATGAATAATATAGTAAATTTTAGGTAATAGGCATATCAAAGGATCAGAAGGGAAACATTGATATAAATACATGATATAGCATGATTATCATAACATGAAATGTTGAAACAACCTTTAACATGATATTAGCATGAGACAAGGCTCATCGCACATGGAGCATGAGTAAACCCCCATTGCACATGTAGCATGAGTAAACCCTAATTTAACTTGAATTAGCATGAGTAAACCCACATCACACTTGACGTTTCATCATACGAATCTTTAACCAATGCATTGGAGTGCTATTAGGGTGCACCCTTTATAAACATTTCATTTCATGCATAAGTGTGCCACATGGATCATATAACATGGAATCATTCAACATGATAATTTATTCCATGATAAAGTAATATAGAATACATACATGAAAATCTATAATCAATTTGTATATGTGAATAAAGGTGAATACCCTTGATAGAGAAATGAGTATGGTGTTCACTTACACGATGATTTTTGGTATGGGAAATTTTGGCAGCATAACGACGTCAAATGGAAATCGTAAAATGGGTTGATGAGAGAGAAGGGGGTATATAATCATTTAAAAATGAAATGGGTAGTAATAGGGTCATGGAATGTAATATCACAACATATTTAATGTAATTTAGAAGCATAATATAAAATAATTTCTTGAATGTAAATGAGAAGAGAGAAATTCCTTACGGAATTTCGACATGGTAACTGGTGTATATGGGAGGCATTAATGAGAGATAAAGAGGTATATCATCATTAAAACATAAGTCGGGAAGTATGGGGGAGGTGATAAATCATACCCAAACATTTTTAATTGAAAATAAAATGGTATAACAACTTAAAGAAATTTGGACAAAATGAGAAAGGAAGAAATCTCTTACTTCTAATTGTGATCCAAAAGGATTGGGAGAGGCTTGAGAGAGGCTTTTTGAGAGATTGGTGAACCTTGGGAGGATTATATAGATAGAAGTTCAGATTTTAGTAAATCTAAAAAGGTTTTAAGTGACGAGAAGTGGGATCTTGGGTGGGTTTATATAGGAAAAGAGAGGGAATTATTTATTATTTAGATTTTGGAAACTACACATTAAACTAATCAATACCACAAACCATACCTTGGTTTTTTCTGATGGTTTTTTCCAAAGGGGAGTGGAAAAAACTATTTTATAATTCCAATGAACAAACATAATAAATTATTAGGCTTACTTATGTGGAGGTGAGTCACACTCTTAAGGAAATCATTTTAAAAAGTTAAAACATTTTATAAGTCTTTGAGGGTACACTAAGGCACCATAAAATTAATCAAAAAAATCTAAAATCATATAATTTTAGAGGTAAAACATATATTGTCCGAAAATAACTTTTATAGTATTTTATTACATCACTATTGGGTCATTATGATGCCATAAAACACATTATATATTTAAATTCTATTTAATGTTTACCCAAAAAATTGTTTGTCTCGGAAAATTATGAAAAAATCACTGTTAGATAATTTCGACATACAGAATCCAAAAAAGATTTTTATTTTATCTAAATAATTTTGTAAATATGTGAATTTTTAATTTTAAAATAAAAATTGACATTTATCGAAAATTCACAGGTTTTGACAAAAAACAACTTTCAAACCTTAATAAAAATTACAATTGTATTCATAAAAATTATATGATAATTTATATTTAATAAAAATTATTTTTGTAATTATATTTTATTAAAATATTTTTTAATTAAAAAAACCCATTAATTCATCAAAATAGATTTCTTAATTAAATATTAACTAAAAATGATATTTGTGCTTTAAAAACCATTTAGAAAGTAACAATAATAAAATCAATGTATATTATTTATTATATAAAAAACTAATGCACATAATTATCATGCTATGTTATTGTTACATAACCCCTTATAACACCCGCATAATACTTAAGGGTAAGGTATGTGATGGTGACAAACTCTTGGGGGGGCTCGGATAACATCGCTTGGGTGGTAATCTCTATTAACTTCCACTTCTACCATAGGTGATTCCGTTCAAGATTAACGTGTTGAATCTCGGCTTGAGCTTGGTCAAGAGTGAAGCCCAGTGATGCTACCTCCTTTCTGAGCTCAAAAAAATGAGGTTCGTATGAAGGAATTCTACTAGATGAGGTGATGACTTCCTTTGTCTGAGTAAATTGGATTTGTTAAAGCCCTATATTTATACTAATCATGTGATCCCTATCCAACAACTATATTAGAAACAATAATAATTCTTAATGTTATTTTAAAATCCAAAATCATAAAACCAAGGAAGTGAATATGTCTTATATAACCATTTTACATAATAATACATTTAATTAGATCAGTAGAAATTTTCATTAATAAATGTTTGGGTCATTACATTGAAGGCTTCGTCTCTTATCCATGCTAGCACTAAGAATATATACTTGGATTATCACTACTATAAAGAATACTGGTATGCCCCATCCATGTATAACTCCTATTCTCATGAAAAAAGAACACAATAGATAAAGAAGGAGGTGAATCAAGTAGATAAATCTTCCTTAGTGGGTGATTCAAAGAAGAAAGTTGTTGAACCAAGTGATTCCAATAAGTATGAGAAGAAATATGTGAAGGAGGTAAAACCTATAGAAAATAGGTACTTCTTATATGGTAGAAGAGGACACATCATGTGTCATTATAAGAAATAAATGAATATCAATGTCCAAGGAAACAATTTAGAAACTAATAATGAATAAATTTAGGATAGAAACAACATGATTGGTTTGGTTGTTGACACGCATGAAGAAGAGGTTGAATGGATACCCAAAAGTGGTATCACATAGGTTACTAGAGACGTGTATAGATAGTGAAAGAAGGTAGGCCCCAAAGCCATCAAATGCATGGCATTATTTCTAGGACCAAAATAACTCACAAAAGATAATTGAAAAGTATATATGGATTCTAGTTCTAAATATGTTTATTTAAGGAGTCTTCATTGAAAAAGTAGTATTATCCCAAAGAGTGTTTGATCATATGGTCCAATTAGTTGGAAAAGACTATAATGTTCAAAAAAGTTGAAATATCTAAATTCAACTTTCTTTCCCAAGATAAGAACTCTATTTCAACTAGGAAGATTAATGAAATAATGAAGACACCCATGTTTCCCAAATATTTACAAACTTGGAAAATCAATGAAGGTGATAAAATGAAGAGTTACCCAATAAGTATAACTATAAGTAAGAATCTTCATAGGCTAATAAGAAAGCCTTATCCCTACTACTACAATTGAGAAGTCTATAGAGGTCCATAAAATTCACGAGTCAGTTTTTCTTTTGTTTCAATTTTGAGAATTGAAGATAAAGATTTAAATATGTTTGTGATGTTCATTAAAACATATAATATTCAGCCATCATGGAAAATTTCAAGTGAAATCAAGTCATCTCATTTATACACAACATGTGATAAATATTTCAATTATTATCAAACATCAAATTGTATCAATAATTCTTGAAACTTTTTTATAAAAAGATCTTCATGATAAAGAAGTATGGAGATCATACCTTGAGGGGGAGTTCTCAAGGAGGGTGAAGGTTGTAAGAGCTTTATCCTATCTTTTTTAAATCTATAAATAAAGATATCTCTAAAAAAAGTTCAACTCGAGGCATGATGATAAAAAATTCTATGTTTTTTGTGGAAATCCTTAAATATATCCAGGGAATAAGTTATAATACCTACTTACAACTATTGATTACTAAAATTAATCACCTGACTCTACCAATCCAATAAACATCACATCCATTTGGAAATAAACAACTCAAAGATCCTGAACTAAAATATTTTCTCGTTTTATATTGACATTCCACTATCCTAGTAGAGCACAAAAACTACTATATGTTGAGACAAATGAGACATTATAACCATAAAAACAAATATAAGAACTAAATTCCATAAAAGAATCTATTCTAATAATGGGGTCATAAATTCAATCTCAAGAACTAGAATGTCACAAGATATTCCAACACCACCTATTATAGTGGAACAAGATTCACACATGAATCATTGCTCCACCATTTCTCCCAAGGGTGTGCCAATATTCAGGGAATAAAACGTCAATTACAGATGAAAACCTAGTTTATATACGACTTCAAAATATAAAAACTAATGTAAAAATATTATATTATAGAATTAAATGAAAAATTCAGATGCCATTAAAAAATTACCACACACTATCATAGACCTAACCCTGATCTCCTACAGTGCCTGATATGCAACAAAATACATCATCTGTAACGCCCCAACCCTAGTTACCCAGAGTCGGTCCATTATTACATAACATTGGCATGATCAAAAAAGATCAAGTCTCCAAAGACCGATTAGTTTAGTTGCCTTGGAAACACTAGATACATTCATAAATGTTACATTACATCATAAAGTGAAAAACTAAGATAACACAGTCTCCATAGTCCACACTCATATACCCTTTAGACTACCCCTGCAGGTCATTCATAAAATACTTCTTCAAATCATGGAAAAATTAAAACCTTGAAAGGGGTGAGCTCAAATTCTCAGTAATGATAACAATATAGCGGAAGCTTTCATAAATAAACATAAACATTTAAGGCATTGTATAACTGAAACAAAAGCCTTTTAATCTTGAACTTCAGCATAATATCGAAAAATAAAATGAAATAATGCCATTTACTTATTCACATGGATATTATACTAGTATAATAATCACATGAAATACCAATAACCACATTCATAATGATGGAATGCATAATTCCAGACTATCATAACCTAGTAGCCAAGGCCTCATGCCAAGACTACAAATAAGATTTTGTCAAAGCCTCGTTCCAAGACACTAGTTTATCTCATGAGACCTACCGATGCATCAAGGAGCTATAGCGGTCTCCACCCGTCACTTATTAAGTCCAATTCATTCCTTATAGGAAAATTTTTAAACATATCATAAACCATAACATAATCGTATCACATAAACCATGCATAAAGGAAACATAACATTTCCACATTTCAATCACAAGATATCAATACAACACGTTGATATAATAAAAAAATTATCAAAACCATTTTCCATTCCAAAATAAAGGAAAAGTAAATCATGTTATTTATTTTTCATTTAAAAAAAAGTTATGGCTTGTAGAGGAAGCTGAAACTCAAATAATGGTCACGGCGGCAGAGAAGTCGTTGTCGCTGCATACATACGACAAAAAAAACATTCCCTTTTGTTGTTTAGTAAAACTCTTCGTATAAAAAAAATATTCCTTTTAAATAAAAGTAAAAGAAAAAGGGGTTTATACACCGTATAAATTAAAGTGGTGTATAAAATAAAATACGCCTCAATGAATGGAGACTGAGACGAAGTCCCTTACCTCGTGTCCGACTTGACTCGATCGTTCTTTAATCTCATAAATAATAAACTAGAGTTAATTTATACTTTCTTAAGAACCTTTTTCAAGTTCATTTTCTTTTTTATATCACTTATTACCATGTTATGAAAATTATGTAGTCATTTAAGTTAATAACGGTCATTTTGTCGATCTTTGGAACTTGAGTCAACAATAAACTTCTTATAATTAAAAGTTGTTTATGTGGTAGAATATCCATTATATCCAGAATTATATTAATGATTTAGATATCATATATATCATACATATCCATTATATACATGCATTTATAATATTACATGACATTTAGAGGTAAGAAATGAAATGCACCGTTCATGGAGACGGTAAGCCGTACGTACGCATGAACGCTACTTTCATTACTATTTTGTATTTAATGGAATGAAATCATAATGATATAAAGTTATATTATAATTAAAGTATAATATCATATATAATATTATTTACTCCATCCTTTATACATCCCACATATGGCATTAATGATTCAAATCACTTTGGGGTGGCGGTAGTCCGCACTTCCCAAAATGAAATTATCGCGTTTACCCATAATGGAAATCATAAAAGTATTCTATAAATGAAAAATAAATAAGAATAAGGAAAACATAAACATAATATATATTATATATAAATATAGTGACATATTATTTTCCACCATGAGAGGTGTTAAAATAAGATTGAACAATCATCGTTTCATGATGCAGTAATTCACCACCCACAGAAACAATATATCCTTTAACCATTAGACGAAGGTGTGTGTAAGTTTAGATAAAATAATTCTCATAAAAACATCCTAGTATATTTAAGATACTGGTGTTGTTACAAAATAAAGGAATATAAAGAGTTTAAGGGGTTGGAGAAGCAAAATAAAACAAAAGAACATAAGAGAAGACATTACCTTAAAATCAGGTAACTCTTTTTGATTTGAGCCAAAGGCTTCCTTGGGAAGACTTCAAACCAAAGTGAGGCTTCTAGGAGTAAGATAGGGAAGTTGAGAGAGTATTTGGGAATAGGTTGGCCTAGTCAAATGGCTTTGATGGTGTGAATAAGGTGGTAGAGGTGGGGGCCTTTTATAAGAGGAGAGGAGGGGCACTCTTGGAATGTCATGAAATGTTACATTATTATGAAGTGATTTTTGGATTTTAAAGTTCCAAAAATTATATATTTATTGGATAAGGTGATAAGGGTTAGAAATATACTCATACAATAGGTTTTTGACAAGTGTAAGTCTTAGATTTTACATTATATTTTCATTTTATTTAAATCGTTAGTTAATGAGGTAATCGCTGCATCATCATGGTGTCATAAAAAATTTAATTTATTTAATGTCTAAAAAAAAAAATATATGATGTAGGAAATCTTTTTAGATTTCCAATGAATATTTATAGAAAAAAATATGACTTGTATAACCCCATGTAAAATTTTTGTTAGTAAAACAACAAATGTTTGTGACAATTTTATTTTTACTTTAAATAAAAAGTTATTAATGTCATTTTCATACCCAACTGGCTCCATGGGGTCCCCATGTTGACCCCTAGATTGTCTTGGTCAGCCATGACTCATACAATAAGTGTAGGACAAGTTTAAATGTAATTTCATATTATTATATCATTATATTTACCTTAAATTACACTAATTACCTTTAATCGCGATTAATAGAACTTAAAAGTTACTATTCACCAAAAATTATTTTAATCCCATTGAACCACATTTTACTTCCTAATGAAAACTATGTATGTCGGATTTTTGAAATTCAATTCACAGAAGTGGTAATGTTACATTTAAACGAAAAATTAGTTTTTTAACTACCACTTAGTGGTTTCACTATTCATCAAAAATTGAAGTTTTTCAGAAAAATACCAAAAATTCAACATAGGCTAATTTTGATATTACAAATCCAAAAATGAAGTCCATTTTGAAATATAAAATTTATATAATTCAAAAAGTGGGTATTACTATTCATAAAGACTACTTTGATTGGTCGTAGTGTTTTAGGATCTCAAACTAGCGTACAATGAAAGCTATTGCATTATTGAAAGAGAAGCGTATCGTGGAAGCTTGGGGTGTTACATTCTCCCCTAATTCAATAAATTGCGTCCTCGCAATTTTAAATTTTTTTTTCGAAATTTAAAGGTTGAAAATAGAAAATACCTTTGTGGAAAACCCACATTGAAAATAAGGTTAATAAAAATATTACTTTAAAAGAAAGAAAGAGAAGTACAAAGGTCACCCGAGATAGCCAATACTAGGATTATATGAAAATATGGATATGGAGGAGAAAAAAACCATAATGTTCTGATGGTGAGTTGTAGAAAATAGGATTTGGAGGAAGTTAACTAAAATAAAATCACAAACTTGTGATTGGTTAAACTGTCATTGATTCCCCAGTTGGAAAAGTTAACTGACAATGTTTTTGTTTTATGTTGCCTTTAATAAAGTTGAGGAATTTATTTAGGTGATTTACTAAGAACGCAAGGAAATATACTTACTTGTCATGTAGACTTTCATTATTTAATAATTTTTTACCACAAACCCATCTTTCACTCCAAAATGTAATAGAACTCAAAAATATTCTATATATCCTAACCGTATAGGGTTCCAAATATAAATTTATAAATCATCTATCATAACTAAAAAAAACATTATACACTCCAGGGACTTCACGTAGTCCAGTGGTAGGCGATAAATCCCAATCGCACTATGGTTGTGGGTTCGATTCCCACAGCTTTGTCTAACGTGACGGGTTGTCACATAGTCTGCGTGTTGTCCTTTTTATAAATATCCAAAAATAACCTTAACAATAGTATCCAATGTAAAATATAATCCATTCCAACCTTTATAGTTATCCAAAATACTTCTGTCCAAACTCTCTCTCAAAAAGGTTTCTAAATTCCAAAATCAATTGTAACATAAGATTCCCCAAACAAAGTAAAGTTTCTCTTATTGTCACATACTAAAAAAATGATTACTTTCATCATATTAAAACCTTAATGAAAACAGCAAGTACTGCAGTACAATCCTTATATATATCACATTATTCTTATAACCAGAATATAATCCTTGAGTCCAAAAGCACCAATACATTAATTATTCCTCTTCAACTGTAGTAACACCATAATATTGGCCTTGATACCTTGGCCTTTTCTGAGGTAAGTTTCCCTGACGCTTAGGAAATTCATTTGCATAATGCCCCATTTCCCTACAATTGTAGCATTCAACATTGATAGCCTCTTTATTTCCCATGCAATCATGAGCCTAGTGACCTTTTTCTCCACATTTGTAACAAACTCCAATTTCTTTTAGGCAAGTACCGGGGTGATTCTTCCCACAATTATCGCATAATGGAAAATCCTTCTTTCCCTTTTTCCCTTTATCTGTATCTTGTTCCACCATTCTTTTCTTCTCTTGCTTTACTTTATTGTCATAAGATTTAGAGAATTCCTTTTTTGTCTTGATAGAACACGAGACTATATCATCATACATTGAGAAAGATTATGATACTAAAGCTCAATGGAGAAATGGTTTTAACCCATCAAAGAAATGATCAATCTTACTTCTTGGGTTACGTATATAATCTGCAGCATGCCTCGCTAATCTTGTAAAGTTAGACTCATACATTACATCATTCTCGTCCTCCTTTTGCCTCAGACTCAAAAATTTCCTTTCTATATCTGCTCGATGGTCATGAGGAAAGTATTTTTTTAAGAAAAGATCTTTGAACTCTCTCCATTCCATACTTGATACTTCCTCATCTTTTTTTGTATCTTGAATCAATGACCACCATTGATCAACATCTCCAGTGACGCGGTAAACAGCCATGATAACCTTTTCCCTTTCACTACTCCCCAAGGCATGGAATATTTTCTCTAATAAATTTATCCATTGATCATATACTATGGGATTTATAATCCCATTGAATGTTGGTGGTTGTTGCCTCATGAAGCGGTCTAACATTGATCCTCCACGTTGCGGATCAGGGGGCTCCATACGAGTAAGGTTATTATTCATAACTTGAGTGAGTTGTCCCAGTATGGTGATAAGTTGATCAGCACCAATTGTATCAGCAGCTCCACTATAATTATCGTGAGTAGGAGGGCAATCCCTACATGGAGTACGTGCATTGATATGGTTTCTATTCCTTCCACTAGGCTCCATTTCTAAACAATGGCATAAACTAGATTAGTTTATAAATCAAAATACATAATTCCATACTTTTAAAACACTTAACATAAATTGAACTATTTATGTATATAATCCATAATCATGAAAATGTTTTCTTTGAGGAAGTATATACTCATAAACCCTTCATAATGGTTTTTAATGAAAATGAGAATTATCCTAAGCATATCCCCCGGGAGTGTCATAACCAAGAGTGCAACAAGACCCATTGTCATGCACCAGTTCCCGTTCGAGTTTAGCTCAAAGCGGTGTTTTCAGGTTTTACCCCTAGGTACATCTGTGCCAGAGCCGCCTCTACCTGCTCGTATCCAGACAGAGATGTATTGCTCATAAAACCCACAAAAATCCCTATAATACCAAAATTATAGGAAGTTATTCTATACTAATCCTCAAAGTCTATCTTAGGGATATGTGCTCTAATCAGAGTTTATCTAAATATTGCTTCCAAGGTTAGTACTAAACTACCTCTGATACCAACTATAACGACCCGACCCCAGTTACCGAGAGTCGGTGCATTATTATGTAACATTGGCATGATCACAAAAGATCAAGTCTCGAAAGACCGATTAGTTTAGTAGCCTTGGAAACACTAGACACATTCATAAATGTTACATTACATAATAAAGTGAAAAACTACAATAACATAGTCTCCATAGTCCACACTCATATCCCCTTCAGACTATCCCTGCAGGTCATTCATAAAATACTTCTTCACATCCGAGAAAAATTAAAACATTGAAAGGGGTGAGCTCAGATGCTCAGTAAGGATAACAATATAGCGGAAGCTTTCATAAATAAACATAAACATTTAAGGCATTGTATAACTGAAACAAAAGCCTTTTAATCTTGAACTTCAGCATAATATGGAAAAATAAAATGATATAATGTCATTTACTTATTCACATGGATATTCTACTAGTCGAATAATCACATGCAATACTAGTAACCAATTTCATAATGATGGAATGCATAATGCCAAACTATCATAACCACGTAGCCAAGGCCTCGTGCCAAGACTACAAATAAGATTTTGTCAAGGCCTCGTTCCAAGACACTAGTTTGTCTCATGAGACCTACCGATGCATCGAGGAGATATAGCGGGCTCCACTCGTCACTTATTAAGTCTAATTCATTCCTTATATGAAAAGGTTTAAACATATCATAAACCATAACATAATCGTATCACAAAAAACATGTATAAAGGAAACATAACATTTCCACATTTCAATCACAAGATATCAATACAACATGTTGATATAAGAAAAAAATTATCAAAACTATTTTCAATACCAAAATAAAGGAAAAGTAAATCATGGTATTTATTTTTCATTTTAAAAAAAGTTATGGCTTGTAGAGGAAGCCGAAACTCAAATAATGGTCATGGCGGCGGAATAGTCGTTGTTGCCGCATACGTGCGACAAAAAAAACATTCACTTTTGTCATTTAGTATGAATATTCATATAAAAAAAATATTCATGTTGAATAAATGTAAAAGTCAAAGTGGTTTATACACTGTATAAAATGAAGTTATGTATAAAACAAAATATGCCTCAATGAATGAAGATTGAGACGAAGTCCCTTACCTCGTGTCCGACTTGACTCGATCATTCTTTAATCTCCTGAATAATAAATTAGAGTTAATTTATAGTTTATTAAGAACCTTTTTCAATTTCATTATCCCTTTTATATAACTTATTACCAGGTTATGAAAATTATGTAGTCATTTAAGTTAATAACGGTCGTTTTGTCGATCTTTGGTACTTGAGTCAACAATAAACTTCTTATAATTACAAGTTGTTTATGTGGTATAATATCCATTATCTATAGAATTATATTAATGATGTGTATATCATATATATCATACATATCTAGTATATACATGCATTTATAATATTACATGACATTTAGAGGTAATAAATGAAATGCACCGTTCATGGAGACAGTAAGCCGTACGTACGCATGAACGCTACTTTCATTTATATTTCATATTTAATGAAATTAAATCATAATGATATAAAGATATATTATAATTCCAGTATAATATCACATATAATATCATTTACTCCATCCTTTATACATCCCACATATGGCATTAACTATTCAAATCACTTTGAGGGGGTGGTAGTCCGCACTTCCTAAAATGAAATTATCGCGTTTACCCATAATGGAAATCATAAAGGTATTACATAAATGAAAACAAATAAGCATAAGGAAAACATAAACATAATATATATCATATATAAATATAGTGACATCTTAATGGACACCATGAGAGGTGTTAAAAGAAGATTGAACAATCATCGTTTCGTGTGGCAGTAATTCGCCACCCACAGAAACAGTATGTCCTTTAACCATTAGACGAAGGTGTGTGTAAGTGTAAATCAAATAATTCTCATAAAAACATCCTAGTATATTTAAGATACTGGTGTTGTTACAAAAGAAAGTAATAGAAAGAGTTTAAGGGGTTGGAGAAGCAAAATAAAACAAAAGAACATAAGAGAAGACATTACCTTAAAACTGGGTAACTATTTTTGATTTGAGCCAAAGGCTTCCTTGGGAAGACTTCTGCCCAAAGTGAGGATTCTAGGAGTAAGATAGGGAATTTGAAAGAGTATTTGGGTAGAGTTTGTCCGAGACAAATGACTTTGATGGTGTGAATAAGGTGGTAGAGGTGAGGGCCTTTTATACGAGGAGAGGAGGGGTACTCTTGGAATGTCATGAAATGTCACATTATTATGAAGTGATTTTTGGATTTCAAAGGTCCCAAAATTATATATTTCTAGGATAATGTGATAAGTGTTCTAAATATACTCATCCAATAGGTTTTTGACAAGTGTAAGTCTTAGATTTTACATTATCTTTTCATTTTATTTAAATCGTTAATTAATGATGTAATCACTTTATCATCATGGTGTCATAAAAAAATTAATTTTTTTAATGTCTAAAAATTATAAAACAAATACTATGATGTATGAAATCTTTTTATCTTTCCAATTACTATTTATAGTAAAAAATATGACTTGTATAACCCCATGTAAAAATTGTTTTAGTAAAACAACACATGTTCGTGACAATTTTATTTTTACTTTAAATAAAAAGTTATTAATGTCATTTTCTTACCCAAGTGGCTCCATGGAGTCCCCAAGTTGACCCATGGATTTTTGTTGTCAGAAATAACTCATAAAATAAGTGTAGGACAAGTGTAAAGGTAATTTAATATTATTATATCATTATATTTACCTTAAATTACACTAATTACCTTTAATCGCGATTAATAGAACATAAAAGTTACTATTCACCAAAAATTATTTTAATCCAATTGAACAAAATTTTACTTCCTAATGACAACCATGTATGTTGTATTTTTGAAATTCAATTCACAGAAGTGGTAAAGTTTCATTTAAATGAAAAATTAGTTTTTTAACTACCACTTAGTGGTTTCACTATTCATCAAAAATTGAAGTTTTTCAGAAAAATACCAAAAAATCTACATAGGATAATTTCGATATTCCGAATCCATAAATGAAGTCCATTTTGAAATATAAAATTTATATAATTCAAAAAGTGGGTATTACTATTCATAAAGACTACTTTGATTGGTCGCGGTGTGTTAGGATCTCAATCTAACGTACAATGCAAGCTATTGTATTATTGAAAGAGAAGCGTATCGTGGAAGCTTGGGGTGTTAAATTCTCCCCGCATTCAATAAATTGAATCCTTGAAATTTTAAATTGTTCTTCAAAAATTAAAGGTTGAAAATAGAAAATACCTTTGTGGAAAACCCACATCGGAAATGAGGTTAATAAAAATATAACTTTAAAAGAAAAAAAGAGAAGTACAAAGGTCACCTGAGATAGCCAATACTAGGATTATATGAAAATATGGATATAGAGGAGAAACAAACCATCAAGGTCTGATGGAGAGTTATAGAAAATAAGATTAGGAGGAAGTTAACTACAATTAAATCACAAACTTGTTATTGGTTAAACTGTCATTGATTCCCCAGTTGGAAAAGTTAACCAACAACGTTTTTGTTTTATGTTTCCTTTAATAAAGTTGAGGAATTTATTTAGGAGATTTACTAAGAACTTAAGAAAATATACTTACTTGTCATGTAGACTTTCATTCTTTAATAAATTTTTACCACAAACCCATCTTTCACTCCAAAATGTAATAGAACTCAAAAATATTCTATTTATCCTAACCGTATAGGGTTCCAAAAATAAATTTATACATCATCTATCATAACTAAAAAAACTACATTATACACTCCAGGTACTTCACGTAGTCCAGTAGTAGGCAATAAATCCCAATCGCACTATGGTTGTGGGTTCAATTCCCACAGCTTTGTCCGACATGACGGGTTGTCACATAGTTTGCGTGTTGTCCTTTTTATAAATATCCAAAAATAACCTTAACAATAGTATCCAATATAAAATATAATCCATTCCAACCTTTATATTTATCCAAAATAATTCTGTCCAAACTCTCTCTCTAAAATGTTTCTAAATTCCAACATCAATTGTAACATATGATTCCCCAAACAAAGTAAAGTTTCTCTTATTGTCACATACTAAAAATATGATTACCTTCATCATATTAAAACCTTAATGAAAACAACAAGTACTGCAGTACAATCCTTATATATATCACATTATTCTTATAACCAGAATATAATCCTTGAGTCCAAAAGCACCAATACATTAATTATTCCTCTTCAGCTGTAGTAACATCATAAGATTGGCCTTGATCCCTTGGCCTTTTCTGAGGTAAGTTTCCCTGACTCTTAGGACATTCATTTACATAATTCCCCATTTCCCTAAAATTGTAGCATTCAACATTGATAGCCTCTTTCTTTTCCTTGCAATCACGAGCCTGATGACCTTTTTCTCCACATTTGTAACAAACTCCCATTCCTTTTAGGCAAGTACCAGGGTGATTTTTCCCACAATTATCGCATAATAGAAAATCCTTCTTTCCCTTTTTCCCTTTATATGTCTCTTGTTCCACCGTTCTCTTCTTCTCTTTCTTTACTTTATTGTCATAAGATTTAGAGAATTATTTTTCTATCTTTATAGAACATGAGACTATATCTTCGTACGTTGAGAAAGATTGTGATACTAAAGCTCGACGGAGAAATGTTTTTAAACCATCAAAGAAACGATCAATATTACTTCTTGGGTTATGTATATAATCAGCAACATGCCTCCCTAACCTTGTAAAGTTGGACTCATACATTGCAACATTCTCATCCTCCTTTTTCCTCAGACTCAAAAATTGCCTTTCCATATCTTCTCGATGGTCACGAAGAAAGTATTTTTCTAAGAAAAGATCTTTGAACTCTCTCCATTCGATACTTGATACTTCTTCATCTTCCTTTGTATTTTGAATCAAAGACCACCATTGATTAGCATCTCCAGTGAGGTGGTAAACTGCCAAGATAACCTTTTCCCTTTCACTACTCCCCAAGGCATGGAATATTTTCTCTAAGGAATTTATCCATTGATCAGCTACTAAGGGATTTGTACTCCCATTGAATGATAGTGGTTGTTGCCTCATGAAGCGGCCTAACATTGATCCTCCACGTTGTGAATCAGGGTGCTCCATACGAGTAAGGTTATTATTCATAACTTGAGTGAGTTGTCCCAGTATGGTGATAAGTTGATCAACACCAGTTGTATCACCAGCTCCACTATAATTATCTTGATCAGGAGGTAAATCCCTACATGGAGTGCGTGTATTGATACGGTTTCCATTCCTTCCACTAGGATCCATTTCTAAACAATGGCATAAACTAGATTAGTTTATGAATCAAAATACATAATTCCATACTGGTAAAACACTTAACATAAATTGAACTATTTATGTATATAATCCATAATCATAAAAATGTTTTCTTTGAGGAAGTATATACTCATAAACCCTTCATAATGGTTTGTAAAGAAAATGAGAATTATCATAAGCATATCCCCCCGGAGTGTCGTAACCAAGAGTGCAGAAAGGCCTATTGTCGTGCACCAGTTCCCATTCGAGTCTAGCTCAAAGCAGTGTTTTCAGGTTTTACCCCTAGGTACATCTGTGCCAGAGCCGCCCCTACCTGCTCGTATCCAGATAGGGATGTATTGCTTGGAAAACTGACAAAAATACCTATAATACCAAAATTCTAGGAAGTTCTTATAAACTAATCCTCAAAGTCTATCTTAGGGCTATGTGCTCTAATAAAAGTTTATCTAAATATAGCTTCCAAGGTTAGTACTAAACTGCCTCTGATACCAACTATAATGCTTCGACCCCAGTTACCCAGAGTCGGTGAATTATTACGTAACATTGGCATGATCACAAAAAATCACGTCTCGAAAACCTGATTAGTTTAGTAGCCTTGGAAACACTAGATATGTTCATAAATGTTACATTACATCATAAAGTGAAAAAATACAATAACATAGTCTCCATAGTCCACACTCATATCCCCTTCAGACTATCCCTGGAGGTCATTCATAAATTACTTCTTTACATCCAAGAAAAATTAAAACATTGAAAGGGGTGAGCTCAGATTCTCAGTAAGGATAACAATATAGCGGAAGCTTTCATAAATAAACATAAACATTTAAGGCATTGTATAACTGAAACAGAAGACTTTTATTATTGAAATTCAGCATAATATGGAAAAATAAATTGAAATAATTCCATTTACTTATTCACATGGATATTCTACTAGTCGAATAATCACATGCAATACCAATAACCACTTTCATAATGATAGAATGCATAATGCCAGACTATCCTAACCACGTAGCCAAGGCCTCGTGCTAAGACTACAAATAAGATTTTGTCAAGGCCTCATGCCAAGACACTAGTTTGTCTCATGAGACCTACCAATTCATCGAGGAGCTATAGCGGGCTCCACCCGTCACTTATTAAGTCCAATTCATTCCTTATATGAAAAGGTTTAAACATATCATAAACCATAACATAATCGTATCAAATAAAACATGCATAAAGGAAACATAACATTTCCAAATTTCAATAAAAATATATCAATACAACATGTTGATATAATAAAAACATTATCAAAACCATTTTCAATACCAAAATAACGGAAAAGTAAATCATGGTATTTATTTTTCATTTTAAAAAAAGTTATGTCTTGTAGAGGAAGTTGAAACTCAAATAATGGTCACGGCGGTGGAGAAGTCATTTTCGCCGCATACGTATGACAAAAAAACATTACCTTTTGTCATTTAGTAAAACTCTTCGTATAAAAAAAGATTCCTTTTGAATAAATGTAAAATTCAAAGGGGTTTATACACCGTATAAAATAAAGTTGTGTATACAACAAAATATGCCTCAATGAATGAAGATTGAGACAAAGTCCCTTACCTCATGTCCGACTTGAATCGATCATTCGTTAATCTCCTAAATAATAAACTAGATTTAATTTATACTTTCTTAAGAACCTTTTTCAAGTTCATTATACCTTTTATATCACTTATTACCATTTTATGAAAATTATGTAGTCATTTAATTTAATAACGGTCGTTTTGTCGATCTTTGGTACTTGAGTCAACAATAAACTTCTTATAATTACAAGTTGCTTATGTGGTAGAATATACATTATCTCCAGAATTATAATAATGATGTAGATATCATATATATCATATATATCCATTATATACATGCATTTATAATATTACATGACATTTAGAGGTAAGAAATGAAATGCACCGTTTATGGAGACGGTAAGCTGTACGTACGCATGAACGCTACCTTCATTTATATTTCATATTTAATGGAATGAAATCATAATTATATAAAGTTATATTATAATTACAGTATAATATAATATATAATATCATTTACTCCATCCTTTATACATTCCACATATGACATTGACGATTCAAATCACTTTGAGGGGGCGGTAGTCCGCACATCCTAAAATGAAATTATCGCGTTTACTCATAATGGAAATCATAAAGGTATTAAATAAATGAAAAATACAGAAGCATAAGGAAAACATAAACATAATATATATCATATATAAATATAGTGACATCTTAATGGCCACCATGAGAGGTGTTAAAAGAATATTGAATAATCATCGTTTCGTGAGGCAGTAATTTTCCACCCAGAGAAACAGTATGTCCTTTAACCATTAGACGAAGGTGTGTGTAAGTGTAAATCAAATCTTTCTCATAAAAACATCCTAGTATATTGAATATACTGGTGTTGTTACAAAAGAAAGGAATATAAATAGTTTAAGGGGTTGGAGAAGCAAAATAAAACAAAAGAACATAAGAGAAGACATTACCATAAAATCGGGTAACTCTTTTTGATTTGAGACAAAGGCTTCCTTGGGAAGACTTCTGCCCAAAGTGAGGCTTCTAGGAGTAATATAGGGAATCTTATAGAGTACTTGGGCAGATTTTTTCCGAGCCAAATGGATTTGATGGTGTGAATAAGGTGGTAGAGGTGGGGGCCTTTTATAATATGAGAGGAGGGGAACTATTGGAATGTCATGAAATCTTACATTATTAAGAAGTGATTTTCAGATTTCAAAGGTCCCAAAATTATATATTTCAAGTTTAAGGTGATAAGGGTTAGAAATATACTCATCCAATAGGGTTTTTACAAGTGTAAGTCTTAGAGTTTACATTATCTTTTAATTTTATTTAAATCGTTAATCAATGAGGTAATCGCTGCATCATCATGGTGTCATAAAAATATTAATTTATTTAATTTCTAAAAATTATAAACAAAATACTATGATGTAGTAAATCTTTTTATCTTTCAAATGACTATTTATAGTCAAAAATATGACTTGTATAACCCCATGTAAAAATTGATTTAGTAAAACAACACATGTTTGTGACAATTTTATTTTTACTTTAAATAAAAAGTTATTGATGTCATTTTCTTACCCAAGTGGCTCAATGGGGTCCCCAAGTTGACCCATGGATTTTCTTGGTCAGACATGACTCATCCAATAAGTGTGGGATAAGTTTAAAGGTAATTTCATATTATTATATCATTATATTTACCTTAAATTACACAAATTACCTTTAATCGCGATTAATAGAACTTAAAAGTCACTATTCACCAAAAATTATTTTAATCCCATTGAACCACATTTACTTCCTAATGACAACCATGTATGTCATATTTTTGAAATTCAATTAACAGAAGTGTTAAGGTTTCATTTAAATGAAAAATTATTTTTTTAACTACCAATTAGTGGTTTCACTATTCATCAAAAATTGAAGTTTTTCAGAAAAATACCAAAAATTCAACATAGGATAATTTTGATATTCCGAATCCAAAAATGAAGTCCATTTTGAAATATAAAATTTATATAATTCAAAAAGTGGGTATTACAATTCATGACGACTACTTTGATTGGTCGCGGTGTGTTAGGATCTAAAACTAGCGTACAATGCAAGCTCTTGCATTATTGAAAGAGAAGCATATTGTGGAAGTTGAGGTGTTACATCATATAACTTTTCTATGACTGGAATAATGTAGATTTATTCTAGTATTATCCTATGATTCATCTCCATGCTACCAACAATTATTAGGTGATATAATCGATACTTTTGTATAATTAAAAGTTAAAATATTGTATTATTTGTTAAGTAATGCATAAAACCTCTTCAAAGGAAGTGGAGTCAGCAGCGGTGATGGAGGCAGCAACGAAGAAAACGGTGGTGAAAGAGGAGAAGGAGGTGATATCGGTGGTGGAGGAGGAGCAGGAGGTGGAAGCGGTGACGGAGGAGGAGAAGGAGGTGGAAACGGCAGTGGAAGAGCATGAGGATGCGTTGGCAGCATCAGTGATGGTGGGTGAGAAGGAGGAGGAGTCGTCAAAGGAGGAGGAGGAGGAGGAGGAGGAGTCAGCGGTGGCGGTGACAGCGTAGGAGGAGGAGGAAGCAACAGAGGAGGAGGAGGATGGGGTGACATAAGGTTAGACTTCTGCGAGAGATTGAGGGGTGAAAAAGGAGGAGGACACAGTTAGGGTTCATTTATAAAATCCGGGGAAACATTTATCAATGCTAGTAAAAAATGCTAATAAATGTATGTTTTATCAGTGCTAAATTGAAAAGAGCTAATAAAACATGTCTTTATCAGTGCTAAAAAGCATTGATAAAAGTCCTCTTTATCTGCTCTTTTTGATTTAGTACTGATAAAACATATCATTTATTTAAAATTATAAAATTATAACCAATATATTTATTAAATTTTTAATTTTATAAATATATGTAAATAATATATTTATTATACTTGAATAATTATTTAAATATATCTGTATTAATTATATATATTTTATAATTTCATGATATACTTAAATAAATATATATTTATATCTAAATAGTAATAAAATTATAATAAATACATTTATAATAAATGTATTTATTATATTTATAATTTAAATTATTATTAAATATATATATATATATATATATGTACACTATATTCTACTGAAACAATAATAAATTAATGAATTAATTATAATTATAATTTCATAATTATTTAAATATGTGTGTGTGTGTGTATTCATTAAAGACATATATTTACAAATAAATATATTCAAAAGGTATTCATAAATATAATAAATATATTTATGATTTAAAAAAATATTTTTTATTTTTATAATTATTTGAACATATTTATTTTTAATTAGTTATATATAATTATCATTACAAATATATTTTTATAAAAGCTATATAATTATATATAACAAAATATTTATATTTTTAAATATAATAAATACATTTATTGTTTATTTAAATATATTTATCGCAATTTTAATTATTTATGAGAACATAATGCTTCATATATTTAATAAATGAATGAACAAACCAAGTATAGTAATATATATGGACAACATTAATGTATAAATGAACATTCACGATGAATATGGACGTCCATTATGCATCAATTGACAAATTCATTTGGAAACATATATTTATTTAAATATATATATATATATATATTTAAAAGGATTATTTAAATAAATAAATAAATATATATATATATATATATATTTAATAAGTATATATATATTAAAAAGTATATATATATATAATATTATAAACATGTGGTATAATAATTATAATAAAGATAATAAACTAATAAACATAATTGTAGCACCTCGGGACACCCTTAGAGGGGGAGAGTGAATCAGGGTGACAAATTTTTCTTTTTAAACTGATAGATCTTGTTCCCATGTTGGAAGGAACTTATTAAAACTCTATTATGGAAAAGAACAACCATCAAACAATCACATGCACAGAGACCACATGACACTTTTACTTGGTTCACCACTAAGGGTTGCGTCTAAGGAGCATACGTTGACAGTGTGTCGATCGTACCTAAATCCACTAATCTTCACTACCTGTGGATTACAAGGTTTGGTCATAGTCACTCTGTGCCTGGATCACTGCCATTACAAAGGTTTAGGGATAGCTCACTACATTCCTTGGATCACTTCCATTGACTCCCCCTAGCTCACTGCACTAAGAGAAGTCAAACTTATTTTATTGACTTGAAGGTTGATTCAATGATTTGGCATTAAAGACTTTGTCTCGGACTTAGCATGAGACTCTTCTTGCACTATAAACCTGTGTTAATGATCTTTGAAATACCTTTACACTAAAAATTGATGTTCATAAATGCTCTTTGTGAAGCCTCTTTGTGAAACATACTTCTTTGCAAAGCACCCCTACCTTCGTAGAGAAAACTGCCTTTACGAAGCACCCCTGTCTTCGTAGAAAAAAAACTATCCTTGCGAAGCACCCCTTCCTTCGAAGAACTGTCTTTGAGAAACTCATTGTGTCAATGCAGAAAAATTAATCTTCACAAAGTACCCTTTATCAAAAGCATGTGCATCAATTAAGAATTATAGTCTCTTCATGATGCATCAGCTCGCATAGAAAGATCATTTTGCGAAACTCTTCGTGAACTCAATGAATCTCTGGATTTTCCTTCAAAACATCGATGAAAATGAAGAGGGATAGCCTCATATTTATAGTCTCGGTCATTCAAAAAGCTCCACTTCCTCTATAAGGATTTTCCGGACCATCAAATATATATTTGCGGCACACCACCCTTTGTAGAGAGCCATGGAAGTTCTCCATTCGCAAAAGCTCATCGTTATCATAGAGACGTCTGTAAAAACTCTTCATGGTGCCCTTAATAATCAAAAATCCTTCTACCAATGACTATAGAGACCACCATCACTGATCGCAAAGTTCTTCATGACTCCCATCCGGATCGCAAAGCATTCCGTCAACAATTGCAGAGACCAAAACTCGTAATCGTAGAGAACTCCATCTCTGATCGCGAAGCTCGTTGTAAATCACAAAGCACTCCATTAGAAATCATTAAGTCTTTGTGAAATAAAACTATTAAATCCCATATTCATTAAACTCATGACTATTCCATATTTGAATAAATTCTCTAATAAAAACCACTTTTCACGTTGAAATCCATCCTCTAAATTTTGAACTCCAAAAATTTGGCAAACACTGGAAAACGTCATCATCTTCAAAATTGTTTCCTACTTGAACTATATGATCCCTTTCATTGTCATCTCCCTAATTATCCATGTAAGGATTGAAAAAAAACACAAAAATACTCCATTTCTAGCAAAGTACATCCTTGTTTCCAACAATAATAAACATAAATAAAACGTAATCATGATAAACATAATAAACATGCGTTTTTTATTTAACTTATACAAATAAACATTATTTTTGAATATAATTAAAATATTTTAATATAAATTAATAATATTTTCTATTAAAAACTTTTATCTGTGCTATTATTAGCGCTGATAAGGTCTCTTTTTTATCATCTTTTTTTGTTAGCGCAGATAAAGGTAGATTTATCAGTGCTTTTTTCTAGTGCTGATAAAATCCCCCCTTTTATCAGTGCTTTCTGATTAGCACTGATAAAAACCAAGTGCTTTCCTTGCCCGCATTTTTGGTAGTGGTACCCTAATTTTTTAGCATTTGATGGATTTTTGTGCTCATTTATGGGGGTATTTTTTCCCTTTTTTGGTTGGGAATAAATTTATTCACAGGTCTTACATTAATATTGATATAATGGCTGTGAATTTTTTTCATTTTTCACAATGTACTGTTATTTATAATCAAATATATAACAATACATACATTCTTTTTATATATTCACACCTAAAAACTTAATTTTATAAATAAATAATTAAACATATTTACATATAAAATATATTTATTAATATATAAGCCCGACCTAAATAAAAATCAATATCCATTTTATTTAAAATAAAAAATATGAATATTTATATACTTATATAATGTGTGTGTGTGTGTGCATTGGAAAACTAATATATATTATAGATGTATATTCTAACATATAAATATACATATTAATATATAATAATTTATATATATATATATATAATTAGGCTTACAGATACACATATATATAATATATATACATTTGTATGTACGTTGTATATATGTATTTATTTATTTATTTATAAACACATAAAAAAAATATTTTATAAATGCATTTAAAACTAATACTACAAATTTATATTAATATATGAATAAATTTATAACTAAATATATATTAATCTACGAATAAATATATGAATAAAAATAGAACTATGTATATATATAAATAAATAAATATTAATAGATATTAATATACGAATAAATAAATAAATAAATAAATATATATATATATATTAATATAACTAAATATATCTATATATTAATATAAATATATTTAAATATAAAATAAATATAACTAAATATATATTTAAATAAATTGATATATCATTAAATGGAGAGAAAAACAACATGGAAGAGTGGTAAAGTGTCCAGGCATGTAGGAAAGAGGTCTCGAGTTTGAATCCAGGGAGAGGCAGGGGCACGAACGCGGGTGCAGGGGGGTTAGCACTGTTAAAGGGATGGAGGGTGCTATTAAAGGCTATCGGGGGTGGGTGGGTGTCGAGCGATTTTGAAAGGGGGTGGAGGGTGAGTCTCTAATTTTTGGATTTTTTTAAATTTTAATACATTTTTTAACTTTTATAAGCGCTAAGAAAAGTACTGATAAATTCCCCTTTTATCAGCGTTTTTTTGAGTGATGATAAAAGGGGCCTTTATCATCACTTTTCTTAGCGATGAAAAAAGGGACCCCTTTTATCTTTGTTGAGATTAAAAATGCTTTTTTAGCGCTGTTAAAAGCTATTTCTAGTGCTGATAAAAGCATTATCTATAGTAGTGTAGTGCAACAAAGCTTTCTTTGGATGATTAATGAAGAAAACATAAGAAACATAAAAAATATCAATTACATAAATGGTGTGGTGTTTTGTGTTGTGAAGGTAATGTAATTAAATATCGACTACATTCTGGTTTTCATATCTACAATATAACCAACTCTACTCACCTTCATATTTAAAATTAGATATTTAGAAAATATATACTTCTTTAAAAAGAAAACCCAAATACTTGTATTATCCTTGATAAAATATATTTTTTGATTATCAGAATAATAAATAATATGAATCCATATATTTATCATAATTATCACTTAATAAAATATATTACATTTAAATGTTCAAGTAAAATATCTTTTTTTATAACGAATGACTAATCAATCATTTACTATATATAAAATAATGAAACACACACACACTCATATTAAAGTAAATTATCCTTGAATAAATTCATAACATATATATTAAATATTTGGGTTTTCATAGTTTTTATATGATGGAATCGTATGGAATACTTGAAGGGGGTTTGGAGACTCCATGGAATATCCATGTCAAGTACCAATGTTATAGAGATGGATCTAAATGATGGATGTGTATAACCGTCTCATTTATCTTATATGATATGGAGATTTTTTTAGAAAAGTGTTATTATGAACAATATGAAATGATGTAATTGATACCCATGATTCATGATTCATTAGATTCTATAACATGTTTAAAAAAAAAGGCAAGGATAAAGGGAGTTTGGTTCAAGATAAGAGAGTTTATCCAGATGTTTGTTAAAATATGAGAATTGAAATTCCGCCACCATTAGTTAAATACTTTAAAGAATAAAATATTCTTTTGAAAAGTACTCCAAACACATAGAATACCATATATGATATAGATAAAATAGTTTATTTGTTAAATATTCTCACTAATAGGAAGTAAGTGTAATTTTCTAAACATAAATGGGTTTGTGAATTTTAGCAAGATATTTAGATAAGAATGCAATTTATAAGAGGCTAGTTAAAATATGTCTTGGACTTTGAGAAGTTCAAAGTTAAAAAATAAAATAAATATTCTAGTAAAAACTCAAAGTAAATTTCACTTAATATTATAAAAAGTGTAGGGTATATCAATAATGATAAATATAAATAATTACAATTAGTTATTGCAATGAAGTGAATATCACTAGATCTTGAAGGAGTTTAAGATATATGTTAGTAAAGGTTAATGTAAATAATTACATTTTTTACCAAAAGATTTCAAGGAAATTTTTTGATGGAATTACTTACAAGGATAATGATGATAATTAACTTAAAAAGAGTTCTAAGTATATAACATATGTTATTAACATCATATCATATTATGTTGTTACGTTGAGAAGCTTGCATACATTGTTCAAAGAGTAGAACATTAGGAATATGATTCCTAAGTCTCACTATTATTCAATGAAAATTTCATTATAATTTTAATCATTAAAGGAGTTTAGTGGGAGGGTATTATCTAAATATTACACAGAGATGTGGCAGGAATTACGTAGAGATATAATGAATTGAAAAAACCACTGAAAGTGAAGCAAACATAAGGTTGATTCCACAGTCTATCATATGTGATATGACATGACATAAGCTTATGTATAGTTTTTTAATATTCTAATAAAGGTTTAAGAACATGAAATGTATCATGTTATACAAATGGAAATATACACTTTATCATTATTTCATGTTTCTTACACACGCGTGCACACACACACTAATATATTTATCGTTTAGTGAAATTATAATTAACCACTCAAAGTAAAACATTGATTTTATCTCTAAGCGATGTCTGTTATAGAGTATTATAAGTTATGACTAAATTTTAAGGTTAGATTGGGCAATATTATTGTATTAGGATACAAAATATGCTCATGAGGAACACAACAAGTTTTATGCTCTGGATGACTCATGATGTATACCAAATGGAGTGTCATGCACTATGTATTTGGTATACTAGAGGCATATGGATCATATTTTTATTTCTCCATACTTGATTTTGGTGAGATACCTAGACTAAGAACATTCATACTTTGAGGACTTTCTTACACAATCCTTGAGGCTTAGCTAATCAGGGGGTAGTTAGGATTGTTGCTGATCATGTCATTGATTGGAGATTGAACAATATGAGATCTGTCCTCTCCTATTATGGGTATGTCATATGGGTCCTTGATTGAGATAAATTGAGGAAGTGTATGACAATACCTAGATAACACATATTGTGTGTTTGCCTATTGAGTGGGGGGCATGTGACATGTTAATCCATTAAGGTGAATGACTTGTGATGTATTCATCAACTTGGTCAATCTATACTAAAAGAATCAAGATCATATGAGTTGGATATATGAGATTGACACACTCTATTTCCTGTGGTCACTCTATGTCTTGGAAAAATAGATCATATGAGATTTCATTCTTGCATGTGATGTGGGTAACAGACAAAAGTATAGAGATACATGTGTTTGATAGAGATAACGTCAAATCCCTTTATAACTTGAGTAGCATTGATGCTTTTCTAGAGACCAATCATTTCTTATATTTATGGATTTAGGAATTCATATTTTTTTCAACACTATAAAGGCCCATGGGGTCGCACTTTGTGGATGACTGAATGAGGATTGAGCTTAACTCAAAGAGTTATCTAAACTCGTTTTAGAGTTTATCCAAAAGGACTTTTGGATCGGTATTCATAGGGTATTACATATGATATGATACAAGGTAAAGTTGATGACAACTTTCTAAAAGTGTTTTTGAATACATTTAAAAGGTATTTTGGATATGATTTCACATGACATTGTATATTATACAATGTAAGGTGAAATGACACCAAGTCTATGAAGCATTCGTACAAGTGGGGGATTGAAAGAGATATACCCTAAATCTCATGCATTGGGCCATATTGTACTTTACGACATTTAAAAGTTGTATGGTTCAACAAGCGTGAAACCCAGGCATATCATATGCATTGTATTATGGGATATTGTAAGTTTTTTTATTGGATAATACACCACTACCTTAACATGACAATGGAACGATAAATGGTTAATGTTTAACACTTCCACTAGCCATCATTTATTAGTGTTTCATTAGATGAAGAAAGTGGGAGACACATTGCATTCATGTGATGAATGCATGAATAGGTCATACCATTAAATTATATGCTATGAAATGTATAAGTTAATTCATGAAGGTTGGCCTAGGTATATATAAAGAGGCAAACATCATCAGGATGGGGTGTGTTTTGGCCAGCCTCTCTTTTGTCGATTCTCCCATACTCATAGCTCTCTCTTATCCGCCCTTTACAATCCAAAGATACCAGCATATTATGGGAGGAGAGTATATCTTGAGCATTGAGTGATTTCATATAGCTCATGGATACACCATGAAGGAGGGATATCGTTTTTCTACCTCTTTGTGATCTTCTTCAAGCACATGATGAAGATTGCCGCAATAACAATCAACGGTGAATGGTACACCACAACCAGTTTCTTCATTTTATTTTTAGTAGCATGGTTTTAGGTATTCATACATGGTGATCTTGGAATTTTGGGTTTCTATTTTCTTGTGTTAGATTGATTAATCAGTAATCTATTGTTAGAAACTCAATAACAGGCATTATGGCTTAGTGGTAGGAATATTTTAGGATTTAGCTCCTCTCAAAATCTTTCAAACCCATTATATTTTATCTCAGATGCGTGAGAATGGGAGATCATAAAATGCCAACTCAAGTGATGAGGTCAGCCTCAAGAACTCATAAGGTGAGGTAATGATGACATCCCAAGTGAAGGGACACAATAATAGGCAGGTAGGACATGTGTGCGATCGATAGTGCACAGAAGGATCTCGAAGCTAACCATTGCAACAAATCCCAACAGCTTGCAGGACACCCAACATGCTACAAGAGGGCGAGGGAATGTGATGTGGATCAAGGCAAACACTTAGAGCGAACAAACACATCGAAGAATCGCACGAAGCGCCCTACACAACCACTGGATCACCATAATCAATGACTGATGTGAGTTGAAATTTTGAACATTTTTTGTTTTTTATTCCTTGAAAATACCCCCATCAATTAAAGAAATACCAGGTAAAATGGTGATTTTTTATACTTTTGAGAATTTGGAACATAATTTTTAACATGGATCAAATCATTGTTTTTATTGATTTATTCATTTTTGACGGTAATTTGAAAACCCATGCATTGAAATTGTAATTATATTTTTGGTTTTGAATTTTAAATTTTAAATATTCTTTCTCGAATGAAAATGTCTAAAGTATTTAATTTGGAGTTTTAATTCATTCAAATATCATTTTAGTTGAATGATATTCAAAAATTGAAATTGTGTAATTGTAAAATGACAATTTGAAATTATTTGAAATTGATTGTTTCGAAGGCTGAAATTGTGGATTCAATTGTTTAATAATTTTCTAGAATTAATATTGCACGGACATGAATTTATTCTGTTAAACCGGTGGTTGAAGAAAATTTGACAAACGGTCGAAGTGGCCGTGTGCGCTGAATCCAAGTGACCATGTGTGTTGATTGTCAAGTGACCAAGGATGCACCCACCTATTTACCTTCCATGCCACACCTTCCTAACCTACCAAGTGACCCTGTGTCTTGTCAAGTGAACAAAGATTCAGCCTTCACCCTCTCTACCAGCCGTGAAGGCTGAAGTCGCATCCCGGACCAACCCGAACTCGCCGCGTCACCACCACTGTGATCGCCGAAGCCGAACCTCTGCCGTGGCCAATGCAGACTGAAGCAACGCCGTCGCAGAGCAGATCCAACCAGAGCACGCTGACCGCCGCGGTTGAAGAAGACCGAGCCACCGCCTCTCGTCTGTTGAAGAACACCTGCGCTGCCTTCGCACCTGTCGACGCTTGTTGGGGAAGGATGAACCGACTGCGCCGCATAGAAACCAAATCCTCAACACGCCTGGATGTGTGATGAACCAAAGATGGGTGTCGCCTATGCAATCCCAAGTCCTAGCTCGTCGCGCCGTTCGTCGAAGCTGAGCCGAGGAAAAGAACCAGATCCACGCCGCCGCGTTGAAAATCTAGCCTGGCCGAACCAGGTTGCCTCAAGGAAGACCATATCTGCCAAGGGAGATGATCGGAGAGGAAGAAAAGCCGCGCCACTTTGAAAACCCCCCGCGGAAGAGAAAACCCAGTCGTTGGCCGACTGTTGAAGCAACCCCCGACGCCGACATCTGAAGATGAAGCCCCGTTCGCCAGCTTAATGCCGTGCGAAGCCCTGCCGCGAGGGTAAAAACTGGACTTTTCGCATCGCCGATGTAAACGAAGACCCTAGCGCCGCCTGTCGCCGCGAATCACCACCTCCATGAGCAGATCGATGATATTCATTTACTCTTTTGATGAATGTTGCATTCTCATCTTTATCAAATCAATTTCCCCCTCCCTCCCTCAGTTCATAGTGCATACCATTGGAGCATTGTGGACCGAGTGATGAACCACATACGATCGAAATGGATGTTGAAACAATGAATGACTCGATTGAGTGTATCCACTGCCTATTCACTGTGGAGAAGGTGGAACTGGATGTACTAGGGAAGATTTCTCTTGTTCATATTTAGAACCGCAAATCAGATAAAGCGAAGCAATCAAAGAAACATAGTGTCGTGATTGTCAAATGAGAACAAAGGAATGCTGAAAAATCTTTGTGTTCACCCTTGGATCCAGTCCTCTATCTCTATGAGTGTTAGACTTCTGTTTAAATATTTTTAAATTCATAAATTCAAAATCAAACAAGCAACATCAAACACTCACTGTTTTAAAAACTTAGAAGACAAAATAATGATAATAATAATAAGTGATTAGAATAGTGATAATCTGACCCACACACGCTCCTTATGAAACAACCTTGGTCAGCCCTATATTGCAATATGTGTTTAATAAAATAAAAAATTATGTTTGACCACAACACACAACAACCGTGGGATCAACTTGGCATCGTTGTGAGGGAGTAAGGTCAAAAAGTCACTATTAATTTTCACTATATAAATATTTTTCTGCTTTTAAAATTTAAAATCATTTTTTTATAAAAATGGATCATCACTTAGTGTCAAAAAAATGGCAGAACTCCTTGCCTTACTCAAACAAATTGATATGAGTGTTATAATTGACCACTTTGATGAAATAATGAATGAATTAAAACAAACATTGTTAAATTTTTATAATGTTAATACTGAAAGGAGAGTACCTGAGGATCATGGACCAAAACAGAAAAAAATTAGAGAGTACATCATAGAGATGGAATTGATGAAGGATCCTCCTCTCCCACACTTTCCTAAGATGATACCCAAGCCACTCCATGAGCAATAAGAAATATCAACTGAACCACTTGAGGGAGATTCTCAATCTCTTAACTCTCTTACTTTCAATTCTTTTTAAACTCAATTGGAATCTAACCACCCTTGTTTTGATGATACAGGTTTAGCACTATTAGTGTACACTTTAAAGGAAGATTAATTTGACTCAAATTCATTCTATCTTAATCTCATACAAGATGAACTTTTTCATGGACTTTTGTGTTTTAATCCTGTAGAGTCAACTATGATATTGGAGGCTCTGGTTATAGAAGAATTGAACTCTCTCAACATCCCCATGAAAATCATATGGAGAGAGGTATAGAAGAAGTGATCCTAGTGGTCCCTCATGAAGATACAAATATTGAAGATGCTACCAATAAAGGGGGAAAACTTGATATCAACTCAACCTGTTTCAATTTTATACAATTTGAAATATTTACTGACTCTCCTTTATTTGAATCTGTCCAAGTAGCATAAGTGGAGTTTCCACTAGATGCAAAATAAGTCAAAGAAGCAATGATAGAACCTAAGGATGCCCCATTTATCATCCATCCGACCCAACATTTGAAGCTGATTTGCACTACTAAAGGGATGTAAAAGAAGCATTTGTCCAATGGGGCCCCATGAAGTGGAGTTGATCAATTTCGTAATAGATCGAATGTGGTGGTTCTTACCACAGAAACCCCACCCCCAACTGATTGGGGATGACCACCAGACCATCCAACTGTAGACAGTCTAAATACAACACCTATTGTGAGGGAACAACTGAAGAATCTCATCCCGTATCTTTCTTTCTCTTTTTTATTCATTCCATTTTCTTTTTAGTAAAAAAAATAATGTTTTTAATTCTATTTTTCTACAGGTTTTCCCTAAGTAGACAACAACCAAGGATAATAACTTAAGATGTCTACAAGTGCACCCAGGGAAGGGCTTAGCTCAAACATTCTCTAAATAAACACCAAGTTGTACCCATCCTTTTTCACTATTTAATCACTATAATTTTGATGTATGGTTACTGGAACTTAAATAGACAATGTTGAACAACTGTGGGGTAGGGAGGTCAACAAATTTAGAATTTAACTTCTTTTTAGTAATATCTTAGAATTTGTAAATAAAAAAGTTTGTTTAATTTTTTATGTATGTTATTAGAAAATATATAAATAAATAAAAAAACATAAAAAATGAGAAAAGAATAAACAAAAATAGACAAAATTGGAATATGTATATAGTTTTATAGGTTTTAAGGTTTTTATATTTTTTGAGTGCAAATAAATAAAGGAAAAAGTAAAAAATAATATAAAATGTAAAAAAACCCATAAAACATTTAAACAAAAAAAAAACTGTTCTGTTTTTAAATATTGTAAATACCCTTTTATGTTTTAAATTTTGTTTTTATATTTTGTTAAAAAAAACCTTAAAAACTATTATGTAAATATCATACATAACTCTTGTATTTTTTTTGTTATGGTTTTACACAATTTTCTTGAACATAAATGTTGTAATGTCCAGTTTGAAAATACCATGATAGAGTTTGAGGAATTCATTGATTCTAAATTTGTGAGATTTAGATGATTATTAAGTGAATTAGAAATGTCTTTATGGATATTTGGTCTTATAACTAGGAAAGGGAGTGCGAGTGAAAATATTTCTACTGAATCAATATTATGACAAAGTCACTTGAATTTTGAATTTAATCTAAGGTAACTTGTTCTCTGTTAAAAAAAGACCTTAGGGTGAAAACTCAAATGGAAATGATATAATTCTTTGAACCTATATTAAAATGGGAAATTGGGAACCCATAATGAATATATGAGACACTGGCCTATGTGTGTGAGTAGCCTTCTTTACATATAAATAAGTGTTTTTTAATAGTTCTATAAAAATACAAGACTGGAAAAAATTTAAAAGAAAGGAATAAGGTTTTCATTTTTAAAAACCGAATTCATTTAGATGAGGGGAATTTTAAACCCCTGAAAGGACAATTGAATTCCAAAAAATTCATTTAATTTGTATCAATAAAGTAGGAAATCAAGCTCTGGTTTAAGAGACTTTGGAGAGAGGGACAAATAGATGAATTTTTTGTTAAAAATTTGATTCCAGTAAAATCTAATTTGATTTACTCCTAGACTTGGAACTATCACTTTAATTGAAGAGAGATAGTGATTAGATTCAAAAAAGAGATATCATACTTCGAACACTAGATGAGCCTCTATTTTCTTTCTTCTATGGATGGTATCTTTAGATCGAGGGTCTCTTTCCTTCTTTTTTTTTTATTTTTAAATAATTAAATTCAATGATAAATTGCTCGGGATTGCAACAGTTGAAGTGTGGGGGAGTGATGTGATCTGAAATTTTGAACATTTGTGTATGTTATTCAATGAAAATACCCCCATTAATTTTAAAAAATACCAAGTAACATAGTGATTTTTTATGTATTTTTAAGAATTTGGAACTTAATTTTCAACATGGATCAAATCCTTTAAACATTTCCAATTGCATAATAAAAATTTTCAATTTAAAATTAATAGTCTAAAATTTAATTACAATTTTAATGCATGGATTTTTCCAATTATAAAATGAAAATTTAAATGAATTTGGTATTATTTGAAATTTATTGTTCGAAGGATGAAATTATGAATTCAATTGTTTAATCATTTTTTTAGAATTAATACTGCACTGAAATATGAATTTATTTTTTGAAATTTCATGTTGAAAAAAATTGATAAAGGGTGATAGTGGCCATGTGTGCTGAATCCAAGAGACCATGCACACTACCGACCACTTGAAATATTCACGGTCACTTAAGTGGCCACTTCAAGTGACCGCAAATTGACAGCCACTGCCCATGTTTCTGTGCAGGCACTCATGTACTTGTCATACCACTCCCTCCTCATAGTTAATACACTGATTTTGAGTTCCCCTATCACCTACCTACTGTACTTAGGACCAACCCAAACAATATTGTTTCCCGAGACAAATTATAAAAGTGTTTCCCTTTAAATATGGATGGTTAGAGGATTATATTAGAGTGAACTAGATCATATATCCCATTTTGTAGACATAAAATTATAAATCCATTTAAACCCTAATTACATGCGGACTTCAAAAAATAGTTCATAAAACATGTAGGCCAATTCATATGTTGTCCCACATAATATTCAAAAGTAAAAAAACAATAACAAAATATATATTTCAAACTACACCCGTATTTCTTGAAAAAATACTAAAAAAGAATGCCAAACAAGGCATTAAATCGCATTAAAACATATGTATTCTATGTATGTAAACAAGGAAAAAACCCTTTTTTCTAAAAGAAAAAATAGTAAATTTTTTAAACATTTTAAACCAATTCAAAACCAATAAAAAAGACATTAGAGTTTGTAAAAACTAACATATTAATCCTTTGGAAAAAAGAATAAACCAGCCTCATCTTCATCTTCATCTTCTTCATCCAATTCTTCTTCATAAATACCTATAAAAATTCAAACCTACAAATTTAAAATAACATATTATCTAAATTCATAAAAACACTTTTAAATAGTTAAAAACATTACCAATTGGTGTAAAACTATGAATCCAGCTTCATATGAAAATCACAGATTGATTTGTTTGGAAGGGACACCTATATTTGTTTAACACATGTTATCTAATGCTAAAATTTGATTCATATGATACAATTATGACATAAATTCTTAATAAAACATATTAAATAATCAAATTAAAAAAAATAATAATAAAGAAATAAAGAAAGACATACCAAAGAATGTTGTGGCACTTCAAGAACACAATTATGGTACTTTATAATCCAATTCAAAGGAAAACACTTCACATTGAATTTGTTGATGAAAATTATTAAATCAACACATCATAATTTAAACTTTCCAAAAATTCATTTTCAATTGAAATTATTTCCATTGTGCAAAATCACTCTTGTGACATGGTTGTCCGAAGACAAGTTTTGATCAACTTTAGCTCAGAAAAACTTCTCTATGATAATGAAACTATAATAGGTATAGTCATCAAAATTTGATATGACACTCATGTTATTTGAAACCATCCATCTCTCCAATAAGGCTTTATAAAATAAAGGATATAAACTGATTTTATCAGTTCACTTAGAATTGTTGACTTCAAATGTCTAATCTCTTTGAATAATTCATCCCCACAAATATCATCATGTTCATTGTGTTTCAAAAATCATTGAAAATGAGTTCAATATTCCTTCAATTGTTCTTCAAAAATATTTCTAAAATACACCTTCAACAAAAATCTAAATATTTCATCAAATTGTTCAAATTTCATAAAATATTCCCTCAATTACGTAAGAGCTTGATCAATAATTTGAAGGAAATAATTTATTCTAAATTTTATTCAATATAAAAATTTCTAATAGAATTATCTTCTACATCCTAATCAAATTGTTTCTTCCTGTGAAAAAAGATTTTTTCTTTAAATATTGGATTTATACCAACTTTGAGTGAAAGTTCTTTTGATTCATTCATTAAATATTCAAACCCATTCACTCGAAGTTCATCAAATAACAAAATCGACTCTTTTATTTTTTTAATTACATCTTCGATATCCATATCTTCCTTTTGAAGTATTTTAATAATATGATTGACTTTATCTAAAATTTTCTACCAAATTCATAAGCTAATGATGAATTCAAAATTTTCTAATGCATTAGAATACAATCCTTTATTATCCAACATCATATCATCATAATTTTTAGAAAGATTGGAAAATTTAACTAATAAATTTCTTCACTCTTGTGTTTGTATTCTTATATCACTATTAATCTCGACAAGACTTTCCCAATGAGTTATTGATAATGGTTTTGGTGTTAAAGCCTTAACATAAGTCCTTAAAACAACCCATCAATGCAATGAATCATAAAAAATGTATAAATATTATGCACATATGAAAAAAATTTCTAACTTTCACACTAGATTTTTCCATGTCACATATAGAAATATTTAGACTATGACATCCACGTGGAGTTTAAAATTCTATAGGATTTATACCAAGAAGCATTTTTTTGGAAACCTTGATGTTTAGATTTCATGTTTGATCCATTATCATAAAATTTTCATCTTATGTCATCAATGTTTAGTTTCAGATCAACCAAAGCATCTTTAAGTGACTTGAAAATCCCATGACTGGATGTTTTATCAACATTTATGAAGCCAAGAAAAAACTCCACCACCTTAACTTTAAATTCTTACTCAAAATCCACACATATTATAATTATTGAAATCTTTTATTTATGAAACTGATACAGAGTGTAATCAAGGATATTCAAAAAGTACTTTTCTCTCATGATCTTCTTCAAGATTTTTTCTTTAAACACATTCCCCAAAAAAATTATCAATTCATTTTAAATTTTATGACTAAGATAATGATTTTGAATTTCATTATTAACAACATTATGAACATGATCCTGAATGAATGAATCAAATTCAGTAACAAATTCAATTAGTTTACAAAAAATACCCTTATCCTTCTCATAAATGTTCTCCTTTGTTCCATGAAATGGTAAGTTATTTTTTTAAAGAACCTTCACAACTCCACTAATTTTTGTAAGTACCATATTCTAATGAAATATTTCCTTCTCAATGACACAATCAATGTTTTTGTAGATTTTTTTGTTTATTTTCACGTCCTCTATGAATGTCCACCTACTTCACAACATTAGTAATGTGTTCAAAATTTCTTTCATGCCCCCTAAGCCTTGTTGTAAGGTTGTGCCAATCATTAAACCCCCCTTCTATCAAATAAATTTCCATTAATTTCAACTAAAATAATTTACAAAAAAAAAAAACAAAGTACCTTTTAAAACTCATTAGAATACACAAGACACTTCCTATAATGTTTTTCACCATTAGGATGTAAAAAAAATAATGATTGGAAGTAGAGTGTCTCCCATGAACAACTTCCTTAAGAAATGTATCATTTTATTTTAATATTTTAATCGGTCCACGCTGAACCAAAAAAATTCTCTTAACATCATTAATACTTCCCCATAATCCTAGATCATAATTCATATCCACCTCTTTTTCAAGTATAACAATGTTTTGATCTCCAAGATCACAAATCACATGAATAGTAATTTCATTGTCATTCTCCTAATAATACACATCCACAGCTTCATTTATCACATCAACACTTTGAGTTATGGATTCATTTATATATTGTTCATTTACTTTAGAAACAATATCACATAGATATTGCTCATTAAATTGAACAAATGAACTCTCTTATTCACTTCTTATAGAAAATAATTTAAAAATTGAACCCACTAGTGATTTTTCCATTTCATTCTTTCTTTTCATGTTTTTTTTTGTTTTGAGATCCAGAATTTTGAATTATCTTCATTGTAGCACCTACAAGTTATAAATTATAATTCAAATAAATATAATTCATTTAGAGTTATAACATATTTAATGTAAATAGTAGTATTTTAAAAATAAAATCATATATTAAAACTAATTGATTATCTATTTAATATTAATTTTTTATGAATATTTCTCTAAAAAACAATATATATATCAGTTAATACATTTCACAACTAAAATTAGAAAAATATAAACTCAAATTGTTAGCAACTATATCAAAAAATGTTAATACAGTTATTTAAAAGTAAAAAATTTAACATTAAAACACTAAATTGTAATGATGGAGTTATTTTGAAAATTGATTCTTGTTTTCATTTTTTAGCTATTAAAATTTAATGAAAAATATAAACTAAAATAATTTCTAACATGTTTTAAAAAATTTAAATAAAAAAATATTCTTTAAAACCAAATTCATTTTAGTTTTCTTTTATTTTATACAAATATTATTTTCATGTTCATTTCTTATTTTTTTGGATTTATGTAATATTAAATATTTTATAATATATTTTATATAGATAAAAAAATGTTTAAAAAATTGATTATTTGTAAAACTGATAAACCAATAATCTAATTTGATCTTCAGATAAATTAATCATAAATTAATTGAAATATAACTACGAAACTAATAAACTATCGACAAATAAAAAATAAAAAATGATATGGGAAAGATAACAATGAATCCATAAATCTATATAAGTTATAAAAACTAAAATAATAAATAAATAAAATAAAATAAAATTTATAATTAAAAAATAAGAATAAAAAAATGTTAATCACCTATGGAAAAATTTAAATTTACAATTTAGATGGGAAAATTATAGTTGAGATAGAAAATACACCAACAAATCCACAATACCGATAATTTCTTAAAATTTTAAAAAATAATTAATAAAAAATGGTAATTAAAAATGATTAAAAAAAGCTAGTTACCTAGGGAAAAAATTAAAATTACAATTGAAATAGATAAATTACAATTGTGATTGGAAATACAATAATGAATTTTTAATTCGGAGAATTTATGAATATCAAACAAAATAATTAATATAAATAAAAAAATAAATTTTATAATTAAAAAATTGACCATAAAAAACTCTAATTTCCAATGGAAATAAAATATCAAATTGAAACTAAGACATGAAAATTGAAATTCAAATAGAAAAAATACTAATAAATTTTCAATTCATTCACACAATTCCTACAAATTTAATAAAACAATTTATAAAAATAAAAAATAAAAAATAAAAATGATGATATAATTATCTATAGAGCATGATGTTGCATTTGTTATCAATAAGAAGTCAATTGTCAATATGTTCTTAAAAAGGTGATGATGGAAGTTGTTCCAATGATTTATGTGGTGAGGTTATAAATTCATTGAAGATCCCACTTTAATAATGGATGAAGATTGAAGAAAAAAATCTGACGATTGTAGAACTGGTCTTAAGTTACAAGACTTGTATCAAGGTGATACATTGTTACAAAACTTGAATAAGTCCATGCAATACTCAATTGCATGAGTAAAGAAGTAAATATCCATATATATTTACTAAGTGGATGAAGTGTTGAAGATCCATCCATTGAGTCTAAATGGATGAAGTTTAAAATTCAGATGATTATTTGAGATATCCTTAATGTCCAAGATATGTGTTAATGGAGAACACATCCCTCAAAACCAGAAAGCCATGCATTATGATTAAATGCATGAGGAATGAATAAATGATCCATACATCATCCATGATCAGATTAAAGGAATATTGAAGATGTTGGTTTTGTTATTCCAAAAAGAAAAGAAGGATGATGTTTAAAGATGAAGAAGACAGAAGGAAGGTCTTAGTATGGAATCTACTAAGTGAATTTCTCATGCATGGGATTAGTAGGAAGAACATGGCCGTGAAATCTTGTACACTTGGTTCCTAACCAATTAGGGCCTTACATAAAAAATTAGGCCAGCCTATGAGGCTAGCCGAGGTCCTCATCCTCAAGAACATGCGATACTTGAGGGTCAACTATGCCTGAGGGAAGCCCTCAAGGCCAAAACCGCATGAGGAAGAAGTGTGAGCTATGTATAATCCCACAAGTACGCTCATGGTGGTGAACCTGTGTGGTGAGTGAAAAGTGGGTTCTAGGATCACTCCTGAGGAGGAAGAGTGGGCGCTAAGAGCACACCCATAGAATTCGGTACGGGGCGGTACTGGTGGAGGGAAAAGAGAATTAATTGTTGAGTGGTTGACGTGCTGAGGCTTATAAAGTGTGGTGTATTCATGATGCATTTCGACGTGGGACATGACAATGTTCACATTTTAAAAACACGAACATGATCCACACTGTCCATCTGATCCCGTGCCTAATCTCAGCCACTCATCGCATCCACGCTATGCCTTCTAATCAGGTTCATCCATGATCGATCCGAGATGATCCAATGACCAAGGTTTCATCTTCAACCTCTATCCATCCCAACGCTACCATTCACCACAGACGAAGCTGATCCACTATGATCGAGCTCCTGGTCAGTGTTGATGATGAAAACTCTTGCATGGTGATTGTCTGAACGAACCAAACACATGCATGCATTAAAAGATTCATTCATGAATCAATTTTAAAAGATCACATGTCAACTAAAGTAAACAGAGTTTCCAGGTCACAAAAATCATTCAGGAAGATCTGCATGCGTTCTTAAATGCATTCATGTGAGGAATATACCATAGAGAAGAAGTCCACATTCAGAATAATATCCCATGATTATCGGCCTATCCTTGACCCACAAATTCCAAATTTTGAATCCATAGATCTTAGGAATTCAAAGCCACAATCTTTGTGATTAGATACATGGATTTCAACGTGGAGATATGCATTGATCCTCACCTACAAATAGAGATACCTCAACCAAGTCTTGGGTGTTGGAGGTATTATGAAAAGATTTTGTTTCTAGAGAAACAGAGCACTGTATACAAGGTTTCCACGCAACCCTGCTACGTGAAGAAGAAGAAGGTCTCTCTTCCCATTAACAAGTTCTATGCATTCTTAAAGGGTCTCGTGAAGAAGGATTCCCGCACATCCCTTGCACAAAAAAAACATTGAATCCCCTAGTTTGTAAAAGAACTCGCACCTCTATGAAAAGTTACCCACAAGCACATGATAGGTTCTTTGAACCCTCACTGTGTCATTGTGAGGATTATCCCACAAATAAAAAAATCAGTGACTATGCACCCTGGTTGTGCTCTTGCAAAGACAGAACCAAGAACCATTTGTGGTTCGGTGAAGAAGAACCCGTGATCCCTGAAGGTTTCACGAAGAGAGTGAGAAGACCCTCCTGTCTACATGATATACATACACTATTTTACAGGGGTTCGTGTTTATTAGAAAAGAATATTTCATGTTTATGGGAAGAACCTATTTTCATGCGTTCATATTCTTTATTTAAAGAGGCCCAAGGCTATGTATGCATGCTAAGGAAAAAACAAGAGGTTGGAAGTGTGCATGCGTGAAAATACTCAAAGTATATAACACTTCCTGTTGAGAAGAATAACCCACACACACCCTTGTTATACCGACTTGGATTTCATGGTCAAGAAGAATAAGAAATTGTGTGTGAAAAGAAAATTGGATAATTCATTCTTGATTCACATGAAGTCATGTGCATGAGTTGAGATAGCCGAGTGTGAAAGAACAATCCAAACATTGAACTGCACCCATTTGGGTTTGAAGTGAACACAAGAATGACGCACTTAAATTGAATCCAAACTAAAAATAAAAGGTGTGTGTGTGAAAAGAACCAAAAAGAAAGAAAGGGAAGAGAATGTGTGCATGAAAAGAACTATGCCCATTGGGGTTTTCACACTAGATAGAAAAAGTAAATTGTGCATGTACTCTTTCATGCACATGAACATGTGAAGGTATTTAAAGAAGGAACCATAATCACATGAATGTGTGAAAATAACTGAGATATCCATAAACAAGAAGTTTGGATACCATGAAATCTATGCATGTTGTGAATGAGGATTGAGACTGTAATTGGGAAGAATTACTGAAGATATTATATAACCGAGTTGACAGTATCTGAGAATCTAAGAAGGAAGATAGAGATGATATTGTGTTGAATAATTCTTTCATTCCTAAAGTGGTTGTGTGCACTATTTTCACACACATTAGTGAGGCTGGGTTTTCATCAGATGAAGAAATAATTTCCTGAGCATTGTTAAATTGAGGACTGATTAGAAAAGTGATCCGAGTTATTGAGCAAGGCCAACAGACCTTACCAAAGGATGTTGAAGCTTCTTGAAGAGATACACATGCAAGTGTGATTCAGAAAGTCTGTGTGGAGAGAGCATAATATCATATATAGTTAATCAGAAAAGAACTTAAAGAAGGAAGCTGCTCATGTGAATCGAGAGCTAGAAGACCCCTGTGAGATTCAGGGAGGAGAAGAAGTCTTCAGTGGGACTTTGAAGCAGGCCAGTGGACTCTGGTAACACTATGGGGTGCAGTATAAAGACCCTCTTTTGGAACTCAGGAGAGATACAATGGGACTTTGTATCAACCATTGTATTTGATAACAAGATTATAGTGGAGAATCTGTGTTTGGGGGAATAACCAACACGACAAGGAGTAGGTCTTTGAACCGAACCTTGCAATCCTTGCGTTCAGTGCCTTTATATTTACAACATCATTTGAGGTAAGGATGAGAGACACAAGAAGAGTGGATCGAGGCTTTAACCATGCATAGAGGTTTAATTGAAAAGAATCAATTTGTAAAAATATTTAAAGGGATCACTGATTCACCCCCTCCCCCTCTCAGTGATTCACACTGATCTGGGCACTTCATTATCAAACAAAAAAACCCTTCACCTGGGAAGCACCAAGCCTGCAATAGTAATGGTGGAGAGGGGGGTCATCCATCACTAGAAATAGGGGTGTGAAGGAACACATGGCACCGTATAGACATTCATATATATTTTTTGGCAACTAAATATTAATTCATTGAGTTATGATCGTTCAATTTATCTTATTTCATATATGTTGGGATCATTATTCCCATTGAATTTATAATTTCATATTTGATCAATAAATATATTTTTATCTTATTAATTCCTTTTAATATTTTTCTTGTTTAATTAAGTTTGTTTCCTGTAATGGATATTGATAAATTATATGTTCATTCATTGAGTTAAATTTTTCACCTTGAACTTTTCATATTCTTGAATCGATTCCCCCACCATAAATAAATAACCAATATTTCTAAAAGAAATAACAAAGAGATCAATTTAGTGAGCCGATTTTCCAATACACGACAACTGGAAATTGAATTTTGAATAATTCTTGTTCAGAATTGAATTTTCTAGATAGAGACGCATTTACAACATATTTATTATTTACGACATAAGTTTTTCTAGAAAAATTATGTTTTATGCTATGATTTTATCAAAGGATTCATAATTTTTACCTTAAAAAATATTTTATGATATTAATTTGATAAAGGATTATATTTGGAGAAGCTGGGACACACTTTATTTATATTATAAAACCCTATCTTATTTCATAAATTTATATTAAATAGAAAATTCATTACACCAAATACAAGGTTATTGGGTGGGATTATAAATATTTATGCACTTCTACATAAACATAGATACCTGGGAGATACACTAGATATGAGAGAGAAGAAGATAGCTAGATGATGGGATCGTGTTCTACCTAGGAACCCTACTATGGCCACTATTCCTCATTATGTAACAATGTTGCTCCTCATCCACATGAATACCACAAGGGGATAGTTCTTTTTTTGGGAGTTGAATTTATGGTGAGATTTGTACAAGGATTACTATTTTTTTCTATTAATGTTTGAGATATTAAAATTCACATAACCAAACCTTATTCTCATTCTTGTTCTATTACATGATTATTATAATGTAATTTGTAGAGTGCTAGTTTACTGCATTATATAATCTCCCTAGTTTGTTCATGACTATTGTGAAATAAAGGGTAATTATATTTAAATAAGTTTTTGGGCTTCTTAATTATATAGTAGAACTGAGTGGTTGACTATACCAATGGTCCATTTATTAGTTTTTGATGGGTACCTAGATCAAGGATCCCTGAAGACCCAATCCTAATAGAAAATATAACTAAACATGTTCATACTTGAATACCTAACATACAAACATGAAAATAACTAAAACTAACATGCTTCACATATTCATTTCCAAACCCAAATATTCTCATTATTTCTCTCTCAACACAAATTTAATCAATTGAATTTAAATTCATAAAATTACGTTATGTCATTCTGTATAGTTCCTTATGAAATAACCTCGATTCCCACTAGACTATATTGATAATTTAGTAGTGATAGTCATGTTTTATGAATATAAACATTCACATACTTGAGAAAAATATTTAATCATTAGGGTGATGTAAAAATTGTTTTTTTAGAAAATTGAGATTATTATTATATAGTATTTTTGAATTTTTCTTTTTTTTATTTCTTATCTTTAACCCAATTTTACACTTATAATTCTTATTCATTATTTATAGGGGACAATTCAATGTAAGATCACAAATCCCAAAGAAATAATAAATTGAGAGAGAATTTTTTTATTATGAGATCAAATGGAAGCTACTAAATAATAAGAAAAACATTAAATAGGGTTAAGAAACATGGTTATAAGAGTTCAAGTATAGAGATGAAGATAAGAGTTAATACAAAGGAACTTGGTGGTGAAATCACTAATAGACTATGAAAGACCCTCAAACATGGATTTCCACCCATGTATTCCCATACCCTTACCACTAATAATCATTTTTAGATCAATCCATCACACATACAAATGATCACACATTCAATACAATTGACCGGGCTACCTCATAAGGACCCATGTTTGCAAATTAGGAGCTTTATAGAATTGTGGGAGACATTATGTTTTCATAATATCAATTATGACATTGTAAGGCTGCATATATTCTTTTTACTATGATTAGAAAATTAAAAGGAGTAGATCTAATTCCTTCCCCCGCACATGATCATAAGATGGGAGGATCTGATAAGATAATTTGTATCATGGTTTTTACCACAATCATTGTTAAAGGATCTGTCAGTAAGTTTTTTATATATTGAGAAAATAAAATACAAATATTTATATTTTTCTTGGGAGAGGTTTAAATTTTTTATAATATGATTCCCTCATCGTGACATCAAAATTTGGATTCTATTAAAAACTTTTTAAAATGGACTATTTCATTGAAATTTATCAATTATTGTTTTTGTCATAGGAGAATACCTTTTGATAAAGTTACTAGAGGAGAGTAATGAGTTTATTGATGAAATTTATGATAAAATTTTTCAATATAAAGCGGAGGAAGTCCAGTTCATTGAGTTTATATGGTGGACCATATATGGGTTTCTACTCAAATGAATGCAATGTCATGGAGAATTGATTTTATTATACCCATTAAAAATTCCAAGGGTATGCACAAATATGATTTTAATTATTTGGAATATAATCATCAAAATCATACATAGGTATGGAGGCCAAATCAACCAAAATAAAAAAACAATTAACATATATTTCCTCCAAGACAACACTATTTTCAACCACAACACCAAGGGCCATCATTGACAAGTTAATTCCACACCATGAAAGTGACAATGTCCTTTTTGATGGCCATAATTGGGACTATAGTCAAGTAAATTAACAACAAATCAATCAACCAAATGGATGTATTTAAATATAGGGATATTCATGCTGGTTAAATCATAGAGAAACCTTGAGGGAGTCTATTAGGTTCTTTTATATGATTCATCAAAGTTTACACCCATACTAAGCTCAAAGTTATCACCTTGAGAAATGGAAAGAAAAAACAAGAATATACTATAAATTTACAAGGATAGATAATGAAAAGGATGAAAAATAAGAAAAAATGGTGAATGAATGAATTTAAAAAATTAGTGAAGATGAGAAATAAATTCTAGAAAAATATCTACCACTATACCTACCAACACAAAAAGTTCTGAATTGGGTAATACATGAATGAATTTATTAAAAAATAGAATAGTTTTAGGAGATGTTTAAAAATATATAAACCAACATTAAATTTTATGAGGAAATCAAGGAAGTTACTCACTAATAAAAGTTCATGATGTATTTGGTGTAAAAAAAATAATTCTTTATCAATTGTGAACCACGCCACTGATGGGGGAATGTTTAAAAGTAGTACCAAGTATACTACCAAAGATAAAGAGTGATCTAGATATTTTTTCTATTATAATCAAAATGTATTTAATTATTTTGGTTTTTTTTCATGTTATATATGTGAAAACATAAATATAATGCCATATTCTACATTAAACAGTCAAGATTTATAGATATGTTGTCGAATCATGTTAAGATCTAACTAGCACATAAAACTGTAAGACATGACCATGTATTACTTGATATATTAGTCAAGGGATAAAGGTACTAACCTCTATTAGATATTCTTATAATTTAAATGTACCAATATAATATCCCAATAATCTTTGTAAGATAATTATAAGATACATTAAGGGAACTTATTGATGTTCAAAATAGTGTGCTGAGTTTAAGAGTTTGTGAAGAATAAGTGAAGTTTAAACTACATCAAGAAATGAATAATATATAAGAAACAGAAGAAGCGGTGATAGAGTATTATATACTATAGGTCATGGAAACTGATATCCATTGAATAAGAGATGATATAAATTCTATAAAAGTTAAATAAGAAATTTTAATAGATCTAAAGAAAGGTAACAGGTTTCTAGAAAAGTTTTATGTTTGTGAAGGGACTACTATCCATAAAGAATTAAATGATGTAAAATAGATATGGAGAATGAGTGAGCTTAAATTGTATTTTTCATGAAGGGATAAGAGCAACTAGATTAGTTCCATGGAATTTGATAATCTACTAACTAGATGATGTGTAAATCTATTTTCAGAAAAAGGTAAAGGGACCATTTATATGGAGGAATCATAAATACAAAACATTGTAGATCTATACCAGGTAACCTCATTTCTACCATCGATCACATGATAATAAAGTGGTATGGTCAAGATAATGATGTTAATCTAAATCTATTCCATGTTGTACCCTAATATTTTAGGATTTTTATATATTTTAGTAATTTTCACTCTTCATCAATTTTGAATTAATATCTTTGAAATGGACTATACATCCACACATGTATTTTTATTAATAAGGAATATCCAGGTAATGGATGAAATTCATCTTGAAATAATGGAGAAACCATAACATCCAAACCTAAGTTCATCATTGAGTTAGTAATAAGTGTTTTAATTATAAATATTTCATTTTTTATGCTCCACATTTTTATAATCATTTATTTAGTTATGAATTGCATACCCCAACATTAGTTTTTAATATATTCTAATAATCTATGAGACATTGAATAATTAGGATACATTCAATGTAATGTTTTTAAATTTTCTTCCTTATAAATTTCAATGATAAAAATATGAAATTAATTAGTAGTGATGACTTAAGTATTTGGAAATAATGAATCATTATTCAAGGATACCAATTTATTTTTGTAAATTATTTTTTTGAGATTTATCCATACTTTGAATTTTGGATATTTGTGTTAATTGATTTTATTAGTCATATGAATTTTCATGAGTAGTTATAAAAACCATTTTCCTCATTCTTTAGAAATTCTCTAAGGACAATATTTATTATTCCTTTTTTTGGTGATTCCTTAGATATTGAGGTATGTTCCCTACTAGAACATTCTTGTCATCTTATCAAAGTTGTGATTGAATAGAATCACATTTAATTTGATTAAGGAATTTTTGATTAAGCATTTATCCTTGAAACCAACATTTATTTATCATTATTAATCCAAAATAATCCATGAACTAACTTATTAGGAAAGTTTTATCATTACAATAAATATTTATCAATTTATACATTCCTATATTTGTTGTGCATGATTTTATAAAACATGTTTGGGGGAGATTTGGAAGTGTTAGAAGGGGTGAATTTTTTTAACAGAAAAGTAATTGGGGAATTTTTACGATATTTTAGGAATGATTTTTTCATTATATTCATTTCAAATTCTATTAAAAAAAGTATGAAAAAATATGTATTTTCTTGGGAAATACAAAAATCAGCACTTATTGACAAATGATATTGTTCTAAATAATAATAATAATGTTGTGAAGAGATCATTTGGGGTTGGAAGGAATAATTTATAAATTTACCAAGAATAATTTTCAATAATGTATATTAAAAAAATAATGTAATAGAAGATGGTGTTTAATTCATTACGTTTCATTTCCCCGTGATCGATCTTTGTGATGTTTATGTGGAAATAGAGAGATAACCTTAGTTAAGGGATATTTAACATTAACCACATATTTTTATATTAGGATTTATGATTTAGAGTCATAACACATTTTTTATATTTATTTTTTTAATACAATTACTCTCCTAATCATAATCCTTATTGACATTTGATCCTTGATGAAATGTTCTAATTGTTAAATGTGATCTCTTTCATTACATGGTGGTGATGTTCTTTGTCTTGTAAGACTAGGGTATGTGATGTTTTCTTGATTTATATGTTGAAATTAACTTAAATATTTTACCTTTATGATGAGTGGAAAAATAAAAGTGATGTAAATTACAAATGTAATTCATATTAATAATGAATATGAAAATAAATATTGGTGTATGAAAAGGTTTTTCTGTTTCATAGGAAGAAAAGTAAAATAATTAGTTGATTTTTTCCTTGAAAAGTGTGATCTTTATGGACTTTACTAGGTGATTCTTGAGTATATAAATTTTACATTTGAAAATTCACTATAATTGATATTGAATTTTAAGCATGTTAATGTTATAGTATGTTGATATTTCATCCTTGGGGAGAATATTGGATTCTAGTGTGGAAAGATTTGATACATAAAATTCATGCCAATGTTTTATGATATTTTAATTAACCGATATATTTAATTTAAATGATATTTATTCTAAAATTTTAATTGTTTAAGTTTTTTTATTATTTATGGAAGGAAATAACCAATATTTGGAAAATGAACTAAAAAGAGATTAATTTAGTGAGTTCATGGTGCAACAATGGAACACCACGTTTTGATTGAAGCTTGAGATGAATTATATATTATAGACTAAGGCACAATTACATTATAATTATTATGTACACCATATGGTTTATGAGAGAAAATATGATTTATGATGTGATTTTATTAGAGGCTACACAATTTAAGTCATTAATAAAATTTTATGTGAGTTCGAAAAAGGAGTATATTTAGAGAAATTGAGCCACACATGTTACAATATAAAAATAAATTTTGCATAGTAAATCCACATTAAATAGTGATTAAATTTGTCTAGATACATGGTTTTCAAGAGGATCCTTATAAATATTTAGTTGTTGACACATGAATGTCGATACCTAAGAGATACACAAAATATGAGACTGAGGATGATGACCAAATGATGAAATTGTGTTCCACCTCAGAGCCTTGTTGCTACCACCATTCCTCATCAGGTATTCATCTCACTCTTAATCCTCTTGGGTAGCATGATGGGTTATTTCTTATGTTTTGGGGAACTATATTTTTGGTAGAGTGTTTCATATGTATTATTATTTGTTATTAATTTTTAGGATGTTTCAATTCATTTTATTAATCCCAAATATCATTCTTATTGTGTTTCATGATCATTGATATGTGATTTTATGAGTGCTTGTTTACGAAATCATCTAATAACCCTAGTTCTTGCATGACCATTATGAAATATTTGAAAATTATAAATAAATAAGGTTTTTGGTAACCTATTCCTGTCACCAAACTAAGTAGTTCACCATTATAACAGTTCAATTATTGGTTATTAAAGGTACTTGGAATAAGGATCCTTGAATCCCCAATCTTGACAACAAATAATAGCAAACATGTAATTAATTTAATCCATAGAATATGAACCTTAAATTAATTGAAGATACTATAATTCAAATGATTATTTCAAGACATAAATTTTATATTTCTTTATTTATCTTCACATATTCTACCAATTTTAATTACATTCTTAAAAATATTGTAATTAATTACTTCCTATTCTCTCTGAATCAACCTTGATTCCCACAAGACTACATTATAATTTAGCAGTGATAATAAAGTTTTATAAAATTCAATTTTGATATCAGCAAGAGAATTAGTGATTATTTAGTGATACATTAATCTGAAATATAACCCTCATACTTATATAGGATATTTAACTACAACTCTAAGAGTTTCCTCCACCACAAATCATTATTTTCTAGTTATAAATTATTATAATTTTTTTGAAACTCTTATTGAACATCCTCCATGTTAACCTGATGGGGCCTATGAATAGGATTCATACCAGTAAAATAAAAAATTTATAGAGGCTCATAAACTTTGAATATGTTATATTTAACATTAATGAATTAGTTACATTACAATTATTTAATGATCAACCTATATTTAGGTCTACTCATTTCAATCACATGTGAAAATTTGAATGCTGAATGATCATTTCCAAGGTCTATAACCCAAAACAGGTATAACTTAACATAGTAGGCTGGGTGAACATATTGTTCAATGAATTATATCATAGGGGGGCCTAAATACATGTGTATCAGCTACTATCCCATTTTTAAATTACTTACTAATCATAAGTTACATAATTTCCCTACCAACCCACATAATATCACGTGTTACAAACTCCAAGCTACATCATATCCTATAACCTAAACCTATGATACAACTTTGTCACAACCCCTCCCATATACAACCCCCACCTTAGCTGGTAATGGGAGAAGGGATATAGTTACCCCTTATCCCCTCCTCTAATATTCCATAGGAAAGAGATAAGAACCGAGGATATATCATACAAACAAAATGGGAGGTAATACCCTCTAAGAGAACATACAGAAGAGTGAGGTAAGATAAGTATAATAATCAAGTCCTCCTGATAAATATAAAATAAATATCCCAAGTTCTAGATTTAAATGTTAAACAAAACTGATAAAACTAAATATAAATCAGTAATAAAAAAAAGATAAACTCGGTAATGAACATGAAATCCAATAATCTACTAAACAAAAAATAATATAGTAATATTCAGCAGGAACTCTAACATGATTGTAATGACCTAAAAAACAATTTATATATATTTTGGGTGATAATAATAGATATAATCAATAGGATCCTCCCTAGATCCTCTCATCCAAAATATAATGAAATCATGCTAAATCCCAATGAACAATAAGTGAAGTCGACTCTTCACCTAAATTGATATATTGTGTTACCAACCTCATAATGTATATCTCTAACCATGTAATGAATATAATAGATCCTATAATATAATAAAATAAAGGGTATCCCACTTCTACTTCCCCAATGGTTTTTCAATCTTCCCCGACACCATATTTCGTGATTCATCTCTCTCCCATGAATCTATCCCAAAGACACCTGGTATAATGTATCATAATACACATATCCAACATAACATTATTTCAACACTCAATGCCAAACCTCCATATAGTAACTATATAGTTCCTAGGAGCCACTATTCTCATACATCATGTATAATATATTGGTTATTTTATCTCAATCAGATACAACCCATACACCAAGAAATTCACTGCATAACACCATAACCCATAAGCGTAATACCAATATATTAAATTCAATGATATATATTGTGATGCATGTGTGTGAGAAAAAAATAATCAATTACGACCCTATATATATATATATATCGGAAAGATAACCACTATGTATACAAGAATATATAACACCAAGTGTAGAGAGAATTCCTAGAGGTGGTAGCCATCTATTCATTCCTCACCAACATAGATGTTTGGGGAAAACCCCTTCAAGAGTCTATTGGGTGTCAGTGTACCTACTGAAATGGGTGTGGATATGAAATCATAAAACTTATAAAATATAATATATCTCACAAAAATAATATGGAATTATTCAATCCATAGGCTCAAGAGCAACTATTTTCTCTTATACACCTGACCATAAATACTAAGGACTAGGAATCCTATAAACATATAAGAAACCACAGATCACATCAAGTTAATTAGTTCATTTTAAATAACATAAAAAAACATTAATTAATTCATTAATAATTTTATATCTTTATTCCACATACATTTCTTTAAACATCAGTGTGAATCCCTTTCCCTTCTCGAATAATCTAACTGAGTCTGTAGTTTTTCAATATTAACATATTTTAGTATTCTAACAAGAACCAATATCACAAGATAATAAATTTCTTAAAAACTAAAATTCCTTAATTTCATGTACTCTAGGAAACAACCTAATATACAATCTAGATATGTATAACCATGAAAATCCAACTACATTAAGTAGCGTGGATAATAATGTAGATAAATAAATAGCCTAGACATATAACATTTAAAAATATTTATTAATAACCAAGCATACAACTTTTTGAAAAAATGGGTAAGACCATCTTCCACCCATTCCACAAACCCATGAGCCATCCTTGACACCATCAGCCACATCACTATGAATCTTGAAGTCATAGATGCCAATTCATGCCACAAACTTTTGGAATCCCCATCTATATATCATTATTAAACAAAAATACCAATTTCATATCACATATTATCGAATGTATCAAATATAGAGAAACATATTAGTAATATTAAAATATAAAATGTTAATATGAAACCATTTTCCTTATAACAAAGTATTCATCCATTACATGAAACATTGATTACAAAACCTGAAACATAAGGCAAGAATCCTACAAAATAAAACATTCTCACTCATTCCCTAAAATTTAACTTTATCAAACAACTAGTTTTATTCAATCATGAATTAAATAATTAATTTATAATATTTTACAACTACAGGTAACCTAAGGAATCATCCAATAAAATCTATTAATTATTTCAACATGATCTCTAGAATAAATTTATGTATAAAAAACCTATGTGAATAACAATTCTCATTTAACATGCCTTTTATTATAACCCAAAAGAAGAAGTAGAGCTTCAAGAAATTTATCCATTTCTACTGACATATGGATGAAAAAATTCATTCAATCATACATTAATAATTAGTTTATCTCAATCAAATAATTTAAATCTATGGATTTATTAAACACATTAATTATTTTTTCATCTAATTATTTTTAGGCTTTCCATTCATTTCCAATTTAAATAAAATACATAATGATATAAAAATCATACATACATGATACATAATCATAAACATAGATAGAACACTATATAGTAATTCAAGAGGTAAAATATTATCATGGTGGAAAATACATTTGATTTCTACAACCATAATCAAATATTTCATTAATTAGATTCATCATTTTTAATAATTAATTCCACCTCCTCCAAAAAATCTAATGCATGTTCAATTTATGAATGTGCATAAATAAATATAGAAGAACGAAATACCCTACCTCAATATGTCAACATTATTCAAATGAAAATGAAACCACAAACCAGATCTCCAATCACCTCCCCTAAATGGAAAGATACTTCCCTCCTAGAATGAAACACCAAACAATCACCAAAAACATCAAAAGAAACTATATTAATAAGATAGAGCTCAAACACTATATCATGGTCTGATAATAAAGGAGGAAATAAGATCTAATGGATAATAAACCACTATAAAATTGGATGATTTGACCCCATATAACCATATATTGATCTCTAGAAGGCGGGGGTATGCCCTAAATGAATTGGGCTTCAAATACTCTCAAAATATAAATTGGGTTTCTAGGGTTAGATAGAAATAGATTTGAAAAAGTGGTTTTGACTTTTTGTATTTATAGGAATTTTGAGAAATATAACACTATGGTCTAGCCCTAATGAAGATTCCACAGAATATCCTGAAACCCTACAAAAAATTTGGCAATTCAAGGGACCACAACACAACCTTCCAATTCAAACTACATCTGAGGATGCTGAATCAATACATGAAATAGATCATACATACTCAAAGAGGGACCACAACATAGTGTAGACCACTATACCACATAACCCATTCTCTCAATGGGAGGCCATGTAATAACCTGACCCCTATGTTGTCGCCACCTCAAAATCGGAAGAACCACTCAAATTCACCCCTAACCACTACACCACACCCAACCTCTCTATTCTATAATTCTAATCTTATTGATGCCAAAACAGTACCCCATACCATAGAAATGGGAAAATTGGTTGTAGATATTTAGTTCTCCCTCGATTCCCCTTACACTGTAGTTGGGTTCTCTAAGGCACAAGCAAACCCATAGGGACCATCCTAATGTTCCATGCCATAAAATTTTCTATTAAGATTATATTTCTTCTTAACATACACTAATCCACCCTAAGTCTTTACTTAGAACATCAAAAACCTTAAACACACAAAAAAATGGATACTAGGATCAGGGTAGTTATAACTGTAAAGACAGTCCCATAGAATATTCTTTGGTTAATAATATTCTATTTCATGACCATTGTTAATGATTTATAATTAATGTTAGATATTAGTTTTGAGATCATAATAGAGAAATGACCATAATAAATGAAGGATTGAATAAAGTTATTCATACATTGATTTGAAGGATTTAAATTTTATAAAAAAATGTTCTACAATGGAAGTAATATTATGATTATTATTTTCATATTTATATTTTTTTTATTATCAATTTTTTTGTTTTAGTATTTCATTGAAAAAGGATCATGATGATGAATGTGGGAAAGGTGTGTATGAAGAAAACTTTATTTCTTATATGAAAATATTTTTAGAAAAGGTAATTGGTTGAAAATCATTATATAGGCCTATTATAATGAAGAAGGTGAGTTTTTAGTCATATTTATTGTAGTGATGTTCATATCATATTTGAAATTAATTCTTGATAAACTAAGCTATTTTTATTAGTGAAGTGAAATTTATCTATGTAATTTTTTTTATATTATAATGGTTATTGGGGATTATTTGAAATATACACAAATATTTCATTTATTTTTTTCCAATAATGGGTTGACATAATATATTAAATGTTATTAATGGAATTTAGAAAGGATTTTATGAAATGTTTATATTATTGGAGATAAGTATTGATGAACAAATTTTCAAGGTATGGACATGTTCTATGTTGGTTATATGTTTGATGTAGATATAATAAATGATTGGGTGATGTTAGAATAGTAATTTTTCTTATATCAATACCATTGGAATTGATGAAAATTCATTATATTTTTTAAATTATTGTAAACTTTTTGAGATTATGATATATATAGACTATTTTGTTACTTTATGATTTGGTGGCTAAAGATATAGTTAATATTTTGAGTAAAATATAAATACACTATTATTTATTGATAGGAAGATTGAAACAACTATTTGAAAGATATTTTAGTGAGAATATTTGATTAGGGAATACACATACTTGGGGATATGATTATCATAATTATTAATATTGCATAAGGAAATATATTTAACTTGTCAAAACCTAAGACAATTGTATATATGTACTATTTGAGGTTATACCATGAATAATTAATATATTTATAATACCATCACATACTTTCATCAATATTTAATAATAAAAATTTCAAGGATAAAATTTACGTAAAGGGGAGAATATATCACCCGGATAACTGAATATATGATTATCTTTATGTAAGTCATTGTGTTGGATAGATTGATCCACATGTAACACCTAACTAAAAAAAACCAAGATATATTTAGAGAAAAAAATCATATTATGTGTGACCATTGAATATAATAAGATTAATTACAGGAAATTAAATGGAATAACTTCATTATGAAATATATTTAGAATGAATATAAAGTCTAATTTTAATATAAATAAAATTTAATTGTTATAAAAAATTACCAATATGATCACTCTATATATTGGAATGTATTTTTATAAATATTTATATTTTATGATATCTATATTTCTATTTTAATAATTATTTGATTAATGATGATAAAATAAATTTCATATTGAAAATTTCAATTATAATAATTTAATTATTAATTAATAATAAATACGAATAATAATAGTTGATCGTTTTTTTAGAAAGTTATACAAAAATTAATTTTTACCCATTCATAAAAATAAAAATGGTAATATGACTCATTTGTTTTTAAACACAATGGTTAAATTATTTAATGAGTTCAATATCATTTAGCGGCATTAAAATAATTTGTTAAGGTAAATATTAGTTTCCATGGTGATATAATTATTCTTTAAGAATGATAATTTAGTAAATATTATTCATTTAAATTAGTTTTATTAAATACAAATGCTTATATGATTTTAACAATATATTAAAATAAATTAACACTTATTTAATTTTTAATAAATATAACCTACATTAACATGTATTAGTGACTAAAATATAATTTTTATACAAAAATATATTTTCGACACATGATATGTTTTGATTTATTGAGATATTTTATCATATTTATATGTAGATTTAGGTAAAATAGATTCCAAATTTGGAACCAGAAGATAAAAATTTGGTAAGAAAGCTAATATTATATTTTCAAGAATGTAATAAAACATAATTTTATCAATGGAATTACACTTATTATATTTCTTCCATATTTATTAATGTTGAATAAAGAACATGCACCAAATAATGAAAACAAAAATATATTATTATATTCATTTATAAATTAAATTTATAGAATAAATATGTCCATAATAATTTAATGTATTTAGATTATACAAAAAAGGAAAATAATACAAGTATACTAGGAAAACTTGGATAAGAATGATCCCCTGAAATAATAATACTCACAAACATCACTATTGAAATAAAGAAGAATATTAATAATTAAATATGAATTATTAAAATGAAAATACATATAACCATGAGGGAACATATTTTTGAATGACGATTGAATGAGATATGTGGTATTTGTAGAATGTAGGGAACCAATATGACCATTACAAATCTGAGAGTTTGGATAGTAATATGGCCATTACAATAATAACATGACTTTTGAAATGGTAATCTCACTATTGTTAATAGTAACATTTATATAAGAATATTGTCACTACCTATTCAAATAGAATATAATATTACAAAATATTATGAAATGGCCATATAAAATATTTATATAATGGTAAAAGTAGATAAACGTTTTAAATATGTTTCAATATGTTATTATATTTTTATAAACTATAAAGGTTTAATTTTAATTTATATAAAAAATAAAATCATTTATAAGAAAGTTTATTTTCATAAAATGGGATTATAAGTTAATATTAGGTTTTAATATAATGATGATATAATTTTTTCATACCATAATTAAATTTTCATAGGGTTTGAAAATTTATCACCATATTAAAATCTATAATTTCTAAATAAATGAATATTTTATTTAAAAATTAAAAATATCTAAATTATAATATTAATTTCATAAAATTGACATAATTTTTTAAGTCTACACATTGAAACATGGTTAAGGTGAATTTTTGAAATTTTCTAATACATTATAAGTTTTAGTGAATAATGTAATACGATAAAAATGGTGTTTAACATTATAAGTTAAATACATGAATTTTTGAGTCATGAAAGATGTAAGAACCCAGTAGTAAGAACTCACATGAACCATTCAATATATATATTCATAGTAATAAAAATAATTGAAAGTCTTAAGCCAAAATATTATACTAATTAATATAATATTAAAAAATACCCCACTCCTACCCATATAAATAACACCAGTCACCACCCCTTCTCCTCACACATCATAATACTTAGATAATTAACAATTTTCTTGGAACTACCCTCCCGCATTATCCTATTATTCATGTTACATATATAGAACAATCCATGGTCATATATGTGAAAGCCCAAGATTTGACATCCAAAGGTAAGAATGTAAGCTCAACTGAGTATTTTATTTTTCTATTCTTCCTCATCCTCTAAAAAATTCCATTAAATATAATAGTAAGTAAATTATCATAAATATTATATAATTGTTTTGTTAAGGAAATATATTTCATCGATAATCTTCTATTTACCTTTTATTCTATAAATGAAAACATAATATATAGTATGTCGAATCACCACCACCATGGATGATGAGTTATCATTTACCATTACCAACTAATAGATATTTTAAATTAAAATATAACTATATAAAATCAATTTAATATTTATTTAATATATATTTTCATATTATTGAATAAATATTGGGAAATATTATAATATAAAATAAAACTACTTTGTGATGGTCAGTAAAACCACTGAAATAAACTAACAAAATATTTTAAATGTTTTATTGGATATATCATACATATATCAAAAAATATATAGATTCATTATATCATTTCAACTTATATATAAATATGAATACCATTTACTTTCACAATATCAATTGTAGTCCCATTTGAAATGTACTCAAATAATGATCCACAAGTTCTTCGACTGTTGAACCATCAAATGAACGCCCTTAGAACAATGAAATTAAAACTTAAATCTCAATGAAATGGTTATATGTGGACATAATAAGATTATAGAAAATAAAATATAAATGGAAAAGTTTTTAAATTAATTATATATTGAATCTAATTATATAATCTAAGATGTTATGTTCACATGGAAAGTGATCTTGGAACCAAATGTAATGAATATCTCCGAACAACTATATATTCATTAAATGATTATTTCCTTCTATTAACTTCGCATTAACTATATAATATTCATATTTACTTATTATATATTATGTATATGTGTCCTACACATATATACCATGTTATATTCAGTTTTATATGATTGATATATACATTGTTTAAAGGTTCTCTTCATAATTTCTCTTGATATCCAAAAAATATTAAAAGTTACATCTTTGTTTCTTATAATATTAATGTAAAAATCATTAAAATGTTTTAAATTAACCATGTTTTAGTAACTAACTCAATTTTTCATGGATAACCATTTTAGTTATTCTTTATTTTTAGGGAATTTATTATGTATTTAACTCTTTAAAGACTCATTACCATATCTCCTAAATGCTTGATTAACAGTTACATTCCCAAAGGGGTTAGTCAATATATTTTCAAGTGTTTACATAATGTGGAAATAATTTTTCCTATACTATGTTTATAAATTACCATGACTTATTAAATATCTTCTTTCATGTAAATCATTATGATAAAAAATTTGTTTATGAGACATGACATAGTTATGCATCCCATTTCATTCCATTGGTATTCTAAATGTTAATTACTTATATTTAATTTTACTATATGTAACACATATTCATGTTCATGTTTTGATGGGTACACTAATATAGTGATCCAATTTATTAGGTAATGTTTTTTTCACGAGACATTATTTATGGAATTAGGGAGTGAACCAAAGCAATGATGGGACTCTATCCACCTTGTGATGTGGACTTGGAAATTATCATTGACATATGATTATGTCATTTTATATGTTTCTTCCACATTCATATTATGACATGATACAATAATCATTTGTTCAGTTTTTTATTCATTTAATTTATTTTTCAAGATCCTTTTATTTTACGTTACAATGTTTTTCCTTCTGAATCATATGCTATGGTTCATTATAATGTTTATTCCCTTACTAAGTTTTATAGATCACCAATTTCATATTTGATTTCAATTTTTTTATCCTAAAAAATTTTAGTATATCAAATGTATTTAAGAGAACATTGTAGAGTTTAAAACTAAAGTGGTTTTATTTGAGATTCATATTGATATTTTACATTCATAGTTTTCTAATGACACTAGGTATCTCAATCGATCGATTGTATTTAATAGATATTTTTTATAAAATTAATTTAATAATTTTTTTAAATGTATTGGGTAACTGTAGTTGGTATATGAATCATGTTATTGTTATTTTTGGGATTAAGACTAGAAATATTTAGTTAAAACCCATGGGATATATCTTAGTATAGGAAAATATCCTTAAATTTTGTTAATGTATTGAGTTAGAAGATCCAAAAAACTACACCCCTATATGGATACTACAAGTTTATGTGGATCTATAAAAGTTATACCTTGGGGTAATAACCCTGAAAATGGTGCATTGGGTGTTAAATAAATTTCTAATTGGTGCATAATAAAGTTGACTTGTTGCATAACTTTTTTGACACACCCGTGGATATGTTTTGAAAAATTCACAAACTATTTACAATCTAATATGATGTACATGAATAGATTGATTGGTTAGAAAATATAATATTAAAGTTTACTATGGATTGACTAAAATAATACAAAGAGGGATTATAAGATAAGAAATACATTAAATTCAATTTTTATTCTTTCTAAATTCATGGTTTCCCTTTTATATGTTTATGAGTTTACTTATTATCATCCCTATGATAATTTTAGATACAGTAAATGACTATAAAAAATATATTATGGAATGGTACAATAATTATCTATTAATAGACCTGATTTTTCTTATAAATTCATCCATATATTTCATTTTTAGTATGAAAATTCATATACCACAATGAAACACGGGGGTTTACCTATATTGTAGAATAGAAAATAGATAAATTGTTCAATATCAAGTATATAAGTCCTCCATGATAATTTTTTTTGGAATAAATCTCTTATATTATCTTGTATTACATGATTTAGTATAATTTAATTTTATATAGGAAAATGTATTGGCTATTCTTATATAAATCCAACATCAACTATCTAGCAAGGGAGATCACTCTTCACATCCTTTGTCAACATATGATTCTATAGAAGTTTATGGAGGTGGATGAACCTCATTTGAAATCTTATTCTCAAGAGTGGATATTATTAGCTTATGAAAAATTATAAAAATATCAACTGATTGAGAAAAAAAAGATAATAATGCATGAATACATTCCCATTATAAGGGATTGTAATAACGTATTCCCCGATGAATTTTCTGGTCTTCCTCTAGACCGATGTAAGTTTCAAAATTTTATTGAGATGTTTCAAGCTCATTTACAAGTACTATTTTACCTTGTTTTGAGTATATCTTTTTTGGGTTTTAACTTGGGGATTTTGTGGGTAAAATTGGAGAATTTTGGAAAGGAAAGAGGTTGTGAACAATGGGTGCACTGTTTTTCCAAACCGTGCACCCAAACCAAAAAACCTATGAACCCAAATAGAGGGGATTAAAAAGGACAGTGCATGGTTTTTAAAATCCTATTCCCCTCAGTAGTAACTGTGCATACCCCTAAGAGGAGAAGCAAAATTAGGCACATAGTTAGGGGAAACCGTGCGCCCCATACTAGAAACCTTTCATGCAGAAATAACTAACCCAAAAATTAGTTTTTAAAATACTCGAACCATCAGAATTCTCCAAAAATAAAACCATCTCTACCCAAACTAATTCATCTCTTATATGGTGTCTCCTGGATGAATCCCTAGTACTCTAGGACACAGTTCTCGATGAATTGTTGGATTGATGAATCTTCACCACTCCAAGTCTATGATTTCTTCCCGATTAGGTTTCTTTCACTTTCGCTTCTCTTTACAGATAATGTAGACTATTTTATCCATCCTTGGAAAGGATTTGGATATAAGATTTGATGATTTATGATCCATTTTGTAACACCCATACCCTAGAAGCCCAGATCCAGTGCATTATTTTAATACATTGACATGATTACAAGGAATAAAATCCCGAAGGACCAAGTGTTTTAGTAGTTTTGGAAAACCAGATACATACATAGGTTCAAAATTACAACATAAAAGGAAATACTACATAAAATTTTTATTGGTAACATAAATAACCCTAATTTTATCCAAAAAGTTCATTCATAATAAACTTCTTCATGTCCTAAGAAAATGAAACATAAGAAATGGGTGAGCTCAGATGCTCAGTAAAGGTAAGTAATACAACGAAAGATAACATAAACATAAACATTAGGCATGATGAATAAATAAAACACATGAGTTTAAAAATAATATTTAACTCACTATGGAAGGAATAAGATATGAATAAATAATTCCATAACAAAGAATAATCATGAGTATTCTACTGGTCGAATAACCACATAAACTATCAATACTATTTTCAAAATGTGGTTAATGCATATGCCAGAAATCATAACCATACCTTCAAGGCCTCGTGTCAAGAACATAAATAACCATATATGATACATAATAAATATATTATATCCTGGTTCAACCCTAAGAATGGTTTCATGAACATAATTGAAGATTGTAACAGAAATTAAAATCCCATCATCCTTAAATGTGGTCAATTAACACATCTCGAATAGTGTTTTCATTTTTAGTATAATAGAATGGGAAATGAGAGATGATTAAGAATTATTAGTTTATCAGGAAAACATTATAGTACATGTAAGATATTGGATTCAACAAAAAATTTGGATGAATGGAGGCGAGGAAAGAAAAAGAAAAGAACTCATAATAAAAGAAAAGTTGAGAAATCCCTTACGAAAAATTCGGAAGACTAATGGATTCGCTTAAAAATTCATAAAATATATTGATGAGGGAAAACGGGGTATATAATAATTCTTAAAATATGGATATTAAGGGGGATATGTAATGAAATATCCCATCATAATCCAAAATAAATTAGAAAGAATAACATAAAATGAAAGCTTGAAAAAGAGGAGGGTGGTAGATTCTCTTACCGTGTAGAGTAACTCATAAAACATGAAGTTTGGGACCTTGGGGGATTGAGGACACCTTGAGAGGACTCCTAGGGGGGTAAAAATACCATATATTCGAGGATTATGAGTTTGGAATGAAATGAAACAAAGGAATGAGTGGGTATTTATAGTGAATGAGAGAGTGTTTTTTATTAATTTCAAAGGACACCTCATTAGTGGTTTTTGAAAAACCATGGGCCTGCCCATGGAATTTTCCCATGGTATTAGCCACTTGGGACACCAAATATCATATTTTACATTACATAAGTCAAAAATAATTTTATATTAATTATTACATCATTATGATGTCATTAATCATACCGAAAACTCAAAACTTTATTTTCACTATTCATGAAAAATTCAAGTATTTTAGAAAAATACCAAAAATTCACCCTACCATTTTATAACACGTAGAATTCAAAAATGGAATCCATTTTTTTATTTATTTTTAATTATTTTAAATTTAATTTTTAAATCAAATCATAATTTATTAAAAAAACAACTTTAAAACTATAACTCATTTTATAACACCTTGAGAAATTAATCAAGGCCACATAAAATTATATTATAACCATAATAAAATAAAGTAACAATTTACTATTACATTTTATGAATATACATTTCCATTTTCATTTATTAAATTAATCATAAAAGTTTAATTAAAATACTTATGACATGCAAAAATACCAATACTTATACTATGATCATTTTTTCACTTATAAGTTGTCTAAATTGTATTTATACAATAATGGTCAAATTTTCTATTTTTTTGGATGATTTACTATTAATTTCTATTTATAAAGGTATGTTACTATTCATAAGGGTATGTTACTATTCACCTAAAATTATGTTTGTCTTATCAGACTCTAAATATCTTACTGAAAAAACCCATGTATGTCATTTTTTTGAAATTCAAATCATAGATGTAGAAAAATTATGTTTACTGGATAGTTCATAACAAAGCGGTTCCTTGTAGAGACTCAATGTTTCATGCATTCTGTATTAAATATATTAGTAAATTCTTGGGGGGTTAAATTATTCCCTCCTTAAAAAAAATTCATCATTGAAATTTGAAACTAAACTTCGAAATTTAATAGTTGATACTTGAAAATTCCATATTGGGAAACCCACATCATAAATAGGGTTAATAAAATATCCTCCTAAAAAGGGTTTAAGGGAAATAAGGTGGCCACCAAAAAAATTATGCTTTCAAAAGGGGTGAAATTAGTGGGAATTATAAATTTGGACATGGAAGAAAAATCTAACTATGAAGTTCTGATGGAATGTGATATAGAACATGTTTAATTGAAATTTGATTACTACACAACTATAAAATACTATAAAGAAATCATCGATATTATCAATGATTATTATAATAGGACAAAATTTTATTTAAGACTATTTTCTGTGAGTTGAGGAATTATTACACTCTATAAGAGTATAAATATACATTCCTATTTACTAACTCGTCCTTTGATTGCACCTTGAACTATCTATACCGAATATCTTAGCATAGGTTAGGCCATATGGTGAAGTAATACATTAAAATCTAAAAGCTCATAAAATGATCAACTTAAACCACTTCATAAATAGTTAAAAAATACAAAATATAATGATTCAACACTTTAGAATGATGGTCTATGAATTTCCAAGATGAACTTATCATTAACCATCAATCAATATGAATCAACTCTAAATTTTCACATTCCAAACATGTGAATAACTTCATCAAGTATCATCTTAAAATATGGTAATAAATTGAATTACCATAAAAACCATGCATTCTTCCTTATTCCTTAAGTAGGATACATGTTATTGGATATATTCCTAAAATAAAAAAGTGTTTTAAACCCCATTGATGATATAATAGAAGACTTCTCGAAAAGTCAATAATCAGTTCCAAGGTAGTCAATACTTATCCGAATCAATAATTTCTTCATCAATATCTCAACATCATATATATATTAAGGGTTTTATTTCCCTCAACGATATACTTTCCCAAGATATTAAATTTCTACTGAGTCAATTATACTTAGTACAATTTATTATACGACCTCAAATACTTAATGAAATAGCATTGCAATACAATCCTCATATATTCCATTATTCTTATAACCAGTACATTGATGATATGAACATGAGCCTCAACCCAGTTGGTGAGGTATCCTTAAGTGCATCCATGAGACCTAGGTTCAAAATAGGCGGATGTATATTTTTGGGTATGGTATCAGGCACTGTAGCAGGCCAGCAATCATTTTTTCCATTTTCTATAGCCAGTTTAAGGGGTTGCTGGTACCCATTACGCCAAAACACCACATTCAAGCGAAATACAAATTTCAGATTTCCTTATCAAATTCAAATTCCCCATAAACTGCCTCAAGACACGAGCATCGCCAACTTCACGTGTCCACAATATTTTCACACCCGCCAGCATATCCTGCGACAGCGTTGACAGCCTCACGCCGCGTACCATCCAGACCGCACGTCAACCCTTCAACCACCCGCATGCCAATCGACAGCCACGCGATGTCCCGACCACCATCACGCACCGCACATTCTCGAACCACCGACACGATTCACCGGATCCCGATGTCGTCTTCACCAGTGACCAATGTCGTTATCCCTGGAAAGCTTCGTCGATATCAAACCAATACAACACCGGCGAGGACCCGTCGTCTCCATTGCAAAAACAAGGAACCGCAAAAACAACGCGATCCACAAAAAATCACAAAATCAAACAAACAAAACAGGGAAACCCAAACCAGATACTCCAACCAACGGCAACAGCCCTCAGAGACCCTCAAGCACACTCCACCACTGCAGCTCAGAAGACAACCTCCACAAGTTGCTAAACCATTACAGCACAACCGTTCATCCCTGAGAGAAGATCATTGGACGCTCCGTAGAGTGTGCCGGTGCATCCGGTCTTATGCCCAAGGACCAGACCCCCAGAAAGGAAGAATAAATGTGCAACGCAACAACAAGAAGATACCTCCAAGATACCGCCATAGAGAGCACCCGAGACCTCCGAAGAAAATCCACCAGAGGGCAGAGGCAGCGGCGAGGTCCCCGGATCTGCCATCTTCAAGCGTCAACCGCTAAACGAAAACCTTCAAAACATAAAATCACACAACGATAACATGAAACAAGGAACCCCCCCTCCCTAGGCCACTCCAGATCTATCATTACAGGGTGAGGATTCCGGGGAGGGAGGAAACACGAGCGCCGAGGAGAAACCATAGGAGCTGTGGGAGAGAAAGCCGAAGCCGCTCCGAGGCCCGTCAAAACCCCTTTTGGGTTTAGGCACTGTAGCAGGCACTGTACACCGTGAGGGTACTGTAGTAGGTACTACAGAAGTTAGTGTAAGAGGTACTATTTGGTACTATGGCAGCCAGAACTATTCACCTTGGGCCACTGGTTTGGGGTTGGAGTCCTTAAAGCCTCCAGGCCACCCAGACCTTCGGGTCAGTAGGGATTTCAGGCCACCTTTAAGGCATTCAGGCCACCTTAAAGCCTTTGGGCCACATGCAGTTTCCCCAAAAAGACTCTAAAAAAAGAAGCAGACCCAGAGGAGGATTCAGAGCAGGAACACTCACCAGAGAAAAAACAATGGATTTGGAAGAATTATAGGGTATGGCTACGCCATTGGTACCACCATTTTCTTGCATTTGAGGCTTATCTAGACGGTCAGGTGAAGATGAAGAGCTATCATCACGATGCAAATGCTGGGGAGGGGCAGTTCCTTGTAGTTATAGTCTGGTTGAATTCCCTAAGTCCTTCAGGTCATGTAATGTATCTCAAACCTATGGGCCATGTAATCACTAAGACTATGGGCCTTGTAATGGTTCCCCCTCATCCCTTGAAATGAGGGTTGTCAAAAATCAATAAAAAATGAAGGCCTTTGGGCTATTTAGGATATACATTGCTAATAAATTATTCAAATTACATGATTCTTAATGAGGCTTATTAATCCTTCCACTTCATCTTCGGTATTATCATAACATGATCATTGTCTAGTCACATCATTTGAGGCATATTAATTTTATTCTTAGGACATGGATTCACATAGTGTCCCATCTCCTTACATTTGAAGCATTTTATATCAGAAACCCTTTTCATACCCTTGCAATCACGAAATTGGTTTTCTTTTTCTCCACACTTATATAAAACTCTCATTCCTTTCATTCATTTTCTAGGATGATTCTTTCCATAGTTATCACATGTGGGATAACCCTTCTTTCCCTTTTCCCTTTATCTATATTTTTCTCTACCATCCTCTTCTTTTTTGCTTCCCTTCAAATCCATAGGACTCAAAGAATTCTTTAAATACCTTGTTAATAGATGATACTATTTCCTCATATGATGAGGATACTTGGAAGACTATATTCCTTTGAAATTATAGCTTAAGACCATTAGATATATGATCCCTCTTACTCTTTGCATCACGTGCATTGGTGAAGTTATCATTCCTTCTTCTAGGCACCATTTCTAATCAATTCTGCATTCTATATTAGCTTATAAAATTATGAACTCTCTATGACTCTAAACATGGTATAGAACATAACATAAATTTATGCATTGTAGATCCTAGAACCAAATAATTTGGTCACTTTGGGAGCATAAATCCTTCATAATTTCTTGTAAATAAAATTTGAATTATGATAATCATAACACCCGAGAGTGTCATACCAGGTGTGACGCAAGGCCCATTGTCGTGTACCAGGATACCCCGGGTGAAGCCTGAAACTTCTTGTCGGAGTTCTCACTCCTTAGGTAAATCTGTTCTAAAACCACATCCACTTGTAGTATCCAGACATGGATGTATTTTCTAGAAATATCCACATAATCTATTCCCTACCAAAATACTAGGATGTTCTTGTATGTTTATCCTCAAAGACAATCTTTGGGATTTTTTCCTATAGTATATGTTTTCTAAATCTAGTTTCCATGTTTTATACTAAACTTCCTATGATACCATCTAAAACACCAAGACCCCAGAATATCGGAGGCAATACATTATTTTAATACATTGGAATAATTCCAAGGAATCAAATCCTGACGGACTGAGTAGTTTAGTAGTTTTTGAAAACCATATACATATATAGGTTCAACATTACAACATGAAAGAAAATACAACATAAAAGTTTTATTAGGAATATCCAAAACTCTAAGTTTTTCCCTAAAGAACATTCATAATAAAATTCTTCATGTCCTGAGAAAATGAAACATAAGAAAGGGGTGAGCTCAAATGCTTAGTAAGGCTAAGTAATATAGTGGACGATAACATAAACATAAACATAAACATTAGGCATCATGCATATCTAAAACACATGCATTTAAAAATAAACTTGAACACACTATGGTGGGAATAAGATCTGAATAAATAATTCCATAATAAAACATAGTCATGGGTATTCTATTAGTTGAATAACCGCATGAACTATTAATACTATTTTTATAATGAGGTAAATGCATATTCCAAACATCATAACCATACCATCAAGGCCTTGTTACAAGACCATAAATAACCATAGATGATAGATAATACATATATTATAGTCTAGTTCAACCATAATAATGGTTTCATGACCATAATTGAAGATGGTAATATAAGTTGAAAACCCATAATCCTTGAATATGGTAAATTAGAACATCTCAGATGGTGTTTTCATTTTTAGTATAAAAGAATGGGAAAGGAGAGATGATGAAGAATTATTACTTTATCATGAAAAAATTCTAGTACATGTAAGATACTGGTTTTATCACAACATTTGGATGAAAGGAGGTGGGGAAAGAAAAATAAAGGAACTCAAAATAAAATAAAAGTTGAGAAATCCCTTACGAAAAATTTGGCAGCCTAACGACGTCGCTTCAAAATTCATAAAATATGTCGATGAGAGAAAAAGGGGAATCTATTCATTATTACATAATATAGATAGTAAGTGGGATATGGAATGACATATCCCATCATAATCCAAAATAAGATATAAGGAATAACATAAAATGAACACTTGAAAAAGAGAAGGGTGGTCGATTCCCTTACCTTATAGAGTAACTCCTAAAACATGAAGGTTGGGACCTTGGGGGCTTTAGGAAACCTTGGAAGGAATCTTAAGGAGGTAAAAATACTAGATATTTGAGGATTATGAGTTTTTAATGAATGAAAATGAAGGAATAAGTGTGTATTTATAGTAAATGAGAGGGAATTTTTTATTAATTTCAAAGGACACCTCACTTGTGGTTTTTTAAAAAACCATGGGCTTTCCCATGGTATTTGACTTTTGGGACACCTCATATCATATTTTAATTTAAAAAAGTCGAAAGAAATTTTATATTAATTATTACATCATTATGATTTCATTAATCATACAAAAAACTCAAAAATGTAATTTTACTATTCACAAAAATTCTGGTATTTTAGAAAAATCCCAAAATATTACCCGACCATTTTTCAACTTGAAGAATTAAAAAATGAAATGATTTTTTCTAAAATATTTTTTTAAATAGTTTTAATTTAATTTTAAATTAAAATCATAATTTCTTCCAAAAAAAAAACAACTTTAAAACTACAACTCGTTTTATAACAACTTGAGAAATTAATCAAGTCCCTATAAAATTATATTATAACCATAAAAAAATAAAGTAACAATTTATGATTACATTTTATTAAAATAAATTTCCAATTCAAATTATTAAATTAATTATAAAATTTTAATTAAAATATTTATGACATGAAAAAATACAAATACTTATACTATGATCATTTTTTCACTTATAAGATGTCTAAATTGTATTTATACATTCATGGGTGATGTTTCTATTTATTTGGCCAATTTACTATTCATTTCTATTCATTACTATTCATTACTATTAATAAAGGTATGTTACTATTCATATGGGTATGTTACTATTCACTAAAAATTATATTTGTCTTATCAAACTCTAAATATCTTACTGAATGCAACCATATATGTTAGTTTTTTGTAATTAAAATCATAGAGGTGGAAAAATTATATTTTTTGGATAAATTATAATAAAGTGGTGCTTTGTAGAGACTCAAATGTATCACACATTCTATATTAAATCTATTTTTAAATTCTTGGGGTATTACAGTATTCCCTCCTTAAAAAAATTTCATCCTTAAAATTTGAAATTGAACTTCTAAAGTTAATAGTTGATACTTTAAAATTCCCTTTTGGGAAACCCACATCAGAAAATAGGGTTAATAAAATGTCCTCTTTTAAAGAGGTCAAGGGAAATGAGGTGGTCACCACAAAAATTATTCTTTCAAAAGGGTTGACATTAGTGGGAAGTAAAAACTTGGATATAGAAGAAAAATTTAACTATGATGTTTTGATGGAACGCGATAGAGAACATGTTTAGATGAAAGTTTATTATTAAAAATCTATAAACTACTGTAAAAAAATCAATTGATATTATCAAATATTATGATAACATGAAAACATTTTATTTAAGACTATTTTCCTTGAGTTGAGGAATTATTCCACTTTGTAAGAGTATAAATATATGTTTATATTTACTAACTCATACTTTAATTTCATCTAGAACTATCTATACCTCATCAATTAGCACAGGTTAGGCCATATGGTGAAGTAATACATTAAACTCTAAATGCTCATTCAGTGATCAAATTAAAACATTTCATAAATGGTTAAAAAAAATCCGAAATATAATATTTCAACACTTTAAAATGAAGGCCTCTGAATTTTCAAGATGAACTTATCCTTAACCCTCAATCAACATGAATCGACTCTAAATTTTCACATTCCTAACATGTGAATAACATCATCATGTATCCTCTTGAAATATTTTTATAACTTGAATTAACATAAAAAACATGAATTATTCAATATTCCTTTAGTAAGAAAAATGTTATTGGATATATTCCATAATTTCAAAAGTGTTGTAAACTCCATCGATGATAGCATAGACCACTTATTGACAAGTCAATAATCAGTTCCAAGGTATTTATTACTTATTCGAATCAATAATTTCTTCATCATTATCTAAACATCACATATATATATTAAGGGTTGTCTTTCCCTCAACCATAACCTTTCCCAATATATTAGATTTCTACTGAGTCAATTATCCTCGGTACAATTCATCAGATGAACTCAAATACTTAATGAAATAGTATTGCAGTATAATCCCTATATATTCCATAATTCATTTAACCAATACATTGCTTATAAAATATTCAAATGACATGATTTTTAATGAGGCATATTAACCCTTCCTCTTCATCTGTGGTAATATCATTACTTGATAATTATCTAGTAACATCATTTGGGGAATATTCCTTTGATTCTTGGGACATTGATTCACATAGTGTACCATCTCCTTCCAGTTGAATCATTGTACATTGAAAACCTTTTCCTTACCATTGCAATCATAAAATTGGTGTCCTTTTTATCCACACATATTATAAACTCTCATTACCTTCAAGCATTTTCTAGGATGATTCTTTCCATAGTTATCACAATTGGGAGAACCCTTCTTTCCCTTCTTCCCTTTATCCATATTTTTCTCTACCATCCTCTTCTTATTTTTCTTCCCTTCAAATCCATATGACTCATAGAATTATTTACATAACTTGTTAACACTTGATACTATTTCCTCATATGATGAGGATACTTGGGAGACTATATTCCTTTTAAACAATGACTTAATACCATTAGAGATATGACCCCTCTTACTATTTCGATCACGTGCATTAGTGAAGTTATCATTCCTTCTTCTAGGTGCCATTTCTAATAAATTACATATTATATATTAGCTCATAAAATTATTAACTCTCTATGACTCTAGACATGGTATAGAACATAGCATAAATTTATGCATCATAAATCCTAGAACTAAATACTTTGGTTACCTTGGGGGCATAAATCCTTCATAATGTCTTATAACGAAAATTTGAATTATCCTAATCATATCCCCCATGAGTGTCAAAATAGGTGCGCAGTAAGGCCCATTGTTGTGTACCAGGATACCTCAAGTCAATCCCAAAACTCCTTGTCAGATTTTTCACTTCTAGGTACATCTTTGCTGGAACCACGTCCTTTTGTAGTATCCAGACATGGATTTATTTTCTAGAAATATCTATATAACCTATTCTCAACCAAAATACTAGGATGTTCTTGTATGTTTATCCTAAAATACTATATTAGGGATTTTCTCCCTACTATATGTATTATAAATCTAGTTTCCATGTTTTCTACTAAACATCCTTTGATACCAACTATAACACCCCAACCCCAAGATACCGGAGCTGATGCATTATTTTAATACATTGTCGTGATTATAAAAAACTAAAATCCCGAATGAACGAGTAGTTTAGTAGTTTTGGAAAACTAGATACATACATAGGTTCAACATTACAACTTGAATGGGAATAAAGATTAAAAGTTTTATTGGGAACATCCAAAACTCTAACTTTACCCATATAGGTCATTTAGAATAAACTTATTTTTGTCCTGATAAAATGAAACATAATAAAGTGGTGAGCTCCGATGCTCAGTAAGGGTAAGCAATATAACAGAAGATAACATAACCATAAACATTTGGCATGGTGTATAACTAAAACACACACATTTAAAAATAAACTTGAACAAATTATGGCAGGAATAAGAGCTGAATAAATAATGCCATTATAAAACATAATCATGGGTATTCTATTAGTCGAATAACCACATGAACTATCAATACTATTTTCATAATGATGAAAATTCAAATGCCAGAAATCATAACCATACCATCAAGGCCTCATGCGAAGACCATAAATAACCATAGATGAGACATAATACATATATTATAGTCTGTTTCAACCATAAGAATGGTTTTATGTCTATAATTGAACATAGTAATATAAATTGAAAACTCATCATCCTTGAATGTGGTAAATTAGCACATATCGGATAGTGTTTTCATTTTTAGTATAAAATAATGGGAAAGGAGAGATGATGATGAATTATTACTTTATCATGAAAAAAATTCTAGTACATGTAAGATACTTAATTCATCACAACATTTGGATGAAAGGATGTGGGGAAAGAAAAATAATGGAACTCAAAATAAAATAAAAGTTGAGAAATCCCTTACAACAAATTTGGCATCCTAATGACGTCGCTTAAAAATTCATAAACTATGTTGATGAGAGAAAATGGGTCTCTCATAATTATTAAATAATATGGATATTAAGGGGGATATAGAATGACATATCCCATCATAATGGAAAAGAAATTATAAAGAATAACGTAAAATGAAAGCTTAAAAAAAGAAGGGTGGTAGGTTCCCTCACCTTGTAGAGTAGCTCCTAAAACATGAATGTTAGGAGCTTGGGAGCTTGAGGACAACTTGGGAGGAATTCCAAGGAGGTAAAACTACCAGATATTCAAGGATGATGAGTTTTTAATAAAAGAAAATGACAGAATGAGTGTGTATTTATAGTAAATGAGAGAGAGTTTTTTATTAATATCAAAGGACACCTCATTAGTGTTTTTTTGCAAAACCATGGGATTTCCAATGGTATTAGCCAATCAGGACACCTCATATCATAGTTTACTATAAATAGGTCAAGAATCATTTCATATTAATTATTACATCATTATTATGTCATTAATCATACTAAAAACTCAGAACTATATTTTTACTATTCAAAAAATTTCAAGTATTTTAGAAAAATACCAAAAATTCACCCAAACCATTTTTCGACATGTAGAATTAAAAAATGAAATCCATATTTAGAAATTATTTTCTGAAATTTTTTAAATTTAATTTTTAAATAAAATCATAAATTATTCAAAAAAAACTACTTTAAAACTATAACTCATTTTATAACACCTTGAGAAATTAATCAAGGCCCCATAAAATTATCTTATAACCATAAGAAAATAAAGTAATAATTTATGATTACATTTTATGAAAATAAATTTCCATTTTAAATTATTAAATTAAGCATATAATTTTTATTAAAATATTTATGACATTAAAAAAATACCATTACTTATACTATGATCACTTTTTCACTAATAAGATATCTAAATTGTATTTATATATTCATGAGTGAATTTTCTATTTTTTGGATGATTTACTATTCATTACTATTCAATACTATTCATAATGGTTTGTTACTATTCATAAGGGTATGTTACTATTTACTAAAAATTATGTTTTTCATATCAAACTCTAAATATCTTACTGAATGCAACCATGTATATCATTTTTTTTGGAAATTTAAATCATAGAGGTGTAAAAATTATGTTCACTGGATAGGTTATAACAAACTGGTGCTTTTTAGAGACTCAATGTTTCATGTATTCTATATTAAATATATTTATAAATTCTTGGTGTGTTACAAATTTAATATATTTTTCAATTATTTGATTCAAGATATCATTCTTCATCATGGTATTGACCTTCCTATTTCAATTTGTGGATTTTTGGGCGATTTCTCATAAAATATTTAAGGTAGGTGGTCTAAATTCAATTCCCATAGCCTTGATTCTAATTTGGTGTCTATGTTGTTAGAGTTCAATTTTCACATTTGGAAATTGAAACATTATTTGAATAAATTAATTGATTAATTAATTTATGGAGACATTTAATTAGAATAATTAATTGGTTAATTAATTAATGGGAATTATTTTGAATAATAAAATGGTGGAATTAGATTAATTAATTGGTGAATTAATTATTGGAATGTTTGATTATGGAATTTATGGAAAATTGAGATATTGTATTTGGTCAATTATTGTGATTATGAATTAATTGAAAAGAGAAATATGTGAGGGTTGACATTACTTACTTGGACGATTGGTTTATGGTTTAAAAGATTAAAAATAGATTAATTGTGAATTTTATATACTATTCCATGTTATAAAATTGAAGAACCATGTTTGTTGTGATAAATTATGATGTCAACCTTGGTTTGAATTATTAGTAAATGGATTAATTTTGATTAATCTTGTTAATTGTTATTTATGTGAAATTTTAATATATGTGATAATGAGTGTGGGATACACACTACTTCTTTAAAATCCCACCAGTGTGATTGATTGATAAATGGGTTGTGGGACATGGAATGATGCTTCAAATACCCTCGAGGTGCTAGACATGACGTTCTAAACCCAAATATAATAATGTGATAATGGGTATGGGAAAAAATATTGCTTCAAAAGAAAAATTGTGCTATTATTGATAAATGGGGTGAGGGACATAAACTGATACATCAAATTCCCAAGAGGTCCTAACAATGACATTCTAGGACCAAAATGTTGTCATTGAACTATTGTTACAATTGGACAAACTATGAATTAAAAACAAATGGATAATGAAAGTCCATGTGTAATAGTTAAATTTTAATTGAAAATGTGATAAGGTTAATAATCCATCATGGGAAAAAGTAGGTATTGAGAGTTTGAGTGTCCTTAGGAACCCGAGGGTTCATATGGTTAAATAAACAATAATTGAATATATGTAAAATGTTAACTTTATTTCTAGTTTTTTATTCTTTATAAAACTGCATATACTATTATTGACTTGATGTTGTTTGGGACACCATTTTCAGAGGACTAATAAGTTGTAATCACACCATACTTGGGCTACCTGATCAGTACCTGAATAGACTTTAGGTTTTGTAGGATGTGATAATGGAAAGATCCCTGTACTAGATGGATGATTTGGGATGGAGCATAGATGATGGAACCAGATGTAATTCAGGAATCTCTTGGGAGTTTTTAGTGTTTTATTTATTTTTGTGTTTTTCATATTGACACATGAAACATATTTGGAATGACATATCAAATATTTAGTTTTGGATATTTTATTTCTTGCTTTGGTCATTATGTGATACTAGTTTAGTTTTTTTATTAGTTATTTTATTTGGTTATTATTTATTTATTTTCATTGTGGTATTATTGTAATAAAGAGGTTATACTGTCCCCATGATCAATATCAGACCATCAATTCTAGTCAACTACATCTGACATATGATGAGGCAAGCATGAGGTAATGTGATTGACTAGCTCGGGGTATTGGGGTGTGGCACCTGGTTCAAGACAATACAAAGTGGTATCAGATCCCAATTTTATTTTTTTTCTTTCGTCTTCCTATTTTGGAAAGGTAGATAGAAGAATAAGAAGATTATGGACTTATCCATGAGAACATTCATGGGATTAGCTAACACATGTATGCAGGAAAACCCAAGTACCCAGGGTGGGGTTGTTGTTATTGGTGTTTGCTATTACAATTGAACATCATTTCACCTTTGGTGATATACTTCTTATGTGATGTGATTATTATTTTTGAGATTTTAAGAGATTTGAATCATGTACTTTTATGTAACAAGAGATCAGAATGTATTAATCATTTAAGGTACTCATGATTTATTGTGACGTGCATCATTTTAGGCATGTATGAGAAAAATAGGTTTTTTGTAAGTTTTTTGTTTTACAATGTTTTTCATTGTTTGAGTAATTGAAATTAAAAGGAACCTATTATCAATTAAAAAATTTAAAATGATACAAAATGTGAAAAATGGGGTTCTAATGAGAAACATGAATAATGAGATTGTGTTTAGCCTTTGTTAACCTTGACCTAGATGTAGGATGGTTTTGGTTTGTGATAATTCCTCATTTTTATCGTGTGATAGGGTTTGGGGGAATGAATTGTTAAGGATTTTTGTAAAACCCTCTTATTAAATATATTATGTTTTGTTATGTGTCCTGAGACATTTTTTTTGGAATTTTAGAGATATACCTTCATGATAATGTTTGTTGATAAGATGATAGAAAGGCATGGATGGAAATGTAACTCCATTGGTGGAAACTGTGGCACCAATAGTGCCGGGTGAGGATGTCAGAGAGATGTTCCATGAGAACTTTGATCACTTCATGAAATTCATGGAAAATGACCCAGGACGGGTTATGAAGAACATATATGATCCTAAACCAGTTCTTCAGTTGCATAGCCCTCCTAATTTCACTGGATAGGGTGGAACTAAAGCAGTTGAGTTTTGGATTGAGTCTATCCAGAAACTACTTGAACCCTAGAGACTCTTGCTAAGAAGAGTCATAAATTGGCCATTTACATGTTGCATGTATTAGTTATACATTTTGGGGACATAAAAGAATGTGAAAGATAGTTGGAAAACATGGAGTGAAATTAATTTTAGAATACGTTCCTGGAACACTTTTTTCTTGAGACACTCAGGAAGGAGAAAACAGGTGAGTTTATGAGGTTGAGTTAGGGGAGTATGTCCCCGATAGACTATGTTGAATGCTCTATGGATTTTCATGGATTTTTTCCATCATTTTTAGGTGACGAGGATACTATGGAAAATAAGTTTTAGGATGGTATTATATGTGATATTAAGTCATAGGTGATTATCTTCAGAATGAAGAATTTTTTAGAAGTGGTAAATCAATATCTCAAATTGGAGGGGAACCTGAAGTAGGCTTTCAGTGACAGATAGGTAGTTTCTATTGGATGTTCAATAGGTATTAATTTCAATATTATGAAGAATATTTATGAGAATTTTATCCATGGAGATAGAAAGAATAGTGGGTAGGGGCAAGGTTCAGTTACTTTGGACCCTCCACAACTGACCTGTCACTAGTATCGTAGGCTGGGTCACATTCTTAAAAATTTCCCATGACCAAAGATAGAGTTTAGAGATTTTGGTAGGATGAGACATATATAAAGGTTATACATGAACCCACTATAGATGGGTAATTATGGAGCAACTAGGCATAATCATAATGTGGGAAAGGGATCTCATACACTATATCGTTCTAGGTTCTAGTGTTCTACTAGTTGTGGAGGTAGGGGTAGTTGATATGATCCTTTATGGAAATAGAACCTTTATCGATAGGGTAGTGTAGCTCAGGGGAATCAAAATGGATCATAGGGATGAGGGGAATGACATTTTCATTCTATTTTCCAACACTGGTGAATATCAAGGTTGGGTCATCGATAGTTAGAGGTTCTACTCTTATATCTTCTATGATAGCTAGTTATTTACTTGATAATGGTACATCTAATTCTTTTATATCTGTACAAATTGTGAATGTATTGAGCTTGATGGTAGATTTATTTACTGGGTTTAAGATGATATATAAACCTTTGGGGGGTATGGTCGATAGATATATGCTTATACAAAGGGTGTTCTCTCGAGGTTGGGTGTATCATTTTCTTTGGGATCTCTATATTATGAATATGTCAGGATTTGGCATGATTATGTGTATAGAATTATTAGTAGAATACCAAGCCCACATATATTTCTACCACAGGAGAGTAAATTTTATTTATCCTAAGGGTGAAAATTATATTTTTTGTGGAGAATTAGATATCAAGGCGGGACGTGAAGGGATAATTCATCAGAAACTGGGAGAGATCACTACCCAGGTTTCCGGTCTATTTCTAGATGATGGTGGTGTAAATATTAGATTATTTTCACCCATAGTAGTCAAATTTTAGGATTTATTTCTTGAATAATTCTCTGGGATTCCACCAGAGAGAGATGTGGAATTTATTATTGATCTTATCCTAGGGTGGAACCAATTTCTATTCCACTATATTTAATGGAACTAACAAATATTCATGATATCTAGACTCAACTAGAAGAGTTGATGGATAAGGGGTATATATATATGAATACCTCTCCTTATGGTTATATAGTTTTTATTATAATTAATGTTGACAATAGTTTGTGCTTTTTTGTTGATTAATAGAATATGGACATGATGATTATGAAGAACCACTATCCTCTTCCATGTATTGATGATCTCTTTGAAAATTTGAGAGGATATTGTGCCTTCTCTAAGACCGGATTAAGATCATGACATAATCAATTGATATTTCAACCTTCTACTATACCTCAGACTGCTTTTCAGAAGTAAGTATGGCCTTTTTGAGTTCTTCATAATTCTGTTTGGGCTGAAAAACACAACAATACACTACTGGAAAAGGGGTCTATCCCCACGCAGCTATTCCCACTGTTTATCAAACCGTGGGAATAATCATTTTTTGTTTATAAATACCCATGGTTTTATTAAAACCGTGGGTATTCAATCCACAATTTCACCCCCCATCGGGATCTCCTCCTCACTAGCACTCCCCCATCAGTTCTCCTCCTCCCCTAGGTGCCCAACCTCCGCCTCCAGCCCTCTCCTCCCCTCCCCGACCACTACCTCCCAGCTATCCGACCTCTGCCTCCCAGCCCTCTACTCCCCTCTTCGACCTCCACCTCCCGGCCATCCGACCACCAGTTCCTGGCCATCTCATCCCCTCTCCGGCCTCCACCTCCGCTCCCGACCTCTACCTCCAGGCCTTCATCTCTACCTCAACGTCTTGACCTCTGCCTCCCTTCCTCCAGCTCCAGCGACGTTTCCCTTCCCCCTGTCGGATCCCTCTCCTTCAGCAACGTCCCCACCGATTCATTCCATTTAGGTTTGTAATTTTTTGTCTTTTATTTTTTATTATTTTTAAACTAATCACCGATTCTTATATCAAATGCCTCAGCAAGTTGACTACACGATTTTTGCTAGCTAATTTTCATTGAATAAGTGGATGATTTTTATTTCTACTAGTCATTTCACTTTAATTTCCCTCATTTTTCTAGAATTTCTTGTATTTATTTTTATAGATGTCATTCTTCTTAGGGTATAGACAAATTTATCCAAAGAATCAAAATTATTTTTGACCGATTATGGTCGATATAGTGGGGAATAAGTCCACCCAGCTAACTATAGTGTGTAAATTTCTGATAACTTCTTGTCCAAATGTTCAAAATTCCTTAAATGTTCACTTAGAATCTCTATGAATGATTTTCCTATGGATTTCTTGGGTTCATTATTTTCTTCATGTAAGATTTGTATTGATCATTTTTATTATTTAACAAATATTATTACTGGTCATAAAACTAATTAAAATAATAGTTTCTATCCTTATGATACATGATCTCCCTAATTAACACCATGTTATCCTCTATTACTATACATAATCCTTTAGCCATCAGGTTCCCTAAAACGATCATCATGGGTATAAAAACTATTATCTATATCTCCATGTGGGACTCCCAAAATGAGGGAAAATATCACTTGGAGTGATGGTATTACATGGATAAGATATTATAGAGGGTGTGATTAATTTAAGAAGGCTTGATAAGACCATGAAATTTATACAAGTAATAAAAGTATATGAAGTGTTTGTGGGTTAGACTCTTCAAGGGTCCTTTTATACCCTAATCGCTCATTCTCACTCAATCATGGGGAATGGTGACATATCCAATAGAAATGATAACTAGTTTGGGAATGTGATATTCTTTACAAGGTGTTTGACACTAGAAATAGCCTTAAAAATGACATGTGAACACCGAAGGATCATCAATGTTGTCCTCAATGCTGAAATGAAAACACTTTACTATAGAATTTAACTAGTATAATATCCCAAATACAATATTTTTTCCCATAAAGTATGAATTATTCAATGTGTTTGACTTCCATAGGCCCATCCATGCAGAGTAAAATAATGATTTATGGACAAAATTTTATGGTGTGAAGCTATACCTAACTTGTATGGTAAGCATAGAATTGTACTATTCCCATTAATTATGTTGTGCAATATAAAGTTATGCTACTATCCATGAAATGTTTACACTTCAAAAACTCAAACAAAAATAGTGTTATGTTTATTGTATAAAGGGGAGAAATATAATTTTATTTGTTATTTCCATGATGTGTATAGAGGGAAACATTTGTCTAGGTCCATCAGATACTTTTTTGCCTCTCGGCTCTGCCTCCCAGCTCCGCCTCTCGGCTCTGCGTCCCAGCTCCGCCGCGCTCCCCCCAATTCAACCCTACCTCCGGGCTCTGCCTCCCGGATCTGCCTCCCGGCTCCGCCTCCTGGCCTCCACCTTCGCTCTCGACCTGGACCTCCTGGACTTCGCCTCTGCCTCAAAATCTAGGCCTTCGCCTGCTGCCCCCAGCTCGGGCGATGCCCCCGCTCCCCCCTCTCAGCTCCCTCTCCTCCGGGTATCATCAAATTAATCAGTTTTCTATTATATATGATGTTTCCCATGCGTTCCTACTTATAAATTTCAGTAATTATCCTTCAAATGTAATTGATATTGAGAATGTTGTGTTGGGGGTAAATGATTTGTTTAAGAAAGGTCCAATATGGATTGTTGATCTATGAATAAAGGAACTATGAAGGAAGATGAAGCCTCTTGTTAAGGTTTTATGGAAGAACATACATATTAAAGAAGATAAATGGGACAAGGAATCATATGTTTAGCATTAATAGAACTAATTGTTAGATTTAGAGCTCTAGAGAGGCATATTATGGTCAACAAGTAATTAGAGGGGGATAATGGAACACCCACTCACTTTCTAGGTGCATTATGCCTTATTTTTATCCTTTATTAAGAGTTTATTTGAGTTATTACATTTATTGGGTGATGTATTGGGTAGATTTTGGGAGATTGGTGGTGGTGGTGGGGGGGGGGGGTTGAAGAATTTAATGGTGATAATGGTTAGAGGGAATAGTGTAGTCCCCCAACGAAACTTTTAAGCCTATTGGAGAGGAGTAGTGGGTGATATATGGTAGGGGTAATTTTAGAGCTGACATGGAAACAATTCCATGGTAACTATGTAACTCTAAAGAGAATCAACATCATGATTGTCATAGGGTTTACAAAACTATGTCTCCAAACTATGAAAGTGACTTGAATAGGTAGTGAACTTCCCATGGTTAGAGCATGATTTTTTAAGCCAAGCAACCAAACCATTTACATAGAATTTAATCATTCATTGAGATTTAAATATAATTTATCATATTTTTGTTGTTATTCTTATTATTGCTAGATATTATTTATTATCCTTTTAAAGGAACTAGATCTCAGATTTCTTATCCAGGTTTAGGATTTACAATGATATCCAATGTGATCCTTTCTAGATTTACATGGAAAATAAATATGGAAAGATGGTTTATCCTGATCATTCTCAGATCCATCTAGATCTCGTAATTTTGTAGTATCTTGATGGATAGGTCTAAAATGATCCCATCCCATAACATGTTTCTCATCATATATCATAATCCTTGAATACTCATGTAGTGATTTGGGGATGCTTCCATGGATCTTTGGTTTGTGAGATTGATTCAAGTGGTGAAAATTGATGTTGGGCTTCAATATGTTGAATTCAAGAAGTTCTTACCATGTTATGATTTTGCAATTATATAAAAATGTATGAGATGAAATACTCATGCGTGTGTGTACAGACCATGATAATTCTTTTAAAATGATATGTTTATGCCTCTATATAGATAAAAAGTTTCCTTACTATGACTTGGATATATATATGTGTGTGTATGGATAGTAGACTTATACTATCTTGTATCAAAGTTAAAAGTGGATCCTTCATGAATTAATTAATCCTATATAGGGGGAGAATTTGAGATGTGATTCATGATAAATATGGTGGGGTCTTGAATGAAAAATGGAAGGGAATGATGGCCTTGAGGCATTAATGGAGTTCGAAAGTGGGGAATGATGACATTGTAGTATGACCTGAGATAGTTGATAGGGGATGATAACCTTATGGACTAACCCAAGGCATAATGGCCTATACACCCATTAAGATACATAAATTGTTCTTGTGGTTTTTTTTGAGAATTTTCAAATCCAAAAAAGCTCATGTGAGCAGAACATCCACTTTCCAAGATCCATGGAATTTCCCGTTTGGATATTTTGGGTGAAACTTCAACAACTAAATATTTCTCCTTCACTTTTGTATTCTTCTTTTGATGATTTTTGAGTATTAAAACTGAAATATTTTTAGGATGGTATATTTATGAGGCATTCATTTTCATCATGAATAGGATGGTCACACCTTCCATAGACTTATTCAATAATATCAAACATGTTATGTGATTTCTATATAGAATTTACAATACGTTTCTAACTTTTATTCCTTTAAAGGGGTTGGAACCCCCAAAAATTGATTCTCAATACTCCCAAGTATATCATGATGTCTATTTTAAAAAACATATATTTTCCATATGAACAAATATTTCAAAGTTCCAGTAGAATCCATAAAAATTATATCTTGTAAGCATCAAGTTTACAAAATTTGTAGGATACCTTGAAACATTTTTTCAATATTAATTCCAAAACATTAAAGTTATAACTACTCTATTTTCATTGAATGTTTTATTCCCCATCAAATAACCCCTACCAAATAATCTATAAAATTATAAATTCATATTATTAAAATAAAATTTTCTTCCCATGTGTATAACACCTCTATATCTATAAAGGAGTATTTTACATTGAAATTTTCTTTTTTATTCCCCATCAATGACCACTTGGGAGTGACTTTTTTAACTTTTTTCTTTAGTTTACATCTCAAGGTAGACCTTTTTTCTTTTTTCCTACTTATTCAATCATGGACTCCTCTTGTCATTAAATTTGTTTTTCTAGCTACTAATATGCATTGATTAATTTAATAATAAAATTGATTGTAATGAATTTTTTAAATATTATTTACATTGTTGATTGAATGATAATTTTTTTCTTGTTATAGAATGGATAAAAGCTGGATGTATCGTACCGATCAGATTTCAACCGAGTTTCAAAGTAATTTCGAGAATTTTTTAGATTTTTCATTTAACAATGCGTCAGATGAAGGTTGTATACAGTGTCCCTGCTATAATTGTGTTGGAAGACCATGGTTAAGATGAGAAGAAGTTAGTTACCATTTAACTAAATTTGTATTTCAAGCTAACTATAATGTTTGGTTTCACCATGGAGAGACGAGTCAATCTTCGACTATTAATAAATGAAATTAATGAAGTGACATGGAGAATTTGATATTTGATCGGTTTCCATATGTGCATCATTCTGAGAGAGATAGCATGCCAGTACAAGAAGACAATGATATCAGTACACATGAGGAAAATGTTGAAGACGATGATGTTGAGAGAGTGAAAAATTTATTGGATGATGCCAGAACTCCAACATATCAAGAATGTACTAAAATGACCAAGTTAGAATTTTTAATGTGGTTATATCATGGAAAAACCATTTATGGGATTTCTAATACTTCCATTGATTATATTCTTACATTTTTGAATGACTTGATTACTGATGGTGCATATATTCCCCCCAATCATTAAATGGAATGGAAGTTAATTAAGAAGCTTGGATTTGCTACTAATAAAGTACACGATTGTCTGAAATATTGCAGTTTATATTTGGAGGAAACAGATGACTGTAATGACCATAAAGAATGTGGTACATCTCGATGGAAGACAAATGCAGATGGAACACCATCTCATGTGCCACAGAAAGTTATGTGGCACTTTCCATTGATTCCCAGACTTCAAAATCTATTCATGTCTCCAGAAATCTCAGTCAATATGCGAAGGAATGATGTTGAGAGAATTAATGGTAATGATGAGCTGGTCCATCCTGCAGATGGATTAGCATGGCGGACATTTGATGCACAACATCCTGATTTTTCAGCTGAGGTGCGTAATGTCAGATTGGGCCTATCATGTGATGGTTTTAATCCATTTGGTCAGATGCTTACTGCTCATAGCACGTGGCCGGTTTTTATTCATGTTTATAATCTTCCTCTGTGGATGTGTATGAAAAAACCTTTCACTTTCTTGAGTATACTGATATCTGGACCTTCGGATCTTGGTAATGATATAGATGTCTACTTGCAACCTTTAATAAAAGAGTTGAAACAACTTTGGGATTTATGTGTGCAAACATTTGATGCTTCTTCAAAGAATAAGTTTCAAATGTGTGTTTCCCTTCTATGGACCATAAATGATTTCCCTACCTATGCAATGATGTCTGGGTGGAGCACGAAGGAAAAACTATCATGTCCCGTTTGTATGAAGAATACACGATCAAGAAGGCCTAAATACCGTCATAGTTTTAGTTTCACGGGGCATCGCTGATTCTTGCCAATGGATCATCAATATAGGAAGAATCATCGGAGGTTTGATAATAATGTTGACACTAAAGAACCACCTCAATGTATTCCAGGAAGTGATGTGCTTGATGAATTGAATGATTTTAGCTTTTCATTAGGGAAAGGTCAGTTGAAATCTCGAAAGAGGAAGAATGCTGATACTGAAGTCACTTACAATTAGAAAAAGAGAAGAATTTTTTTTGTGTTTCCATATTGGTCTACTAATTTGTTAAGTCATTGTTTAGACGTAATGCATATTGAGAAAAATATATGTGAAATGTTTCTTGCAATTATTTTGAATATTAAGGGGAAGACCAAATATGACTTCTGATCTCGTTGGGATTTATTGGATTGGGGTATTCGACCAGAACTACATCCTATTTTAATCAGTGAAAACAAATGGAAAGTTCCTTGTGCTTCTTATGTGATGACACCGGTAGAGAAAGATCAATTTCTGGAAATATTAAAGAATATTAAGGTACCAGATGGCTATTCCAGCAACATATCTAAACGAGTCAACAGAAGACATTTGAAATTGAAATCCCTAAAAACTCATAATTATCACATCCTTCTTCATGAATTGATTCAAATAGAAATTCGGCATTTGCTATCCAATAATGTAAGGGTGGACGTGATTCAGTTGTGTCATTTTTTTAGAGACCTTTGTGCTAAAATGTTATCCAAATCATTGTTGATAAAAATGCAGCAAGAGGCTCCGTTAATTCTGTGTGAGTTGGAAATTTTTTTTCCTCCATCCTTTTTCACTTGCATGTTGCATTCAACAGTTCATCTTCTAACTGAGACACTTCTTGGGGGACCAGTCTCTTTTCGGTGGATGTATCCCACTGAATGAAATATGTGCACTTTGAAATCATATGTCTGAAATAAGAATTATCCTGAAGGTTCCATTGTGAGGAGTTATCTTGCCCAAGAATGTATGGATTTTTGTTCAATGTATTTGTCTGATGTGAGCACAAGACATAATCAACCAATGAGAAATGAAGATGATCATTATGATGAAATTCATCCCTCGTTTCCATCTCTTCCCCAAACAGGTGGAATTGTCGGGTCATATACATTGGTTATATTGATCTTTGAAGAGCAGAATATGGCACATCGTACAGTCTTGTTTAATTATGGTTTGTTTGATGCCTATATAAATTAAGTAATTTGAATATATATATGTTATCTCATACGATATCATATCACATATACCTTATACTTTTATTATCATTTTATGTAGATAAAATAAACAAATTATAAGTAGAGTTCATCAGTCTTTGCCGTTGAGAAGGAGAGAGGCTATGCATAGCCAAGAGTTCCCAGATTGGTTGAAATCAAAGGTATGACCAATAAATTATATACCTTAATATATATACATATATTTAATTATATTACTCATATGTATTCCAGGTATTGAGTTTACCTTCTGACTTCATTTCTCATGAATTAAGAGCGTTGGATTTTGGTCCCAATTCTTTGGTTCATGACTGCAAATCCTTAATAATAAATGGATATAAATTTGTTACAAATGATAAAGTAGTGAAAATGAGAACACAACATGATGATGTTATGTTAATTTCTAGAACAGATTGTTATTCCAGTGCATCAGATAGTCGACCTCGATATGAAGATGTGTATTATTAAGGTCTGGTTGAGAAAATATTATTATTGGATTACTAATCTCAAGGTCGAGTCACTATGATGAAATGTAAATGGTTTGATTCAATGATTCTACATGGTACATTTATTGATGATTGTGGATTTAGAGTTATTGACATGAGTCGATTCCTGCATACCGATGAACTATACATTTTGGCATCAATGAAAAAACAAGTGTTTTATGTGAAAGATCATCTGAAACTTGATTACGGTGTCATTAATGAAGTAATCCCAAGACATATTTTTCATGATGCTGGGGATGAAATTGTCACCATTGACGCCCCCATCAGTGTTAGCCAAAATACTGTATTTGATGACACAAATTGTCCCATTGTGAGAGATGATGTTGAACCTAAGGTAGTGGAGGGTAATATATAAAAGCAACCATATATATTCAGAGTTCATTTAGCTAACCTTGACGTGAGTTTATTAGGTTGGTACAAATGTAATTACTTTAATTTAGTTTTAGTTTGGAATGATATGTATGTTTTAGTATTGTTTGGTTTCGTTTCATTTAATTATATTTATTTCAATTCAGAAAACTGGGTTTAAAATGTGGTTTTAAAAATTGTATAACTTGGTTGTAAATTATCATTACTGAAAGATGTTATGACATTTTTTGTCTTCTTTGGCTTCTAAGTTGTATGTATGATTTGTAAAAATTGTTGCTAAAAAATATTTATTTCATTCTTATACAGATTATGAAGAAAACTACAGAAGCTCGCAAGAAAAGATTATTTGATGTTGATCCTGTTAGACGCGAGCGTGAGTTGTCTTCAGTGAGTATAATAATTCTAATATTTATCTTCCACATTAAATATAATATGAAGTTCATATTTTTGATCAAATTTATTTTAGGGATATATAACTCAAGTTTTTCCTCTTCCTAGTATGGGACCGAGAAGGGATCCTCCTAGACCTAGGCAGAGCTCCCGTCTTACCACTCCCCACACTGACCCATCAATGGACATCCCATCTACCACACATTTCCGCCCTCCGCTTGAGACCCCTGGGATGTTCCCATACATGCTTCCATCATCATCCCATTTACCCTCTTTTTCCCATTCCATGTCCACGCTGACTCGACCGATGTTCTCACCTCCACAATTTCCATATCCATTCATGTATCCCCAGACCTACTATGCATATTCTGACATGTCTACGCCACCTCCTTTTCCTACCATCCATCCTACACATATTGGGTCTGTTACTTTAGTTTCCACTCTTGTTCATGAAGATCAGCCGGAGGATGCTGTAGAACAGATACTTCCTTCAGAGGATGCTGATCCAACACAGTCCACAGATGCCTCACAGCCTATTCAGGAGCCTGCATCAAGTTTTTATTATTATAAATGTTTCAAATTATATCATTTCACTTTTGTCCTATTGTATTTTCACTTAACTATTCTATTTTCACCACTTATGTTATTTAGTGGGATCTTCTAGTAGGCGACGTGGGCGCACTCGAATGCGGGATGCCTGGAATCGCGAAACTCAGATTATGGTGGACTATAATCCTCAAAATAAAATGGTAGGTAAAACTACGAAGGAGTGTAGAAGTTTCATGGCTACTTTAGCCAAATATCATGATATCGTTCCGGTGGAACCGGTCTCATGGAGACATATCAGTGCTGACATCAAGGATAGGGCATGGGCACTGATATGGGTACGGAAATTTTATAAATTTATATTTATATTAGTAATGTATTTATATGAATTAACATTTTCGTTGCAGAGTAGATTTAACTTTCCTAATGGTGAAGATTCCAAAGCTGCTTGGTTGAGTGATCTTGGAGAGTATTGGCAGTCATACAAGTATGAGTTACATATTGGTTGGAGGAGCAGAGTGGGTACTGAGTTAGAGGGTGTACCCACAAACCCTGACTGTCCAAAAAGTCAATATCAAAAAATGATCGCACATTGGAAGACTGAACAACATAAGGTACTACCCATCTTTAATGATTTTTATATAAAAGTTAATTCTTATTACTTGTATTGTTTTTTTGTTTCTTAGGAAGTGTCAGCGAAAAACAAAAAAAAAAACAAAGATGAAATGATATATCTACACACATTGGGGCGCACTACAATGCCCGATCATGAGAAGCGACTGGTAAGTTCAATCCAATTTTTTGCATTTATCATATATGGATGTAATCAAAATTTGTGAATTTCTCATATGCAGCAAGATGAATGGGGCATTAAAGGTCCTGTACCTCATTCCAAATTATTCTGCTTTAGTAGGAAAAGAAAATATGGAACTACAGTTAATTCACAAACACAAGAAAAAATTGCAAGTTTTTTTATATATATTTCAAATATTTATACGAAATTAATAATTTAATAGGTGTATAATTTCAACAGTCTGCCTTGGAGGCCATGGATGAGGAAGCTGACAACTTAGGGCCAAATGATCATTTGAGTTAGGTGTTAGGTGTGGAGCATCCAGGAAGAGTCCGTTGTAGACCAGGCAAAAACATTGTCCCCTCTAGATATTGGTCATCATCAGACTCCTCTAATGCCTCTAAGGCCTCTGAGTTGGAAAGTACGCATGCTGAATTAGTTGCGACAAAGAAAATAGTATTAGAGGAGCGTGAAAAAAGTAAGCTAATGAATGAACATTTCATGAAAGCTATCTCAATGTTGAGTCAGTCACTACCACTAGAGGTTGCTGCCACTTATCATTCATGTATGGCATCAATTCGCTCTTTACATAATGCCTCAGGTGATTCCCATGAGGGTCCTAGTGGCGATGACAGTGGTGGCGATAGAGCTGGCGAGGATGTTGTTGATGCTGTTGTTGGTGATGAGATTGCTGATGATGATGATGATGATATTACTGCTGGTGATGATGATGCTGATGATGTTGCTGCTGCTGATGATAATGCTGGACATGGGGATGAAGATGATGGTGATGGGGGGGGGGGGATATTAATCCCCTCCATTTTTGACTTATCAGAGAGACTTGTGTTGGAGTTTTAATTTGTTTTGTATTGGTGGAATGCTTGTATGTGAATTTCTTTATGCAATGAAATGCATTTTGGATTATGTATTCATCAGGGGTGTTATTTGAAAATTCATTAGGTAATATTCACATGCCATTTTTTTATGGTTTGGTGTGTTAATTATTATCTTTCCATATAATATTGGCCTTAGTAGTGGAGGGGAGGCTTGGGATGGGGGGGCTATAGTGGAGGGTTGGGGGGGGGGGGGGTTCCGTGGAGGGCTAGGAGGGGAAGGTTGGGAAGGGGGGGGGGGGGTGCAGTGGAGGACTGGGAGGGGAGGGGGCTGCATTCACTTAATCTCTTTTTCATATACTCGACATGCAGAGGATGTTCATCAGGCGAGTATGACCGTGTCCTCCACTTTGAAGCAGAAGAGCTCATCTATTGAAGGCGTTGAGAAGGTTTAGTTTCTTCTGATCTTTTGCTTTAAGCGTAAAGGCACTGATTGATATGTGATCTAATAGTTATATGAATATTCAGAGCTGACTAACTGATTTAGAAGTTTCATATGCTGTTTGTGGTTTTCATCTTTCCTTTCTCTAAGTTTTTAATGTGGTTTTGTGTGTTTTAGGAAGACTCCAAACACAAAATAAAAAGCCTGTTTATTGGGGAGGGAGGGGTAGGGGCTGGGCAGGTGGGGAGGGGGAGGTGCTGGGCAGTGGAGAGGGAGGGGGAGGGGCTGGGTAGGGGGGCTGGGCAGTGTGGAGGGGATGGGCAGGGGGGCGGGCGGTGGGGAGGGAGGGGGAGGGGCTCGGCAGGTGGGGAGGGGCTGGGAAGGGGGGATGGGCAATGGGGAGGGAGGGGGAGGGGCTGGGTAGTGGGGAGGGAGGGGGAGGGGCTGGGCAGTGGGGAGGGAGGGGGGGGGGGGACTGGGCAGTGGGGAGGGAGGGGGGGATTGGGCAGAGGGGCTGGGCAGTGGGGAGGGGCTGGGTAGGGGGGCTGGGTAGTGGGGATGGAGGGGGAGGGGTTGGGCAGGGGGTTGGGTAGTGGGGAGGGGCTGGGCAGGGGGTTGGGCAGTGGGGAGGGAGGGGCTGGGTAGGGGGGGCTGGGCAATGGGGGGGGGGGCTGGGAAATGGGGGGGGGGGCTGGGCAATGGGGAGGGAGGTGGAGGGGGAGGAGCTTGGCAGTGGGGAGGGAGGGGGAGGGGCTGGGCAGTGGGGAAGGAGGGGGAGGGGGATGTGGGGAGGGGGAGGGGCTGGGGGATGAGCTGGACACGGTGTCGACTTATCCACCGTCGCTAAAGGTATGGTTTTACCACACCATTTTTTACATCATTACAAGTTTTCTTTTTACTCAACTGCATCCTCAAATATCCAATTTAACCCCAGACTCATATTTTCATAATATGATGCAGTTTCATGTTTGGTTGTTTAATGTTTTCAATGTATGGGTGAAATCTCTAGTTTAAGTGATGCTGATTCATCTTCCAGCATCAATGGCATTGAAAAGGGTAAAATTGCGATATCATCTTATTTGAAAGATTAAAATTAATATGTCTACTCTTGTAATTAATGAACACATGATATTGTTATCATTTAATTATTTGGATTTATGATTTCAGGTCAAGCACCATTACAAATAGTTTTGACAATGACATTTCAATGTTCCTTACAAGGGTTGGGTTCTTCTACTGAAGGCCTTGACGTGTCCATTGAAGAGGGTAAAATTAATGTATGAAGTGTCGATGACCTTTTAATCATTATTAAACTGGTTGTTTTTTTATGCCGTTGTTTTATTAGTGCATAATTTCACATGCATTTCATTGCATTTTTAGTCATCGGAATTTTTATGTGGGCATTGGCACGCTCATTGAGTAAGTCCGTTGTTTTCTTCTAAAGCAATGCAATGACCATTGGATTGGATATGGTTTCCATGGGGAAGTCTCCCAAACTCTCTTCCTTGTATGAAAATGATCCTGAACGATCACAAATCAGATGTTTTTGGAATGTCAACCCAGTTTGAGTTAGTTTGTTTTCTAGGGTGAAATTTGATGTGTGATAATTTTCTTGCAGGCCTCCCTATACAAGAACAGCTGTGATATAGAATTAACCGAACAAAACATGAACAAGGACATGATCAGGTACTGCTTGAGATAGTTTCAGGTATGATATGCGTATTCTTTATATTCTCACATATACATATCAATATATTTTTGACCCTTCACTTTCTTATTTTATATTTCAATTGGGACATAGAGGTACCAGTGGATTCCCTAGCTTGTCTCCATCTAATAAAGAATCATATTGGGGGTGGTCATCATCTCAGATGTTGGGTAAATCCTTCTTGGATAATTCCCCCTCTAGAAAAGAGGTTGTTAACCCACTTTTTAAGGACTACAATCTATATCCTATATAGATGTCGTGAAGGTCTTCAAAATCTTAAATAATGATAGTGGTTAATGGTAATAAGGGGGAAGTTAACCCAGATTACAGGATTACTGTGGTATCTCTTGCATCCAGGGATATTTCTTTAGGTGGTATACTTTAGAATATTGTAGTTGAACCTGTTCATAGATGTATTGTTCTAAATATAGATGATTTAGGATCCCTATGGAGGGGAGAGAAAACAAAAAATGAAAAGGGTAAAATAGAGGAAGATTCTATGTGACCTGAAGAGAGGAATGAAATTAATATTCATAGATTGACCTCTCATGATTTATCTACGTGTATTGTTCAATGAAACATTGTTAACGTTAAAATTTCTGGGGGTATCTATTATTTATTATCTATTATCTATACTAAATTAGGCTTTCTCTTTGCTTATGTGTCACCTCACCATGCATCCACGTCACCATTAATTCTCTATTCCTTCCTCCATACCCTAAAATCTAACCCATTATCGATCCCCCGCTCGGGAATTTGCTTCAACCCATGCTCTCCTCTCTGAAACCCCTCCCCGAAACCCCTATACCGCTCTCTGGTTCTCCATCCCCTCTGAAAATCCCGTAGGTTTCTCGATCCCCTCCCCGATTCCCCTCTCTCGCTCCCCTTCCCGATTACCCCCCAGCCCGCACTGCTCCTGCTCACGGTTTTCATCACTTTCTCCTACACTTCTCAGATGTTATCGTCTCCTCTAAGCTCTCCCAAGTTCAACGCCTCTGCAACAACCCTCGGAGCCTCTGGCTTATATTCCTCCTTCTCCATCTGCTCCGCGTCTGGATCCTGCGCCTCCTCCACAAATTCCGTGTCCCCAATCTCATATTTGCACTGCTCCCCCGATTTTCCTTCCTCGACGTCCGCCGACTTCACCTTCTTCGGTCTCACAAAAATAGTGTTTGTGCTGCATCTTGATACTCCACCTTCCCTTATTTTGTTCTCCCCAATCGATGGTTTTCTATGCTTCTCCATTCGGTCTCCCAAAACTAGCTTCTCCATTCGGTCTCTCTAATCTAGGTTACAAATCCTTTGTGCTCGCCTTCCACTGCTCCTTCACCATTGACCGCCTTCACCTCCTTCACCTCCTTCACCTCCTTCACCTCCTTCACCTCCGTCACCTCCATCCTCTATCTCTGCATCTAGATTACCGATGATAACATACTCCTCCATCGTCGAATACAATAACTGCTAAATCCGGCTTCACCTCCTTCGGAAACCCCAATCTAGGGTTTCCTTTACCTCCCCAATCCAGGGTTTCATTTTTTGTATGATCACATTCATTGAATCTAGATTACCGATGATAACATACTCCTCCATTGTCGCCTACAATAACTGCTAAATCCGGCTTCACCTCCTTCAGAAACCCCAATATAGGGTTTCCTTTGCCTCCCCAATCTAGGGTTTACTTTTTTGTATGATCACATTCATACCTAGAAATAATTTTTATGAATGTGCATATCTATTATATGTATCGGTTTGATTGAACTGAATTCTGAAAAAAAATCACGTCCATTGAGCAATTGACGGATTTTGTAAAGCCTAGAAATCAAAATTTCATGTTACTGAAGTATGAACATCCTTGAAAAAACTGCTATAGATTTCTGTTTTCTGGTCACAATGCATACTATTCAAGTTAGGGGGTCCAAGTATCTTTAAAATTTTGATTATTTTATGTTTCTTATTCCTTTTTAATTAGTTGTAGTGTTTCCTTTTTGGGATCTCATTAAGATTCTACTAGATTTAAAAATTATTATTTTTAATATGCCCGTAATATCATCTATTTATATTTATAGTACTTTTGTTTAATTATTTTTCAATGCAGGAGTAGGCTACATCGAAGTTTAATGGACATTTAATTTAGTGTTTATAATTTTACTATTGTTGGAGAGCATCAACACATCAGCATGTGGTTTACTATATGAAATTTAACTCATCTTCTGTGACGTGAATATGAATGCTTCTTTCAAACATAAGAGCTACAAAGTAATTTTTATCAACAATAATGACAACTACATCAGCATATTTACTGAATGCTTTGAAGACATTCGGGTAAGTAGGAGTGTATAAAAATTTCTATTTATATTAGAAAATAAAATACACAGAATACTAAATTTTTCCTCATTATTTAACATGGAGATGAAATCAATGCATCTTCATAAGTAGTGGCATCGAATATATCCAGGTAAAATTTCTTTGGTCTTTAATTTTTTTATTAACAATTGAAATTATTATTACTGTTATGTTAATTTTAACAATTCATGATTGGAGCATCGAAATATTAGGTCTTCTCCAGGGACTTCAAGCATTGGCACACGATTTGATAGTACAACCTTGAATATGTCCACTGCTCAGGTATTCAATAGTTATATTTAATGACTAATAATTTAATTCCATTAACATAAACACATGTGTATTAATTCAATATAGAAAGTGTATTCTCATTATTTCAAACAAAATGTTCTTTCCATCTTACAATTGTCTATAGTTACAGGAGTGTGGACATTTAAATATTAGCATTGTCATAAATATTTCAATTTTTTCTATCTGTTTTATCATGAAAATGATCCACAAAGATGGAACTAACACCTTCTCTGGTAACCATTGTAGACAAACCTATTTATCATGTAATATGTACATTTTTAGTATTTGTACTATCTGCTTAAGAACATACAGTACTTAAATTTGTTTTGATGAAAAAAAAGTTTTTCATGTAATATTATGATTAGTGTGATTTCTTTTATCTGTAATCTATACATTTTTTGACAAACATGTTTAACATTACTATCATCTAAAAACGGTTAACATTTCTCCTGATATCTGGGGGATGGGGCTGGGCAGGGGCGATGGGGCTGGGCATGGGGGATGGGGCTGGGCAGGGGGGATGTGGATGGCCAGGGGGGAAGGGCTGGTGGGGGATAGGGCTGGGCATGGGGGATGGGGCTGGGTAGGGGATGGGGCTGGGCAGGGGGGATGGGGCTGGGCAGGGGGGATGGGGCTGGGCAGGGGGGAGGGGCTGGTGGGGGATGGGGCTAGGCATGGGGGATGGGGCAGAGCAGGGGGGAGGGGCTGGTGGGAGGGGGAGGTTCTTGGAAGGGGTGGGGGGACAAGATGGGCATGGGGGAGGGGAGGGGAAGAGATGGCTAGGGGGAGGAGGATGGGGGGGGGGGGTGCTGGGAAAGGGGGGAGGAGAAGCTGAGTAACCATGGCTGATTATTTACCTAATAAGCAGTATCACATATCATTTTCATAATATATTCACTACCATTCAGCTTATTTCACCAATATCTACTTCCATTAATTATTTGTATATCATCTTCACTATTAGTCTGTTTTAATCACTATATGTGTTTCCTGTTTCTACGATTTTGGTTCCAACATTAATCTTTGGTTTATAGTGTTTCATAGTTTTAATCAGTTTTTCAATTATAATTTTACTTATATGGATCAAATTATCATTAAATGTTTTGGGTTAGGTCGATAATAGATTTGTTTATATTTCATTAAACTATGATGATGTTTTAAATCCCTGTTTAAGTGGTCTAAAGTTCCACTGATTTCTCTTCAAAGTTATGCAAGGTGTTTCAGACAATCCACTAGTTGCAGATGTCTTCAGTCATTTGACAAAGGATCTAGGTGATCCTCGTTCACTGGTGAAAATGGGGTTGGAGGCGAAGACAACTGAAAGTGGATTGGACCCTCTGCTTGAGGCCTCCCATGGGGGAAGTGGGCACAATCCAGATGGGGTACTAGAAAAGGTGGATAAGGGAGGTCATACTCCATCAGACCCTTTTTATGCTGAGGTGGTGTGCTTAAGAAAGGATAGCAGTGATTGTGGCCAGGAAGTGACTTGGAATCCCAATACAGGTTTCAAGGCCCTGGAACAAGATGCAGGGGGTGAGACCTTGTGCAGGACAAGTCAGGTGGAAGGCATTGTGATGGATTTTCAGTTTCAAGATCTCTTGAAGAGGGAACTAGACACTCAGGTGAACACTATCTCTTGTAAATTATCTAGGGACACTAAAACTGGTAAGATGCACTTTTATTTTAATGGCTTGGTATCTTCATTTTACGCTTGAACTTATGGTTTTTCACTTTTTCCTTAAAAGTGTTTGATAATAAAATAAAAAATATACTGAGGATGCTGATATGACTCATGGTATCAATTCCAACTGATATTATGTTTTGACTTGTTTTAATGGGTGCATTGGGAGCAGGAAGCAGGAAGGCTGCGATAGCTGGGTGCTCTAGAAGCAGGCAGCAGCTGCACTAAAAGCAGGAGGGAGGCTGCGGGTAGCAACTACTGGTCTGGGAGAAGAATCTATACCCACGGTTCACTGAACCATGGGTATATGAGTTTTACAGGAATGATTTATACCCACGGTTCACTAAACCATGGGTATATGAGTTTTCCAGGAATGATTTATACCCACAGTTCATTGAACCGTGGGTATTTTAGTTTCCTAGGTATCTGCTGTTCCCACGGTTCTGAAAACCGTGGGAATAGATAATATACCCACTGTTTAAACAAACTGTGGGTATTACAAAATTTTTCTTGGCTATCCACACGGTTTTTACAAAACCGTGGGTATAGGGCTATGCCGATGCCACTGCAGCCCACAGTTCATAAAACCGTGGGTATAGGCTATACCCACGGTTTTATGGGCTATACCCACAGTTTTAAACTGTGGTTATAGATGATATTTCTAGTAGTGGTAGTGTTTATGACCTTGATGAACCGAACCATCCATCATTACCTAGATCAACTTTTTGTTGTTTTTTGGATGACATCTTTGTGTACTCTAATACTCATGATGATTGTACCAAACATATGGACATCAATCTGAGTATAATGATAGTGCATCTACTATATACCAAGCTATCTAAGTGTCAATTCTGGATTGACAAGGTACACTTCTTGGGTCATATTATCTTAGAAGAAGGTGTTTTAGTGGACCCAAAGAAGGTTCAGGAAGTTTTTTCTTGGGAGTTTCCTAAGAATATTTTTGATATCTGTAGATTTTTGGTATTGGTGGGTAATTATTGGAGATTCATATTTTAATTTTCCCATTTGGAAGCACCAAATTCAGGCTTGACCAAAGGGGAGTGAAGTTCAAATGGTATAGGGAATGTGAGAATTCCTTCCATGAGTTGAGGAAGCACATGACAATGAAACCAATCTTGATTCTACCTAAGATAGGGGTGGAGTATATGTTTATTTTCTAAATCTTATGGAATAGGTTGTGGAGTAGTGTTAATGTAGGGAGATTGAGTTTTGGAGTATGGGTCTCAGAAGATGAGTTCACATAAACAGAATTATCCAACACATGATTTCGATTTGGATGAAGTGGTTTGTGATTTGAATTTTTGGCAACATTATTTTTGGGGAAATTTTCTATAGCGTATACTTACCACAAGATCTTAAAGTTTAACTTTTCACAATGAGGTTTTAATATCCGAAAGTGGTGGTGGGTAGAGTATATGTTATCATTTTATTTTGAGCTAGCATATAATAATAGGAAGGGAAACAATGTTACTAATTATTTAAGAAGGAAAAATTAGACTCAATCAGTTCTTGAGTCTAGTTTAGAGTTGATGATGATGACTTTACTGGTTGAGACGCATATTGGGATTCAAATGGACCTGGAGATGATGAATATCATATTAGTGTTAGGGGATTCTATACTTTTGAGTCAAATCAGGGAAAGGTAGTATCGAGATCTGGAATGTTTATCCTTGATGGAAACCCTTGAAGGTGATGATTCACCTTCAAATTGAACTATAGATGAGGATGAGATCATCTATTTTAAGAATTGGGTTGTTGTTCCTACAATCATGCATAGGAGATGATGTGTGAGTTTCATTCCATTAAGTGTGAGGTGCATCTAGGTTTGACCAAAATGTACTGTGACCCATGATGACAGTTTTTGGTTACTGATCTTGAAAAATGAGATAATAGGGTTACTAAAAATATGCAATTCCTATAAAAATGTGAAAGTTTAGCATCATTGAACTGAAGGTTTACTACAATTTTTTATCATTCCAAAATAGATGGGGGATGATGTTACTATGGAATTTTTGGTGGGAATCTCAAGGATTCCTTGGAATAATGATTCTATCAAGGTGATTGGGACTGTTCGACAAAGATATCACATTTCTTACTAGTATATGAGACTTTCTAAGTGAATTAGTTTAAGGATATGTATGTTAGGGAGGTAATCTGTCTTCATGGGGTGCCTTAGAGTATTGATTCAATCTAGGACTCATGTTTTACTTCACAATTTTTACATGTATTGTAGAATTCACTTGGTACATAGGTTCTATTGAGTATTGAATTCTACCAACAGATAAATTGGAATTTAGAGCGTGGTATACTGGTGCTTGAGGACTTGATTTAGGTATGTGTCCTAGATTTTGGTGGGACTTGGGAAAAGCACATATATTTTGTGGAGTTCGCCTATAATAATAGTTATCATGAAAATATTTATATGGAACCATATGATGATCTCTATGGTAGGCCATGTAGATCACCTCTTTGTTAGATGGAGGCAAATGAGTTAGAGTTTTTAGGACTGAGTCATGTACAAGATATGCCGATGTTGGTTCAGTTTATTTAGAAACATATGTCGATGGGTCAGAGTAGATAAAAGTTGTATGATGATCAAAATCAATGAAACCTAGAGTTTATAGACGGTGATCATTTATTCCTTTCGGTGTCACCAAGATTGGGTCATTGTAGGATATTGAGATAGGGAAAGATGGAACCTATGTATGTTGTATTGTTTGATGTTGTGGAGAGAATCTAGCTGGTGGCATACTGATTGAATATTCCATAGAGGTATAGTGATGTGAATGGTGTTTTTCATATGTCATAACTTTGGTGATATCACCTTGACCCTTCTCATGTGATCTATGGGGATAATGTTGAGCTTGAGATCGATGCGTCCTTTTCGGAGCATCTAATATATGTGTCAGATCACAGTGAGAAAGTGTTACGGGGAAAGACCATTACCAATAATTTGTTTATTGAGGAATCATGGACGTGTTTAGGAGGAATCATGGGAGATATAAGTGGATATTTAGGATCAATGGCCCGATATTTTTACCTTATAATCTTAGAGTTTCTTGGGATTATAGCTCGAAGATGGGCTGTTATAAGGTGGGGATATTATAAGATCTCGAACATTTCAGGAGATGTCTTGAGCTCGTTTACATGTACTTTTTACCTTATTTTGGGTATATATTTTTTTGGGTTTTACCATGGAGATTTTGTGGGTGAATTTAGATAATTCTAAAAATTAAAGGGTTTGTGCATGGTTGGGAGACTATTTTCCCAGACTGTGTGCCCAACCCATAAATCTATACGAACCCAAACAAATGGTATTCACACAGCTGGTGCATTGTTTGTCAAAATGTGAAAGCCTTAGTAGTAACTATGTGCCCCTGGTAGAAGTTATAAAATTAAGAACATGGTTAGGGAAAACTCCGAGTGACATACAAGAAACTGTGTGTGTTGAAATAATTTGCCCATAAATTGGTTTTAAAAACACCTAAACCACTAAAATTCATCCAAAATTGACACGGCTCAACCCTAAATTATTCCACTCATTTTTGGAGTCTATAATAAGAATACCTATTTCTATCAAACCCCGTTCCTAAAAAATAAAGGCTGTTTTGATAGATATGAACCTCTATGGGTTTGTAGTTTCTTCCCTATTAGGTTTTGTTATCTCCCGCTCCTATTTCTAGATAAAGTGGATTGTTTTATCCTCCATTGAAAAGGGTTTAGATCAAGGATTTAATTGTTGATGATACATTTGATCTTTTTTCTAGGATTTGATTCATGATCTCGTAACTCGTCATTGGTTTGACCTTCTCATTTCAATTTGGAGATTTTCGATTGGGTGATTTCTCATCAACAATTTGAGGTAGGGGGAACAAATTCAATTCCCATAGTCTTGATTGTAATTGCGTGTATTCATTGTTATATTTCAAATGGAAAATTTGGAGATTGAATCATGAATTGAATAAATTAATAGATTAATTAATTGATGGAAAAATTTAATTGGATTAATTAATTGTAAAATTAATTAATGTAAATTTTTGTGAATATAGAATTAGTAGAATTGGATTAATTAATTGGTGAATTAATTAATAGAATATGTGATTATGGAATTGATGGGAAATCAATATTGTGAATTTTTTTTAATTAATGTGATTATGAATTATGTGACAAGGGAAATCTTTGAGGGTTGACTTAACTATAATGGGTTAATGGGATTATAGTTTAAATGATGAAAGATTTTTTAATGGTGAATTTTTCATATTATTCTATGTTTTTAAATTGAAGAACCATGTTTGTATTTAGAAATTATCATGGCTCCATTGGTGTGAATTGTTGGTAAAAGGATTAATGATGATTAATCTTAATTATTATGCCGTATATTGAATTGTGATATATGTGATAATGAGTGTGGGACACAAAATACTACATCAAAAGACCACTTGTGTGATTGATTTATAAATAGGTTGTGGGACATGGACTGATGCTTCAAATACTCACATGGTGCTTGAAATGGAATTCTAGGTCCAAATACATGCATGCGATAATTTTTGTGGGACATATCTACTGCTCAAAATCCCATTTATGTGATTATTGATAAATATGTTTTTGGAGATGGACTGATGCTTCGAATACCCACAAGGTCCTTGCTATGACGTTCTAGGCCCAAAATGCCGGCATTAGACTATAGCTCCAATTGGCAGAATTATGAATTGAAATGAAATGTATAATGAAATATGATGTGTTATAATTAATTTTTCATTGAATATGTGTTATGGATCATACTCCATCATATCCCGACGTAGGTATTGAGAGTTTAGGTGTCCTCGAGAACTCGAGTGTTTAGGGGGTTAAATAAAGAATAATTGAATAAATGTAAATAGTTAACATTATTGCTTGTATTTTATTATTTATACAACTACATACACTATTATTGCCTAGATGTTGTTTTAGAATCTATTAGTGGTGGCCTACTGAATTATAATCATACCCTACTCAGGTTGCCTGATCAGTACCCGAATAGACTTCATGTTTTCATGATGAGATATGGGAAATAGATCTATGTTAGATGGATGATTTGGGAAGGGGCATGAATTATGTTATGACATTTGATTCAGGACCCTCTTGGGAGTTATTAGTGTCTTATTTATTTTAGGTTTTTCATATTAACACTTGAAACATATTTGGAATAAAATATATACTATTTAGTTTTGGATATTGTATTTTTAAATTTGGTCTTCTTGTGATACTGGTTTGGTTTGGTTATTAGTTGTGTCATTTAGTTATTGTTTGTTTATTTCTACCATGGTATTACCCTAATAAAGATGGTATAGTCTCCCTTTTATCTATATCAAACCATCACTTCTTGTCATCAACCTATGACATATGGGGAGGTGCGCTTTATGTCATGTGACCAAACCAATTATGGAATTGTTGTGTGGAACTTGGGCCAGGACGTTACAACCAAGAAGATGAGTTCTACATTGATATTATACCAAAATCTCTACCCAAATAAAATAATCTATATATAATGAACACTATTTAGTTGGATGAAATGAATAATATGTTATAAGGTGATATGTAAAATGGGGTTGTACAACCTAGGGTTTCATCTTATGGTGTGTCTTTCCTCTTCATTACAATTAAGGATGGGTTAATGTGCCTCTAAATTGATTTTTGTGAGCTCAGAGAAACCATGATAATGAAAAGGTATCCCCTACCACATATTAATGGACTATTCTATCAACAATATACAGACTAGTAATTCTATAAGGTGGGACTTTGGTCAGGTTGTCACTAATTATTGGTGAACAAGGAATATAGTTCAAATACTACCATTTGAACAAGGTATGTCCATTGTGAGTTCATAGTGATGCAATTTAGAATCACTAATTCTTTAAAAATCATCATAAACATTTAGAATAGTTTTTTTTATGGGTAATGCTTTGGTCAAAGACCAAACCACAAATTATTATTAAAAAAGTAAGAAAGTTACACGAGTCTGAAATAGGGGATTTTTTTTACAATATCTGAAGTGCACTGTGTTGCATTTGTTGTCAATGAGGCATGAAGTTATCTTGGAATGAATGGAAGTGAGGGAATGTCAAGATGTGAATGACAAAGGTTGTGATGGTGTTGGTAGTGAAGGAGAATGGCCATGGTACTAAGATGCATGTCACTTAGGAGATTCACTAAGTGGTATTGGAAAGTGTGGTTGAAACATTCTCCATGAACATCTGACGATTGTTGAGCTGATCTTTAAGTTCATAGAACTTGTATCCTGATGATACAAAGTCACAACAATGATAGAAGACCATGCATTGTTAAGACAATGCATGAGGAGATGAAAGCTGATCCATCCACAACTACTAAGTGGATGATGTGGATTAATGAAGACCATGTACTAACTCTTAGTGCATGTGAATCAGAAGAAGATCCAATTGATCTCTGATTAGATCAATGAAGAATGTTGAAGAACATGTGTGATTTATGAGATTCAGTTGAAGAAGTCCCTCCTAAGTATTGAACACATATGGAAGAGGAGATGAAGAAGATTAAGAAGAAACCTTGGGAATTCCATATTCTAAGTAGAGATCATATGAGAGGAGAAATGATGGAATTCATAAGAAGAAGAAGAAAGGAAGAAGGCTTGGAGTGGCTTGGCATTTGGTATTTGATATGGCTTGAACTCATTGAATACTTTGTTTTTTAACAAAGTGTTTATTCATGCCTTAGCCAAAAATTAGGCCAGCCAAGGCCAGCCCACGGGTTCAACCCCAAGGCAATTGTGGGCCGAAGGCGCCACGCCCATGGGGGATCCCATGGTGAAAGCACAAGGCGGCAGGGGGCCGTGTGTAAGCCCCCGAGGGCAACGCGGTGGTGAAGCCCGCGCACCCGAGTGTGCAGAGTGGGCGCTAGGAGCGCGCCCGCAGAGGCGAGAGTGGGCGCAGAGCGCGCCCGTAGGGAGAACACGGTGCGGGGCGGCACTGTGGAGGGAGAGGATTCAATTGAGGGGGCTGGGGGAGCGGCATATTGATAAACCGCGGAAAAATCGCGCCCCGTTTCGATGTGGGACGCGGAAAAATTCACCGGGAGTGAATTCTGGCCGTCCATCTCATCGCGCGCCCGATCCGAGCCGCTCATCTAATCCCGCGGCGAGGCGATCTGATCCAGGCCGTTGAAGATCTGATCCGACGGCCCCGGCATCGTCTCCCACCTTCGGCCATGCAGAGCCCTCCCGCGAGTAGCCGCTGAACCAGAGGCATCCCGACGATGGTTTTCGAGCTCCCGGCCACCTCTGATCAAGCTGAAGGGTCCATTTAGATCGTCTGGCCCTATGGAACTCGTCCATGGTTTAAAATGAGCCTGCATGCAACAAATGAATATTTTCGATGTTCGTCCGAGGCAAGCAAAGCTGCCGAGGCCACGTGGTTGGTGGTTTGCATGGTTTGGACCTAAACCGAAGGCCGTGCATGCGTTCTGAGTCGCATGCACATAGAGGAACAAAAATTAAATGAGCCCGTGTGAAACAGAGGATAAAAATAATGATTTGAAAGATTTTTGAAGATCCGAAATCTTCGGTGATTCAAGATTCAACACGCGGATGGACAGAGGCGTTTCTCTGCCTATATAAAGAGAGCCCGAGGCTTTGGAGTGCTTGCTGAAACTCTGTTGAAAATCCAAGTCCCGTGAGAGCTCTGCCTCGCGAAGTTGAAGCCCCGCGCAAGTTTACTTGTGCGGCTTGAGTTCCTTGCGCGCTACTTCTTTGCGCGACAAGAAGAAGTAGGAGGAGGAGTCCCCTATGCGCTATCCTTTGCGTGACAGGAAGGAGGAAGGGTAGCGCCAACTTGTGCGCCCCCTCTGTGCACCGCGCCCCCTGCACGGTAGGCGCTTGCACGGCCAAGTGCACCCTTGCACTTGCGCGCCCACGGCCGAGGTCCTCTGTGCCTTGTGCTTGCGCGACAGAAGCTGTGAAGAGAGGAAGGTCGCACCCCTTTGCGTGCCTATTTTGAAGGTGGAGTGCATACTTAGTGTGTGTGTGCAAATGGAGTAGGAGAACCCGAGGCTTGCACCTTGTGTGTGAAAAGAAGGCCGTAGCCTTGGGTGTGTTCAAAAGGAGTGTAGGCCACAACAAAGAAGAACACATTTTGTGTGTGTGTGCAAGAGGAAGAAAGAACAAGTTGTGTGTGCTAGACAAGAAGAGGCCGAGGCCTTTGTGCCTTGTGTGCAAAAATAAGAGAAAGGCCGTAGCCTTTGGATGTGCAAGAAGAAGTGAAGGGCAAAGCCTTGTGTGCAAAGAAGACTAAAAGAATAAATTGTGTGTGCTAAACAAGAACAAGGCCGAACCAAGTGTGTGCACTAAGAAGTGTGTATACACTTAGAAGAAAGAAGGAGAGACCCACACGAAGTATAACACACGTTTCAAGTGTGTAAACAAAAGGAATTAAACGTGTGAAGGAAAAGAAGAAAGGTGTGTGCTTAAACAGTTTACACCCTTTGAGGGTTTATTGCACCAAGAAGGGGAAAGGGGATGTGCATGCATGCATGCATTCACATGCGCACGTAAACAAAGTTCAAATCAGTTAGTGTGCATTTGAGTTGACCAAGACTGAAAGTTCTTGAAGAATATTTTGAGAAGTCCAGGAACAACAGTTCTTGAAGAATTTGAGAAGGCCATGCTATCAGTGCATGAAGATGAAGAGTTGCCATGCACTCAGTGCATGAAGTAGAGTTGACTGAGACTGAGCCAGACTGAAGTGAAAGATATTGTTTTTCTGAATTTTCAGTATTTGAGAAGACCCTGATCAACAGAAGTGATCAGAAGATTTGAGCAAGAACAATAGACCTTTTTCAGAGGCTATTGAAGATTCTTGAAGAGTGAAGCCAGGTCATCCTGAAGAAGGAGATAAAGCCTGAGCTAGACGAGAGGCCCTGATCAACCACAAGTGATCAGAAGAGAAGAGCAAGGCCAGCAGCCTTTATCCCAGGCTGCTGAAGTTACTTGAAGAACTTAAAGTGAAGAAGAGCTACTCGTGTGACTCGAGGAGCCAGGAGAAGACCCTGTGGGACTCAGGGAGAAGAAGTCTTCAGTGGGATTCTGGAGCAGGCCAGTGGGACTCTAGTAACACTGTGTGAAGTAGTATAAAGACCCTCCTATAAGACTCAGGAGAGATACGGTGGGAAGCTGTATCGACCATTGTAATTCTAAAAAGTTATAATGGGAGAATCCATGCTGGGAGAGCATGGCAAGGATGTAGGCCTTTGGTGCCGAACCTTGTAAATCCTTGTGTACAGTGCCTTTACATTTACTGCATCATTCGTGGAAAGGTGAGAGATACAAGAAGAGTGGATCGAGGCTTTAACCAGCCATAGAGGTTTAATTGATAAAGAATCAATTAGTAAAAAGTTTTAAGGGATCACTGATTCACCCCCTCCCCCTCTCAGTGATTCACACTGATCTGGTCACTTCAATTGGTATCAGAGGGAGGTTACCTCTAAAAGATCCAAGGGAGTCTATATGGAGTGCAGATTTGAGGAAATGAAAGAACAGCCTCAAATGGAGATATCTGCCAAGACTCTGAAAAACAGAATGAAGAAACAGGCAAAGAAGATGAGGAAGAAGGTTGCTGCAATCAGAGAAACTCCTTCTATGGAAAGAAATGTGAAAGGCACATTAGATGACAATTCCTTTTATCATTCTTCTGATGAAGCCTGCTCTAGCTGTGATGAAGATGGAAGGAACAATGATCTTCTAAATGCAATCAAATATCTTCAGAAGACAGTCCCCAAGGAAGTGGAAATTTGTATAGCTACAGGCCTCCTTGATCTTCAAGAAGAAAAATTACAGCTAGAAGATGAAGCCAATTCTCTGGAAGTCCAATTGGCAAAAAGGGTTGGCATAACCAACACTCTCAGAAAGCTGGTAAATGCCAAAGACGAAACAGTATATCTTTGCAATGAAAGATATGAAGATACCTGTGAAGAATTGCAAAGGAGCTCTTCTGAGAAAGAAATATTTTTGATAATGATCTAATATGTTTTCCATGCACTGGAAAAGAGACACAGAGTTTCAATGGTTGTCAAAGATGCTCAACTTGAAGACAAAGCAAAAAGGGTAAAGGAGCTTGACAATTCATTGCTTGAATTGAAGACAGTGCATGATGACCAGATGAATCAGCTGAAAGAAAGTTGGGAAGGAAAGCTAAGAGCTGTTGAGGATGAGAAGAACCCCCTTAACATGAAGTGCTTAGAACTAGAGGTGATTTTGGCAAATTTGCAATCACCCAAAGCTGAAACCTCCCAGTCAGCTGGTAGAAGAAATGTTTCTACACAAGTGAGCATTGAGAAGGATGATTCTAAAAGAAGGACATCCTCTAGTGAAAGTGAAATATCTTCTAAGAAGAAGGTTCCATCCATCTGGATGAGGAAGGTGAAGAAGCAGAGCTCTCCTGAAACAACACAACTTGTCAAGAAAAGTACCCATCAATCAGAAGTACACAAGAGGTCAAGATTTGTGGGTCAATGTTGGTGTTGTAATAAGTATGGTCACTGTACAAAGGATTTTTGGTACAATCCACTGAATGTCAAAGCACAAAGGAAGCCCATGCCAAGGGGGAGTAAGCCAGAAGAAAAGAAGCAGCATCCACAGGTCCAGAGACATCTGTTTACTGCTAACAGATTTGGATTACTTGACAACATCTGGGATGGTTGCAAAAGTGGTCAAAAGAATGATACATGTCAATCTCCAACTGTATCCAAAGCTGGAAAGAAGAAAAGATCACTGAACCTGGCTAAAATGGAATCCTTGGGAAGCAAGAAGAAAGTTGACAATGCTCCCAAGAAGATGTTGAAAAAGGAAGAGAAGTCCTTGGAGTCTAAATCCAAGAAGGGTGATGCATCCAGAAGGACCACCAAGAAGAAATGCTTCTACTGTGGAAAGAAAGGACATATCATGGATCTTTGTAAAGAAGCCATGAAATTCAATAGAGGCAGACTGGACTCAAACAGACAATCAATCCAAAAGAAGCAGAAGGGATTGATTGAAAATAAGTTGCCTAGGAGAGGTAGCTTAGCAGCATCTAAGGAACCATGTGGAACTTCCAGAACTGGGGCCACCCTTTCAAATGATTTACTTGTCATATGGCCACATCAGTTGCAACTTTCCAGAGAACTACAAAGAGTTGAAGATGAAGCTCTGGAAATTGCTAAAGCAAAAGGGAAGAAGAAGGTTTCACATGAAGATGTTTTGAGATCCACACCAGCACCAACATCATTGAAGATCAAATGTGCAAGTGTGAAGAATGGTGAAAATGGGACATCTCGGTTGAGAGAATCTTATCAACCTTGTTGTTCACATTGATGAACCAAGGAGGTTCCATCTTATTCCCTTATACTATTGGTATATACATGTGCTAACATTGCAGGGAATTGAAGATGATGATCATTCTCATCTGGAGGATGATTTGGACAGAATGGAGTGCACCCCTTGAGGGGGAGCAAATCTGAAGAAGATGATGTTCTGAGATTAATATCATCTTAAGAAAATGGATGAATGGGGGAGCTTTATCTTTGCACTGAACATTCTAATGTGTTTTGTGAAGTATGTGCAGGATTCAGCAATTCATTGAATATCTGAAAAATTTCAAACCCCTAAGCATGATCTCACATGTGTAGAGAATTATGGACAACTTTGAATTCCTTGGTCATATCACTCTTGTTTTCTACACCGGGTTAGCCCAAGTAGACTTAGAGTTGATTTACTAAAAGTTCTTTGCTAAAGAAGAACATGTGGCATCATCCCTCTCTTAGTGATTTTCAAGAATATGCTATTCAAAGGGAGGAAGATATTTTTGAAAGTGAACCACACCACACCTTTGCATTTGATTGCCAATAAGGGGGAGAAAACATTGGCACACATATTGACCCATTTATATGTGCTGAAGGAGTGTATTGACAAAAAATACAAAGGGGGAGATTGAAGTGCACTGTGTTGCATTTTTTGTCAATGAGGCATGAAGTTGTCTTGGAATGAATGGAAGTGAGGGAATGTCAAGATGTGAATGACAAAGGTTGTGATGGTGTTGGTAGTGAAGTAGAATGGCCATGGTACTAAGATGCATGTCACTTAGGAGATTCACTAAGTGGTATTGGAAAGTGTGGTTGAAACATTCTCCATGAACATCTGACGATTGTTGAGCTGATCTTTAAGTTCATAGAACTTGTATCCTGATGATACAAAGTCACAACAATGATAGAAGACCATGCATTGTTAAGACAATGCATGAGGAGATGAAAGCTGATCCATCCACAACTACTAAGTGGATGATGTGGATTAATGAAGACCATGTACTAACTCTTAGTGCATGTGAATCAGAAGAAGATCCAATTGATCTCTGATTAGATCAATGAAGAATGTTGAAGAACATGTGTGATTTATGAGATTCAGTTGAAGAAGTCCCTCCTAAGTATTGAACACATATGGAAGAGGAGATGAAGAAGATTAAGAAGAAACCTTGGGAATTCCATATTCTAAGTAGAGATCATATGAGAGGATAAATGATGGAATTCTTAAGAAGAAGAAGAAAGGAAGAAGGCTTGGAGTGGCTTGGCATTTGGTATTTGATATGGCTTGAACTCATTGAATACTTTGTTTTTTAACAAAGTGTTTATTCATGCCTTAGCCAAAAATTAGGCCAGCCAAGGCCAGCCCATGGGTTCAACCCCAAGGCACTTGTGGGCCGAAGGTGCCACGCCCATGGGGGATCCCATGGTGCAAGCACAAGGCGGTAGGGGGCCGTGTGTAAGCCCCCGAGGGCAACGCGGTGGTGAAGCCCGCGCACCCGAGTGTGCAGAGTGGGCGCTAGGAGCGCGCCCGCAGAGGCGAGAGTGGGCGCAGAGCACGCCCGCAGGGAGAACATGGTGCGGGGCGGCACTGTGGAGGGAGAGGATTCAATTGAGGGGGCTGGGGGAGCGGCATATTGATAAACCGCGGAAAAACCGCGCCCCGTTTCGATGTGGGACGCGGAAAAATTCACCGGGAGTGAATTCTGGCCGTCCATCTCATCGCGCGCCCGATCCAAGCCGCTCATCTAATCCCACGGCGAGGCGATCTGATCCAGGCCATTGAAGATCTGATCCGACGGCCCCGACATCGTCTCCCACCTTCGTCCATGCAGAGCCCTCCCGCGAGCAGCCGCTGAACCAGAGGCATCCCGACGATGGTTTTCGAGCTCCCGGCCACCTCTGATCAAGCTGAAGGGTCCATTGAGATCGTCTGGCCCTATGGAACTCGTCCATGGTTTAAAATGAGCCTGCATGCAACAAATGAAGATTTTCGATGTTCGGCCGAGGCAAGCAAAGCTGCCGAGGCCACGTGGTTGGTGGTTTGCATGGTTTGGACCTAAACCGAAGGCCGTGCATGCGTTCTGAGTCGCATGCACGTAGAGGAACAAAAATTAAATGAGCCCGCGTGAAACAGAGGATAAAAATAAAGATTTGAAAGATTTTTGAAGATCCGAAATCTTCGGTGATTCAAGATTCAACACGCGGATGGACAGAGGCGTTTCTCTGCCTATATAAAGAGAGCCCGAGGCCTTGGAGTGCTTGCTGAAACTCTGTTGAAAATCCGAGTCCCGTGAGAGCTCTGCCTCGCGAAGTTGAAGCCCCGCGCAAGTTTACTTGTGCGACTTGAGTTCCTTGCGCGCTACTTCTTTGCGCGACAAGAAGAAGGAGGAGGAGGAGTCCCCTGTGCGCTATCCTTTGCGCGACAGGAAGGAGGAAGGGCAGCGCCAACTTGCGCGCCCCCTCTGTGCACCGCGCCCCCTGCACGGTAGGCGCTTGCATGGCCAAGTGCACCCTTGCACTTGCGCGCCCACGGCCGAGGTCCTCTGTGCCTTGTGCTTGCGCGACAGAAGCTGTGAAGAGAAGAAGGCCGCACCCCTTTGCATGCCTATTTTGAAGGTGGAGTGCATACTTAGTGTGTGTGTGCAAATGGAGTAGGAGAACCCGAGGCTTGCACCTTGTGTGTGAAAAGAAGGCCGTAGCCTTGGGTGTGTTCAAAAGGAGTGTAGGCCACAACAAAGAAGAACACATTTTGTGTGTGTGTGCAAGAGGAAGAAAGAACAAGTTGTGTGTGCTAGACAAGAAGAGGCCGAGGCCTTTGTGCCTTGTGTGAAAAAATAAGAGAAAGGCCGTAGCCTTTGGATGTGCAAGAATAAGTGAAGGGCAAAGCCTTGTGTGCAAAGAAGACTAAAAGAATAAATTGTGTGTGCTAAACAAGAACAAGGCCAAACCAAGTGTGTGCACTAAGAAGTGTGTATACACTTAGAAGAAAGAATGAGAGACCCACACAAAGTATAACACACGTTTCAAGTATGTAAACAAAAGGAATTAAACGTGTGAAGGAAAAGAAGAAAGGTGTGTGCTTAAAAAGTTTACACCCTTTGAGGGTTTATTGCACCACGAAGGGGAAAGGGGAAGTGCATGCATGCATGCATGCACATGCGCACGTAAACAAAGTTCAAATCAGTGAGTGTGCATTTGAGTTGACCAATACTGAAAGTTCTTGAAGAATATTTTGAGAAGTCCAGGAACAACAGTTCTTGAAGAATTTGAGAAGGCCATGCTATCAGTGCATGAAGATGAAGAGTTGCCATGCACTCAGTGCATGAAGTAGAGTTGACTGAGACTGAGCCAGACTGAAGTGAAAGATATTGTTTGTCTGAGTTTTCAGTAATTGAGAAGACCCTGATCAACAGAAGTGATCAGAAGATTTGAGCAAGACCAATAGAACTTTTTCAGAGGCTATTGAATATTCTTGAAGAGTGAAGCCAGGTCATCCTGAAGAAGGAGATAAAGCCTGGGCTAGACGAGAGGCCCTGATCAACCACAAGTGATCAGAAGAGAAGAGCAAGGCCAGCAGCCTTTATCCCAGGCTGCTGAAGTTACTTGAAGAACTTAAAGTGAAGAAGAGCTACTCGTGTGACTCGAGGAGCCAGGAGAAGACCCTGTGGGACTCAGGGAGAAGAAGTCTTCAGTGGGATTCTGGAGCAGGCCAGTGGGACTCTGGTAACACTGTGTGAAGCAGTATAAAGACCCTCCTGTGGGACTCAGGAGAGATACGGTGGGAAGCTGTATCGACCATTGTAATTCTAACAAGTTATAATGGGAGAATCCATATTGGGAGAGCATGGCAAGGATGTAGGCCTTTGGTGCCGAACCTTGTAAATCCTTGTGTCTAGTGCCTTTACATTTACTACATCATTCGTGGAAAGGTGAGAGATACAAGAAGAATGGATCGAGGCTTTAACCAGCCATAGAGGTTTAATTGATAAAGAATCTAATAGTAAAAAGTTTTAAGGGATCACTGATTCACCCCCTCCCCCTCTCAGTGATTCACACTGATCTGGGCACTTCAATATCTATCAAAGAGTTCAAATAAATCAGCGGGCAGGGAGTCCATCCAAGTCATCCGCTGGTGAACTCCTTTATTGGCAAGAGCATCAGCGACGGAGTTTGCCTCACGGTAAGTATGGGTGGTGATATAATCAATCCCGTGGAGCAAGTTAAGGCAGTTCATCCAACATGAAGTATGCTTCCAGGACAGATGAGTGATGCCATTCCAAATGGCATGAATGATGGTGGATGAATCACTCTCAATCCATAGTTTCCTCCAACCTCTTTGAAGAGAAAAATCAACAGCATGGATGACACCCAGCAGTTCCGCCTCCAGTGATGACGAGTGACCACATCCAACGAAGAAACAGCCCTACCACTGGCCAGTAGAGTCTCTGAAAATAGCACCGCAACTGGAAGGACCTGGATTTCCTTTTGATGCACCATCAACGTTAACTTTGATCCATCCCTGCATTGGAGCCTGCCAGAAAACCTCGAAGGTGCATTTTGGCTTTTGATAATTTCCAGGAACACGGAGACGGCGAAGGATCTCAAAGTCTTCAATTGAGTTGTTGTAGCAATCTTTTTGAATAAAAGCAGCCTCCTGGATTTCCACAAGGATCCGAGATTTTCCTGCATTGAGATTAAAAGAATGATTATTATGAATAATATCATTTCTAACATACCAGATCTCATGAATGAGCTCTGCCACTGCCTCCAACCAGATGTTGTTGATCTGCAAAGAAAAATCAGATCTAGTGCAGTTTATTAGATACAAAGAAATAGAATCAGTAAAAGAGCATCTGTAATTGAAAATATCAGAGACAAACTTCCATAATGCAGAGGCTGTCGCACAAGACAGGAAAAGATGATCCACATCCTCCCTGTGTTGGTTGCATAAGCGGCATTTAGAACAAAGATGGATCCCAAAATTTTGGAGAATAGTATCAGTAGGCAATATATTATGGGAAATACGCCATATAAGGGTGAGCCTGGAGGGTTTAATCCAAGGTTTATTGAACTGACTTACCCAACTATAACTAGAATCAAAGTGAGAGAAATTCTGCTTATAAAAGCTTTTGGAGTCTAGGACACCATTAGGGGCAGGTTCCCAAACCAGGAAATCACCATCAGGAGAGAAAGAATGGTTATAAATGATTTCCATAATATTATCCGGGAGATCATGACGATGAAATTGAAGAACATCTTTTATATATTGATTAGTGTCCTCAGGAGTATGACTAGAAGGTAAAAAAGTTATCAAGGGGTTATCATACCATTTACCACACCAAAAGTTAATAGAAGAGTTAACACTAACCACCCATCTAGAATTCTCCATGATCTTATGATAAGAGTCCCTGATAGATGGCGAGATGGAAGAATTAATGAAATTGAGATTCCCTTTTAAAAGCTTAGAAAGAAATTTGTGATACAGAAAGTTAGTGTCTTTAGAAGGGGAATTAATAATATGCCATGTGAGATGAGCCTGGAGAGTTTCATTGAAAAGCTTTAAATTTTTTATGTCAATCCCACCTTTATCAATAGGTCTACAACAAGAATTCCAAGGAATGGTGACAAGATTCCTTTCAAGAATACTTCCAGTCCAGATAAATTTTTTAATAAAGGTATTAATTTTCTTGAAAATGCTAGCAGGCCATTTATAAATCATGAGGGAGTAAACCATTTTAGAAACAATGGTTGATTTGACCAAGCAAATTCTCCCAGCCATGGAGAGAGATTTCCCTTTCCAATTGGAAAGTTTTTTTGTAATATGGTTAATAACATTAGAAAAATAACTGACTTTGGGTCGCCCCCAGAAAATAGGAACTCCTAAGTAGGTAAAGGGAATCAGTCCTTCTTTAATACCTAAATAATTGGTAATATTATTTTTCCTACCGACAGGAAAATAATTCCCAAAAAAAATGAAAGATTTATTCCAAGAGATCACTTGACCGAAGACCTCCTCATAATGAGAAATGGCTCCCTTAAGAGTCTGTATATTCTTTTGGTCCCCTTTTAAAAACAAGATAATGTCATCAGCATATAGAAGATGAGTGGGGGCATTAATATTTCTAGCGACCTGTATAGGTTTAAGCTTACTTTGGTCAACCAAACTGCTGAGGAGTCTACTAAGATAATCCTCAGCAATGACAAAAAGGATAGCAGAAAGAGGGTCACCCTGTCTAACACCTTTAGAGCAGGTAAAAAACCCTCTATGAGTGCCATTAATAAGGACAGAGATGTGAGCTAAAAGAAATAAGATCCTAATTCTTTCAATGAAAAGGTCTTGAAAACCAAAGATTTTTAGCACTTTAAAGATGAAGTTCCAATCAATAGTGTCAAAATATTTTTTAATATCCAGTTTGATAGCCACACATCCTCCTCTATTATTTTTATTTAAAATATTAAAGCATTCAGAGGCAAGGAAAATACAATCTTGAATGGATCTACCTTTGATAAAACCAAACTGGTTCCAAGAAACAATTTTATTGCAAATGGGAGCAAGTCTATTTGCAATGATTTTGGTTATGATTTTGAAAATCGTGTTAATGAGAGAAATCGGTCTGAATTGATGGATCTCAGTGGCATTTTCAACCTTAGGAATCAAAGTTAAAAATTGAGCAGTGATTCCATGTGGGAGAAGACCACGAGTGATAAAGTTTTTAACAAGGTTACATACATCAATGTGAATTATGTCCCAATACTTTTGGAAAAAACCATTGTTAAACCCATCAGGGCCAGGAGCACTATTGGGATTGAGGCCAAAAATAGTGTCTTTGATTTCATGATCAAGAGGAGTGCTCAAAAGCAAGTTGTTTTCCTTTTTATCCACCAATAGAGGAATAAGATCAGGATTTAGGTTAGTAATTGAACCTGGACCATTAAAGAGATTATAAAAGTAAGAGGTAACATGATCCGAGATGGCCTCTTCAGAATCAGTGATCACTCCATCAATAGTAAGTTTAGAAAGAGGACTATTTATCTTTCGAATTCTTTGAAGACAATTGTAGAATTTGGTATTACGATCACCATCAGTGATCCATTTGGTCCTGAACATATGTTTACGCAAGTTATCTTTGAAGGTAAGCAAGGAGTTAAGTTTGACAGTGATATTCACTTCCAATTGAGGATCCAGAATGAAATCAGAGTTGGTGTTTTGAGATTGAAAACTACTAAGCTCTTTCTCAAGTAAGGAAATATCCAGATCAATTTGAGAAATTAGAGATTTACCCCAGCCTTTGAGGGAATGTTTAAGAGTTTTCAACTTATATAAACAGGCAAAAGAAACTTGTTGGTGTTTCATAGAATTCCAGATGTTTTGAATGAAAGCAACACAATCAGGATTCGAAGACCAAGCATTATTAAATTTAAAAGGAAAGGAATATTTCTTTTCTTTTGTGAGAAGGCTAACAAGAATAGGATGATGATCGGAATTGATCCTAGGGAGAGTAACACTAGAAATATTATCCCAGCTATCCAGAATCTTCATGTTAAAGAAGGCCCTATCAAGCTTACTAGCAACTTTGTTATTATGGTGATTTCTGTACCAAGTAAATTTAGCCCCAGAAAGAGTGATTTCAAAAAGATTACAATATTCAATTGCCGCTCTGAATTCCCTGGAGGATATAGAAAGGTGAGAGGGCCCAATTTTTTCACAGGGACTAAAGATGGCATTAAAATCGCCCATGACCATCCAAGGAGATTGAATGCATTTATCCAAATCAATAAGATCATTCCATAGGTCTATTCTATCTTGATATCTATTCTTGGCATAGACCATAGTACAAAAAATATGACGATCATTCCCAGAAAAATTACAAGTAAAGTGTTGATCAGAAGATCTAAAAATGTTGACATTTTTCAGAGAGTTATGAAAAAAGGTCCACAAAGAATCAGAGTTAGAATCTCTTTTGCAGGAGCCTAGGAAATTGTAGTTGGGAGAACCAAACCTCATAAAATTCATTTTTAAAGTAACATTCGGTTCAGAAATAGAAAAAAGAAGAGGTTTATGATTATTTAAAAACCTCCTAAGAGTGATGGAGGTGTCTTGATTAGCCACACCTTGACAGTTCCAAAATAGTATATTCATTACAAATTAGGATTTTGGGCAGGACCCTTCATATTTTTTGATTTCCCAGCACCTTTAGTCCCTTGAGACCTTGTGACCATTGAAGAGGGTGGGGGTTTTTGTTTGGTATCCAGTTTAGACTCTTGGTTTTCAGAGTTTTGAAAGTCATTAGCTCTCATATTAGAGCTAGGATTTATGATAGGAGGTAAAAGGGTTCTTAAATGCAGACCTTTCCAGAGGTTGTTCTCGCAAAGCTCCATGTACAGGTAAATGATCATGAGAAGATTGTGACACATCCAGATCAACTGGAGTGGCCATGTCAGAAGAGGAAAGAGGACTGGACATGGGAACAGGTGCATGAGCAGAGGAATGTTCAGGGAGAGGGTTTTTCATGGGATCTACCAAGGCAGAGTCAGAATAGGATAGAGAAATAGTGTTGTCAACATGCAAAGCAGAAATCAGACTCTTAGGAATCTGAGGATCAGAAATAGAAGCAGGTTTCTATTCTCCAGAAGGTAAACTAGATTCCCCCTGCTAACCAAAAGGGAGACAACATCTTGAGATTGAACAGGCACCGGAACAGAAGCATTAACAAATGAAATAGCTATAGATTTATCATTTCTAGCAAGCATATTTGACAGAGTAGCAGTATGTGAGTCAGCTAAAGTCTTGGAGATTTCTAAGTTAGCAGAAACAGTAATAGGCTGTGCATCAGTGTCAGAAACACATGTAGAATTATGGACAATTTTAGAATCCCCAGTATTAGTAATAGAAGAGTGCCGCACTAAACTAGGCAAATCAGAATTGGAGATAACAAGGTTAGCAATAGGTATCTCAAATACAGGGTTACCTGAGTATGAGATAATCCCCTTCTCACCATGTGATTTAGAGAAAAAAGCAGGAGTACCTTCCTGGACCATAGGAGGAGAGACCTCCAAGACCTTAATATCATTTTCCTGAAAAGTTACAGCTCCAGAAATACTAGCAGAAGCAGAGGTGTTGGGGACAGTGAGAGGAATTTTTTCAAAGTTATTTGCAACTTCCCCAGTCACTGTGGCCTCTAAACCCAAAGTAGTAGATTCATTTTTATGAGAGGATTCTTCTTCATCAACTAAAACACTCCAAGTTTTACCTTCTAAAGAAACAGGAGCATTATGCTTTTTAACCCAAACATCTTGCTTTTTTTAGTGTGCTCAGAGTTATCAGAAGTATATTTCCCTTTTTTACCATAGGCAACCTCTTTACAATCATTGTTTATAGGGGGGTCCATCTGTTTTCTAGCCACCTTGCATGTGGAAAAATTATGCCCAATCATTTTGCACACATCACAGAAAGGAGGCAACTTTTCATACTCAATGTTGATTTCAATTCTATGAGTAGGAGTATTGAAACCAATAGTAGTTGGTAAAATGTTGGCTAGGTTGACCTCAACCATTAGTCTAGCATATAAACCAAGGTCACCATTCAGGGTTCTATGATCTATTTTGATAGGGGAACCTATGCAGGAAGCTATATCATTCAAAAATTTTGGGCGCCAATAAAACCAATTAAGACCATGAATCCTAACCCAGACGTGTGCCATCGAGTTTTTGTGAGTAAAAGGATTAAAATCAGCATCCCAATCTAAAATCCTAAAATAGCCAGGCTTAAGATGCAAATGGCCAAATTTCCATACCTGATCAAGATCAACTTGTGTGCTGAATAGGATGTGATAATACCCTTTACCTATAGGGACCATCTTCCATTTAGAGAAACCCCAGCAATGTGCAATCCAGCTTTTTAGATCAAGCAGAGACCAAGGCCGATCTCCTGAATTGTATGAGATTCGTCCAATAATGGAGAATTTGCATAGCTGTTCCCTTTGAACAATGGCTTCTAGATCTGCATCAACCAAAAAACTTCCATCCTCAATCTTTCTGAAAAGAGGTTGTTTACATACCTTTGCATCGCTCGGATCCACTCCTTTCAAAGCATCGCGAAAGGAGATAGGAAAAGTGCGAAAAGGGGTTTCAGAAGATCCGACTTCGGTTTTCTTAGAATCATGATCTAGAGAGATAGTGGAAGTGGGAGAAACATTCTCCCAAGCCGGATCGAAGCCAGCCATCAAAGATCAAAGGCAGAGCAGAGAAGCACAATAGGGTTTGTCGACCATTGCAGCGCGCTTCGAGAGCTCCCCCGAGAACCCCATCTTCTTCTATATCATCCCTAGAGGGGAATGTCACATTTAGAATAGTGTCAATAAAGTTACCTTGAATTTTTTTTATCTTTATAGACTATATTAGAATATACTCTAAAAACATATAAGGTCATTAAAAGAATTTGAATATTTTTTTAAGAAATTTTCACAAGGTGAAGTTATATGAAAAGTATAGTAAATGTGAGATTTAGATTGAGAATGTAGATTTCATGGGGCTTATTATTAGTATTAATGGGATATATGTGGACACCACTGTGATAAAACAAAAATTAGTAGCACCCCATAAAAACACATATAAGGGATATCTATTGTTTCTTCTGAGTTTCTTATTATTGTTGGTTATTTTTGAGAATTTTCATCAAATTATCAAACACTCTTTCCAAGCTATCTTATAAGGGAGTAATATTTTTTATAAATAATGAATGTGAAGAGAACATAAAGGGATTTATCAATAGGATTATCACCACACCATCCCTAACACTTCCCTCATGTGCAAAACTTATCATGGTATATAATGATATTTCAAATAAATGATTTGGCTATGTATTGATGAAAGTTAAAAAATGGTATCCCATGCCTCATGGAAGTTTAATGTTCAAAGAAGAACTATACAATTTATGATTTGGAATAGGTTGTAGTGATATTCAAATTTATGATATGGATTCAATATAATTATGGGGAGAAGTGTAAAATATATATACTAATTATAAGTGCCTCAAATATATATTCGCATGGAAGGATTATAATATGAACAAATAGAGATAATTATATCTGATCAAGGACTATGATAACTCATTCCATTACCATTATGGTAAATATAATAATTTGGGAAATTCTTTATATAGAAATGATCCAACATGTATATAAGTGGTGATAATTTATAAGGATTAACTCTTCTTAGACATGAAAATGATGGGCATGTGGATCATAAAGGAAAGAATATCATAATTCATTTCTAAAATGATTACTCAGTAATAACTTATGGAATGATTAATTATGATTGAATAGATTATTTGAAAATATAGAGGAAATTTGATTTTATAATAAAATAGAAATCCTTGATGTTCATAATTGATGAGGAAGTAGTAGTATGAATTGGGTCATGGCTATGTGTACAATATGATCATGAGATAAAGAAGTTATTATTGAATGATACAAACAACTCAACCTTCTCTATCAACCAATGGAGAACAAATAAATATCATGATATCTAAGAGAATTATTACTGAAAAAATATAGTGAAGGCGATCACAAATTATACATCAAGAATCATTTTGTATCAGTATCTGATGATTAAAAGGAAAATGTACAAGGGAATGATTCAACCATTACCCAAACCTAAATATAAATTTGGAAATAACCCCAAGGATATTTTCACTAGTCTTTTAATGTAAACTATTTGACATAATGCTATATGGGTTATGATGTACTATCATAAAATGTTTTTTCATTTCATCATTATTTTAGAGGACATCTCAATCAATCAACTTGCAAGGATATACATCAAAGAAGATTTGATTATATATATAATACCATTATAAATTATATCTAATAAAGATCCATGATTTATCTATTTATTCTACATATTATTCAACTTTCTCTAATATATTAATTCAACGTTAACACAACTTATCACCATCAATATTTTTTCCAATTCAAGTGGACTATTCATATATTGGATAAAATTTTGAGATAACGGTCTATAGATTTTAAAGGTGGATGAGATAAAAATATTCCTCTGATCAATATCTTATATAATAGTAGTTTCCACTCAATAATTCAAGTGGATCCATATGATTCCATTTTTGGAATGAAATGTATAACAACTACATTATGTAATTAAGTTGGGGAAGACATGATTATGGAACATAAAATTCTCTTGGAAATGGTAAAATGTTAAAAGACTATTTAGAAATACATCAGGGATACCCAAATATAATAGAAGAGTTATCAAGAAAATTTCATATAATATGCATATTTTGAGTACAGTTAACAATTATTACTCAAAATATCTCCATGGAAAAGGGACATGTGATTTGGGAAGAAGTATAAGATAAGTCCAAGGTACATCAACCCTTTTGAGATTCATCACTTTAGAGCATTAGAAAATTTGAATAGAACTCCCACTAACCATATCTAAAGTAAAAAATGTACTTAATGAAACAATATTGAGGAACTAATTAATATATTTGAAACATATACTAATTTTAGAGGTGTAAAAGTTAGAAAATTATCACTCTTATGAGGAGGATCCATTTATGATCATTGATAGTAGAGATAATGTTCTACGCAACCAGACAAATAACCAATTCAATGTACTATGGTGAAGCCATATTTTTGAGGAGGAGAGATGGGAACTAGAATAATCCATGAGGTAGAAGTACACTAAACCTTTTCACCATATAATTATAAATTAAATTTCGTGGGAGAAATTTCTAAAGGGAGAAAATGTAATGACCCCAAATTTTATCAATTGAATTTACATTCATATAATTGTGCCAAATTTATTTATATTGCATGTATCCCATACACTGCATGATTAAACAACTTATTTTATAAAAATTTAAAAATATAATTTATATAATAAATATAGATATAAAAATATAATTATTACAATGGGAAAAAACAATTATACAATATAAATATTATAAGAAAATTTTGATATGCTCAATCACATAGAAAATTCCACAAGAGAAAAACAATATAAAAATTTTGTATAAATTTAGTAAGTAAATATGAATTTTTAAAATGAAAATATATATAAATATGATAGAAAGTAGAAGTTAAGAGAAAATTAATTAAATATGAAATATTTTTAGAAATTAGAGAACCCATAGGAAAATTTAAAATCTGATGGTTGGAATAGTAACATGACCGTTGGAATAACAATATCTCTACTGAGAATAATAACCTAACTGTCAAAATAACATCCCTAACTATAGAAATGTAAAATATTATTTAGGTATGTCATATAATTATAATATTCTATATTTATAGCATGGTACAATTTAATAATTTTTTTAAAAATTATAATTTAAGTGCATATATTTTTATAAAACATAAATGTTTTATTTTCATCTTTTTAATAAATATATAAATTTAAAATCAAATATTTTCATAAAAAGGTTCTTTAAATTAATAATATTTTGTATAATAATGATGATATAAATCTATGTGACAATATTTATTTTTTCAAAGCATTAGGAAATTGATCCTCATTTTAAAATTGTTACTTTTCAAACAAATGAAGAATTTATTTAGAAAATATGTCTCTCATATTAAGAAAATTATTTCCATAAACAAGTAATATTTTAAGGAGTCTAAAAAAAGAAAAATTATATGGATGTATTTTTTTTTTCTATTTTTCAATAATAATTTATTTTTTATTAATAGTAAAATAAAATAAAATATATTTTTTCACATCTTATGATAAATACATGAATTACTCAGTCATGGTAGATGTAAGCACCCATTAATTGTAACTAAAACACAAAATTTACAATATATAGTTATAATAATCATTTGTATTGGTATTTTTTATAAAATATAATATAATAAGGATTATAATATTGAAAAACACCCCTCTCCTCCCCTTATAAATACCTCCATCAATGCCCTTTAAAATCACACATCATATTCCTTGGATCATACCATATTTATACCAAATACCATTTATAATCCTCTCTACATGACATAGTGTTCTTAATCTCATCAAAATACCAGTACATGATTCCTTAAGTGGAATTTCAAGAGGATACATCCAATATAGAAGGATCTAACCTCAACAGATTCGTTTTTTTCCTTCCAAAACATCCTAAAAATTAGATTAATAATTTTATAATAACTCTAGAATCATATATATATATATTCTTTAATTTTAATGTGTTAATGGAATATATATAGAATCCAATGATCTGTTAGGCCTCAATGAGAGGGATGTGACTCAATAATACACCTGTTTTATAAATTATTTATTTAAATTTAACATCATGAGAATTGTTTAGGTTCTTGATCCAATTAATATATATTCTCATTCATACGTCAAATGTAGTTATAATGATTAATATAGTAGAAAAAATTATTAAAATGGTATGGCTGAAAGGACTACTACATTTCATTTTTGTTATACCCCCAACATGGATTAATAGCTATGTACACAAGTCAATATATATAGTTTGAGATCCCATAATTATATAAACACACCAACTGTTTCTCATATCTGATTGGTAAAAAACCATAATCACAAGTCTCCAGTATCTGTTCAACAACACAAACATCTAGCTTCTTATATGTTGATTATCTTGATCTATAAAGATATTCTTCACATATGGTATTTCTACATAATAATTTTGGACAACCCTTTACTTGTGTATATCCTCAAAAACATTAGAGGTAGTACTAGTTTCAATTATCCTTGATTATTTTTTTCAAACTATAATTTTTTCAGTCTCATTAAATACTCATGTATGTCTTCTCTTATGACTCATGGATGTTTCTCACCTTCTTTCATTGATAATCTGTTATATGTAGTTCTCAAAATTCTCTTGAATAATAGATTCATGATTCCTCAATATTTTTCATTATTTTTAACCACATGAATACAAACATTTATCCACAAAAAAAAATGTAATTTAGATATCAATTATTTCATTAATTAATTGTGTTTATAAATTAAACATTTATTTTCCTCATTCAAATATTAATATGCACAAAACACTTTGTGATTATATTTTGTTATTTTTAAACATGGTTGTTTGTAGGTTATTATTATATCTCCATTCAGAAATTAACTAATTTGAATCACCAAATGGTTTTAATTAACTTAATTTGGTCACATGACATACAAATCATCTTAGATGTTAATGAATTATTAGAAACTGCATTTGATCTTCATTAAAATGACCGAAGGACTGGGTCTATCTTTCTACATCACATGGATTAATGACTATAAAAACTATGAATAATCAATAATACATGAAATCTTATTCTCTTGATACTTACTGATGAATATTTAAATAATAGTTTCTTCCCATTTTTAAACTACGTGTGAATGAATATCACATGATTCTTTCAGAGGTGGATTTTCATTATTTTTCCATTCAATAAATACTTATGCAATAGAATTAACATGAATGCATTATTTTTATCATAAAATTTAATTTTTATATAATATTTATCATAGGAGATCATGGTTTGAGATTCTATGTAACACCTCAATATTTAATGGTATGTCTCTTTTAAAATATAAATATTTGATAGTTTATGCTTCACCCAACATTGGGTTTAAACCATAAAATACTATGAAATATGGCCATTGGAATAGTAATTTAACCTATATTAATAGTAATATAGCCAATAGAATAGTAACCTAACCTTTTAAAATATAAATAAAATTTGGTTATATTATGAATGAAAATATGAAATATTTATATCATGAAATAAGAAATTAAATATTTTAAAAATGATAAATTAAGTATGAGTATTTTTGTAAGTTGTAAATATTTATTTATAATTTTATAATTTATATAATGATTTAATATAAAATAAATTTTCTTAAATATATTCATCAATTAATACTTTTTTTCCTATTATTATAAGATAATTTTATTAAACCATAGTTAATTTTTTAAAGTTTCATAAAATTTATTATAATATTAAAATTGTTATTTTTTGAGTAAATGACGATTTTAATTAAAAATTTAATTTCTTATATTTCGAAAATTACTTAGAAAAAATGTAGTCCAAATTTAAATTCTACATGTTGAAAAATGGTTCGGGTTAATTTTTGGTATTTTTCAAAAATAGTTGAATTTTTGGCGAATAGTGAAATACGAGAATTTATGGTATAAGTAAATAAATGAATTAATGATTCATGGATTCTATATAAATTAGTTAAGAACTTATTGATTCAAACTCAAATTCATTAGTTACTATTTTTAGTCATAATAATCATTACTATTGATAGTCTTGAGCCAAAATAATAAACTAATGAATACAATAATCAAAACCACCCCTCACCACCTCTTCTCCTAAAACATCTTAATCCATGAATATTATCCAATTTATAAAAAATACTCTACCCAAGTATCTACCTAACATCTAGGATAATTTGGTCCCACAAAAATACCAATCAAAAGCCCCTTAATGAGGTTCTCAATGAGAAGAAATCAAGATGTAAAATCCTCTTTCGCTTTCTTTATTTTATTATCACTTTCTTTTCATTTATTATAATATCCCCACCACCTCTATAAAAAATGAATTATAACTATAGTATCTTATATATACTTAAATATTATTATGTCAATGGAAAATCCAACATCAATTCTCTTCTCCTCTTACTTCTAAAACTTCGTTCGTGAGGTGCCGATTTACCGCCTTAATGGACAACATGTTGTCGTTCTTCAATTCCACCATCAAGGATGGTCATAAAACCATTTTTAATGATAAAAGATATGATAATATATATATATATATATATATATTAAATCCTATGTAATTTTATAGAACCATTATATAAATTTTGAGGTTAATTAATGAAGCAAAACGAGTTTATGATGATAAAAAACCCCTCAAATAATCTAAACAATTATCACTAACATCTTATCTAATGATTCATACTCACACTAAATACCCAAATGAATTATATAGACATTTAATATTATTTATGTTCATTAATAACTTATAATTTCAATTCTGGATAACTATTCCCAATTTATATAATCTTTAGTATATGTTTACAAGTGAACCAATCACGAAAACCAATGAAAAGAACACACCCGAATGATGAAACTGAACCTTATAACTCATCAAAAAGACAAAAAATGAACATAATAAAATTATAATAAATCAAATAAATGTTTAATAGGTTCTTAATTATGTTATTAATGAATCTAATTTTATTATCCATGATGTTAAGTACAATTTATGAACACTTTTACACATAAGGTAAGGGTTTCTTCCCAAATCTCCATTTTTCATTCGGGTTACACTTTCTATCTCCTTAAACAACTGAAATTATTATTTTATTTTTATATAATTAATCTATATTATATATATATATATATGTTTTAGAATCTTTTATCTAGATCATTTTATCTTTATTTCATGGGGGATATACGTGTTTTATATGTTTCCATATTCAATTCATCCTGATAAGCAAGCCCAATTTAAGGGATCTTCCCAATTTCATACCCATATTCAAGAATATTCCCTAATATATTTCAGGACACCAATTTTATTATATAATCACTATATTTATAATGAATAACTATATAATTTAATTTTTGGTCAAATTCAAACAATTAAGCCTTTGTCTGCTTTAAAGACTCTTTTAGATTTTACTTTAAGCCACACTAAAGCGGCCCATTCCTAAAGTTCCTCAAAAAACTAGTTTAACATGTTTTCAATTCAGTTTGACCTAATATATGAATAAAAAATAATTTAATTTTCCTTACCTTTTCTTTTATGGGATATTAATTTTTAAAATATGAGGTTATGACATATACAAATGATTTTTCCAAAATAACTCTTCCTTCCAAAGTAAAAGGGTATTTCTCTCAAGAATTTATTAATGGTTTTATTAGAGTATTATAATATAATTTAACAAAAATTGTTGGATTTTATGATTTATAGATGTTGATCTCTTATGATACCATATAACATATTTTATTAAAGGTTTTAATATCAGTTTGACTATGGATATACTATTCACAGTTTATGGTTGAAGTATTCACATTTCGAATCCCAGTTTTTTCAGTATGAATATTTATGGTATATTTCACCAACACAAGTAATGAATTAGACTTAATAATTAATAGGTGGGGGGGATTTATATATCCCCAAAATTCATCGGTAGGTCTCACGAGACAAATTAGTTTGGGTATTTTCTGAGGTCTTATCCATTTATGGTGTCTTGGATGAAGCCTTGACAATATGTGTATGATGTATAAAATTATTAATTCCCTCATTATGATACTTGTAATTGATAGTCCATGTGATTGTTCGATAATTAGAATATAAAAGGTTAAGATTATTTCTCATATGATTATTTATGGCATTATTTAATCATATTTTATTATTTCTATATTATGAACAAGTTTATGTTTTAATGGAACTTGTTTTTAGTTATTCACCATGCCTTATTACTTATGTTTATTTATGATAGCTTTCACTGTATTGATTACCCTTACTGGTCATCTAATATCAGCCATTTATTATGTTTTATTTTCCCCTAGGATGAGAATATGTATATTATGAATGACTTTTAGGGACAATCTAGACTTTTATGGGAGATTATAATAGAGTTTCTATGTTGTATTTCATTTCAAGTAGTAATGTAATATTTTATTTTGTATCTGGTTTTCCAAATATACTAAACTGTTCAATCTTTTGGGATGTGATCTATTGTTCTTTGTACCGATGTAATTATGTAAGTCACTATATTTTGGTTACTAGAGTTGGGTTATTTATAGTTAGTATCAGATAAAGTTTAGTTGAAACATTAGAAAATATTTTTTGAAGACATAGATTTGGGAAATAACCCTAAGTTAGACTTTGAAGATAATCATAGAAGAACACCCTATATTCTTGGTAAGGTAGAGATTATGAGAGTATTCCTAGTAATACATATGTGTCTGGATACTACATGTGTATGTGGTTTTATCACATATGTACATAGGGGTATCAACTTCGACAAGGTTTATCGTGCCTGACTCGGTGTAACCTGGTACATGACAATGGGCCTTACTGTGCACCTAGTTTGACATTCCTAGGGGTTATTGTTAGGATAATCAACACTTTATTTTCAAACCAATATGAAGGATTTAAAAGTAAATATTTCCCAAAAGAAACCATGTTTATGATTATAAGATTATCTATGCTAATTTTTTTTAATTTATGTTAAGTGTTACTAGTTGAAAATTATGCATTATGATTAATAATATAATTTAGTGCATGACATTGATTAGAAATGAACCCTAGAGAAGGAATGGAAACTATATCAATGAAAATATTCCTTGCATGTATTTCCATACTATGTAAGATTATTATGTTCCTGTAATAACCCAATTACTTATAAAATAATTTTTTCTCATTCAGGAATTAAATAGTTAAATTCATTATAAATGTATAATAAAATAAGTGGTATTTATAGAAATTGAGGAATATATACTAATAGAATAGTAACCTAAGATATGAGAGTATAAATAAAAGTTTTTATATTATAAGTGAAAATATTTTATATTTATATAATGGATTATGTAAATAAATTTTTAGAAAATGATATATTAAGTGTTAATATTTACATGACACATAAATTTTTATTTAAAATTTTATAATTAATATAATCATTTAAAATAAAATCTATATTACTAAAACAAATTCATAAATCTATATTTTTTTTATGACTATAAGATAATTTTATGAGACTTTAATTAATTTTTGAAATTGTTATAAAATCAATTATAATTTTAGAATTGGTAATTTTTCAAATAAATGATGATTTTAATTAAAAATAAAATTTATCATATTTAGAAAATTATTCTTAAAAAATGGTGTTCTTTTTTAAATTCTAAACATCAGAAAATGGGTTGGTTGAATTGTTGGAATTTTTCTAAAATAGTTGAATTTTTGGTGAATAGTGAAATACGATAATTTATAGTATTTAAATTATAATCCCAATACAAGAATTAAAAAATCATTCAAGATTTAAGCACCATAATCTCAAACCCCCCTTTATTATTTTAATATATTTATTTATAATTCTCTAATTATTCATAGTCTTGATCCAAAATAATAAACCAATGAATAATATAATAAGAAAACACCCCTCTCCTCCACTATAATTACCACCCCTCATCACCTCTTCTCCTCACATCTCAAATCCTTGAAGTTTGTTTAATTTCAACCAAATTTACTTTACAATCCTATTCCCCACATCCAAGACCTTCCAGAATCACCAAAAGGCCAAAACCAAGGGCCATAAATAGGTTCTCAATGAGGAGAATTCAAGAGGAAGTTTTAATACTTTGGATGGAAGTCAAACCTGAGGCAAGGGAATATATTTTTAAAATTATATTTTTAAGTTATAAATATTTTATTAAAATATATTTTTTATAATTATCTAGAATAAGTGGATTTTACCACTTTCATGAATTCTTATTAATTTTATGTCTCCTATAAAATTTTACATCTTTATTTTTAAGTAAATATTTTCATTTATAAGTGAAAGGCTTCTTAAAAGTGATTTCAAAAATAGAAAATTTATTTTCCTCAATAATGATTCTTTTATGACAGATTTATGTGTTATGATCATGTTATTGTTCTTGGGAATTTTTATGATTATTGGTGGTTCTGTGATATACCGAGGGTAGTTAAGCCCGTTATAGCTCTCAAATGCATTCGGTAAAGGGACATAGTTAAATGATTAGGTTTATCCTAAAAGATTATGTGAATATACTTTGATGGTTATTCCAAGTGTAACCATCATGGTTACTCCCTATATAGTCGGGAGAGATACATTATTTTTAATATTGATATGAAAATTATTCTACAATTTACCTTTTTGATTTATGTATGCCTGATATATTTTTACAAGAAGCTTATGATTTCAGAAGGTAAGCTAAAGAGAATATGGTTTTCTTTGGGAAAATGTATTCATTTAAGGACTAACAATTTCTTTCTTCCTTTTTATGCCACTTATTGAGCTTTTTTCTTCACCGCCCAAGTTTTGAAATATTTGTTATAGGGGTTATGGATGGGTAAATGAAAGTAATGATTCATGTTTAATGTCATGAAGTTTTGTCACAGAATGAAATCATGTTTACTTTTAAAAGATTCATATTATGAAAAAATGGATATTGTTTTATTATTATCCACTTTGTATTCTTGTGGGATTTTTAAGTATGAATTATGACATAATTCGCCAAAATACTAAACCAAAAAGATCATTGGGAATGTAAGAAAGTGAATTAAAATTGAATTAACTAGAATATGTAATGTTTATGGTGGGGTCTTTATAGCTACAACAAGAGCAACAAGTAATGATGAACAACCTATAACTATACAAGTATAACAGATCCAGGTTATAAAAAATAACCTTACCCATATGGATAATTATTCTCCACAATGTGGGAAAACAATGTTAGACCATATAATGAGGCAAAAACCTCCATCATTCAATGGTACTATAAACCCATATGTAGCTGAGAAATGGATAATATCCTTAGAGAATATATTTATCGCTTTGGGAAGTAACAAAAGGGAGAAAGTTATCATGGTAGTTTATTGTCTGTTGGGAGATGATGATCAATGATGGTCATTAATCCAAAACAAAAATGAGGAGGAATAAAATAAAAATATGTAATGGAAGTATTTTAATGATATTTTTGTAGAAAAATATGTCCCTCATGAATAGTGTGAAGATATGGAGAGTAAATTATTACGTATGTGATAGAAAGAAGATAGAATTTTTTCCAAGTATAAATCCAACATTATAAGGTTATCAAGGCATGTTTTATACTACATATGTAATCAAAGGAGAATGGTTGATCAATGTTTTGAAGGGTTAAAACCATTCCTTTGAAGGGAAATGGTCTCTCAAACTTTCTCATCATATTACGATATAGTCTCATGTGTTAACAAGACATAAAAATAATTTTCTAGGTGTTATGATTTTAAAGGAAATAAAGATAATTTGAGGGATTTTTAATACTCTAGAAAAGGAAATAAGGAAAGGGAAATAAGGGAAGAGTTGATTTTCTATCATACAATAATTTTGGAATAAAACATCCTGGAACATGCCTATTGGGGATGCGATTTTGTATAAGTGTGAATAAAAAGGACATCAAGCTCATTATTTCTAGGGAATGTAAGAATCTACCAATGTTAAATGGTAAAATTTTAAACAGATGAAATATTATGAAAATGACTATCCTAAGCATTTAAGAAACATTCCCCATAAAAGTCCAAGAGAGAAAGACCAAGCTTATGCGATTACAATTTCTAAGGTAGAAGTTCCTAATAATGTGGTGGAAGGTAATTTAATTGTTTCCTCAAACTTATCCTATTATTTATTTGATTCTAGATCATATCATTGTTTTATATCTTTTGAGTTTTCTAAGAAAATTAGTCACTTAACTTTTTATTTAATAAAGGAGTTGTTAGTCAGAACTCTAAAGGGAAGTCTCATTACAATAAAGATGTGTATGTCAATCCCCTTTATAACACATAAATGTGATCTAATTGATGACCTTGTTATTATACCTATAATTTAATTTTATATAATCCTTGGTCTAGAATGACTTTCAAAATATGATACAAAAATTTATTGCAATAAGAAATAAATTACGATTGGTGAGAAATATGTAGAATCCCTTATATTTATCAAAGAAACCCCATAATCTAATTCATATCTGGATCCCCCCTCACTAGCTATAATATATGAAATTATTGGGGAGGAAGAGAAAAAATCATCTATGTATGAGTAAAAAAATCAAAAAATTGATGATGCACATATGTGTGAGAATATATTGATATTTTTCGAGAGGATTTACCTGGAAATTCTCCAGAGTAGGAAGTTGAGTTTTCTATTGATTTGACTCCTAATTCCAGGATTATATTAAATAATCCTTGTAGAATGTCCACTATGGAATTATAGGAGATGAAGAAACAAATAGTGGAGTTGAGTAATAAGTGATTTATTCACCCTGGTGTTTCTCCATGGGGAGTCCCTATTCTTTTTATTAAGAAGAATGATGGATCCATGAGGCTGTGTATTGATTATAAGAAATCAATGCTAATATGATAAAGAACCATTATCCTCTACCTCATATTGATGATTTATTTGATCAACTTCATGGATCCCAATATTTTTTGAATATTTAACATCATTTTAGATATCATAAATTATGTGTGAATATGGAAGATAATACAAATAAAACATTTCAAACTAGGTATAGAAATTATGTGTAGAGAATTGGGTTTTGGCCCTGTTAGACTTTGGAATATTCTTATGAATAATTAGAGACTAGGCGCGAAGACGGCATGCAATTTCAAGGCCCAGTGTTCCCGGAATTAATTTTATAAAAATATTAAGTATTTTTATACTATGCACGTGGTAGGGGTATGTTATCTCCTAAAAGGTAGCTCAGAATGAGAATCTGAGGGCACAGTTACATCCAAAGCGTGTTGTTTACCCTAGGTGAGGTGTAAACATTGCAGGCGTGAGCCTGCTGTGAGAAAAGCCACTAGAGACATTTTTGTAAATAAATGGAAAAGTTTATTTATGAGCGTTGGCTCAAATAACTTATGAATAGAATATCGAATCAGAAATATGAGACCGTCGTTGAGTTCATAGCATTGTGTTTACCCTAGGGGTGACCTCAATTGAGAGGGCATGAGAGATTCAGATTTCGCATCTGCCGACAGTTTTCTATAAATAGGGAGTTAAGGAAATGAGCAGGGTTAGCTCATTTCCCCTCTCGGACGGTGAAGCTTTGGCCAATGACGATTCGATGTCCAAATGATATTGTATCACAACGAAACTTCAGACGCTGGTAGATCAGGGAACAAGGAATGCAACGACATATCCAGATTTGAGGTAGGTGACTTTTTTCAGATTATGCATCTCCCCGATTGAGGTTTTGTTGTCATTTTTGATTTTTTCTGCTTCTATTTCTTTGCTTGTCTCTCTAGATGGAAAAACCAACAACATCCATCATCAGATTGAGTTTTTGATTGCACTTTCTTTGCGTTCTTCATCTATTCTTTGCGTTCTACATCCATTAACTTTTCACCTCGCCAAATCCTCAACGAATCGAGGAGCAAGCATTTGTTTGCGAAGCTCTCGACCTAAGGTGTCCCGATCTGTGCTCGGGTCTGAGTTTCGGGCGCCGGAGGAAGCGCAACAAAGGGAAAAGGGGGAGATTACTTTTTATGATGCTGAAACGACAACAAATCATTGAGCGGAGGCAAGCGTTGTAAAGGTGTCATCCCAAGGATTCCCGATCTGGTATTGGATTGCGTTTTGGACCACCGGAGTGACCGTGGTGGCCCGCGGAAGTTTTCTGGTGGATTTTAGGTTGTTCCGGTGGTTTTCTGGTGACTTCGGCAGTGGTCTGGAAGCTCCCATGGTGGTCAAGCGATGACAGATTCCGGCAGGAGGTGGTCTAGTCAGGCAGATGGTGGTTTCTGGCGACCCTGTAGTGGTCCGGACAGATTTTTCCGGGGTTATTTAAACCCCAAAAAACTCTCAAACCGTAACTCTGATTTGCAAGATGTTTTTGGAAACACATTCCTTTCATCGAGACGGACCGTTTGAACTTACTTTTGGAATTTTGTGAGTTAGGGTTTTTGGCCCGGGGCCATGAAACGTTGAAAATAATAATTATATTTTATTATTTTCAACTTCGATCCTCCATAACTCCAGCAAAGAGTGTCCAAATAATGTGCTATTAGTGGTGTTGAGACCCTAATGGTACGACAAACTTTTCAAGATAGTTTTCGAGTGTTTGGATCGAGAACAGGGTGTGGGACCCACGAGGTCGGGTTCCGGCGTTTATGGAGAAATGTGACTTTTCTACCGGGTGTCTATTTTAGTTGACCGAGTAGTTGATATTGTGTGTTTTTCCGAGGGGATCACAATGGTGTGATCCGCTTGATGAGTTTCGGGATCGTGGTGTGGGCCCCACCTGGGCTAGCTATGGTGAATAGTACTTTTTTTACTGGGTGTCTGTTTTGGACGATCGAGTAGTCGATCTCGTGGGTTTTTCTGAGGGGATCGCAATGGCGTGATCCGCATGATGAGTTTCGGGATCGTGGTGTGGGCCCCACACGGGTAGGCTACGGTGAACAGTACCTTGTTCACTTTTTGCTTATTTTGGGTGAGTAAATAGCATATCTTGCATGTTTTTCCACGTAGACTATGATGGTGGTCTCAGTATCGTCCTAGGAGGTGCGTAGTGTGGTGATGTTGCGAGTCACTCGGGGTTGAGACGTTTGGACCAGCAGTGGTTGAGGGTACTCCCTTGGTTCACTCCTATGAGGGTTCTTGTGGCATCACAACCGTGGTATGAGTTTCTGATCCCCTCGATAGGATCTTTAATCTGTTAGAGTTGTGGAATCCCTACAGTGGGATCAGGGTAGGATCCTCCAGCTTCGCTACCCTAGATCAGGTTCCTAGTATCATTGTGACCGTTTTTACACAAGCGGTGATCCATTATCTAGCAGGTTAACCCTCATAGGGTTTATGGCATCATCATGAATATTATCCCCTACGCCTTGGTCCATGCTCAGTAGGGTTGTGGCATCGTCGGGTATACGATCCCCTACTCAGCATGTGGTTTATAGTAGGGTTGCGGCATCATTGGTTATGTGATCCCCTACTCAGCCTGTGGTTTCAGTCTGGTTGGTGCATCATTGGTTCAATCCCCTACTACACGAGTTATACCAGATGGGATTTCGATATCATCATGACCACCTTGATGGGAGACAATCCTCTATCAGAGTGATGTGATTCTGTGGAGTGCCAGATCGGGTTATGGTATCCCCCAACAGATCTGGGGAGTGATTCCCTATCTATGAGATCTTTTAATACGAGATCAGGTTGTGGTATCCCCTAGTGGATCCTAGGAGTGATCCCCTATCTGTGAGATCTTCAAATACTGGTGTGGGTTCTGGCATCCCCTAGAAGACCCTAGGAGTGATCCCCTAACCGTGGAGTTTGGTGTTTTTGTTGTTTCAGCATGAATTTCTCAGTGATGATATCCGACGAAGGTGATCTCTCAGGTGAGCATCTGGGATGTTTGTGTGGGACCCAATGGAGTGTATCCCTCAGACAAGTTTCATCTGGGATGACAGTGATCATGGAATTTTCTCTCCTAGTTGTGAACCTTTGCTGGTGATGAGGTCGGTACATCATGTGGCTTTGTGCGTGAGATGAGTATATATGAATGTTTTTGGTATACATAAGAGCTTATATCTTAGAGGATGTTCAAGGTGTATATATGGATATACACCTGTATTGAGCTGACTAGTTTTTTTTATCCGAGGATGGTCACGAGAAGGATTTTCTCTCTCATATGGGTTCCCTCTAGCTGGGATGAGCAGACTGTTGCCTTTCAGTTTCTCTCTTTTGTTTTGGGTTTTTGGGGTTCCTACTGAGTATTGTAATACTCACCCCTGCACGGGATTTTCCCACACATGTTTGTGTATTGTGCATACCACAGGCCTTTCGACGGTGTCCCTGGAGGACCCGGAGCAGGCGGAGCTGAGAGAGCAGGACTGACCGTGGAGTCTTACCGGAGCTGTGCTGAGGAGATTTCTAGTGTTGCTTTTGGTAGCGTTTCCCTCTTTCTGAGTAGACTGGATGCTTTGTAGTTTTCTCTGGGTGGGCGCTGTTTTGACCTTTTGTACTTCTACTGTACTCAGGTTATGGGTTAGATGTATGCATGCATTTCTTTCCAGTTTTATTTTTATATATCTCTATACTATTTCATGGAGGTGTATGTGGGTGCGTGTGTACAGGTACCTTAGGCCAATGACTCCCATGTGTGTGATAGCCTACCTGGTGCTTGTCGCCAGCCCCTGTCCTATTGGAGGTGGGCTTGGGGAGTCACGGCTTGAGCCCTGTTGGGCCATGTCATGACAAAGTGGTATCATAGGAGGTTCCACCTTTGGGATCGCTAATCATAGTTGGTTTAGTTGTGAGCTTGATTTGGGTTGTATAGCAGCAATGTTTTGATGTTTTGAGTTTAGATTTTAGGCTAGGGACTCTAGTGTTGGTGCGGCAGCCGACGTATCCATACACCAAGACTCTGAAAACCCGCCTTTTGACTTTGGATGGTTGGACACTAGTCGCAGGGACATAACGGTGCATGCATCATATAGGACTGAGTTTTTGGGTTTCCCTTGTTCTTATTGAGTCAGCTCTCTAGATATACTCTTTTACTGTTGTGCGTCATGATTGTATTTCAGGATGCCTCCACGACGACTGCCAGCAAGGGTTCCGTAGCATGGTTGTTCTGACAATCCGCCCCATGTAGTGGCTGTAGACCAGGGCGCAGGTTCTGAGGCTAGACCTCCAGGTGGTCCGCCAGTTGAGCCACCACCTGTGGAGCAGCTAGTTGTGCAGGTAGTGAAGGATGAGGATGCATGTAGGCGGAGTGTTCTGCACAAGTTCCAGAGATAATGACCTCTAAGGTTTCGGGGTGATCCAGACCCCTAGGCAGCTGATGACTGGCTCGAAGCAGTCACCCGTGTTTTCCTCCTAGTGAGGAAACCTGCAGATTAGATGGTGGTCCTAGCGGTGATCCTTCTGCGTGGTTTGGATGGGAGATGTTGGAGCCTATTGACACAGTCCCACAACAAGGAGACGCTCATGTGGGAAGAGTTTGAGAAGCTCTTCAGGGAGGAGTTCCATCCAGTGACGTTGAGGTCAGTGCAGATTCAGGAGCTTCTGAAGCTTATTCAGGGGGGCATGACTGTGTCAGAGTACTTAGCGAGGTTTAAAGACCTGTCACGCTACTCCCTGGATATGATTTGAGACTCGTTATTTAGGTCTCAGGCCTTCGAGTAGGGCCTACAAAGATACATCCAAGAAAGTGTGGTTTCATTGTGTCTGCCCACCTATGTTGGAGTGCTGGAGAGATCTTTGGTGGTGAAGAGATTTTTGGCTGAGCAGATTCATCCCGTCAGTTTTGGGTGCATGGAAGATGAGACTTTGGAAACTGTTAGCTGGCGGCAGGTTCAAGGGTCTGTATGTGGCCGACATTTTAGGAGGCGACCCCAGGATGGAGGATCTAAGGCTCAGGGCTCACAGGGCTTGCAGACCAATTTTAGTCAACCACAGGAGAGGCGGTGTCACGCTTGCGATAGTTAGGGACATCTTGCTAGAGATTGTATGACCCATTTTTCTGTTGAGAGGGATCCGATCGATAGGTCTCCTTTGGCAGTGGCACGTCTCGAGTTTGGACGTCCGCAGGGCGGCAGGCATGGTGATGGAGCTGGTGCAGCAGTGGGAGGTGGTAGGCGGTATCAGATGCTACCAACACCACCCCCAGGTGGTCGACACTGAGCTCAAGGAGTTGGAGGGCGAGGGCAAGGACAACTTCATGTCCTAGAGGTTTCTAACCCAGAGGCTCCGCGGATGGATAGAGGTACGCCTAGTGTCCTTTCTACTTTCTGCAGTAGTTTTGATAGACACTGTTTAGCGGTATCCTTCCCTTTCCATTGCTTGCTAGAGTTTGGTTCAGGGCGTTGGTAAGACCAAGTGTGGGTGTTGATCAGCATGATTTGAATGCGTGAGGAAGAGGGATCCTTCTTCCACTGAGACACATTTTTGTGACGCGATCAAAACCATGTGGGTGAGTCAGTGCCACCCAAAGCGGATAGTGTTGAGGTGTGGTGGATGAGTCTATATGACTTATGTGTTCAAGCATGGGTGATTGTTGGCGAACTCACTAGTGTTGGAGACCCAGTTGAGAGTCCAGTTGCTTTCCTTGTGCTTATGGATTTTTGAGGACGAAAAGTTCTAAGGTGGGGAGGATGTAGCAACTTTGGTTTTTTCATGTTAGACTTTGGAATATTCCTATGAATAATTCTAGATCTTGGAGAAAATTCGGCATGCGATTCCGAGGCCTGGTGTGCCCGAAATTAATTTTATAAAAATATTAAGTATTTTTATACTATGCACGTGGCAGGGGTGTGTTATCTCCAAAATAGTAGCTCAGAATGGGAATCTGAGGGAACGGTTGTGTCTTAAGCGTGCCGTTTACCCTAGGCAAGGGGTAAACTTTGCGGTTGCGGTCCTGTAGTGAGAAAATATACTAGGGGTGTTTTTGTATATAAATAGAAAAGTTTATTTATGAGCGTCAACTCAAATAAATTATGAATTGAATCAAGGATTGGAAATATGATACTGTCATTGAGTTCGTAGCATTTTGTTTACCCTAGGGGTGACCTCAGTTGAGAGGGCACAGGAGATTCAGATTTCACGTCTGCCAGTAGTTTCCTATAAATAGGGAGTTAAGAAAATAAGCAGGGTTAGCTCATTTCCCCTCTCTGATGGTGAAGCTCTGGCTAATGACGATTCGAAGTCCAAACGATATTGGATCACGACAAAACATCAGACGCTGGTAGATCAGGGAACATGGAACGCAATAACAAATCCAGACGCGATGTAGGAAACTTCATTCGGATTATGCATCTCCCTGATTGAGGTTTTGTTGTCGTTTTTGATTTGTTTTTCCTTTTGGTGGTTTTCTTGTCTCTCTCGATGGCCAAACCAACAATATCCATCTTCAGATTGAGTTTTTTGATTGTGTATTCTTTGTGTTCTTCATCTGTTCTTTGCATTATTCATCCATTAACTTATCACCTCACCAAATCATCAAGGAATCGAGGAGTAAGGCATATGTTTGTGAAGCTCTCGACCTGAGGAGTCCCGATCTGTGCTTGGGTTTGAGTTTCGGGCACTGGAGGAAGCGAAAAATCAAGAAGAAGTGGCAGTTACTTTTTGTGATAATTAAACGACGACAAATCATTGAGCGGAGGCAAGTGCTGTAAAGGTGTCGTCCCAAGGATTCAAGATCTGGTCTTAGATCATGTTTTGGACCACCGGAGTGACCGTGGTGGCCTAGCAGAAGTTTTTAGGCGGATTTCCGGTGGTTCTGACGGTTTTACAGCAACTCCAGCGGTGGTCCGGAAGCTCCCGCGGTGGTCCAGCGGTAGTGGATTCTAGCAGGCAGCGACAGTCAGGTTATGCATACGGTGGTTTCCGGGGACCCTGCGGTGGTCCGGCCAGATTTTTCTAGGGGTTATTTAAACATCCGTAACTCACTAACCGTAAATCCGATTTGTGAGATGTTTGCGGAAACATGTTCCTTGTGTCGAGACAGACCTTTTGAACTAACTTTGGGAATTTGGTGAGTCGGGTTTTTTGGCTTGAGGCTATGAAACGTTGTGAATAATAATTATATTTTATTATTTTCAACTTCGATCTGCCATAACTCCTGTAAGGAGTGTCCAAATGACGTGCTGTTAGTGGCGTTGAGTCCCTGATGGTATGGAGGAATTTTCAAGATAGTTTTTGGGTGTTGGGAATGAGAACAGGGTGTGGGCCCCATGAGGTCGGGTTCCAGCGTTTGTGGAGAAACGTGACTTTTCCACCGGGTGTCCGTTTTGGATGATTGAGTAGTCCACCCTGTGTGTTTTTATGAGGGGATTACAATGGTGGGATCTGATTGATGAGTTTTGGGATCGTGACGTGGGCCCCACCAGGGTTGGCTATAGGTAATAGTACCTTTATTCACTGAGTGTCTGTTTTGGACGATCGAGTAGTCGATCAAGTGGGTTTTTTCGGGGGGATCGCAATGGGGTGATCCGTTTGATGAGGTTCGAAATACTGGTGTGGGCCCCACAAGGGTAGGCTATGGTTAATAGTACCTTGTTCACCGGTTGCCCATTTTGGGTGAGTAAATAGCCTATCCTGCGTGTTTTACTGCGTAGACCACGATGGGGGTCTCGGTATTGTCCTGGGAGGTGCGCAGTCTGTCGATGTTGTGGGTCACTCGAGTTTGCGATGTTTGGACCAGCAGTAGTTGAAGGTACTCCCTTGGTTCACTCATATGAGGGATCATGTGGAATCACAACCATGGTATGGCTTTGTGATCCCCTCGATATGATCTCTAATCTGTTAGAGCTGTGTCATCCCTCCGGTGGGCTCGGGGCAGGATCCTCTAGCTTCACTACACTAAATCGGGTTCTTGGTATCGCTGTGACCGTTTATCCAAAGGCGGCGATCCTCTATCTGGAAGTTTAACCTTCCTAGTGTTTGTTTCATCATCGTGAATATTATCCTTTATTCCTTGGGCCGTGCTCAGTAGGGTTGTGCCATCATCGGGTATACGATCCCCTACTCAGCATGTGGTTTATAGTAGGGTTACAACATCGTTGGTTATATGATCCCCTACTCAGCGTGTGGTGTTAGTAGGGTTGGTGCATCATCAGTTTGATCCCCTACTACTCGAGTTATACCATATGGGGTTTCGGTAACGTTATGACCACCTTGATGGGCGACGATCCTCTATATAAGTGATGTAATTCTGTGGAGTGCCAGATCGGGTTGTGGTATCCCCCAGCGGATCCTGGGAGTGATCCCCTATCTGTGAGATCTTCAAATACCAGATTGGGTTGTGATATCCACCAGTGGATCCTGGGATTGATCCCCTTTCTATGAGATCTTTGAATACTGGTGTGGGTTCTGGAATCCATTAGAGGTCCCTAGGAGTGATCCCCTAACCGTGGAGTTTGGTGTTTTTTTCTGTTTTAGCGTGACTTTCTTAGTGATGATATCCGATGAGCGTGATCTCTCAGGTGAGCATCTGGGATGTTTGTGTGAGACCCAATGGAGTGTATATCTCGGATGAGTGTCATCTAGGATGATTTTGATCGTGGAGTATTCTCTCCTAGTTGTGAACCATTGCTGGTGATGAGGTTGGTACCTCATGTGGCTTGGTGCGTGAGCTAAGTATATCTGGATGTTTTTGGTATACGTAAGAGTGTATATCTGAGCGGACGTTCAAGGTGTATGTATGGTCATACACCTAGATTGAGATGACTAGTTGTGTTTAGTTGAAAATGGTCACGATATGGAGTTTCTCTCTCATCTGGGTTCCCTCTGGCTGGGATGGGCGGACTGTTGTCTTTCAGTTGCTCTCTTTTGTTTTTGGTTTTTAGGGTGCCTACTGATTATTGTTATAATCACCCCTGTACGGGTTTTTCCCACACATGTTTGTGTATTGTGCAGACCACATGCCTTTCGACGGTGTCCTAGAAGGACACATAGAAGGCGGATCTGAGTGAGCAGGACTGATCATGGAGTCTTATCGGAGTTGTGCCAAGGAGCTTTCCAATGGTTCTTTTGGCAGCATTTCCCTCCTTCTGAGCTGGTTGGATGCTTTGTATTTTTCTTTTGGTGGACCCTATTTTTCCCTTTTGTACTTCTTCCGTACTCTATTTTTGGGTTATATGTATGCATGTATTTATTTCTATTTTTATTTTTATATATCTCTACACTGTTTCATAGAGGAGTATGTGGGTGCGTGTGTACAGGTACCTTAAGATAATGACTCCCATGTGGGTGATAGCCTACTCGGAACTAGTCACCATCCCCTGGCCTATTGGAGGCAAGATTGGGGAGTCACGGCTCGAGCTCCTTTGGTCCAGGTCGTGACATTAAGAGTTTATAGTAATGCCATTTTTACTAACTAATGAACCCTCTTTTTTTATGGATCTAATGAATAGAGTGTTCAAGTAATATCTTTAAAATTTTGTTGTGGTATTTATTGATGATATATTGATATATTCCAAAAGTTATGAGGACTATGAGAACCACTTGAGGATTTTTCTAGAGACACTTAGAAAAAAAGAGTTATATGGGAAGTTTAGTAAATGGGAATTATGTCTTTTAAAGAGTTCATTTTCTTGGCTATATTGTCTCTAAGGATAGAATATCAGTTGATCCTATGAAGAATAAGGAAATTTATGAATAACCTACACCAACAAACATAACTGAGGTATATAACTTTGTTGGTTTAGTAAGTTACTCTTATGGTTTCATTCATAATTTCTCCGTATTAGATAACCTATTAATCAAGCTTACTCATAAAGGGGGTAAGTTCGTATGGAAGAAATAATATGAAGATTGTTTCGAAGAATTAAAGTGGAGATTAGTGAATGCTCTGATCATTACACTACCATTAGGAAACAATGGATTTTTGATTTATAGTGACACATAAAATAAAGGACTTGATTGTGTACATATGAAAAATGATTGAGTTATTGGTTATGCATCAAGGAAGATAAAAACTAAGGACAAAATTATCCAACTCATGATCTTGAGTTGGAATGAATAATATTTTCTCTAAAGATATGGGGACACTAACTCTATAGTGAAATATGTGAGATATATAAATATCATAAGAGATATAAATATATATTCTCATAGAAATAACTCAACATGAGGAAAAGGAGATGGCTTGAGCTACTCAAGTATTATGATTGTTCAATACACTACCACCTAGGGAAGGAGAATATGGTAATAGATGTGTTGAGATTGAAGGATCATGGAGTTATGAACAAAATGAGGATTGATAAGGATCTTGAAAGTTAGATATGGGAAATATAATGGAAGGTGAAACATCACGTTTTTTTTTTCAATTGGTTTCCCAACCATATTTATTGTAAATGATTAAAATTTATTAGTCTAGGTATGAGAATTTTCAAAGGAAAATTAAAGATGTGAATGATGGGAAGTTGGCATACTTCGTGTATGAGGATGAAATTATGAAATTTGGGAAGGTGGTTTGTGTTCCCTCTATACCTAATCTAAAAAGGGAGTTATTGGATGATGTCCATTGCTCTAATTTCTCTATACACCCAGGTTTCACTGAGATGTATAGAGATTTAAAGGAACATTTTTTGTGGGATAATGTGAATCAAGAAATTATTGATTATGTATCAAGTTGTTTAGTTTATAAAAAGATGAAAGCTAAAAGACAACATCCTAGATGAGTCATGAAATCACAGCCTATTCATACATGGAAATGGGATGACATTACTATTGATTTTTTCACTAGATTTCCAAAAACACCCTGAAAGAATTTTGAAATATGATTAATTTTTTATCAAATTAACAGTTTTCACATTTCCTCGTTATAAGGGATGATTTTCCATAGGAGAACCTTATAAAAATACCTATTAAAGAAGCTGTAAGACTTTATGGAGCAAATATTTCTATTGAGTCTGATCATGATCCATGATTTACTTTGAAATTCTAAATTTTTTTAGAAAGATATAGACACTGAGATTTATTTAAGTATATCTTATCACCCTCAAACCGAAGAGAAATTTAAAAGGACCATTTAAACATTTTAAGACATGTTTAGATATTTTTCACTTGACTTTCAAGGTATGTTCAATCATTATTTACCTCTGGTAGAGTTTTATAATAATAATATTTTCCATTAAAGTATTCTAATGGAACCATATGAAGCATTGCATGAAAATAGATGTCATACACCAACTTGTTGGGATGAAGTTGGTGAAAGGAAGCTTATAGGCCCAAAAATTTAGGAGGGAAAAACATCAAAGGTAAATACTATATATAAAAGAATCTCAAAGTAGACAAAAAATTTATGATCATAACTAAAGGAAGGATTTATATTTTCAAGTGGGAGAACATATTTTTTTTGAAATTATCTCCATGAAAGGGAGTTATAATATTTGGAAAGAAAGGAAAACTAAACCCCAAGTACATTGTTACTTTTGAAATCCTGGAGAGAGTTAGAGCTGTGGATTATCGTTTGACTATGCCATTTAGAATTTCTAAAGTACATAATGTTCTTCACATCTCTTTATTAAGGAAGTACATGCTTGACCTAATTCATGCCCTAATTTCTGAAGGAATAGAATTAGAACCTGATTTATCTTACTATGAAGATCCTATCTAGATTATCGAATATAGAGAGTAGGTGTTGAGAAATCATATGAATCGACTCGTAAAGATACCATAAAAAATCATAAAATTGAAGAGGTAACATGGAAATCAGAGGAATTTATGATGAAGAACTAACCAAAATTTTTATGAGGTTACAATCTAGAAATTTTGATGATGAAATTTTATGAAGGTGGGGATAACATAAAACCCCAATAATTAATGGTATGTCTCTTTTAAATTCTGTCATATTTGATAGTTTCGGCTTCACACAACACCGAGTTTAAAGTCGTAATATAATATTAAATATGGCCATTGGAATAGTAATGTGAACCTTAGTAATTGTAATATAAAAATTATAATTTTAACCTCAACCTTGAAAGTATAAATAAAACTTGGGTATCTTATTAATGAAAATATGACATATTTATACCATGAAATAAGTAAATAAATATTTTAAAAATGATAAATTACGCATTGGTATTTTTATAAGTTATAAATATTTATTTACAATTTTATAATTAATATAATGGTTTTAAAGAAAATATGTTTTCATAAATATATTTATAAATTAATAATTTGTTTTACAATGATTAAAATATAATCTTACGAGACCCTAGTTTTTTTAAAGAGTAATAAAATCAGTTATAATATTAAAATTAGTATTTTTTGAGTAAGTGATGATTTTAACTAAAAATTTAATTTATTATATTTATAAAATTAGTTTTAAAAAATGGAAATCCATATTTTAATTCTATATGCCAAAAAATGGTTAGGGTGAATATTTGGGATTTTTCTAAAATAGTTAATTTTTTGGTGAATAGTGAAATTCGAAAATTTATGGTATAAGTAAATAAATGAAATATTGAGTCATGGTTGATGCATGAATGAGGTAAGAACCTATTGGTTAGAAATTAAATGATTTTTTTACTTGTTTTATTCACATGAAACATTAGTATTGATAGTCGTGAGCCAAAATACTAAACTAATGAATAAAATAATCAAAAAACACCCCTCTACTCCACTATAAATACCACCCATTACCACCTATTCTCCTAACACCTATTAATCCTATAATATTTTAAAATTTATTTGAAATAATATTATTAATTATCTCCCACATATCCATGAGCCCTTTGTATCACCATAAGACCAGTCCCAATCCCCTTAAAGAGGTTCTCAAGGAGTAGAATTTAAGTGGTAAACTCCTCTTTCAATTTCTTTATTTTCTGTTCACTTTATTTTATTTTATTATAATATACTAACCTCATATTTACAAATATTAATGATATAACTAATATATTATATATACTATAATTTAATTATTTAAATATATCATTCACCATCAAGTCTCTTCTCCTCTTCCTTTGAAAACAACGTTTGTGAGGTGCCGATTTACCACCTCCATGGACAACATGTTTTCATTTTTCAATTCTTCATTCAAGGCTAGACATAATAAATTTTATATCATTAAAAAAGATTATATTATATGTATTACATAATTTTTCATGTTTTGGATCCATTATATATACATTATATTAATTAATGAAATAAAACTAGTTTGCGTTGACTAAATACCACCCAAATAATCTAAATGATTATTACTAACATTTTTTCTAATGATTCATCCTCAACCCTAATTAAAAAAGGACTTATGTTAACTTTTAATATTATGTAATTTAATGAATAAATTATAATTTCAATTCTATATAACTATTCTTATTTTACATAATCTTTCATATGTGTATTTCCATTGAACCAATCATGAAAACAATGGGAAAGAACACTCCCAAACGATAAAATTGAACCTTAAAAAACCCCCCAAAAGACCATAAACGAACTTAATAAAAATATAATATATAAAATAAATTTATAATATGTTCTTAAATAAATTATTAATAAATCTAAATTCATTATTCAAAACATTATGTAGAGGTGTAGAATACCTTCAGGCATAAGGTAAGGGTTTCTTACTGAATCCCCCTTTTTCATTCGGTTTTTTCTTTCTCTCTCATTAAACCAGTGTAATTTTTATTTATTTTTACATAATTATTCTATATTATGTATATGTATTCAAATATCAGTTATATATATCGTTTTATCTTTTATTGGGGGAAATACATGTCTTATAAGTCTTCTTTTTTAATTCATCCCGGCAAGCATGCCTGATTTAAGGGAACTTTCCAATTTCATACCCATATTTGAGTACACACCATAATCTGTTTTAAGCCACTAATATTTTTGTAAAATAATTATTTTTATCCGAAAAAACTATCTTAGTTCATTTTTAGTCATATGAAAACAATTATTACTTTTTACTCTTTAAAGACTCTTTTAGATTTTTCCTCACTGAAGTGGCCAATTTGTAAAGTCTATTAATTTTGTTACACGATTTCAATTCAATTGAACATAATTTATGACTCAAACATAATTTAATTGTTATTTAATTTTATTTTATGGGATATACATGTTTATAATCTGATTTTTTTACAAATAAAAATGAATTTTCAAAAATAACTCTTCTTTCTAAAGTAAAAGGTTATTTATCTCAAGAATTTATTAATAGTTTTATTAGAGTATTAGAATGTAATTAAACACCCTTTTGTTGGATTTTATAATTTATAAAGGTTGATCTCTTATGGTACCATATACCATATTTTATTAAAGGGTTTAAGATTAGTTTGACTATGGATGTGCTATTCATGGTTTATGGTTGACGTATTCAAATTTCATATACTAGTTTTTCAATATGAATGTTTATGTTATGTTTCACCCTTTTCATATGAGGAATGAATTAGACCTAGTAAGTGATGAAAATGGCCCTCTAAAGACCTCAATGCATCTGTAGGTCTAATGATACTAACTAATTTGGTTATTAGATGACATCTTACCCATTTATGGTGTCTTGGCTGAATCCTGGATGGTATGTTTATAATGTCCGACATTATGCATTGCCTAATTATGATATTGGGAATTGAAATTACATGTGATTATTTGACTAGTACAATATCCATGGTTAAGATTCATTATCATGCAATTATTTATGGCATTATTTAAAAATCTTTTATTCTTTTCATATTATGATCAGGTTTATGTTTTAATGGAATATGTTTTTAGTTATTCACCATGCCTTATTATTTATGTTTATTTATGATAGATTCCATTGTATTGATTACCCTCACTAAGAATATGAGTTCAACCCTTTCTTATGTTTTATTTTTCCCTAGTATGTGAAGATGTATATTATGAATGACTTTCATAGATAATCTATTTGTTTATGGGTATTTCTGATAGAGTTTTTGTATTGTATTTCATTTCAATTTGTAATAAAACAATTATGTTTGTATCTAATTTTAAAAATATACTAAACAATTAAGTCCTTTGAGATGAAATATATTGTTCTTTATACCAATTTAATTATGTAAGGCACCATATTTATGTTATTAGGGTTAGGGTATTTACATTATATATATAATACATAATATTTTTCACATGTATTAATATCAAAAACATCTTTGTGTGTGAATATCAAATTGATTATTATCAAATCATGATATAATACATGAAATATATATATTTTATCATTGATAGAACATAGGGAATGAATTTTTCATGATCATTGTATCTCATAAATTTCATCATATTAATGCATTGAGAATCCCTTGAATGAATTTTGATGAAGACAATACAATCCTTGATCAGATGGAATAGATTGGCTAGATAAGATGAAAACCGATTTATTTTTTTTTATTTTGAAGGAAAAATACCCCATGACTTTATGCACCATATTAGAAGATTAAATATTTGATAAATTATAGATATTCTTCCATTTTCCACTCACCACTCAATCTAAAAATGGGGTTTGGCAATTATAAAACATTTTCACCAAAGGTGTTCATTATCCATACCTCACATGTTCTACCACACCATACCATCCTAAATGCGCACTCACTCATGCTCAATCATAAAATCCCTATGAATCACATTATTCTTGAAATTCATCTTGTGAAATCCCTGTTGGTGATATGATACTTCCTTTCACTATGGTTCTCCACAGTCAAGCTTCCTCTCACACAGTTTCCCCATGACCCCACATGTTGTTTAGGTGGCACTATTGTGGGAATATGGTTGTCCATAATTATTATGTAAGGAATATACTTTAAATATATATAAAATACATATAATATTATTTCCAACCATCTTAAATACCTATTTAAAAATTTTTCATCCTTAAACATATTTTTTTTCACAACCTTTAAATCAATTACTCCAGACATTTTCATGACCTTAATTAATTATTCTTTATCCTAATAATGAATTTATTCAGTTGTTAGAAATAGTATTCACTTCATCAAATTAAAATTTTAAAATTATTTAATCATTAAGACTAGTTCAAATAGTAAATACATTTTCATGGATAATTATTCAAGAAAGTTATAAAATTATAATAAATGAATGAACAAAATTCTCGAAACATTATCACTTCATCTCAATGTCAAAAAACACACATTAATTCATAATTGTGAATAAAAATAAACACATGGGATCCATAATCTACCCCATTGTATTTTCTTTGTCAATATATCTTCATATTGTGGAAATAAATTTGTGTTTCTAAATTATATCACATGATTCATTGAAAAGAAACTTTATTTAATAAAAATTAAGTTTCTATTTTCTATCTTGGTATAAGAAACAATAAATAAATATCTAGGTTTGATTTAGTTTTCCATTAATTACTCACATGTGAAATCATGCTTTAAAATTTATCAATTCTCAAGATAAGGGATGTTAGGAAAAGAAGTACCGAAACTGAAACACACATTAAAAAAATTAGATATTTTAGTTGAATAAGAATAATATATCCCCTTTTAACCCGTATTTCATCAACAATATAATAGCTTAATAAATAAAATTTAGAATGATAGATGAGAATGTTATTGGAATACCTCTAAATTCAAATAAGCTCAAACTCAAGGGATTCACTCAATCATCATCATGGAAGCTAATTGAATTTATTATGAACAATAATTATCATTTAATGACAAATATTTTAGGTTGTAGAACAAAAAATAAAGAATAATGAGGAACTTCTTTTTACTATAGTGGAAACATTAAAGGTGAGTGTTTTCTATCATCCTTTCATTTTTCTTATTTAAAATCAATTATTTGATGTTAATTATTTAATATTGATAGGATATATGGTATTTGAATATATCTTAAACCTATTAGTCGATTTCTCTTGTAGATTTTTTAACTCTACCATTTTCACAGTTAAAAAACCACTTCTTTTTTACATAAATGTTTGTATTGTTTTCATTTAATGTAATTTTTGTGAGTGATCAGATATTGGTGCTTCATACAACCTTTATTGAGGCTCTGGTTGATCCTCTAAAATATTGATATTATACTGAAGAAAAATATTTATTTTTCCATGATAATAAATATGCTTGTAGGTTATAGGGGACGATTTTCAATGTATAGATTCTTTACCCAAAATTAATTCTTCCAATGAAATACCTTTCCATATGATTGAGAATAGAAAAAATGAATCATTTACCATATGATTAATACATCATTTGGACTCTTAATAATTTTTATTATGGAACAATATGAGTTTATATGGAATCATTTTGTTTTTTGTCTTTAAAACATTTACTCACGATGTAACCAAATATTTAACAATAAAAATACTTTGGTAATTTTATCTTTTAGGGAACCACCATTCAATATTTTTAATGAAACATTTAACTTCTAGATTTCATACCTATATTACTCATTGTTGATGTATACTTTTCGATAGATTTTGTAGGGACCATTATCATCCCTTTAGAGGTGTTTATCCTATCCTCAAGTTCTTTTATTTTTATATATTTCCCATACAAATGAGAACTCATTACATCAATATTTGAATCAAAATACATACATTATTGTCTCTTATATTCATAATGGGTTTTATGAGACATGATTCTTGTCTTAAACTCATTATATATGGATATGAACTTTTAAATATATTAGTAAATCACTTCAATCATATCACTTTGTTCAATCATCTTGGTCCCCATTATCTCTCTATTGAAATTCAATTACACTTATTCTCTTATTAATCATTTATTTTCATTTGAAAAATCATTCCTAAATGAATTATAAATTTCATACATGATTTTTAATTGATTTACATTGTCATTGTATGATAATTCCTTAGAAAGGAAACATGATGTTGGAACCTCTTCATCAGTAGGGTCATATTTCCCTTTTATATTCAAGGAAAAGAGTGATATTTAAAATTATTTCTCTACACATGTGATATAATAAAATATAACATTAGGTTCATAACTTAACATGTATAGAGATGAAAATATTGGGTATGCATTTTTTTTATTCTTCTACTTTTGAAAGGAATAAAGAATTATTAAAACTTTGAATTAGATTGATAATGCCGAATCATCTTTATTCATTTTATTTATTCTTATATTAACATTAACATTATTAGATATTATCTCAATATGGTATTTGATCTCATTGATGTCCTTATAATAATCCATGATCAAAGATTCTTGGATATTTAAAGGAATTATTAATTTGATATCAATAGTAAAATCCATGGACCAATTAGGTTCCGTTGAGATGGGGGGAGTGAATCCATGGTTCCCTCATTTTACAATTTCTTCATGGAATATAATCCACCTAAACATTATTTAGGTTATAAATACACTAAAAAAATGAATCAATCTTATAAAAAGTGAAGATATAATAGAATATAGAGCATAAAAAAATATTTACATGGATCGATTTAAGGCCATACTCCATTCCATGATGTTTATATCCCATAAAAATAATTCTTCAATATATCCACAAGTTAATAAATCCAGTAAGACACCATAGTTACAATATATATATAATTGGATAGACACCTAAACTGATCCTCTTTTCTGATTAGTTAGGCATCCCAATATCAACCCTCCAGTAGCTTGATAGAAACCCCACCTACATGATTTCTCATAAATAATGGTTTAAATATATTATTTACAGATGAAATTACTCTACAATAGATCTAGATGCACCTTGAATTTTATACATTCTTAAGAACCATAGTAGTACTGATAGTCTCAAAAATCCATCTATATTTAGAGTAATATGTATTATCTATGGTCTCTTTATATACTAATGAATGTTTTCTTTAATGACTCCTAGATTCAGAACAAATTATTTCTTCAATACTTTTGTTTTTCTAGTAGTTAAATTTATCTTCCACAATTTAAGCAAGATGAATCAATATTTCTCAACATTCGTCATCATCTACATGTATTCATTTATCCAAAATAATATTGTTCATGTGATCTAAATTACTATACATATTAAATGTGTTTATAAATATAGAGTTTATTTTCATAATTTTTATATAAATACCCACAAAACATAGGTATTATATTTCATAATTTTTAATACTAGAGTATTTATTTAACTCCCTACAACATGAATCTTGTTTCAAAAACTAATGTGTTTAAATCAATTGAATTTGTTTTCACATCATTAAATTTCACTTACATGTTAATTAAATATCATAAACTACCTTTAATCCTCATTAAAATTCACAAATTACATAGGGTCACTTTCATATTCAAGTGGATTCATCAATAAAAATAAAACAACTTATATTAAATACCTAATCTAACATGCTCCTCATTCATCCTAAATAATTAGTAAATACACATTTATTTTAATTATTAAACATTATGTGAATAAATATCAACAGAAATTCTTAGACATGACATGTCATTATTTTCCCTATCAAAGAATATTCATGAATGCAAAACTGTATGAAAATATTATTTTGATCATTCTTGTGAATTTAAATCCAAGATATTCACAGGTGATCTATATTTGAGATTCTATCACTCATATATGGGGGTTTCCATGTACATGAATCAAGGACACACCTCAAGTCACAAAAATCAACTCAAAAATGACTCAGGTTAGTGTATTATATGGAAGATGCAACATTGATCCTGGCTCAATCAAAGGAAATGGATTTGGTTTATCACATTGTCTTATAAATGGTGGAATATAAATGTATTTAATAACCCTTAAATGTAGTATGAATAAGAGAATTCTAACCTAAATCAGATGACATATATCGTCTGGATCAGATGCCTGTTGTTTTATATGTATTTTTTTAGTAGGGGAACTGTACCCAATACCTCATTTCCCTACATAAAATGTTTTCTTAATTAACCACAACTATATATCCTTATGTGTTCCACTAACTGGTTAATCCAACAATGAGGTTTGTTTTCAATAAAACATTTCACCTAGTGTTTCATGGGCTACACCTCCCCTACGTTGTCTCACCTATACACGGGCCTGTTCAGTTGTGCTGCCTTTGATGTGGTTGGCCCCTGATCCCACATAAGTCTGACATAGGTCTTTTATAGGCTAGTGAGTAGCTAAAAGTTTATAATTAATAATAAAAATATATATACATACTAAATACTAATTATAACCTTTCCATCCATATTATATAAATTCTTTAAAATACCCCATCATGGAATCATATAAATATTTTTTCTACATGGATTTCAAATAAATTCTTCAAATTTTTTTCCTAGTATTCCTAAATACTTATTCATGAAAATAATGTATGGATTCAATTGTCAAAAAAATTTTACACTTCATAAAATTAATTTTCCACACATCCTTTTTTCTATAATATTAGTTCACTTAATAATCAAATTTATTTTGAGAATTTGTTAATCCTGACCTCTAATGATAATAAATGATTACGTAAAAATACTCATAGCATATAAAATTCATCTCAAATTCACTAAAAATATATTGAAACTTCATTGAAAAAATTAGTTGGTTATGGATGAATATATATCATATATAATCTTCTATTCTCCACTTATTCTAAAAATGAAAACATCTTCCGTATTATGAGAGTTCATTACCACCATGGATGGTGAGTCTTTATTTATGATTATCATATTTATAGAAGATTAAAATTCACTTATAATTTCTCAAATTGACATAAATGTGTGTATTATAAAATTTTTCACATTATGAAATTAGTATGTAGAAAAAAAATTAAATAAAACAAATTTAGTTCGTGATGGTCAATAAATATAAAGAAACAAACTAACCATATAAAATTAAATTTTTTCTAAATGAATAGTCTATTTGCAGAAAGACATATTGATACATTAGATTATTTCAATTTTTATAATTTTTTTAATAAAATTGAATTGCACTTCTATAGTTGTATTCCCATTCGAAAAGAACATCAACATTTATCAACATGTGATCTGAACTCTGAATCATGAAACGAACACACTGAAAATAGTGAAATTAAAAATTATAACTCATTGAAATGGTTATAAATGATCATAAAAAAAATATATTAGAAAATATATAATTTTAAATGTATAATAAATAAATAATCAATTAATCTAATTAGATTATCTAGGATTTTATGTTTATGTGAAGTGTGATTCTGCGACCTAATGTAAGGGATCAATCTGAACCACCCGATTTTTATTGGGAAACACTTTCTTTGTAACACCCCAAGATTTTAAGAAAAATATTATTTTTAATTTCATTAATGTATTGTGTTTTATACTACACCAAACGAAGCTTTCACAACACGAATCCATGACTTGGCTTTCATTACACGCAATCGCAACCTTCCTCGATAGCGTGTGTAGTACGCAATACCGAGTTTCACTAAACGAGATATTATTATAATATTATTATGAACTAGCCGTTATGAATACTAATACCCACTTTTTGAAATTTTATAAATTTAATCTTTCAAAATGGACTTCATTTTTGTATTCGGAATATCGAAATTAGCTTAGGCTGAAATTTTGGTACTTTTCAGATAACTTTCATATTCTGATGAATAGTGAAAATTACTAAATTTTAATTAAAAGAAAATTTTTAATCGAAATAATTAATAGTGATAAATTATTAATTTGAGTGGTTTTAAAGTATATTTAGAATATATTTTTACAATTTAATACAATGTTGTTCGTTGGATGTAATTTCACATTTAAACCAGACATAAACAAGTGTCAATCTTTTGACAGTTATTATCTCTTAAAAACACGCTATTTGTTTTGACGACAGACATTAATTTTTAAATTAGTTAATGTAACTGATATGTTTTGAATTTTTTAAAATATAAATCATTTTTGAATTCATAATATCAAATATATATTAGGCCTAATTTCTGGTATTTTTCTAGAAACTTTCATTTTTTGATGAATAGTGAAACCACTATGTGGTAGTTAAAAAACTGATTTTTTCATAAAACTTAATTTTACCGCTTCTATGAGTGGAATTTCAAAAATCTGAGAGGCACGGTTAATATCAAGGAATAAATGTGGTTCAATGAGATGAAAATAATTTTTGGTGAATAGTAACTTTTTACTTTTTTTACCACGGTTAAAAGTAAATAGGGTAATTAAGGGTAAAAGTGTAATTATTATTACCCTAACACATGTACTAATTATATTGGATAAGTTTAATTCGACCAAAAAAAACCTTAGTAATAAAATATGACCATTTAGGCCCACTTGGATTAGATTAGGACATTTACTATTAATTTATTTAAAGAAGGGTTGAAATAGTTAAAATCAATGTTTAATAACTAAATAATTTTTAATATAGGGTTATACATAAGATAAATTAGACTATAAATATTAATTATAAATATAAAAAGATTTCCTACATAATGATATTTTATTTTTAATTTTTAGACTTAAAATAATTTAATTTATTTATGACACAATGATGATGCAGTAATTATCTTATTAATGAAATATTGACATAATTGATGTTATATATACCCAAATAAATGCAATTTGAGACATTTTATGAATTATTATAATTTTATAAGTTAATATGACATGTTATTATTGATTTAATTAACTCTTTTCGAACTAACCATTCTGTTATGATTTTCACAAAAATCAATTACCAAATATTGTCAAAATTGACATAAAATAGTTTTTAAAACAAATATTATATTATTAATTGTTATTATATTCCTAAAAATATAAGGTTCGGCCAAGATACTTATATAATGATAGGTGTATCATTAATGGAACACTTGGGGGTCACTTATATGTATATGGTAAGTTTATTAACTATATAATATAAAAATACAAAGTGACACGGTAAATGTCAATCTAATTAACTAAGAGTTAAAACTAAAGGATAAGGTTAATATAATGACCTAAACTTGTAAAAATTCTATTGGATGAGAGGCTTTAGACCCATACCCACCTTATATTTGAAATATATCAATTTGGAGCTATTAAAAACCGAATATGACTTTATAATAAAATAATATTTTTAGTTATTTCAAAGGTGCCCCTCTCCTCCCTTATAAAAGGGGACCTCCTCCCTCTCTTCCTCACACAACTTTGAGCCTTCAAACTCGGCCAAAACCTGCCAAATTTTCTTCTCCACTTCCATAGAAACATCCTAGAGGTCCTGGTTTTCTTCAAAGACCAATTTTTGTGCCCTAAGAGGAGGTCTCAAAGAGGCGCTTCAAAGAAGAGGTAATGTCCGTTACCGATTCTTTCAACTTTATTTCTTCTTCCACTTATTCTTCTTAGGTTGTTTCATTATGATGTAATAATATAATTATCACTCATATACTGATATGTTATTAGAATTATTAAACAACCCTATTTCACCATCTATCCATCCTACGGAAAATGAAATCTCCGCGCGTGCGTAAGTACGGAATACCGTCACCACGCCGTGGTGTAATCTATTTTCCACCACCACCTTACTTGGATGGTTATAATGGTGTAAATAATAACTATATATTATTATTTTAAAGTGATATTGATTCTGTAATAGTATACATACACTCAAATAAAATTCCACGATCATGGGAACGATATCATCGCTCGTGCATATGTACGGAATACCGTCTCCACGACGCGATGAGATTCATTCTCAATGATTCACCATTCATAAATGATTATAAAGTATATATAATAAGTAATAATGAAATATATGACATAATAATGATACTGGATTTATATATATATATATATGTATGTCATCCAATTAATTCCACTCAATTCAATGAGGAAAAGAAAACAATGTTAATGCTTACGTACGGCCTACCATCTCCATGAACGGTGTATTTCTTTCCATTTATGGATCTAATATATATATGTATATTCTGAATATATATTATATATAAATCATGTTTTATATTCTGTAATTAAGTAATCATGATCTAAGTAATCATATGAATAATTACAAGTCAAAACACGGACGACAAATGAAACGATTTTACCCAAAACGCTCTTTAACATGGAATTTACAAAAGAACATGTAATATAAAGTCATAAGTGAACCATATATGATATCATAACAATGAATATGATTCTTTAAGAAGTCAATGAAATTATTTAAATCATTATACAGGAGGTTCAGATACGCACGAAGCATATCGGGCCTAAGGTAAGGGATAATTTTGCAAATCTCATTTTTATCCGAGATTGCTTATACGTAAGTATTTACTGAGGTTATTGTTATCATACATGTACATTTTTTCTAAAAGTGTTTTCATGTATGTTTAAATTCCTTTTTACCCATTTTTGACTTTTACTACATGGTATGTAAGGAATATTTCTTTTGTTTACGTTACGAGTTACTTTTTGACTTTTCCGGCAAAAGTACAAGAAGAATTTTTTTTAACTTATACAGAATGAAAGGATTTTTACGGTTTTATAAAGTCTTATTTTAGTGAAGCTTCCTCCAAAATATTTCATGTCTATTTTCAATAAAATCCTTTTCTTTTAAAATTTAATGACGTTTTGTGAAAATAAATTGATTTCGAAGAAGAAAGGATATTTTCCTCAAGAATTCATTTCAAATGTTTTATCAAAACCATTTTCCATATAAGATGAAATTATTTCATATGTGTATGATTCAAGTTTAATGTCTCTATGATTTACATGGTTTCACTTTTCTTATGATGAAATGTCCATTTGTTTTATATGGATCATGAAATTATGGGATGATGTTTATGAAACCCATTTTATTCTTTGGGTTATGACGAATGATTTATGTTTATTTTGTGGCACAAGTAAGAATGATTTCATTATGAGATGGGTGGGACCTATATCTACCTCCAATGAATTGGGTAAAGATTTATATATCATTAGATAGACATGGCTGGAACGGTAAGTTAATCTGGTTCAATGTTACAGGATTGAAAGGATGAGTGAACTCGATTCAGAAAGGGACTTTGTCCAATAAGATGATCTTGGCAGCAATGCCTTGGCTACTATGGAAATCATAACATGGGCTTAATGGATTCCACAATTACATGTTTTATTCCCGTGCTATGTTATCATGTTTTATGTTCCATTATGATCTATGCCTTATGTACTTCCATGATTTAAGTCGTTGCTCAAGATTTTGATGTTTAAACATTATGTTCATGATTTTAGGTTCAAATATATATGGTATGTTTTATTTTATCCATGATTACCCTTATGGATCATTTGAGATCACCCTTTTTATGTTTTATTTTCCCCCATGATTAAAAGAAAGGTTTTAGGTAAGGAAACAAAAAGTGGAATATCTTTATGGGAGATGTTGAAGATCTTTCACCACAATTAGAAGATTACATTCCATGTTTCCAAAGACACTAAACTATTATGGTCCTTGTGTGTCTATTTTTATTATGTATTATGTATTCCTCAATAGTAATGTAATATCTATGTACGTCAAGCTTCAGGTCTCTACAGTTGGTATCAGAGGAAAGGTTTAGTTAACCTTTGGAAACAAGGTTGCGAAAACTTTAGTGAGATCCCTAGAGATATTTCTAAGGTATGTCTAGGGATGTCTCTAAGTTTATGTATACGTATAGGTTATAGTTTTAGAATTGCGCTAACGATCTTATAATTTAACCTAAGATGTTAGATATTGAGGGTACTCCCCCTTTACTATGTTGTTTTCCCTAGCATGATTTTTGCCTCTCACAGTATTCTCTTTGGGTTTTAGACGATGGCTGGAACCCGAAGGAACCGTGTTGATCAATGCAATGGACAATGCAATGATTGTCCTCCTGAATAAACAAATGTTATGGGAGATGGAGTGAAAAATATTATTTCCATACTTAAACAAGCTATGAATAATTCTGGACATCCAAATGAGCAGAGAAGGGAACAATATTCTATTGAGTCCTTCATGAGGCAATGTCAACCTTCTTTCAGTGGGTCTTTCGATCCACTTGTTGCTGAACAATGGATTAGTACCACTGAAAATATATTTTCAGTTCTTCAATGTTCTGAACATGATAAAGTAATCTTAGCAGTATATCGTTTGGAAGGTGAAGTTGATCAATGGTGTAATCTTATCAAGAATACGAGGCCAAGATATGAAATTGAGTCCATGGAATGGGACGAGTTCAAGAAATTATTTTTCATTAAGTACTTCCCTCGTATTCTTTAAAGAAATATGGATAAGGAGTTTCTTGAACTATAGAAAAAGGATGATGAGTCTGTTGGTGTATATGAAGCGAATTTTACAAGGCTTGAAAGGTATGTATTTGGATTTATCATCCAACCTGAAAGTAAAGTTGATCGATTCTGCAGTGGCTTAAAACCAAGTCATCGTAGGGCATTAGCTATAAGAGACTTCAGTAGCTATGAAGAAATTGTGCGTTGTGCTATCAAGGTAGAAATGGAAGTTGGTGTTACTTATCCATCTCATAGTTTTGACAAGAAACAAAAGATGGAGTTCAAGGAGAAATCTCAGAATAATGGTGAAAAGAAGATAATGTTGTATTATGCTCAATGTGTGGAAAGAAGCATGGTAGAGATTGTCTGAAAGGGACTAGAAAATGTTTTAAGTGTAGAAAAGAAGGTCATCGAGCAGCTGAGTGTCGAAGTAATGGAAAAAGGGTTTCTAATGATGTGAATAAAGAAAAGACTACAGAGAACGCACCACCAACACTTTAATGCTTCAAGTGCAAGGAAATGGGGAATTATTCTAATAAATTCCCTAATCCATGTGACGCCCCAGGTTTTATGAACTGGTTTAAGTAAGAAGTGTTATGCCTTTAATGATGTCTCTTGTTTTATTCGTTTTGCTAATAAGGAATTGGAAATGAAATAAAACATGGAGAATAAGGTAAACTGATATATATTAAAACATTACGTTACAACGAGACCCAACTAGTTGAAAATACCATGCACAAGACCTAACACAGCCACAACAAGACTAAAAAGAACCACAACTCGAGCAATCGGATAATCCTCATCTTCAGAGTCCATCAGCGTGAAAAGTATAACAGCCAGGGCCACGACACACATACTCAACGCCAATGGTATGAGGAGAGCCATCCTTCCTGTTCAAGTGTTCTGTTTTAAGAAGTACCCCACACCCCTGTATTTATATTAGTTCTTTGAGTTATGACCGTTATATTTATTTATCCGTTGGGTTTCAAAGCGACCATTGTGGTTCCATTAATAAAGTTTACTTTAAAAGAGAAATCGGTTTTTTATTCCCTCATAACCTTATGATATTCTTAAAATATTCTTTCATAAAAGATTCTTCGTTTTTTCAAAAAATAGTATTCATAGGAGTAAATCTTCTTGTTTTTACAAAAATCCCAATGAATAACTAGGTAGTTGAAAACTTGGAATTCTTTTTATGAAAAATATTTTTAGAGAGGATTTATATCTTTCGTTCTCATAAATTATGTAATTTTTGGGAAACTATTGGTCTTTAAAACAATTTTATAAAACAAATAGTGGAGTATTTTAAAAAAAATACTAATGATTGTAATAGTATTATACAAAAGGTATATCTTTTAAAAATTTATATCAGGACTTAAAATATTTTATGTAAACTAGAAATTGGTTTTAAAATTTAAAGTTAAAACTATTTGTTTTTACTCAATTCCTACAAATATTTATATTTTGAGCAAAGTATATAATAAAACTAATTTTTTTAAAAAAAATTGAGTGGGACCCGGCCAAGCCAAAGGCATCCTTTAGGGACAAGCCCTCAAGGCCACGGCCGAGACCCCCATAGGGACCCGAGGTACCGCCATCGGGCTCCCCAGGTGTGCGTGCGCGAATAGAGAGTTAGCCAGACTACAGGCTCGGGGTGGGCCGAGCATAGGTTACCCAGGCCGCGTGCGGGCCCGTGTATAAGGCCGCGACTTGCGCTGTGTGTGGTTGGGACATGGCCCGCGGGGGGGGGGGGGAACCGTGTGTAAGGCCCCGGGTGCATGTGTGTTGGTTTTATTGAACCAAAGGCCGAACACTTTGGTTTATAAGCCGCGCCTCAAAATCCTTCCGTTTCGATGTGGGACGAGCTCCCTGCGACTGGGACCGTCCGATCAACTCTCGTGTCGATCTCAGCCGTCCAGCCCATTTTTAACCGCGCGACCTCCCTGATTCTCTGTAGACATCTGATCTCATCAGAGATTCAATCATGGCCATCCATCCCTTTTAAAATGTTTAATCCATTTCCTGCTTCTCCCTCAGCCGCACGATCTCTCCATCTTCAATCCGGACCGTTCCTTCCCTTACCGCGTCGCCCCATCGTCTTCTTCCCAGCATCGGGGTCCTGCACCTGTAGGCCTGCACCAAGGACGCCAGGCCCCTCCCTTCGCACTGCACCGCTGACCCCCGAACACTCCCCCTCCAAGCTCAATGTGCCTTCGTCCTTCTCCCACGACGACCTACCCATGGGCCGAGACACCCTTCTTGCACCGAGGCTGTACTTAAACCCTCACACCTCATGAACTCACGACGGCTCCTCCTCCTCTTTCTCACCCTTGATCTCCCAGCAATCCAGCAAGCTCACCACCGTTCCAGGCTCCCTCCTCAAGCAGGTACGGGTATTTCCATGTTTCTTATTTTATTTTCTTCATTTGATGAAACCTATATTTCTATATACTGCTTATATATTTATGTTTATAAAGGCAACCCCCGGGTTGTAATACTGTCAATGGCGTTTGACACCGTGTTACAAAGGATGTATATATATTTTCTCATGTTTGACGTCTCCTGTTTCACAAAAAAAATATAGATATAAACCCGAAACAAAATTTTTATATGTGTTCTATATACGGGTTTATATGATTCTAAAAAAAATATGAATAAAAGATATAGCGCCCAAACCCCCTTCGATTTTATTTCCAAGATTATGTGGAGGATATACTAGATGATACATGGATGCTGAGGTTGCATATGTAACCGATGCATAATTTGTATCGTTTGTGTGAACCTTACATATATATAACCACATATTCCTACATGTTTTCATACTTTTGGCTGCACATGGACCCAAAGCATAACATGATTCATCTATGCAAACTACATATATATGTATCACTACGTATTCTGACATATTGATATATTTCTCTGGTTATACATAGAACCAATGCATAACATATATCATTTTGTGAACCTTATATACATATATGACTACATATTTCTACATGTTTATAAATATTCCTCTCCTTTTCAAAACGAGGCAGTTATGATTTTAGGAGATGAATGCATGTTTCTTGAATGCTATTTTGGATGCAATCTAGGCCATGAGCTTAGGTATGATTATGATATGCTTTCTTTTTTTTTTAAAACTAAGTGATTACATATTTTTGTATTTATAACTTCCCAAATATTAAACCCTCTTACTTTTTATGTTCCTTAACTAAATAAATTAAGAGTCCTTCAACACTCATGAAATTTTCACTGGCCTTATTTATTTAGTATAAAACCCCTTTTCTTTCTTTTTACAATTTTGGTGAATGTGCAGATTAATCAGGTTATGTTTTACCATATTTAGGGGCTTTAGTCATCATATTTGATCGTAAGTGCTTCCTTAAGAATTTAAGCTTCCATTGAAAAAGAAAGAATCATCATTTATTATCATTCTATATACTTTAATAATGAGCTTTTGTAAAAGGAGTGTTTTATGGAACTATGTATGCCTTTGTTTAGCTGTCAACCTATTTTGAAAATATCATCTACCATTTCATGTATAAAAAAAGGGGTATGGTGTCTCATTACTCTTATTATTATTGTACAAAATGCATACTAATGACATATCCCTAAATGAACTAAGAAATCAGATTACCCAAAGTGGTATGGGACACCTTGGGTAAAGTGAAAACGAATGAGATATTCAAGGTGGTATGGGACATCTTGAATATACAGGTTGATAAAATAGATTATGAATGATGTGGCTCACATAATAAAAAAGAAAAATTTTAAGGGTGAATCCTGATAGCGCCCCATTGCATTGGGTAATGATGTAACCACTAGAGATTACAATTTTAAGGGTGCGCCCAGATAGTGCCCCATTGCAGTGGGTAATGATGTAACCACTAGAGATTACAATTTTAATGACACCTTGGGGATAGACATTGGTGATATGTTCATGATTGTCTAAGTTAGATGTGTGGCCACATGTTCAAGTTATGTATCAAGTTTTTTTAAAGATAATGTACCTATCCTCTTACGACCACTGCCCTTACATAAAGTTCATATTTCACTAATATAAGTTGGACCATGATTTGTGTTTTTCTTTTGGTATAATCACAGTCAGCATATAAAATTTAAGTTGTTCCCTCCTTGCGCAACTCTGATTACTTCCGTATTATTCTCAACTGTCAATATTATTCTTAAGGAATTTACGGGTCATAGTTACTACTCTTATGAGAAAATGATTTTTTGTTTCATATTGATTGAGCATTTCTGATATGGTGTTTTACAATTCCTTAAGAAAAATGTTTTTAAAATGATTGGTTTTCGAAGAGTTAAACTATTCTTTTATATATATACCCCTTACTGAGCGTTTTAAATGATCACCCTATGTTTTGATTTTAAATTTTCAGGTATCAGCTTTTGAAAGATGAATTGTTTCAGAAGTTTCCGGTTTCCCAGAACCCGAACCGCACACGATCCTCTGTATGGGGAATGATGTGTTGTTAACAAAGTGTATTTTATTTTAATATAACACATCATGTTCAGAAGGCACCAACTCCTATGGTTTTCTTGGGGCAGGGTCTCTACAGTTGGTATCAGAGGTTCGGTTTGGATAACTCTGGAAATCCAGAAACTGAAACAAAAATATATATGTATATGTATTTCAATTTTATTAAAAACTGGTTTTCTTAAATTTCAGATGGAAAACTAAGGCACAAATCTCTTATCTCTCCCTACAGACACCCTAGAGACCATTGTGTCTTTAGCAAGCCGTGAGGACTTTCTAAACTATGCCCATATCCGCATGACATGCAAACACCTATACGATGTATCCAACTCACCTCGAGTGCTTAGCCTACACCAAGGGTTGGGATTGGATTACCTCTTTTTGATGATGACCCAATTTCCCTCCTATGCACGTCGGGGAAGGTACCATGAGGGACTTTTCCGGATTTTCACGGCGGGTGAGAGCTTTGACACTATTCTTGATAACCCTTTTCAAGAAGCTGCTGCTGACGGAGACCTCCGAGCGGGCTACCTTTGTCAGATTTTAAACTATGACTTCTGGGGTCAGTTTTTGGACTTCGGAAGGTTAGAAGACGAGTCCACCCGTTTGTCTTATAGAAGACAAGTGTATGAATATGTCTCTCAACTTCATGCCCCCATACTATACTCATAAGACGTCATAAGTGTCCTCATGAGTTTTTCCCTGAATGCTCGGCCTGTGTTTGGTTCGAGGAGTTAGGGAGTTTTGCCTATCTGTGTGGAGTTCGTTTAGTCAATGAGTAAGGGAAACTCAAGCACTAATAATAATAAACGTATGTTTATTGAAATGTTGTCTTTCCCCTTTTACTTGTCCTTACTTTGTATTTGTCCTTGTATGATTTTCAAGTAATGGAAATCCTGTCTTAAAACTTTCAGATGGAAGGACAAACCCACCTGTTATCTCTTCCCAGAGAGATTTTGGAAATCATTGCGATCAAAACGTGTGAGGACGAGTATGACCCCTTCGCAAATTTGCGAAGAACGTGCAGGCAATGGTTTGAGATAACAAACGGTCCGGAGATTCTCCACACCTTCCAGGGGAATGCCTCCATCTATTACCGCATTGGCTCTTCTCAGCTAGCCGGACGTGAACGACGAGTAAGTTACCACGAAGGGCTCTTTCTTTGTTTCACCCTAGGCCGAAACTTCACGGACAGAGTGAAATTACAGGAGGCTGCGTTAGAGGGAAATCTTTTTGCAGCTTATATGATCCAACTTCTCAGCTTTAGCCTGTTTGACCATATCTATGGCTTCTATATCCTCGACCAAGACATAATTCATCAAGTTCTTCGTACATTGGTCTGCAAAGACATTTCAGAACTTTGTACCGTTCGAGCTTCCTTTTGGAGGCCTGAAGGCCCGGAACATAAGTGCAACCCCTCCTGTCTTAGGTGTATGTGGATTAGGGAGCTGGAAGAGGTGAGCTTCGCTACGGGGATCCCTCTAAATGCACCTGTTGACCCTATTTGTTGGTGGAGGTGGTAGGAACGTTTTTGAACCTTGTAGTGTTGTGAAGTAAATTGCGAGGACGCAATTTTCTAAAGGGGGGATAATGTGACGCCCCAGGTTTTATGAACTGGTTTAAGTAAGAAGTGTTATGCCTTTAATGATGTCTCTTGTTTTATTCGTTTTGCTAATAAGGAATTGGAAATGAAATAAAACATGGAGAATAAGGTAAACTGATATATATTAAAACATTACATTACAACGAGACACAACTAGTTGAAAATACCATGCACAAGACCTAACACAGCCACAACAAGACTACAAAGAACCACAACTCGAGCAATCAGATAATCCTCATCTTCAGAGTCCATCAGCGTGAAAAGTATAACAGCCAGGGCCACGACACACATGCTCAACACCAACGGTATGAGGAGAGCCATCCTTCCTGTTCAAGTGTTCTGTTTTAAGAAGTACCCCACACCCCGGTATTTATATTAGTTCTTTGAGTTATGACCGTTATATTTATTTATCCGTTGGGTTTCAAAGCGACCATTGTGGTTCCATTAATAAAGTTTACTTTAAAAGAGAAATCGATTTTTTATTCCCTCATAACCTTATGATATTCTTAAAATATTCTTTCATAAAAGATTCTTCGTTTTAAAAAAAAAGAGTAATCATAGGAGTAAATCTTCTCGTTTTTACAAAAATCCCAACGAATAACTAGGTAGTTGAAAACTTGGCATTCTTTTTATGAAAAATATGTTTAGAGAGGATTTATATCTTTTGATCTCATAAATTATGTAATTTTTGGGAAACTATTGGTCTTTAAAAGAATTTTATAAAACAAATAGTGGAGTATTTTAAAAAAAATACTAATGATTGTAATAGTATTATACAAAACGTATATCTTTTAAAAATTTATATCAGGACATAAAATATTTTATGTAAACTAGAAATTGGTTTTAAGATTTAAAGTTAAAACTATTTTTTTTACTCAATTCCTAAAAATATTTATATTTTGAGCTAAGTATATAATAAAACTAATTTTTTATAAAAAAATTGAGTGGGACCCGACCAAGCCAAGGGAATCCTTTAGGGACAAGCCCTCAAGGCCATGGCCGAGACCCCCATAGGGACCCGAGGTACCGCCATCGGGCTCCCCAGGTGTGCGTGCGCGAGTAGAGAGTCAGCCAGACTACAGGCTCGGGGTGGGCCGAGCATAGGTTACCCAGGTCGCGTGTGGGCCCATGTATAAGGCCGCGGCTCGCGCTGCATGTGGTTGGGACAAGGCCCGCGGGGGGGGGGGGGGGGACCCGTGTGTAAGGCCCCGGGTGCGTGTGTGTTGGTGTTATTGAACCAAAGGCCGCACACTTTGGTTTATAAGCCGCGCCTCAAAATCCTTCCGTTTAGATGTGGTATGAGCTCCCTGCGACCGGGACCGTCCGATCAACTCTCGCGTCGATCTCAGCTGTCCAGCCCGTTTTTAACTGCGCGACCTCCCTACTTCTCTGTAGCCATCCGATCTCATCGGAGATTCAATCATGGCCCTCCATCACTTTTAAAATGTTTAATCCGTTTCGTACTTCTCCCTCAGCCGCATGATCTCGCCATCTTCAATCCGGATCGTTCCTTCCCTTACCGCGTTGCCCCGTCGTCTTCTTCCCAGCATCGGGGTCCTGCGCATGTAGGCCTGCACCAAGGACGCCAGGCCCCTCCCTTCGCACTGCACCGCTGACCCCCGAACACTCCCCCTCCTAGCTCATTGTGCCTTCGTCCTTCTCCCACAACGGCCTACCCATGGGCCGAGACACCCTTCTTGCACTGAGGCTGTACTTAAACCCTCAAAACTCATGAACTCACGACGGCTCCTCCTCCTCTTTCTCACCCTTGATCTCCCAGCAATCCAGCAAGCTCACCACCGTTCCAGGCTCCCTCCTCAAGCAGGTAAGGGTATTTCCATGTTTCTTCTTTTCTTTTCTTCGTTTGATGAAACCTATATTTCTATATACTGCTTATATATTTATGTTTATAAAGCCAACCCCTGGGTTGTAATACTGCCAATGGCGTTTGACACCGTGTTACAAAGGATGTATATATATTTTCTCATGTTTGACATCTCCTGTTTCACAAAAAAAATATAGATATAAACCCGAAACAAACTTTTTATATGTGTTGTATATACGGGTTGATTTGATTCTAAAAAAAATATGAATAAAAGATATACCACCCAAACCCCCTTCGATTTTATTTCCAAGATTATGTGGAGGATATACTGGATGATACATGGATGCTGAGGTTGCATATGTAACCGATGCATAATTTTCATCATTTGTGTGAACCTTACATATATATAACCACATATTCCTATATGTTTTTATACTTTTGGCTGCACATGGACCCAAATCTTAACATGAATCATCTATGCGAACTATATATATATGTATCACTACGTATTCTGACATGTTGATATATTTCTCTGGTTATACATAGAACCAATGCATAACATATATCATTTTGTGAACCTTATATACATATATGAATACATATTTCTACATGTTAATAAATATTCCTCTCCTTTTCAAAACGAGAAAGTTATGATTTTAGGAGATGAATGCATGTTTCTTGAATTCTATTTTGGATGCAATCTAGGCCACGAGCTTATGTATGATTATGATATGTTTTATTTTTTTTAAAACAAAGTGATTACATATTTTTGTATTTATAACTTCCCAAATATTAAACCCTCTTACTGTTTATGTTCCTTAACTAAATAAATTAAGAGTCCTTCAGCACTCATGAAATTTTCACTAGCCTTATTTATTTAGTATAAAACCCCTTTTCTTTCTTTTTACAATTTTGGTGAATGTGCAGATTAATCAGGTTATGTTTTACCATATTTTGGGGCTTTAGTCATCGTATTTGATTGTAAGTGCTTCCTTAAGAATTTAAGCTTCCATTGAAAAAGAAAGAATCGTCATTTATTATCATTATATATACTTTAATAACGAGCTTTTGTAAAAGGAGTGTTTTATGGAACTATGTATGCCTTTGTTTAGCTGTCAACCTATTTTGAAAATATCATCTACCATTTCATGTATAAAAAAGGGGGTATGGTGTCTCATTAGTCTTATAATTATTGTACAAAATGCATACTAATGACATATCCCTAAATGAACTAAGAAATCATATTACCTAAAGTTGTATGGGACACCTTGGGTAAAGTGAAAATGAATGAGATATTCAAGGTGGTATGGGACATCTTGAATATACTGGTTGATAAAACAGATTATGAACAATGTGGCTCACATAATAACAAAGACAAATTTTAAGGGTGCGTCCTGATAGCGCCCCATTGCATTGGGTAATGATGTAACCACTAGAGATTACAATTTTAAGGGTGCGCCCAGATAGCGCCCCATTGCAGTGGGTAATGATGTAACCACTAGAGATTACAATTTTAATGACACCTTGGGGATGGACCTCGGTGATATGTTCATGATTTCCTAAGTTAGATGTGTGGCCACATGTTCAAGTTATGTATCAAGTTTTTTTTAAGATAATGTACCTATCCTCTTCCGACCACTGCCCTTACATAAAGTTCATATTTCACTAATATAAGTTAGACCATGATTTGTGTTTTTCTTTTGGTATAATCACAGTCAGAATATAAAATTTAAGTTGTTCCCTCCTTGCACAAATCTGATTACTTCCGTATTATTCTCAACTGTCAATATTATTCTTAAGGAATTTACGGGTCATAGTTACTAATCTTCTGAGAAAATGATACTTTGTTTCATAATGATTGAGCATTTTTGATATAGTGTTTTACAATTCCTTAAGAAAAATGTTTTTAAAATGATTGGTTTTCGAAGAGTTAAACTGTTCTTTTATATATATACCCCTTACTGAGCGTTTTAAATGCTCACCCTACGTTTTGATTTTAAATTTTCAGGTATCAGCTTTTGAAAGATGAATTGTTTTAGAAGTTTCCGATTTCCCAGAACCCGAACCGCACACGATCCTCTGTATGGGGCATGATGTGTTGTTAACAAAGTGTATTTTATTTTAATATAACACATCATGTTCAGAAGGCACCGACTCCTATGGTTTTCTGGGGTCGGGGTCTCTACAATCCAAGTGTTAGTGATGATCGACATGAGAAACCACTTAAGGAAAAGGACAAAGGGAAGTCACATGCAATCACTATTGGCAATGTTGAATATGACAATGATGTGGTGGAATGATTAAGTGTTTATCTAATGGGATTCTAAAATAAAGTTGTATATAGTATTGTAGAATATTGTAATATTTATGTATTGATCTATTGTGGTTTTCAATAATTTTATGGTACCGGTAACCATGGAAAGTGATTGAGATATTTTTGGAAAAAAGATGATATGCACATAATGAAGGGATAAGGAGAAAATGAAATGTTTGATAGTATTCATGATCTCATGACTGATATAAGGAAATAGTTATATCATGGTTTGAGGTTTTGATATGTATAAAGAGTTAACTTTTGTAACACCCCGAGCTTCCACGATACGCTTCTCATTCAATAATGCAATAGCTTGCATTGTACGCAACTTCGAGTTCTAAAACACCGCGACTAATCAAAGTAGCCGTTATGAATAGTAATAACCACTTTTTAAAATTATAGAAATTTTATATTTCAAAATGGACTTCATTTTTGGATTTGGAATATCGAAATTAGCCTATGTTGAATTTTTGGTATTTTTCTGAGAACTTCTAATTTTTTTATGAATAGTGAAAAATACTTAAAAAAAACTTTTTTAATCAAAATAATTTATTGTGATAAATTATACTATTTAGTGGTTTTAAAGTATAATTAGAATATATTTTTACCATTTTATACAATGGTGGTCATTAGAATTAATTTAACATTGAAATTGGACATAAACAATTGCCAATCTTTTGATATAAATTGTTTCTTAAAAACACGCTATTTGTTGTGACATCGGGAATTAATTATAAAATTAACTAATGAAACTTATATGTTTGTAATTTTGTAAAATAGACATCATTTTTGAATTTGGAATATCAATTATAGCTTAGGGTGAAATTTTGGCATTGTTCTGAAAAACTTCAATTTTTGATGAATAGTGAAACCACTAAGTGGTAGTTAAATAACCGATTTTTCGTTTAAATGAAATATTACCACTTCTGTGATTTTATTTTCAAAAATCCAACATACATGGTTTTCATTAAGAAGTAAAATGTGGTTCAATGAGATTAAAATAATGTTTTGGTGAATAGTAACTTTTAAGTTCTTAATCGCGATTAGAGGTAATTAGTGTAGTTTAAGGTACAAATAATGTTTTAATAATATGAGATGAGCATGACACTTTTCCTACTCCTATTTTATGAGTCATGGCCGACCAAGACAACCCATGGGTCAACTTGGGGACCCCATGGAGCCACTTTGGTTGGAAAATGACATTAATATATATTTATTTAATGTTAAAATTAAATTGACACAAACATGAGTTGTTTTACTAAAACAGTTTTTAAGTGGGGTTACACAAGTAAAATTTTTGATTATAAATATTAATTAGAAATCAAAAAATATTTCCTACATCATAGTATTTTTTTTATAATTTTTAGACATTAAATAAATTAAATTATTTATGACATCATGATGATGCAGTGATAACCTCATTATTTAACGATTTAAATAAAATGGAATGATAATGTAAAATCCAAAGCGTACACTTGTAAAAAATTTATTGGATTAGTAGATTTCGAACCCTTATCATCTTATCCTCGAATTATATGAATGTGGGACCTCTAAAATCCGAAACACATTTTATAATAAAGTGACTTTTCTTTACTTTCCAAGAGTGCCCCTCCTCTCCACTTATAAAAGGCCCCCACCTCTCCCACCTTATTCACACCTTAAAGCCATTTGGCTCGGACAACCTCTGCCCAAATACTCTCCCAAATTCCCCCTATTACTCTTAGAAGCCTCACTTTGGGCAGAACTCTTCTCAAGGAAGCCTTTGGCTCAAATCAAAAAGAGTTACCCGATTTTGAGATAATGTCTTCTCTAATGTTGTTTTGTTTTATTTTTCTTCTCCAACCCCCTAAACTCTTTTTATTTGTTTCTTTTGTAACAAAACCAGTATACTCAATATACTAGGATGTTTTTATAAGAAGGATTTGAGCTACACTTACACACACCAACATCTAATGGTTAGAGAACATACGGTTTCTGTGGATGGCGAATTTCTTCCTCACGAAACAATGATTGTTCAACACTCATATAACACCTTCAAAGGTGGCCATTAAGATGTATCTATATTTATATATGATATATAATATGTTTATGTTTTACTTATTCTTCTGTATTTCTCATTTATGGCATACTTTATGATTTCCATTATGGGTAAACGCGATAATTTCATTTTAGGAAGTGCGGACTACCGCCCCCTCAAAGTGATTTGAATCGTTAATGCCATATGTGGGATGTATAAAGGATGGAGTAAATGGTATTATACAATATATTATACTGGAATTATATTATAAATTTATATCATTATGATTTCATTCCATTAGATACGAAATAGAAATGAAAGTAGCGTTCATGCGTACGTACGGCTTACCGTCTCCATGAACGGTGCATTTCATTTCTTACCTATAAATGTTACGTAATATTATGAATGAATGTATATACTGGATATATATGATATATATGACATCTAAATCATGAATATAATTCTGGAGATAATGGATATTCTACCACATAAACAACTAGTAATTATAAGAAGTTTATTGTTGACTCAAGTACCAAAGATCGACAAAACGACCGTTATTAACTTAAATAATTACATAATGTTCATATCATTGTAATAAGTGATATAATAAGGATAATGAAATTGAAAATGGTTCTTAATAAGGTATATATTAACTCTAGTTTATTATTCAGGAGGTTAAAGAACGGTTGAGTCAAGTCAGACACGAGGTAAGGGAACTTCTTAACCCAATTTCTATTCTTTGGGTTAATCTCCTACTTTCAAATTATGTCATTATGTCCTATCTTGTATTTTTACATTATTATGTGTACTTATAGTGAATACACATTATAGATGTACTTTATTTAAAAAAAATGATATTTTTAAGGACTTCGTCTCAATCCCCTTTCATTGAGGCATATTTGGTTTTATACACAACTTTCTTTTATACGGTGTATAAACCCCTTTGACTTTTACGTTTATTCAAAAGGAATCTTTTTATATGAAGCGTTTTTTTTAAAACAAAAAAAGGGAATGTTTTTCTTTCGGTACTTATTCGGCAACAACGACTTCTCTGCCGCCGTGACCATTATTTGAGTTTCGGCTTCCTCTACAAGCCATCATTTTTTTTAATGAAAAATAAATACAAAGTTTTAACTTTCTTTTATTTTGGTATTGAAAATGGTTTTGAAAGCGTTTTTATTATATCAATGTGTTGTATTGATATCTTTTGATTGAAATGTGGAAATTTTATGTTTCTTTTATGCATGTTTTATGTGATACGATTATGTTATTGTTTATGATATGTTTAAACCTATTCATATGAGGAATGTATTGGACTTAATAAGTGACGGGTGGAGCCCGCTATATCTCCTCGATGCATCGGTAGGTCTCATGAGACAACTAGAAGTGGAATTGGCCGAGTCCCTTTCCCAGTTTGATTTATGGTTTTGGCCGAGGCCTTAATCATTTTAGACGTCTTGGCCGAGGCCTTGACAAAATGTTTCAGAATGTCTGGCATTATACATTCCCTCATTATGAAAGTGGTTATTGATATTTCATGTGATTATTCGACTAGTAGAATATACATGTGAGTAATTAAATGGAATTATTTAATTTTATTTTTTCCATATTATGCTGAAGTTCAAGTTTAAAAAGGCTTTTGTTTTAGTTATACATTGCCTTAAATGTTAATGTTTATTTATGAAAGCTTCCGCAATATTGTTATCCTTACTGAGCATCTGAGCTCACCCCTTTCAATGTTTTAATATTTTCCAGGATGTGAAGAAGTATTTTATGAATGACCTGCAGGGATTGTCAGAAGAGGATATGATTGTGGACTATGGAGACTTTGTTATTGTATTTTTTCACTTTATGATGTAATGTAACGTTTATGAATGTATCTAGTGTTTCCAAGGCTACTAAACTAATCAGTCTTTCGAGACATGATCTTTTGTGATCATGCCAATGTTACGAAGTAATGCACCGACTCTAGGTAGCTGGGGTCGGGGCGTTACAACTTTTGACAGCACTCATGTTTTCACTAAGATTCAATGGGTATTCATTTTTCAAGAGAATACTTTATTAAGGCCTTCAAATGTTTGGAATGTGACCAATAAGACATATCTCATGATTTATGGGGATCAACGATGGTATTAACATGCTTGTTATATGAACTCTTTGGTAATCATTTTCACTATAATATTGGACAATAGTATTTTAGATAAACGTAAAGATTGGAATGGATTATGTTGGACATAAGTTAGTATTGTTTAAGGATTGAAGTTTTTTTCGATATTATTGATGGGATGTTATAGTAATGTAGTTTTAGAAAAAGGACAACATGTAGGATGGGCGACAACCCATCACATCAGACAAGGCTGTGGGAATCGAACCCACAACCGAAGTGCGACTGGCCTTTATTGCCTACTGCTGGCCTACAGGAATTCCCTGTTTAGTATAAACTAGTTTTATTATATTAAGCAGTATGATATATGAAGTATAAGTACATTTTAGGAACCATATATGATTAATCTCACTATAGATGGACCTATGTATTTTTTGATAACTTTTCTAAACTTTTGTTTGAGACAGATGGAATGACCCATCATTCTATCACATGATCTACTAACACATCACGAATAACAAATTCAACTTCATTTCTTTAAGAGATGAAGTGGAAATTTTCCAAAGAATGACCAACGGTGAGACTCTACCAAAATCATGAAAGTATTTCTTCTAATTCCAACTTCATCAACTTTAGGGAAATGATCTTGAAAACGAAAAATGTTGTCCTAGTGATCTTATATCCGATGAATCAGATGGTACCTTAGATCGTCACAAATTTATGGCTTTGTGATTGTTGGATTTTTCAAAGCCATGTTCTCTACCACTCTCTATCAGAACTTGATGGTTAGATTTTTCTTCCATATCTATATTAACACTTATGTTCTCCTACGTGGAAACCCAGTGATGAGTTAATTTGGGTAACCGTTACTTTTCATACTTTAGTTTTTAAAGACAAGTTTTGGTATTACTTTTTACGATGTGGGTTTCTATTAAATAACTTTCGAGTAGTAAACCATTTATCACCCCGACGAATTTCGAGGGTGAAATTCATTTTAAGGAGGGTAGAATGTAACACCACATGATTTTATGAAAAATATTCTTTTTAATTTCATTAATGTATTGTGTTTTATGCTACACCAAAAGGATCTTGCACAACACGTATCCCTGACTTGGCTTGCATTACACACAATCACGACCTTCCTCGATAGCGTGTGTAGTACGCAATACCGAGTTTCACTAAATGAGATATTATTATAATATTATTATGAACTAGCTGTTAGGAATAGAAATACCCAATTTTTGAAATTTTATAAATTTTATCTTTCAAAATGGACTTCATTTTTGGATTTGGAATATCAAAATTATCTTAGGGTGAAATTTTTGTACTTTTCGGATAACTTTCATATTTTGATGAATAGTAAAAATTACTAAATTTTAATTAAAATAACTTTTTTAATAGAAATAATTAATAGTGATAAATTTTTAATTTAAGTGGTTTTAAAGTTTATTTAGAATATATTTTTACAATTTAATACAATGTTGTTCATTATATGCAATTTCACATTTAAACCAGATATAAACAAGTGTCAATCTTTTGACATTTATTATCTCTTAAAAACACGCTATTTGTTTTGACGACGAAAATTAATTTTTAAATTAGTTATTGTAACTGATATGTTTTGAATTTTTTAAAATAGACATCATTTTTGAATTCATAATATCAAATATAGATTAGTCCTAATTTTTGGTATTTTTCTGGAAACTTTCATTTTTTGATGAATAGTGAAACCACTAAGTGGTAGTTAAAAAACTGAATTTTTCATAAAACTTAATTTTACCACTTCTGTGAGTGGAATTTCGAAAATCCGAGAGACACGGTTAATATCAAGCACTAAAATATGGTTCAATGAGATGAAAATAATTTATGGTGAATAGTAATGTTTTACTTTTTTTTACCACGGTTAAAAGTAAATAGGGTAATTAAGGGTAAAAGTGTTATTATTATTACCATAACACATGTCCTAATTATATTGGATAAGTGTAATTCGACCAAAAAAAACCTTAGTAATAAAATATTACCATTTAGGCCCACTTGGATTAGATTAGGACATTTATTATTAATTTATTTAAAGAAGGGTTAAAATAGGTAAAATCAATGTTTAATAACTAAATCATTTTTAATATAGGGTTATACATAAGATAAATTCGACTATAAATATTCATTATAAATATAAAGAGATTTAATACATAATGGTATTTTATTTTTAATTTTTAGACTTAAAATAATGTAATTTATTTATGACACAATGATGATGCAGTAATTATCTTATTAATGAAATATTGACATAATTGATGTTATATATACCCAAATAAATGTAATTCGAGACTTTTTATGAATTATAATAATTTCATATGTTAATATGACATGTTAGTATTTATTTAATTAACTTTTTTCGAACTAATAATTATGTTATGAGTTTCACAAAAATCAATTACCAAATAGTGTCAAAATTGACATAAAATAGTTTTTAAAACAAATATTATATTATTAATTGTGATTATATTCCAAAACATCTAAGTTTTGGACAAGATACTTATATATGTATAGGTGTATCATTAATGGACCACTTGGGGGTCTCTTAGATGTATATGGTAAGTCTATTAACTATATAATATAAAAATACGAAGTGACATGGTAAATGTCAATCTAATTAACTTAGAGTTAAAACTAAAATATAAGGTTAATATAATGACCTAAACTTGTATAAATTCTATTATATGAGAGAATTTAGACACATACCCACATTATCTTCGAAATATATCAATTTGGAGCTATTAAAAACCGAATATGACTTTATAATAAAATAATATATTTAGTTATTCCAAAGGTGCCCCTCTCATCCCTTATAAAAGGGGACCTCATCCCTCTCTTCCTCACACCACTTTGAGCCTTTAAACTAGGACAAACCCTGAAAAATTTTCTTCTCCACTTCCCTAGAAACATCCTAGAGGTCCGGGTATTCTTCAAAGACCAATTTTAGTGCCCTAAGAGGAGGTCTCAAAGAGGCGCTTCAAAGAAGAGGTAATGTTCGTTACCGATTCTTTCAACTTTATTTCTTCTTCCACTTCTTCTTCTTATGTTGTTTCATTATGAAGTAATAATATCAGTATAAATAATATACTGATACGTTATTATAATTATGAAACAACCCTATTTCACCATCTATCCATCCTACGGAAAACGAAATCACCGCGCGTGCGTACGTACAGAATACTGTCTCCACGCCGTGGTGTAATCTATTTTCCACCACCACCTTACATGGATGGTTATAATGGTGTAAATAATAACTATATATTATTATTTTAAAGTTATATTGATTCTGTAATAGTATACATACACTCCAATAAAATTCCATGATCATGGGAACGATATCATCGCTCGTGCGTACATGCGGAATACCGTCTCCACGACGCGATGAGATTCATTCTCAATGATTCACCATTCATAAATGATTATAAAGTATATATAATAAGTAATAATGAAATATATGCAATAATAATGATACTGGATTTATGTATATATATATGTATGTCATCCAATTAATTCCATTCAATTCAATGAGGAAACGAAAACAACGTTCATGCGTACGTACGGCCTACCGTCTCCATGAACAGTGTATTTCTTTCCATTTATCAATCTATTATATATATGTTTATTCTGAATATATATTATATATAAATCATTTTTTATATTCTGGAATTAAGTAATCATGATCTAATTAATCATATGAATAATTAAAAGTCAAAACACGGACGACAAATGAAATGATTTTACCCAAAACGCTCTTTAACATTGAATTTACAAAAGAATGGGTAATATAAAGTCATAAGTGAACCATATATGATATCATAACAATGAATATGATTCTTTAATAAGTCAATGAAATTATTTAAATCATTATACAGGAGGTTCGGATACGCACGAAGCATATCGGACCTAAGGTAAGGGATAATTTTTCAAATCTCATTTTTATCTGAGATTGCTTATATGTAAGTATTTACTGGGATTATTATTATCATCCATGTACATGTTTTCTAAAAGTGTTTTCATGTATGTTTAAAGTCATTTTTACCCATTTTTAACTTTTAATACATGGTATGTAAGGAATGTTTCTTTTGTTTACGTTACGAGGTACTTTTTGACGTTTCCGGCAAAAGTACGAGAAGAATGTTTTTTTAACTTATACGACATGAAATGATTTTTACGGTTTTATAAAGTCTTATTTTAGTGAAGCTTCCTCCAAAATATTTCATGTCTATTTTAAAGAAAATCCTTTTCTTTTAAAATTGAATGATGTTTTGTGAAAATAAATTTATTTTGAAGAAGAAATGATATTTTCCTCAAGAATTCATTTCAAATGTTTTATCAAAACCATTTTCCATCTAAGATGAAATTATTTCATATGTGTATGATTCAAGTTTAATGTATCTATGATTTACATGGGTTCACTTTTCTTATGATGAAATTTACATTCTTTTCATATGGATTATGAAATGATGGGATGGTGTTTTTGAAACCCATTTTATTCTTTGGGTTATGATGAATGATTTATGTTTATTTTGTGGCACAAGTAAGAATGATTTCATTATGAGATGGGTGGGACCTATATCTCCCTCCAATGCATTGGGTAAAGATTTATATTTCATGAGATAGACATGGCTAGAATGGTAAGTTAATCCGGTTCAGGGTTACAGGACTCAAACGAGGAGTGAACTCGATTCAGAAATGGACTTTGTCCACTAAGATGGTCTTGGAAGCAATGCCTTGGATACTATGGAAATCATAACATGGGCTTAATGGATGCCACAATTACATATTTTATTCCCATGCTATGTTATCATGAATTATTTTCCACTATGATCTATGCATTATGTACTTCCATGATTTAAGTCATTACTCAAGATTTTGATGTTTAAACATTATGTTCATGTTTTTAGGTTCAAATATATATGGTATGTTTTATTTTATCCATGCTTACCCTTACTGAGCATTTGAGCTCACCCTTTTTATGTTTTATTTTCCCCCAGGATTAAAATAAAGGTTCTAGGTAAGGGAAAAAAGTGGAAGATCTTTATGGGAAATGTTGAAGATCTTTCACCACAATTAGAAGATTACGTTCCAAGTTTCCAAGGAAACTAATCTATTACGGTCCTTGTGTGTCTGTTTTTGTTATGTATTATGTATTCTGCAAAAGTAATGTAATATCTATGTACGTCAAGCTTCGGGTCTCTACATTCTCTCTTGATTTTCCTCACACCATCTATTTATTTTTATTATTTACTTGTTATATATTCTATATATATTTCGTACACATAGATTCCACGCTATATTCTGTTTTCCATATTGGGTATGTAGATGTTTTAAATAGTTCCCTTCTAAATTTCTCTCATTAACCAAACCAGATTAATGGGAAATTCTTTGTTTATTAACTCATTCATGTAAAAATCTATAAAATATTTTAAACCACCCATGATTTATAAAATAATAAAATTTATAATGGAAAAATATTTTTAGTTTTTTTTAATTTTTTGTAAATAATTATGCACTTATCCACTTTAATGATTCATTACCCTTTTTTCTAAATCCCATCTTAATATATATAATTCCAAATGGATTCATGTACTCTCTTTCATGAAATCAATTTACATATAAATTATTTTATGTGGAATATTATTACAAATATCAATTAATTAATAAATTCATTATTTCATGGAATATTTTTTTATTCTTTACATAATGGTTATAAAACACATTCTGTTCCATGAGAAATCCTTATATTTTTTGTAACCTGAGATTTTATGAAATATTTTTTTTTCAAAAAAATATAATCATTTATATATTTTAATTTAAAAAACACAACTTTTATATTAAATTACATGAAACACCATGTTATTCATGCATAAATGCTAATAAAAGTTAATGTTTTTCTACATGCAACACTGGGTAAGTAAGTGCTAAACATGACACCAAGTCTTAACAAAACCAAGATATATTATTAATATTTTTATTTAAATTGTACTCTTAGAACCAATACGTTAAAAATAAAAATAAAAATATTAATAATTGTTTTTTATATATTAATTATAATATTTTTATATAAAAAAAAAATATTTTTTAAAAAAATTACATAGTTTTACGTAATGTTTTTCTATGTTTCAAAAATACTATTTTCACAAAAAAATTATTTAGTTTTTTGAATAGTAATAAAATTAATTTTCTAAAATTTCATGAATTTAATTGGATAAAATTAAAATTATTTTTTGATAAGCATGTCAAAATTATCTTATGGATAATTTTTGGGATTATTTTGAAAATATTCATTTTTTGATGAATATTGAAAAATATTGAATCCTAATCAAAAACATAATTTTTATTTAATTTATTTATAAATTCAAATAATATTTTTTAAGTTTTTTAAATTAAAATTATTTAGAGTATACATCCATTAATCCCAATTAGTTCATTGGAATCAATTTCATATAGAATTAAGATATAAAAAAATTGTAACCATCTGATCCTTTCCTCTTTGAAAACCATTTTCCCATCACTTCTGTAGTATTAATTTTAAATTAAAATTTTACAACTCTATAAATAGAATTTGAAAAAATTGATTCCATATTTTGAATTAGAAAATTTTATCTTTTTTAATAAGGGAAAATAAAATTTTTAAGAAAAATATTTAGTAAAATTAGTAAAAATTATTTACCACAGCTAAGGTAAAAATGGGTTTACTATTGGTTAAACTAAAATGTTAATGGTTAAAATTATCTATAAACACATATAAAATCTATTTTAGAAACTTTTATACCATAAAATGTCTATGTTTCTAATTTTTCCCATTTTGGAACCTTATATAATGTTAAAAACATCGATACACTATTTTTTTTTCAAAAAATTATAAGTGTTCCATCCACCTCACTTATAAAAGGCCACCCCCTATCCTCTCATATTTTCACCTTCAATAAATGTTGGTTCAGAAATTAATTAACCAAATAACTTATAAAACTAACTCCTATCATCCTATAAGTCTTAGTTTGTATAGAAATCCATTATAGGAAGGATTTTGGTGCAAAACTAAGGGGAATACTCAAAGAATGGATAGCTTTCATCAATGATAATTTTTTGGTTATTATAGTATACATCTCATTAAATTATTATCATAAAAATAATATAAAATAAAATTAGTATGATCCAAATATTCAGGTATTTTTATGTTAAATTCATAAAATACAACTATCTACACTTATATCAAAAGGGTTACGAAATCATCGATTGGGTGTGAGGCGGATTACCGCCTTGCAAACTAATGTAATTAGTTTTTCATTTAAAAACTCTAATTGTTGGAAATAATGATGGATTAATTGTTCATATATGAAATTAATGATATTATTATGGTTCTTTAATTATCAATCATACATACCATCATGATTTAAATATTCTAGGAATACGATAATGTCATTCGTGTGTACGAAGGACTACCACTAGCGAAGTGATGTGATTCATTAACCCATTATAAGAAAGGTATTAAGGATGGTTTTTATGAAATTTTTTTATATATATTGAAAAATTTATTCTATAATTATTATAAATCTTTTATTTTTCTTTCACTCAACATGACAATAAAATAGAAACAACGTTCTCGCATACGAATAGACTACAGTCTCTATGAACAAAGTATATTTTTGTCACTATATTTTATGTATTACACTAAATACATATATACAGAATATATATGATACTTATATCATGGTTATAATTTTTTATATGATGAAACCACGATCAATTTAATAAGAAAAAAAATCAAAACTTACATGAAAAACAATGTTGTTATTGGCTAAAACCTAAATTTAACATGGAATTGTTAATTAATGGGTAAGAAATGGTAATATATAATTCATTTATGGTTATATATATCTTTTTACATCTCTTTAATATATTTATAATAAATAAACAATTATTATACTGGAGGTCTCAATGTGCATGATGGAATTAAAGACATAAGGTAAGGGATTTCTGTCTCACTTTTATTTTCTATGAGGCAAATGTCATATTAAAAATGTGTTTTTTATGTGGTGTATATGCTCAAAATTAATATATTTTAAGCTTCTTATCCAGAAAATTATGTTGGTTAATACATCCATTATATGATCTCTCTTTATTAGGGTTTATGATTTTAATTTTTTCAATGTTGTAAGGGGTTTTTGTCTCATTTTGCCTTCATTGATTCCTAGGTTATATTATACATATATCTTATTTTATGAGGTGTATATAAATAATATTTGAAATATAATATCATGAATTTATTTATCTTTAGGTTATTCTATGTTTCATTTAATTTTATTTTTTCATGATACCTATGATTCTAATTTACCAAAGTGGCAATGAATTTTATGTCAAATCAATTTGTATATCAGGATTGATTATAATTATACTTTGAATTATAAAATATTATGATAAATCTCCCAATAAAATCATGAATTTTATTTTCATATGGTTATTCATGATATTAATATTTCTATTGTTTCCACTCATTGATGTTAAGAATATTTTAGAAAATGATTTTATGAAAATCTGACATTATTTCTCTGTTCAGTCAGAAATCATTTTTCTTCCAAAAAAATGATTTAATTTTTTTTAAAAAAAAGTTATACTACCCCCAATGAATTTTAAAAGTCATTTTTTCCATGATTAATTTTTTTAAAAAACGTTTTTAAAGTATTCTTCTTATCAGTTTCCAAATAATGTGTGATTGGATTTTATGGAAAATGTGAGAAGAATATATGTTATAACATATACGTCACGAATGAAACTTTCCATCATCCTAACCATTATTTTATTTGAATAATCCTTTTTATGTTTTATATTTATATTTAAATTGAAACTATTTTCAAAATCTTTCATGATTTTTAAATTTTATTTTCAATTATGAATGGATATTTCCATATGAAAATCTTTAAATGATTTTAAAAGAATCCATTATATGATGTCATGTTTATTTTAAAGGAAAATAATTTCCATAATATTTTATAATTTTTTAGTTTATAAAAATTTCATTATTAAAGAAATATTATTTTCCTTAAAATACTTTCTAGGTTATTTTTTTCCAAATCATTCCCCATATAAGACGAATTCTTTTGAGGTTACTTATTGTTTACTAAGAATATGATCTAATTATAGTATTATTATTATTTTAATGAATGGTTTATTATTATTATTATGAAATTATATTTATGAAGACCATTTGTCTTCCACGCGTTATAGAATGATATAATTCTTATGAAACCTGGTACTTTTACATGTGTTATGCTATGTTAAAATGATGATATATTTATGAAACCTGACTCTTTTACACAAGTTATGATATAATGAATAGTTTATGAAACCCATTTAATTTCATAGGTTATGATATATTAAATTTTTTATGATATTGTAAAGCACATAATTATGGTTTTCATTATATGATGGGTTGTACCTATATCTACCTCCATCAAATTGGGTAATGATTAATGTTACATGACTTTAAAGGGTACACATGAGGATATCCTATTCCTGAAAGTGGTTATACGGGGGGTTTATCCTTATCCTGAAGAAGGTACATGGGTGGTTACCCTAATCCTAACATTTTATAAATGTAGTGGTGGTTAGGATTGATATAATATATTGTATAATTATGTCTATACTATAAATATATGTATTATGACAATGTTATTCCCTCATGTCTCATATTCATTGATTTCATTATGACTCATGTATTATGAAATACCAATGAATTTGTCATTACAATTGATTATGAACTATGATATGAATGGTATGGTTTTCAAATGGTATGATCATGTATCATTAACTATGACCCCATTATTCATACTTATCTACCTTTTTTCCCTTAATGAACATCTGAGATATCCCTTTATTAATCTTTCATTCCCTAGGTTATGATGAAATGTTTCATGTAGGTTTTTTGAAGAGTAATAAAAGAAAATTTGCTTAAGGGACATGTTAGACATCTTTCACCAAACTAAAAGACTATGAATCTAGTCTGTAAAGACATTAAAATATTATGGTTTTTGAGAATGTGTTTGTGTAATGTATGTAATATTAGTTTATAAATATGTAATATATATGTTTGAAAATCTTATTTCATTATATTTGGTATTGGAGTATATAATTACATAAACATTGGATACTTGGATGAGAAAATATTATTGAGACACCTAAGGAAATGTCTATGAATAATTCTAAGGATAAGTCAAATAAAATGAAAATTTATTGGAATTTTGATAAAAGATAGAGTGAGCGAATTCCATGAAATTAAATCCCTATCTAGAAAATATAAGTTGATGTACATATAGATTGGATTTAACTTGGAGAAATAACTCTAAAAGGGTGTATTGATCCAGAAATTATTATCACATGGTGCATGAAAATGGGCCTTGCTGCACACTTAGTTTGACACTCTCAGGGAATATTAATTGGAAATCCAAAAAATCATTACAAACCATCACGAGGGATTTAAATAGATGATGAAAATGAATAAAATAGGATAAACCTAACATGTCATGGATTAAATAATATTTCATGACTTAGATATTAAATAAGTAAATTTTTCATGATTATGTGGTTCCCCATCATGATTATTATTTCATACCCCAAGATTTTTAGTTTTAGTAAATAGATTGGTCCTGAAGTAACCCTGTTAACGTCGAGTGTGATAGAGAATGAAATTATTGTCATCCAGAGAATGAAATCATTATAGGAACTATAATATAAAATCTATTTTCTATGCTAATGAAACTTTCTCAATAAATCATATTAGGATTCCAAATGATCAAATGAGGGAACAAAATTATTTAGTTTCCTTAAGGAGATAAAAACCAACTTATTTTAGTGGATATTCTGATCTACTATTTTATAAATAGTGGATCAACACCACTGAAAATATATTTTCCATTCTGCAGTGTTCGAAACATAAAAAATTCATTTTTAGCCATCAATTATTTAGAAGGTGAAGAATATCGATGGGGGAATATTATTAATAATACTAGGAAAAAGAAATAAATTGAATCCATATATTGTAGTAGGTTCAATAAAATATTTTTTAATGTGTACTTACCTCATATTATCCATACTAATATGAAGAAGGATCGACATGACCTAAATAAAAAGGATGTGAATTGGTTGGTACTTACACGGAAACATTTACAAGACTTGTAATGTATAATTCATGTATTATTGTATAACCTAATATTATGGTTGTTCTATTCTATAGTTCTTTAAAACCAAGTCTCTTTTGGGTTTTATCCATAAGAGACTTTAGTAGTTATGAAAATATGTTTCAATGTGCTATCATAGTAGAAATGGAGTTCAGAGTTATGTATTAGTCTAATGGTTTTCATTAGGAGTGAAAAAAGTAATTAAATAGAAAAAATACTATATATGGAGAGAAAAATAGGATATTTACATTATGATCAAGGGGACTGGTAAATGTTTTAAGTAAGGAAGGAAATGTCATCGATTAGCTAAATGTCGATGTAATGAAAAAAATATGGATAGTGAAACGTATAATGAGAAAACTCTACATAATGCACCCCTACACTATAATGTTTCAATTTCAAGGATTTTTTTCATTATTATAACATTTTCCCAAATTTTAGGGTTAGTAATGATGATCAAAACTAATAATATCTAAAGTAAAAGGAAAAAAGGTAAAGCTTATTCAAACACAAAGGTTGAAGTCAATTATGAAATTTGGGCACACTAATCCTCCCCTCCTTAGTTGGGAATTTCTTGTTTTATTTTTAATGAATAATACCTATAAAAATCATATTTCTAATAAATTAGTGACATTTCATGTGATTATCTCCATCTAAATTAATTATAGAATAAAACAATATCATTTTATATTCTATGAGTACAAGGATGAACCCAATCTTCTAATGGAACTATATTTGTTTATGATATGAGATTATATATGGAATAAAGGGTGAGTTGTCTTTGGAATCATTAATGTATCTAGGTAATATTAAAATAAATGTTTTGTATACCATGATGGGTATATGAGTTTAATGTTAATAATAACTTTAAAGTCATTGATACACCTTTTGATGTTTTATGTTATGGTATTTTATCATGATTAAGGATATTTTAAAAAAATTATGGAAATGAAACACTACTAGTTTTTACATAGTGAAAAATTTATTTGAGTAAGAATTCTGTTACATTTTATCAAAATACCAATTAAGGTACTAGAATCCATTAGTGTTTATCTTATATTTTATATTGAGATAATTATGTTTTATAGTCAATTACCCTATAATGTCAACACATTTCATTTATATTAGAGAATATTTCTCTTTGGATCCACATGACAAAATATACATTAAGGATGTGATAAGATTGAATAGAGTACCACATTCAGGTGTATTTTATCATAATCTGGAGTTTACTTTGTTGTTTTGGTGAAGTCCTCAACAAGATCTTGATATGAAGCTGTGTTTCATCACTGGGTATCATCCTCAAACAGTTGGTCAATTTGAGAGAATATCTCAAACCCTAGAGGATATGATAAGACATTGTTCCATTGATTTAAATGGTGGTTGGGATCAATTCCATCCTCAAGTTGAGTTTACTTTTAATAATATATTTCACTCAATAATTCATATGGATCCTAATGAATCTGTATATGGAAAGAAATTTAGAGATTCAATGTTCTCAAATGAAGTTGGAGAAAGAATGTTTTTGGGAATAGAGATAGCTAATGAAATGGTAGAGAAGGATAGATCCACATAGAAACATTTCAAGGAAGATAAGAGTTAATATAAAATTTATATTGATAATATACAGTTTGATCTAGAATTTTAAAGTGATTAAAAGGTTTATCTAGGAATTTATCCAAGGAATAAAGAAGGGAAAACTAAACCCTAATTTTAACAGTCCCATTAAAATACATTATCACATCAGAACAATTTTTTATCACGTGTTATTGTATCATGTGTGAGTAATTACATACCCAATCCATTACATTTACTAAACTCAAAGGTATTACCACAAGAGCATTATATTTCTTAAGAGGAATAACTAGTAGAGATTTAGGATTGAATAGTTAATAATTATGAAAAAATACCATATAAATAGTTAATGTTTTTTGGTGAAACCACCACCATAAAGTTGATAAATGGGAACAAAAGGATTTAATGATCCATAAGTATCATATTTTTATATACTAAGGTGATGAAATTTAAGGGAGAAATTCCTTTCAAGGGAGAAGAATGCAACACCCTGATGTTATGTGAAATCTTTTTTTTTCAAGTAAATTTTATCATTTTATATATTTTAATTACCCACAACACTATGTTAGTGTATGTGAAATAGAAAAATGATTTAGGATTCTATTACATGAAACTCAAAGTACATCTTTATGAAACACTAGGTTAGCTTGTGTTACACACAACAATGAGTTTTAAGAAAACCATGATATATTGTTAATATAGTTATTTAAATGTGAGCGATCTAGTCATGTAGTTAAATATAGTGATATGAATAGTAATAAATACATTTTTAATATTTATTATATTGGGTTTATATAAAGTAAACATATCGATAAAAAGTATTCAGTTTTTCGTAAGGTATTTATATGTTTTGAAAATTCTATTTCTTGAAAATAATTATTTTTATTTAATTTTGTGATCATTAATGAAATTAAATTATCAAACTTTTATAAAATTAATTGAATTAAATAAACTCCATTTTTTATTATTTCAAAATTATCTTAGGTTGAGTCTTTTGGATTTTTCTAAAATGTTTCAATTTTTTATCTATAGTGAAAAATATGGAAGTTTTATTAAAAAATAAATTTTCATTAATTTATTTATAAAGATAAAATATATATTAAATTGGGTTTAATTTAAAATTTGTAAAATTATAAATAAAATAATGAAATTTAGGTCATTGTAAACAATTTCATACTGAATTTTGATATAAAAATCATGTAATCTTTTGAACTATTCTCTTTGAAACCCCTCTTTCTAGTCACATATGTGGGATTAATTTTAATCAATTTCTTCCACTTCATTAAATTTAATTTTTAAAAATGGATTTCATATTTGGAATCCAAATGTTATATATTATCTAAAAAGGTAAACTTATTTTTTGACCAAAGTGAATAGAAAAATCAGTTAAAATTATTTACTGTTGTTAAGGTAAAAATGGTTTACATTGGGTTAACAAATGATAACGGTTAAAATTACCTCTAAAAATGTCTAAAATATACTTTTTTTGGAAATATATAGACACTATAATGTCCTAGGTAAATTTGTTTTCCATTTTGGATCTTTGTGGCACGGAAAAAACATGGGTATACTTTTTCTTTTAAAAAATTATAAGTGTGCCACTCACCTCACTTATAAAAGGACACCACCTCTCCTCTACTAATAAATTATTAAAACACTTATGGTTCATCCAATACCTGCCCAAATCACTTACCAATATCCCTTATCCCATTCTATAAGATTTATTTTGGACATAAATCTATCATAAGAAGGATTTTGGTGGAAATCTAAGTAGGATACCCAAAGAAGAGGTAACATTCATCAATGAAAATTTATATTTCAATTATTCTTACACACCATAAATTCATTGTATACCATGATGATATAATAAACTCAATATGTTACATATAATAATTTTTTTTAATTTTATGGGCAATAATTACATGCATATACACTTCCGTCAAATTGGTTACGAAATCATAGTTCGTGTATACGGAAGACTACCACCTCTTGAACCGATCTAATACGTTTTTACATTACCACCTATCATGGTTTCAAATAATGATAAATTTTTTTATATATTTTATTTATTATACTATTATGATTCTTGAATTATTATATCATACATACCTCTATGTATTCTTTTTTTTTTGTGAATACGATAGCGTCGCTCATGTGTAGGGCATACTTCCACTTCATGGAGAAATGTGATTCATTCACCCTTTACATGGAAGGTAATAAAAATGATTTTAATGAAATAAATATATATTTGAAATAATAATTATTTTTAAAGTATTATATATCATTTAAATTTCTTTCTTTCTATCTGTTGATAATATAGAAACAACAGTCATGTGTATGTATAGCCTACAGTCTCCATGAACATTGTTTTACATTTTTTATCACTAAATTTGGTGGATTACAATAAATTCAGATATAATGAATAATTAAGACAATTATATAAATGAATTTTTTTTGGATATTTTTAAAATGTGATCAGAGTAGTATAACCAAAAATAATAAATCAATACTTACACAAAAAAGAAAGAAGATATTTCCCAAAACATGACTTTAATGTGGAATTGATAATAAATGGGTAATAATATGTCATAGGAAAATGGAATATGAAATGATATATATATGTATAGTTATTTAATATATTTATAATAAAATTATATTTATTATATATGATATCTAAATATATACTGAGGAAGTCAAGACTTAAGGTAATGGATTTTCGTCTCACTTTTATTTTCTATGAGACAAATGCCACATTCACCACATGTGTCTTTTATGTAGTTTATATAATAATCATGAATGTATTTTATGATTCATACCTAGAATATTATGTTGATTTATACATCTATTTTAGGATAACAATTTCATGGGAATTATAGATTCAATGTTATCAATGCAGTAAGGGAATTGTTTTCTTAAATATTCCATTTTTGAGACATATGTTATGCTATGAACCTATCTTATTTTTTGAGGTATATTTACAACCCCAATGACATGTAATATCCTGAATTAATTTGTTTTCATGATATTTTAATATTAATTTAATGTTATTACTTCTTTGGTATTACAAATCAATGTTACCAATGTTGTAATTAATTTTATATTATAATATTATTGTTCATCCGGACTGATTATGATTATTTTTCAAATGATAAAATATTATGATATATCCTTATTGAAACTCATGAATTTTCTTATACTATTATAATTAATAATATGTAAATTTCTATTTTAAAATCATTGGAACATAAAATAAGTGATGAATTTTTTTTATAAAAATCTATCATTAATTCTATCTCCAGCAGAAAATCTGTGTTCTTTCGAAAACATTTTTTAAAAAAATGTTTTCAATTTTTTTACTATTAAGATATGGTATTAAAAATGTATTTTAAATAATTTAATACTTTTTAAAAAATATTTTTAAATGAATATTCATGTAATTTTCAAAACAATAATCATTTTTCTTTTACCAGAAATGCGATTGATGTATTATTTTCAGATGCACACCATGAATGAAACTTCCCATAACCATGACAATTATTTCCTGTTAAAATTAATTTATATGTTTTAATAGTTTTTTTTAAATTGAAATTATTTTGAAAAATTTTAATGTCTGATTAATTATTTTTTAAAGCGGAAAGGATATATTCCTCATGAATATTTTTTAAATGATTCCTAAATATTCATTAATATTATTTGAAGTTTATTTTCAAAGAAAATTGTTTCTAAAATATTTTATGAATTTTTAGTTTTAAAAAATTTATTATCAATAAAATTTTATTTTCCTCAAGAAATGTTCCAATTTATTTTTTTTCAAAATAAATCTCTATAAAATATAAAATCCTTTAGGGATACTTATGATTTACTAGGGATATGATCCAAGGATACAATTATTATTATTATTGTAAATGTTTTTTTGTTTATGATTAAATGATGTTAATGATACCTATTTCTCTTCCATGGGTTATACAATGATATAATTGTTACCAAACATACTTCTTTTCCATTTGTAATTCTATGATAAAATTATGAAATGATTATGAAACCTTCCTCTTTTCCCCAGATAATTGTATAATGAAATGTTTATGAAACCCATTTCATTTAATTGGTTATGATATGATGATTTTTTATGATCTTTTAGCACACATAAATAATGTTTTAATTAAGAGATGGTTGGGACCTATATATACCTCCATTTAATTTGATAATTATCAATGTAATATGATCTAAAATGGTTTACATGAGGTTATCCCAAGACCGAAAAAGGGTACACTAGAGGTCATCAAAATTCTAAAGCTAGTACACAGGTGGTTATCCCAAGACTAACATGTTATGATTTTATTGGTTGGTAGCATTGAAATAAGATTTTATATGCTTATGTGTGTACCAAAAATCAATGTCTTATTCTAAACTTTATGACTCCTATCTGATGAACTTCCAAACTTTATGTCATGACTCATTATTATAATATCTGATATGTAGGTTGTGGTTGTAAAATGTTATGATCACGTATCATACCCATATGATCAATTTATTATTACATATATACATTGTTTACCCTTACTAAACATCTGATCTCACACTTTGTTATGTTTCCTTTCCCCAGGTTATTAATAATAGTTTTAATTAAGGTATGGTTGTGAAATTTACTAAATTTAAAGCTATTTATGGGATATATTGAAGATAATTCACTAAATGTAATGACCTGCTAATTCTCATTGGCTTGAGATCTCAAGGAGTCATTACTAGGCCTTAAGTGACATCCCCAAGACGCCAATGGCTAGAAATAAATGTCGAAGGGTTTAAAATACAAGTTGGGGGATGATTTACCCTATAAGAAATAACCCATAAACAAACCAATAATAACCAAACATTGACTATATGATGGATGAACCAAAATAATGACAACTAAACAACTTCATTTATGTCAAACCACATAAAGTACCCAACAACAGAAGACAAAACCATGTATCAAAGTACACAGTGGATGAACAACTCAAGACTCTAAAAAGACACCATGACTCCATGCTCCACAAGCTCCAATCTCCACAACATCTCCCAAGCATCACCACAAGCCACTAGGAATAAGATGTTTTACATTTACTTGTGTCTCAGAATATGACATCTGAAAAAGCACCAAAGTGCCAAAGAAGGGGTGAGTATAAAACTTAGTAGGTTTTCCCCCAATGACTTCCCTACTCACGCCACTACGATAGAAGAGTTAGCCACATTATATAAAAATAGTTCATATAAATCATTTTCTCAAAACCAGTTTATAACTAAATAAAAACAAGTTTCCATAACCATACATAACCAAAGGCATTTCAAGAGCAATTGAAACCAATTTTCCAGCAAGTTATTTTTCCAGAAAAATAACCAAAAAAGCGTAAGAACCATTTCAAAAACATTCCTTTTTGGACTACCCATCCATTTTCAAAAACTCTTGCAACCAACCCTGCATGCTACCTAGAAGAGGGGAGAATCCATAACCCTTATCCATCCCAACCATGATGGGGGATACTTCTTACCTTTATCCAACCCAAATGCACACGAATGCTTGACGGGGGAGAGCCCTAACCCTTACCTATCCTAGAACTGATGGGGGAGAATCCTAACCCTTATCTGTCCCGAATGCAATATGAATGTTTGACGGGGGAGATCCCAAATCCTTATCCATCACAACACTGATGGGGGGGAATCCTAACCCGAATCTGTCCCGAATGCCATATGAACATACATAACAATATGCTGTTACACCTTTGGCACCGATCACAAGGTCATATTTCAACCAAGCATCAGATATGCAACACAAACACACACCACATATTCCCATCAATCATGCCAAAACACCCTTTTAAGAAAAATGCCTTTTAATTGAAAACCATTTCCATCAAAATCATTCTAATCTCAAACCATTTCAATAAAACTCCCTTTTTATTGAAAACCAATTCCATCAAAACCATTTCAATAAAACACCCTTTTTAATGGAACCCATTTTTCATCAAACCACTTCTAATTTCAGCAAATCAATATTTCAAAATCAACATTTTAAATTCAAGAAGCCACATCACTTTGCACAACAATTCACCAAGATTTCACAATCTCATCAAAACCATAAATCATCACTAAAGAAGATTTATTTTATACTTTCCACAATAAAATCCATTCAAATAAACCAGTTTGAATCTAAGCCAACAATTCTAGCAAGAGGAGTCGAGAGTGAAGCCTCCTACCTTTAGGGTTCTGGTGAAATCGACCCACAAGCAATTACTCCTCAAAAATGGCAAACGCATGAACAAAACCTCTCTAGATCTCCTTACCTAACATCCACAAGCCTTAAAATTAACATCCATGGAAACCACAACCCTAGATCTACACACAACGGGTTTAGATCTAGAAAACTGAGAGAGAGGGAGATATAGATCTAGAGGAAACCACAAAGAACCATGAGAGGAGACTTACCCAAGAAGAACCGCCTTTAAATCACCACGAAACCCCTTTGATTTTCTTCTAAAATGTATGGGAGAGCCCCTCTATCCTTTGAGAGGAAAAAATCCTGAGTGAGGCTCAGGTGAGAGGATGGTCGGAGTGATTTAGGTCAAGCCTGAGGAAGCCTGGACTTAAAACCCCAACTTTAAGTGATGACACGGTTAGTCCGCACGGTTTGGAAAACCATGTGCTAAACATGCACACGCTACTGCCTTGAGAGGAAGCTTCTACATAGTTTCCTTGTAAGGTTTGGAAAACCGTGCGCAGTCCGTGCGAAGCCTACTGCCTCCCCCTACACGGTTTCCTGGAGAATCCGCATAGTTTCCACTAACTGTGCTCAAACCGTGCTCCCTATGTAAAGCCTCCAAACTCATTCAAAACCATTCCAAACTCTCCTAACCTCCTCCCAACTCTTCTCATGAACTTTAAACACATTAAAATGCATAAAAAAGGCCACATAGCTCAAACCGAGGGTACTACATTCTCCCCACCATTGGTCTTTCCATCCCCGGAATGTAGTGAACCCACCTTTTGCCAAAAGAGCCCGGGTCATTGCTCGACCATCTCTTTCTCCTGCTCCCAAGTATCCTCTTGAATCTGACCATGGCGCCACAAAACATGAACTAAACCGATGCTTTTACCATGAAAGACGTTCTCTTTCCTATCCACAACCCGCACTAGCACATGCACCAACGAAGCATCCAGTTATAGCTCAACATGATCCCATCGAATCACATGGTCACGATCCGACTGATACTTTTCCAACTGCAACACATGAAACACATTGTGCACCACACTGAACCTTGGTGGAAAAGAAAACTGATAAGCCACCTCACCAACCTTCTCATGAATACCAAAAGGTCCAATATACCTCAGAGATAACTTTCCCTGCTTCCCAAACCGACAATGTCCCAACCTAGGAGAGATATTCAAGAAAACATGATCACTCACCTCAAATGACATGGCCATCGATGATGATCCGCATACTATTTCTGATGACTCTAAGCCATCTCCATTCTCTTACTGATCAACTTGATCTTCTCTGTAGTTTCCTAGACAAGGCTCGGTCCAACCATCTAGGACTCAACCGTTTCCACCAAACATAGTGGAGAACGACACAACCTCCCATACAACACTTCAAATGAAGTCATATGTATGGATGCTTGATAACTGTTATTGTACAAGAACTCAACTAACGACTTGTTCTCCTCCCATGAGCCACCAAAATCTATAACACAAGCACGAAACATATCCTCCATATTCTGAGGGTGATACACCGTGCTCATAGTCAAATGTGTCCCAAGGGCTTGCTTCAAGGATTTCCAGAAACGGGATGTGAACCTCAGATCTCTATCAGATACGATCGAAACTGGAACACAATGCCTCTTTACCACCTCCCAAATATAGATTTTGGACCAATCCTTTACCATATGAGATTCACGAATCGGGATGAAATGGGCCGAATTCATTAGCCGATCCACTATCACCCAAATGGCATCATGCTTTCTGACCGTTCTTGGGAGACCTATGACAAAATCCATCACTATTTTCTCCCACTTCCAAACATGGATTGGTAAAGGCTGCAACATTCCTACTGGCCTCTGATGCTCTGCCTTGACCAGATGACAAGTCAACCATCTCGAAACAAACTCAGCCACTCTTCTTTTCATACCAGACCACCAGAACTGCACTTTCAACGATTTATACATTTTATGAATTCCAGAATGAATAGCCCACTTGGAATGATAATACGACCTAAGAAGATCCTCCTGAGAAGCAACTGGTACAAACATCCAATTTTGAAAACACAAAGCTGAATCTATATTCAGTTTCCAACCCTCAATGGTCTCCCCACTATTGATTCTCGACCCAATGTTCACACCCTCAAAATCATATATCTGTGCCTCTTTAACCAACCAACCCAGTCAAGAATCAATAAAATCAGAAAGAAGACCACTCTATCGCCCAGATCCTCACATTCCAACTGCATATTGGCTATAAACGACATCAAATTCCACAGGTCTGTTGCCTGTTTTACCACATTGGAATATGATTTTCTACTTAATGCATATGCCACCAAATTTTCCTTACCTGGTGTGTACATTAAGTCAAAATAAAACATCTAGAGATATTCCATCCATCTCCATTGCCTCAAGTTCAAATCCCCTTTTGAGAAAATTTTCTTCAAGCTCTTATGATCTGTACATACCGTGAATTTCTCACCGAAGAGATAATGACACCACATTTTCAAAGCATACACCACTGCATTCAATTCCAAATCACGAGTTGGGTAGTTCTTCTCATTCAATCTCAACTTCCATGAGCCATATGCAACCACATGATTCCCTTGCATGAGAACGCACCCCAACCCTGATCCTGATGCATCACAATACACCACGTATCCTTTTCCTGGTTCGGGAAAAACTAGAATTGGTGCTGATGCAAGGTGACCCTTTAGCTCTTTGAAACACTACTGACACTATTCATTCCATTGGAATGGAACATTCTTTCTTGTCAAAGCTGTCATCGGCGAAGCCAAATGTGAAAAATCACAAACAAAATGCCAATAACACCCCGCTAGACCAAGGAAACTGAATATCTCAAACACATTCTTTGGTGGTTTCCACAAGATAACAACCTCTATCTTTTCCGGATCCACTGAAACACCCCATTCAGAAATCACATGGCCATGAAAATGAACTTCCTGTATCCAAAATTCAAACTTTGAAAATTTGGCATAAAACTGATGATCCCTCAAGATCACTAGCACTGTCTCCAAGTGTCACGACCCGTCCTCGGGGCCCGTGCCATGACTACCCCAAGCCCGCCTTCCATAGGCCAGGGGCTGGCGACTAGCACCAAGGCGTAAATCCCGGTAAAAAGGGAAGGCATTGCCTTTGTAAAGTAAACAATCACACAGAGTACAAGCGGACGAAGTAAACACTAAGTAAAAACTGAGTACAACAGTAAGTGCAGAAAGTAAAAAGGGGCCGGAAATACAAGCCCAACTGTAAAGTACAACTCGAAGGGAAAATAGCAACTGAAAAGTAAAGCTGCTACGCCGAGCTGTCCACTGGAAATCCCACCTGAAGGGTGGGTACAGATAGCTCCTCTACTCCTCAGGTCCCACCGTCCACTCCGAGTATGTCCGCCCAGTGGTCCACCTTCGGGTACCGCCTCATCGTCACGTCCACCTCTGGGTACCGTCTCGTCGTGAGGTCCTCCTCCGTGTACCATCTCGTCGTATAGTCCATCTCCAGGTACCGTCCAGTCCTCGAACACTCGGCCTCTGTCAGCACTGCCCGTCGTATGCAACCAACACAACGAGGTGCGGGCATAGCCCATGCAGGGGTGAGTATAACGATACTCAGTAGGGACCCCGAGACCTTCAAGGTCTCACTAAACCAACAAGGATAACCACAAAGAAGATCTCAATAGATAACCTCTACTTAGGTATATGCCCATACATATACCTAAGTTATCAAGTAACCCATCTAAATCATGAGGAAACACAAGGATTGTGAAATCAATGGATAACCACTACCCGGGTATATGCCCATACATATACATAAGTTAGCAAGTGACCCATCTCAATCATGAGGTAAACACAAGGTCAAAAGTCTCAGCTCAAACCAGGATTTTCATTATCGAAACCGTAACTGCTGAAGAGCTCCGTCTATGGAGTGTACAGTTGTCCTATCACGACTCCGAGGTACTTCTCACTAACCTAAGACTGCTGAAGTACTCCTCCTGTCGAGTACCGCGGGTCAGCCACCCAGACACAGTAGTGTTTCCCGCCGAGGTATGTCACCCAAACACAGTAGTGCACACCCCCTAGTAGCCTGCTGAGGTACTCTCAGGATGAGTACCGCGGATCTGCAATGTCACACAGGTAGTGCTCCGTCCGCCATGGGTCTGCACCTCAGAAAGTAGTGCTCCGTCCACTGGGCTAGTCGACTCACTCCAAGTCGAGTCGGTTAAGCAGTCGTCAGGTCTCAGCCAGTTACACGGTCTCCGTACTCCGCACACTCACCACTGGGAGGGTCCGCTCCACGAGCTACAGGTCGATACTCCAAGTATCTCAAAGTCCCACGAAGAAGTATCTCAAAGGACCGCCTCGTCATAGGGGTCTCAACACAACAGACGGCGCGTCAATCGGACGCCCGGTCTGTGAGTTATTAGCCTTTTCGTACCAGGGGCCCGGTTGGTTTTGTGAGCAAACCAAACCCGGCCATATCTCAACTGTACCCCGAACTCTCATAGGGTATACTCATAGGGACCGTTTCTCAACGAGATCACCAACGCCGCTGACGGTTCGTCAAACGGACGTTCTGTCAGAAAGATATCAGCTTTTCCGTTCCAGGGGCCCGGTTGGATTTCGGTGCGATCCAACCCGGCCACTACCCATCTGCATCCAAAACTCAGGCGGAGGATGCCAAAAGTTCCGTATTGTCAACAGGAACTCAACGCAATAGACGGAGCGTCAATCGGACGCCCGGTCTGAGAGTTATTGGCTTTTTAATTCCAGGGGCCCAGTTGGATTTCGGTGCGATCCAACCTGACCGCACTCCGTCGGCATCCAAACCTCGAGCGGAGTAATCCAAAAGATCCATATCACTTAGAGGAATTCAACGAAACAGACGGCGCGTCAATTGGACACCCAGTCTGTTATTTATTGGCCTTTCCGTCTCACACCCACCCTGGGAAACTTTCCAGGAGGTCACCCATCCTGATCACTACTCTAGGCCAAGCACGCTTAACTATGGAGTTTTAACCACGTAGGCTCCCGAAAAGGAAGGTTCACCTTGAGTATAGTATTCCGAAACGACCGTCTCGATCCAAGGATCGCGTTGCCGCTGACGGCGAGTCGTTTGGAGGCTCGTAGCCCAAGATACGGGCATTTGACCAAACTGCTCGGTAACGGGGGTTTCGGGCCCGGGCCGTCCCGGCCCGAGACCCCCCGGATGGCCCGAACCGGGTCGACCCGCCCCGGACGGGGTCGACCCGGCCCGGCGCGGCCCGGGCAGGCGCGCCGGTTCGGCGCAAGGCCGAGCTTGCTGGAAACGGGGGGCCGCCTGCCCCCCCCCCCCCCCCCCCTTTGTGAAACCGCCCCCCTCATAATGGGGGGGGGGGCAAATAACTGCCCGGGGGACTTAAATTCCCCCGGTTTCCACCAACCCGGCCGGCCTGACCTTGCCGGACGACTTCTTGTCAACAGGACCGGCAAGGGCCGGTCCTCTTCCGTCTTCTGGCATCGGCGGCCCGGCTAGCCGCCGGTCATCACGATCCGCTGCGGCCCGGAACCGGCCGCAGCCTTCGTCATCCGGTGCGGTGCGACGGCACCGCGCCCATCTGTCGTGGCCCGACTCCGACCACGGTCTCTTCGACTACCTTCGACGCGACGCGACGGCGTCACGTTCTTGAAATCTTTCCACGGCGCGGCGCGACGGCGCCGCACGTATCTTCCGCATTAAACCGCATGAACCCGCGTGGTGCGACGACACCACGCCCTTCCGAACCATTCCACAAAAAAAACAACACGAAGTAAAAGAGGAGGATCGGCCGGGTTTGTATGGTCCAAACTCCTCACGTTATAAGGATAGCAATCGGCCTTTAACGAATAATAAACTTTCACAATCTTTTTAGATTAAATAAAAAGATTTGAAAATCAAGGCCCGAAAAATATAAACAATCAAGTTCGAAGAAAGTTCCACATAACTTTAAAAAAAATTACCACGAATAATTTTCATGTCGAAATTCTCGAACAAATATAAACAATTGAAACAAACCTCTACCTCGGTTCAAGTGCGGAGCACGTCAACAAACCGCAGAAGACAAGCGTCGCGGAGGTCGGGCATTGCGGTAATCGTTCGTCGATTCCGTTGACGTAGAGGTACATCGTTGGTGAATCTTCATAAGCCGACGAAGAAAGTCCGAGGAGGAAGCGGCGTTCCCTTTTGTTGACACGGAAGGCGTCGTCGATCTTCGGAAACAATCCGGCTAGGAAGAAGAGAGAAGCGGCGTTCTTGAGTTTTCTTCGTGTTCTTCGTCAAAGTTGAGGATGGTAGAGAGAGCTTCTCAAATCCTCTCAAGTGGCAAAAGAAACCAACCCCAAAATGATAAAATAATCTTAAGCTTATTTTATTACACAACCTCCCTCTTAGAATTTCAATGGTTTGAAATTTAAAACATCTCACCTCAATTAATTATTCCAAGTGTCAAACATTAATTAAAGTGAGTCAAAGGGGAGTTTTAAAAAGAGGAGGTGAAGAGTTAGGGTTCGTGTGGGCCCCACCACAATTAGTCCTCTCAAGGGAGGTTAAGTGGATGTGGGTCCCACCCCTAACTCCCTTTGGGAGGAGTTAACCAACAAGTTAAAAATAAAATGTGTTTCCACATTTTATTTAACTTTATTTTAAAAACCCAAAAACTAACTCTCAACCCGCAATAAACGCAACCTCGGAAAAGGTCTCCTTAAGCGAATATCTGCGCTGCGAGTTCATCGGTGCCTTCGGAATTCTATTCTGGGCAACGGTTCAAAAGATAGAAATTCCCGCTCGCTCGTTCACTGAACGTACCCGAGCCAAACTTCGGAAATTAATTCCGGGCACACCGGGCCTCGGAATCAGGCGCCGTCAGAAACTGCGTTCTTGTAAAATTACAAAGAAAATTAAGAAAAAATTTTCCTTGAAATTTCCAGGTCTTTACATTATTCCCACCTCAGGGCTTTACGTCCCCGTAAAGCTTCAACACAAACTAGTGTCACAAAAGCGGTACAGAGCACGCATCTGAGCCTTCTGCTCCCATGTGCTTACCTAGAGGTTCTGTACTTCCAAAGAAAGTGCACCCGAGGAATCGATCATCCTCCTAGGATCTGCTCCTGTCGATCCTCGATCCCCACTGGAATCTCCGCGAAAGACACCCCATCGCCATCGTCCATCTCCTCATGGTCGATGGTATGCGAAGGGTCGAGCACGTATCTCCTCACTTGAGATACGTGGAAGTCGTCGTGCACCTGGTGCAACTGCGGTGAATGGGTCAAGGGGTAAACCACCCCGCCTACCCAGCTGGGGACCTAAGAAGGTCCGCTGAACCCCGGAGATAACTTGCCGCCTTGGCTACATCTCCGTAATCCTCGTCGAGGTGAGACCCGTATAAGGACGTGATCGTCATCCTCGAACTCCAGAGGTCTACATTTTCTGTTAGAACTGGAACTCGAAAGGCTGCTGCCACGAGGGTAAGGTTGACCGACTCAAGAGTGATCGGTCGCACTCTCCTGTGCAATAGTTACCCTGCGCTGCCTAGGGTTTCCTTTTCCGCCGACCAAGGAAAACTCATCCCGACGTTTTCCTAAAACCGTCAATTTTAGTATGAACAGTTATTGCCCATTCCATACTCAAACTAACGTCGTAAGGCCTCGACGCTGCCACCAAGAGATTCCAAACGAAACTCTCGCCTCGAGGGTCTGACCACACCATCGGCGTAAGTGTGATTATCGAGTCTCCTCCCAAGGTATCTCCAGACGTGAGGGTCAAGTCCACGGCTTACCAGAAACTCTAGTTCTGGAAAAAGATTTTTGAAAGCGAGGAATGATTCATATCGACGTTTTTTACTTCAGCAGATAGTAGTGGACACAGACTGTCCCTTGAATCATTTTTAGAGCCATTGGGTCACACTCCTTGACCTTATGCAGCCGCACTCTTCCTCCGCTCTCCAGCTCCCTGAGCCTGGCAGGAATAACTAAGGCGGGTGGTTGTACCATGTTAGGATGTACACCACCTCATGCTGCTCTCCTAGCTCTGCCTCCACATCTACTGCTTCAGAGACTCATCTCTCCTTTAAGATTCCTCTTATTAACACGCCCAAGTCTCTATGACTGGCACCAGTTTCCTGTTTCTTACTGCACTGTACAGTCTTCATCCTCTCTTGGATGTCCTGGACCTCCTTTAGTCTCACAAGAGCTGCTATAATTTCTTCTTTTCCGATAAGAGAAACCCGGTCTCATCCCCTGGATGAACCACATTCGTTGCCTAATACAGTCAATCCTGACATGAATGATGCATTCATGCCATAGATGACGTCGTAAGGCCTCGACGTATCTACTAAGAGATCCAACTGTCACTCTCGCCTCCAAGGGTCGAGTCACACTTTCAGCATCAGTGTGAGGTCACTGGGTCACCTCCAGTAGAAATCTCGAAAGTGAGGGTCAAGTCAACAGTTTAACCGGGACCACTCAGTATCAACCAAACAAAAGGACAGGAAAGCAAACAAAGATAAGTGTCTTTTTATTATTGCAGCTCATAGTACAAAGACACGAATACAACAGAAAAATGGAACTAGAAGTACAAGGGACGTATCCACTAGTTCCTCTTCTGTCCACCTGTTCCCGGCGCTCTACTGCGTTGTCCACTGCTTGGCTGTTGCTCAAGCACCAGCCGCTGCTTCAGTCTCGGTGTCTCCTCCAACACCCGCTGATCAACCATACGAGGAGTCGGACAGTCACGTGCCAGGTGACCCTTCCCGCCGCAGGAGTAACATTGTCCGTTTCTGGCATGCCTGGCTCTGACCCCACCTCGGGTGCCCCGCACCACCGGTCCTAAAACCCGAGATCGTCCAATTGCTAGTCTGGTCCTCCTGGACCTCTGCATCATCTGTCTACTTCCCACAGATGACTCGGCTACTGATCGAAAAACACATGGCAAAGGCAGAAGCTCCTGTACACGCTCGGGGTGTAGAGCTACTGGCACAAACTCCACCCTGAAGAAGGTCTCGAAGTCTTCCCATGCGAAGGTCATCCTGTCGCAAAACTAAAACAAGTGGCTCCACCACCTGCCTGCTGCTGCCTGAAGGAGGCTGGCAGCAAAGATCACCATGAAGTCTGCCGGCATCCCCACTAGCCTGAAGACTACCACCACAGCCTCCAGCCAATCCTCAGCCGCCTGCGGGTCCGTCTCTCCCCGGAACCTAGGTGGCCTATGGCGCTAAAACACATGCAGCGCACTCAAGTGGCGTGCATCGCCTACTTCTGGGGCTGGTGGCATCGGTGGCCCAACGTATGGTAGTATCACTGGTTCCTCCGTTGGTGCCTCAACTGCAAGAGGGCCCTGTACCGAAGCCTCGTCGCTCGACAGGATGTCAGTACGCACATCCCTCTGGGCTCTAGCTGGTCGTTCGTGAAAAGGAATCCTGAAAGAAACAACGTAACACGGTCAAACGATTATACCTGGTGAGCTGTCCTGGTTTGAGATGACATTTAAAAACTTCTGGAAACACACACGCAATCAGTGTTTTGATGCACAAAGTCGGAAATCAGTTGTCAGGGTCCTGGTGTATGGATACGTCGGCCGCCCGCACCAACACTGGACTCCCTGAACTGAAAACCACACTCGGTACCCTTAACACTATTGCTTCACAGGAAGAAACATCAGAGTTATATGTTCTGCGGTAGAACCGAACTCCTCTGATACCAATTTGTCACGACCCATCCTCGGGGCCCGTGCCATGACTACCCCAAGCCCGCCTTCCATAGGCCAGGGGCTGGCGACTAGCACCAAGGCGTAAATCCCGGTAAAAAGGGAAGGCATTGCCTTTGTAAAGTAAACAATCACACAGAGTACAAGCGGAAGAAGTAAACGCTAAGTAAAAACTGAGTACAACAGTAAGTGAGGAAAGTAAAAAGGGGCCGGAAATACAAGCCCAACTGTAAAGTAAAACTCGAAGGGAAAACAACAACTGAAAAGTAAAGCTTCTACGCCGAGCTGTCCACTGGAAATCCCACCTGAAGGGTGGGTACAGATAGCTCCTCTGCTCCTCGGGTCCCGCCGTCAGCTCCGAGTATGTCCGCCCAGTGGTCCATCTTCGGGTACCACCTCGTCGTCATGTCCACCTCTGGGTACCGTCTCGTCGTGAGGTCCTCCTCCAGGTACCATCTCGTCGTATAGTCCACCTCCAGGTACCGTCCAGTCCTTGAACACTCGGCCTCTGTCAGCACTGCCCGTCGTCTGCAACCAACACAACGAGGTGCGGGCATAGCCCGTGCAGGGGTGAGTATAACGATACTCAGTAGGGACCCCGAGACCTTCAAGGTCTCACTAAACCAACAAGGATAAACACAAAGAATATCTCAACAGATAACCTATACTTAGGTATATGCCCATACATATACCTAAGTTATCAAGTAACCCATCTCAATCATGAGGAAACATAAGGATTGTGAAATCAATGGATAACCACTACCCGGGTATATGCCCATACATATACCTAAGTTAGCAAGTGACCCATCTCAATCATGAGGTAAACACATGGTCAAAAGTCTCAGCTCAAACCAGGATTTTCATTATCGAAACAATAACTGCTGAAGAGTTCCGTCTCTAGAGTGTACAGTAGTCCTGTCACGACTCTAAGGTACTGCTCACTAACATAAGACTGCTGAAGTACTCCTCCTGTCGAGTACCGCGGGTCAGCCACCCAGACACAGTAGTGCTTCCCACCGAGGTATGTCACCCAAACACAGTAGTGCACACCCCCTAGTAGCCTGCTGAGGTACTCTCCGGACAAGTACCGCGGGTCTGCACTGTCACACAGGTAGTGCTCCGTCCGCCATGGGTCTGCACCACAGAAAGTAGTGCTCCGTCCACTGGGCTAGTCGACTCACTCCAAGTCGAGTCGGTCAAGCAGTCGTCAGGTCTCAGCCAGTTACACGGTCTCCGTACTCCGCACACTCGCCACTGGGAGGGTCCGCTCCACGAGCTACAGTTCAATACTCCAAGTATCTCAAAGTCCCACGAAGAAGTATCTCAAAGTACCGCCTCGTCATAGGGGTCTCAACACAACAGACGGCGCGTCAATCGGACGCCCGGTCTGTGAGTTATTAGCCTTTTCGTCCGAGGGGCCCGGTTGGTTTCGTGAGCGAACCAAACCCGGCCATATCTCAACTGTACCCCGAAATCTCATAGGGTATACTCATAGTGGCCGTTTCTCAACGAGATCACCAACGCCGCTGACGGTTCGTCAAACGGACGTTCTGTCAGAAAGATATCAGCTTTTCCGTTCCAGGGGCCCGGTTGGATTTCGGTGCGATCCAACCCGGCCACTATCCATCTGCATCCAAAACTCAGGCGGAGGATGCCAAAAGTTCCGTATCGTCAACAGGAACTCAACGCAATAGACGGCGCGTCAATCAGACGCCCGGTCTGAGAGTTATTGGCTTTTTCGTTCCAGGCGCCCGGTTGGATTTCGGTGCGATCCAACCTGACCGCACTCCGTCGGCATCCAAACCTCGAGCGGAGTAAGCCAAAAGATCCATCTCACTTAGAGGAATTCAACGAAACAGACGGCGCGTCAATCAGACGCCTGTTCTGTTATTTATTGGCCTTTCCGTCTCACACCCACCCTGGGAAACTTTCCAGGAGGTCACCCATCCTGATCACTACTCTAGGCCAAGCACGCTTAACTATGGAGTTTTAACCACGTAGGCTCCCGAAAAGGAAGGTGCACCTTGAGTATAGTATACCGAAACGACCATCTCGATCCAAGGATCGCGTTGCCGCTGACGACGAGTCGTTTGGAGGCCCGTAGCCCAAGATACAGGAATTTGACCAAACTGCTCGGTAACGGGGGTTTCGGGCCCGGGCCGTCCCGGCCCGAGACCCCCCGGATGGCCCGAACCGGGTCGAACCGCCCCGGACGGGGTCGACCCGGCCCGACACAGCCCGGCCTGGCCCGCGCGCGGCCCGGCCCGGCCAAGCGCGCCGGTTCGGCGCAAGGCCGAGCTTGCTGGAAACGGGGGGCCGCCCCCCCCCCCCTTTGTGAAACAGGCCCCCCTCATAATGGGGGGGGGGGAAATAATTGCCCGGGGGAATTAAATTCCCCCGGTTTCCACCAACCCGGCTGGCCCGACCTGGCCGGACGACTTCTTGTGAACAGGACCGGCAAGGGCTGGTCCTCTTCCGTCTTCCGGCATCGGCGGCCCGGCTAGCCGCCGGTCATCACGATCCGCCACGGCCCGGAACCGGCCGCGGCCTTCGTCATCCAGCGCGGTGCGACGGCACCGCGCCCCTCCACCGTGGCCCGACTCCGGTCGCGGTCTCTTCGACTACCTTCGACGCGACGCGACGACGTCGCGTTCTTGAAATGTTTCCACGGCGCGGCGTGACGACGCCACGCCTATCTTACGCATTAAACCGCATGAACCCGTGTGGTGCGACAGGACCACGCCCTTCCGAACCATTCCACAAAAAAAACAACACGAAGTAAAAGAGGAGGATCAGCCGGGTTTGTACGGTCCGAACTCCTCACGTTATAAGGATAGCAATTGGCCTTTAACGAATAATAAACTTTCACAATCTTTTTAGATTAAATAAAAAGATTTGAAAATCAAGGCCCGACAAATATAAACAGTCATGTTCGAAGAAAGTTCCACATAACTTTAAAAAAAAAATTACCACAAAGAATTTTCAAGTCGAAATTCTCGAACAAATATAAACAATTGAAACAAACCCCTACCTCGGTTCAAGTGCGGAGCACGTCATCAAACCGCAGAAGACAAGCGTCGCGGAGGTCGGGCATTGCGGTAATCGTTCGTCGATTCCGTTGACGTAGAGGTACGTCGTTGGTGAATCTTCGTAAGCCGAAGAAGAAAGTCCGAGGAGGAAGCGACGTTCCCTTTTGTTGACACGGAAGGCGTCGTCGATCTTCGGAAACAATCCGGCTAGGAAGAAGAGAGAAGCGGCGTTCTTGAGTGTTCTTCGTGTTCTTCGTCAAAGTTGAGGATGGTAGAGAGAGCTTCTCAAATCCTCTCAAGTGGCAAAAGAAACCAACCCCAAAATGATAAAATAAGCTTAAGCTTATTTTATTACACAACCTCCCTCTTAGAATTTCAAAGGTTTGAAATTTAAAACATCTCACCTCAATTAATTATTCCAATTGTCAAACATTAATTAAAGTGAGTTAAAGGGGAGTTTTAAAAAGAGGAGGTGAAGAGTTAGGGTTCTTGTGGGCCCCACCACACTTAGTCCTCTCAAGGGAGGTTAAGTGGATGTGGGTCCCACCCCTAACTCCCTTTGGGAGGAGTTAACCAACAAGTTAAAAATAAAATGTGTTTCCACATTTTATTTAACTTTATTTAAAAAACCCAAAAACTAACTCTCAACCCGCAATAAACGCAACCTCGGAAAAGTTCTCCTTAAGAGAATATCGGCGCTGCGAGTTCATCGGTGCGTTCGGAATTCTATTCCGGGCAACGGTTCAAAAGATAGAAATTCCCGCTCGCTCGTTTACTGAACGTACCCGATCCAATCTTCGGAAATTAATTCCGGGCACACCGGGCCTCGGAATCAGGCGCCGTCAGAAACTGCGTTCTTGTAAAATTACAAAGAAAATTAAGAAAAAATTTTCCTTGAAATTTCCGGGTCTTTACACCAAGTGATGCTCATGCTCCACCCTTGTTTTTGAATACACCAGAATATCATCTACAAACACCACCACAAATGAATCTAGATATCTCTGAAATATCCGATTCATCAATTCCATAAACACCGCTGGTGCATTTGTTAGACCAAAGGGCATAACCACATATTCATAATGGCTATATCTCCTTCTGAAAGCTTTTTTAGGAATATATTCCTTCCTCACCCACAATTGATGATATCCTAATTTCAGGTCGATCTTGGAGAACCACTGGGCTCCCCTCAAATGGTTGAAAAAATCATCAATTTGTGGAACTGAATATCTGTTCTTTATCGTAACATGGTTAAGTCTACGATAATCAACACAGAGCCTCAAAGTTCCATCCGCCTTTTTGACAAACAACATAGGCGCTACCCACAGAGATGTGCTAGGTTAGATAAACCCTTTTTTTTTCTAACTCTTCCAACTGGAATTTCAATTCCCGCAATTCAGTAGGGGCCATCCGATAGGAGGGAAGTCAGATAGGTCTGGTCCTCGGAAAGAGATCAATCATAAACTCCACTTCTCTTATGGGAGGTAACCCAATGAATTATTTAGAAAAAACATCCATGAACTAATCCACCACTGCCGAAAGAACACTCTGCTCAACACCCATTACCGATTCCAAAGACAATACGGCCAACCAATACGATAACCTGCCTAATTCTGGTGCCAAAAAACACATTGCACACTGCCTTTCATGCCTCTCTCCTCTAAAGAGATGCCTAACGCCAACATGTGTCGTAAAATCCACTATTCTCGCATCACAGTCGATGTGGGCCTTAAAAGCCACCAACCAATCCATTCCTAGGATTACATCATACTCATCCATCTCAAGCATTGAGAAATTCCACATTAGCTCAACCTCTCCCACAATGATACAACATGATCTACACAAGAAGGCTCAACACTCTCTTTGACCTAGAGGAGTTTGAAGTTTTTTGAAAAACGAGGGCATCATTTCTACACTTAAAACCAAAAAATCAACCACACGTGTAGCAATAAAAGAGTGTGAAGCACCCATATCAAACAACACTTGCATCAAGGTAGAATTTAAAACAATATCACCTCGCACTGTGGATGTTCCCGAATGATCATCCACCACAACCTGCTCAGCTCCAAACACATGTTTTCTTGCCACGCTCTGCTCTTTATTTCCCTGCTAAGGGGTCGTGGTATTCTGAGAATCACCATGACCCACTTTACTCTACTGGCAAGGGGTATGCTTCTATCCGTGTCCTATCGAAGCATACGATGTCTGAAATCCATGAGAAGTATCACGCACACTCGACCTTGGAGAATTTTGACAATAACACTATAGATTCCCCATCTACTTACAATTATGACATGCTTGAGGTTGTACCTTACAATACCGATTGATGTGGCTCATAGAAACACCATGGAAACATCCCAGATTTCTCTGGGGCTTCAGAAGAAGATTTACCGATCTTGTCACCAGATTATATGCCATATTCCTGCCCTGGGAATAATTTTACCTCCTTCACTTGAACCCAGCGTTAGAGTTCCCACTATTCCCCATGGGTACCACCATGCTTCCTCTGCCCGAAGCTCCCAAGAAATCCCACTCATCCACCGGGGATCTATTCACTATCTATGTGTAATAATCTATACACAGCACCACTATCTTGGAACGAATGTCCTACCTCAAACCAGACTCGAAGGTATGAGCTTTCAACAACATGCTACCCACCACCTCGGGTGCAAATCTCACTAAGTTCATAAACATAGCTGCATACTCCATTACAGACATAAGATCTTACTTTAGACATACGAAATCAGTTGTGTGCCTACTCGGTGCCATTTTTATAAACAGAAAACAAATCACCATGAGTCTTGCTTCTGTAGACATCAATAATTCCCATTTCACATCGCGTTAGACAACACTATTACTATGAGGCTTTCCACTTTTCTAGATTCTCCATTTTCTAAATGGACAACGAACTCCATCAATCTCACTCTCTAGAAACTATTGGATTAGCATTTCAAATTCTATCACATCAACTATCGTAACATTGTTTATCCAAAAACAAACTTTTTCCATGTTCAACCATTTTTGAAAACATTCAACATACTTTTTGAAAATCAACCAATTTTCAAAATTCCCCAAATACCCTATTTTCAAAATCTTTCACTTGAAAAAAATTTCTGCATTTTTCAAAAATTCGCACCTTTCACAAAATACTTACTCATTCCTCACAATGAGATATGAAATCCTAGTGGGATGAAATTACTCTACAATGCATGTCATACTGCTCTCATTGGATAAACCCATGAAAATGAGATTTCCAACATTATAGAAGTGTATCCAAAACACTTATGTACCTAACACCCTGGTAACTTGAAGTTCAGCATAAATGGGTTAGCTACATCCTTTTATGCTATACATTTTAGGTTTCGAAAATCCTACTCCTGTCTAAGAGTTCGACCCAAGTAATAGACAAGAATGAATTTCAACTCCAAGACCAAGAACATCAATGACCACTTTTTAGGCCAGGACCGAACAAGATGATACCATTTGTAATGACCCGCAAATTATCATTGGCTTGAGATCTCAACGAGTCATTACTAGGACTTAAGAGACATCCCCAAGACGCCAAAGGCTGGAAAAAAATGCCGAAGGGTTTCAAATACAAGTTGGGGGGAGGATTTACCCATTAAGAAATAACCCATAAACCAACCAAGAATAACCAAACATTCACTATATGATTCATGAACTAAAATAATGAAAACTAAACAACTTCATTTATGTCAAACCACATCAAGTACACAACATCGGAAGACCTAACCAAGAATCAATGTACACAATGGATGAACAACTCAAGACTCTCAAGAGACACCACGACTCCATTCTCTACAAGATTCAAGCTCCACAACATCTCCCAAACATCACCATGATCCACAAGCAATAAGATTCCTTAACTTTACCCATGTCTCAGAATACAACATCTGCAAAATAACCAAATTACCAAAGCAGGTGGGAGTATAAAACTCAGTAGCTTTTACCGAATGACTTCCCCACTCACGCCACTAGGATATAAGAGTTATCCACATTTATATAAAAATAGTTCATATAAAACATTTTCTCTAAACAGGTTTATAAATAAATATAAAGAAGTTTCTGAAACCATTTAAAACCAAAGGCATTTCAAGAGAAATTGAAACCAATTTTCCAGCAAGTTATTTTTCCAGAAAAATAACCAAATAAGCTTAAGAACCATTTCACAAACATTCCGTTTTGGCATACCCAAACATTTCCAAAAACTCATGCAACCAACCATGCATGCTACCTTGAAGAGGGGAGAATCCCTAACCCTTATCCATCCCAACCATGATAGGGGTGACTCCTTACCCTTATCCAACCCAAATGCACATGAATTCTTGACGGGGGAGAGCCCTAACCGTTATCCATCCCAGCATTAATGGGGGAGACTCCTAACCCTTATCCGTCCCGAATGAAATATGAATTTTTGACGAGGGGGAGCCCGAACCCTTATCCATATCAACACTGATAGAGGAGACTCCTAACCCGAATCCATCCCGAATTCCATATGAACATACGCATCAACATGCCATTACACCTTTAGCACTGAGCACAAGGTCATATTTTAACCAAGCCTCGTATATTCAACACAAACACACACCACTTATTCCCATAAATCATTCCAAAACACCATTTCAATAGAAACACCTCTTTATTGAAAACCATTTCCATCAAAATCATTTCAATCTCAAACCATTTCAATAAAACTCCCTTTTTATTAAAAACCAATTCCATAAAAATCATTTCAATCTAAAACCATTTCAATAAAACACCATTTTTATTGGATCCCATTTTTCATCAAACCACATCCAATTTCAGTAAATCAATAATTTAAAATCAACATTTTAAATTCAAGAAGCCACATCACTTTTCACAACAATTCACCAGGATTTCACAATCTCATCAAAACCATAAATCATCACTAAAGAAGATTTATTCTATGATTTTCACAGTCAAATCCATTCAAATAAATCAATTTGAATCTATGCCAATGAATTATAGCAAGAGGAGTTGGGAGTGAAGTCTCCTACCTTTAGGGTTCCGGCGAAAATGACCCACAAGAAACTACTCCTCAAAACCGGCGAACACACAACCGAAACCTCTCTAGATCTCCTTCCCTAACATCCATAAGCCTTAAAATTAACATCCAAGGCAACAAGAACCCTAGATCTACCTACAAAGAGTGTAGATATAGAAAACTGAGAGAGAGGGAGATATTTATCTAGAGGAAACCACAAAGAACCATGAGAGGAGACTTACCCGAGAAGATACGCCTTTAAATTACCATGAAACCCCTTATATTTGCTTCCAAAACGTGTGGTAGAGCCCCTCCAACCTTTTAGAGGATAAAATCATAAGTGAGGCTTGGGTGGGAGGAAGGTTGGAGTGATTTAGGTCATCCCCGAGGGAGCCCAGAATTAAAAACCCCAACTTTAAGAGGCCGCACAGTTAGTCCTCATTGTTTGGAAAACCGTGCGCTAATCGTGAACATGCTACTGCCTCGAGATAAAGCTTCCGCACGGTTTCCTCACACAGTTTGGAAAACCGTACGTAGGCTGTGCGAAGCCTACTACCTCCCCCTGCATGGTTTCTTAGAGAATCCTTATGGTTTCCACTAACCGTGCTCAAACTGTTCTCCCTATGAAAATCCTCCAAACTCATTCAAAACCATTCCAAACTTTCCTAAACTCTTCCCAACTCATCTCATGCACTTTAAACACATAAAAATTCATAAATAAAGGATACATACATCAAACCAGGGGTACTACACTAAACTAGGTAATTTTGTACCAAGTCTCTGAAGAAAATAATCCATTACGGTCCTCATGAATGTGTTTGTGTAATGTATTGAATATTAATCTTAAAAAATGTAATATCGATGTATTAAAATCACAGATCACTATATTTATGACTTATTTTTGATTTCATTATGTTGAAAACATACTCATGTATCTTTTATAATGAGTGTGCCAAGATAGATATCCATTGAATTAGGTAATCATTTTTCTTCATGATATGATATGTATGGTGTTGGGGAGTTAACCTAATCCCTGATGCGTCGATGTCCACCATGTGATGTTGTCATGGAAATTATATTTCACTTATGATTATTCCATGTTATATGATGCCAACACATTTTTATGTTTCTATGATCATGTGATATAATATTATTTATGTTATGTATCTATATGTTTATTCATGAGAATTATATTTTATGATATCATGTTATGTCTTATGAATTATGTGTTAATCTTCATTAACATGTTTATTACCATACTAGGGTATGTATCTCGATAATTCCTTCTATTTATTCCATAAGATATCCATTACAATTTCAGGAGTGAAAATTTATTTAGAAGGTCATTAGAGAAATTAAAAATAATATTTTTTTTATTTTAGTTTCATGTTGATATATTATGTTCTTCTTCATACAAAGAATGTAGTTATATCAACTATTTGGTTGTATTTATTGGTTATTTATATGAAAAATAATCTATTAATATGTGCAAAATACTTTGGTAGCTATATGTAATAAAATAATTACAAAAGTTAATTTTAATCAATATTAATATGGTAAAAATGTCAAAATGAAGTATATCAAATTTTTAATGATTAAAATATCCAATACACCATCTAATAATTTTTTATGTATAAAAGTAATAACCACATGAATCAACTACCATTTCTCCACCTAACTCACTTAACACTCATAAAAAATACATTCATATCTCATACCTAAATTTATTTTGAAAATATTTTCCCCAATGTGTAACATTCAAATAGAGCTCACTTCCCCTCCTTTAATCCACTCCTATAATTATAAATTCCCATTATATACTTTGAAATCTACTTCTTGAAGAGAACCTGTACATGTTTTTCAAACTCAATGTTACTCCACACGTTTTTGTGTTTTCCCTAAATTTTATTGATAACATTATCCATGCAAAACCTCAAAATAATACAGTATTACATGAAATTCCATGTTATGCTTTCACTACACACAACACTGGGTTAGCTTGCGTTACACACAACACTTATTTTAATCAAAACCATTATATATTTTTAATATAGATATTTAAACATGTATGTTAAAACCTATCCATTATATATTGTAATTTAAATAGTTATAACTAATTTTTTAAAATTAATTATAACATTTTTATATAAATAAAACATATTGATTAAAATTTTACTTAATTTTCAATAAAAACCTAATATTATTCAAAAATAATACTTTCTTGACTTTTTTATTTATTTTTGTAAAAATTTAAAAAATTAATTTTTAATGCTTTTAGATAATTATTTTGAAAATATAAATGTTATTTTTGAAATAACCATGTAAAATATTTCATAGGGTTAATTTTCTTGATTTTTCTGAAAAAATTAAAATTTTGACAAATAGGGAAATATACTGAATTTTAATTGAAAAATTAATTTTATTTTAATTTATTAATAAAAGTAAAATTATATTTAATTTTTTTTTAAAATTAATATTATTAAAATTATATATCCATTAATCTAATTTAGGTCATTGGAATCAATTTCATACTAAATTAAGATATAAAATCTTTTTATACTTTTGATTGTTTTCTAATTAAAAACCTAATTTCTCATCAAGTGTTCAGGATTAATTTCAAATAAAATTTAAAAAATAAAAGAATTTAATTTAGAAAAAATTAATAAATATTTTCAATAACCATAATTTATATTATCCAATAATGTTAACATAATTTTTGACCAAAATGAATATTGAAAATGGTTAAAATTAATTACCGTGGTTAAGAAAAGAATGGATTTACCGGGTGAATAATTTAAAAATATAAGTATTAAAATAACATATAAAATTGTATAAAAACTATTATATGTCCATAGTTTTACCATTATACATATAAAATTCATGAATGGCCTATTATTTTCCCTTTTGAAATGTGAAAAACGTGGGATGAGTCAATTCTTTTAAAAAATACAAGGTGTGTACTCTCCCCCACTAATAATAGGCCCCCCATCTACAATTTTTTCACTGCAAAAAACCCTTTTGGGTAAGATAATACCTAAAAAATCACTTCAAAAATTCAGTCATATCATCCTAGAAGCCTTAATTTGGATTGAAATTCAACATATGAATGCTTTTGGGGAAAACCTAAGGAGGATACCCGAAGAAGAGGTAACATTCATTAATGAGAATTTTAATTTTATTTATGTATAAAAATACTTAAATTATTATTATAAAATGATGATATACATACCTTAGTAAATTACATGTACTTATATGTAATTATGTTATGAGAATGACCTACAAACAACACTACATCCATCAATTGGCTGACGAAATCATCATTCAAATGTATGGCGGAGTACCACATCCTTAATCGATGTCATTTGTTCTTCCATTACCAATACAAAATTTTGGACATAATTATGGATATATTGTATATATATTATGTTTTTTGATATTATAATTCTTCAAGAGTTATTATATCAGACAATCATACATGCATTTCATATTGTGAAAATACAATAATGTCGCTCATGTTTACAATGGACTACCGCCTCACGAAGCGATTTGATTCAATCAGGATTAATAAGGAAGTTAATAAGGATGAATTAAAGGAATACATATAAAATATAGCACCTAAAAATAATTCTATAAATATAATAAATCAATTAACTTTATTAATTTTAGTAAATCATGAAAATTGAAGCAGAGTTCATGCGTACGTACGACCTACCATCTCTATGAATGATGTATTTATTTTTCTTTGTCAATATTTTACAGATTAATATAAATAATTATAGAGTGAATATATTTTACATTAATTACATTGAAAAAATTATGATTATTATGTAATCATAATCAATGAAATATGACCAAAAAAATAAAATAAAAAGATATATGAAAAACAAAGTGGTTATTACTCAAAATACAAATTTAACATGTAATTTTTAATAGGAAGGTAATGAAACATCATAAAAAAATATATGGTATTATATATATAATAATTTTTTATTATATTTTTACAATAATATTATATTTTTTTATTTAGGAGGTATGAAAATGTATTATGTAATTCAAGACATAAGGTAAGGGATTTTTGTCTCATTTTTTCTTCTTTGAGATGTATATTTTGTTATTCACCTATATTCCTTCACAAGGTGAATATCAATACCCTTTGATATGTAATACCATAAATTTATTTATCCTAAATATATTTCTATTTCTATTTTATGTTAATACTTAATGGGGATTACATGTCAATGTTACCAAAGTTGTAATGATTTTAGGTTACAATTTCATCATTTATCGAGGTCATTTATGAATAAATTTCCAATGATAAAATCATATGATAAATTACTTAATAAGATCACAAATTTTCATCTATTATGTTTATTCATGATATTTTCATTTAATATTACCAATTTTCACTATTTTGTGTATAAAATAATTATGAAATCATTTTAAAGAAAACCTGAATTTATTTCACACTTCGGACGAAAATTTGTTTTCACCAAAAATAATATTTTTTTAAAAAAATTATAAAATGTTTTTATAGTTCATAAAATTATTTTTATTTGTTAAATTATGTTTTTAGGTTTATTTTGAATGAAAATTATTTTAAAAATGAATTTTTTCTAAAATATTGTTTTTTCAAATTAGAGAGGATATTTTCCACAAAAATATTTTAAATGATTTTTAAATATTACCTTATGAATTTTATAGTATATTTTTAAATAAAAGTATATAAAAAATTATTTATGTTTTAAAAAAGTTAATTTCAATGAATCATTATTTTCTTCAAGAAATTCTCTAATAAATCATTGAAAACCATTCTCTATCTCTGTTGACATCCTTTGATGTAACTTCTGATTTACTAAGGATATGTTCCAAAAATACTATTCTTAATATTTCTATAAATAGTATACGTTTATGGTGGAAAGATTCTTATGAGACTCATTTCTCTTACACATATTATAAAATAATAAAATTCATACCAAAACAACTTCTTTTCACGTGCTACACTATAATGAAATTATGAAATGATAATGAAACCTGTCACTTTTCCATAGACTATGATATAATTAAATGTTTATAAAACCTATTTCATTTCTTGGGTTATGATATGTTGAATGATAATGATCTTCTGGAACAGATAAATATGGTTTTCATTATGATAATTATGGGACCTATATCCCACTCTAATGCATTTTCAACGATTTATATCTAATGAGATAGATAGGATTGCGATGGGGATCGAACATACTTTAGTATTGGATTTTTTCCACTATGAGGGTCTTGGGAGTGAACCATAACTACTATGATGGTTTACAAAGTGACCCATTCTACATTATAGCTTTAGAGATGATCCATGACTCATATGGAAATGATTTTGTATGCTTACGTGTATTTTATAAATCTATTTCTTATAAAAATATCATCCTCTCATGGATATTTTTCTATGATTCTCTTATGATTCATGTCTTATGAACATCCAATAATTATTCCACGACTCAAGAATATGTTCTTTGATATGAAGGATATGGTTTTCAAATGTTATGATCATGTTCCCAAACCCTTATTTTATTGTTATACCTATATATCTCCCTTTTTTACCCTTATTAAGCAATTTATCTCAAAATTTTTTATGTTTCCTTTCCACATGTTACAAAGAAATTTATTATGTATGATATATCATAAAAGGGTTCTACTTATGAAGATCATAGTGGGAGATGATGTAGTTTACATATGGACTAATTGTCTCTATTTCTAACATTTCAAATACAATAAACAATCATGGTCCTCAAACATGTTTTTGTGTAATGGAATGAATATTCAGAAACAATTATGTATTATCTATATTTTATAATCATGGGTTATTATAATTGTTATTAGAGGATATAATTAGTTAATATTTTGAAAATAGGATGAAAAAATACATAGTGATATCCCTAAGGAAATGTATATAGATAAGTCTATTGATTTTTCAATGTATAGGAACATGTCCTAAAATTCTGGTAAGTGATTAATTTAATTATTTCCATGAAAATAAATCCCTATATAGATTATATGCGTTAATGTGGCCCTAACACAATGTTACCTAGGGGAAATAACGCTGAAAAGTGCGCATTGATCTTGACTCAATCATCACAAAGTGAAGAACAGTGGGCCTCATTGCACACATGTTTTGACACTACTTTGGGAGATTATTTGGAAATTATCAAACTCCTCAATGGTAATTGTTTCTCAAAATATGTTTTTTTGTTTTTATTCAATTGATGGAACCCAATGGAACCATGTTAATGTTGAGTGTTATGGACAATGAAATGATAGCCCTCCTAAGAATCCCAATTTTAAGGGTGCAAGAATGAAAAATATTTTTTCCATGCTCACAAAACATTCTCAATATATAGATCATGATGGAATTACAAATAAACAAAGGAGGAAAAAAAATCCTATTGATTACTTCATGAGATAAAATACACCTTCTTGTAGTGGGTCTTCTGATCCACTGATTTTTGAACAATGTATTATAACCAGTAAAAGGATATACTGTATTAGCTAGTATTTGGAACATCAAATTTTCATTTTAGTTTTCTATTCTTTAGAAGGTGAAGCAGATCAATGGATGTTCCATATAAATAATATGAGGCAATAAGATGAAATTGACTACATGAATTGTGATGAATTACAAAATATATTTGTCAACAATAACATTCCTTGTACTCTTCGTATGATGTTGGATAAGGAGTTCCTTGATCTAAAATCGAAGGATGATGTATCTATTGGTACCTATAAATAAAATTTTACAAGAATTTTGAGGTACACAAATGGTATTATCACTCGTATTGGATGTAAGATAGATCAAATATTAAGTGTCTTAAAACCATGCCTCCAATGGGGATTATCCATAAGAAATGTCAGTATATGTGAGGTGATTGTTAGATGTGATATCAATGTTGAAATAGAGGTTAGGGTTAGAGATTAATCTCATGGTGTTTGTAAAAATAGAAAAGTGGAATTCAAATGAAAATCTAAGAACCATGGAGAGAATAAAATGATAATTCCTTTATACTCAATGTGTGAGAAGATACATGGAGAAAACTTTCTTAAGGGGACTAGTGAATGTTTCATTTGTGAATTGAAATCACCTCAAGAAATTGATTACTGATGTGACTGAATGATGTTATCTAGTGATTCAAATATATATAAATCTACAAAAAATTAACTAAACACACTATATTGATTCAAATGCAAGGAGTATAGTTATTATGTTATTCAATGTCCAAATCCAAATGTTAATAATGATGATCAATGTCAGAAACCTATTAATCCAAGAGGAAAATGTAAATCTCATTTGATCAATAATTTTTTATGGTAGTTTTGAAAAAGACATGGTGAATGGTAAACTTACCATCCACTCTAGAACTACTAATGTCATTTTTAACTATGGATCTACCCATTCATTCATATATGAGTAATTTTCAAAGGGTGTCAATATTTTAACTAAAAAATTAAATATATAATTAGAAATGAAAAACCTTAATGGTACAATGATTACATCTCAAGTCTTGGGTTTATCCTTAGTTGATGTTAGTAAGAATGTGAATTTGGAAAATCTTGTCATTATTTCTATGGATAAATTTTATGTTATCTTGAGAATGGATTCTATTTCTCTAAATAAATCCCACATCAATTGTTGAGAAATGTATGTAATATTTGATACTATAAACCTACTTAAGATCCTCTATCAATATAAATATAAGTATGAACTTCAAATGGATATCATTTCAAATTTGTGGGAATTAATTCCCATTCACAAGTGGTGTTGATCTCAAATGGTTTGGGAGAAATGTTACATAAATGATATGACTATTTTGGATGAAGTTAAAGATTTCTTTCCAATAGAGTTTCCCAGCCTTACAGAAAAATGTGAAGTTATGTTTTCAATATAACTCATACCTAGTTTAATAATAATTTCAAATAATCCCTATAGAATGGCCTCTACTGAGTTTCAGGTAATTGAAGAAGAAACTCAAGGAAAATATTGAAAAAGGGATTCATTTGGCCATGTTTTTCACCTTGGTATGCATCTATTCTTTTGGTTAAAAATAATGATAGATCTATGTGACTCTTCATTGATTATCAGGAGATAAAAAAGATCAAAATTAAGAACAAGTGCCATCTTCCCCATATTGATGAATTTATTGATAAACTAAATAGAGATAAGTAATTCTCAATGATTGAACTTCATTATAGACATCATCAGTCAATGCTAAATAAGAAGGATATTACCAAAAAATCATTCCATATAAGGTATGGACAAGATGAATATATAGTGATGCAATTAATTCTTAATAATTCCCCCATTTTGTTCATGGATTTAATGAATATAGACTTTATAAATTACCTTATTCAATTTCTAGTAGTCTTTAGAGATGATATTATTTTTCTTCTCAATGAGAAAGGAAGATCATGATTAACACTATAGAATTCCACTAAAAACCATAAAGAAAGAGAAAAGATATGAAAAATTTACAAAGTGTGAATATTTATTGTAAAAGGTTTCATTTTTGGGTGATATAATATATATAGAGTGTATATTTGTAGATCTATTAAAAAATGATATTAATTGTTGGACAATACCTACCATGGTGATTGAGATTTTCAGTTTTCTTGGTTTAGTGGGATATTATTAGTGGTTTGTAGATAATTTCTCATGACTATCTAATAATATTAACAAGTTATTTTAAAAGGGATCCGTGCCCCTTTGGAAAGCTTAATCTGATGAAATTTTCTACAAAATAAAGTTAACACTAGTTAGAAAACATATACACACATTACTATGTAGTGGAGAAGGGTTTGTAATCCATAATAATTCATCCAAGAAGGGGTTGAAAAGTTTTGTTTTGAAGAGTGACATGGTTATAACATATGACAAAAAAAAAATCTATGATTCATGAGAATAATTATGCAACTCATGTTTTAGAGTAAGTTTTAGTAATATTTTCATCAAACATATGAAGGAAATATCATTATGGGGAAAAGTGTGATATATATTCCAATAAAAATAGAATAAATTTTTTATTCACACAAAAGGAGTTGAATGTGTGCCAAAGAAAATGGTTTGAACTGGTTAATGATTATGACTGAAAAATAAATTACCTCCCTAGAAAAGTGAACAAGGTGGCCGATGCTTGGAGTCTAAATTATCATGATAGATTATCTATGATAATGATTATAAAATATCCAATATTTCTGGATTTTTAAGGGATGGATCTAGAAATCTTAAAGGAAGGGGAAAATCATATCTTACTAAATTGAATGTTAAAACATCTATCCAAGTGAAGATTAATGAGGGTGGGAAGTATGATGTAAAGCTATAAAAGATTGTTAGAATTTATTTTGAGTTCATCCATGATCATAATGGAATGTTAATGTTCATGGATCATCTGTGTGTCTAACATCTATACCAAATATGAATAAGATCCTATTAGAGGATGATAATAGTTCATCATCTCTATTAATCTGCTATGTAGGAATATGTATAAATATTTTTAAAAGTATTTATAGTAGAATGGTATAAAGAGAGATATCACATACATTGTATATCGGGGATTGGAATGATAGAAATTTAAGGATGAAAGTAAAATGTATAATAGGATGATATATCAATTACCCATACCAGAATAGAAATTGGAAAAAATCATCATGTATTTTTTCATTAGACTTCCCAAAACATCTAATGGGAATAATTTTATATGGGTTTTATTCTATTTCTTTAATAATTCAGCACACTTTATTTCTATCAAAGAAATATTTTTTCTGGATCAGCTTTCCAGGATATACAATAAGTAGGCAATAAGTTTTTATAGAGAACCACATTATCTTATGTATAATTAGGATATAAAGTTTACCAAAAAGTCTTAGAAAAATACGCAACATGATCTTGATGTGGAATTAGGTTTCAACACTATGTATCATCCTTAGATAGATGGTCAGTCTGAGAGAACAATTAATACTCTAGAGGATATATTGATAAAATATTATTTTTATTTGAAATGTGGTTGGGATCAAAAACTTCCACAGAATGAGTTTTCTTACCATAATATATTTCACTCAATCATTTATATGGACTTTTATTTATCCCTATATGGGATTAAACATATATCTCCAACATTATGGAATGAAGTTGGATTAATTTATATATATTGGAGGTGAGATAGATAAAGAAATGATAGAGAAGTCTAAATTCATTCATCATCACATCATGGATGATCAAAGTCTTCATAAAAAGTTATATAAATAATCACTGGTGTGAAATATAATTTCTAGTTAGAAATATGAATTTTTTATGAATTTCATGATTGAAGAAAATTATGATATTTGAGAATAAAGGGAAATAGATCCCTAGGTATATTTTCCATTTTGAAATTGTTAATCATATATATATATTTTATCTTATTGGATAGAACTTCCACTAATCCTCAATCAATTCGATGATGTGTTCCATTTATCTCCTCGAAAAAGTAAATAATTGACCCTTCACATGTACTGAACTCAACGGTCATGCCACTAGAGCATGATATTTCTTATAAGAAAAAATGAATGTAAGTTTTGGATCATACAGATAATTTTATATGAAAAAGAACACTCTCCTAATCAAAATTATTTAGTGAAACCACCATTTTAAGGAATATACTTGAGAAAATATGAATATGATTAGGTGGAATTATCCCCATTTGATTCTACAAAGGTAATGAATATTGAGGAATAAATTCATTTAATTGGGGGTCGAATGTAACAACCTGAGTTTTTGTGATTTGTTTCTCTAAATTTTATTGATAAATCTAGATATATAAAACTAATCGAGAAGATTTTTTTTACTTTCAATAAAAAATTAAATCTTTTTTTGTATGCAACACTGGGTAAGCTTCTATTAAACAAGATACATTGTTTTAACAAAACTATGATATATTACAATATATTTATTTTAATGTGACCATTACAAACTAGTTCTTAAACATGGTGATATTAATTGTAATAAATAATTTTTAATTTATAATTATAATATTTTTAAATAAATTTAATATATTTATAACTGGGGTACTTAATTTTTTCTAAAGTACTTATATGTTTAAAAAATACATTTTTTTCAAAAAATATTTCTTATTTATTATTGTGAACACTATTAAAATTAATTTTATACAATAATATAAAATTATTTTTATAAAATAAACTTCATTTTTTAAATTATCCTATCAAAATTAGATTAGGTAGTTTTTTTGGTATTTCTCTAAAATGTTTAAATATTTGAATAATAATGGAAAATACTAAATTTTGATTGAATGCTACATTTTTTTTTGTTTACTTATAAAGTTAAATTTTATTTTTAATTGATTTAAATGTAAAATTATTTCAATTATAAAACCTTTAATCCAATTTATTTTATTTGAATCAATTTAATACTGAATTTTATTATAAAATCATTGTAATATTTTGAACATTTTCTTTTTAAAAACCCACTTTTTCATCACATTCAAGAGAATAATTTAACTTATATTTTACCGATTCTATTAATGGAATTTTAAAAAATGGATTCCATATTTTGGATCAAAATAATTTATATTATCTAATAATTTCAACATATTTTTTTTTCCAAAATGTATAGTGAAAATAATAAAAATTAATTTGTGTGGTTAAGGTAAAAATGTTTTTACCAGGGGTTAAACTAAAAAGATAAGAAATAAAATTGCCTATAAAATTTTCTGAAACTATTTTATGGCCATATTTCGACTATTAAAATACCATGGTTTTGTTATGACCTATTTTGGTCCCTTGTGACATGTGAAAAATGAGGGAGGATTGAATTGTTGTGAAAAAATACCACGTGTGTCCTCTTCTCTAATTATAAATGGCCACACCTCTCTTCTATTCTTCACACCATCAATACATTTTGAATAGACCTATCCATTCTAAAATAACATACCAAATTTAAACCTATAATCCTAGAATACTTATATTTGATATAAATCTATCATTGGAAGGATTCTGGTGAAAATATAAGGAGGATACTTGAAGATGATGTAACATTCATCAAATAGAGTTTTTGTTTAATTTCATACTCCCCATCCATCAATTATTATTATACCATTCAGGTATACTAACCTCATTATATTCCATATACTGATATTTTTTGATGTTATAGGGATGACCTTAAATGATGTCCACCTGCATCGAATGGTTTATGAAATCAACATTCGTGTGTACAGTGAACTACCACCTCAAGAACGAATGTCATTAATTATTCCATTACCACCTATAAAGGTTGACCATAATTATAGATTTAATATTTATATATTAAATATATGATGTTATTATTCATATGGAATTATTATATCACACATAACATTATGATTTTCATTTTTTTAGGAATACGAAAACATTGATCGTGTATACGGTGGACTACCGCCTCACGAAGCGATGTGATTCATTCACCATTTACATGGAATGTAATAAGGATGGGTTTAAATAACATATGTGATAAATTTTACATATAAATAAACATGGAATGATAAAATATCATTTACTATTCATTATTTTAATATATCTTGAAAATGGAAACATCGTTCATGAAAATGAATGAGCCACAGTCTCTATAAACCGTGTATTCCATTATATATATATATATATATATATCATTTATAGATTACTATAAATTAATATATTTTAAATATATACGATATTTATATCATGGTTAATATTATTTAATATTATTGAACTCAGATCTATTTACGAGGACCAAAAATCAAAAATCAAAACATATATGAAAAACAAAGCGGTTATCACCCAAAACATAACATTATCCGAGAGTTGTTCATAAATGGATAATAAATGTCATAATAAAATCATATATAGTATGATATATATAAAAAAAATTTCTTTAATATATTTATAATATACTTATATATATTTTAATGGATTTCTAGATGTGTGTGACATAATTCATGACTAATGGTAGGGGATTTTGGTTTCAATTTTTCATAATTGAGATATATTTTATATTATAAACCTATATTTTTTAATGAGGTGTATATAAAAACAATTTTACATGTAAAATCATGAATTTATTTATACTCACGAAATTTTAAATTACATTTTAGTATATTAAATCATGGGGCTTACAATTCAATATTAACAAAGTGGTAATTTTTTTATGTTACAATCTCATCATGTATCAGGATTGTTTTTTATTATGTTTTTGATGATAAAATATTAGGATCATTATTTCAATAAAATTATTAATTTTTTTATCTTCTATTTATTCATGATATTATAAATTAATAGTACCATTATTACACTATTTTAAACATAAAATAATTGAGATATTGTTTTAAAAAAATATGATATTTGTTTCTATTTAGGATGGAAAACCATTTTCTTCCAAAAAAATTTTTTCTATAAAATATTAAAAATTGCGTTTTAACATCCATCAAATTATTTTTAATGATTTTATTATATGGTTTCAAGTTTATTTTCAATTAAATAGATTTTCAAAATGTATTTTTTTTAAAAAGTGTTTTCAAAGCGGAAAGTATATTTTCCTCAAGAAATGTTTATATTATATTTAAAAATTCCATTTTATGGTTTCAAGTTTATCATAAAATAAATGGATATCCAAATTTTTTTATTTTTAATAAAAATTTTTCTTCCTAAATAACTGTTCTAAGTAATTTCCCAAAATCATTTGCAATGTTAGATTACATCCATTGATGTTACTTATTCCTTACCAAGTTTGCGATCCATGGATACCACATTTCTTCATTATCTAAATTTTTTATCATTACGATGAAATGATTTTTATGAAACCTATTTCTATTATACCAGTCATAAAATGCTAATATTCTTATGAAAACCACTTATTTTAAAGGGATATGTTATGATGAAATGATGAAACGATTATAAATATTGTCTCACTTCCACAGGTTATGATATAATAAAGTGTTTGTTCAACCTATTCCATTTCATGAGTTATGATATGTTGAACTCCTATGATCTTGTTGAATTCATAAATACAGTTTTAATTATGAGATGGGTGAGACATTTATATCCCTACAATAAATTGGGTAAAGATTTATATCTCATGAGATAGATATGACAAGTCCAGTGAGTGAACCCCATTAAGTAATGAACTTTGTCTGCTATGATGGTATAAAAATTGAAACGTGAATACTATAATTATTTATGTATTGAAATCAATCCACAATGAAATATTTGAAAATTATCCTTTACTACAATGGAAATTATTCGCTATGATTTTGTGAATTCCAAAAATCTCCATCTTCTACCAATGTTATACTCTCGGGTATAATATTATTTGATTACCTTATAATTAATGTCTTATGAACTCCATATATTTATTGCATGACTCAATATTATAATATTAGATATGTAGGGTATGATTTTAAAATTTTATGCTCATCTTCTCATACCCTTATGTTCATGTTATGATTTTATATATCCCTTATTTACACTTAATGAGCATATGAGATCACCCTTTCTAATGTTTCATTTCCACAGGTTATGAAGGAATATATTTCATATAGTATGTTTAATATGGGTTTTTTGTTATGAATATCAAAGTGGGAGATGATTTATTCTACTAATAGTCCTGTTGGTTATGTTTTTATGTTTCTAAATACATTAAACTATTACATTCCTCAGGCATGTATTTTTTATAATGCAATGAATATTGATTGAAAATGATGTAATATATATGTATGATAAGCCTGGGTCACTATACTATATCCCCATTAATGTTTCTCAGGTTATTAATTTCCAAATTATATTTATTGAGAAGATCTAAATTATCAACATTTGTGTTAATTACACTTTTACATTTATTAATTATCATCCCCATCCACCCTCCTCCAAATCTAGTATGATAATAAGTATATAATGACATATGTATAAATAATATATAGGAATATTATTATATTTATGGTTAATCCATTATCTATTCCACACCCTTTCAATTAAAAAAAATTAAAACGTTACACATGCTCGTGTGCTGACTACTGACTCCATGAATGAAAAGGTTTGGTTTTTATCATCTCAATGAAAATATGGTTCTAGAAATGGATTTAGTGAAGAGGAATGTTACTTATGTCCACTACTGAAAAAAAAGCCTATACCCACAGTTCAAAACCATGGGTATATCCCCCAACACCATGGGTATAGCCTATACTCATGGTTTTGGGAACCGTGGGCTGGAACAACGTCGGTATATGTCCCCATCCTATACCCACAGTTTTCCAAAACCGTGGGTATAGGTGTCCTGCCATAGTGTCACAGAAACATAGCAAATTTTCACGGTGTCAACAGATTTTACCCACGGTTTCAAAACCGTGGGCCTAGGTCCTAAAATAATGCAGGCGTCGAGTTTCGATCCTGCAACCTCTTCGCTGCAAATACCATGTCTAAACACTACCCTAACATCACTTATATATATATATATTTAGTTAAATATAGTTATAAAAACCATGTGTATAGAAGGAAGAACCGGGGGTATAGGGTTCCTGCCAAAAAAAATTTCTTTCACGCGGAATTTTTTTTCCCACACACACAAAAGTGACCTATACCCACGGCTTTTCATAACCGTGGGTATAGGTATTTTATCCCAGACCTATCCCCACGGTTTTACCCAAAACCCTGGGGATAGGTACCCCTATACCCACAGTTTTGGGAAACCGTGGGTATAGGTCAATTTTCAGGACCTATCCCCATAGTTTTGGTAAACCGTGGGGATAGACCCCCCTATACCCACGGTTTTGGAAAACCGTGGGTATAGGTCTTAAAAAGTAAGCTATACCCACGGTTTTCCAAAATCGTGGGTATAGGGGGGCTCTATGCCCATGGTTTGGGGTAAAACCGTGGGGATAGGTCCATTTTCCAGTAGTGGTCATTATTTATATTTTAAAAACATAAATTTTAATTAAATAATTGGTATTAGATATATGAGATCATTATATCATTAACCATCATAAACTAGCATACTAAAATGAATATTTTCTTATATATACTAGGTAATATTTTCATATCAACTACCTCTTCTTATAAATCAATAGAATTTTGGTATATAAATATAATAAATAATAAAAATAATCATTATTATACTGGTATAATTATTTTACAAATAAAAAACCACATAATCAAATATTAATCATAGTAAGTTCATGATTGGGTCTGTTTAACAACCTACATGAACAATGCTATGCATTTATATGATAAATGTCCATGATAACATATATAATGTTATATGACAAATGTAATAATGTTTTTTATGATAAATTTGTGTGATTATTTAACACATTAATTAAGAAATATACATTCTTTCGTTAAGATACATTGAAACATGATCATCTCCATTTCAACCTCATGGATCATGAAAAAAATACCAGGGAATGAACTTATTTCATTATAAACTATCATTAAACCTCAATTAAAATATATTATGAAATATTATATTGATTAATAGTGAATGAATTAATATATACCAACACCACTATTCTAAAAATATTTTAAATTGATAATCATTGCTTACAATTGGTGATGATAATGGGTAATAACTAAATAAAATAACTAATTTCAAAATGATTATAAATATATTTTATAAATCATTATATTTATGAAGATATTTCTTGAGTACATATTTAATGAGATTAATTTAGTTATTTGGTACATTTGGTGCAATTTAAGTACGACTCATAATCATGGTAAGGGAGTTCGTCTCAAATTTATCTCCTTGTATTATGCACCCAATTTCAATTTTGCAATTTCTATACTTCCCATTTGAGATATTATATAATTAATTACTTTTTAAAAATTGTTTTTTTTAATTTTAAATAATATAACAATATTTTAATTTGTTTTTTTTAAGAGTTACTAATTTTTTAATATTTTTCTCAGTCTCAATTCAAATTGTACAAGACATATAACATGTTATACATCAGGTTTCCTTTGTATGGGTTTTATTGATTTACACTCCAATTAATGCTATATATATTATTTATAATTTAATTCATTATATATAATATGACTAACAATATTATTTTCTTAAAATTTATTTTGAGTGAAGATTCACTCTAATCATATGAATTTTTGGTAATATAACTTTCATTCATTGCGTTACGATCATTCACAAGATCTTATTTCACATATGTTTAGTTTAATATTCCATTTTATTTCATTATAAATTTATCACTAATTGTATAAATTTTTATCACATAAAATTATTTTCAAATGTTTCATTCATCATGGATTTTTTCTCATAAGGGTTATTCATAAATTAACTATATATTAATTGAGTTATAATGATTCATCATGAACATTGCATTTCCAATGGTTAGGATCTGTAATCCTGAAATTTTATTATGTCATATTTTATGATACACTATTGAAAAATTATTTTAAAATGATATCAAATTCTCATTACTTTAATTAAAAAGTTAGTTTTAAACAATGTTATTTTGAAAAAATAATTTTTTTCCATTCACAAGAAATTCTTTTTCATTAATTATATATTTTACCAATATAAACATTAATTCATTTTAGGGTCCACTATTAGAGATTATTTTTAATTTAATTGTTTTAAATTTCCTAAATTTCACATTTTAAAATGTATACATTGAATGTAACATGTATGTTTTTATTTTATGTCAATGTTAAAAATGTTTTTTAAATGTTTTTTTCTGTTTTATCATCCATTTCCCAAATATTTTACAAAATCAATTACCCTAATTGGGATTATGTTTCATGATATATTTATTTATATTATCATTTGGGATTACATTTTCATTTTGGTCCCCCCTGATATAATTATTAATTTTTGGGTTGGTTCATCATATGTTCATCTCTCATGAGTTTACTAATACATGACTATCATATTTCTTAATGAGACATCAATCTGGGGAATATAATGATGTATAATGATAATAGAAAAAATTTATAGTGGTTTATTATGATGACCAAAATTTCTAATTTTTGTTACCATTATGAAACCTTTTATATGATGAATGAGGACAACCTAAATCCTTCTAGTTTGTATCAACCTCTTCTAGTGCTGAAATGTCATTATGTTGACATATCCATGGACTTCATCATTAGATTATCATTGATTTACCATGGAATAAATTACACCTTGGTAAATTTTTATAGGTTTTTGAAATGGAATCATTTATTTTTATAGTGAAACCATATAGGTTTATGATTTGCGTAAGCTACAAATGTACAAAAATTTGACCTTGCATGAGGTCACCTCTTACATTGTGTCTAATAGGAATAATAGATTTACTTCCTAGATCTTGAGAAGTATGTAATATGTGACAATTATTCTTTTCATATTATTTGAAATATAGGATCCATTTATGTATGACTATAGAGAGAGTTTTATTCATATTATAGACTATAGTCTTCATCTATATGTCTTGTATTTTTGTAGTTATTGGTATTTCTATCTGGGATTGGATGAGTTTTCTTATATTAACAATTACCATTCATCAATCAATTTTTTTTTTCATTTTAGGATTTGTATGGTTTCCCATTATTTGGATTATGATTATATATTAGATTCAATGGAAATATTATATAGATCATTAATTATTTTTTATAGAGTTTTTCATTAACTATAATGTCTTTTAAAAAAATATTCTTGTTTTTGTCACTGTCTTATTGGGAGACTGGGAAGAGGGATTTGTGATATGTTCAATATTTTGAGTTAAATAATTTTAATGGATATGTTTATTATTAGAGGTATTTAATAGCTTAATCTACATGAATTCTTGATGTTTTCCACATATCTCATTTCAAGGTGTATAATCCCGATCCTTCAGTCTTTCGGAATGTGTAGAATATTGAGTTGGATCTTGACTTTTATATTGTGTATATTATAGTGGATAACGTTGAATCCTAGCTGAATATTTTATATGGGAATCTTATTTAATTGGTAAAAGTTTTATGGAATCATATATCAGACTCTCACAATACAAGGGAGCATGAAACATTAGCGAGGGAGTAGTGGTATCATTATTTTCTAGAGAATCTTTCTTTCTAGAGGCATCCTGTGCATATAAAGACGTATTGTAACAACCCTAGTTTTTATGAACAAAATTTTTATAGAATAAAAATTATTTCTTTTATGAATTGAGATTAATTCTAAAACATGTTATGCTTTCATAACATGCTACACCAAGTTAGTCTTGCGCTAGACGCAACACTAGCATAACTTATGTTACACATAACACTGAGTTTCTACAAAACAATAGAATATTATTTTAATTATTTAAACAATAAAATTTTGAAATAACTATGAAAATGGATGGTTTGAACAAGATTAATTAAATTATATACATATAATTTATACATGTGTATATAATGAATTGTTTTGGGGCCAATTAGTTATAAATTAAAATAAAAACTTTTCGTAAATATAAGGAAATATTTTTCATTAAGACTATCAAAATGCACAAACTGTGTTTTATAATTGTAAAAAGACACCCTTTTTAGATTATATTATTGAAATATTTATATAATATATACAATATAATATTAAACATTCATATTATTTCCTTTCTAGACATGATATAAATATAAATCCAGTTTTACACATAAAAACTATATGTTTCTAAAAAGAAGTTTTACTACCTTTCAATGGAGAACTTGTTTTAACACTAATTTTTTACAAATTTATTGTTATTAATTTAAAAAATACACTCCTTTTTTATATTCTAAATACAAAAATTTACATTGTATTAATTTGTTTTTATTTTTCTGATAAGTTTTATTTTTAATGAATAGTGAAAAATCATGCATTTTAATTTAATGTTGACTTTTCATCTAAATAATTTATATAGTTAAATTATATTTTAAAATTTTAATGTATAATTAGTTAAACTATACATCATTAAATTCAATTTAAGTGATTAAAATTAATTTCACAGTGAAATTGGATACAAAATCATTTGAAATTTTTGAACATTTTTTCTTTAAAAACCAAATGCTTCATCCTATCTTTGGGATTAATTTTCTAATAAATTTTAGAATCATATATGAATTGAATTTTTCAAAAATGTATTCAATATTTAGAATCATAATTTTCAAATTTAGTAAATATGTTACTTTAATTTTTTCCAAATCGGAATAATAAACTTTGTATTTTTTTACCACAATAAAGGGTAAATCAAGTAAAAATCTTATAATTAAGGGTAAGAATTATATAATAAAGACTATAAAATTACACTTACACTTGAAATAATTTTATTATATAGTAAATTTCTTGTATAATAACTCATGTTAAGAATATATGGCCTACAAAATTTTATATAAAAAAAATGAAAAGGACATCATAATCATATTCTTAATAACTAAAATATTTTCAATTAGGGATTATAAAGAGTCTGTGTTTGACTAAAAATATTAATTTGAGAGATAAAATATTTAACTTCAATATTTAAATTTCTTTTTTATTTTTAGTGAAGAAAGGTTTACCTTAAATTATTTCACAAAGATGATGAAATAATTATTTTACTAATCGAATTATCAAATAAATGATATTAACAATATTAAATTAAATATAATTTGAGATAATTAATGTTATCCAAAAAATTTATAGATTACCATGTAATTGTATGTATTTATTAAAAGTATTTTTAGATGTTATTTTATTTTATTGGTATTTTAAAAATTCAATGAAATGAATAGTGTAGAAATTGAAATTATTGATTTTTTAAAATAAATAATATTTTATTAAATGATATAAAATTCTTAAAAATTGAAAATTAGATAAAATGATTGGGATTATTATGAAAATTTCATTAATTATCCATTTATTAGTATTTATTATTTTTATAGAATCTATATTAACCCTTTAAGAGTAAAAATCCATTTTGTCACTCTAAGAGTTAAAGGGGCAGAATATGGTTGAAAATAAATTAATAAGTGTAATAATGTGAGCTAAACTTGTAAAAAAATTATTTTATGAGCCTATTTAGACAAATAATATTTCTAAATTATAAATAAATTATTTTTAAAACACTTTTAATAGAAAATTAATTTATATTAATTTAATATTTTTTATATTTCCAAGAGTGAACCTCCGTCCTCTTCTTAAAGAGAGCCTCTTATTTTCTTTTCAAAACACATAAAAAATTATTTGGATCAGAAAAACACTATAAAAAATATCACAACTTCCATATCATTATCATAGAATAATTAATTTGGACATACATCTTACTAAGGAAGTCTGTTGCTGAAAACCAAAAGAGGATACCTGAAAAGGTGGTAACATTCAACAACACACATGTTTGTTTTATTTCTTCTTTATAACCAACCAAATTTTTTTATTTGATGTTTATATAATAAACACATTATCTTCAGTATAATAATAAGTTTTTATATTAAATTAATTATCTAAAACATCATACACTTCCATAAAATGGGATACACAATAATTGTCCGGGTGTACGACAGACTACTGCCTCGCAAATCGATGTCGTTTGTTCTTCTGTTACAAAATTTTAAGGTTGAGAATAATGAAAGATTTATATTTTATATAATATATATATATATTTTATTATTTTATTATGATTCTATAATTTTTATGTCAGACAAACCTTCAATATTTCCATTTTTTGGGAATATGATAACGTCATTCATTATATGACAAACTACTACCTCGCAAAGCGATGTGATTCATTTATGATTTAAATTGATTATATTGAAGACAGTTTTATTAAAAATATTTGGTATATATGACATAAAATCTATTCTATAATTATTATATATCATATAATTTTCTTTCATTAATCTGAAAATAAAATGAAAATAGCATTGATGCGTACATATGACCAATTGTCTCCAAGAAAGGTGTATTTTATTTTATACCTATAACTATTATTAATGAATGTATATATATATATATAAAATTTAAATAATATTTATATCATGTTTATAATTATTAATAAAATTAAATCATGATCTATGTAACAGGTTCGAGAATTACATGTCAAAACATGCATGGAAAACCAATCAGTTTTACCCAAAACATAACTTCACCATGGAATTATTAATAAGAGAGTAATATAAAGTCATAAGTAAATAATATTTTGTAATATACATGTGAATATATATTTTTTAAATTTATAATAAACTTATATTTTTTATACATGAATATTGAACATATACAATGTAATTCAAGACTCGTGCTAAGGAGATTTCTAGTCTCATTTTTAATTCCACAATAGTTATGCTATATTCACCAATAGTTTATTTTGTATGGTTTTGATCCTATGAATGTATTCAATTATAATTATCCTTAAGTTTATGGTTATTTACATATCCATTTGATTATATTTCATTCTTGGGGTTTATGGTTCAAAGGATACCAAATTAGTAAGTCATGTTTGTCACTGTTTCACTTCTTTGAGACACATGATATGTTATTTACCTATTTTATTTTATGAGGACTATATACTAAAAATTGAAATGTTGTATCATGAATATCATTATTTTAACTATATTTTATGATTTATTTAATGTTATTATCTCTTAAGAAGTAAAATTTCTTATTCAGAAACCATGTTTTTTTAATTTTTTTTTAAAAATTTATTGAATGATATTATAACTGTTTTCATAGAAAAGGATTTTAAAGCTATTTTTTGTGTTTAAAATGGTTTTAAAAGCTTCCTCTTTATGTTTCATGGTTATTATCAAAGAATTTTTTTTAAATATGTTATGATTTAAAATTAGTTTGATTTAAAAAATGGAAAGGTTATTTTCCTCAAAAATTATTTCAAATGATCTTTAAAAACTATTTTCCTTATAATATAACACTATTTAATGTTAATTTTTATTTATTGGGTTTATAATTCAAGGATGCTATATAATTATATTGATGGATGGTTTATGATTATGTTGAATGATTTATGTTCTTTATTCACACATATGTTTGGTTTTAATTATTTGATGGGTGGGACCAATATCTCCCTCCAATTTATTAGGTAATTATTTATAACTCTTGAGATAGACATCGATGAAATGTGGAGTGAACTTGATTTAGTAAATGGATTTATCCATTAAGATGGTCATGGGAGTGAACCTTGACTAATAATATGATACTGGGAGTAATCCTTTACTACTAAAATGGTATTTATAGTTATACTTGAATAATAAAATGGTTTGAAGAGTGAACCCATTCCATGAAGTTGACCTAGGACATAATAGTTTAATACTGGATATAAAATTATATATTTATGGGTCTTCCATAATTACATATCTTATTTCAATGATATGATTTAATGGATTATTCTCTTAAAAATATTAGGATTCATGTCTTATTAATTGAAAATATTTATGCCTTGACATATTTATATGATCTTTTGTATATAGGGTATAATCTAAAAATTTTATACTTAAGTTCTCATACATTTATGTTCATTTTATTCTTATGTACCTCCATTTTTACCTTTACTAATCATATGAGATCACCCTTTAATATGTTTCTTTTACCAAGGATGTGAAGAATGTTATTAAGTATGATATACCAAAAAGGGTTCTAGTTATATAGAAATATGAGGGATAATATTTCGATTTATTATTAAGTAATTGTTTATATATACAAGTTTATAAAGGCACTACGCTAATAAAATATTTGGGAGTGTGTTTGTGTAATGTATGAAATATTCCACAAATAATAGGTAATTTCTATTTATGTTAATATATATTCGTTATTGTTTTTTAAATAAAAAGTTTAGTTAACCATTGGAAACTAGGATGAGAAAACATTAGTAATAATACTAAGTATAAGTCTAGGTTACAATCCTAGAGTTTTTTTAATGATCATGAATAACCTATGTTAAACCTAAGTTGTTATGGATTGAAATTTTATAAGTAATTATCTTTTAATTATGATGTTTTCCAAGTACGATTACTTATTCTCACACTATTCTTTTTGGTTTTAGTTAATGGATGGGACTCAAAGGAAGTGTGTTTATACTTAATGAAATAGGAAATGAAATGATTTTCCTCCAGAGAAACTAAATGTTTTGGGAGTTTTAATTCACAATTTTAATTCTATAATCTCAAAATCCACGAATCATACTGGACTTCCAAATAAGAAAAGGAGGGAACAATATTCTATTGAGTCATTCATGAGGCAATGCCCACATTTTTTAGTGGGTATTCTAATCGACCTATTATTGAACAATGGATTGGTACAACTAAACATATATTTTAAATCCTCCAATGTTCAGAACCTGAAAAATATTTTTGAAAATTTATCATTTATAGGGAGAATCAGACTAGTGGTGGAATCTAATCAAGAATACAAGGTAGAAAGATGAAATTAAATATATGTATTGGGAAAAGTTCAAGAACTTATTCGTTAATAAGTATATGTCTCATGTTATTTATATGAATATGGAGGAATATTTAATTGACTTAAAAAAATGGATGATGTGTCCTTTGGAATCTGTGAGGCTAAATTTACCAGTCTTACAAGGTATACTTCTATTATTATCATCAAACATTAATGTTTGGTTAAAAGATTATTTAGTGGATTAAAACCAAGTTTTTAAATGGTACTATCTATAAGAGACTTCAGTAGTTATAAAGAGATTGTGCATTGTACTATCATGGTGTAAATGGAGGTTTGAGTTATGTCTAAATCTCATATTTTTGATATGAAATATAAGATTAAGTATAAAGAAAAATCTAAAAACCATGGAGAGAATAATATGGAATTCCCTTTATGCTCAATGTGTGGGAAGAAACATAGAGAACATTGTCTTAAGGGGTATAATAAATGTTTTAACTGTGGAAGGGAAGGTAATCAAGTATTTGATTACTAAATTTATTGTAATAAGTTAGATACAAATGAAAATATAGATAAATATTCATAGAATTCACCACCCATAATATAGTGTTTAATGTGTCTTGAGAATGGTAATTATGCTAACCAGTGGATGAACCCGAGGGTTAACGACGATGATTGATGTTATAACCCCCTTAAATCACAAAATTAGTAGAAAACTCATGTGGTCCCTATTGGGGATGTAAAATACCGTTATGAAGTTGTGGAATTATTGAGTTCTTATATGTTATAATTCAGTATTAATATTTTATAAGTAGTTTTTTGGTATTATAGAATAAAGAAACTTCTATATATTGGTCCAATATAGTTTTTATTTAAGAATTTAAATGAAAATGTTGAATGGTTATGATGACCTATAAAAGTGATTTAACAGAAATGTTATATTTTATGGAAAAAATGATTAAGTGAAGGTAACCAATAATATGTTACTTCTATTTAGAAAATGGAGTTTAGTTTGGATAAAATTTTTTGGATAATAATAATGTAAAATGGATAGTATTTATGACCTTGAAACTCATAATGGATTTTTTGAAAAGTGGTTTATGATATCATGGATGGAGTTTACAATATATTTGGATTTAATAAATATATCCAATAATTTGTACACAAAATGAGTAAGCATGCAAGTTTTCAATAAGAATTTATGGTAACTATGGTTATTACCATGTTTCAAGAGAATATATGATGAATTTATTCACATTTTTGGTATGTGAAAATCAAGAGTTAATTTATGATATATGGGGGATTAATGTTAAGTTTATTTTGAGAAATTTATTGACCTTCTCTCTAAATTTTGTTTTTTAATACATAGGAGGTTCAAAATGGATAACGATTAATGGAAAGGATTATATTTCTCTTTGAATGAGATTTTAGTGATTAATGTTTAAAAATATAATGATATATGTATATTGGATAATCTATTATAATCATTTTTATAAAAACTATAGAAGTAAGGGATGAAATTTTATATCCCTATGGATCCTATGATCCACCATTTTTTAAATCCTTACAATTTCAACTTCATCGTGGAGTAAGAGATGAATTAGAAATTGATCATGAATTATCCAAAGAGTGATATTGTCACAACCCCATCCCCACACAGTGTACCCCTCCTGGGCCGACAATGTGAGAAGAGAGATAATGACCCCCAAGTCCTCCCTCTAGTAGGCCCCGGGTTGGCGACTAGCACCGAGGGTATAATAAACATACAAATGGGAGAAATTACCCTCTAAGAGAATAAATACAGAAGAGAGAGATAGAATATAGTCCAATAAACTCCAACTCAGAATTGAAATATAAAAAAATCCAAGTACCTATATGAAATTTCATGCAAAAGTACTACAATTGAAAGGGGAAACTAAAAGTACCCAAAAGAAAGTAAAACGACATCGACCACAAGCCCGAACAGCTCCTCCTCCAACCACAAGCTAGTAGTAACCAGCTTAATCTCCAACCTACTTCAAGTGACCTGAAAAAACAGTTTATATGTACATAGGGTGAGTATAACAGTATACTCCGTAGGATCCTCCCCAAGCCTCTCTTGAAAAAGTAAAGAAAGCATGCTAAAGACCAGTGAACAACAATTGAAACTAACTCATCACCTAAACAGGTATACTAAGTTCCCAACATCACCATGGATACTCTCACCAAGTAACGCGTATAGGAATATAGCATATAATAAAGAATATCAAGGGTAACCCACTACTACTTCCCCACTGGTTTGCCGCTTTTCCCCAACGACATCCGACCTGTGCATCTCTCTCCAATGCTTGCCCACAGACACCTGGGCTAAGCTCCACAATCTACACCTCGTGAACCACAAAGGCTTGCCCGCAGACACCTGGGCGAAGCACCACACCATCCTCTCAACCAAAAGTAACCAGGTATGTTTAGGGAACCACCACATCCCGCATAACATGTATCATACATCGGGTATTATACCTCAAGCCATTATAGCCCATACGTCGAGTATGGATCCTCAAGCCATCACAACGTATACACGTTACGCCTATAGTAGTACATAGGATACTATATCCAGAATATATGTGTGTGAAATAACCATAGGCCATTACATCCCTCTACACACATATATGGGGAAACTAACTGGTGTTCCTGTTGGCACATGTATCTACCAAGAGAAGAGAGTGGGGCCAAAGGGGGTAGTCAGCCATTCGACCTCCAATCATAATATTGGGGAAAACACCCCCAGGGCTCAGAATCCCCGGGGTGTCAGTTGCACTTACCGACAGGGTGGAGTAGCGTATAGAAACACAAAAAGTACAGAATATATATATAACTCACATCCACACTATGGACATTACCCATTCTTAGATACAACTGCAGCTAACATCTCTCAGACTCTAGGCTACTACTTCTAATACTAGGTGTCCTATAAGCACACAAGCATTTGAAGAGCTTTATTAGATTACTCCATTCTCATTTTATCAGTTCCACTTTACGTTAATTAATTCTTTAAACATTAATTAACCATGAAAAATTCCACATTAAACTGAATTGGCATCACATTCAAAATCAACTGCTCCTTTTAAGATTCACATCACCTTTAAATTCCAGTATCTCCATCAGTGTGGATTATCACCATTTAATCAAAATTTCATTTCAGAATTACTTTCCCATATTCCCAGGAATTCTAGAAAGGCATCATATGCTACTAAACCAAAAGGGGGATCAACACGGTGAGTAAATATACTACCCGTCGAGTATTGCCGCCTATAGCAAGAGCATAGACCCATTCTCCATCGAGAGGCTAAACAGGGAAAGCACGTGGCATACCCCGCGTGTCTTCACCACCATCGGAAGGAGGGTAAGCAAGACCAGCTACCTGAGTAGTGGGGAAAAGTAAAACAGATAAACAACCAAACAAAACCACCAACATCCAGCCATTCCATCACCCCTGGTGTCCTCCCCGACACCCACATGCTTGAACTGATGCATATCTCCACTCTAGGCATCATCCACTTCCACAACCCCAATGCCTCCACATATCACAACACCCCTCTAGGGTCACATCTTAGCATAAGAAGTAGGAAAATAACAATCACATCAATGGGCTCTTGGCCCTTTAACAATGAAGAGGGTAACTCAGAACCCTTTAAGAAAATTCTCACAAAATATGTTCTTTAATCCATATTGAATTAGCAGATTTGTTATTCGTCAGTTCCAATTATGGAATATCTAATCAGTAAGCTATCACAATTAAACAACAATGCTTACTTACCTAATTTTATTAACCTCAAATTAGAACAACTACAACAACGGAAACGACCCGATTCATTTACATGCCTCTTTATCTTTAGCCAATTAATTAACAATTAACTCCGGCTTTACGTTCATTATCAATTTCAATCAAGAACGAACAACTAATCAAAGAAAACATAGATATCACTATATCTAGCAAAACATGAGGCAACCCGTTATCACGGTACAAAGAAACAACATGCGATAAACCAGTTCTTTTAATCCGCTTCAAGTATTTAATTAGGTCAATTTAATATGGATACAAAGGGATAAATCATGCTAATTCTACGATTTCACATATACAATTAGAGAAGCCACGAATCCCCTACCTGGAAGAGTTCTTAACGTTCTTTATCCACACAGTGAGTCACAATCATCCTCTCGTGACAACTGCATCCACCAGAGGATGCCACAGTACGACAGTACCAACCAACCCCAAGAAAAACCCATTAGAATCTTGGAAATTACATGGTATTATATGGAAGGGAGAAACAAGAGAAGATGATCCCCAAACGAACGACGATAAAACATACCTTATTGGGAAGATTGACCGACACAGCTCGGTTGCATCCAAAATAGAGCATAACCAATCCTAGGAGTAAAGATTGATTGTGAAACTCCTACGGGAATGATTGAGAGGTTCTAGAGTCTCTTAGCTGAGAAAAAAGGGAAAGAACAAGGGAGAACGATATCTCGTCACTTTTTAAGATTTAATGGGGAGACGGTTTAAGATCTGGTTAATTCTCCATTAAAAACAGATCGCATTATCCCACGCGGTTTGTCCAAGTAAATACATTCCAAGCCTTAGGAATAATTAATATAGGATTTATGGCCTTTGAAACGGCCTTAAGAGCCCTTAAAACAAGGCTTTAAATGTATTTTACGTTAAAGGAAACATCAAAAGGGGAAAAACTGTAGGAATCTGGAAACACTGTTCACCCACCGTTACTGTACATGAAACCGATCTGTTAGACCGGTCTGTGAAACTGATCTGTCAGACCGATCTATGACACCGATCTGTCAGACCGATCTGTCAGACCGATCTGTGAAACCGATCTTTGAGACCGCTCTGTCAGACCGATCTGTGAAACCGATATGTCAGACCGATCTGTGAAACCGATCTGTCAGACCAATCTGTGAAACTGATCTGTCAGACCGATCTGTGAGACCGATCTGTGAGACCGATCTGTGAGACTGATCGATCAGACCGATGTGTGACACCAATCTATCAGATCGATCTGTGACATCGATCTGTCAGACAGATCTGTGAAACCGATCTGTCAGACCGATCTGTGAGACCGATCTGTCAGACCGATCTGTGAGACCGATCTGTCAGACCGATCTGTGAGACCGATCTGTCAGACCGATCTGTGAGACCGATCTCTCAGACCGATCTGTGACACCGATCTGTCAGACCGATCTGTGAGACCGATCTGTCAGACCGATCTGTGAGACCGATATGTCAGACCGATCTGTGAGACCGATCTGTCAGACCGATCTGTGAGACCGATCTGTGAGACCGATCTGTGAAACCGATCTGTCAGACTGATCTGTTACTGTTCATAAAACTAGAAACACTGTTCATAGAACTGGAAATTGGAAAAGTGTTGGGGATAAGTCCCCTTGACCTCCCGGAACTCCTCCAACACCAAAATTCACAAAGTAATGGACCAGAGAGGTCCAGACCATTACATCAGATACCTCTCAAAACATTCTCGTCCTCGATAATTTAAAACCAACCTGAGGAAAAGAGGGGTCCGAACAACCACCCCGTAAGATACCTCTCAGGGGAAAATCACCCTGAGTTGTTTGAAAGCTGGAACAAAACTACGACATCCGAGAGTATGGGAACAAACAATCCATATCCAAACAGTTAAATCATAACATCACATCAAAGGTACATAAAATAAAACATTAAAGGTATAACCACAAAGGAAACATCATTACATGAAAGGAGTTAAACATTAAAAAACTCTGGGTACTGAGCACGTATCTACGACTCATGCTCCCAGGTACTCTCCTCCATACCTCCGTGTCACCACAAGACACGAACTAAGGGGACAGAACGCCCACACAACACCTTCTCCTTGTGGTCTTAGATCTCCACAGGTCGCTCCTCGAAGGTTGAATCATCATCAATATCGATCTCTCCCCAATCGATAACATGAGATTCATCATGAAGATAACGACAGAGCTATGATACATGGAACACATCATGTATCTGACTCATCTGAGGGGGGAGTGCTACTCGATACGCCACAGCTCCAACACGACCTAACACCTCAAAAGGCCCAACAAACTATGGAGAAAGCTTACTTCCACGACCAAACCTTCACTGCCCACGACGGGGAGTCACCTTCAGAAACACATGATCCCCAACATTAAACTCTAAGGGTCTCTTTCTTTGATCAGCATATTATATTTGACGATATTGCGCTGTCTTCATCCTCTCATGAATCACCTGAACCATCTCTGTTGTATTCTACACTAGTTCTGGTCTGAGAATTGCTGACTCTCCGACCCCAGTCCAGCACAACGGAGAATGGCATGGCCGGCCATAAAAGGCTTCAAACGGCGCCATACCAATGGTAGAGTGAAAACTATTATTGTAAGCGAACTCTACCAAGGGTAAGTGCTTTATCCATGAACCTCAAAAATCAAGAACACAAGAGGGCAACATGTCTTCAAGGGTCTGGATGGTTCGCTCTGTCTGACCATCCGTTTGAGGATGAAAAGAAGTGCTAAGGTACAGTTGAGAGATAAAAGAATGCTGGAGAATTCTCCACACCCTGGAGGTAAAACGAGGATCTCGATCAGAAATGATCGTCCAAGGTACTCCATGAAGTATCACTACCTCCTGTAGATACTGCCTTGACAAAACTTCCACTGAGCTCGACTCCTTGATCGCTATGAAGTGGGCCGATTTTGTTAAACAATACACTACCACCCATATAGCATCATGTCATCCCGGAGCTCGATGTAAACCTGTAACAAAGTCCATTGAGATATCCTCCCAGTTCCAATGAGGAACCTCTAATTGCTGGAGAAGACCACCAGGAACACTATGTTCAGCCTTCACCTTCTGGCAGACTAAACATCGAGACACACACTCTGCAACCGTACGCTTCAGCCCCGGCCACCAAAACTGACTCCTCAAGGATCGTTACATATTTGTCACACCATGATGTATTGCCAAGGGCGAAATATGGAACTCTCAGAGAACCGTCTCGCACATCGCCAAGGGAACAAAAAGCCTGCCATGATACAACACTCGGTGTTGTTCATCCTCTGACCAACCATCAGGGGCCCCACCAAAAACAACTTTGTCTCTCCAAACTTCCACCTCTAGATCACCGAAATGAGACTCTTCCACCTTCTGCATCAGGGATGACTACACCGTCATCTGGAAAAGACAACCTCTACCCCCAACTTCTCCCATATCAAGATGCAAAGCTGATAGCTCTTCCATCACTCTATAAGAATCACCAGATTCACGGACAACATCATTACGTGACTTTCATCTCAGTGAATCAACTACAAAATTCCCTTTTCCATGTGTATATGATATTTCAATGTCGTATTACTGCAAGAACTGCATCCACCGATGCTGCCTCAAGTTCAAGTCATGTTGGGAGAAAACATACCTCAAACTCTTATGATCGGTGAAAAGCACAAAGTACTCACAAATGAGGTAATGTCTCCAAAACTTCAAAGAAAACACCACAGATGCAAACTCAAGATCACGGGTGGCAGAGTTGCGTTCATGGGGACGCAACTGTCGAGACCCATATAAAACAACTGACCTCTGTTTCATGAGAACACAGCCTAGCCCCAGATGTGAAGCATCATAGAAAACATCAAACTGGACTCCCTCTACTGGAAGACAAAGGACTGGAGCACTTACCAACTTCTCTTTTAGATACTCGAAAGCTCTCTGACACTGATCAGTCCATATGAACATTTGATCCTTCCTGGTCAAAGCTGTCAGAGGAGTCACAACTAGGGAGAAATTGGCTACAAACCTCCTATAATAGCCAGCGAGACCAAGGAAACTTTGCACCTCTGACACAGTCTTGGGAGCTGCCCAAGACACCACTGCTTCTATCTTTGACGGATCCACAGCTACTCCCTGTTGGGACACAACATGCCCCAAGAAACGAACTTCTCGAGCCCAAAACTCACACTTCAAAAACTTCCCATACAACTGATGTTGGCGAAGAACTCCCAAAACGGCTCGTAGATGCTCTGCATGATCCTCCTTAGATGGGGAGTATACAAGGATGTCGTCGATGAAAACCACAAAAAATTTGTCCAGGAATTCACGGAACACAGCATTCATCAACCCCATGAAAACAGCTGGAGCATTCGTCACGCCGAATGGCATTACAACAAACTCATAATACCCACGACGACAATGGAAAGTAGTCTTCGGCATATCCTCATCCTTTACATGCATCTAATGATATCCTGACCGCAAATCTATCTTTGAGAACCAACTTGAACCCTTCAGTTGATCGAATAAGTCATCAATCCGTGGGAGAGGATAATGGTTCTTTATTGTCACTTTGTTTAATCGACGATAATCGACGCACAACCACAAAATGCCATCAGCCTTTTTCACAAACAAAACTGGTGCACCCCACGGTGACACACTTGGCTGAACAAAACTGCACTGCAACAGACCATCAAGCTGTATACGTAGCTCTCGTAACTCAGAAGGGGCCATCCTATACAGAGACATAGAGATAGGAGACGCTCCTGGCTATAGCTCGATCCCAAACTCGATCTATCGTCGAAGGGGTAATGCTAAAACCTCTTCTGGAAATACATAAAGGTACTCCTCTACGACCCTAGGAAGCGCCAACTGCTGAACCTCTGAAGAACTCAGCATCATCTGAACCATCATGGATGACAAGGATTGTACTCGTCTTTGACTCATCCGAGGATCTATCTCACCCAAAAACACCACTTTCTCTCCATCTGCATCAATGAAAATGACCTTCATCCTATAGCAATCCACAATAGCCTGCAATGAATACAACCAATCCATGCCGAGGATGAAATTATATGGTTGTATTCATAAACATAGAAAATCTCCCCAGGAGCGATGTTTCCCCAACACTATCTCACAGTCTATACATACTTCAAACAAGTTGGCTCGACCTCCAACTAGAGTAGTCAACGCCAAGGGCACTGGAAGCCTCTCTACCTCAAGTCCCAAAGCTGGAAAAGGGTAGGTGATATGACAGAGTGTGTTGTTCCTGAATCAAACATGGCATAAACCAAGGTAGAAAACAAGAAAAGGGTAACTCGAACAACATCTCGCTTGCCTGGGGCTAGCAACGCTAGAGCATGAAGCTGACCATGACCTCGTCCATGACCTCTCTGACCCTGATGACGACCACCACCACGACCGTGCTATGCTCTCTGAGGATAGGGAGCTTCATGGGGCTATCCCCTGCCTGCTCCATCTACACTCTGGTGATCTAAAGCTGGTGAAACCTGCTACTGCTGCCTCGGCTGGAACTTCCTAAATGGAGGAACTTGGAGTGGTGCGGCCATTGCACGATGACTACTCTAAAAACTCGGGCACTCCCACTGCTGATGACCACGACCACCACAAGAAAAACAAGCACCTGATCTCTTGGCATAGGTCTGAGAGTTGCTGCCTCCATAGAAACAAGATGGAAAGGGCAGGGACCTATCCCCAGGTGAACGAAAACTCTTCTGCCCTGAAAACCGAGAACACTGGACCATAGCTCTGCTTCGTGAGGAATCATGAAGATTCCCCTCTCGTGACGATCCGGTCCTGGAAAAAGTCCTCTAAATAACCTCTGCCCTCGCCAGCACCTCGAGATATTTCTTCAGCATAAATGGGGTGACCTGGCACTGGATCTCTGGATGAAAATGCTCCTCGAAATTCCTCTCCCTGGCCTCCTCATTTGGTAACAGGTCTGAAGCATATCGTACAAGGTTCCTGAAACAGATTCCAAACTCTCGAACACTGGAGGTCCCCTGTCGAAGGGTAAGAAGCTCCTGGCGACTGGACGCCTTCGAAGTTGATGAAAGAAACTCAACTCTAAACCTATCTCGAAACTCCTCCCATGAGATCACTGACTCCTCATGATCCCTGAGGAACAATAACCACCACTGCCTTTCTTCTCTATGCAGCATCGTCACAACTAAGGACACCCAATGTTCCTTCCGAGCACGAATCGAACTAAAGCCTATATCGACCTCCTCTAACCAGTCTTCTCTGACTGCATCTGAAACGGATCCTTCGTACTTTTGTAGAATATGGCGCTGAAAATCTCGGAGTGTCTTTCTCCACGTGTCATCGTCGTCAACCCCTACCTGGCGACGATCCGCTAGAACAGCCTGCTGGACATTTTCTGCGCAAACCCAACGAGGATGTCGATCTGGATCCCTACCTGTAAAATAACAACGGTTAGAGCTCCTAATACTGGAATATAGAAGACTCAACATTAATGAATTAATTGTTTTCTTTTATTAATTTAAGGTTAACCTATCCCAAGGTCTACCCATTCAAACACAGGTGCAAAGACGAATGAAGCATGATCCTTTCCTAGGTCTCTACCCTGCAACCAGTGTCACTTTGTTCAGTAGCCATCTTAAACTTAATGGTCCATGAAACAGATCATAGGGGGCCCTATACGCCTATGTCTCTTCCGGTCTCCAGTGTTTACCCCAATTGCTAAACATGAATGAAACCGTTGCCCTACCATCCCATGCATCCTCACCTGTGCCTAACTCCAAACTCCATTCTATCCCTCAACCAGACCTCTAATACCACTCTGTCATGACCCCCTCCCCACAAAGTGTACCCCTCCTGGGTTGGAAATGTGGGAAGAGAGATAATGACCCCCGATTCCAGCCTCCAGTAGGACCCGGGTTGGCGACTAGCACCGAGGGTATAATAAACATACAAATGGGAGGAATTACCCTCTAAGAGAACACATGCAGAAGAGAGAGATAGAATAGACTCCAATCAACTCCAACTCAGAACTGAAATATAAAAGAAATCCAAGTACCTATATGAAATGTCATGCAAAAGTACTACAACAGAAAGGGGAAACTAAAAGTACCCAAAAGAAAGTAAAATGACAGTGACCACAAGCCCGAACAGCTCCTCCTCCAACCACAAGCTAGTAGTAACCAGCTTGATATCCAACTTGCTCCAAGTGACCTGAAGAAAAGTTTATATGTACATAGGGTGAGTAGAATAGTATACTCATTAGGATCCTCCCCAAGCCTCTCATGCAAAATTAAATAAATCATGCTAAATCCCAGTGAACAATAAGTGAAACTAACTCGTCACCTAAACAGGTATACTAAGTTCCCAACCTCACTATGGCTACCCTCAACATGTAACACATATAATAATATAGCATATAATAAAGAATATCAAGGGTACCCCAATACGACTTCCCCACTGGTTTGCCTCTTTTCCCCAACGACATACGTCCTGTGCATCTCTCTCCAATGCTTGCCCACAGACACCTGGGGGAAGCACCACACCATCCTCTCAACCAAAAGTAACCAGGTAAGTTCAGGGAGCCACCACATCCCGCATAACGTGTATCATACATCGGGTATTATACCTCAAGCCATTATAGCCCATACGCCGAGTATGGATCCTCAAGCCATCATAGCCTATACACGTTACGCCTATAGTAGTCCATAGGATACTATATCTAGAATATATGTGTGTGAAATAACCACAAGACATTACAACCCTCTACACACATATATGGGGAAACTAACTGGTGTTCCTGTTGGCACATGTATCTACCAAGAGAAGAGAGTGGGGGCCAAAGGGGGTAGTCAGCCATTCGACCTCCCATCAGAATGTTGGGGAAAACACCCCCAGGGCTCAGAATCCCTGGGGTGTCAGTTGAACTTACCGACAGGGTGGAGTAGTGTATAGAAACACAAAAAGTACAGAATATATATATTACTCACATCCACACTATGTGCATTACCCAGTCTTAGATACAACTGCAGCTAACGTCTCTCAGACTCTAGGATGCTACTTCTAAGACTAGGTGTCCTATAAGCACACAATCATTTGAAGAGCTTTATTAGATTACTCCATTATCATTTTATCAGTTCCACTATACGTTAATTAATTCTTTAAACATTAATTAACCATGAACAATTCCACATTAAACTGAATTAGCATCACATTCAAAATCAACTGCTCCTTTTATGATTCACATCACCTTTAAATTCCAGTATCTCTATCCCCATGGATTATCACCATTTAATCAAAATTTCATTTCATAATTATTTTCCCATATTCCCTGGCATTCTAGAAAGGCATCATATGCCACTAAACCCAAAGGGGGCTCAACACAGTGAGTAGATATACTACTCGTCGAGTATTGCCGCCTATATCAAGAGCATATACCCATTCTCCCTCGAGAGGCTAAATACGGAAAGCATGTGGCATACCCCATGTGTCTTCGCCACCATCGGAAGGAGGGTAAGCAAGACCAGCTGCCTGAGTAGTGGGGAAAAGTAAAACAGATAAACAACCAAACAAAACCACCAACATCCAGCCATTCCATCACCCCTGGTGTCCTCCCCGACACCCACATGCATAAACTGATGCATCTCTCCACTCTAGGCGTCATCCACTGCCACAACCACAAGGCCTCCATGCCTCCACATATCACAACACCCCTCTAGGGTCACATCTCAGCACAAGCAGTAGGAAAAAAAATAATCACATCAATGGGCTCTTGGCCCTTTAACAATCAAGAGGGTAACTCAGAACCCTTTAAGAAAATTCTCACAAAATCTGTTCTTTAATCCATATTGAATTAGCAGATTTGTTATTCGCAAGTTCCAATTACGGAATATCTAATTAGTAAGCTATCAAAATTAAATAACCATGATTACTTCCCTAATTTTATTAACCTCAAATTAGAACAACTACAATAACGACAACGAACCGATTCATTTACATGCCTCTTTATCTTTAGCCAATTAATTAACAATTAATTCCGGCTTTACATTCATTATAAATTTCCATCAAGAATGAACAACTAATCAAAGAAAACATAGATATCACTATATCTATCAAAACATGAGGAAAACCGTTATCACAATACAAAGAAACAACATGCGATCAACCAATTATTTTAATCTGGTTCAAGTATTTAAATAGGTCAATTTAATTGTGATCCAAAGGGATAAATCATGCTAATTCTATGATTTCACTTATACAATTAGAGAAGCCATGAATCCCCTACCTGGAAGAGTTTTTAACGTTCTTTATCCACACAGTGGGTCAAAATCCTCCTCTCGTGACAACTACATCCACCATAGGATGCCACGGTACGACAGTACCAACCATCCACAAGAAAATCACATTAGAATCTTGGAAATTACATGGTATTATATGGAAGGGAGAAACAAGAGAAGATGATACCCAAAAGAACGACGATAAAACATACCTTATTGGGAAGATTGACTGACATAGCTCGGTTGCATCCAAAACAGAGCAGAACCAATACTAGGAGTAAAGATTGATTGTGCAACTCCTACAGGAATGATTGAAAGGTTCTAGCGTCTCTTAGCTGAGAAAAAAGGGAGTGAACAAGGGAGAATGATATCTCGTCCCTTTTTATGATTTAATGGGGAGACGGTTTAAGATCCGGTTAATTCTCCATTAATAACGGATCGCATTAACCCACGTGTTTTGACTATGTAAATACATTCCAAGCCTTAGGAATAATTAATATAGGATTTATGGCCTTTAAAACGGCCTTAAGATCCCTTAAACAAGGCTTTAAATGAATTTTACGTCAAAGGAAATATCAAAAGGGGAAAAACTGTAGGAATCTGGAAACACTGTTCACCCACCATTACTGTACATGAAACCAATCTGTCAGACTGATCTGTGAAACCAATCTCTCAGACCGATCTGTGAGACCGATTTGTGAGACCGATCTATGAGAACAATCTGTCAGACCGATCTGTCAGACCGATCTGTGAAACTGATCTGTGAGACCGATCTATGAGACCGATCTGTCAGACCAATCTGTGAAACCGATATGTCAGACCAATCTGTGAAACCGATATGTCAGACCGATCTGTGAGACCGATCTGTGAAACCGATGAGTCAGACCGATCTATGAGACCGATCTGTCAGACCGATCTATGACACCGATCTGTCAGACCGATCTGTGACACCGATCTGTCAGACTGAGCTGTGAAACCGATCTGTCAGACTGATCTGTGAGACCGATCTGTCAGACCGATCTGTGAAACCGATCTTTCAGACTGATCTGTGAGACCGATCTGTGAGACCGATCTGTGAGACCGATCTGTCAGACCGATCGGTGAGACCGATCTATGAGACCGATCTGTGAAACCGATCTGTCAGAATGATCTGTTACTGTTCATAAAACTAGAAACACTGTTCACAGAACTGGAAATTGGCAAAGTGTTGGGGATAAGCCCCCTTGACCTCCCGGAACACCTCCAACACCAAAATTCACAAAGTAATGGACCGGAGAGGTCCGGGACATTACAGATATTGTACCAATAATTTTAAAATTAAATTTTATCCTATTATCATTATTTTGGATGATATTAATAGAAATTTTAATACCTATTTGGCCTATGGTTTTTGGTCATTAACATTCTAATGGGAACATTCTATATCACTCAACATCAAATCTTGATAATTGGAATTATCTTCCATTTCCATGTTTTTCACTTTAAAATAATATTCTCTTAATAAGAATAGTAGTTATGTGGTTATTTTTACCTTTTAAATTCCCTCTTTTTAAGAGGAAATTTTATTGATCCTTTTTATGATGTGGGTTTTGATAAATGTATTTCCAAACATCCAACTTTGATTTTCAAATTGTGAGGATATAATTTGTTGATTTCATAAGGATAGTGAAAAAAATGTTGATGATTCCAAAAAAACTCTATAAAATCCATGATGCGATACATGTATCTCTATTGAGGAAGTATATACCTGATCCTTCATATGTACTAAACTCATAGGTCATACCGCTTGGGAAAGATATTTCTTATGATAAAAAACTGATAGAGATTCTGGATTTGAAAGAGAAAGTTACTTGAAAAAAGGCTTCTCACCTAGTCATATTTTTGTGAATAAAACCCCGATTTGAAGAAAATATATGGTAATTTGAGGATATGATGAGTCATAAGTATCTTCATTCGTTTCTATTATAGTGATTAATTTTGAGGGAGAAATTCATTTTAAGGGGGGTATACTGTAACACCCGGAGTTTTTATGAACATTTTTTCTCTCGAATAAATTAAATTTATTTGATGTATTAAATTTAACACTAAACAATGTTAGGTTTTTTTATATTATACACAAAGTTATTCTTTTGAAATATGTGACACTCACTTAGCTTGTGTAACACAAAACACTGAGTCTCTACAAAACAACATTTTCTTATAATAATTATATAAAGAAGAAAATTATGACATAGCCGTTAGAATGGAAGGTATGAATAGGATTCAATAAATTATGATTATATTATTTACATATGTATATATAAATAATTAATTGGTGAATAATTAATTATAAATGAAAAAACCCTTTTGAATATAAAAGGAAATCTTTTTCTGAAAACTATTTACATGCGCACAAGTGTGTTTTATACCAATAAAATAAAAAAACCACACTTGTTGGATTATATTAATGAAATAAGAATATAATATATTAAATCTAATGTTTAACATTAATTTTATGTGTTTTATAGATAATGTATAGAAACCAATATAGTTTTACACATAAAACTATATTTTTCAAAGAAGTAATTTTATAACCATTTGATGGAGAACCTGTTTTCAAAATAAATTTTGATACTTTTATTAATTTAATTTGAAAAAATAAACTTAATTTTTTAATTAAAAACATCAAAATTTAATTTGGTTAAATTTTTGGTATTTTTCAAATAAGTTTATTTTTTCTGATGAATAGTGGAAAATACTACATTTTAATTGGAATATGATTTTTCATCTAAATAACTTATATAGATAAATTATATTAGAAATTAGTATAAAATTTTAATTAGTAAAATTAAGAATTATTAAATCCAAATTAGGTTATTTTAATCAATTTCACATTGATATTGGATATAAAAAATTCTTAAAGGTTTGAGAATTTGTACTTTAAAACACATTGTTTCATCACATCTACAGGATTATATTTCATTAAATTTTGAAAACTTTTGTGAATTAAATTTTTTAATAATGGAGTAAATAGTTTTAATAATAATGTTTAAATTTATAACATATGTCACATTTATATTTTTATCAATATAAATAACAATGTTGGTATTTTTTTACCACTATAAAAGGTAAATTAGGGAAAAATTGAGTAATTAATTGTAATTATAATATAACAAGGACATGAAAATTATATTAAAACCTTCCACAATTATATTTAATGAGTTATTTTCATCCATAATAAATTATTATACGAATATATGTACTTTTTCTATTTATAAGTGATTATGAAAATTATAATATTTTATTTAAAGAAAAGACAAATATGTCACAATCATATTCTTAATAACTAAAATATTTTTATGATATTTTTTCCATAGTTTTTTATACTATAAATATTCATTTTAAATCTAAAAAATTATATTCATCATGTTTTTTAATATTTATTTAAAAAATATTTTCCTTAAAAGACTACATAATAGTGATGCATTAATTATTTTACTGATGGAAATATCAAATAAATGATATTAAAAAAATTAAAATAAATATAATTTCAAATAATTAATGTCATATATGAATTTTATAGAATAAAATTTACAGATTAAGGATATATTAAAAGAGTTTGTTGCATGTTATCTTGTTTTGTTGATATTTTTAAATGTCAAAGTATTAAATAATGTCAAAATTGACATTAATAATATTTTAAAATAAATAATATTTTATTAAATGATATAAATTACCTAAAAATCATAAATTCATATACGTTATTAGGATAAGTTTACAATTTTAAGTAATGACCCATTTAATGTTCTTTTTTCATTTTATAGTAACTATATTAACCCTTAATGAGTAAAGATCAATATTCTTGCAGAAAGAGTTAAAAGGGTTGAATACGGTTTAAAACTAATTGACAAGGGCAATAATGTGACCTAAAATTATAAATTTTTCTTGAGAGGATTTTTAATATTCTAAATCATATCTTAAAAATAAATCAATTTGGAACCATTTGGAATAGAAAATTAATTTATATTATATTAATATTTTTTGAAATTCCAAGACTACCCCTCCATCTCTTTTAAAAGGGAACCTCTTCTCCTCTTTTATACACACATAAAAAACAATTTTTATTGACCCAAAATTTTAAAAAAATCCTTCCAAATTCCCTCTATTTATCCTAGAATATTTCTTTAGGATATAAATCCAACCATGGAATCCCTTTGGTGAAAACTAGAGGGGGATACACGAAGAAGTGGTAAAATTCATCAATGAACGTTTCTTTTTCATTTCTTCCTTAAAAAATTAAATTATTTTTATGTAAAATTAATTTAATGATATTTTTATCATCAATATAATGATAATTTTTTATGAAATGGTTACTACCTAAAAATTCACACACTCCCATCAAAAGGGATAAACAATCATGTTCATGTGTACTGTGTACAACCGCCTAGCGAACAAATGTCAATCATTATTCCATGACTACCATTAAAATATGGGATTAATGATTTATTTATAGTTTATATATGATATATATTATTTTTAGTATTTTATTATAATTCTGGAATTTTTATATAGCACATACATTCATGCTTCCCATTTTGTGGGACATGAAAACGTCGTTCGTGTGTACGGTGGACTACCACCTCACGAAGCGATGTAATTAATTAACAATTTACATGGAATGTATTAAAGATGTTATTAATAAAAAAATTTATAAATATTCCATAAAAATTATTCTATAATGATATTATATAATATAATTCTATTTTATTAATCTGATAAGAAAATGAAAATAACATTCATGAGTACGTGCGACCTATCGACTCCCTGAATAAAGTATTTTATTTTATACCAATAACTTTTATAAAACACCATAAATACATATACACTGAATATATATTATATTTATATCATGGTAATCATTATTATGATTTCAAAATCATTATCTATGTATTAGTTCCAAGAGTAACATGTGAAAACATATATTTAAAATAAAGCGGTTATAACCCAAAAAATAACATATAATTGTTAATAAGAAGGTAATATAAAGTCACAATTATATAATATATGGTAATTTATATGTTTTAATATGGTTTTATTAAATATTTATAATAAACATAGATTTATTATATTGGATGCTTGATCATATACAAAGGAAGTAAAGACATAAGTTAAGGGGATTTCTCGTCACATTTTTTTTGTAAGACTTATGCAATATTCACCACTCATTTACTATGTGTGGTGTATATAAACTACATGAATGTATTATATTATCATTATACATAAAATTATAGGTATTTACATATCTATTTTATGATATCACTTTATTTAGGTTTAGGGTTCAAAAGTTACCAATTCAGTATAGTAATTTTGTCTCAATTTTCCTTCCTTAAGACACATGTTATGTTATGAAACTATATTATTTTATGTATTTTTATAGTTATATTTACATGTTTTATCATAAATATCCTTTTTTAAATGCTATTTTAATATTTATTTAATCTTATTATCTCTTTATTTAGAAATTTTTTTATTCAAAAAATATGTTTTCAGGAAATGTTAACAAAAAAATGTTTTAAATTGATATTTTAATCATTTTCAAGGAAAATAATTTTGAATATATTTTATGTGTTTAATTTTTTTTAAATCATCATTTATAGTGTTTAAAAATTATTTACAATGAAAAATGTTTTCTAAATATGTTATGATTTAAAAAGAATATAATTTCAAAACTGGAAAGGATATTTTTCTGAATAATTATTTCAAATGGTCTTTAAAAACCACTTTTAATCTAAGATAACAATATTTGATTTTAGTTATACTTTAATAGGGTTATGATTCAAGGATTATATCCTTATTATTTCTATATTTTGTTTATTTTTATTAAAAATTATTTATGTTCTTCTAGGAAACATATGTTTGGTTTTCATTATTTGATGGGTAGTACCTATATCTCACTCTAATGAATTCAGTAATGATTTATAATGCATCAGATAGACTTGGATGAAATGGGGAGTGAACCCAGTTCAGTAAATGAATTTTACCAATAAGATGGTATTGGGAATGAACTTTGACAACTAAGATAGAATTGGGAGTGAACCCTGAATATTAATATAGTCTTGGGAGTGAGCCTTGAATATTATGATAGTTTTTAGGGTGAACCACTTCCACTAATATGTCCATTGTAGTAAGCCTTGAATAATATGGAAATAATTTTATATATTTATGTGTCTTCCAATATTATATGTCTTATTTTTATCTTATTTTTTCATGGATTATGCACTTTAATCTCTTATGATTCATGTCTTATAAAATATTAATTATTATTCTATTACTCATGTATTTGATCATTGATATGCATGGTTTGATCTTCAAATTTTATTCTTATGTTCCCATACCATTATTTTCTTGTTATGATTATGTATCCCCTTTTATTACACCTACTAAGTATCTAATATCACAATTTATTATGTTTATTTTCCCCATGATATGAATAAAGTTATTAAGTATGATATTTCAAAAGGGGTTCTAGTTATAAAGATATTGGTGGGAGAACATATAGAGGTATTATGAACCCGTTGTTTGTGTTTTCAATTTTCCAAAGGCACTAAACAAATAAGGTATTTAGGTGTGGGTTTTTTAAATGTATGGAAGATTTAGAAGAAATGGTATAATTTATATTTATGTTAAGCTGAGGTTGTTATAAATATAGTTGGGGTATTTGTATCAACTCACCTTATCATTATGTATAAAGGCATTAGAATATTTTATGTACCTCTTTCCAATATTTTTATATAGTGATTTTTTTTATATGAATGGGTTTTTGGTGTTCATAAGAGGGGAATGTATAGTGGGATAATTAGTTATGGTTGAATTTCACTAAAAATATATTGGGATCCACCACTTTTCAATTGGAAAACTAAAACATTATTTTTCCTTAGTAACTCTACCATAAAACTAGAGGAATCCCACCAGCTAGATAGTTGGACATCTAGTGGTCTAGGTGTTATTTCTGGTAGCAATGGCTAGCAAGAGATCATGGGAAAAGCCAAATTAATCAAGGAAAGTTTCATATTTTCACACTTAAAACTTATAATTAACATACCTAATCAACAATTTATTCTTAATTAATGTTTTATGGATCCATGTTCTCTCTGGGGTTATCCTGGGTTCTCTCCATCTCCGTTACAAGACACGTTGATCTCTAGTTGATCAATTGTTTCCTCTTTAGTATGTTTGATTGAATCCATTTCATTTACTTCATTTATATTTAAATTTATAGTGGTTCTAGGATATTATTATGGTATACAATGATCATGTTATAATCTATAGAAATCCATTATAAATTCATAAAATATTCATTTTCTTGAGGTAGGTTATCTTTTTGATTTTCCAACGACATGTGTGACCATTTTGGTACATGTCAATCCATCCCATAGAATGAAATATTACATATAATAAGTTGATTATCTATTGTGGGAATCAATTATTAGGGCCTCCTATTAATATCATTAGCTTTTTCATTCCTACTGGTTTATGTACCTACTTTTGTTGGGAATGAAACATAATTGTGAGGTGGTTTATTAGATATCTATCATATGTTTTATGAAGCCACAGTTCTATTGGATTACTATACAGTTTAACAAAAGATTATTTCCAAGATATTTGTTTTCCTAATATCACTCCATAAATGAATTATGTGAAATTATGGTTTTTACTCTTGTTTTGTTTAATGGAAATTGGCATTAAAATCACTATGAATACAATGAACCAATATAGTATACCCGAAAAACTAGTACCCAAACCAATCATCCACATACCCATAGGGTATTCCCAATCCGCATGGGATAGTGACTATCAGCCAAGAAACAAAAAATATATAAAGAGAATGATTTCTCCCAAACTAAAAATAGACATCAAGAATTATATATATACAATCGAAAGAAACCATGGATGATATCTAGAGGGAATATATGACATAACCATGGGGAATAAATGTTTGTAATAAAAATCAATGGGGATAAAAAAAAATCCCTGATATATTTTAAAAAAAGGACTTTTAAAATAAAATCCATCTACTCCATCTGAAAAATGGGAAACATCTAAAAAATTCACTATAAGATACCCACACCAAGCTGGTATGAAACTATCCTCCATACAATATCTCTTTTTCAATTCATTATCAAAATAAATTACCTTGGCTACACACCGTCAGATTCGTGTGTAGTGTACGAGATAAACAAGCTCTGTGGGATTACACATAGGCATTCTATATCATGTCACTATAAATAAAATCACATTATGATCTACATAAAGAAAAAACATTCCATGATAGATAATGAGGAAGTATTATATCAGAAACATAGTAAATCATTTTAAAATTTTCCCCATGTCAAATACTATCTAGGTAAAATTAATGCATAGAATAAATGCTATAAGCCATTTATATTCCATCCAAAGGTATGTAAAATCCAGTGTAGTAAAATGAAATCACAAAAATGTTAAAAATTACATAGATTACTCAACACAGGTTAACTAAGTCACTCATACATAATTTTGGGAATGTATTCACTACATGTATAAAATAACCATATATCAAGGTCTATGTAATAGATGAAAAACCCAGAATGTAATGAACATGACTCCAGTTACCTAGATCTAGTGTTTATTTTATAACATTGTCATAATATAAAAGGGATCACATCAATAGAGATCAATCAATTTTTTATTCTTACATAACCTAATACATACATGATACCGATTTTATATTGGTAATAAAAAATTATAATCATATTATTTGAAAACATAAAACATCATTGAACTCCATAAATGAATTTATCTTCATAACTTGGGGAAAATAAACAAAATAAATGTGGAATCAAATGATAAGTAAGGCTTCAATACAATAGAATAAATACTAAATCAATACTATAGAATCATTATGTAAAGTAAAATTTCTGATCACACATTCCTTTTAACCAATAACATAACTATCATGATTATATAAGGCATATTCAATGTATAAAGTTAAATAACCGATCACACATTCCATTTAATTTATAAACAGAAAATGAAATTCATATACAGATAATAAAAATTCAAAGATATCATAGTTAATAATAATAGTAACTGAATTATTAATTAAATAAATACTCAATAACTAGATGTCATGATCTTATGAATCCTGATATGAGTATAGTCATGACCTTTTAAAAGACAGTTTAAAACTATGTGTAAAAACAAATTGAATACTACCTTACTATTTCACCTTATGAGATTACCGATGTATAGTGGTTCTATATCTAACTGAACCCCCATTAGTGAATTTCTAAAGGAATCCTTATATATAAAATAATATATTTAATTTACTACTAGTGATACTTATCATCAAATATCTATATTGGGAAAAGGTTACAAATTAATCAATATTTCGCCAGAGATTCAAATAAAATTCAAATTAAAAATCATATGTAAAAATGGTGTACGGTTTAGGAAATAATCACATCCATGATATACTGAATATTTATTTTTTATAAAATCATTGTTCAATGAAATATGATAACATGAAACGGATTTTTTCAAGATAATGTTAAAAATATAAAAATTAAAAAACAAATGAGAGGTGACATTCAATTCATCGATAATATAGGTTTTAAAAAATAAAATCATAAATAAATAGGTAATCATGTTTAATATTTTAAATTGGTATTATACACACCACATTAAAGTGAATTGGCGATCATTAAAAAATATATCACTATGAAATGAAAATTCAGATGAAATCACTGACCTCACACTTAAATTTTTTTTAACATGATTTAACCTATTTTATAATGATTTTATGTATCTTATTAATTTACAAAAGCACCATATTCATATTTATAATATCATATATGATCTTTCTATAAAATTTCAACACCTATTAGTTACTTATATTTCATTATATTCGTTTTTTTCGAGTTTTAATTTCTTTGTTTTCTCCTGTGGTTCTTAATATGAAAATTATGATTCTTGGGTATATGATATAGATAAATAATATAAATAATTTCATTAATATTATAAATATCATTTTTACTCATTATATATATATTTTTAATCATTCTAGAATGATGGACATGGAAAGTGAATCGTATCGCTTTGTGCAGATAGAAGGTCATATGTACACACAATCGATGATATCATTCCATTAACGAGTGAAAGGGTAAGAAAGTTTGTGTTTTATTAATTTTCCAGAATCAATATATTTTAATTTTTGTCACATATATTCATTAAATTAATCCTTATATCTTTCGATGTAATACTAACATGAAAAATGAATCACATCGCTTCGCAAGGCGGTAGTCCACCGTACACACTGATGAAAAAATTGTATTTTAAATGACATGGAAAGGGCGAATTAAAAAGTGATATTATATATCTAATTTAAATTGAACATTATATTCAATCATGAGATGTGTTGATAGAAAATGAGTTATATCAGTTTGTGAGGATGTAGTCTGGTGTTGACATGATCAATAATTTTATTTCACATTTCATTGAAGAGTAGGTGGATATAGGTTATTCCTATAATGTAATAACATCCTAGTATCTGATATATACTGGTTTTATTATGTTGTAAGCGTTAATACATAGTTGAATGTGGTAAAAGAGGTAACAAAATGAAATAGAATTGTTAAGATGATTACATTATCTTATAGAAATATCCTTTGGATATCAACTTATGGAGTTTGGGGTTGGAGTTTATAGAAGATAAGAAGCTCTATAATGTGCCTAAGGATTTTTGGGAGTGAATTGGTTAGGTATTAGTCCATCCTATGGTCTTGATAGGTGTAATGAAGTAAAGGGAAAAAGTGTCCTTTTATAAGTGGGGGAGAGGAAACACATTAATATTTTGAATAGAATAGTGCACTAACAATTTTCAGATTCTATAAGGATCAAAAATCATTTATTATAGAATCATATAGATTATATGATTGAAAGATGTCCATAAAATAGGTTTTGAACATGTTTTAGGTCATTTATACCACTTATCATTTTAGTTTAACCCTATAGTAAACCAATTTTCACTATAACTGCGGTAATTAGTATTTATTGTTTTCACTATTTACTAGGTAAAATATAGTTTATCTTATTTTATAATATAAATTATTCTAATAGCAATTATGGGATCAATTTTATCAAATTTAAATCAAAAAAATTGTAAAAATAAAATTTTAAATTAAACCCGCATAAATGTCAAAAAAAAATCCCAAATAAAAACATTCAAAAGTATAAAAAGATTATATAAAAAATCAATGATGTAATTCATTAAAATATGATAAAATGAATTTATTAAAACATAAATGAATAGATTTTTATTTTAAATAAATTTTCTTAAAAAATTAAATTTTAAATAATATAAATTAAAAGTTAATTTTTAATACACATAATTTTTTTTCCACTATTTATCAAAAAATGAATCTGTTCAAAAAAATCCAAACAATTAACCCTAATATAAATATGAAATCATTATTTAAAAAATTATGGTAATTTTTCTAATTTTTTTTATAAAATTGGTAAAAATTATTTTTTTTCTAAAATGCGATGATACATTGTTTTAGAAAATTACGATTTTCTATAAGAAAATTATTTTTTATTAAAATTATTTTTTATTTATAATTATTAAAAAACCAATGAATATGTGTAAATAATATATTTATATAAATTAGTTATTTCTATTATACCCTCTCACTTAATGGATATGTTATAACGATCATGTTTATAGAATAATATTTTAATAGCGTATTGTGTTTTGTTCAAACTCACTATTGTGTATATCACATGCTATCAAAAAAATTAAATTCATTTTAAAATGATTATATTATATTGTCTTGAGGTGTTATATTCTACTATTTTAAACAAATACTATCCTTACAATTTTGTGAGTATTTTCTTCAAAAAAAATCATGGTAGTTATTCCTCATAACATTATCTCGTTCCCATGTATCTTCCACCATTTTATGATTTATACAAAGTACCATTACCAATCAAGTCAAAAATTTCTGAAAAACGTTCCATAAAGTATCATGAATATGGATTGTTTATTCAAAATAAGATATATTAGGTTCCATTTCAATCTCTGTAGAGGTGAGCACTTGTGTTGGGTATAAAATGTTCTTCCCTAATAATTATATGTGAAACACTTTATGTAAGTTAGATAGGCTTGGTAAAATATACAAATAATAAGACACAGATCCAATAATTTAAAAAATTTAAAAGGTTCTGATGTACCTAGTGATTATATTTTCCTTCTTACCAAACCTTATGAAACCCTTCCATGAAGATCGTTTAAGGAAAACATGATCTCCCACATAGAATTCCAAATACTTCCTCCAATTATCAGCATAAATCTTTTTCCTACATTTAGCTACGTTTATCGATCATGAATGGTCATTACCTTTGATTTTGACTCATATACATGTTCAATGACTACACATTTCTATTAACCAACTTAATCCCACCATGTTGTATTGTGTAATATCATTCCATATAATGATTCATATGGAACCACTGGAATACATTAAAGTAAAATATTGTTATTATAAAACTCTATGGATGGTATATAATGAACCCACATACCTTGAATGTAGAAAACCGACCATAGAAATCCATAAGATATGGTCTACTACCATTACATTGGAATGTTTACAAGTAATCAAATCCTAAAGAACCAAAGCGTTTATTAGTCTTGGTAAACTAGATACATACATGAGTCATTTATTAAAAATGAATAAACTAATTACAACCTAATTTTTTCTTTCAAATATAACTTTCTTCCATCTAGTATACCCCTTTTATGTCTTTTTATTTCACACTTATTATATTATTGGGGAAATAAAACATAAATAAGGGTGATTTCAAATTCTTAGTATGGGTAAAGTATAGTGGAAGAAATAATGAATCAATGAGAATAATAAATATGGAAAGGTAAATAATTGAGAAAAAAATCCATGAAATCAAAACCTGATAAGCAAGTGAGTAAATAATATGGAATGGTAAATAAATAAGAATAGATTCTTTGTAATAAACATATAAGAAGAAAGTGATTAAATAATATGTCAAGGTAAATAACTATAAACACATTTCATTCAAATAACTAGATAAGGAAATATCAGTATGGAAAGGTATGAAATTGAAATACATGTAACTAAAGTAATGATTTGAAAATGAAATGTATCCATAGATATGTCGATGAAAAATCTCATGGATGAATAATAACTGAAACTAAATGAGGATACATATTAATTATTTGATACCATTTTCCTAGGTACATGTAACCATTACCATCAATACCTTTCACAAGACATTTAAGCATATCAAGTAGAAACCCATCTAATTTTCACAACTAATTCATCTACTAAGACTACTAATACAACTAGGTTCTTTTATTAACCATTCCCCAACCTGTAGGTCATACCTTAAATGGTCCACAACCTGTGTCTTTCATGTCCCAATCATTCCTCATATCAAATAAATAATATTCCTTATCAAATATTCGTATTGAATAAAGGGTACATATTTATAAAAATTTGCTGAAACTATAAAATAAATTTCAAATTAAACATTATATGTGAAATGGTATATGGTTCCAATAATAATCATATCTATGAACAATGATATGGATATTTATGGGAATTTCAATTTCAAATGATCATAGGAAATTTAATATTTCAAGAGGGATGAAAGAAATCAATGAAATTAATTCCAATCCTATCCTTGTCAAAATCAATCATAAACCATACAGATGAAGAATAAGTATGGTAAAAGCACACATATCCCATGTGGATTAAAAATAAACTATTTAATTAAATTATGAAAATAAATAATATAAGTATATATTTAAAAATATAATTGAGGAAAATGTCCTTTGTTTTTAAAAAGAATAACATTTTGAAAATAATTTTCTTTGAAAATTACTTTTGAAAATATTTTCTTTAAAAAGTAATCTTTTAAAAATGTAATGGAAGATTCAAAGAAATGATGGAATGGAAACCTATACATGACATATGAGGTAAAAATAATATCCATTTCTCATGGTAAAAAGGTTAGAGAAATGTCTTATTCTGAAAGAAATAATAAAGTTTCTTTGAAGAAATTTGTAAATGAAAAAAGGTAAAAATGTATCTAAAAAATAATTTTGGGAAGGGAAGAAAAATTTTTGAAAGCCCTTTTTGAAAATATGGTTTTTAGAAGAAAAAAGGATCTCTAAATAAATAGAGAAATGAAGTCAGTTTTTTTAAAAAATATGTTCTAAAACATATTGAGTACCAAAGAGTGTAAAAATGGTACTAATACATTAAAAAAGTCAGGAAGAAAAAGTAGAGAAGAAAATTCAAGTGTTTATTGAATAATGTTAATATAAATTCCTTGAATATAAATACCATTTAAATATCATTCAAATTATTTTTAAGGAAAATAATCTTTAATCATTTAATAGTGTCCCATACCACTTTGAAATTTTTTAAATCATAATCCTTATAAAGGGAAAACATTAAATTAAAGTATTAAATAACAAGAATATAAAATAATTATATATATAATATAAAAAATGTGGTATTATATACACCACAAAAAAGAAGTAATTGGTGAATATGACTTTTATCTCACTGATGTAAAAAAGTTAGATGAAAATCCATTACATTGAGTTCAAATTATCTCATCTATATTTATATTCCTAAAAAATAAAATTATGTTAATTTTTTAATTTCATGATAAATTTTTTTATTCTTATCATAACTTTTATTTTACTTATTACCCTGTTGTTTACAATTATTAATTTTTTTTAACGTCATGTGTTTTGACTAAATTCAGTTTATGTGTCAAAAAAAAACTTTGGTCGGTCAACTATGGTCAAAGGGGTCATTATATAACATCTCCAGAATAATAATTATGAAATAATTATAATATATATACATATATTATACTTTTAAAACTAATTATTAATATTCTTACGAAGAATGAACCAATGTTACAATCATGGAGACAGTAGGTCGTATGTACGCATGAGTAACGTTCCCATTTTTCAATGATTATTATGGAAATAAGGTACATAAAATTAATATTTATAGAATGACAATTATATTATAAATAAAATATTATTTAATCATATATAATTATATAAATAATTCTTGTGATGTAAAAGGAATCAAATCATGTTTATGAGGGGTAATCCACACATCCACGAACAACATTATCAATTTTTAAGAATGTGAAAGGGTAATAAAGAAAATGATATATATTATATTCAAAAAACGATAATTATTTAATGAATATCATATTAATGTTTTTATGTCACTTATGTTCAATAAAAACTATCCTTTATACATTCCATGTATCATGTGATCAAACCACATCGATTTTAGGAGGCGGGAGACCACACTTCCTCAAACAATGTTATCATATTTAAAAAAAATTAAAGTATAAAGGAATGAGGTATATAATAAATAAATTAGAATAAATAAATTATAAATATAATATAAATTATATATAAATAGTGTGTCCATCAAAATTCTCACCATGATTCATGGTAATGAAAAAGATTAAAATAATCATTTCATGAGGTGGTAGATCTGCACACATAAACAGTATATTCCTTACTGATTAAATGGATGTGTGTGCCAGTGTATGTCAAACCCAAAACAAAAAAATATCTAATTATATCTAATTATATTGTTTTTATTATATAATCACATAATAATAAGAGTTTTAGGGGTGGATAATAGAAATAAAATTAAAGAGTTTTTGGAAAAATGTTACCTCTTCTTCAAGTAATATCTTATGGTTTTCACCAAAGGGCTTCCTTGGATGGATTTATTCCTAAATTTAAGATTATAAGATTAGGGGAGGTATGTTTAAGAGATATTTGGGAATAAATATTTGCATCCAAAAAGTCTTTATATTTGTGAGGAAGTTGAAGGCTCGAATGCCTTTTTATAGTTGAGGAGGAGTGACACTCTTGTAAAATTTGAGAAAGAGAATTCCACCCACGTTTTTCCAATTGAAAGTGGAACCAATAATGGTAAAAATTAAACAAAACAGTGTATAGGGTCTAAATATTTCCATACAATGGATTTTATATAAGTTTATAGGTTATTTTTATTATTAAGATTAATGTTTAGTCCCTTATTAAGCTTAATCTCATCTTAATCATTATAATTAATTTTAATTAATTTCACTAATAGTTTTGGTAAAAAACAAATTTGATCACATTAGACATTAAAAATTATGATGATTCCAAATATGGAATCAAGTTTTTAAAATTAAAATAACATAGGTGGAATAAATTAATTTAAATTTAATCCCATAGTCGAGACGACAATGTGGGTTTTTAAATTAAAAATGTTCAAATATTTTCAATGTTTTTATATCCAATTTCAATTTTATATTAATTAAAATGAAATTAGTTGGATTAATTAATAAAAATAGAAATATTTAAACTTAAACACAAACTTAAAATATAATTAATTTATATAAATAAATCATATGAAAAAGTAATTTTGAATTAAAATTTAGTATTTTTCGATATTCATTAAAAAATGAAACTTCACAGAAAATACAAAAAATTAACCATCACATAATTTTTATGTTATTTTTTCAAATATGATGTTTATTTTGAAATAAAAGATTAATTTTTTTAAAAAATTGAATTTAAAATAGGTTATCCATTAAAAGGCGGTAAATGGTGCCTTTATTAAAATATAGATTTTTATGCCTAATATTGTGTTTGTTCTTATCCTATGACTATCCAATCCATTGGATGAATTTTAAAAATATTTTATTGAAATTAAAATATATATATTTCATTAATATCACTCACTAATTGTAATTAATTTAATTTATTCGGATAAAACAACTTTGTGAGCATAATTGTTTTTATAAAAAAGATTCCCTTAATATTCAATAGGTTCTTATATTCATTTATAATTAATTCTTAACCAATGAATTAATATTATATTTGAATAAACCACATATTTTTATAAATTAGTTATTACTATTCATAACCGCTAATTTAACAGTTAGGTTAACTCTTATTATATTAAATAATAATAATTTAATAATATATTATTGTTCGATAAAAACTTTTTCTTTCATGTAATGTAAGCTTTTGAAGAAAGTTTCTATTTCATACGACTCAAGAAAACATAATGTTCCATGTATTGAAAGATATTGAATATATTAAATTTTTTAATATAGTAAATTTATTATAATGTATCGAGATATTATATTCCCCAACGTGCTTGGTGTTTCATGTCTTACATGCTATAAAATAAAATATTCTTACTTTAGAATTTTGGGGTGTTACATTCTCTCCAACTTAATTAAATTGCATCCTACCAATTTAAACATGATATTTGTGATATATTGTTTGATATTTCTTATGTTTGAAGTCCTAGATCATGATAAGGGTTCGAAATAAATCCTCTAGAAAAGATATAATGGAAATTATAAAAGTCACATGGAATAACATATAACTAGGTCTTTAGGTAAGAGAACATTAGTGTAATGTAGAGATACATACATGGAGGGAAATAATAAGTATTTACATGGACTGATTGATCAATCATAAAAAATTGAATGCTCAATTGAAATTTGAGGGTCTCAAAGTCATAAATCTACACTGATTTAGAAGACCATCAGTTAAATAATAATAAAAGAATTAGGAGAACATTTTTTTAAGATCTTTTTCCTCATGTTGAGAAATTCCTTTATTACCTAAGAATATAATGAAATCTACTTACATGATATGTTTTAATTTAATATGAACAATTAGATATTTTGGTTTTTCTTCAATAAAATTCAAATTCATCACTTATTTATAGAAATAGATATCCAAAAAATAACATTTAGACTGTAAGAAATAAAAGAAACATTTAACAGATATTAATGCCCATAAAAGAGTGAAAAGTATTTACATTTGTCCCTATCTATTCTATAAATCCTATATGGTTAATAAAATAATATTTAAACAAAAAAATTAACACAATGGGTTCATCATTAATATTTAATTGTAAAATATTTTAATTAAAAAATTCATATTATCCAGTACATTGCATAGGTTAGTGGTTGGAATAAAACCCTTATCATACTTCGTTCTTGAGTTCAATACCCGTGACTTTTCTAGAACTGATTGGTTTTCACATGGAATATAAGTTTTCCTTTTCTAAGACTAAATTTATATAATTTACAAAATTAATATGATGGACCTCCTTGAAATAATGTCAATCACTAAATAGTCTTTTAACTAAGGTTTTAAATAAAACCCTAATACATAAATTCTTCATCCATTTCTTTTCAACATAGGTCCTTCCTTAGTCCAAGGTTTATTCTAGTTCATTTATTATCAATTAAAATCCTTCATAATGAGTTGTAAAAATAATTTGAATTATCCTATGTATATCCCTTAGGAGTGTCAAACTAGGTGCATAGTAAGGCCCGTTATCATGTACCAGGTTATGTCAAGTCAAGATCAACACACTTTGTTAGAGTTGTTACTCTTAGGTACATCTGTTCCAAAATCACATCCAATTATAGTATCTAGACATGGATGTATTTCTAGGAAGACCCTCATAATCTCTACCTTACCAAAATTTTAGTATGTTATTTTAGACTTATCATGATGATCAATCTTAGAGTTATGTGTTCTAATATATATTTTTCCTAAATATAGTTCTTATGGTTTCTCCTAAACATCCATTGATACCAACTATATTGAACCGACCCAAGAAATACCTAATTCAATGTCTACTACCATTATATTGGTATGATTAAAAGGAATCAAATCCCAAAGGACCTAAGTGATTAGTAATCTTGGTAAAGTAGAAATATAATTTCACTTGTATTAAAAATAGGTACACCGATTATTAAAAACTTTTTTTGTTTTGAGGATAAATTCATTCCATCTAGTATATCCCTGAATATCATTATTAGTTTTCTTATTGGATTCCTAGGGAAAGGAAACATAAATAAGGGTGATCTTTAATTCTTAGTAAGGGAAAAGTATAGCGGAAACAATAATGAATCAATGAGAATAATCAATATAGAAAGGTAAATAGCTAAGAAAACATGCCATGTAATAAATAACTAAAAATCAAGTGAGTAAATAATTTGGAAAGGTAAATAACTATGAACATGTACCATGTAATCAATAAATGATAAGAAAGTGAGTAAATAATATTCCAAGGTAAATAACTTTAAAAACATGCCATTCAAATAACCAGATAAGATAAAGTCAATATGGAAAGGTATAAAACTAAAACACATTACACTTAATCAATGATTTAAAAATTAAATGTATCCTTTGATATATCGATGAAAAATCTCATGGATGAATAATAGATGAAACTAAATGAGGGAAATACTTAATTAGCACATTCCATATTTCCTAGGTATATGAAACCATTATCATCAATAAATTTCACAAGATAGTTTAACATATCAGGTAGAAACCCATGTAATTTAAAAAACAAATTTTTCTCAGGGGAATCCCAATGCATTAACGGGATTTAATTGACTAATATCTAACCCATAGGGATTACCTTAAAGAGTCCCAAACGCATGTATTTCATGTCCCAATAATTCCTTATATCGAGTAAGTAATATTCCTTATCAAATATCCTTATAGAATAAAGGATAAAAATTTATGAATTTTTCCCAAATAATCAAATAACATTCTAAGTTATCACTATATGAAAAATATAATATGGTTTAGGTAATAATCATATCCATGAAAATTGATATGGGTATTTAGGAGAAACTCAATATAAAATGATCATAGGAAATATAAGATTTCAAGGGGAATAAAAGGAATCAAGGAAATGGATATCAAAAACATCCTTGGGAAAATCAATTTCAAACCATCTAGAGGAAGAATAAGGATTTTATTAATACAACATAACCCAATTGGAGTAAAAATGAAGGGTTATTGTCATTGATTATTTGAAATACTATAAGAAGATATTTTTAGAATATTCTTGTTGAAAATATCCATTATTTTGAAAAAAACATTTTGGAAGTAATTTTCTATTAAAACCAATTTTAGAAAAATTTAATATAAAAAGTATCCTTTGAAACATGAAAATTAAGCTATAAAAAATTGATTGTGAGAAAATCTTTACTTATCATATGATATAAAAATAACATTCCTTTTTCATGGTAAAAAGGTTAGAAAAATGACATCTTTAGAAAGTGTTAAGGAGATGCCTTTAATAAAATTATTAATATAAAAAGTTTAAAATGTCTTTAATAAATCCTTTTTGTAAGTTTGAAATCATTTCTGAATTTTTTTTGAAAACTAGGTTTTTAGAAGAAAATAGGTTATGTGATTAAAGGAATAAATGAAGTCAGGTTTTCGAAAAAATAGTTTCTAAAACATATTGAGTACAAAAGAGTGGAAAATGATACTAATACTTGAAAAATTTCATGAGTAACCTAAGGATAATAAAATGAAAGGTTTTATTAAAAAATGGTCATATAATTTCCTCAAATGTAAATACTATTGAAATATCCATAAAATTGTTCTTAAGGAGAATAATATTTAATCATTCCAAAGTGTACCCCACCTATTTGAATAATTTTAAATCATATGACTCATGAGATAATAAAATTAAATTCAAGTATTAAATACCATGAAGATTAAAAGATTATTGAAGCAATATATCAACAGGGGTAGTATATAGAGCACATAAAATAAGTAAGTGGTGAATATGGAATTTATCACAGAGATGTAAAAACTGAGATTAAAATCCATTACCTTGAGTCTAAAATGTATCATGTTTCATTATATTCATAAATTATAATATTATGATAATTATTTAATTTCTTTATAATATTTTTCTTGTTTATCATAACTTTTTTTCCACTTATTACCATGATGTTTTCTACTATTTAAATAATTAAGTTTACGTCAGATGTTTTGACCAAATTTGGTTTATGTGTCAAAAACAACCTTGGTAGGTCATGTATGGTCATTGGAGTCATTATATAACATCCTAATAATAATAATAATGACAAAATTATAATATTTATACATCAATTATACTTTTAAAGAAAATTATTAAATATGGTTATGAAGAATGAATCGACATTACAATCATGGAGACGGTAGGCTATACGTACGCATGAGTAACGTACTCATTTTTCAGTGATAATTATGGAATGAAAGTAAGTAACATTAATATTTATAGGATAATAATTATATAATAAATAACATATTATTTAATCATATATACTTATATATATAATTATTTTGAGGTAAAAGGAATCACATCGTGTTGAGTAGGTGGTAGTGCACATGTCCACGAATGATGTTATGACTTTTAAAGTGTGTAAAAGGGTAATAAAGAAAATGATATAAGTTATATTTAAGAAAATAAAATTATGAAATTAATATAATATTTTTTTTTTCATGTCACATATGTTTAATTAAAAACATACTTTAGACATTCCATGTATCGTGTGATCGAATCACATCTCTTTTTGGAGGCGGCATTCCATACTTTTCCAAAAGATGTTATTGTATTTACACAAAAAGTAAAGTATGAAGGTATGAGTTATATAATAATTTAATAAGAATAAAGAAATTATAAATATAATACAAATCATATATAAACAACATGTCCATCATAACTCTCACCATGAGAGGTGGTGAAGGAAGAACGAACAATCATCATTTTGTGAGGTGGTAGTTCACTATACACATAAAGGGTAAGTTCATTATCCATTATATGGAAGTGTGTGTAATTTTACGTAGAACCATTAACATAAAAAATATAATTATATTGAATATAATGGTTTTATTATATAATAAAGGAATAAGGGGAGTTGAGGGGGTAGAGAATGGTAATAAACCAAAATTTCTTGGGGTAATATGTTACATCTTCTTTGGACAACTCCTTTGGGTTTGCACCAAAGGCATTCCTGGGATAGATTTATTCCCAAAGTGAGGATTGTAGGATAATGGGAAGTATTTTTAGGATCTATTTTGGAAGATATTGGTTGATACAATGTGGCTTGAGAGGTGTAAGGAAGTGGGGTACTTGAGTTTCTTTTTATAGTGGAGAAAGAGTGTCACTCTTGCAAATTTCGATAAAGGGAATTCCACCCACATTTTTACCATTGAAAGTAGAACCAATAATTTTAAAAATTAGATTAAAGGTAATATATGGACTAAATATTTATGTACAATAGAATTTTTACATGTTTATATGTTATTTTGGTCCTTATGTTTAAGGTTTAGTCCCTTGTGAAGCTTAATTTCACCTTAATCCTTATAATTAATTTTAATTACATTCACTAATATTTTTGGTAAAAAAACTAGATTGACATTATTAATAATTCTAAATTATTATGATTCCAAATATTTAATCCATTTTTCTAAATTACAATCACAGGTGTGGAGTATATTAATTAATATTTAATCCCACAGATGGGACGACAATGCAGGTTTTTAAAGTAAAAGTTTTCAAAAATATATATATGTTTTTATATCCAATTTCAATGTGAAATTGACTCAAATGACCAAAATTGGATTAACTAATTTTTTTATCTAGTTAAAATCAAAAACAAATTTAAAATATAATTAATCTTTATAAACAAATTATATGATTTTTTTTGAATTAAGATTTAATATTTTTCACCATTCATTAAAAAATGAAACTTCACAAAAATATACCTAAAATCCAACTTTACCTAATCTTTATGTTTATATTTCAATTATGAATTTTATTTTAACATATAATATTTATAAAAGTGCCACAATGGGATTTAAAATAGACTCTCCATTAAAATACGTTAAAAGTTCCTTTATAGAAATATTGATTTTTATGCGTAATTTTGAGTTTGTTATTATATTATGCCTATACAATCTATTGGATGGATATATAAAATATTTTTATTTAATATATAATATATTTATTTCATTAATTTCACTCAATAATTGTAATTAATTTAATTTATTAGGATAAAAAAACATTGGGAGCATAAAAATAGTTTTTTTATAAAAACATCCCCTTTATATTCAATTGGTTCTTATATTAATTCTTAATTAATTTTTAACCATTTAATTCATTATATATTTGTGAAAAAAATATACTTTAATAATTCAGTTATTAATATTCTTAAGATAAAATTTTACAGCTATGCTAAGTCTTATTATATTAAATAATAATAATTTAATAATATATTTTTGTTTACTAAAAACTCAGTCATTTGTGTGATGTAATCTTTCAATGTATTGTATACGATACCTGATAAATAAATTTTCAATGTATTTAAAGCTATTTTATATATTAAATTTATTTAAAATAGTAAATATATTATAATGCCTTAGGATATTAGATTTTGTTAGGCGCTTGGTGTGGCGTGTCATACACTCTATCAAATACAAGATTATTAATTTATAATTTCAGGGAGTTACCTTGATGTAATGTGAGAAATACCATAAAATTTATTTAAATGTTTTAATAGTCTTTTGGGACTATGTATTAGTTTTAAGACAATATGTGGTGCAAAAATGATGAATAATATCAATATCCTTCTAAAGATACTTCATGTAATTTTTATGTAAAATAAAGATCATGATAAGATATAATTGAAAGAGGTGGGATATGATATCTCACAACATCGTTAATATAGATACATGAAATTAAATGAAGTGGTAAATGTTCTCTTATTGTGGGAAAATGGGCACATTTTTTAGGCAATCAACAATAACCCGTATTATATATTTCTTTCTTGGAGTCCACAGTAGTCCTATGAGAAATTCGATAATAATTTAATCCAATTGACACACTGGGATAATATGAGTTAGTATTACTCCTATAGGATTTTTTCACTCAGCTGTCACTTATTTAATAACAAGAAATCTAGATATATAATTATAAATTTCCAAGTTCATGTTTTACCAAAAATTTATTTTTCTCAAAACCCAATAAATTTTAATGATACCATTGTGCTTAGAAAAATTTGAGATGTGAGGATTATCGAATAACTAGATTTGAAGAGAAATTATAAATGGAGCATAGTAAATATTGTAAAACATCTTAACACCATATTAAAAAATAATACCTTATTACTTCCCATAATTCACATGTAAAAGTTTATTCTGAAAATTTTCATCATGAGGTTGAGAATTGTTTTTTTTCAAATAAATTTGGCTTTACAAAAATTTGACAAATATCTGGGTTTTCCCATCTATTAATAATTCTAATATCCATATTTACTATAAATATTAAAATAGGATCAATATCAATTCTTATTTGGGTCATAACTCCATGATACTTTATACTAATGGAATCCTCTACATCCTTTTCCTTCCTCAAGTAGTACTATACATAAGAATCATAATTTGTGAGTAACTCCATCTATCTCCTTTTCCACACTTTGATCTCATTCTATGAAAAGATATATTTTATTCTCTATGGTCTGTGTATATCTCACATAACTCACCATAGATATAATGTCTCAAAATATTTCAATCAATGATTATGGATGCAAATTCAAAAACATTGGTTAGATATTTTTATTTTTGAGTCTTCAAATGCCTTGATGCATATGAAATGAAATTATTATTTGACATAAGGACACAAAAAAATTTGTTTAACTGATGCATCACAATATATCACAAACCAATAATTTCCTATTATAGAGTCATCATCAGAGCATTTTCCAATATATTCTTCAATTCATCAAAACTTTCTTTACATTACATTGTTTAAATCAAATTAACCCCTTTATGTGTAATCTTTGTTAATGGGTTATCCAATCAGGAAAAATTATGAATGAATCATTGAAATTAACCTACCAGAACAAATAAAACTACATACCAGAATTTGTTTGTTGGTTTACGAAATTCTATCACTAACTTTGTATTTGAAGGGTCAACTTAGATTCCATCCTTAGAAATAATTTGGAAAATAAATGAAACTTCTTAAAGTGAGAAATCACACTGGTTAAAATTCCCATTTAAATATTTTCCTATAAAAGTCTCAAGAATTATTGAAATGTGATTATCATGGTCAAAAAAGCTCTTAGAATACACTAAAATACAATCAATGAAAACCAAAACAAAATAATCAATTTATTCCATGAATAATATCTTTATTAGATCTTTAAAAATAGTTTTTTTATTACTCAATACATAACTGTAAACTCTTAATGTCCATACCTCATTTTGAATGTTGTCTTAAAATTGTATTTCAACTTTACTGGAAAATGGGATTACCCATAATTAAGGAAAATATTTATAAAATATTGGTCATTGTGAAGTTTCTAAAATAAACCATCAATGTTCAGTAGATGATACTTGTTACTTATCATACTGTAGTTTATTTTCATATAATCAGTGGAGAGTGTAACACCCCATAAATTATATGCTTAATTTAGTTCTATATAAATACTTTTATAATTAAAATATACTAAAATGAGATTTAATAGATGTTAAACAGTAGGATATAAATTAAGTTTAAAATAATTCAAATAAAAATAAATGTTATAGTAGTAAATTAATAATAATATAGAAATAATAAAGTAAATAAATAAATAAAGAAAATATAATGACACTTTTAAAATAAGAATTTATTACATAATATTTTTATTATTTAGTTTCATTAATTAATTTCATACATAAAAAATCTATATACATCAAATCACATGAAAAAGAAAATATCTTTTTGAAAGTAAAATTATTTTCATTAATCAACGATTATAATTTAATATATAATTTTATAAAAAAAATATTGAACTATTATTCATAAAAAATATTTTTTTTATAAAAAATAAATTACGGGAATTATATTTTAACTTTTAAAATTGATTTTCATAAATTAATTTTAACATGTAATTTTAAACAAAATTTATAATAATTTGAAACTAAATATAATATTATAAATTCTTTTTTTATGATATTAAAGATAATATATTCTAAAAATAAATATAATATATTGGGTTATTATAAAACCGAAGGAGTATATTTTAATATAAAAGATATGAAATTTTAAATAAATGAAATTAATATATTCCTAACATATTAATATTTTTTTACGAATCAGCTTAACAAAAATTTGAAATTATTAATATATTATTCAAATTATTACAATTATAAAATATAAATAATGATAAATATTATTAAAATTTTAATATAATTGTGTTAAAGATAGAAAACATAATTGGATAATAATATATGGGGGGAATAAGAGGATTATTTTCAGCAGAGGGTTCAAGCATGCTTGAAGCGCAAAGGTAGAGGTGAGCGAGAGACTCCCTCTGAGGAACCAAGCATGGACGAGGGTTTGATGAAAAGGGGAAAACATTTTACATGTAACGAGGGATTCATGAAGCTTTAACTTAGGTGAGAGGGATCAAATTATGAAGAAGGATTTGATTGCGAAGGGAGTTTTTTATGCGGATGGGGGAAATTGATTTTTGACAGGTCATGATGAAGATCTACCTTCATCCTCCTCATTTTTTCCTATTTGAAAATATTGATGGTATGAATTTTATTTCTATCTTTAAAATCATACTGAATAGCCTAATTCATGGATTTATTTCAACATGATAGTGATTTATTCATATCTCTATTCACTTTTTCTACCTTGATCATCATTTGTAATCCTGTAGTTATCATTGTCTTGTGATTTTTTCATTTTATATACTGATTTTATTTATTTATTGTCCATAATTTATTTCAAATTTCTACATCAATAGATGTTTAAAATACCATATTCTTTGTCACTATACTGATTTTCCTATTTGAAACAATAGTAATTTTTATGCATGTATGAAATTGAAATTGTTTTTGTTAATGATTTAGGAAATTATTTCTACATTCAATAAAGCGGTAAGAATATTTGAATAAAATTGAATCAAATGCAGTATGCACATTTATTTTATGTTTTCTATTTTTTTAATTCTTGGTAATTTCTTCAAGCTTTGACAACATATATATATATAGCTATATATACATATGAACCTATATCATCTGACTCAGTAATACAGAAACCGAGATCTCATATTTTGGATTATTGAGATTACTCTCCATTACTCTCTTATCTATATACTATTTAATATATATCTATCTAATAGTATATTTTCCAATATAAAGCCTTCAATCCAAATAATTCCTTTAAAAAATGGTACACCCTACGTGTGAGGTAATCCAGCGAGGATGATGACCATATGTTTGATAGTAGCCTTATTTTTTTTCTATGTTTTTATATTAATATGAAATAATATTTGGTGTTAAATAAAATTTTAATGTCCGAGTCTTTTTCATTAATAATAATAAAAGTAAGGGGGTTATTTTTAAACGTTATAAATATTATATTTTCAAACATTTATTTTTATTACTATGATTTATTTTATGGGTTTTTATAATTATCTAAAAGAGAGACTCAAAAAGTTCTTGGAATGTAAATTTCTTTTTGTATTTTTATAGTTATATTTTATAAAAAATACCCCACATTTTTAGTACTGAATTTTAATGTAAAACTTCATGTCTTTACACACAGCCTCAAGGATCTATCTTTCTTCTTAATAAACAGAACAAGGTATCAGCATGATGAAACACTATATAGAATAAATCCCTTATCACAAACCTAATCTATTCTTTCATTTAACTCTAATAATTCCATAGTGGCTATTCTATAGGGATGCTTTTATATTTGTCCTTCAACAATGATTAAATCAATCGGGAAATCAACTTCATGCTCTAGTATGTTTCTAAGAAAATCATTAGGAAATATATCAATGAATTCTAGTATAATATTTATTTCTTATATTTAAATATTATCTTCCCAATTCATAGATTTTGTTCTTCATCTTTTTCAAGGTTTAAATTATGAAGGGATACTAGGGGTGGATCTAGACCTGAATTAGATGATAATGTCTCTAATCAAAAGATATGTAAATCAATATCTTCTTCACAAATTGTAATTTCAATATCCTTAAAATAAATCATTGAATGATATTTTGAAAGATGGTCCACACAAAGGATTATATCGTTGTCAACTATAGGTAAGATAAACATTTCCTAAAATAATACATAATTATGTGTTAGAATTGGGAATGCAAGACATATCCTTGTAACATTGATACTTTCACTATGATTTTTGATTAACAACTCCTTTCATATAGTCATAGGCAGATATTTAATTTTCCTGTAAAAATGAAATATATAAAAGTGCGTGATGATTAAGAATAAAATAAAGTGTTTGTTGAATATGAGGATATTTGTATAGTACTTTCCACCACTTCATTGGGTAATTCCACATTAGTTTTAGGGATCGTATAAGCCATTCCTTAAACCCATGGCCACTTCTGTGTTAAATTGTATTAACTCTTAGGACCATTATTTGAATAATGTCCCAATTCCTTATATTTGAATCAATATAAATCATTTTCTTGTTTCTTCCCTTTAAATTGATAAGAAATATGAAAATTGACTCCATAATTATAACAAACACACATTTCCATTATTCATTTTCAAGGATGATTCTTTCTATATTTTTCACAAATCTAAATTGGGTTATTCAATTCTTCTTCTTTGATGTATTACCTTTTCAGGGGGCTCAGTTGAACTTATATTTTTATTATTTACTTAATTATATATAATCTATAAATCTCATTCAATGTTTTTATGTCACAAAAAACTATTTAATCATATGATTTAAAATATTGAGAGACCATTTACCTTCAAATACACGGATTAATACTTCCAATAAAATGGTTCATCTTGCATTAAGTATTGAATATTTAATTTCTATCATACCTAAAATTTGTTGTAAAGTTATCCACATAAACCAAAACACTTTCTTTATTAGTTTTCTTTAACAAATGAAAATTCTCTTTATTTAAATTCATTTCTCATTAAGGAAATATTGGCTGAATAATGTTTCCTTAAAATATCTTAATTACATTAGTTCAATTTCTTCTTCCTGCATATTAGTCTAGATCAATGAACTACATTTATAAGAATTTCCCTCTAGATAGTATGCTTATATTTTAATCATTTACATTTCATAATATCTCATGGTAAAAAATATCTACTCAATGGACATAATCCATTTCTCAGTAACCACTGTTTTAAATTTCCAACTAAATTATTGGGTATTTTTTTGCGTAAAGTGATCCAACATATGATAATCACATTATGGAACAATAGGATGCAACATTTGGGTAATGATATTTTCCATAACCAGATTATGCATCACTAATATAGCCATGATATGCTCTGTTCTATTATTATTTTTATTGTGTTTCTTAGTAAGGAATTCTCTACATTCGTCCATTATCATTAAGACCCATTTTTCTTCTAGATACCATTTCAAAAAATTTAATATACTATGTTATCTTATAAGATTATGACATTTAATTCATAGTGTGTAATTCAAAAAATTGTGCATCACTCAACATAAAACAAATATTTATGAAATTTTAATCCTGTAATCTCAAACATGGTTTATTTTTGTATATCATCATTTTTAAATCCTTCATATTGGTTTCTAAAACAAATGTGAATTTCCCTAAGAATATACCCTAGGTGTATCAAACTAGGTGTGTAGTAATGCTCCTTTTTGTGTAATATATAACTCTCAAGTCAATCCCAAAACACCTTTTTGGTATTATTACACCTTGGTACCTCTTTGAAAGAACACACCCACTAGTAGTTTTCATACATAGAGGTATTACTAGAAAAACACCATAATATCAACCTTACCAAAAAAATTTGGTTGTTCTTTAATACTTTTGTATAATTTGTATCATATAGTTAACTAATCAATTTTTTCTATAATATAGTTCCCAAGGATTCTACTAAAATATCTCTGATACCAAATTTTATGACCCTCACTCAAGAAACTCAAATCTTATGTATACTTTTTTAAATTTTTATGAGATATAAGTAGTAACATCACCAATTATTGATCAATTTAATAGTATTTTAGAACCCAATATACACATGATACTTATTTTAAATTAGGAATTTTTTTAATAAATATCATAGTAATGGAGAAAATTCAAAATCCTTGAAATCATTCAATGAATTCATATTCTTATCCATGTGAGAATAAACAAAATGAGAGTGATATCAAATACACAATATTGGTTTCATATAAAAAAGTTATCAAAAATAAATATGACATAATTAACATGGTAGTTTAAATAACTGAACACACATGTTATATAATCATTAACTTGACTATAACTATTTGATATGTATTAATCAATATGAAAATGTAATTATTTGAAAACCCTTCACATTTAATTAATAAATTGAGAATGAAATGAATCCAAATATAATATAAATGATAAAATATCATGCATAAGAATAATAAATGAATTAAAAATGAAGGAAATTATTAATTTTAGGATATCATTATCTAAAGAATCATGATACCTATACTATCAAGAACATCAAAAAGACATTTTAAATCATTGGGGAAACCCATTAAATTATAGCTTACAATTTGACCTTATGAAACTAACTTTGAATCAAGGTTATATATATTATCAAGCCCCACCCATCACTACATGTGTAAAATAGACCTCCTATATCAAGTAATTTATTTTGTTTATATATAATGTTCTTTTTCAGCAAATATCATTATTCATTAAAGAATACTAATTTATCAGTATTTCACAAGATTTAAAAATATAAATAAAAGTTAATAGACTATTTATAAATGGTATATTGGTTAGGAAATACTCATATTAATGATATATAGAATACAAATATTTAATCTAAATGTAATGTTTAATGGAAAATGATCACAAGAAAGTTATTATTTAAAGAAAAATATAACAATCAAATAAAAAAATAAAGAAAAAATGAGAGTTGACCATCGATTCATAGTGAATAAATGTTTCTATAATAAAATTATAAATAAACAGATATTAATTCTAAATTCATCACATGGGTAGTATATACACCATATATAAATCAATAGGATCATATTAACAAATAGGTATCAATGAAATTGAAATTGAGATGAAATCCCTTACCTCAAGCTTCTTTTGGATTAATGTTAATTAACCTTTGTTATAATTATTTTTATCATGTTATTATTTTATATGATAACCATATTTATATATATAATATCATATATAATCTTATTATAACATTTTACTAACCCTATGTATTAATATTTAATTATGTTCATTGTTTACTATATAAATTTTGTTGTTTTATCATGCATGTTTAGATATTAATGTTCTTTTTATTTTTTATAGGATATAGATACATAATATAAATAATGATTTTAATGATATAAATATCATATTTATTGATTAGATTTTTTTCTAGAATCATTTTTTGTGTTTGGATATTAAAAATGAATCATAAGGCTTCATGGAGACACTATGCTGTACATACTCATTAGTGATGATATCATTCCACCAATGAGTTAAAGAGTAAGGAAGTGGGTGATATATTAATATCCAAAAAATATCATTTTATATCTATCACATATATACATTAAATTTGTCCAGACTACATTCCATGTAAAGTGTAAGTGGAAAATAAATCACATTTCTTTGTGAGGTGGTAGTCCGCATTACACATGAGTGACATTATCATATTTTAAATTTCATAAGAAGTAAGATGGTATATTTGATATTTTAATTAAATAATTATAATAATATCATAAATATTATATGAATATATTAAATTCATAATAATATAAAATCAAGATACGTGTTGATAGAAAATGAGTTACATCAGTCTGTAAGGAGATATTCCTCCATACAAATGACCAACAATAAAATTTCCCATTTGAAGGAAGTGGATATAGATATAGGTTATGATTGTAACGTAATAAAATCTAATTAAATGGGAGATACTTGAATTATTATATTTTATGGTTTAATACATAATTACACATGATAAAATTTGATTGAAAATGAAATATCTTCATTAAGATGATTAACTCCTCCTAGAGAAACACACTTTGGATATCATATTACGAACTCTAGGGTTAATATAATTTGAGATCATACGATCTAGATCATGGATAAGGATTTTGGGGAGATAATTTATAATTATTATTTTTTAATTACAGGTCTGGATAGGTGTGAATAAGTGAAGGGAGAGAGTTTCCTTTTATTAGTAGGGGAGAGGACACACATGTGATTTTTGAAAAAATTAATGTTTACCCATTTTTTTCAAGTAAAAGGGATAAAATGGTCCATAATTGAAAATTATAAGTTATATGGTCTATATATAGAGATAAAATGATATTTAGATATGTTTTTTGTCATTTTGAAACATATCTTTTCTTTTAACCCCAGTTAAAACTTTTTTCACCGAAACAACAATAATTAATTTTTACTATTTTCACAGTTCTTTATGTTGAAAAATTAATTTTACTATATCATATAATATATATTAATCTGATTCATAATATGGAAAACATTTTTCAAAAATAATTTCATAGAAGTGGTGGAATTAAGTTTAAAATTAAACACGCATACACGTAAATGACAATTTTCCCCAAACAAAAACATTCAAAAGTATAAACATTTATTATATAAAAGATGAAACTATAATTGATTAAAATAATTTAAATTCAATTGAATATAATATTATTTAACTAATTTTTATTTTAAAATAATTTTCTAATAATATGATACTTTTAAATTCTCTTAACGAAAAGAATGTTTAAAGAAAATATATTTTCACTATTCATCGAAAAATAATTTTTTTAAAGAATATCCAAAAAAATCAACCAAAGGTAATATCTAAATGATTATTTAGAAAATATTGTTAAATTTATTAAAATAAATTTTATTTTTTTAAAAAAACTAATTTAATATAGGTACACAAAACATGAAGAATCCTTTTTATTGAAAAATAAAGTCAATTAGAAAACCATTATTTTTCATTAATTTTTTTTTACATTTATTTATAATCATTAAATAACTAATGAACATGTTTAAATCATATATTTTAATAATTTTTTTTATTCGCACCTTCTAATATAAAGGCTAGGTTATAATAGTAACATTTTAGAATAATAATTCAATAGGGTAATGTATTTATTTTAAACTCGATGTTGTGTATATCGTAAGTTATCGAATAAATTTAATTTATTCTAAAATATAAATATTTTAAATTATTATGGTGTTACATAGAATGTCAAACCCATCTTAATTTGAATTCATGTTCATGATCCAAAAACATATTGATTTGGAAATTTATGAACACCCTATAAGTGAACCTTCCAAACAATATTAGATGGTGATACGCAATAATAAACCTCTATCTTATGTACCCAAGTATCCAATGTTTGGCATATAAAATCATTTAAAAGTTATTATGAATTTCACAATATATTTTCAAAATCGTATTTTCCATCAAAACCTATTTTGAAAAACGATTTTGTAATTAAATTCAAAATTAATTTAGAATAATCATTCTTTTCTAAAATGAGGGGAACCAATTTTTATAGAAAACTCATTTTATAAAAATAGAACAAAAAATCAGAATCCTTCCAAATATTTATAAATAAAATTAACAAAATAATAGAAACCAATGGATCATGTAACATAGTCTAGATATAGAACCCCCCAAATCTATCGTTGGTAAAAAACCACCCATAAATGGATCCATGAACTCCAGATTAAATTCCAAACAATAAAAACAGTCCCAAGAATAGATTCAAACCACATAGAAACAAAATTCATGAAAAAAAGTCTTGGTGGATATTTTATATCACACATACCTTGATAAACATGCACACCTCACCACAAGAAATTCATGGATGCCTCCCAGAAGAAGATCAGAAAACATATCTATAAGAATCAAGAAAGAATAAACATTTATCCAACTGATCCTATAATTACACTTAAACATTGCTATCATGACCAATATAAATGAAGATGAAGTGAGGCCTATTTATGAGATATATGTAGTGAAAAAAACCAAGGAGTTATAGTGTTGCAAAAAGAGATCCAGTTGGAGAGGAAACACCCAAAATTTCATATAATAATCTAGGGTTCGAGGTAAGAAAAAAAATCATAATGATTTAGGATTCAAGATTACTGCACATAAAACCTAGTGATTATTAGGGTATTATTAAAAAATCATGGGATTTATATATTAAAATATCCATAGTTAACATACATTGAAAAAACAGTTCCTCTAGTTAACAATATCATGAGATATATATACAATGTAAATATAGGTTTTACTATGTAAATAAGTTGACACCACAAATAGTTTTCATGGAGTGTGCCCTGCAATATATTTATGGTATAATCTGTAGTATTATGACACAAAAAATTCATGTTGGCTATAAATATCCCAGGTTCTATAGAAAACTCCTAAAACATTTCTAACCACCCAAACCTAAAAAATACACTCTTTAAAATCAGAGTAGCATACTTTAAAAAAAATACATGATGTAAAAATCACACCACTATAGGAGTTATCATCCCTATAAATCCATGAAGAGGATAGGTTCTATAGAAAGTGGTGATTCTACTACTCCCTCCCTGAAAGTTTCCCCCAGGTCTCATGTGTATCTGAACTTTGTCGCCATATAACTTTGTCGCACAAAATATGTATCCCTCACCAATATTTACCTAATAATCAATAGTATACATTGGTTTCTTCAAAAATATAATATATAGCTCTATCTCAATCGCTTCCCAACATGAACCATGGTAGTGATAATGATGGTAAAACCTAAGATGCGATATGTGGAATAAATCATGTATACTCATCAACTGATCTGTGAATTAAAACTGATTAGAAACATTCCAAAGAAACATACTGTTATCAAATGATCTATCATATATCGTATACATAATTACCTATTTTCCAAGACAATAGTGACCCAACAAGGGAGAAACATTCCAGAAAACCCATTCAATGAAGGAAAACTACCCAATGAAACATCAATGATATGTATACGAATTCTTCCAACTTTTCATTATAACCACACATCAATGTATGTCATGAATCCTCACTGATGTTTCCTAAATGTAACTTAGTCTAACGAAAATGGAATTTCCCACCTTTATCAAACAAAAATAAGACTTGTATAAGGGATTATATAAGGACTATAATGACACCATTCTCAATGATTAATTGTTACAATTTTTATAGGAAAAAGCATCCAATACCATATGAATATCATGCAATATAAAAAATTCCAAGAGACACGCACAATGAATATCATTCATTATTTAAATAAAAAAATAGATATTAGTATCAATTATGGATGATATGTTTTACTCAAATGAACCTGAGTCCCTATCACCTCTTGGATACTCATATACAATGTATATGAAAACCTTTTATCCCTATTCAAGAAAATGGAAGAGGGAAACCATTTTAACCTCATGATATACTACATGTACATAATACCCAATAATTTAACATTAGTGGTGTCTATGATCAGAATACAAGTGGTTGATTTTATCTATTTTTCAATATCCAAATTGATTGAATTATCCTATTATGGAGTTTATGGTAGTCCCATAACATAGTCTACAGACCACTCTTCCCATTTCCAAACTGACACTGGGTGTGGTTATAGAAAACCGGAAGGTTTAAAATGGTTTTTCTTTATCTTTTGGGTGTTGAAAAAGGGGGACACAAAATAAGAAATGTCACCCTTCAATCCTATCCACCAAAAAATTCATATAATGTAATAATAAATTTCGGTAGGAGATGAATTAAGGGACCACGAATAATGATTAATGATAATCAAAATTTAACTGATCATAGTTTTTCTAATGAAAAACCTATCCCAAAATATCAATGAAATATCACAAGGGATAGGTCAACAAAAATCTATCTCCCATCAATAAATGGTTTTCTGGACACCTCTGAACTCTTAATCCTACTAGGACCCTACAAAATATGCTCAACATGAGATGATGATAACTGAAATGTGGATATAACCAGACATGAATCATCCTCTTGAGTTTCAAGATAGAACTCATAAAAGAATAAAATCATGTTTCACTCCTACTCTAATTCCAAGATAGTATACGATAGTACATTGATACTGATAGCTTCCACACTGGTATTCCTCTCCCCCACACATTCCTATTGATAGAATCCACAACTACATTTATCTTCTACGGTGATTAGGTGATGTCAAAATTGAACTTCTAAAGTTACTCTACACACCACCTCTATCTAAGATTTATATCATTATGAAAAGATAAACAAATAAGTAGCTTATTGTAAGAAAATACTATACACATATACTAAATATGACAATACCATATATACTTAAGAGCATAAATAACCATGTCAAGATTAAAATAATGAGTGGGAGAATTATTCTCAGGAGTCCAAATTTATCAAGATCAATATTCCATCCCATGATTTTCTTGTATAAGAACACAATAATGAACAACTCCAGAATAATCATAGTATTCCACATACCCCTTATCGGGATTAGGAAAGATCAAAATAGGTGTTAATGTCAAAAGATACTTCATATCATCAAATTAAGTATAACACCATGAATCTAATATGAATTTCAACCCATCATGGTAAGTACAGACGAAGGATACTTCATCCTTGAGGAAACCTTTATAATCCTCTAATAGTATCTATAAAGACCTAATATTATATATATTTCAATGATGTACTATAGATCATACACTAACAAGATATAATTCAACTTCCTAGTATCAAATAATAAGCCACATTATGAAATCACATGTCCCGTGAACTATCCATCTTGGACCAAGAGATGGAATTTTAAAAGACCTCCACAATGTTAGTGGTTTCTCATGATTCCAAAAACCCGATTCAAATAGTGATCCTAACCATTCTCAAATCTTGAATACAATATGATATCATCAAGAAAGAAAATGAAAAATCAATCAAGATACCTGATTGAATATTCAGTTCATCAAATCCACACAAATTATATCAGAATTATTTAGTCCAAAAGTCATCAAAATGTACTCATAATGGCTATACATGATCTTGAAATCCATATGATATATATCAAAATATCAAACCCTAAGGTTATGATATCCTGACCGTATATCTATATTATAATGCCTCCTCTCCCCTTATATCTGATCTAAAAGAGTAAATATAATTGATATCAACATCTACAATAGACAATAAACTTTTTATCTATAGGATGGAATATACTGCAACATGATCTTTCTAATCCCAATCATTAGGAATCAGAAAATATATCCCATCAATATTAATTAAAGAAACCTATAAATTATAAAAATTATAATCTTACTGACGATAATGAAGACAATCTATCTTAATGATGATGTCAAAAATACCCAGGTCAAGAATAAGGAAATCCCTTACTAACTTTGTGTTAGATATTGTTAGAGAAAAAGGACAATGAAACCCCTTCTCTTTACTCTTTACATGAGGTGTCTCCAAGTCAATAAAAATTTACACAATCTTTGGTTGATGTTTTAAATGATTAATATAATGGTAATAAATAAATTAATGTGAGGAACTTGTATAAAATAATTTTGTTTCAATATAAGATTAAATGAATATGGAAACTCCCACTATCAATGGGCTTGTTTTAACTTCTATATTAATCTCATCCAATGGATGAATTTTCTTCACCGTTGATTCATATGGATGGATCCATGTACCCATTGAAGCATTTGAATATGTTGTAGTAGATTTATTAAAAAACACCCTTGACCATAAAGATGCAAAGAAATAGCTTGTAAGATATTTTGTAGATGGCCTCAATGACCACAATATCTTAAAAGACTAGAAGGTGTAGGAAAATTTTGTTGGGTATTCCCTACCTTTTCAAACTGAATTAAATTCATAGGAACACTACTAGTTGTTTATGATTTTTCTAAGGAATCCCATGAATAGGAACTACCTCAACCATCCATGCTATTATCATTACACCTCATCCTCTTTCTCGATGAACCACTGATGTATTCAATGGTGGAAGGTTTTTATATGAATGAATAATTTACCATTCATATCATTCTCTTACATAATATCCCTCTATAATGTGTTAGTATACGTAGAAAGCTTTATTATATAAACCTATTATTGAATGTTTGGTTGAAAAATCCATAGTATTTCTAATATTTAAACTAGTTTTTCATCACCACATCTAGAGAAAAAAAATCTAGATCCATGAACACATTAGTCAACTACAAAAATAAAATCTATCTAGGCTATTATTTTAGGAACATAATATACATCACTAACAATATATTTTATGGAAAAAACTAATGAATCAATTGGTTTTTGAATCCCTTCTAATGAAAACCCACATATCAGTTTTCCTGTACCATAGAATCCAACCACTGCTTGACGAGACCCTCAAACCTAAACGTGGCCCAATTCACCTTAATATAAAAAATAAAAAAATTAATACTCAACACAAGATACTCACATCCCCAAATACCATGGAATATTAATTTTATTCACTAAAAGAGTTGGAAATATAATAAACAAATTCTACCTCTCATTTCACTAAAATAATATGCCTCATATAAAAACTTCCAATGACTAAAAATAAACATATATGATACCAAATTATTATGAACTTACTTGGGATACTATAAAAACTATTACCTAAACCGATACTCCACATACTCAAAGTGTTTACCCAGTATATATAGCAGGATGAATAGCACATAGAAATTAACCAACGATAGGGGTAATGATTTCAACCAACCTAAAAACAAACTGCATACAATATATATACACACACAATAGATATATAGAACATACGATAAATAAAAAAACTAAATTCCAAAACCTGGGAGAAGAATTCTAAGTGATAAAAATAAAAGTGGATAAATAAAACCCCATGATACATGTATGAAAAAATTACAGGTAAGACTATTATAAGTAAATCCTTGTCAAAAGTGGAGAAATCCATCAATCCAACCACCAGTTTACCATACCCATCAGATACGAACCTCACATATTCATGGTAACACATTTCATGTTCCTCTATCAAAATAAAATATCAAGACTATTGTTAGCTGAAGGTGTGTGAAGGGTGTGAGCTAAATAGTGTTTGTGGGATCCCACATAGATGTTCAAAATCATGTCTTTATAAAACAATCCTACTATGGTCTACTAAAATATAGAAATATGAAATTACTAAAAAAACATATCTATTTTATATTATAATCCTCAAAATCTTTCCCCCTTTTACAGATTTCCAAAATGATCATCGTAAGATAGTTTCAATAAAGAAATACAGAAAGACATTATAATTCCATCAAAAATAGGTATGTGAAATCTAAATAAGTAAATAGTTGATACACAAAGGATAATCATTCCATGGATAAACCATGGTATGGTTAGCTAGTTCATCCATTATCAATCAAGAAAATTTTTCACTAAAAATAACTCCTACCAATGAATTATGGTCAAGGGAATATTGGAACACCCATGAAAGTTCAATATAATTTGAAAGACCATTTTTCCATAAAAACCTTTTTTGAAAACACATTTTTATTTTCATTTTACAATGATTTGAATATCATATTTATTTACCAACATGAATGGAAACCGTACTTTTATCAAGAACCCATTTTCTTATTAAAACCGTCAATTCCATATCATTCCAATTATTTAAAAAAAATTAATAAAATTTGTGTAATAAATTTTTCACATAAGATAGACTAGAGATGAAACAACTATTATCAAACATTGTCCATAAACCAAAAGTAATGGGATCTACCAACATTGAATAAAATAATAGAAAAAAAATGGAGAACCTAGAGTCAATACCAACATAGTATTATAAAAATACATAAAAAAAGTGTTAATAGAGAGGTTAAGTAGAACATACCTTGAGAATCACACACACCAAACAATAGTAAAACAAAGGAATATACCCTTGAATAGGATTACACAACATATATAGAAGAGTCAAAAAATAATCATCATGTGATCAATAAATCTAGTGTGAATATCTCAACACCACCTCCACAACCATTGGAAATGAATTAGAAGAAATTATTCTTATCAAGAGATAGTTAGAGAAACTCTCATATAGATAGAGCACTAAAAAAATATATCCAATAGGAGAAGAAACACAAAACTTTTCTTAGAATAACATAGGTTTTGATGTAGGTAAAAATCCAAATAAATTTGATAATAGATTATAGTGCATAAATCATACTAGTAATTATTTGAATAATTCATTAAAAAGTAATTTACATTTTAATATCCCCATAATTAAAAAATACTGGAAAACATATAACCACAGATTAAAAACCTCCATAGACATTTAATACATAAAAACTAGTTTTATAATTTAAATGGATTTATAAAGAAAATGGTTTTCATGGACTATTCCTTGTGATATATTTACACCTTAACCTATAGTATTAAAACATAAAAATATATTGAAGGATATAACCAACCCAGGTTCTATAAAAAAACTCCCAAAATAATCATGATACCCTCTGAACCTAAAAAAACAAAATCTTAAATATCAATAGAGGTTGCCTTGAAAAACTTCACGATGGTACAATGAATTGGTTTTTTTTTCAAATGATGATTTTATTAAGGAACTCGATGAAATTGGATAATCCCATGGAAATGAAAAATTGAATTAGATATACATAACATGGGAGCCTTGAGTATAATAGGGGGTTGTTAACATTGATCTTTGTCCTTATTTCTATAGGGGTTAACTTATGGTATTTTAATCAAATGCCTAGGACATTTTTCTTTTGAAAATTATTATATAATATCATATGGGGGTAATACTAGTGGTTATTAAATTTTTCTTTTATAAATGTGTCATATGGAGTTGATTATATGATATCATTGGGGCTCAAACGTGGGGGTTTTAACCATTCCCTTTGACCCATGTCATAGGGAATATTTTGTTCGCTAGTAATGATTTATTATAAAGGTATGATTGACCTCACTATCCCATACTTCTATTAAAATATTAGTGATCTCTATTATACAATGGAAGTCTTGTTTTTGGAATTGATATGATATTTGATGCATTATTTGAAAAATGTAAAATATTTTTTGTGAAATGTTATATGAAATAACTGTCTCTAGTTTTTTTGTTAGAATAGTGAAAATGGTAATTATTTTACCAATATTTATATATAATATTTTAAATTTCTTTATCTTTCAAATTATTTTTTATTTTTAGAATATTTTTTTAATTTCCAAGAGTATAGTCATTGAACACATGGGTCAGATCCTACATAGCCTATTTTTATCCACCCTTCAATTTCCCTTAGGGGTGTGTATAAAATTTTTTATTTGATGTAGGAAAAAGAGTAACACTATTTTGAATCATCCATATTTATTCCTCTTGAATACAAGTAATTGGAGGTCGAATGGTGGGTTGTTACTAACATATCAAAATATGTGCATGTTGATAGTTTTGTTTGTCCTTTTTGTTTTTTTTGGGATATGTACTTTTGTTTTTACTTTCTACCTAGGATGTATCACTATCACTATTTTTCATTTTTTGACTATTGTTTATTTTTATAATTGATATATTTCTCATTATAAATTAAATGTATATTTTTCATTATTGTAGGATTCATTCCCATTTTTCATTATTGGATAAGAATTTTCTAGTCACCATCATATAAGGAACATGAACAATCTTCAGGCATCTTCATCATCCAATTTGATGACTAATTTTAATTGATTTTAGTCTATTTTATGATAGGTTACCCTTAAAAAATATTATATTTTGGTTTTATTTTGAATAGGGGTAACAGGTGATATAAAATTTGAGTGTCTCGTGAATTATATGAGTTAATAAAAAGGATGTATTTGATTGACTGTGTCGTCAAAATAGTGAAATAAAACCATTCAGGAAGTGGTTTAAAATTGGTAAAATCTTATGTGGATATAAAACATTATAATAAGTAAAACATGGGATAATTAAAGAAAAAAAATCACATATTATGATGTTGTTTTGTGAGTGGATGGGGTTTGAAAAAAATATTGTATTTTAAAGATATTGGTTCATTAAGGAGTTATGTTAGCAGTCCTTAGTAAAGTAATTTTTAAAAAGATGATATATATTTATTTTTCACAAGAATACATGAAAACATATATAAAACATTGGTTACACAATTCCTTTTATGTGGGAAATCATTTGTATAAGAAATTCATGAGAGTTTTTATTAATGTATTTTGAGTAATTTTTTCATAGAAACTCCTATATAAGGAGGTAATTACAATGTTGATCAATCATGGTACCCTCCTGTCTCTCTAGATTATGTACAAAATTTTAAAAAATTGCATCATTTTGAGGAACATATTTGAAAATAAAATACCATAAAAACTAGGTATTTTTAGATTAGATTACATCCCACTGATTAATGAAATCATTTAAATCAAATCGATATCCTTTAAGATTTTTTATAGCATATATAAGAAATTCTATGTAACCATCTTCATAGAATTTAAGGTCTCATACGATGTTAAGTGTTTCAAAGAGTTATATGAACATGATAGATCAAAACATCACATCTAGAAAAGAATAAATAATCAATAATTCATTATGTTTTCATGATGGATAATCCCCATGATGATTTAATGGGATACTCACCCAGGATGATTACAAACAACCAAAATGGATTCTCATCACCCTAACACTATGTGATTCTTTAGTCGCATTGATATTTTTAAGAATATAAAATAGTTATGTCGATTTCAAAATTTATTGTTTACCATAAGGCATCAATCTGTCCAAAATATATATAAACCATCACCCTCAATGATTTTCCCAAAATAGATGGTTTTGGAGTACCAAAATGGATTTATGAACTGACACTGAAAATTATTTTTGTCCGAGAAATAGTCTTCATTAAATTATAGAAATTGTGAAATTATAACATTAAATCATTCTATATTTGTGTAAAAAATAAAACAAAAAAAATTAATGTAATTCCAAGATATTATAGAAAATAAAACTACTTTGGATAGTGTATTAAACTTGAAATACTAAGATTAGATGACATACAATATATTTCACCATTATAACCTATCCATTAAATTTTTATGTATGAATAGAAATAAATATATTATGATATATATATATATATTTCCTACTTAATAATATTTATTGATAAATATTTATTAAATAATCAATCAGTTTTTATTGGTGTGATTTTATTTTTCAAAAATATGTTTTTACCAAAAATGATTTTGATTTATTTCTTTAAAATTTTAGAAAACATTTTTTATTAAATGAAAATAAATTCTTTAATCATCAGATAATTGTTTTATTTTTTTTTTGAAATTTTTGGGTTCATAGAAAAAATTTATTTTTTAGTGAATAGTTAAAATATCTCTGTTTGTAAAAATGTCTATTCCCTTTAATAAATTAAGAAGTAGAAATGTACCTTTATGTTTTAAATTTTATTTTAAGTGACATTAATATTATTTAATTATATTTAATCCAAATAATTACTTTTTAGTCGACTTTATATATTATTTTAGTAGAAGTTTGTTATTTGGTTTTAAAAACGAGAATTTTCTAAAAATAGTTTTCAAAAGAATAATGTTTCTCATATTTAAAAAATAAAAAATATATAAAATGAGTAATATTTTAACTTAAATATATATATTTTATATCAATAAATATTAATTTATATTCATACAATTATTCTTATTAATCATAGAGTTAATAGAAATTCATATTGTTTCTTGAAAAATACACTTATTGAAAAGACGCTTTTTCTTAACTTCTACGAGTTTTGATTTAAATTTAATATTTCAACTTATATGAATTTAATTTGGTAAAATTTATTAATTATTTTTAATAAAAATAATTTATATTATATCGTAATTTAAACTTAGTTTTTGAACATAATGAATAGTGAAAATAGTAATAATTAAATACCACAGTTAATGTAAAAATGGGTTTATCTTGGGTTAAACTAAAATGATATGTTTGAGAAATGACTGAAAACATATAAAAATCTTCTTGAATGGAATTATTTAAGTCATATACGTCCCACATTTAAAAATATGGTCATTTGGATTCTTTTTAATGGGAATGGATTTATCATTTTGTTGTCTTTTGAGAAATTTCCATATAACTTCGAAGATAGGTTTCCCCACTTATAAAATAACCTCCACTATACTCTATTATCCAAACTATTAAAACATTTCAGATCATAAAATAGCTAATTAAATAACTTCATAACACCCATCTCCTCTTCCTATAATCCTTAGTTTGTTATAAAATCCTTTTCAAGAATACATTATGTATAATCCTAAAGAGGTTATTCAGGAAGAGGTAAATTTATTACCTATACATTTTTATTATTTCTTCACTCACCTCAATAAAATTTTACTCTACTATGTTAATATCAAAAAAATAGTTTATCATATATAATTATATATAATTATATTTATTTCATAACAAAAATACATCTTCTCTTCCATTAAATGGCATATAAAATCATCATTCGTGTGTACGAAAGACTGCCACCTCACAAACCGATGTGATTTGTTTTTCATAATCACCTATCATCTCTTATTGAAATGGTGGATTTAAATTATATATATATATACATATATATAATATTTTTAGTATATTTATACTTCCATGATTTATGATATAACGTATAAACATTAATTTCCATTCAGTGCGGGATATGATAACGTCCCTCATGTGTATAATAGACAATATCCTCATTAAGAAATGTAATTATTTTTTCACCAATTCTATACATGGAAGGTAATAAATATAAGGAAAATTAATATAGGTGATATATGTGACATTAAAATTATATTCATGAAATATTTATCTTTCTAAAAATAAAATATACCATTTTATTTCTGAAAATTAAAAAGGATAACATCATTACTGTACATGTGGACTACCACCCCCATGAAGCAACGCCATACGTTTTTCATCACCCTATAAAAACAATGATATATATATATATATATATATTTAATGAGATAATATTTTATTTATTATATTAATATAAATATGGAAATATAAAACAATACATTCCTTCTTTCCAAAATGGTTATTGAACAATGGAAGCCTTACTCATGCATATGTACAACCTACCCTCTCCAAGATCATAACATATTTAAATTTTTATTATTTTAAGAATTTTTTAATAGTATAATTGATGAATAAATATTATAATTATTTAATGATTATTATAATGGAGATGTTGAAATTATTAGATATTTTAGCGTGATCAACACATCGATACCATTTTTTCACATATTTGTAACATCCAAAAAAACCTAATGTGGACTAAACTAATTAAATATTTAAATATGTCATTAAAAAGAAATAAAATAAATGATTTATGTAAGATATATGAAATAATTTAGGTACATTATTGTTGAAATTATAGTTTAAATTGTGTAAAGTTTTTTAAATAAATGTTTACAAAGTGTATGAGTAATCTCAGGGGTTTTCCGGGGGGTTGGGACATGAAATCGAGGGAAATCAGTCCTTCCTGAGCATGTTGCACAATTTGCACACGGTTAGAGAAAACTATGTAAGGGGGGAAGAAAAACCATGTGAACTTGGAATTAGGTGTTCCACATGGTTGTATAACAGTTTTCAAACCGTGTGGGCCTCCCAAGGTAATCGTTTAACTTACACCCTCTTAGAAAAAGGCAGGTATATGATTTATGCACAGGTTCGTAAACCATGCGGCCAAACCGTGAAAACCATTAAAAAGTGAGAATTTAGCGTTTCATACATTCAGATTTTAGGTTCCTCACTCAATTTTCTTCTTCATTTTTCCTCCTCTAGCCCTTGTGACGAACCTACACCCCCCAATTCTTTCCAAGGATCATTATCCTTCGATTTTAGGATGTTTAGAGTGCTGTTGGTTGTAGATCGAAGCTCTTGGTAAGTCTAATGCTCCTCTTTCTTACCTTTTCTATATTAGGGATTGTGGTTTCATTAATATACTTAGTAATACCTAATAAACTCTTTTTATGGTGGGTATTAGGTATTGTTTTCAAAGGGTGATTGAATTTGGATGTAAGTCTAAGGTTAAGCATGCGTTCATCTTCAGATTCGAGATAGGTGGTCAATATATTATATCCCATAGTCATGATGTTGATTTATTCTTTCATGGTTTTTCTTCTGCTTCCCACTTATTGTGAATTTTGTTAATTTATTAATATTTGGTAAAATGAGTGGATAAATGATGAATTAATACCCTCATGATACCAATGGTATGCGTTGAGGTTTATTACATAGATTTAGGGCCACCCATTGGGTATTCCAAAATTATCGAACATTGAGAATTGTAACCTTAAGAATAAAATTTATTCGTGAGGAAGTAGATCCATTGAGTAACACATTCTCGTGAAGGTTGAGATGAAAATGGAATATTTATATTAATTTTTAGACCTAAATTATGGTATAAGGGTTTTTTTTGTCTTAACAAGAAATGTGTTGGGTGTAAAAAGGTGATTATGCTATGTGACATATGAGTTTTACATGAAATGCATAACTGGGTCAATGAATGTGAAATGATGAACATGTTAAGTGGGTAAATGTTTGTGAATTGATAAATTTTATAAATGGGAGAATTTATGGAAATTATTGAATACATTTAATGGGTTAAGGGATGAGAAAGGGTAATGGGATAAATTGGATATGTGGTGTAAATGATAAATGTGATAATGGGTTAGGGATTTATGTTGATTCATATGTTGAATGATTATGAAATGATAATATTATGTGTATTGATTAAACATGGTTTGTGATATGTTATATGTGGTAAATGGATAAATAAGTCTGTACACATGGCTTGGTGGTGCGGGATAATAGGCTGAGGCTCCTACCACGAGACATGTTGGGATGAGGCTATAATCCCAACTCCTAGAATAAACGGGTTAGGGAGTTATAATGAGGCTCTATTCCCCTAATGGTTTCATTGGATGAGACTATATGGACTAAGGATCCAAGTTAAGTGTGATATAATTGATTTTTAAATGGTTTTACCTAGAGAGTTAGGGAGTTAGACATATTCCTTTATGCATGATAATTTACCTGTTTATTCCATTGTGTAAATGATGTAAATTCATAACATATGAAATAAATAATTACAATTGATAAGGTGGATATTGCTAACTAATGACACCCAATTTTTCTTTTCATTATCTTTTCATTTATTTGGTACTCTCATGCACTATATGTTAGACTATATATTATATAGACACCATTGGTTGTGACCTATAGATTTGTACTCACACCCATCTCGGACCACTGTTGCTTACCCAAGAATATATCATTATTGTAGGTTTGGAAAAGGGAAAAGGAACTATCATAGGGAGTTGATTTAGGCTTTGGATTTTCTTGGATGATTATAGGGACATGAATTTAGGACCCATTTTGGGGATTTAGTGGTTGTATTTATCTTTGGGGTTTTCATTAATCTTGAAACTATTAGCATGAAATGGAATATTTATTATTGGTTGTGATTTATATCATATCTAAGAAATTTTTAATAATGCATGTTTCTAGTGAATTTTATATTTTATATTTTATTTTATATATAATCTGTTGTGGTGTACTCTAGTAAAGAGGGTATAGTCTTCCCACATGATTTATTAGACCATTGCTACTAATTAGAAACCTTTGGCATATGTGGATGCACACTTAAGGTCATGTGGCGACCAAAATTAGAGCAACGATGTAGTGGATTTTGGGTTGGGGATGTTACAAATTGGAATCAGAGTGATTATTTTATGTGGTATTACGATTCTGGGAAGGTAGAAAAGATATTTGGATGTGTCGGGTCTTAGAAATGAGATCATGCATGGGAGTAGCTAACCCATGTATTAGGGAAAACTAAATTAACAATGGAGGGATTTTTTATTCTTGGTGTGTGTTGTTATGGTTGAATGGTATTTCACTACTGGTTGATGAACTTATTGTGCGATGTGACTATTTTATGATATTTTTCTCATGGTCGGAATGACATGAGGATCTTCATTCATGCATAATTTTAGGATCCTAGGGATATAGGAGACATGCATCATGATTAGTACACATGGGATGGTTGTGTGGGACATGAATGGTAGGATGAAATTTATTTTCTTGATATTTTTTAAAAAGAGTGTCTTATAAAGATGATAATAATGGGTAAATGGAAATAATGTTAAATAATGGTTAAATAATTACACTTAATAAAGGTTGTGAATTAGTTTAAATGTAGGTTTTAACATGTTATGAAATGTAAAATATTTCTAAGAGGAGATCATTTCATTGTGAATGTGAAAAAGGTTTTAAAAACGTGTCTAATGAAAGACCTGTGACTATGTATGTTGGTTTACCCCATGATAGCCATGATCTGCGGTGAGTTAGTCGAAGGTAGTGTTCTATATTTAGAAATTTCCATTGGTATAATTTAAAATGGATGAGTTTTCTTTGGCTAGTAGAGAGCCTCCAATTATGTGAACTGTAAAGGATTTATGTTGTGGTTTCTAATGCTTGTGTTTGTAATTGTAGAGTAATTCCACCTTGAGGACATGTACCCGTTGGGCGACAAGAAGATGTCACTGAGAATGATCCTCCAAAAAATGGAGCAATGGGACCTGGTGAACCAGGGTAGTTGCGTAGAAGAGTAGTTCTTTGAGAACTTCACTCATTTTAGGCAGATGATATAACATGATGCATGGTTAGTTATGCCGAGTTTGTTTTAGATGAATTTAGAGTTTTAGATTCAATTTCTGTCAACTTTTTATAGAGAGGGTGGACTGGATGCATCTGAATTTTGGAGAGAGCCCATTAAAAATATCCTTGATCACATGGATACACCTACAAATAATAGAGTTAAGATTTCATATTACATGTTGTGATGTTAGGAAAAGCACTGGTAGGATGTTCTGGTTTATATCTAGTAGGTTGATGGTATGACATTGTGTAAAGACACGTAAAATTCAAGGAAAATTTTTTCTTAAATTTCTTTAGAATTTTACAAGAGCACGGATTCAGACGGCACCTGATTCTGAGGCCCGGAGTGCCCGGAATTAATTTCCGAAGTTTGGCTCGGTACGTTCAGTGAACGAACGAGCGGGATTTCCTAACTTTTGATCCGGTGCTCGGAATTGAAATCCGAGGGCACCGATGAACTCGCTGCACCGATATTCGCTTAAGGAGACCTTTCCCGAAGTTGCGTTTACACGTGGGGAGTTGTACAAATAAAATTGTGAATGTTAAAATAAAAATCTAACTTCAATTTTTATTTTTATCTTCCTTAAGTGTTTTTATCCTTTGGGTGGAAGTTGGGTGACAACCCAACTTCCCTTGGGAGGTTAAGAGGGTGGTGGGGCCCACACGAACCCCACCCCTTCATATTCTCTAACCCTCCCCAACTCACAATTAATGTTGTAAACTTAGGTTATAACTTATGTCATTAATAAGTGAGTTTAATTAAAGTTTTGAAATTCAAACTCTTGAATTTCAAAGGATTGTGTTGTGTTAATAAATTAAGTGAGCTTAATTTATTGTTTTTGGGTTAGTCCCTTTATTTCTTGAGAGGATTTGAGAGCTTTCTCTTCTTCTTCAATCCTCAACGAAGAACGCGAAGAACGCCGTTCTTCAACGAAGAACTTCTCCACCGAAGAACACGGTTCATCCGCGATGCCGAATCCGCGACGCGACGTACTTCTTCCGCGTCATCTCTTCCGCGACGGTTTTCCGCGACGAACGCCATCGACAACGACTCTTCCTCCGACGTCGACACCGTGCGTCAACGTGCGACTATCGAGGTAGGGGTTCTTGAGTTCGTTGTTTTCTTTATTATTTGACTTTCCTCAAGACTTGACGAAGAACGCTCAAGTTCCGACGAAGAACGCCGCTCCGCTCTTCTTCGTCTTCCGTGTCAACGAGAGAGAACACCGCTTCTTCCTCGGACAACCTTCTTCTGCGTACAAGTTTCGCCAACGATGTGTCTCTTCGAACGCATCCCTTCGTCATCGGATTTGACGAACGGCTACCGCGACGCCCGACCTCCGCGACGTCGTCTTCCGCGGAACGATCACAATCTTCGATCTTTTACCCGAGGTAGGGGTTGTTGTTTTATTCTTCATTATTCCATTTCTTGATCGTGAATAGCAAGTATAACGTGTGGCATGATTTTTTTTATTTAAGTTGCGTATTTATTGTTAACGCGAGGGGGGCCGGACCGCATGAACACGGCCGAACCCCCTCCATCGTTCATGTTGTTTATCTGCGGGCGGAAGCAAGGTGGCGTGGTGCCGTCGCACCACGCGGATAATTGTACGTTAATCTTACATGACGCCGTCGCGCCACGACGAGGAAAAATCTTCAAGAACGCGACGCCGTCGCGCCGCGTTGAAAGGAATCATGGCACGGCGAAAAGGGGCGCGGTGCCGTCGCACCGCGCCGGACGACGAACACCGCGGCCGGTTCCGGGCCGCGGCGGGATGAGAAGACCCCGGCCAATTCCGGGCCGCGGCGGAAGAGAAGACCGGCGGCCGGGCCGCCGGTGTCGGAAGCCGAAGGGGGACCGGAATTTCCGGTCCCGTTTGAGAAAACCGGCCGGCCAGCTGGCCGGCCGGATGTCTTAAAAACCGGGGGAATTAATCCCCCGGCCTTCACTTAAAACCCCCCTCTTTATGAGGGGGGAGCGGTTTCCACGGGGGGGGGGGGGGGGGGGGGGGGGGGGGCAGGCGGCTCCCCCGGATCCCCTTCAAAATGGGCCCCCAGGAGGGGGGCCGTTGTTTTACAAAAAACGGCACGGCAAAGCCGCGCCGCCATCCAAAAAAAAACGGGGGCTTGATTGCCCCGCGTGCGCAGCCTCCTCGCGGCGCCAGTCGCCGCGGCGCCCCGCGCCGCCGCCGGCCGCCGCACCGCTGCCGCCCCCCGCCGCCGGCCGCCCCGGGGGGGGGGGGGGGGGGGGGGTCGGGCCGGGTCGGCCCGGACCCGGACCCCACTATTTCGAACCAGAATTGGTTTTTGGCCCATAACTTGAGCCTCGGACCTCCGATCGACGAACCGTCAGCGGCAACGCGATCCTTGGATCGAGATGGTCGTTTCGGTATATCGCACTCAAGGTTTCGGATTACCTTGAGTTCGGCCGGATTGGTTCGTTCACGAAACCAACCGGGCCCTCGGAGCGGAAACGCTCATATCTTGAGTTCCGGACGTCCGATTGACGTGCCGTTGACTTTGATGGAATCCTCTAAGTGAGACGGATCTTTTGGCATACTCCTCCCGAGGTTTGGACGTAGGTGGAGTACGGTCGGGTTGGTTTTGCCTTAAAAACCAACCGGGCCCCGGAGACGAAAATGCCAATAACTCTCAGACCGGGCGTCCGATCGACGCGCCGTCTGTTGCGTTGAGTTCCTATTGTCGATACGGAACTTTTGGATACATTAACTCTGGTCTTTGTGACAGTTGATGTATCAGCCTCTCGGCTCGTGGAGCGGACCCTCCGAACGAGCTTGCTGTGTGCGGGAACCCTAGTGCTGGCTGCGACTGACTGCTACTACTACTGCTACGACAGCTACTGTGACTGCGACGACGACAATACAGAGATCCTGTGTGGTTTCGACGACGACGACTACAGCACTCAGCGATCCTACGTGGAACAGTGCTATCGAACCTGTGTGAGCTGAACCTTCTTTTTCCCTTGAGCGGTGGAGCGCTTGGGAGTAGCGGCGGACCCGTGGTATTTGACAGTGGTGGTGCGCTTGGATGCAGCAGCAGACCCTTGGAGGTGGAGCGCTTGGTTGTAGCGGCGGACCCGCGATACTCTACGGAGTGTGTGTGCTTGGTTGTAGTGACAGACCCGCGACGATGGAGATGTGCGTGCGGAGTACGGAGACCGTGTAGCCGGCTGAGACCTGACGACTGCTTGACCGACTCGACTTGGAGTGAGTCGACTAGCCCAGTGGACGGAGCGCCCGGTATTTGGCGGCAGACCCACGGCGGACGGAGCGCCTGGTAGTTGGCAGCAAACCCGCGGTACTCGACAGGAGGAGTACCTCAGTAGGCTATTTGGGTGAGCGCCCGGTATTTGGCAGCAGACCCTCAGCGGACGGAGCGCCCGGTAGTTGGCAGCAGACCCGCGGTACTCGACAGGAGGAGTACTTCAGCAGTCTTAGGTTAGTGAGTGGCGGCCTCGGAGTCGTGACAGGTCCACTGTACACTCTAGAGACGGAGCTCTTCAGTAGATACGGTTTCGATAATGAAAATCCTGGTTTGAGCTGAGTCAATGATCTTTGTGTTTCCTCATGATTGAGATGGGTCGCTTGATAACTTAGGTATATGTATGGGCATATACCTGGGTAATGGTTATCCGTTGATTTCATAAACTTGTTATAAACTGTGTGAACATGTACTGTTATCCTGTGTGGATTTACTGTTTACTCTTCTTGTGGATTGTGTTGTTCTTGGGCTCGGTGTTGGAGCCGAACGGAAATTGGTGACATAGGTATATGTATGGGCATATACCTAATCAATACTGGATGTTACTTCGTGATTGTTACTTTTCTTCGTGGTTTATCCTTTGTGGATTTGAGAGATCTTCAGGGGTCTCGGGGTCCCTACTGAGTAGCTTATACTCACCCCTGCACGGGCTTTGCCCGCACTTCGTTGTGTTGGTTGCAGATGACGGACAGCGCTGACTGCGGTTGAGGTTTCGGAGTAGGTCGGTACCCGGAGGAGGACCACTGAGCAGGTCATGCTCGGAGCGGACATTTGGACCGAGGAGTTGTGGAGCTATCTGTACCTACCCTTCAGGTAGGATCCGTGGTGGACGATCCAGGAGCTGAGCCATCTGTACCTACCCTTCAGGTAGGAATCGAGGAGGACGTCCAGGAGCCGCTTGTACTTTCAGTTGCTATTTTTCCCTTTCGAGTTGTACTTTACTTTACAGTTGGGCTTGTATTTCCGGCCCCTTTACTCCAGCACAGTTGTTCTAGTTTTGTGTACTGCTTTACTTCCTCTTGTTACTCTGAGGTGCTTGTTTACTTTATTAAGGCAATGCCTTCCCTTTTTACTGGGATTTTACGCCTTGGTGCTAGTCGCCAGCCCCTGGCCTATGGAAGGCGGGCTTGGGGTAGTCACGGCACGGGCCCCGAGGGTGGGTCGTGACAAATTGGTATCAGAGGCGGTCGGTTCTACCGCAGACTCTGATCTTTCTGCTATGTGAAGCAATAGTGTTTAGTGTATTGAGTGTGGTTATCAGTCCAGGGAGTCCAGTGTTGGTGCGGCGGCCGACGTATCCGTACACCAGGACCCTGACTTCTGATTTCCGACTTAATGCACGAAAACACTGATTGCGTGTGTGTTTCCAAAAAGGTTTAAAGTCAGCTCAAACCAGGTCAGCTCACCAGGTATAAATCGTTGACCGTGACACAACTGTTCAGGATGTCACCATGCAGATAGTTAGCTGGAGTTCCGAGAGAGTTCTCGATAATGGCCCACCGAGCAGCGAGACTCCGGTGCAGGGCTCTTTTTCAGTGTTGGCACCATCGGGTGGTGTACCAGCAGCATCACCACCCGTTAGGCAGAGGATGCCACTAGCTGACGATGCACGCTAGCAGAGCGCGATGCACGAGTTCTAGCAGTAGAGGCCTCTGAGGATACGAGGCGAGATAGATTTCCCAGGCAGCAGTGGACTGGATGGAGGCAATTGCTAGAGTTCTGCGCCTAGCTTTGATACTAGTAGAGCGGATGATGATCTTAGCTCCTGTTGTTTCCAGTGACTGACCATGAGGTTGGTCCTTATAGTAATGAGGCTTCGTTACGCGAACCGATACCTGGGATAGTACCTACGGGTAGTGCGCCAACTATGTCACTACCTGTTGGTCAGCATACACTACCGGCGGTACCGGTAGCAGAGACTCACAGGCTTAGTGCCTTACATATGTTTTAGCACCAGATATCCCTCAAGTTTCGAGGTGAGCCTGACTCATAGGCGGCTGAGGACTGGCTTGAGGAGGTGGTTGTGAGATTTCTGGAGCTAATTCAGCTTCGACAGTACGACATGTCGGAAGCAGATCACTCAACATGGCTTACCAATCAATCTTGGTACTCGTTAGTTACGTTGTGATCAGTTCTTTAGACTCGAACTTCTGAGCGAAGTGTGCCTAAGGGACATCCGAACCATTACTTTTCCTCTATGCATTTCTACCTATGCTAGGATGCTAGAGAGAACCTTTGTGGTTGTGAACGTTAGCAGTGAAAGGCAGGAAACTAGCGCCAGTCTCAGAGACTCGGGCGTGTAAAATGTTTTAGGAGGAAGAAGTGCTATGGACAGATGAATCTGCAGGGTAGCAGACGTGGAAGCGGAGCTTGGAGAGCAGCATGTGGTGGTGTACAATTCGACATGTTACGACCACCCGACTTAGTAGTCCCCGCCAGGCTCAGGGAGCAGGAGGGCTGGGGAGGAGAGTAGCTGCATTACGGTCAAGGAGTGTGACCCATGAGCTCTAAGAATGATTCGGGGTACGGATTATGTCTACTATGAACTGCCATATCTATAGACATAAGAACCAATCATTCTACCCTTCCACGAATCATGTCCCAGACCAAGAGGTTCTGGGTAAGCCGTAGACTTGACCCTAACATCTGGAGATACCTTTGGGAGGAGACTCGATAATCACGCTTACGCCGACGGTGTGATTTGACCTCGAGGCGAGAGTTTCGGTTGCAATCTCTTGGTGGCAGCATAGAGGCCTTACGACGTTGATCTGAGTATGGTTTTGATTCACAAATCATACCCCGGTTGACTGTTTTAGGCAAACGTCAGATTGGGTTTTCCTTGGTCGGTGAAAAGGAAACCCTGGGCAGCACATGTTAAACTCAGGCATAAGAGGGTGTGGCCGATCACTCTTGAGTTGGTCAACCCTACCCTTGTGGCAGCAGGAGTTTTTAGTTTCAGTTCTAACCTAAAAAGGGAAACCTCTTGAGTTCGAGGGTGACGAACACATTCTTGTACGGTCTCAACCCGATGAGGTTTCGGAGATGTGGCCGAGGCGGCATGTTATCTCCGAAGTTCGATGGACCCTTGATCTTCAGCAGGGTAGGCGAGGAGGTTTACCGCTTGACCCTACCACCTCAGTCGCACCGGGTGCATAATGTCCACCACGTGTCTCAGCTGTGGAGATACGTGTATGTTTCTTCACACGTCATCGACCCCGGGGAGTTGGACGTCGATGACAGGGCGACAAGCACAGAGGTTCTAGTAGAGATCGAGGATCGACATGAGCAGGTTCTACGTGAACGGTTGCTTCCTCTGGGGTGCTTCTCGGGTAGCACGAGATCTTCAGGTGAGCATATGGGAGCGTAAAGCTCAGTTGCGTGCTCAGTACTACCTTGTTTCCCTTAAGTGTGAGTTGAAGCTTTACGGGAACGTAAAGCCCTGAGGTGGGAGTAATGTAAAGACCCGTAAAATTCAAGGGAAATTTTTTCTTAAATTTCTTTAGAATTTTACAAGAGCACGGTTTCAGACGGCACCTGATTCCGAGGCCCGGAGTGCCCGGAATTAATTTCCGAAGTTTGGCTCGGTACGTTCAGTGAACGAACGAGCGGGATTTCCTAACTTTTGATCCGGTGCTCGGAATTGAAATCCGAGGGCACCGATGAACTCGCAGCACCGATATTCGCTTAAGGAGACCTTTCCCGAAGTTGCGTTTACACGTGGGGAGTTGTAAAAATAAAATTGTGAATGTTAAAATAAAAATTTAACTTCAATTTTTATTTTTATCTTCCTTAAGTGTTTTTATCCTTTGGGTGGAAGTTGGGTGACAACCCAACTTCCCTTGGGAGGTTAAGAGGGTGGTGGGGCCCACACGAACCCCACCCCTTCATATTCTCTAACCCTCCCCAACTCACAATTAATGTTGTAAACTTAGGTTATAACTTATGTCATTAATAAGTGAGTTTAATTAAAGTTTTGAAATTCAAACTCTTGAATTTCAAAGGATTGTGTTGTGTTAATAAATTAAGTGAGCTTAATTTATTGTTTTTGGGTTAGTCCCTTTATTTCTTGAGAGGATTTGAGAGCTTTCTCTTCTTCTTCAATCCTCAACGAAGAACGCGAAGAACGCCGTTCTTCAACGAAGAACTTCTCCACCGAAGAACACGGTTCATCTGCGACGCCGAATCCGCGACGCGACGTACTTCTTCTGCGTCATCTCTTCCGCGACGGTTTTCCGCGACGAACGCCATCGACAACGACTCTTCCTCCGACGTCAACACCGTGCGTCAACGTGCGACTATCGAGGTAGGGGTTCTTGAGTTCGTTGTTTTCTTTATTATTTGACTTTCCTCAAGACTTGATGAAGAACGCTCAAGTTCCGACGAAGAACGCCGCTCCGCTCTTCTTCGTCTTCCGTGTCAACGAGAGAGAACACCGCTTCTTCCTCGGACAACCTTCGTCGGCGTACAAGTTTCGCCAACGATGTGTCTCTTCGAACGCATACCTTCGTCATCGGATTTGACGAACGGCTACCGCGACGCCCGACCTCCGCGACGTCGTCTTCCGCGGAACGATCACAATCTTCGATCTTTTACCCTAGGTAGGGGTTGTTGTTTTATTCTTCATTATTCCATTTCTTGATCGTGAATAGCAAGTATAACGTGTGGCATGATTTTTTTTATTTAAGTTGCGTTTTTATTGTTAACGCGAGGGGGGCCGGACCACATGAACACGGCCGAACCCCCTCCATCGTTCATGTTGTTTATCTGCGGGCGGAAGCAAGGTGGCGTGGTGCCGTCGCACCACGCGGATAATTGTACGTTAATCTTACATGACGCCGTCGCGCCACGACGAGGAAAAATCTTCAAGAACGCGACGCCGTCGCGCCGCGTTGAAAGGAATCATGGCACGGCGAAAAGGGGCGCGGTGCCGTCGCACCGCGCCGGACGACGAACACCGCAGCCGGTTCCGGGCCGCCGCGGGACGAGAAGACCGCGGCCGGGCCGCCGGTGTCGGAAGCCGAAGGGGGACCGGAATTTCCGGTCCCGTTTGAGAAAACCGGCCGGCCAGCTGGCCGGCCGGATGTCTTAAAAACCGGGGGAATTAATCCCCCGGCCTTCACTTAAAACCCCCCTCTTTATGAGGGGGGAGCGGTTTCCACGGGGGGGGGGGGGGGGGGGGGGGGGCAGGCGGCTCCCCCGGATCCCCTTCAAAACGGGCCCCCAGGAGGGGGGCCGTTGTTTTACAAAAAACGGCGCGGCAAAGCCGCGCCGCCATCAAAAAAAAAACGGGGGCTTGATTGCCCCGCGTGCGCAGCCTCCTCGCGGCGCCAGTCGCCGCTGCACCCCGCGTCGCCGCGCCGCCGCGCCGCCGCCGGCCGCCGCCGCGGCCCGCCGCCACCGGCCGCCCAGGGGGGGGTCGGGCCGGGTCGGCCCGGACCCGGACCCCCCTATTTCAAACCAGAATTGGTTTTTGGCCCATAACTTGAGCCTCGGACCTCCGATCGACGAACCGTCAGCGGCAACGCGATCCTTGGATCGAGATGGTCGTTTCGGTATATCGCACTCAAGGTTTCGGATTACCTTGAGTTCGGCCGGATTGGTTCGTTCACGAAACCAACCGGGCCCTCGGAGCGGAAACGCTCATACCTTGAGTTCCGGACGTCCGATTGACGTGCCGTCGACTTTGATGGAATCCTCTAAGTGAGACGGATCTTTTGGCATACTCCGCCCGAGGTTTGGACGCAGGTGGAGTACGGTCGGGTTGGTTTTGCCTTAAAAATCAACCGGGCCCCGGAGACGAAAATGCCAATAACTCTCAGACCGGGCGTCCGATCGACGCGCCGTCAGTTGCGTTGAGTTCCTATTGTCGATACGGAACTTTTGGATACATTAACTCTGGTCTTTGTGACAGTTGATGTATCAGCCTCTCGGCTCGTGGAGCGGACCCTCCGAACGAGCTTGCTGTGTGCGGGAACCCTAGTGCTGGCTGCGACTGACTGCTACTACTACTGCTACGACAGCTACTGTGACTGCGACGACGACAGTACAGAGATCCTGTGTGGTTTCGACGACGACGACTACAGCACTCAGCGATCCTACGTGGAACAGTGCTATCGAACCTGTGTGAGCTGAACCTTCTTTTTCCCTTGAGCGGTGGAGCGCTTGGGAGTAGCGGCGGACCCGTGGTACTTGACAGTGGTGGTGCGCTTGGATGCAGCAGCAGACCCTTGGAGGTGGAGCGCTTGGTTGTAGCGGCGGACCCGCGATAGTCTACGGAGTGTGTGTGCTTGGTTGTAGTGACAGACCCACGACGGTGGAGACGTGCGTGCGGAGTACGGAGACCGTGTAGCCGGCTGAGACCTGACGACTGCTTGACCGACTCGACTTGGAGTGAGTCGACTAGCCCAGTGGACGGAGCGCCCGGTATTTGGTGGCAGACCCACGGCGGACGGAGCGCCTGGTAGTTGGCAGCAAACCCGCGGTACTCGACAGGAGGAGTACCTCAGTAGGCTATTTGGGTGAGCGCCCGGTATTTGGCAGCAGACCCTCAGCGGACGGAGCGCCCGGTAGTTGGCAGCAGACCCGCGGTACTCGACAGGAGGAGTACTTCAGCAGTCTTAGGTTAGTGAGTGGCGGCCTCGGAGTCGTGACAGGTCCACTGTACACTCTAGAGACGGAGCTCTTCAGCAGATACGGTTTCGATAATGAAAATCCTGGTTTGAGCTGAGTCAATGATCTTTGTGTTTCCTCATGATTGAGATGGGTCGCTTGATAACTTAGGTATATGTATGGGCATATACCTGGGTAATGGTTATCCGTTGATTTCATAAACTTGTTATAAACTGTGTGAACATGTACTGTTATCCTGTGTGGATTTACTGTTTACTCTTCTTGTGGATTGGGTTGTTCTTGGGCTCGGTGTTGGAGCCGAACGGAAATTGGTGACATAGGTATATGTATGGGCATATACCTAATCAATACTGGATGTTACTTCGTGATTGTTACTTTTCTTCGTGGTTTATCCTTTGTGGATTTGAGAGACCTTCAGGGGTCTCGGGGTCCCTACTGAGTAGCTTATACTCACCCCTGCACGGGCTTTGCCTGCACTTCGTTGTGTTGGTTGCAGACGACGGACAGCGCTGACTGCGGTTGAGGTTTCGGAGTAGGTCGGTACCCGGAGGAGGACCACTGAGCAGGTCATCCTCGGAGCGGACAGTTGGACCGAGGAGTTGTGGAGCTATCTGTACCTACCCTTCAGGTAGGATCCGTGGTGGATGATCCAGGAGCTGAGCCATCTGTACCTACCCTTCAGGTAGGAATCGAGGAGGACGTCCAGGAGCCGCTTGTACTTTCAGTTGCTGTTTTTCCCTTTCGAGTTGTACTTTACTTTACAGTTGGGCTTGTATTTCCGGCCCCTTTACTCCAGCACAGTTGTTCTAGTTTTGTGTACTTCTTTACTTCCGCTTGTTACTCTGAGGTGCTTGTTTACTTTATTAAGGCAATGCCTTCCCTTTTTACTGGGATTTTACGCCTTGGTGCTAGTCGCCAGCCCCTGGCCTATGGAAGGCGGGCTTGGGGTAGTCACGGCACGGGCCCCGAGGGCGGGTCGTGACACATTGATCAATTTCTAGGAAAAGATATTGGAACATTTTTATCTAGAGACCTTGAGTAAGGAGAATTTTGTAGAGTTTAGGAGGTTTAATTAGTTGTACATGACAGAGATAGAGTATAATGGCCATTTTACTAACCTGCAATAGTTTGTTCTGATGTTGGTAGGTGATGAGGAAATTATGATGAGACGTTTCCAGGATGTACTTAGGTATGAGATCATGCACTAAGTAAATATATTCCATTTAAATAGGGTTATTGATTTAATGGATTAAACCCTTATTTTTGAAGAAAATATTAAGGAGGCTCATGGTAGTGGACATGAAGTGTCAATTGGGTGATCCAACGATGTGACTTCTAATGGTAGGAATAACTTATTTGAGAATTTTCACTAGGGGAATGGTGAACATGGTAGTCAAAAAAGGTAACTTGCCTATTGGGGTAGAGATCAGGTTTTCCATTGCCTTTTTGGAAATTCGGGACATATGGGTGGTTAGTTTCCCTGACAACCAGTTGAGTGCTGAGCATCCTGAAGAATGGGGTCTGGGTAGAGGTTCTATAGGAACCCTTAACTGTTGGAAAATTATGGAGGTATGAGGTTGAGGATGAGGGTAGGAAGGGGGTCAGTTAAACCATATCAGGTAAGTAGTTGGAGCTCTACTGTCTGTATTGGTTGAGGTGGTGGGTGTGGTACACTAGGGAGAGAGTGTCCATATTATCATGAAAGTGCATTACAAGGAACATAGACCAGAACCTAAGGTAGAAGAACATGACAACTTCATGTAGTTCTGTCTATACTTGGAGGTGGTGAGGCTGGACCATCAACTCTTTCAGTTATGATTCTTATAGCTTCCACTTTTTCTAGTACTCTGTTTGATACAAGTGACTCACATTATTTTTTATATACTTAGTTATTGGTTGGGTTGGGCCTAGAGGTGGAACATATGTGTGGGGTTGTGTCAATTGTTAGACCTATAGGGGTGAGAGTAGAAAATATTGGGTAGTTTAAGGGGTTATCTATTAAAATGGGGGGGGGGGGTACCATTTCCTATGGAACTTGTTTTTTCTTGAGATGTTGAATTTTGATCTAATTTTGGGAATGGAATGGATGGTGTTGTACCAATACCATATTGAATATTACCTTAATAGAGTAACATTCACGTCTCTTGAGGGAGACACTTATGTCGATCATGGTGAGTGAGATTCTTAGGAAGGTTGTGCAAGTCCAGTTTGGTAGTAGTTATGTGAAGTCCTTACCATAGTGGCTTGTCTTATGCTTGATGTTGGGGATGTAGGGAATCCTATTTTCCACAGGTGGTAAATCAGTTTCAGGATGTGTTTCTGGTTGATTTCTCAAGGATGCCACCCAAGAGAGATGTGATTTCACGGTAGAGTTGCTACTCAGAGTAGAATAAGATTACATTCCTCTATAAATAATGGTACTAAAATAACTCTGGGTGATAAATTTTAGGAATTAGAGAATAAATGGTTTATTCATCATAGTATATCCCCTTGGAGATCTCTAGTACTGTTTTTCAAGAAATTTAATAGGTTGTTACAGTTATATGTTGATTATAGGAAGCTAAATCAGATGGATATTAAGAAACTATACCCTATTCCCCATATCAATGATCTCATTGATTAGTTGATAGGTGATTCGGTGTTCTCTAAGATTGATTTGAGATAAGGTCATTATCAGTTAAGGGTTATACCTTCTGATATAATTCAAAATTCCCTCATTATCCGATATGGGTTGTACAAGTTTGTTTTAATTATATTCTAGTTGGCCAATGTTCCATCAATTTTTAGGGTCCAAATTAACCGAATCTTTCACCTATACCTAGATTATTTTGTTGTTTTCATCATCAATGACATATTAGTGTAATCTAAAATTCATGACGATCATGCCAAACATCATGACATTTTCTTGAGTATACTAAGAGATAATAGGCTATATGTCAAGCTATACAAATGTCATTTATTGATCAATATGGTGAATTTAACGGGTCACATCATCTTTAAGAAAGGTGTGTTAGTGGACACAGAGAAAGTGAAGGTAGTTGTATCATCATAGTAGTAGAAGAATGCATTTAATGTTCAAAGATTTCTCATATTAGTAAGATGGAATGATGATATTTATTGTGCTATCCTTCCTAAGAGGAGTTTTCTAGAAGATTTGGTTCAATAACAAGAAAGACTATCTTGGGTCTAATCCAGAACCTTCAGGTTTGGAGTGGGAGACATGAACATGAGATAATACCATGCTTGTATCAAATAAAGGAATTACATTAGAAAACCAAACATTATTTGTGAATATGTGTCCATCATTAATGATATCAATGATGTTGGAGGTATGGATGATGATATTTTTAATCCAGTCTTACCTTGTCCTAACCTTTCTATGAAACTCACGTATCTAAATGGGAAGTTTCCTATTTTTGATAACATCTCTAATGTTGTTTCTGAGGCAAAGAATGTTTTTTAGAATATATTCCATAGGAGAATGAAATATGGGAAGTTGTGGTTGGCCTTAACATAGAGATCTATTCTGGTCTAGATGGTTTTCTCAATTCCTTTTATGGGGCTTGTTGGATCATTGTGAAATAGGACAATACTGACGCAGTGAAGGATTTATTTTGAGGGAGAACCTTCCTCGGGTGACTAGTGCGAAAAATAATGTTATTATTTTGAAAGTAAAATACCCTTCTTCACTCAAAAAATATATGAAAATTAGTATGTGAAACTTCATATACAAAATTCTTTCTAGTGTTCTCAATAGGAGAATTGGCATCCAACTTCCATCATGGATTTCTGAAGAACAACATGGGCTCGTGGGAGGTACATCCACTCAGGGTGCTATTGGGATGAACCAAGAGATGATTGAAGTTATTTATAGGAAATATCAAGGTTCTAATATATCTATTAAGCAATATATAGAGAAATTTTATGACATACTTTAGTGGTCCTTTATTATCAGAGATCTTAGAGGTAAAGGTTTTTCTCCATGGGAAATAGACCTTCTATTTTGATGTTTGAGTTCATCATGGGTCTCTGCCTATTTTATGGTAAGAAATAAATTATTCTTTAAATATATCCATGGTCTTAGAAAAGGGGATCCATTGTCATATATATTGTTTATTTTGACTCTGGATGCTTTTATTGGATCCATTAAATAAAATATGCATGAGGGTTCAATTCAACCATTCTGCTTCCATTTCCATTTCTATAATTTATCTCACCTTATGTTCGTAGATGACATGGTTCTTTTCAATAATGGAAACCCCATATCTATCTACGATGTCATTAAAACTCTTTAAGCATACTGTAAGTGGGGTGGGAAGCATATTATAAGAGAAAAAAGAAGAATTTACCTCTTGAGGCTTTGCTCGAAGATTCGTTCACATAGAATAGAATCCTACATTAGAATCAGCATTAGAAGCATACCTATGGAATATATTGGCACCCCTATTTCATTAAAGATCCTTATAATCAATCATATGGATAAATTAGTGGGTAAAATTTCTGCTCTCACCAACAAATGAAAAAACCTTTTCATCTCATTCAGGGGGAGGACCACTCTTGTGAATAGAGTGCTCACGTCAACTCCCATGAAGGTTTTCTCTGTACTTAATGTCCTGAAATACATTATAAAGAATATTGAGATGATTATAAACACATTAATATGGGTCTACCACTCAGAGGGTTGGTTTTTTGGGAATCCTGGGACAGAATGTTTCTTCCTATAGAAGAATGAGTCCTTAGACTACACAGTGTCTCTAGTATAATGGATTTCATTCATGTGAGGTTGTCTTGGGAGGTAGTGGAAATTCATACTCTATAGGAAAGGATCATTAGAGAGAAACATGGTATAAGTATATTGAATTTTAAAAAAAATCGCCCAGCATGTGGGAAATAATTCAGAGACATATTCCTCTCATTTTGAATCATTCTAAATGGATTATTGGTCGTGCAAACATCAGTTTTTGGCATAACAACTGAAAGGGTGATATCCTTAGATTTCCTGGTTTCCCAACCACTGATATTACCTTCAAATAAGTGATTGTTTATCCTATCTTTATTAATGTTCACTTAAATGTGGATATAATCAGCGTGTTCCATCTTATCAATCTCTTTGATGATCTAGATAGGTGTGTTTTCAAGGCCACTTATTCTGGTTTCTTTTTTGTTAAATCCTAAAAACCGATCCTAACGGATTCCCAAGACTATGTTTTATGGGGTCAAATAATTTGGTGAAAAGAAATTCCCCCTAATTATAATTTTCTCACGTTGAGACTTTGTCATCATTCCATTTCTATTGGTGACGATATTCACTAGAAATGTATCTTTTATTTCTCTAAATGTTCTTATTGCCAGGTCCCCTATGTTGAGACTACATCCAATTTATTTTTTTAGAGTGATTGGGCTAGCATAGTCTGGGAAATAGTAGGGGAGTTTACTAATCTCTCATCCCCAGTCCATCTAGGTGATTCCTTTTGCGTAGTAGTTTCCATGGAATCAAATCCAATATCATGGAGTAGAGGGCTTGTGCGATCATTTCTTCAACTGACTGTTAGTGTATCTGGGAGGCAAGGAACATGTGGCACATTAAAGGTGTTTCATGCTCTAGGATGAGTCTGGTTATCTAAATTAAATGTCTAATCACTGATCTAGGTGGGCTTTTGAAAAAATAGAATGGGTCCCCTTCATTGAGGAAGATTCATCGACACAAATTCATCGCACATACTAATAACTAGAGGTCTTTAGGGAGGCGTTGGATTTGTTGGAGACCACCATATGAAGGGATGAAGATGAATTTGAATGATCCCTGTATAATGGGTATTATCAAGGGTGGAAGTGTGATCCAAAACAATAGAGGAAGTGTGGTGGCTGCATACAGTGATAGGATTGGTTGTAGATATTCCTTATAGGCGGAGGCTTCGACACTTCTCAAAGGCATTCAGTTCATCCTGCTCTATCAATTTCCCCTCTGTAAGATCAAAATAGATTCAAGAATCTTCTACGAAATTCTTAAGGATTATATCGGGACTCTGTGGACTATTTAATATCATGTTTGTCATTAGATTATTATCGTCAACAATAAAACAGGATTAAGTCATACTTGGTGCAATGGTAACAAGGTGCCAGAATTACATCACAGTTTTCTCTTCATAATGTTTTTTTCCTTCTCTAGCTTGGGATCCTTTCCTAAGGAGTAAGATTTCATTTTAAAAGTTCACTCCCTTGGTCTACATTATTATCTCCCCATGATCCATATTATTTTTCTTTCATTCCATGTTTAGGTGCTTCTTATTTTCTTTGAATTGTTTCTGTGTTTTTTTCCCATGCACGGTTCGTTCTCCTTCTTAATAAAGAATATATGATGTTGTGTGTGTGTTTAGTGGTCTTTGGAATGTGATAATTATTTATAATAGTTAATGAAGTGGTTTACTACCACACTTATTCTGATTTGACCTTATCCACGTTAGGGTTATACATTGTTTAATGATGAATACAGTGTCGATATTGGGGTGGTATTAATGTAGAATGATCAAGTGGTTGCTTATGGTTCATAAGAGTTGAGGAAAAATAAATGAAATTACCCTACTAAGGAACTTGAGTTTTCTATGGTGGTGTATTCTTTAATGTTTTAACATCACTACTTTTTGGGAAAACGGTTCGCGGTGTATAAGAATCATAAAAGACTAAATTACATCTTCTATCAACATGATTTGAATCACTGGATGTGAAGATGAGTTGATTACATAAAGTATTTTGATATTGAGATGGTTTACACGCTTGGAAAGGGGAATAATATGGGGGTGATTTGTGTCAGAAGACCCAACATCAGGTGATTCAAGAATCCAATTCTGAGTGGAGGATGACATCGTTGTTTTTTAAGATCCATCTGGAGGTCCAGGATGATCAAGGAAAGATGAACCTTCCATCCTTGGATGTTGAATTATTGATTCCAAACTGAATCAAGGATAGGAAATATGAAGACCCATAATATTTTTCTTTGAGGCAAAGTTTTAATGGTGGGGAGTCACATTCTTGTTGGACCATTATAGATGATGGGATCATTTTTATTCAGGGTCATGTTGTTGTACCAAAATGTATATGAGAATAGTTGATGTATGAGTTTCATGAATTGAAGCGGTAAATGCATCTTATATTGTCTAAAATGTATCGTGATCTTCATAGTCATTATTGGTGTCCTGGGATGAAGAAAGAGATTGAAGGTTTTGTGGATTGAAGCCTTATTATCCACAAGGTGAAGGTTGAGCATCAACAGATGGGTGGGTTATTACAGTTGTTCCCAATTATAGAAAGGAATTGAGATGAAATGGTGAATAATTTCATGGTTGGTATTCCATGGATTATGGGAAATAATTATATGATCTGGGTAGTTTTGAATTAGTTGACTAAGGTGGAATATTTCTTGTTGATTTTAGAGACTATCTCCATGGATCATTTGGGTGAGTTGTTTTTTCGAGAGGTAGTGTGATTTTATGGGGCACCATAGACTATAGTTTCATATCATGATCCTCATTTTATATTTTACTTTTGGAAGGAATTACAAAAGTTTGTTGGTACCCAGGTGTTTTTGAGTATGGATGTCCTCCCACAAATGAATTGGTGCTTGGAGCACACTATTCAGGTACTAGAGGGACTGTTGAAGGATTATATCTAGGTTTTCGGTGGATTTTGGGAAAAGTATTTCGAAATTTTAGAGTTTTCTTACAACAATACTTACCAAGATACGATTCTAGTGGAACTGTTTGAGGCACTCTATGATTGACCATGCTGATATCTATTATGTTTGATGGAAGATGGGGAATTAGAGACGGTAAGGTTGAGTCTCATCCAGGAGATATCAGAACAGATTTGGTAGATCCAAAAATGTATTGAAATGGATTAGAGTAGGAATAAGTCATATGTGTATTTATATCATCAACCTATTGAGTTTATGTTGGGTGATCATGTGTTTCTTCGGGTGTCTCCAAGGTTGAGTCATCATTGAATTCATAACCAGGGTATGCTGGCACCCGAGTATGTGGGACCATATTAGATTTTAGAGAGGATCGGTCTGGTGGCATACCAAATGGATCTACCATATAGGTATAGTAGTATGTAAAATTCATTTAATGTGTAATATCGTCAACAATATCACCCTGACCCATCTCATGCTATTTATGTTTATGATGTGGAGCTTGAGGCAGATGCATCATTCAAGGAGCATCCAATTTGTATTGTGGATCGTTTTGTGATAGTCTTGTCAGGAAATAAAATTACTTTTCTTAGAGTCTTTTTGTAGCATGGTAATGTTCAAAAAGAAACATTGGAGAGAGAGTAATGTGTATGGTCTTAGTGGTCCAATATCTTTACTTCGGTAGATCAGTGATGCATTGAATTGCGGCTTGAGGACTATCCATTTTATGGTGGGGAGGTTGTGAATTCCAATACTTTTTAGAGGTAAATTATTGATTAAATTATCATTTAAATTCTTTAAAATTGTCGAATTAAATGTTTTCTGGGTGTATGTGGATTCTTGGGGGTGTTCTAGGGGTTTAGGACATGGAAGTGAGGGACATTGGGCCATCCAATGCATGTTTTAGGGTTTGCACATGGTTAGAGGAGACTGTACGAGGGGGAAATACAAACCATGAAACATTTTATTGAGGAATTCCTTATATTTGGAGAATATTTTTCAAACTAGGAGGGCCTACCCAAGTAATATTAACTCTTAACCCCTCTTGGATTGAGGCAGACACATATTTTGTGCACCGTTTCCAAAACTGTGCAGAAAAATCGTGTGCACTAATAAAAAGTGAGAAGTCAGCATTTCCCCCCTAGATTTTAAGTTCCTCACCCAATTTTATTCTTCATCATTCCTTAGACATGCCTAATGATATACCTAAACACCAAAATATTCCCATGTATCAATCCCCTTCGATTGTAGGGCATGTGGGGTACCGTTGGTTACAGATCAAAGCTTCGGGTATATTTACATATCCTCTTTATTCTCCATTCTGAATTATGGATTTTGGTTTTTAAATATCCTCTTGAATACCTAAAAACCACTTTTTCTAGTGGAACTTTGTTTGGGTTTTCAAAGGGTGCATGAATTAATATCTAAGGATGAGTTTAAGCATGTGTTCATCTACATATTTGAGATAGGTGGTCTATAAGTTATATCCTATAATTGAGGTCAATATGTGATTTCATGGTTGTGTGTTTTCATCCTTATTATTGTGAATTTGAATCCTTTAGTAATATTTGTTAGAATGGGTTGCTACATGATAAACTAATCCCCTCACGATCCTTGTAGAATTCATTAAGATTGATTATACCGATTTCTGTCCACCCATTGGGTGTTTGACAATTCACAAGCATGGAAAATTGAAACCTTAATCAGAAAATTTATTTTTTATCAAGTAGATCCATTGAAGAACATGTTGGAATGTTGGTTGATTTGAAATGTAAATATTGATAGTTATGTCTATAAATCGATAATGCCATAATGGACTGTTTTTATTAACATGAAATGTGTTGATTGTACTAAAGTGATCATGCTATATGACTTATGAATTGTACTGTAAATAAATAAGTGGGTTAATGAATGGGAAATGATAAACATGTTAAGTGGGTAAATTCTTTTGAGTTTATATAAGTGAAAAATACACTACATTATGAAAATTGTTGAAAACACTTAATGGGTTAAGGCATGTGAAAGGGGAAAGGGATACATAGGTTATGTGGGGTAAATGAGAAATGTGATAATGGAGGTACTTTAGTAGGTACTATAGAAACATAGGTACTATATAAATGATGGGTACTGTAGCGACGACATGACACTCTAGCGGCGGCAGGACACTATATCAGTGACGAGTACTGTGTGGGTACTGTAGCAGTGGGTACTATAGCAGTACTATTCATAGAATGGTCCTTGGGCAGAAATTTGGGCCTACAAGAATGGGATAAATTAGCACTAGGCCTTCAGGCTATGTAATGGGTCTCCCTCTACCATGTTAAAAGATGTCTTTTATTCTCTTTAATAATAAAAATGAGGCTTCATCCCATACCTTAAAAAAATGAAATGTTAATATTATGTGTATTGATTTTATAGGGTTTGTGATATTGTATATGTAGTAAATGTATAAACAAGAATGTGAACCTAGTATGGTGGTGTGGTATAATGGACATAGGCTCCTCCCATGGGTATGGTTAGGCTGATGCTGTAAACCCCACCACTAGATTGCACAGGTTAGGGAGTAAGACTGAGGAACATTTCCGCTAATGATTGTGTTGGAAGAGGCTAGATGGACCAAGGCTCCATGGTAAGTGTTATATAATTGATTGTTAAATGATTTTCTCTAGTGATTTAGGTAGTTAAACTTAAAACCTTATCCATGATAATTTACCAGATTAGACCGTTTTTTAAATGATGTAAATTCCTAATCTATTGAAAAAATGATGAAAATGGATAAAGTGAATATTTTTAACTAATGGAAGATGAGTTGTATTTTCATTATTTTTTTTATTTTTTACTTGAATGCACAATTTTTTAGGGAGAATTTTTATTAGACATCATTGGGGGTGTCCTACTAAGTTGAACTCACACCCTTCTCGGGGCGCTGTTGGGTACCTGAGCAGATTTCATAATTATAAGTCCGGACATAGGAAACGGACCTATACTAGGGAGTTGGGTTGGTCTTGGGATGTGCATGGATTAGGATCTAGACATGGAGTCAGGACACATTTTGGGGATTTGTTTTTCGTCTTTATCTTTTGGGTTTTTCATCACTATTGGAACTGTTATCATGAAAAGGAATATTTATTGTTTGTTATGGTTTGTACCCTATTTAGGAAATGGTCTATAATGCATATTTCTAGAACTTTTTTATTGTTTCAATTTTTTTCATATGTTATTATTTTTACTCTCGTAAAGAGGGAATATTCTTCCCACATGATCCACTAGAACCTCGCTTCTAATCGACAACCTTTGGCATATGGGGAGGCATGCTTGAGGTCTTATGGTGATCCAACTCAGAGCACCGATGTAGTGGATTCCAAGTTGGGGATATTACAATTTATGTAAATGTATTATAACAAAAACATGTTAATAAGAAATAAAATAATTTATATATTCTTATTATATAGGTTTTAAAAGTCAAATAAGAAATGTATGGGCTTGAGTTAAGGGTTTTTGTCCTCTCACTTTTTTATATCTATGAGGCAAAATGAATATTCAGTAATTGTTTTCATTATATGGTGTATATACTAAATAATTAACATTTAATATCATGAATTATTATTATATAATTTTATTCTATGTATTCATTTTATTTATTTCATCCAAGGGGATCTGATTTGAATTTTACTAAGTGGTAAATGGGTTTAAACTCAAATTCCTTTCATTTGGTAATAGAATTATTCATTGAAACTTTAATTACATGATTATGATTGAACTTTTATATAAATTGTTTTATTATATATATCCAATTTTTTGTGTGGATTTAAATTAATTACACACAATTAATCCATTTATTAATTCACAATTAAATGATATAATCTTTACCAGGGTTATTCATCTCAAATTATATTTCTTTGGGAAATGATTTGATTTTATGCACCTAAGTTCATTATAGGGGTTATTTATAGAACTTTAGTCATGTAATAAAATTATGTTAAGGATATTTAATGCTTAATTTTATTTTATTTATTCATGGGGATTAATATTTAAGATTTACCAAATTGGAAATAGTTTACATCTTACAACCTCCTTTCTTTCATATTGTTTATGTTCATTTTTTTGTCTAAATAAGATGATTCTATTATCTTTAACAAAATATCTCTCATTAACCTCTAGTAATAAATGTGTTTCACATGTTCAATTTCTATTTATTTCCTCATTAATTAATGAAACATAAATAATTCTATTTTTATGTGATACCAATTTTTTACTTTCTTTTAGATAAGATATCGTTCTCTTGCATATCATTGTTTTAGAAAATGATTTAAAAAATATTATTTCAAAGAATAAATGATTTCCTAATTATTTATGAAATGAAATTTTACCTTCTTTTAAAAGGTTTTTAATGAAAATTTTAGAACATTTTCAAAACGACTCACTTTTGAATAACCATTTCAAAATGTTTTTAAATGAATGGTTATTTTTAACATTTACAATATGAATGAATTTTCCCTCTCTCATGATAATTATTTTATTTTAAAATAGATTTTTTTCATAGGTTATATTCAAGGAAATGTTTTTTTGAGATAATTTTTTGAAATCATATTTTTTAAAAGTCATTTTCAAGATGACATGGTTATTTTCCTCAAAAACATTTTAGATGAAATTTTAATGTTATTTCCATTTATCAATGAAAAAACACTTGATGTTATATAAAACCCACTGAGGATATGTGTATTGATACCATCTGAATTCATTTTATTGATGAATTATGATATTTTCACGAATTCAATTTTTTTCTATGGGTTAATTGTGTTTGAAAGAGATTTCTATGTGACCTATTTCTTTTCTAAATGTTAATAAAATCTCAAATTGATTATTATAGAACCCATTTCATTCACATAGTTTAATCATGTTTAAAATATATTTTCATGGAACCCATTTAATTTTCATGGTTTAATCTTATTTAAAATTTATTTTTATGGAACCCATTTATTTTCCATGGGTTAATAATGTTCTGAAAAGAATAATGCGGTTTTAATGAGTTTATAATGAAATGAATTCTCTTTGTACATTATTCAAGATATGTTTGATAAATATTATTTATAGTGATGGTTTGTTATATTATTAACCAATTAAGGGTGGTACAACTATAAACCATGAATGGGTGGTAAAATATTTAATTAAGGATGGGTGGTTATGTTATGAACCAATGATGGGTGGTTCTATGATAAACCAAGGATAGATGGGTCTGTTATAGCCATCTAATGAATTTATAGTCCAAAGATGGATTTTGACAATATTATTTATTCCAATTGAATTATTTTACATGAAGACAATTATCCAAGACACCAGTAAGATTTAAAGGTGCTTAATAGAGGTGTATAATGTATCTTATGATCAATATTGATATCACATGGTTCATGATTATTGATTTTGATTACTATTTCCTTTGATAAATCATTATTCATTATTCTATTGTTTGATGATCTATGTATTAATGGGTATGAAAATTTTTATGTTATACTCATGAAATTTGATTATGTCATCGTTCCATTATGGTATTATAATTATCAAGAATGAGATTCAATTGTCAATTATTATGTTTAACCGTAATAAAAATTGGAGATAATTATTTTCTATTTTTCATTTTCCACATGTTATAAATATTGAGGTTGAAAACCTTATGTATAGTAGGGATTTCATGTGGATGAAGATGATTACTTATTTTGAAATAATAAAATTTGATTTACATGGGAGAAATGACCATTTAATGACATGTGAATTTATATGTATGATTTTGAACAAATTCTAAAAAATTCTAGACCTAAAAGGTCCTTCGGAGTATAAGTGAATACTATTTATTAATTTTGATGTTTTATCTTTTGGATAGAAAAAATTGGGTCACTTTCATTGGTATCAAAGCTAGAAATCTAATGTCTAGGACTTTATCACTGAATCATAGAGTGCAGGTGTAGGGCTATTATAGTTCATATCAAAAGAATTGTTTAGATGAATTTGGATAATAATATGTTTTCATGTGAGGATATATTAAGAGTTCTGGATACCATCATTAGTCAATAATATTAAGGATTATGTAATTAATTTATCAGAATACCCTCTCAAACTAGTACACAACCCGATATGCCACATACCCAAAGGGCATTCCTCTTCCCCATGGGTTAACGATTAACACTCGATCATCAAACAATAAAAGGGAATTATTTCTCCCAACATGATTCACTGAAATGGAATATATATATATATATATATATATAAATAAGAGACAACAAAATAAGAGATAATTATATTCCATAACCGAAAAAATAGAAAAACCATACAAAATAAGTGTAGAAACAATCTCATAGTAGTATTCCAACAAAAAAAGGACCACTAAAAAAGAAAAAACCATCTACTCCATGTGATATAATAGAAAATATCACACCATATAAACACTAGCTACAAAAATCAGACCATAGAAAACCTCACTCCCACACTGCGGTGCCTTTCCATTCCCTGTATTGAAATACATAACTAGGTCTATACACCACAAAAGGGTACACAGTGTGTGATATAGAAGGATCAATATGGTATCAACTAGGTGATCAATATCATTTATTTGAATAATAATATATTAATTCTATACATTAAAGAAAACATGGAATGATAATAGTTTAACAATTTTTATATCAAAATCATGAAAAAAAGTTTAATTTACCCTTTTTCCACATTTCTAAATAATACTGGTGAATCAGTTTGAAAGAATTTAATATCCATATATCAAAGTAGATATATCATGAAAAAACAAATAATTCATCACATATCATTTCAAATATATATCGTTATAAAAAATTAGTATAATCCAATAGAAGAATCCTAGGTTACAACACACCAAGGATCTCACTGGGTCAGTATAACTAGGACACTCATACCTAACATAGAAAATTGAGTACAAATCAAGACACTAGACATAAGCATCAAGTCTACAAAGATTAGTAACACCTTTTAAATTGAACCACCCAAAAGATAATTCAATTCCTTTTAAAATTAGTTCAAGGGGACATAGAAAAAAACCATGAGCAAACCCCAACTATGGATGAGACCTATTACTATAACTTCAACCTATGTACGTAAGGATTCCCATGTTCTCAATTTTAATATTTTTTTTCATCAAACCATTTCATAGTGTCATACATTGAAAACCATTTCACAAAACCATTTCAAAACACTTTCAAAACCCTTTTCATTTTCCAAAACCAGTGCAAAGACATCTTTTATAAAAACGCAATTCTACATTGACCATATAAATTTGTCATACCATGACATTTCATTTAATAATATAATTTATCAAAAATAGAAGCAATGCAGTTCACCATCACAAGATAGAGATGGGACCAACTAACTCAAAACATAGGTCACACACACTGACAATGGTTCCCACCATAATAAAGGAATCAACAATGATAATAGAGGCCCTAGAACTGGTCTAAAAGTTTTTTAATTGATTCAATTCATGAATGATATTGGAGGAGAATAGGAATCAAAACATACATAAAAAAGGCACACTTGACGCACCACAATGAATAATGGAACACCCCTCAAAACAAGATTGCACATGAAATCTAGAAGAACACAAAAAGAAACATCACTATGATTAAACAAATCTGATAATTTAATTCATCGACAATACCATGATTAATGAATTAACTAAATAGAAAGGATAACTCCCCAAGATAGAAAAAAACCAACCACAATGGTGATCAATGACCAAATGATTAATATATATCAAACGGAGGCCCCAAAATTGTCATAGAAGCCTTATAGTTAAGACCAATAATACCTAAAAAATAATGAAATTAGATACCACTTGTAAAAATCCATAATATCAAAAACCATGACATTTATATAGAATGTATTCTGTTTACATGTCGTGTAATCCTTGGGGATTAGATACACCAAAAAATAATTTAATCTTTCTTAAAAATTGATCTTTTTATATAACATGAAAAGAAATTGGTACATGTCATGTAATAACCTCACGCTATGTACAATATTTATGGAATCCACCCTATAGAGATTAAACATCATGTACTCCCATTAAACAACATGTATTTCTCCTAAAGAATTAAAAAATTGTTGATTATTATTTGAAAATATAAAACACCTTGTGAATCATATATAACCAGATAGAAGCCCACAAATCCATCAATACATTTATACAGAGATTCAATTAATTCAAAACAAAACATACAACCCTAAAATTTAGGTCATTTTTCTCAGAAAATGTTCTCCATCCTCAAGACTCTCAAGATACTCCCAATTATTGATGAAAACAAGAAAAGGGAAAGAAAATACCTAGAAGTAGGGAATATGATGTTAATAACTCCCCACCATAATATATTTTATCCGAAGGAGGTAATGTAGAAGAATGAAGTCAGGTAAAGAGGTGTGGTCAAATCTACCCCATTAATAACTAGCACTCCCAAGTATGATGGGAATATGATTTATGCCACTACAACACTCTTACTAATAGAATCAAATCCCCATAGAAGACATTCAATTTATGGAAAATGATTTAAATTGGTTGCTAAAAAATTGAAACAATAGGTTATAACTCAATCTCTTGACAACAAAGAGTGTGAGTGGGGTCATGATGATATTTCTTGAGATATGATTTGTAGAAAAAATCATGAATTATTGACTAATTTACCATAAATTCTAACCAATAAGAAACCTCCCATGATACTCAGTGACCTCAACTGCTCCCACATGTCTTACAGGAAACATTCCCTATTTTGTAAGATGATGATGACCCAACTGAGGAGAATTATTCATGAAAAACTAGTCACCTATACAAAACCCCAAAGAATGATTCCATTAATATAAATAAGGTATCTTCTGACTCCCTTCTATAACAAAATTCCAACATATATCATAAATCATCATTGAAGATTCCTAATCCAAACCCAGTCCCACCAATGAAGCTCCACAAACCAGTTCCCAAAAAAGAGGTGATCTCCATGGGTGACCATACAAAACCAAAAATGGAGGCATTCTAATTGAAACTTTTATAAATATTTTTATATGAAAACTAAATGTTTTTTATATAGCTATCCCATGATCCACCATAATCTAGTACCCAATAAAACAGAATATCCTCTTAAATATTAAATGAACACTCTGTCTGACCATCTATCCATTGATGATAAACTATACACAATATGACCTGAGTCCCCATTACTTCCTAGGGAATCCTCTAGAAACTCCACGTATACCTTGGATACCTCTATAAAACAATGACATAATGAACCCCATGTAACCACACAATTTCATTCACATATATCTTACACCACTCTTAAACTTTTACAGTTCCTTTGATCATAATAAAATGATATGATTTTTTCAACTTATCAATCACCATGCATATATAATTTCTCACTTGGGGAGTCTGTGGTAATACAACCACAATTTCCAGGGATACCTCATCCCATTTTCAAAGTAAAAATGAAATAAGATGAAGAAAACTAGAAGGTTTCATATTCTATTTCTTAATCTGTTTGTAGGTGTAACAACGAGATAGAGAATCAGCATTGTCACCTTTCATAATAGACAACTAGAACTAACATATCATGTAATAATACATCATCATATCACCTATATGAACGACCCATGAGTAAATATGACTTAAGAAATCATTCTCCTCAAAGATGTTGGGATGAAAAATATACCCACAAAACTAAGTATATCATATGAAGAGAGAGGCTAACTAGAAATAGTAACCCCGCAATATGGGATTTTAAAATTTATATGAACATGACATCATTATTTATATTCTATAGAATATACTCAAGTAAATATGATGAAAAATGATCACTATCTAAAAACCATTCCTTAAACAACCTCCAAAGCATCGAGATGCAACTGAGAAAAAAAATCTTTATAAGGTTCCACTCTTCCTTCAATCCATCAATAGATTACAATGACACATTTCTACTAAGAGTGTCTGCAAATAAATTCCTCTTCTCTATGGTGTAGTGAATATCAAAGTCAAATGTATATAGGTATTCCACACATCATCTCTTTCTAAGATTAAATTATTTCAGAGAATGAATACAGGTCAAACTCTATTGGTAAAAAGATACATTGACCCTTTTCCCAAAAAATAATTCCACCGAAAATTAAAAGCATGGATCACTATGGAATTCATTAAATCTTGTGTTGTATAATTCTTCTCATGTGGTCGAAATTGATGAGATATGTAATCTACCACATGATTATCCTTCATGGTCACACAACCATATGAGTTCTAGAAGAATAACAAAAATCCAATCATCTTTTATCAAGATCAGGTAAGATAAAAATAAGAGCTATTTTCAGAAGTATTTTCATCTCAATGAAATAATATTGACACACTTCATCCCATATATACAAAAGCTTTTTCTAGGTAATATTAGTCAAAGGTGATTCCAAATTTTAGAAATCCGTGATAAAACATTGGTAGTATCCAACAAGACCAAGTAATCTTCGAATTTAAAAGACATTATTTGAAACCTCCCATGATAATAAATACTTTATAGTATAAGGATAAACTGATAATCCATGCTCATAAATCATGTGACCTTATAATTTCACTTCTTTAATCTAGATGTTTCATTTTGAAACATTTCAATACAAATGGTGACTCCTATTAATTTCCAAAACAAAACTAAAATGGTTCTTGTCCCCTCACTCAGATCCTGAACAGACCAAAACATCATCTATGATAACTTTAAAAGAAGTGTCAAGCTACAAATTGAAATCTAATACATGAAATCCATAAACTTTTTGGTGAGTAAGTTAGACCAAATGACATCACAAGATATTTATAGTGGCCATAGCTTCACTTGAAAGTGGTATTTGGTATATCAAATCCCAAACTCTAAGATGATGATAACCAGAATAATTATAAATATTCTAAAACCTCTTTTACCCCTTTATCTAATCAAAAAAATCATCCACATGAGGAAAATTATACATATTATTAACTGTTGGTCGATTCATCTTCTGATAGTCCACACACCATCAGAGTGAACCATCTACCTTAATGAAAAAGAGATTTGTGGATTCCCAAGTAGAAAAACAAGAGAAAACAAAACCCTTTTCCATTATGTATTTCAAATCAATATTGAGCTCTTTCAGCTCCATTGGTGTTATATGATAAGTATGTATTAATATTCTCTATAACCCTAGAATAAGGAAAATCATAAACTCCACATACCTTTTTAGATAATTACTTATGAAATTCTCTGGGAAAACATAAGTAAACCGTGAAAAATGGATAAAAGATGAAAATTAGAAGAAAAATTATCAACATCAACTTGAATAATAGAGAACAAATTGTTGATCTATGGGTGGGAATGTCCTCTACAACCAGACCTCAGATCCCAGTCTTCTCGATACACTCATGATCTCTCATGTTCCACATTAAATGCGACACAATGATGATAAAAAATAAACCTTACCACGATGATCATCAAGCCAAGTCATTATAATGATGAAATTAAACAGATCAAGATTAATAACAACAATATCCCAGACCATCTTCTTATCATTTATCGATAATATGCAATATGGTAACTGAAATCCTTACTCTTTCTTCTTCCATAGAGGTGTAACTAACTCCATAATAAAGGAAATTATTTCCATTGGATGGTGAAGCTTGTCAAAAAACTATCCAGATAGAAATGAATAGTAAAAAAATATTGAATAAATTAATCTCTATAAAAGATGAAATAAATATGTGACCTATCACTATCACTTGACCTGCATCTACCTCCATGAGAAAATCGTCTACTTTGTGAAGGTTATTCACTTATGAGGCCTATATATGGATCTCTATATTCTTTGAAGCACCATACTTCACCAAAATAGCCTTTGGAGTTTATGATCCATGACTATATCAAGGAGTAGACATATCCTGAAAGAAAAACTCCAGATCACCATAATGTCAAAAATGGTTGCAAATAATTGTATTTCAAGGGAAAGAATGTTGTGTGTGTCTAACCTTTCCAAACAGATAGTAAGTCATATGCACACCACTAGCTACAATTGGAGGTTCCAAAGAGGCCTACTACCAATAAACTACTCCACCAATCCTATGATGATCCTGACACCTTCTCTTTTTCTATGGAATGCCAACGAAAATACCACAAGGTAGAAGAGAAGGAGAGAAATATCCAACCCTGTATTACATATACATTTCAGCCATAATATACCTATCCACTATCTCTATATAGATTAAATGATTCATCATAAATAACTGTGATTTTATATCAATTCAGAAACCCTACAGGTATATTTGTTCTTTCAGTTGGTCGTTCATTCCAAATTCTAGTGAAAAATGAACAAGATTAAGAAACAAGTTGGTGTAAAACAAAACTAAATTATATCCCTTCTTCAAATAGAGGAAATATATATAATTTTCCATCATTAGTTACTCTCAAGAAAACTACTAGAATAAGAGAGTCTTGAAATCCTTCTAGTCCACACACATCTGCCTATCCTCCTATACCATGTAATCCCACCAACACTTTCTTGGTCCCCCAAGTCATAATGTTCCACACAACACCTTTTTTCTATCTTTTGTTTCCAGTAATTCAATGATATGATCAATCTCTTTAAGCATCTCATCCATATATTAATGTTTATTATCACCTTTAATGGATTATTGTTTCTTAGTAATGAACTCTAATGATCGATATATTCCTCCTATATCTCCTGGATATACCTTAATAACTATGTTCTAAGCTTGTGTCACATTATAGTTAATAGCACAGACTACTCAAACAGTATCCTTGATAATTTTCTAATCCATTATAGGATTCCCTTGAAGAGAATCAACTGCCTCATCCTAAGGAACTCATAGAACACATCTCATAGGAATAATACTACAGACCAAATGAAAATAAATGATCATAAAATAGAACAATCTAAATTTAAACTGGAAAAATCATATTAAAAATTTATATTAACATCTGGAAATCCAAGAATAAGACACACATCCCAACATACCATGGAAACTTGAGTCTCACCATGGAAATATATAGCCATGAAATCATTGCAATATACCTCTCATGTCCCTAAAATTATATATCCATTCTAAAAAATGTCCCAAGATAAGGACTCTTGAGTAAATACCTCCTTTAATAACAAACTATAATAAATAACCCTCTCAAACTAGTACCCAAACTCATATTCCACATACCAAAAGTGTATTCTCAATCCCCTTAGGATTGATACTTGCACTTGGACATAAATAAACAAATATAAGGGATGATTTAACCCAAACTTAAAGAACAACCTGGTAAATACCTATAATAGAGAAAACAGGGAAAAAGATAAATATATTCCTTAACTGAAAAAATAGTAGAAACCAAAAAAATGAGTATAAACAATCTCCAAGTACAATTACAACAAAAAAGGACCAATAAAATAGGACGAACCATTTACTCGATGTCATATAGGGGAAAAATACGAACATCTCCCCACCACCTACACATTTTAGTTGACATAAAACCTCACCACCTCAACATGGTGCTATACATTTTCCTTCCTCAAATGCCATAAAATGGTCTATGAATATCCCAAGGGACACATTGGTTGTGAGCTAACAATCTTAGTAGGGTATCACCTAGGAGTTAAATAGCAAGTCTTTAAACAATATTCCAAGAATTCTAAACATTAAATAAAATAAGGCATGATAAAATTTTAATAGTTTTTATATCAAAATCCTGGAAAAATAGTTTAATGTCACACTTTTACACATGTAAAAATAATACAAGTAAATAAGTTTCAATGTATTTCATATTCATAGACCACAATTGATATTTCATGTACAAATATTACATGCATCAAAAATAAGATCAAATCCATAGCAGTATAACAAAACAATACAAAAAAAGTAGAAGAATAGGTAACATCATTCTAGGGATCACACTAGGTCTGGATAACAATGAAACTACCTATCATTGATAATAATGTATGGATTAATCCAGTATACATATTTATTGAGTCTAGAAACTAGTTGAAAACACCAGTAAGTAAACCTCATAATAGGTCTAACAATTCCCTAGAACAAAGGGCCCGTGGAATAGAGTAAATCCCTATGAGAAAACCCCCCAAATAGTGAATGAGACCTATTATTATACCTTCCACCTAAGTACCCAAGTCTTCCCAAGTTCTCTATTTTTGAAATAATTTCATCAAAAAATTAAATTATGTTATTATTTGAAAACTATTTCATAAAAAAAATTCACAATTATTTGAATACCCATTTCATTTACCAAAACAAGGGGAAAACCATCATTAAGAAAAACCTAGTTCCACAATCATAAAAAAATAATTCATATAATTCCATTTCATTTAATAAAACAATTTATCAAAAATAGTGGAAATGAAGTTTACTAACATAATCTAGAGATGATAAAACCTACCTCAAAGATCAGGTCACACATGCCGACAACAAAACCATTAAAAAGGGATTCAAAAGAAAAAGCGGAGGCCCTACAAACCAATATAAACATCTTATAATATATTTAATTCATAAAAATTATTAGTATATAAGAGGAATCATCAAATACTTCAAGAATTCACACCCATAACACCATAAAAAATAATGGAACAACCCAAAAAACAAGATCACATAATAGATTTGGAAGAAAAAAAGAAGAAACAACACCATGGGTTAATATATCTGATAAAAAACACAACAAAACTACCAAGATTAATAGAATTGAGAATAATTATGGATTATTCACCTAAGGACACACAAACCAACTATGATGGTGACCAATTGTAGAAAAAATCAATCAGTATTGAATAGAGACCACCAATATCACTGAATAATCCTTATAGGTCTAGAGAAATAAAGACTATGGATGTATGAAATATCAGATCATTTGTACAAAAACCTAATTCCAAACACTATGATATTTACACCGCGTGAAATATCCTTACATGTCATGTAATCCTCAGTGATCTAATACACTTAAAACCCAACATTTTTTATTTATTGAAAACTGATCATTTCATATTACATGTCATGAAACTGATACACATCATATTTTCACCTCATGTTGTGTAACAGAGTTCTTACCTCCACCTTGTATATTTTACACATTTTTTACTCCTAGTATATGACATGTATTTCTCCTTTAGATTGAAAATCTATAGATTCATACATGAAAAACCAAAACACATCGGGCATCCTCCAAACATGGTGAGAACCCCGAAAATCCATTAACACATTTATACCTACATTCAATTACATAAAAAAAACATACATCACAAAACTGTATATCATTTTTATCAGAGAATGTTCTCCTTCACTATGAATCTAAAGATGAACACAATTAAATAGTATAACATGCAGAGAGGAGAAAACTACCTAAAAGAAGGTAATGTGATTTTAAAAATGATCATAATTTCAAAGTATTAGACACCCATTTTAGTTTTTAAGATATAATATCTTAAAGTGAATAATTACATTTTAGGATATTTTTCATTATGTTATTTTTATGTAAATATTTTGTTTAAAATGATGTATTCATTTTCATTTGTGGGTAATAACTGCATTTTTTTCAAGTATGATATTATTCCGTAGTTTCAATATTTATAATTTTGTCATGGTTACATAATTTAAGAAATATTATTAATTATATAAAGATAATATATATTCTTTATATGTGTATTTATAGTATTCCATAAAATTTATAGGTATAAATGAATTACACCATTCCTAGAGATGGTAGATTGTATGTATGCATAAATGCTATTTTAACTTTTTTGATGGATGTATCAAAATAAAACAAAAATAATATTTAACCCTTCTACAATCATTATTATCTCATATAAATTATATATATTCATAAAATACATCATCATTAAAATAAATGTAAAATTAACATGAAAAAAATCACATCTCTTTATAGAGGTGGTAGTCCACACGTACACACAAGAAACTTTATCATTTCCCAATGGTGGAAATGTGAGAAGTTAGATATGATATTATCATTAAAAAGGTATTATAATGTCATTATTATCATATATAAACATTATAAGAGTCATAAAAATCATCAATAAAACACGGTTATGAAAATTAATTTTATCACTATGTGGAGATGATAAGTGATAAGTATGCATGAGCAATACTTTTACTTAACATTTTATAGGAAATATGTTAGGTAATGGTGGATTACTTATAATAAAAACATTTATATATATTTTGAATATTTAAAAAAAAATTTTATTATAATTTTATGATATTTACAAGATTTAGAAGATACTACAAATTGAAAGTGGTCGTGTAATAAATTTTCCTCTTCTTTGGGAGACCATATTTAGATCCTTTATAATGGAAAATAACAATGGTATTTTCGGTAGAAAAGCACATGAAAAACAAAGATAAGGATTTTTTTATGTGTAATTAGAATGTACCAATAGATATAGTTTTCTCTAATTTATGTAAAGAAGTGATGGAATGGGTGTCCTTATATAATTTATGTTATGGGAGCTTTTGGAAGTTCATAAATGATTAGATAATAATAAATTCTTTCCCTAGACCAAATTTATCCAAATGAAAAGAGATTAGAACCTAGAGTAGGATACAGTTGAAATATTAGAAACCAATAAATTCTTTATAGGCTAGAGTGGTGGTTTGAATTTTATATATTGGTTTAACCCCTTAGTTATCCTATTTTAACATTAACTGTAGTAACATTTTTCACTATAAAAAGATTATAATTTTACATATATTTTAAAAGTGAATCCTAAATTTATAAGGGTTAAAAAGTTATAAAATATATTATAAAACAAGGATTATTTTATTATTTTATTATTTTATTATTTTTCAATAATTTTAAAAAATATTATTTTTATAAATTATAAAAAATGTCAATTTTGAATATATTCATTTAAATTGACATCAAATACATTAAACCAATGGTGAAAATTGTTTATAATTCTTTATAAACACCCAAATATAAACCATTAATATATAAAATTATTTGGGAGAATTATCCCATTATGATTATATCATGTTTAATATTTTTAAGAAAATTTATTTTAATTTTATATTAATTTAATAAATATAGAATTAGAGATTCACAAAAAATTAAGGTAATTATATAATTTATAAAAGTTATTAATATATAATTATCAGAAATTAAACTTCCGTTTTCAAAACATTTACATTTATATTCATTAATAACATACGTTTTTCATATTTAGACACATAATAGATATTTAAAACAAAGAGAGTTACATTTGATAACATTATTTTATTGGAAAATTATATTGGTCATTTCATGTAAAATTGTTCTTTAAACATTGGAATTTATATACTAATATGATAAGGTAATAACTACTATCATTAAATATTAATTAAGCTGAAATATAATTAAATAATCACTAAGATATAATTTAGGTTATCCTGATTTACCCATTAGATATGCGATAAATTTTTCCATGGTTATTATTCATAATGCCTAAAAATAAAAGGGGAATCATTAAAAAATATGTACACCCTTATTAAAAATATAGAATCTATTTTTATCAATATTTCACATATAATTGGAATAAATTAATTTAAAATGAAAACATAAAAATCAATAAACAATAGTTTTTTCAGAAAATTTCTTTTCACGTGAGCAAGGTTTTTATAACAAATTTATTCCAAATATTGATTGAAATAGAGTTAATTGAGTTAATAATTATATTTTAGAACTAATTTTTATTTTTAATCAAATTAAATCATAATGTAAATTTCTAAATCCTTGATACAAAAATATAGGTTTCAATATATATTGATATTTTTCACTATTCCTTTAAATATAATTCTTTTTTGGAAAATTACAAAAATTTCATCCGAACATAATTTTTGTATGATGATATAAAAATTATATTAATTTTAAAAAAATAAAATTTATATATGATATATAAAATAATTATAATATTTTAAATAAAAAATCATTAAAATTTATTATTGACGAAAATGTATTTTTAGAGCATTAAATAGACTTCACGAATATTGATTACTTATTTAAAAATAACTAATAATTGAATTTATATTGAGTATTTCATTTATATTTATTTAATTATATGGTTAATGACATTAATTACCTCTAATTAATGTCTTGGAGTTATTTTTAATTAAAAATAATACATTAATAGTATATTGCGGTTCAATTAAACTCTGGGTTTCATGTTCTGTATTCAATCAAACCTAGGGTTCTTTTAATATATCATTTTTTCACATATACAAATTATTTGGGGAAAATATATATATAGAGTGAAATAGGGTTTGAACCAGGTATGTGTTATTCTGAAATATCAATTTGACTGTTTGGGGAATGACTTGGCATGTATTCATTAATATTTTAGCATAATCCTTAATAAAAAGAATATAATTGATGTTGAGTTTCTCCCCAACCATTTGAGATATATATTATAAATGAAATGGAATTAATTATCATAAAATTGTTGTAACATGCATTGGAAGTTCATATTCATCCATGCACCAAAATACATTCATAGGCCAGTTCATAATATTAAATATGATATCCCTTACAAATAAATTTATATGGTATCTATATAGAGAGATCTGATCTATGTAAAAAATCATATAAATTTTACATGAAATAGAATCAAAAGGTTTCTAGTTTGAACATTATTGGCAAACATCATTTAGAGAGGAGATGTATACATGAGCTGAAATCTGTATACCAATAATAGTTTTTCATACTAACTAAATATATAATCATTATAGTGGTGATATTTCACCCATTCCAAATTCTCAAGGTTAAAATACCTAAGTAGATCCAAATTCATTGAATGGATTTTTAGTTATATAGTGGATGGTATGTGGTCATTTCACTATTTTGATCTCAAGAAACACTTCAATAGTTGTGATCCTTGGAGATTTACTTTTATCTCTTAGCTTAAGAGGTTACTGACACTAAATTTCATAATTAACCCATATATTGCAATAAATTTTGGAATTATATACCATCTATTTGAATCTATATCCATGGAGTGTGGGTGGAACATTTAGTTGTAAATTATCACCATTTCATTCATTTACAAACTTCATCACCCAAATTCAAAATTTTCTTTCTTAATGTACATCATTTCTATTATTAAATCATTTACAAAACCCCAAAATGTATATTTCATCATTCATAATTCCACCTATGTAACATGAAGTACGTATAATTTTCATTATACCATGGGGGTTGTTTTGATAATTTCCTTGGCAGTAAATATTTCTCTTCTTATCCATAAAACAATAAAAAATTATCATTTCCAACCTCTATTTCATACTCGAGAGACAATAGACATAATTGATCATATATGTAGATTCCCTTATATCCAATGGATTTCAAGGTTACAATATCAATATAGTAACAAATTTGATCAATTTTTGATTTGCGGCCCATGATAAAACCTAATGAGAACATTGAAGGTCATGTGAAATTTTCCTCATTTATATTAATGGATTCATCATTTTTTTCTTATGTTTTTGGAATTACCTTTCACGTTTCATGTGATAAAATACTTTCCATATTTTTTCCCCCAGAATGGTTTCTCCATTATATCGGAACGTGAATTCAACTGGATTAAATCCACAGTTAAAATCTATAATAAATTGGTTATACACCCTAATATCTCATTTTTATTATTGGTTAGTCACCAAACCTGAAGACTCTTTTATCAAGTTAGAGAATATACTTAGATTATTCTTCTTAATGAGTATCTAGATATATAAATATCTTCTTCTATATATTTTCTTCCTCTAAAAGGAATATGGATTCCATTTAATTGGGTATAATTCATTATGTTTATCAATTATTAGCACAAAAAAATGGTTGACCTCAATTACACATTCAAATATTGAATGATATGAATTATCTTATTTAAATACCCAAGAACATGTAATTACATTCTTTTATAATTTCCCAACTTTGGTTCCTATATCCAATATTTTTGTGAATTAGGATCTCTCATCTAAACTTTATTTATGCACAAGATTTATCCTTCTCACCACATTATCCTTTTACATATTCTAGATCACTCACATGAACACATTTATCAACATGATAAAAAATATTGTTCATGTAATATCTAATATATTTCATGATTTAAATTTATCATTTGTGACACATTTATCTATCAAGATTTAAATATCCATAAAAGTTCATGATTTTTTATGTCTTCTCAAAATTATTTAAAATGTGTATTTTAATAATCATTTTTAATATACCCAAATGAAATGAGTATACTGTTTAATTTAAATTTAGTATGAGAAAGAAAATTATACTTTTAATTTTAAATACACAGTATTCTATGGGTATTCTTCATATAATATTGAACCCGAACACATTTAAATACTAAAGAATGAATCTGGTTTCCTTCATTTTAAATACACTTAGAGAATCTTCTTGATTAAATTTTAATGCTTCATGAAATATCATACCCAAAGATCATTCATTTTTAAATTCTATTATTTAATTGTTATTTATTTATTATCCATATTTAATTTTAAATTCTTAAATACCTGACCAATAAGTTATCCAATATTTTGGATAACCACATAACTCATGCCTGATAATAATCATATGACATGTCTATTTTTATATTCCAAGAATAACTAATATGACATTATTTCATTTGTAAGGGAAAATGAATGAACTCAATCCTTTATAAAATTCTCTATGATATCAGGATAAACATGGGCATTACTTCAATCCATTTTTTAATTGATCTACATGAATTAATGTTTATAATCTTTATTATACAATTTTACTTCATGATTTTATCAATATTTTACATCATCAGATATCATTTATAAAATCCCAGAAACATCATATCAATTTAACATCATCATATTAATGCATGATACTCTATTATAGGTTAATATTAGGGTCATGACCCATCCCACGAGGCCCGTACGTGACTACCACAAGCCCAACTTCCTTAAGCCAGGGGTTGGTGACTAGCACCTAAAGGATATTCCCGAATATGGAAGACATTGACTTAGAGATATGTATGCACTCAAAAAGTTCAAGTAAAGTAAACAAACAACAAAATCAACGTATAACCATGAGTGTAATGTACAACCACAAGTACAACTGTAAATTAAAAACAGTGGGACAGAATACAAGCCTGTGAAACTAAAAATAAAGTAAACAGTTGTCGCATCTGCCCTGGAGCTCTTCCTGGAGGGTAGTAGCTGTAACTCTGAAGTTGAAGAAGAGGATCTCGACCGCTCCCGTCGTACCAAGCTCCACCTTGTCTCGAACCTCCAATGTCTGCCTCAGAGCATCAATAGTCTACACTAGTCACAACAAGGTTCGGGTGAAGCCCATTCAGGGGTGAGTATAAAAATACCCAGTATAGGACCTCGAGACCCCTGAAGGTCTCTCAGTAATCCACAAAGGAAAACATAACAAGAAAATACCACAAAGATAATATCACAAGCATGGTCTAAATCATGAAGCACCAAGAAAAAGAGACAGCTCACTATAAAGTATAACTTCAAGGTTACTGGGATAGGGATGACTAGTCATAAAGCCAGATCATTTTATATATATTAACTATACTAAAAACCATTATAAGTCACTATATGATGACCTGTATTGGTTGATAGATGCTGACCAGTATTGGTCACTGGTGCTGAACCGTATTGGTCGCTGGTGCAAACTCGTGTTGGTCGCTGGTGCTGACTCGTCTTGGTTGATGGTGCTAACCCATCTTGGTCGCTGGTGCAGACCAATCTTGTTAACTGATGTAGAGGTAGGGATGGTTAGTCATATAGCTAGATCATCCCACTCCAGAGTTTCTGATGATGACCTGCATTGGTCGCTCATCTTCCTCATGTCACAGCCAACCATTGGATTCCCACATGAAGCATGCCTGATCTCTGAAAGACTCTGCTCCTCATGACATAGGTCCTTTTTCAACAGGTACAAAGTCCCGAACAAAGTACACCCAAGGGATCACCCTGTCATAGGGGTCCCAATGTGACAGACGACGCGTCGATCAGACACCCGGTCTTTGAGATATGGTTACTTTTGTAAAAAGGACTTGGTTGAATTCAAATCTGATCCAACCCAGGTCACACGTCAAACTCCTTCAAAACTCACTTAGTGTATCTTCAATGGACTTCCTTGTCACAAGCATCCTTATGCCATAGATGATGCGTTGATTGGTCGCCTGGTCTGTTAGTTTCACCCCTTTTCATGAAATGGGTTTTATCGCACCTCAGTTTGGTCTGGCATGGTCCGGACCGTTGGAATATGCCAAAGGGACCACTTCTCAAAAGTGGTCCCAATACAATTGACGGTGTGTCAAACAGACACCTGATTCGTCAGTTACGGGTGTTTATTTACATGGGGGCCAGTTGGGTCTGGGCCTAGTTCGTTTGGGTCATACCGTCGCGATGTAACGGGTCCCATGGTCTACCTGACCTTTCCCAGGTCCATCCTGTTAAGGGTTGGCCCAGTTCACAAGGTCTGGCTCGTCATGGTCGGCTTGACTGGTTCGCGGGCCCAGGCCGCGGTTGGCCCGAACCGCCGGGTAGGGCTCGGGCCATACACGCTGGCCCGCGGGTCTGGCCCAGTGTGCGAGACGTGTCCAGCACACATGGTCGAGGGTCCGACATACTAGGTGGGTCTGGCCCGTTCTGCCGTCCCGCATCTGGCCTGCTCCACCTAAAGGCGGACTGCTCCTCCCAGCTGGCCCTGCAGTTGCGGGGCTGTTTCTTCTGGCATGACACCGCACGATGCGGCCCAGTGCGGGGTCTGTGCCGCCCCCTCCTTATATGGTCCATTGGCCAAAACTGCTACTATTGGTGGCATTTTTTGGCACCCCCATCTCCCGCGTGGCCAGCTCAGGCCAGCTGCCTCTTTCCACCACGACGCGCGATGGCGCACCGCCTTCCCACTGCCCTTGACTGGTTGCTGCGACCCTTCTCTGGCCACCGCTGACCGCCGCCGTCATGGTGCATCACCCACTATTTCCTCGACCCACATGATGTGATTCAGTGGTTCTTTCTTAGTGCCATATTTTCTTATGGGCCTCCCAGATCGCTGCTGCCAGAGCATGACCTTCTGTCTCACGTTTCCACCAAATAGGGAAAACCATACACGAAGAACGCAACAAAAAAACAAGCGGCGGAGGGTCCACTAGTTGAAATATGGGATTTAACGTCATCGTAATAACGTCGGTTTTTTAAAAACTGACGTGAATAGTATGTGAGGGAAATTTATGGCGTCAGTTTTTACTAAAACCGAAGCCAACAACAATTATTCGATGATATTTTGCGTCGATTTTCACAAAACCGACACAGAAATTGTTTTTAAAAAATGTTTTGTCGTCGGTTTTTAAGAAAACTGACCCCAATAATAATAATAATAAAAATTTCGGCGTCGGTTTTGAGGAAAATCGACGCCGAAAATATGTTTTTTGCGTCGGTTTTTCTGAAAACCAAAGCCACAAGTTATAGTTTCGGTGTCGGTTTAAGAATAACCGACATCGAAAACCAAGACGAAAATTAAAAAACATAACTTTATGGCGTCAGTTTTTCTGAAAACCGACACCATAAGTTATATTTTCGGCGTCGGTTGTCTCCAAAACCGACACCGAAAATAAATAAATAAGTATTATCGGTGTTGGTTATTCTCAAAACCAACGCCGAATGTTTTTTTTTAAATTTTGGGCATCAGTTTGTTTAAAAACCGATGCTGAATGTCTTAAAATTTCTCGGGGGTACGAAACACTCATTTTGTTCGATCGTCGAAATCGAAACCCACTGCGGCACCTTAGACTCTTAATGACCCTCGAAGCTCATTTATGATCTTTAAAGGCCATTGTTGAAGGTTTTGTTCCATTTTCACGATTTCGGGTTTGCATTCTTCATTTTTAACTCTTTTTCATCTTCTTTTGTATATTTCTTCTTCCATAACAATATTTTACGTGATTTTAAATATTGGTTAGATTTTAGTTGTTGTTTATAATTATTTTTTGGTTTGTATTATGATTGGTTTTATAGATTTTGTAGTGTTTGTTTTTCAAAGGTCATTATACCATGCACAGTTTGGTTTGAAGATTTCCATTTGAGTTGAAATTCAAATTTTGTAAGTATTTTTTTAATTTTCTAGATAAATCACTTATCATTCAATTTTGTTTTTGATTATATTTAATTATTAGTTTATATTTTGTTTTAAATGTTTTAGGAAATGTTCAAATATTCTTTCAATAGACATTCTGAAATATCCTGTCAACAAATTGTTTTTTTTACATTGACTTCAATCAAATTTCACCCAATACACTAACTACATCCTTTAAATTAATGTACTCTTAAATATTTTTGACACATGAAACATCGAAATATTGAAACTATGTAAAATGAATTAATAAATTTTAAAAGAATGATATTATAATTAAATTATAATATCAATATAACACACATGTATATAATATGAAAATAAACTGTTTACTCTATTTGTAAACATGTTTCATATCTGATGTCTTTTATCTGATTATCAATAGTTTTTATTAAATATGTTTTTGTTTAAAATTTATCTGATAGATATTTAAATGTTTATATGTTTTAATATATTCATCAATTATATTGTGATATCAGGTATTAATGGCTCGTATTTGGATTCATTTACGAAGAACCACTAGTGAATATAAAAAAGGAGTTGATAATTTTTTGGAATTTTCTAAACGACATCTTCAAAATATTGATTTGATTTTTTTCCATGTGTGAAGTGTGTAAATATGAGAAAGTAAAACTCCAGAGAAATCAAGGATTATATCATTTGTTATGGTTTTAGCCTTAATTATACACGTTGGATCTTGCATGGTGAAAGAACTAAAAATTCAACATCCAATGTTGATGAAGATATTCATAATGAGGCAGATGATCATATTGAATAATTAATTCATGATTTAGGTGTTGAAACCATCGAAAAAACACCAACTTTTGAATGATTTTATGGAGATTCTGAGAAACCATTATTCCCAGGTTGCAGTAAATATATAGTGTTATCAGCAGTTTTGATATTAGTTAACTTAAAAGAAAAAAATGGGTGGAGTAATAAAACTTTCTCATGTTTACTTGATCTTTTAAAAGAGCTACTTCTAGAAGGAAATGGTCTTCTAGATTCCAATTATGAGGTCAAGAAAATATTATGCCCAATGGGATTGGGGTATAAAAAGATACATGCTTTCCCCAATGATTTTGTACTATATAGGAAAGAAAATTAACATTTATCAAGTTTTCCTACATGTGGAAAATCATACTATAAGATGGATGACAAAGTCAACACAGATCTATTCTCAGGTGATGTCATGTAACATCATGAAAAATAAATTTTGTACTTTCCAATGATATCGTCCAATATTTTTTTCATACAATTCTGATAATTCAATTCTAATTTATTTTTAGGGACCAGTATCCAAAATTCAGCTAAAGCAATTTGGTACCTTCCAATAATTCATCGTCTGAAGCGTCTATTTGCAAATTCAATTGATGAAAAAAGGTTAAGATGACATTCCGATGAGCGCATCTCTGATGGTAACTTACGTCACCATGCCGATTCACCACAGTGGAAGAGTTTTGATAAAAAAATTCATGATTTTGGAAGTGATGTTAGAAATCTCAGAATGGGATTGTGTACTAATGGAATGAATCCATATCGGAGCCTCAGTAGTCAACATAGTTCATGGCCTCTTTTTCTGGTACTTTCCAACTTGTCCCCACATCTATGTATGAAGAAAAAATATGTTATTATGAGCTAGATGATTTCTGGACCAAAACAACCTGGAAATGATATTGATGTGTATCTTAAACCATTGATTCATGATTTGAAACTGCTATGGGAGGAAGGTGTTAAAGTTTTCGATGCATACAAGAAAGAGTATTTTCTTTTGCATGCTACGATAATGTTCAGTATAAATGACCTTCCTACATATGGAAACTTATCTGGATATACTGTTAAGGGACATAAAGCATGTCCAATTTGTGAAGAACAAACTTCATATTATCAATTGCAGAATGGAAGAAAGACGGTTTACATGGGACATCGAAGATTTTTTCAAATTGATCATCCTTATCATAGAATGAAAAAATAATTTAATGGTTTACAAGAATACAAACTTCCTCCTAGAACATTGTCAGCTGAAGAATATTATGATATAGTGAAAGATATTGATTCGACATTTCGAAAGAGAAGAAGTTCGTGTTTTCAAAAACATATCTGGAAGAAGCAGTCTATTTTTTCGAACTAACTTATTTTAGATTTTTAGAGATAAAACATAACATTGATGTTATGCATGTTTAGAAAAACATATGTTATAGTTTTATTGGAACATTGTTAGACATAAAAGGAAAGACAAAAGATGTATTTCATGCTAGATTGGACTTTATATTAATGAGAATACGTTTGGAGTTAGCTTTCGCTGTGAAAGAAAATAGAACATATTTACCTCCGACTTGTCACACATTAAGAAAGATTTAAAAGATGAATTTTTTTCAATGTATTCATGGTATTAAAGTAACCAGTGATTTTTCTTCAAAAATGAATAATTTTGTGTCATTTAAGGATTGTAAATTAATAGGTATGAAATCTCATGATTTCCATGTGTTGATGAAACAAATACTACCAGTAGAAGTGCATGGTATATTACCGAAAGCTTTTAGAAAGACTATCATCAGGTTATATACTTTCTTAAAATCCATTTGTAGCGAAGTTGTTGATAAAAATTTGTTATATGTATTGGGGAATCAAGCAACTCTTATTCTTTGTAAACTAGAAATGTATTTCCCACCCACATTGTTTGATATAATGGTTCATCTATTGATTCATTTGGTGCGTGAGATAAGAATATGTGGGCCTGTTTATTTAAAATGGATGTATCATTTGGAAAGATATATGAAAATTTTGAATGGATGTGTTAAAATTCCTTATCGACCAGAGGCATCTGTTGTTAAAAAATATGTATCAGAAGAGGTGATTGAGTTATGCACTGATTATTTGAATGAGGTGGAGCATATTGGTCTCCCAGGATCTTGACATATAACAGTTGATAGTGAAGGTAGAGGGGTTCAAGGCGTAATGGTAAAGTTCATTCCACGTGATGAAGTGATGCAGGCACATTTATAAATTTTGAACAACACAGATGAGGTTCAAACGTATATGTAGAGACCCGAAGCCTTACGTACATGGACATTACATTACTTTTGCGGAATACTTAGTACATAACAAAAACACACACACAAGGATCGTAATAGTTTAGTGTCTTTGGAAACTCGGAACGTAATCTTCTAATCGTGGTGAAAGATCTTCAATATCTCCCATAAAGATCTTCCCTTTTTTTTATACCTAAAACCTTTCTTTATATCCTGGGGAAAAGAAAACATAAAAGGGTGAGCTCAAATGCTCAGCAAGGGCAAATAAAGGAAATAAAAATCATATCATATCTTTATGAAAAATCAAAACTTGCAAATGAGATCATAATATCTTAACATGGAATAAATCATAGAAGTGAAAATGAGATCCCCATAATCATAACATAAAACTTGAAACTTTGTGTCATGCACACATAATCATGGAAAATCATTTCTTGTTAGTCATGACTCATTGCCAAGACTATCTTAGTGGAAAAAGTCCCTTTCTGAATCGAGTAACCCTCGTTTCAGTCCTATTTCACTGAACCGGTATAACCTACCATTCCAGCCCTGTCTATCTCATGAGATAAAATCTTTACCCAATGCATTGGAGGGAGATATAGGTCCCACCCATCTTATAATGAATCCTTTCTTATGTGTGCCACATAATCATAAATCATACATCATCGCATAACCCATGTAATAAAAATGGGATTCTTAAACAACATGACATCATAAAACAATTCATATAAGATAAAGGAATTCATAAAAATGTTTCCATCACAACATAATAAAATCCATGTAATAATAGGGATAAAAACAGAACCCTTTATTATCTTATATGGAAAATAATTTTGATAAAACACTTGAACTCCATTCTTGAGGAAAATATCCTTTCTTCTTCAAAAACATTTTTCCTTTCATAACATGTCATACAACTTTAAAATAAAATAAGTTGATTAAAAATAAACTTGAAAACTTGTAAAGGAAGCTTATTGGAAATAATGTTTTAAAAATCCATTCAAGCCGTATAAGTTAAAAAAAAACATTCTTCGTACTTTTGTCGGAAAAGTCAAAAAGTACCTCGTACGACAAAAGATTCCTTTCATACATATTACTAAAAACTCACCGAAGGGTAAAAATGGATTTAAACAATTGTAGGTGGATGGAAATAATATTACATATTGATGAAACATGGATGTGGATGATAAAATACACCCCAGTGAATACTTACGAATAAACAATCTCGGATAAAAATGAGATTGTGATATTTCCCTTACCTTAGGTCCGATTTGCTTTGTTCGTGTCCGAAGCTCCTGTATAATGGTTTAAATAATGTTATTGAATTATTCCAGAATCATACATATTGATATTATATCATATATGGTCATATTATTAGCTTCTTGTTAGTAATATTTCATTGTTACTTGTTACTCGGGTCTTTATAACTTTTTGTTCTTATGCGTGTTTTGTCGAATAAATTCTTATTCTTATCTTTAGGTTATAGATAATTCATTTACAGAATGTTATTAGTGTATTATATACCATATTCATTCATTCAATTCATTTATTTAATCATTATGAAATGAAGATCATGTAGAACGAGTCGCATCACATCGTGGAGACGGTATTCCGTACGTACGCACGAGTGATGATATCGTTCCTATGATCGTGGAATTGTATTGGAGTATATATATATATTATTTCAGTATCAATATTACTTCATAATAATCATATATAGTTACTCATTACACCATTATACCCATCCTTGTAAGGTGATAGTGGGAAAATATATTACACCACGGCGTGGAGACGGTATTCCGTACGTACGCACGCGCGGTGATTTCATTTTTCCGTAGGATGGATAGAAGGTGAAATAGGGTTGTTTCATACTTATAATAACATATCAGTATATGAGTGATACTGATGTTATTACTTCATAATGAAACAACCTAAGAAGAAGAAGTGGAAGAAGAAATAAAGATGAAAGAATTGGTAACGGTAATTACCTCTTCTTTGAAGCGCCTTTTGGAGACCTCCTCTTAGGGAACTAAAATTGGTCTCTGAGGAAGACCAGAACCTCTAGGATGTTTCTAGGGAAGTGGAGAAGAGATTTTGGCAGGGGTTGGCCGAGCTTGAGTGCTCAAATTGGTGTGAGGAGGAGGGGGAGGAGGTGTCCTTTTATAAGGGAGGAGAGGGGCACCTTAGGAATATCTCAAAATATTATTTTATATTAAAGTCAAAATAGGTTTATAATGGTTCCAAAGGGTCTTATTTCGAAGATTAATTGGGGATGGGTCGAAATCCTATCAACCAATAGGATTTAGACAAGTTTAGGTTATTATTTTAACCTTATCAATTAGATTGAACTCTAAGTTAAATAATTTAACTTTTACCGTGTCTTTTTGTTTTCTTTCACTATATGGTTAATACACTTACTATAAAATGCCAAACGAACCCCAAATTGTATATTATTAATAAATATATCCTTATCTAAGTCATTTGGCCGAACCTTAGATTTTTAGGAATAAAATAACAATTAATAATATAATATTTGATTTAAAAACTATTTTGTGTCAATTTTGACACTATTTGATATATGATTTTTGTGAAAGTCATAACAGAATTATATGTTCGAACCAAGTTGATTAAATCAACACTAATATATCATAGTAACCTAGAAAATTAGTTTAAGTCATAAAAAGTCTCAAATTACATTCATTTGAGCATTTATAACATCAATTATGTTAATATTTCCTTAAAAGGGTAATTACTGCATCATCGTTGTGTCATAAATAAATTAATTTATTTAAAGTCTAAAAATTAAAAATAAAATATAATTATGTAGGAAATCTTTTTTTATTTCTAATGAATATTTACAATCGAATTTATATTATGTATAACCCTATATTAAAAATGTTTTAGTAAATAAACTTTGATTTTGTCTCTTTTAACTCTTCTTTGAATTAAATAATAATAAATGTCCTAATCTAATCCAAGTGGGCCTAAATGGTTATATTTTATTCATAAGGTTGTTTTTGGTCGAATTACACTTATCCAATAGAATTAGGACATGTGTTAGGGTAATAGTAATATCATATTTACCCTTAGTTACCCTATTTACTATTAACCGTGGTAAAAAAAGTAAAAAGTTACTATTGACCAAAAATTATTTTCATCTCATTGAACCACATTTTACTTACTGACATCAACCGTGTCTCTCGGATTTTTGAAATTCCATTCACAGAAGCGGTAAAATTAAGATTTATGAAGAAATTAATTTCTTTAACAACCACTTAGTAGTTTCACTATTCATCAAAAATTGATGTTTTTCAGAACAATGCCAAAATTTCATCCTAAGCTATATTTCATATTCTGAATTCAAAAATGAAGTCTATTTTACCAAATTCTTATCATAGAATTTGCATTAATTAATTTTATAATTAAATCCCGCTGTTAAAACAAATAGCGTGTTTTTAAGAAACAATATCTATCAAAAGATTGACACTTGATTATGTCTGGTTTAAATGTGAAATTACATCCAATGACCAACATTGTATTAAATTGTAAAAATATATTCTAAATATACTTTAAAACCACTCAAATTAATAATTTATCACTATTAATTATTTCGATTAAAAAAGTTGTTTTTAATTATAATTTAGTAATTTTCACTATTCATCAGAATATGAAAGTTATCCGAAATGTACCAAAATTTAACCTTAGGCTAAATTCGATACTCCGAATTCAAAAATGAAGTTCATTTTGAAAAATAAGATTTACAGAGTTTTTTTAAAAAGTGGTTATTACTATTCATAACGGCTAGTTTTAATAATAGCCTATCGTTGTTTAGTGAAACTCGGTATTGCGTATTACACACGCTATCGAGGAAGGTCGTGATTGCGTGTAATGCAAGGAAAGTCAAGAATGCGTGTTGTGCATGCTCCTTTTGGTGTAGCGTACAACACAAGACTTTAATAAAATTAAAAAGAATATTTTTTTATAAAATCTTGGGCTGTTACATTCTACCCCCCTTAAAATGAATTTCGCCCTCGAAATTCGTCGGGGTTATAAATGGTTTACTATTCAAAAGATTCTTTAATAGAAACCCACATCGTAAAAAGGAATACCAAAAAATGGATTTAAAAACTAAAGTATGAAATGTAATGATTATCCAAATAAACTAATCACTGGGTTTCCACATAGGTGAAAATATGGATATGGAAGAAAAATATAACCATCATGTTCTGATGGAGAGTGGTAGAGAACATGGCTATGGAAAAGCCAGTAATCAAAAATGCATAGATTTGTGATGATATAAGGTACCATCTGATTCATCAGGTATAAGATCACTAGGACAACATTTTTGGTTTTCAAGATCATTTCCCTAAAGTTGAAAATTTGAATTAGAATAAATACTTTCTTTATTTTGGTACAATCTCACTATTGTTCGTGCCTAGAACAATTTCCACTTCATCTCTTAAATAAATGAAGTTGAATTTGTTATTCGTGAAGTGTTAGCAGATCATGTGATAGAATGACGGGTCATTCCATCTGTCTCAAACAAAAGGTTAGCAAAAATTATATACATAAGTCGATCTATAGTGAGATTAATCATATATAGTTCCTAAAATGGGCTTATACTTCATATATCATACTGCTTAATATAATAAAACTAGTTTCTACTAAACAGGGACTTCCTGTAGGCCAGTGGTAGGCGATAAAGGCCAGTCGCACTTCGGTTTTGGGTTCGATTCCCACAGCCTTGTCTGAAGCGATGGGCTGTCGCCCGTCCTGCAGGTTGTCCTTTTTCCAAAACTATATAACATCCCATCAATAATATCGAAAAAACAAACAATACTAACTTATGTCCAACATAATCCATTCCAATCTTTTAGGCTTATCCATAATACTGCAGTCGACTCTCATAATATAGTGAAAATGATTACCAGAGATTTAACACCATCATCGATCCCCATATATCATAAGATATGTTTTGTTGGTCACATTCCAAACATTCAAAGTCCTTAATCGTGTATTCTCTTGAATACCTTAGTGAAAACATGAATGCAGTTAAAAGTTAACACTTTTCACATACCAAAATCCTCAAAATTCTATATACTCAAACTTAGTCCTTATATCAATCATGAGCTCATGAATACTGTTAAACATTTCATTTTCTCGTTTTCCCTTCATTATGCGCATAATATCTCAATCTCTTTGAATACCACATTAGACCAATACATAAATATTCCAATATTCCAAGATACAACATTATTTTGGAATCCCATTACATAAACACTTAATCATTCCACCACATCGTTTTCATATTCAACATTGCCAATAGTGATCGCATGTGACTTCCCTTTGTCCTTTGCCTTAAGCGGTTGCTCATGTCGATCATCACTAACCCTTGGATTAGGGCATTTATTAGCATAATGCCCCATTTCCTTGCACTTTAAGCATTGAAGTGTTGGTTGTACGTTCTCTACAGTGTTTGCTTTATTCACTTCATTAGAATCCCATTTTCCATTACTTCGACACTCAGCTACTCGATGACATTCTTTTCCACACTTAAAACATTTTCTAGTCCCTTTAAGACAATCTCCACCGTGCTTCTTTCCACACTTTGTGCATAAGGAAACATTCATCTTCTTTTCACCATTATTCTGAGTTTTCTCCTTGAACTCCATCTTTCGTTTCTTGTCAAACCCATGAGATGGATATGTAACACCAACTTCCATTTCTACCTTGATAGCACAACGCACAATTTCTTCATAGCTACTGAAGTCTCTTATAGCTAATGCCCTTCGAAGACTTGGTTTTAAGCCACTGAAAAATCGATCAACTTTACTTTCAGGTTGGATGATAATACCAGAAGCGTACCTTGCAAGTCTTGTAAAATTCGCTTCATAGGTACCAACAGATTCATCATCCCTTTGCTTCAGTTCAAGAAACTCTTTCTCCATCTTTGTTCGGAGAATACGAGGGAAGTACTTATTGAAAAATAAGTTCTTGAACTCGTCCCATTCCATAGACTCAATTTCATCCCTTTGCCTCGTATTCTTAATAAGATTCCACCATTGATCAGCATCTCCTTCCAAACGATACACTGCTAGGATGACTTTATCATGTTCAGAACATTGAAGAACTGAAAATATATTTTCAGTAGTACTAATCCATTGTTCAGCAACTAATGGATCAGTAGACCCACTGAAAGAAGGTGGACGCTGCCTCATGAAGGATTCAACAGAATGTTGCTCCTTCCTTTGCTCGTTTGGAAGTCCTGCATGATTCATAGCTTGAGAAAGTTGTGTGAGCATGGCTACAAGATTTTGCATTCCGGCTCCCATATCGTTTGGTTTCTCAGGGGGACAATCATTGCATTGCCCATCACATTCCGCATTAACACGGTTCCTTCGGGTTCCAGCCATCGTCTAAAACCCCAAAAGAATAGTATGAGAGGCAAAAATCATGCTAGGGAAAACAACATAATAAAGGGGTAGTACCCTGAATATCTAACATCTTAGGTTAAATTTGAAGATCGTTAGCGCAATTCTAGGACTATAACCTATACGTATACTGAACCTTAGAGACATCCCTAGACATACCTTAGAAATATCTCTAGGGATCTCACTAACGTTTTCGCATCCTAGTTTCCAAAGGTTGACTAAACCTTTCCTCTGATACCAACTGTAGAGACCCGAAGCCTGACGTACATGGACATTACATTACTTTTGCGGAATACATAGTACATAACAAAAACACACACACAAGGATCGTAATAGTTTAGTGTCTTTGGAAACTCGGAACGTAATCTTCTAATCGTGGTGAAAGATCTTCAATATCTCCCATAAAGATCTTCCGTTTTTTTTATACCTAAAACCTTTATTTATATCCTGGGGAAAAGAAAACATAAAAGGGTGAGCTCAAATGCTCAGCAAGGGCAAATAAAGGAAATAAAAGTCATATCATATCTTTATGAAAAATCAAAACCTGCAAAAGAGATCATAATATCTTAACATGGAATAAATCATAGAAGTGAAAATGAGATCCCCATAATCATAACATAAAACTTGAAACTTTGTGGCATGCACACATAATGATGGAAAATCATTTCTTGTTAGTCATGACTCATTGCCAAGACTATCTTAGTGGACAAAGTCCCTTTCTGAATCGATTAACCCTCGTTTCAGTCCTATTTCACTGAACCGGTATAACCTACCATTCCAGCCCTGTCTATCTCATGAGATAAAATCTTTACCCAATGCATTGGAGGGAGATATAGGTCCCACCCATCTTATAATGAATCCTTTCTTATGTGTGCCACATAATCATAAATCATACATCATCGCATAACCCATGTAATAAAAATGGGATTCTTAAACAACATGACATCATAAAACAATTCATATAAGATAAAGGAATTCATAAAAATGTTTCCCTCACAACTTAATAAAATCCATGTAATAATAGGGATAACAACAGAACCCTTTATTATCTTAGATGGAAAATAATTTTGATAAAACACTTGAACTCCATTCTTGAGGAAAATATCCTTTCTTCTTCAAAAACATTTTTCCTTTCAGAACATGTCATACAACTTTAAAATAAAAGAAGTTGATTAAAAATAAACTTGAAAACTTGTAAAGGAATCTTCTTGGAAATAATGTTTTAAAAATCCATTCAAGCCGTATAAGTTAAAAAAAAACATTCTTCGTACTTTTGTCGGAAAAGTCAAAAAGTACCTCGTACGACAAAAGATTCCTTTCATACATATTACTAAAAACTCACCGAAGGGTAAAAATGGATTTAAACAATTGTAGGTGGATGGAAATAATATTACATATTGATGAAACATGGATGTGGATGATAAAATACACCCCAGTGAATACTTACGAATAAACAATCTCGGATAAAAATGAGATTGTGATATTTCCCTTACCTTAGGTCTGATTTGATTTATTCGTGTCCGAAGCTCCTGTATAATGGTCTAAATAATGTTATTGACTTATTCCAGAATCATACATATTGATATGATATCATATATGGTCATATTATTAGCTTCTTGTTAGTAATATTTCATTGTTACTTGTTACTCGGGTCTTTATAACTTTTTGTTCTTATGCGTGTTTTGTCAAATAAATTCTTATTCTTATCTTTAGGTTATAGATAATTCATCTACAGAATGGTATTAGTGTATTATATACCATATTCATTCATTAAATTCATTTATTTAATCATTATGAAATGAAGATCATGTAGAACGAGTCGCATCACATCGTGGAGACGGTATTCCGTACGTACGCACGAGTGATGATATCGTTCCTATGATCGTGGAATTGTATTGGAGTATATATATATATTATTTCAGTATCAATATTACTTCATAATAATCATATATAGTTACTCATTACACCATTATATCCATCCTTGTAAGGTGATGGTGGGAAAATATATTACACCACGGCGTGGAGACGGTATTCCGTACGTACGCACGCGCGGTGATTTAATTTTTCCGTAGGATGGATAGAAGGTGAAATAGGGTTGTTTCATACTTATAATAACATATCAGTATATGAGTGATACTGATGTTATTACTTCATAATGAAACATCCTAAGAAGAATAAGTGGAAGAAGAAATAAAGATGAAAGAATTGGTAACGGTAATTACCTCTTCTTTGAAGCGCCTTTTGGAGACCTCCTCTTAGGGAACTAAAATTGGTCTCTGAGGAAGACCAGAACCTCTAGGATGTTGCTAGGGAAGTGTAGAAGATATTTTGTCAGGGGTTGGCCGAGCTTGAGTGCTCAAATTGGTGTGAGGAGGAGGGGGAGGAGGTGTCCTTTTATAAGGGAGGAGAGGGGCACCTTAGGAATATCTCAAAATATTATTTTATATTAAAGTCAAAATCGGTTTATAATGGTTCCAAAGGGTCTTATTTCGAAGATAAAGTGGGGATGGGTCGAAATCCTATCAACCAATAGGATTTAGACAAGTTTAGGTTATTATTTTAACCTTATCAATTAGATTGAACTCTAAGTTAAATAATTTAACTTTTACCGTGTCTTTTTGTTTTCTTTCACTATATGGTTAATACACTTACTATAAAATGCCAAACGAACCCCAAATTGTATATTATTAATAAATATATCCTTATCTATGTCATTTGGCCGAACCTTAGATTTTTAGGAATAAAATAACAATTAGTAATATAATATTTGATTTAAAAACTATTTTGTGTCAATTTTGACACTATTTGATATATGATTTTTGTGAAAGTCATAACAGAATTATATTTTCGAACCAAGTTGATTAAATCAACACTAATATATCATAGTAACCTATAAAATTAGTTTAAGTCATAAAAAGTCTCAAATTACATTCATTTGAGCATTTATAACATCAATTATGTTAATATTTCCTTAAAAGGGTAATTACTGCATCATCGTTGTGTCATAAATAAATTAATATATTTAAAGTCTAAAAATTATAAATAAAATATAATTATGTAGGAAATCTTTTTAGCTTTCTATTTAATATTTACAATCGAATTTATATTATGTATAACCCTATATTAAAAATGTTTTAGTAAATAAACATTGATTTTGTCTCTTTTAACTCTTCTTTGAATTAAATAATAATAAATGTCCTAATCTAATCCAAGTGGGCCTAAATGGTCATATTTTATTCATAAGGTTCTTTTTGGTCGAATTACACTTATCCAATAGAATTAGGACATGTGTTAGGGTAATAGTAATATCATATTTACCCTTAGTTACCCTATTTACTATTAACCGTGGTAAAAAAAGTAAAAAGTTACTATTCACCAAAAATTATTTTCATCTCATTGAACCACATTTTACTTACTGACATCAACCGTGTCTCTCGGATTTTTGAAATTCCATTCACAGAAGCGGTACAATTAAGATTTATGAAGAAATTAATTTTTTTAACTACCACTTAGTAGTTTCACTATTCATCAAAAATTGATGTTTTTCAGAACAATGCCAAAATTTCATCCTAAGCTATATTTCATATTCTGAATTCAAAAATGAAGTCTATTTTACCAAATTCATATCATAGAATTTGCATTAATTAATTTTATAATTAAATCCCGCTGTTAAAACAAATAGCGTGTTTTTAAGAAACAATATCTATCAAAAGATTGACACTTGATTATGTCTGGTTTAAATGTGAAATTACATCCAATGACCAAAATTGTATTAAATTGTAAAAATATATTCTAAATATACTTTAAAACCACTCAAATTAATAATTTATCACTATTAATTATTTCGATTAAAAAAGTTGTTTTTAATTATAATTTAGTAATTTTCACTATTCATCAGAATATGAAAGTTATCCGAAATGTACCAAAATTTCACCTTAGGCTAAATTCGATACTCCGAATTCAAAAATGAAGTTCATTTTGAAAAATAAGATTTACAGAGTTTTTTAAAAAAGTGGTTATTACTATTCATAACGGCTAGTTTTAATAATAGCCTATCGTTGTTTAGTGAAACTCGGTATTGCGTATTACACACGCTATCGAGGAAGGTCGTGATTGCGTGTAATGCAAGGAAAGTCAAGAATGCGTATTGTGCAAGCTCCTTTTGGTGTAGCGTACAACACAAGACTTTAATAAAATTAAAAAGAATATTTTTTTATAAAATCTTGGGCTGTTACAGTATATATCCTCACATATTGCTGGATTAAAGTTACGATATCAGAAAAGAAACGAAATGTGGTTGATGATTGAGCAAAAGAAGACATTTGTTTCATGGTTTAAAGAGAAAGTCACCCCAGATATATCTATATCAGAAACATTGAAGTGGTTAGCAGGGGGACCATCTCATAATGTGATCACATGGTCTAGTTTTGATATCAATGGCTACACATTTTACACAAAATACCTGGATGACAAGAGTACCATTCATAATAGTGGTGTCATGGTTTTCACTAAAGTAGTGTATTTTTCGAGTGCCAAAGATAAAAACCCAATTTCTGCATCAACGTCATATTTTAGAGTTATTGAAGACATATGAGAATTTGATTATATAAATTTCGAGTCACTGTTTTTAAGTGTAATTGGGTTGATAGTAATAATGGTGTGAAACATGATGAATATGGGTTTAAAATGGTTGATTTGAAAATATTTAATTACAATGAGGAACCATTTTTCATGGCAACACATGAAAAATAATTATTTTATGTCATTGATCCGTCGAATGATCAGTGGTCAGTTGTTTTGCAAGGAAAAAGATACCATTTGGGCGATGAGGATGATTCTGATGATGTTAGTGATTTACATGAGCCTTATTCATCTATTAAACTATTTCCATATGATTACATTGAGTATAAGACAGACATAGTGCATGAAGTATGCACTGATCACAATGAAGGCTTGTGGGAAAACAAAAAATTAGTCTTCTATTTGTATTTTGTGTCCATTTTTGAAACTTAAAAATTCATGACTCTATTTTTACATAATTATTTTTTTCTTCCTTGTTTCTAATTATTCAGTTTTCTAATGATATGTTGGTACACAAAATTTCATTACACTTTCTAGTAGCAATGTCAGATACAGATAGAGAGGAGCAGTTACCGAGTATATCTATTTTGACATATTATTAAATATTCAGTAATATACTTTTTTAATGAAATAAAACTGTTAATTTACAAAAAATAATTTTTAGGACTACTGATGCGTCCTCGGTGAAGGAGACTTCTCCTGTTACTACTCAAAAATCAAGTTCTCAAGTTGGTAAACATGGTATTACATGTTTACCAAAACTATCAGTTGCTTGTGATGATAACAAAGTACGTATTGATGATAATAATAATTCATTTTTCCCAAATGAAGTTCAGTTTTTCAGTTATATAGGGATGTAGAGCCGTTACAGGATTAGTATTTTATGTCCTGATTGGCAGTTAGTGGACAGGACGGCGAAGCAACAACTTTGGGAGGCCGTGACAGTAAAATATCTTAATTTATTTCTTTTATCTCATTTTTATAATATTATATATTTTAAATGAAATATTTAATTTATTCAATTATAGATGACATTCAATTTTGAGGAAACCAAAGAAATTAAGAAAAGACATCTCCCTTTAGCGATGGTTCGATGGAGATATTTTAAAACCAAACTGACAAAAAATTATGTTTTTGGAATGAGATGGTTTGAAATCCCATGTCTTAAGTATCCATATATAGATGAAGAAACATTGAAGCGATTTGTTGACAGTAGTTAGGAAGAGAAATTTAAGGTATGGTAATTGTTTTATATTTTAAAATTTATGCTATATTTTTCTTATTACTTAGTAGTTTATTTTTATATAATAGGCCTCCAAGAGATCTCATCAAGAGATCCAGTTGAAAAATGTAAACCCTCATACTTTATCACTTGGAGGGTATTCATATTTGGAGAAGAAAATGAATGAAGAAAAATTTGAAGCATTAAGAGCTCGATCAAGTAGTGGTTCAGAAGAGGTCCAGTTTGGTCCTCCATCTCCTCCCACTTGCCATGAGAAATGGAAACGAGAAAGAAGAAAAAAATGGACAATATCTTATAGAGGAATCTCATCAAGTGGCTGATAAAATTGTATGTAAATATTATTTATTTGTTAACAATTTTTGTTTTTTATAATTTATGAACACTAATATAACATTTTTATTTTTCATTTCAGGATGAACTTCAGGAGTAAGAGACACATGGATCTTTTATCCCTGAGGGTAGGATGGACATCCTAGCCACTGCTTTGGGAAAGATAGAACACCCCGGTCATGTTAAAGGATATCAGGTGGGTGTTAGTATTCGGAAGGTTTTTGGTAAGAGTAAGCAATCAAAAATCCCAGAAATAGAATCCTTAAAAGAAGAGCTGAAAGGTATGAAACAGTCTATGGGTGATAAAATTCAACCAGAAGTGCAGAAGGCTTTATTAGAACACTTTGGAAGACAATCATAGTCTGCGCATCCTTCCTAGGTATATTATTTATTTTTCATCAATTTTTCTATTTTATAAATTATAAGTACTAATATAATTTTTTCATTTTTCAGCCTTCCCGGTCTGCTCACCTGGACTAGCCTGCCTCATATGCTTACCCTACCTCATCTACGCAGCCTTCCGAGGTATATTATTTATTTGTCATCAATTTTTCTATTTTATAAATTATAAACACTAATATAACTTTTTCATTTTTCAACATTCTCAGCCTACTCACCCGGACTAACCTACCCAATCTGCTTACCCTGCCCCGTCTGTGTAACCTTTCGAGGTATATTATTTTATTTTAATCAATTTTTCTATTTTATAAATTTTAAACATGAATATTACTTTTTTTATTTTTCTGCCTTCTCAGCCTCCTCACCCGGACTACCCTTCCTTGTCTGCTTACTTTGAGCCTCCACCTCCTCCCTCGAATCAAGACTTATATTTTGTGTTGTTTGTGGGAGATCCCCATGTACATATTTTTGCGTTAGGACATGTGAAATATTTGGGGGACTCGGTACATCATCAACCTATGCAGATGAGTCAGGTTAGAGTATCAGTACTTGTTATTATAGATCCTACTGCTCTACTACCATTTCCTACTGTGGAGATCACCAGTGTTAGGGAATGTATGGGCCATTTTTTACATTTTCCAACTTCCCTTCTTCGTTATATTTCACTTGAGGTATGCGTTTTTTAAATACTAATTACAAATGATTCAAAATTACTTATAATGTATTCTAACATTTAACTTATATAAGAATATCTGAAAGCAAAAGAAACAACACAAATGCAACAAAATGTTCAGGAATAGTTGTATGTAGATACTTATAAAATTTTTTATGGGATAAAAAGATTATTTGAGTCCTCTTGTAACACCCCAAGCTTCTACAAAATTCTTCTCATTGAATAATACAGTAGCGTGTGTTGTATGAAACTTCGAGTTCTAACACAAACCACAACCAATCAAAGTAGCCGTTATGAATAGTAATACCCACTTTTTGAAATTTTATAAATTTTATCTCTCAAAATGGACTTCATTTTTGGATTCTGAATATCAAAAATAACCCAGGGTGAAATTTTGGTACATTTCGGAAAAATTTTATATTTTGATGAATAGTAAAAATTACTAAATTTTAATTAAAAACAACCTTTTTAATCAAAATAATTAATAGTGATAAATTATGAATTTGAGTAGTTTTAAAGTATATTTAGAATATATTTTTACCATTTAATACAATGCTGGTCATTGGACATAATTTCACATTATAACCGGACATAAACTAGTTTCAATCTTTTGATAGTTATTATATCTTAAAAACACGCTTTTTGTTTTAACAACGAGAATTAATTTTAAATTAATTTCTGCCACTTCTGTGTTTTGAATTTGGAAAAATAAAATCCATATTTGGAATCAGGATATCCAAATTGTGTAAATAGGTAACTTTTATTTTTAGACATTTTGAATAATTACTTCGGTAAATATTTTATTTACCATGGTTAAAGGGTAAATCCGGAAAATAAGGGTAAAAAATAATATTATAATAATAATAAATTACCCTAAAACGTGTCTTAACCCTATTGGTTGATACATGTCCGACCATGGGAATATTTGGGTCAATTTTGGGACCCCATAGATCCACTTGAATGTGATAATGACACTTTATATTAATTAAGTTAAAGTAAATACAAAAATGACATAAGCATATATCTTTTAGAAAAACAGTTTTTACATATGGATATATATATTATATTTTTGACTATAAATATTCATTAAAAATATAAAAAGATTTAATAAATAATGGTATTTTATTTATAATTTTTGGACACTGAAATATTAAAAATATCTATGAGACAATAATGTTGCAATATTTTCCTTATTAATGAAAGAATCAAATAATTGTTATTATAAATGTTAAAATAAATATAATTTGAAACTTTTGATGACATCCACAAATTTTATTGTTTAATATGACATTTTAGGATTGCTTAAATGTTTTTTTTGGAATTAATAATGTTTTTAGGACTAACAAAAATCAATAATTGAATAGTGTCAAAATTGACATAAATGAGTTTTTAAAAAACATATTATATTATTAATTAATATTATATTCCTAAAAATATAAGGATTGGCCAAAGGACTTATATAATGATAGTTCTATAATTATTGGACCACTTGGGGGTTTCTTGGATGTATATAGTAAGTTTGTTAACTATATATTATAAAAATACAAAGTGACATGGTAAGTGTTAAACTAATTAACCTAGAGTTAAAACTAAAAGATAAGGTTAATATAATGACCCAAACCAGTATAAAATATATTGGTTGAAAGGATTTAGACCCATAACCACCATAGATGTTGAATAATCTACTTTAGAGCCATTATACACCAAATATGAATTTATTATAAATAAATACTTTTAGTTTTTTCTAAAGAGCCCCTCCTCCCCCTTATAAAAGGACACCAATTATAACAAATTCTTCACACCATAAAAGCCTTTTGGTTCGGACAAAACCTTTCAAATTATTCTCTCAACTTCCCTCACTTCAACCTAGAGGCCTAAGTTTGGTCAGAAATCCAATCTAGGATCCCTTTTGATCAAATCAAAAGGAAGAACCCGAAAAAGAGGTAATGTTTTCACCACCCTCTTTCAAGTTCCTTTCTTCTTCAACTTATTATTTATTTGTTATTTCCATTATAAAATAATAACATCAGTATCTTCTATATAATGATATGTTATTATAAATATGTTACAACCATATTCAGTAATCTATCCATCCTTTGAATGACATGTCAACATACGTGTGTACGTACGGCTTACCGTCTCCACGTCGTGGTGTAATTGTTATTCAATACACTATTATTTTTATGGGTACAATAATGATGTGTAATTCATGTAAATAATAAATATAAAATGATAATTATTATGTATATATGATATACCATCCAATTATATTTTATTATCAAAATAATGATATTGTTTCTCGTGCATACGTACAGACTACCGTCTCCATGAACACAATGAGATTCATTCTCCATCGTATCCATTCAAGTCTAATTCACATTTGATGATTGAAAATAATTTTAAGGAATTGATATCATTCTGGATATGAATAAGATACAACCTATCCATAATAAACACGACTTATGTCATAAAACATATAAAAGAAAATGAGTAAGTTAACACCCGAAACGATGATAATACTAAGATATTATTATCAAATCAATGTTAAAAGATCATATATGATATCATATTAATGTATATGATTAATGTATAATTTAATAACAATTATTTCACCATTATATAGGAGGTTAACTTAACATCAACCTAGGAAAAGTACAAGGTAATGGGTTTTCATCTCACTCCTTATTCCCGTGAGATTCATGCCATATTGCCACTATTACCTTTTGTGTGGTGTATGTACTTCCCATAATTGTATTATTTCTGTAATACACTTTAATTTATGTGTATTTACATATTCATTGTATGATACTTCTTTCATGGGGTGTATGTTTTCTAAGTTACCTAATTGGTAAGGGTTTATTCCTCAATCTCATTATTATCCGAGATTGTTTTCTGTATGTATTTACATAGACATTATTATCATCCACGCCCATTTTTCATAAAAATGATTTCAAAATTAGTATTTTAATGATTTGGGAATGGTTATCTTTATCAATATCAGAATATTAAATGCTTTAATGATTTATATTTCTAAATCTTTTTAATTAATTTCCTTGTTTTCAAAATGATTTTAAGGATTTATTTATATAGACATGAATGTTTTGAAATAACAATTATTTTCAAAAGTTTCAAAGTGGTATGGGACACATTGATTCAAAAATATCTTTTAAATTAATTCCTTTATAAATGTTTGACTTTTAAATGATTTTACAAATAGGATATTTCTCTTAAAAAGTTTTACTCATCATTTTCAACTATGTCAGCATCCTTTACTGGATATTATTTTTGATTGAGGTTGATTTATTATAATAAAATATTCCATATTGTATTTAATGAGTTGTGATATGTTTGAATATGGATGTGCTATTTTTATACCATTCATGGTTTATGGTTAAAAAATTTACATTTGTATGCTAGTTCTAATACGAATGTTTATGTTATGTTTAAACCTTTTCATATGAAGAATGTATTGGACATAGTAAGTGGCGGGTGAATCCCGCTATAGCTCATCGAAGCATCGGTAGGTCTCATGAGACAACTAGATTTAGAATAGCCCGAGGACCTTTCCCAATTTGATATATGGTTTTGGCCGAGGACTTATTCATTTTAGACGTCTTGGCCGAGGCCTTGAAATTTTTTTTCAGAATGTCTGACATTATACATTCCCTCATTATGGAAATAATATTTATGGTTCATGTAGTCATTAGACTAGTAGAATACACAGGATTATGTTTTATTATGGAATTACTTACTCCGCTCATATTCATGCCATAAAAGTATTCATGTTTGCTATTGTTAAAGGCATGTGGTTTCAATTATTCACCATACTTAATATTTATGTCATTTTTTGCTGTATTACTTACCCTTACTGATCATTTGATCTCACCCCTTTCTTATGTTTCATTTTCCCAGGATATGAAGAAGTTAGTTATGAGTGACCTACATGCATACTTTAGGAGGCTTGGATGATTCTAATGAAATATATTTGTGTTGTATTTCTCTTCAAGCTGTAAATTTGAACATATGCATGAATCTTGTTTCCAAGGCTACTAAACTGATTGGTCTTTCAAGACATTATTTCCTTATGATCATGCCAATGTTATGTAATAATGCACCGACTCTGGGTAACTAGGGTCGAGGCGTTACAGTTGGTATCAGAGGAAGTTTAGTACAATCCTTGGAAACTAGGTTTAGATAAACTCTGACTAGAGCACATAGCCCTCAGATAGACTATGAGGATTAGTATAGAAGAACAACCTAGAATTTTGGTATCATAAGGATTTTGTGAGTTTCCCGAGCAATAAAACCATTTCTGGATACGAGCAGGTAGAGGTGTCTCTAGCACATATGTACCTAGGTTTAAAACCCGAAAACACCGCTTTGAGCTAGACTCGAATATGAACTGGTGCACGACAACAGGCCTTGCTGCGCTCTTGGTTACGACACTCCTGGGGGATATGCTTAGGATAATACTCATTTTATTTACAAACCATTATGAAGGGTTTGATAGTATATACTTACTCAAAGAAAACATTTTTATGATTATTCATTATATCCATAAACTGTTCAATTTACGTTAGGTATTTTACAAGTTTGGAATTATGTTTTTTGATTCATAATCTAATCTAGTTTATGCCATTGTTTAGAAATGGCACCTAGTGGAAGGAATAGAAATCATATCAACTCACATACTTCATGTAGGGATTTCCCTCCTACTCAAGAAAATTATAGTGTAGCTGGTGATTCAACTGGTGCTGATCAACTAATCACCATACTGGGACAAGTCACTCAGGTTATGAATAAAAACCTTACCCGTATGGAGCATCTTGATCCACAACATGGAGGATCAATGTTAGATCGCTACATGAGGTAAAAACCACCGAAATTCAATGGGAGTAAAAATCCATTAGTGGTTGATCAATGGATAAACTCTTTAAAGAAAATATTCCACGCTTTGGGGAGTAGCGAATGGGAAAAAATTTTCATGATAGTTTACCACCTCACTGGAGATGCTGACCAATGGTGGTCCTTGATTCAAAATACAAATGAAGTTGATGAAGTATCAAATATGTAATGGAGGGGATTTAAAGATATTTTCTTAGAAAAATACTTTCCTCATGACCATCAAGAAGATATAGAAAGGCAGTTTCTGAGTCTGAGGAAAAAGGGGGATGAGAATGTCGCGAAGTATGAGGCTAACTTTACAAGGTTAGCGAGGTATGCTACAGATTATATACGTAACCCAAGAAGTAAGATTTATAATTTCATTTATGGGTTAAAACCATTTCTCCTTCGAGAATTAGTATCAAAATCCTTCCCATCATAAGAATTTATTATCTCATGTGCAATCAAGACAGAAAAGGAATTCTCTAAGTCTTATGACTTTAAATCAAAGCAAGAGAAGAAGAGATATATTGAACACTATGGGAAATAAAATAAGGAAACATGGAAGAAGGGACGAATTGAATTTCCACCCTCTGACAATTGTAGAAGGAAGAACCCTGGTGCCTGTCTTAATGGAAAATGATTGTGCTACAAATGTGGATAGAAGGGCCATCTAGCGGGTAATTGTAAAGGAAAGAATTATGCTACCGATGTTTAATTCTATAATTATAGAGAAATGGGGCATTATGCAAATTAATGTCCTAATATCCAAGAAAAATTACCTCAGAAAAGGCCAAGAGAACAATGCCAAGCTTATGCTGTTACTACAGTTGAATTTGAATAATTATTGTATTTGTGTTTTTGGATTCAAGAACTATATTCTGGTTACCAGAATAATGTGATATATATAAGGATTGTACTGCAATACAATTTTATTGAGGAATTGAGGTTATATGGTTCTAAGACAAGTGACATAATAGTAAGCTACGCTTTTTGTAAAATACATTGTTTAAGGAAAGGTAATCTTTAATATGGTCCTGATAATGAGGTAGTGATTTTGGAATGATACATGATTGATTTGGATAAATTATATTGGGTATCCTTGAATACCTTGAAACTGATATATGATTTTTATATTCCATCATTGTTGGGGTTTACAAAATTAATGAATAGATGGAGTATATCAAGTATTCTATAAGGAATAAGGGATCATGAATGTAATCAATAAGGTTTTAGGGTAATTCAGGATGTTGCAGTGTTTTAAAAGAATACACGATGAAGGTGTTCACATGTTATTACGCGAAAAAAAGGATATTCATTGTGTTTACCTTCGTTACAAATTTTGGACTTAGACCGAAGTATTTTGGATAATTCTAGTTTGAGATTATATTTGGATATTTATAAAAAGGACAACACATAGACCGTGTGACAACACGTTACATCGGAAAGAGCTGCAGGAATCGAACCCACTACCATAGTGCGATTGGGATTTATCACCTACCACTGGACTACGTGAAGTCCTTGGAGTATATAATGTAATTTTTTTAAGTTCTGATAGATGAATTATAAATTAATGTTTGGATCCTTATACGATTAAGATAAATATACTATTTTTGAGTTCTATTATCATTTAGTGTGAAAGACGAGTTTGTGGTAGAAATTAGTTGAAGGATGAATTGCTTCTTGTCAAGTGTATATATATATATATCTCTTATTCTATGAAGAAATAAATTCTTATACTTTTTTGAAGGGATCATAAAACCAAAAATGTGTTATTCTAATACCTTATGTTTTTTTGAACTGATGGTATTTTAAATCATCATAGATTGATGAATTTAAGGACCTCAATTTCACACTTGTTTGTGATTGATGACCTCAATCACTACTTATAAATATTTACGTTTTTCCTCCAATTATATGTCGCTAATTTCCACCAATGTTCTCCTAATCGAGATCATAATTTGTTGGTGACCCTTTCATTTCTCTTTTCCTCTTATTAAGACTAAATTTTATTAACCCAATTTCTGATGTAGGTTTTCCCACAAATATATTTTCTATTTTCAACCTTTTATTTTCTAAAAACAATTTCAAATTGTGAGGACGCAATATATTGAAGGAGGGGAGAATTTAACACCCCAAGCTTCTACGATACACTTCTCTTTGAATAATATAGTAGTGTGTGTTGTACGCAACTTCGAGTTCTAATACACACCACAACCAATCAAAGTAGCTGTTATGAATAGTAATACCCACTTTTTGAAATTTTATAAATTTTATCTCTCAAAATGGACTTCATTTTTGGATTAGGAATATTGAAAATATAGTAGGGTGAAATTTCGGTACTTTTCAGATAACTTTTATATTTTGATGAATAGTGAAAAATACTAAATTTTAATTAAAAACTACTTTTTTAATCAAAAAAATAAATAGTGAATTTTTTTGAATTTGAGTGGTTTTAAAGTATATTTATAATATATTTTTACCATTTAATACAATGTTGGTTATTGTATAAGATATTACATTTGAACTGAACATAAACAAGTGTCAATTATTTACAGTTATTATCTCTTAAAAACACGCTTTTTGTTTTAACAAGGGGAATTAATTTTAAATTAATTTCGGCCACTTCTGTGTTTTGAATTTGGGAAAATGGACTCCATATTTGGAATCAGGATGTCCAAATTGTGTAAATAGGTAACTATTATTTTTAGACATTTTGAATAATTACTTCGGTAAATATTTTATTTACCATGGTTAAAGGGTAAATCCGGTAAATAAGGGTAAAAAATAATATTATAATAATAATAAATTACCCTAAAACGTGTCTTAACCCTATTTAATGATAAATTTACAATAATGGGAATCTTTGGGTCAATTTTGGGACCCCATGGATCCACTTGTATGTGTTAATGACACTTTATATTAATTAAGTTAAAGTAAACACAAAAATGACATAAGCATATATCTTTTAGAAAAACAATTTTTACATAGGGTTATATATATTTATATATATTATATTGTAGACTATTAATATTCATTATAAGGATAAAAATATTTCCTACATAATGGTATTTTATTTATAATTTTTAGAAATTGAAAAATTAAAAATATATATGACACAATAACGATGCAATATTTTCCTTATTAATGAAAGAATCAAATAATTGGTATTATAAATGTTAAAATAAATATAATTTGAAAATTTTGATGACATCCAAGAATTTTATTGGTTAATATGACATGTTAGGATTTCTTAACTGAATTTATTTCTAATTAATAAAGTTGTTAAGACTTTAACAAAAATCATTTATTGAATAGTGTCAAAATTGACATAAATGAGGTTTTAAAACAAATATTATATTATTAATTGATATTATATTTATAAAAATCTAATTTTCTCCCAAAGGACTTATATAATGATATTTGTATCATTAACGGACCACTTGGGGGTTTATTGGATGTATATAGTATGTTTATTAACTATATATTATAAAAATACAAAGTGAAATGGTAAGTGTTAAACTAATTAACCAAGAGTTAAAACTAAAATATAAGGTTAATATAATGACCCAAACCTGTCTAAAATATATTGGTTGAAATTATTTAGACTAATTCACACCTTATACTTCCAATAATACACTTTGGAGCCATTATAAACTGAATATGAACTTATTATAAATTAATACTTTCAGTTTTTCTTAAAGAGCCCCTCCTCCCCCTTATAAAAGGACATCACTTATAACCAATTATTCACAACTTAAATCATTTTGGTTCGGCCAACCCATTCCAAATTATTCTCTCAACTTACCTCGCTTCAACCTAGAGTCCTTATTTTGGTCACAAAGCCATTCTATGGATCCCTTTTGATCAAATCAAAAGGAAGAACCCGAAAAGAGGTAATGTTTTCACCACCCTCTTTCAAGTTCCTTTCTTCTTCAACTTCTTCTTTATTTGTTATTTCAATTCTAAAATAATAAATTCAGTATATTATATATACTGAAATGTCATTATAAATATGTTACAACCATATTCAGTATTCCATCCATCCTTTGAATGATATGTCACCATACGTGCGTACGTACGGCTTACCGTCTCCACGTCGTGGTGTAATTGTTATTCAATACACAATAATTTGGATGGGTATAATAATGATGTGTAATTCATGTAAATAATAAATATAAAATGATAATGATTTTGTATATATTATATACCATCCAATTATATTTTATTATCAAAAGAATGATATTGTCGCTCGTGCGTACGTACGGACTACCGTCTCCATGAACGCGATGAGATTCATTCTTCATTGTATGCATTAAAGTATAATTATCAATTGATGATTAAAAATAATTTTAAGGACTTGATATCATTCTGGATATGAATAAGATACAACCTATCCATAATAAACATGACTTATTTCAGAAAACATATAAAAGAAAACGAGTAAGTTAACACCCGAAACGATGATAATACTATGATATTATTAAAAAAGCAATGTTAAAAGATCATATATGATATCATATTAATGTGTATGATTCTTGTATAATTTAATAACAATTATTTCACCATTATACAAGAGTTTAACTTACCCTCAACCCAAGTAAAGTACAGGGTAAGGGGTTTTCATCTCACTCCTTATTCTCGTGAGATTCATGCCATATTTCCACTATTACCTTTTGTGTGGTGTATGTACTGACCATAATTGTATTCTTTGTGTAATAAAAATTAATTTATGTTGATTTAAATATTCATTGTATGATACTTATTTCATGGGGTGTATGTTTTCTAAGTTACCAAATTGGTAAGGGTTAATTTCTCAATCTCATTATTATCTGAGATTGTCTTGTGTAAGTATTTACTAGGACATTATTATCATCCATGTCCATTTTTCATAAAAATGATTTCAAAATGATTATTTTAAATATTTGTGAAAGGTTCTCTTTATCAAGATCAAAATTTTAAATGTTTTAAAGAATTATATTTCTAAATCTTTTTAATTAATGTCCATGTTTTCAAAATGATATTAAGGATTTATTTATATAGACATGAATGTTTTGAAGTAATAAATCTTTTCAAAATTTTCAAAGTGGTATGGGACACTTTGATTCAAAAATATCTTTTAAATTACTTCCTTTATAAATGTGTGACTTTGAAATGATTTTACAAAAAGGATATTTCTCTCAAAAAGTTTTACTCATCATTTTCAACTATATCAGCATCCTTTACTGGATATTATTTTTGAATGAGGTTGATTTATTAGAATACAGTATTCCATATTTTTTTAATGAGTTGTGATATGTTTGACTTTGGATGTGCTATTTTTATACCATTCATAGTTTATGGTTAAAGTATTGACATTTCATATTCTAGTTCTAATATGAATGTTTATGTTATGTTTAAACCTTTTCATATGAGGAATTTATTGGACATAGTAAGTGATGGGTAGAGCATGCTATAGCTCCTCGATGCATCGGTAGGTCTCTTGAGACAACTAGATGTGGAATTGGCCGAGGCCCTTTTCCAATTTGATATATGGTTTTGGAAGAGGCCTTAATCATTTTAGACGTCTTGGATGAGGCCTTGAAAAAATGTTTCAGAATGTCTGGCATTATACATACCCTCCTTATGGAAATAATATTAATGGTTCATGTGGTCATTTGACTAGTAGAATCCCCATGATTATGTTTTATTATGGAATTACTTACTCAACTAATATTCATTCCATAAAAGTATTTATGTTTATTATTGGTAAAGGCATGTAGTTTCAATTATTCACCATGCTTAATATTTATGTCATTTTCCACTGTATTACTTACCCTTACTGAGCATTTGAGCTCACCCCTTTATTATGTTTCATTTTCCCAGGATATGAAGAAGTTAGTTATGAGTGACCTGCAAGCATAATCTAGGAGGCTTGGATGCTTCTAATGAAATATATTTTTGTTGTATTTCTCTTCAATCTGTAAAGTTGAACATATGTATGATTCTTGTTTCCAAGTCTACTAAACTGATCAGTCTTTCGGGACATGATTTCCTTGTGATCATGCCAATGTTATGTAATAATGCACCAACTCTGGGTAACTAGGGTCAGGGAGTTACACCTTTTCTTCCTTGAATTTCATTTATGAGTTTCGGATAACACCTGATATATGTAGAATAAATTATGGATTGAAATTATTGAAAAATATATCATGAATTTAATTAATTTTGAAGAGATCACGCAGAGTGTGGTGCAGTTGTTTATCATGTAAGTAAATTGAAATTTGAATGGCTATTTATTTAATAAAATATTATTTTGTCATTGACTAACTATATTTTCTTTTTAAATTAGGTATCTATACAAGATTATTTTAAAAAAGGAAACAACAGGCATTTACAGCTTTATAGATCTAGAGTACATGTCCTCAGAAGCCAAATATGTGAAGAATTTTGAAAGAGTTCAATATATATCCGAAATATTAACACATAAGGAGATTCAGTGCTGGTTTTTTCCATTGATTGATATATAAGAACATCAAAATATTTTTGAACTAATAATCATTATAATGTCATTAATTATGAACTGTTTGTATTCTAGGAGGCATTGGATGTTAGGCGTATTTTTCCCAAGTGAATGCACCTTATATTGGTTTTGCTCATTATTAGGAGGAGTGCGTAAACCATTTTTCACCTTATTAAACAAGTATGTTTTTTTTTATTTTTTATAAGCTCATTATATTTAATTTTCATTGTTTATACAAGTATTATTAGTTCATATATAAAAAAAATGCAGATCATGGAAGCATTTGAACAAGGAATACAAGTTAGAATAGAAACCAATAAAAATCAAATATGTTGAAGTACAGGTAATTAGTTTTTATATTTTTGTTATATATATTTTTTTAGTTAAATGTTTTATAACTGCAGTGTCATCGTCAAAATGAACATATTGAATGTGGTTATTATATTCTATGATTCATGTACGAGATAATCATAACTGTGGAAACTACTGTTTTTCATAAGGTTAGTTGTATTAATTTTTTATATATTTTCTTCCATATTATTCTATTTTTTAATTTCATATCATTCAATATTATTATAGGCATTCAATGATTCAAAACCTTATTATGAATCTTACAATACCCATATTCAATCTACTTTTGTGAACTATTTGTTAAGGATGATTAAGATTTGAGGTATGTATATTAAAATATTTATAAATAATAATACATATGGGTTCAAAAACCTAACTCTTTTTATATATTAGGTGTTTGAACCAACTAATAATCAAATGAATGCTTCAATAATAACCAACAATGAGCATGCCGTAAATAATGGAGTCTTGGGACTTGCAAATGTCACAAAATTTCGTGAAGTCATTGATTGCAGGTATGTGTATTTTAATTTCACTTTATACTAAAAATGCATAGATAATTTTTTGGATTAAATAGATATAAGAATTGAAGTTATACGAGGCATTGGATGATAAATACTGTTTAATTGTTTTTGTATATTGTGTTATTTTTACAGGGGTTTTGAATTTTTTGGGAAGTGTAATTGGAATTATTTTATAAAAAAAATTATTTATGGCGTCGGTTATTTAAATAATAGATGCCGAACGATTAAAAAAAATGAACTTTGGCATCGGTTTTATAAAAAACTGACGCCGGAAGGTGGTTCATCCGGGTGTTCAGGGTCAGTTTTAGATAAAACTGACGCTGAATATCCTGTGTAATATTAGTTTTGGAACCAGTTTTATGTAAAACCAACGCTGAAACTCTTACCGAAAACCATATTTTTAACGTCGCCTTTATAGACGTCGGTTTAAAACTGACGTCAAAAATTAAAAAAAACCGACGTTAATTTAAGTTTTTCCACTAGTGGTCCTTGACATGTTCGTTTATACCATGCCCTCCACGTTATCATTAAAACAAGACAGAGGAAATTATTCATCGTATTTCAATAATAATGAACCCCATTCAAATCCACCCCAAAATAACCGCCTCCAAATTCAAGAGAGATGAATAGAATCAAGGGGAAATATTGAATTAAAATACAACCCTACCTCATGATTCATTGGGGATGTCATGGATGGTGGTGCTTCAACATTAGACGGTATTGTAGATGAAGGAGAAGGTTCTCGTGCATTGGACATCGACCTTCAGATCGATCCAACAATGAGCATCGTCAATCCTCTGTTCTCCGTCAGTGGAATGAATGGCGTCACTTCGTTAAGGGTTCCTCGCTTTAAGAATCAATTCCAAAACCCCAACTGATCTCTATTTAAATAGAAGGGGGAAAGGTGAACAATGACTTGAGGAATTAATGAGGTCTATTAATTGACATAATTAGTGTGCCTCGTTAATTGACATGATTAAAGTGTCGCATTAATTATGCGAGGGGTGGTTACACAACCAAAGTGTAACCATGGAATTAACACCCTATAATTAAAGGTCTGACCACCTCCATGGTCCCCGCCACTACCGCTCAACATGTGGCTAGAAAAATAAAATTAAATGAAATAAAATTTTATGTTATTTTATTATTTTTTTAAAAGTCACAAAAACTAGATTTTTCTCCCAAGCAACTACGGTCGAAGTGAAGCTTCCGTTAAGCGAATCCCAATGCTGTGGATTCAATGGTGCAATCAGATTTAAATTCTAAGCACCAATTCAAAATATATAAAATTCTGCCTGTGCGTTTACTAAAAGTAATAATTTTTTTTTAGAAATTTATTCTGGGCACACCAGGCCTCAGAATCACTCGCTGTCAAATTTCACAGACCCAGAAAAATCCCAAATAATTTTAAAAATATTTACAGGGAATTTTCAGGTCTTTAAATTCTCTCCACCTTAGGGTTTACATCCCCAATATCCAAACAAGGCTACATAAACAAAGAGGGGTACTGGGCATGCATATGAGACTCTCTCTCCCATGTGCTCTCCTAGAGATTCTTGTGCCGCCATAGAACGCGCACCAGAGGTATCGAATGCCCAAAAAGGATACACTTCTATTCATCCTCTATCTCCACCGAGTACTCCACAAATGTCACCCTATCGTCAATCTCCTGCTCTCCATGGTTGGTGATGTGAGATGAGTCATGCATGTATCTCCTCAGCTGGGATACGTGGAAGAAGTCATGTACCCTCTCCAACTGCGATGGCAGTGCCAAGTGGTATTCCACCTCTCTAGTCCTCCAAAGTATTAATAATGGTCTGATAAACCTCATTGAGAGTTTTCCACCACAGAAAAATCTTCATAGCCCATGTCGAGGGGAGACTCGGAAGAATATATGGTCCCCCTCCTGGAACTCCAGTGGTCTTTAACACCTATTAGCATAAGACTTCTGTCAGCTCTGTGCAGTCTTCATCCGCTCTCAGATGACCTGCACCTTCTTAGTGGTAGCATGTACTATCTATGGTCCCTTGGGTGCTCGTTCTCCGAGATCCATCGAGTACATGGGAGATCTTCACGGTCATCCATACAACACCTCAAAAGGGGCCATACTAAGAGTGGAGTGATAACTGTAGTTTTACACAAACTTCACCAAGGGTGGGTGGTCCTTCCAACTGTGACCAAAATCTAGGACACATGCACGAAGCGTGTCCTCCATGGTTCGGATGGTCCGCGTAGTCTGACCATTAGTCCACGGGTGAAAAGATGTGCTCAAGCGAAGATGAGTCCCGAAAGCCTCTGACAATCCTTTCTACAACTGTGATGTGAAGCATGCGTCACGGTCTAAGAATATCGTCAAATTCACTATGTGAAGTTGAACGATCTCTTGAATATAGAGATGTTCCAAGATCTCTACCAAAACATTATATCAAATAGCAAGGAAGTGGGATGACTTGGTGAGTCTATCAATGATCACCCAGATGGTATCCTGCACTCTAGACGTACGTGGTAACCCTACCACGAGGTCCTTCAATATCGCTTCACACTTCCACTCTGGTATCTTTAGGGGTTGGGTCAAGCCTGATGGTATCTAGTCCTCTACTTTCACTTGCTGGAAAGTGAGGCATCTAGAAACAAACTCTGCCAAAGCATTCTTCATCCCTAGACACCAGTACTGATGCTAGAGGTCCTGATACATCTTCATTACGCCTAGATGTACTACCAAGGGGGATGTATGGAACTCCCTCATCACCTACTCTCATAGATATACTAGTAAAACTGTACGTCCTTTGAAAAAGTTATCTTGCTCTCCGCCTTCAGAATATCCATTAGGTGCACGACCTGAGGATATCTGAGCACGTGTAGTCTTGCAGCTGCTGTCTCTGAGTTGCGCCTCCTTAACTTGCTGAAGGAGTGGAGGGGAAACTACCATAGACTAAAGGTAGACTCTCTCATCTCTATCCATGCACGATATCAGAAGCGAGGCTACGTTCTCTTAATCCTCGTTCAGTATCTGCAAACTCAATCTCTGACTAAGTGTATCTGCCACTACGTTCCCCATCCTAGGAGTATAGGCTATCTCAAAGTCATATTCCTGGAGGAAATCTAGCCAACGTCACTATCTCAGATTTAGATCATTCTGTGTGAAGTTATATATGAGAATCTTGTGGTCTAAGTAAAAAATGAACCTCTTTCCCATCAAGTAGTGTTGCCACATCTTATGTGCGAAGACTACTGCTGCCAACTCCAAGTTATGAGTCACATTATTCTTCTCATGAGTCCTCATCTATCATGATCCATAAGCAATTACTTCACTATACTACATCAGAACACAACTGATTCCAGTCCCTAATGCATCATAGTAAACCACATAGTCAGTGCCCTCCTCTAGCAGCCTCAGGATGGGAGCGCTGGTCAAGCTATTCCTTAGATATTGAAAGCTCTTCTAGAAGGTCTCTGACCATAGGATGTGCTTTATATTCTTGGAGAAGGTAGTCATAGGTGATGCTACTCTGGAGAAATAAGGTACGAACCTCCGATAATAGCCTTATTATCCAAGGAAGCTCTGCACCTCTGTAACACTTCTGGTTGGCTCCCAAGAAAGTACTTTCGTGATCTTTGCTGGATCCACTATAACTCCAGCCTCTAAGATGATGTGTCCCAAGAAGTAGACCTTCTGCATCTAGAACTAAAAAATCAAGAGCTTCCAATATAACGGGTGCTCCCGTAGTGTGTCCAGTACTATCCAAGTGTACATCGTGCTCTTCCTCGGACTCTTAGTACACCCGGATGTAATCGATGAAGACCACCACAAAGTAATCAAGGTAAGGCTGGAAGATCCTTTTCATGAGCCCCATGAACGCTGCTGTAGAGTTGGTCATTCCAAAAGACATCACCAACAACTAGTAATTTTTATACTGACATCTAAAGGTTGCCATTAGTACATTCTCATCTCATACCCTGAGCTGTTGATAGCCTGATATGAGGTATATCTTGGAGAAATACTTCAATCCTTTTAAATGATCAAACAGATCATCGATCTTCAGTAGAGGATACTTGTTATTAATGGTCACCGGGTTTTGGAACCATAAGTCCACGCATACCCTCAGAATTTTGTCTGGCTTCTCGGAAAACAACACTGGGGATGCCCAGTGATAAACACTGGGCCTTACAAATCCATTCCTCTATAAGTCCTCCAACTTTACCCTCATCTCCTAGAGCTCCATAGGGGCCATCTGATATGCTGGTGTTGATATCAGTGTGGTTCACAGGTACAATTCAATGAATAAGTCTACCTCTCTATGAGGAGGTATACCTAAGACTTCTTCTGGAAAGACTTCCTCATACTCATACACCACTGCAGAAAATTGTGGACTCGCCTCCTCCACTATGTCGAAGGTCATGCAAGCCAACTGATATGTAATCGGTTTCACCCTCCAAAGTGCAAGTCCATATCATACTTCTCTATTTTCTTTCTCACCAAAAAAGGAAAATTGGGCTCTATCTCTGCGCGTAAATCACACTTTACATCTCATGTAGTCAATAAGTGCATGAATAACTAATAGACATCTTATAGCTAGAATCACATCGTAGGTCTTCAACGCTACTACAAAAAGATCCCATATGAAACTCTCTCCTCTGCGAGTAAGATCAAACTGTCTTCACTAGTGTGTGACTGCTGAATCTCCTCCCGTAGGAGTATCCAAATGAAAAGGATGATATAAAAGATCAGTCGGAATTTTAGAGTCATGAATTAAGTTCATGACAAGGAAAGAATTGATAGCACCTATGTTGATAAGCACTAATGATAAAGTAGATATGATACATATTGTACCTCGTATCATCTCAGGTATGTCTATAATGTGAGTCTCTACTGCATGTATCTAATCCTGTCCCCATCCACCTGTTCCCTGAGCTCATGGTGGACCACCTAGGGGTGGTGGTGGTAGTGCCTAGTGACCCTAACCACCTCCCACTTCACGTCCTGCTCCCCTACCCTGTCTGTCTCCTGGATGACGCTCATGATCCTACCACTACCATTGTCTCAGCGGCCCCTCCACTGTCTGCTGATCATCCGAGTGGGGAGTTGGATAATCTGGGGCTCTGTGACCATGTCCCCCAAAGGAAAAACAAATCATGCATTGCCAGTGGCTCCCTGGACCTCTCAAGCCTCACACCTCTGACCCTGCATCCCCGGGTCTTCCTTAGGAAGGTCTAGCCTGGTTGGGCTTCTGCGTCATCTGTCTACTATCAGTTCCTTCTCGGAAAGAAAGTTCCCCATAGCAAAGCTCACTCTAGCACCTAAGAATGCATCAGGATACTGAGAGAAAATGTCACAACTCTGATCTCTCACTGGATCCCCTATTAAAAGGTCCATGCCTTAAAGTAAGGGTCTCATACCATGCCAGTGGAGTATCGGGAGAGGTCGGTAAATATTTCTGAGTACTAATCCACAATCTGGCTGCCCTACTATAGATACAACATATCATGAATACAGACAGAGTGTAGTGTAGCTGGCAGGAACTCTACCTTGAAAAGGCTCTCAATGTCTAGCCAGGTGTGGTTCATCTCTTCATCTACCAAGAGCATTGAGCTCAACCATCGTCCGGACGAGACCTGAAGAAGGCTAGCGTCCAAGATCTCTATCTGCTCGGAGGGTGTATCTACTAACTAAAAGACCTGATAAACTGCCTCAATCTAGTACTCTACTTCCTGGGGGTCTGTCTTGCCTAGAAACCTCAATGTCAACTATCTCTGGAACTCATGAAACGTTCTCAGCCATTATGGATGATCCATTGGTGGCATCTGCTTCTCAATGGGTGGTGGTGCTTCTAGTACACCACCCTAAGGTTCCATCACTGGAAGTGGTCCTTGTATCGATACCTCGTCACTTTTTGGGCCACCGTCACAATCTCTAACCCGAATCCTAGATGGCTGTCTTCATAGAGACATCTTGTAAGAAATATATGTGCCATTCTCAATATGTTATACCTCATGAGATGACTCAAGAAATATCAAGAAAACTTTTCAAAACACTAGAAACTAGGGTTTTCATGTGTCGAGTCAGAAAATAGAATTCATGGTCCTAGTGTATGGATACATCAGCCTCCACAATAACACTGGACTCCCCGAACTGAAAACCGAACTCAAGACACTTTAAACCATTACCTCATTAAAAGTAAACTCTTAGTTTATCTGGTATAACTGACCACCCTCTCATACAACTTTGTCATGACCCATCCCACAGGGCCCGTACGTGACTATCCCACACCCGCCTTCAATAGGCCAAGGGTTGGTGAATAGAACCTAATGGATTTTACCGAATAGGGAAGGTATTGACTTAGAGATATGTACACACTCAAAAATGGAAACTGAAGTAAACAACCAACAAAAGTAGGTAATAACCATGAGTGTAATGTACAACCACAAGTAAAACTATAAACTAAAAAAGTGGGCCAAAATACTAGCCCATGAAACTGAAAAAAAGTAAACAGTTATCACATCTGCCCTAGAGCTCTACCTAGAGGGTAGTAGCTATAAGTATGAAGTTGAAGAATAGAATCTTGACCGATCCCATCTTACCAAGCTCCACCAAGTCCCGAACCTCCAAAGTCCACCTCAGAGCATCAGTAGTTTTCACCAAACACAACAAGGTGCGGGTGAATCCTATACAGGAGCGAGTATAACAATACCCAATAGGGACCCAAGATCCCAAAAGGTTTCTCAGTAATCCAAAAATTAAAATATCACAAGAAAATACCAAAAAGTTAATATCACAAGAATGATCTAAATCATGATGCACAAAGAAAAATAAACAGCTCACTCTAAAGGTATAACTTCAATGTTACTAGGATAAGGATGACTAGTCTTAAAGCCAGATCATCCAATCCATAGTAACCCTAATGCTGATCGATATAGGTGACTATATGCTGACCCATATTGGTCGCTAGATGTTGACCCGTATTGGTCGCCAGTGTTGACCCATATCGGTCATTGGTGCTGACCCGTGTTGGTCAGTAGTGTTGACCCGTCTTGGTTGCTGGTGCTGACCCATCTTGGTCACCAGTGCAAACCCCTCTTGGTCACTGATGTAGAGGTTGGTATGATTAGTCATACATCTTGATCATCCCACTCTGTAGTTTCTCATGCTGACCCACATTGGTCGCTCTTCTTCCTCATGTTACACCCTGCCACTGGATTTCTGCACGAAGCACACCTGATTTCGGGAAGACTTTTCACCTCAAGCCATTGGTCCTTTTTAAATATGTACAATGTCACAAGAAAATAATACCCAAGGGACCTCCCAATCATAGGGGTCCTAATGTGACAGACGGTGCGTCGATCAGACGTCTGGTCTATGAGATATAGGCACTTTTGTAAAAGGAGTTCGGTTGGATTCAAGTCTGGTCTAACCCAGGTCACACATCAAACTCCATAAAAAGTCACTTAAAGTATCTCCAACGTACTGCCATGTCACAAGGTTCCTTATTCTATAGATGGCGTATCTATTGGATGCTCGGTCTGTCAGTTACACCCCTTTTCGTGAAACGAGGGTGATCACACCTCGGTCCGGCCCGACTCGGTCCTGCTCAGATCAGTCGGGCCCACCAGAATATTCTAAAAGGACCGCTTCCCAAAAGGAGTTTCAAATCCATAGACAATGTGTCAAATGAACACCTGGTTCGTCAATTATGGGAGTTTCTTTATTCGGGGGCCAGTTGTGTCTGGGCCTAGACTGGTTCGGTCAGGCCAACCTGACACAATGGGTCCTACGGTCTACCTGACCTCACCGAGGTCCGGCCCGTTATGGGTCGACCCGGTTCACTGGGTCCGGTGCATTAGGTTCGGCCTAGATGGTTCGCAGGCCCAGGCCATGATTCTCCCGACCCGTAGGGTGGGGCTTGACCCCCCTGCGCTGGCCCAGTCCACTTGAAGGCAGGCCATGTAACGTCCCGGTTCGGAAATCCACCCAAGGGTGCCTCGTACCCGGTTGGTCACATGGAATCAAGAACATTTACGCAAACGCCAGAGGCTACTAACTAGCAGAGAGATCCTTGGGTGTGATATTGAGGAAACTATGCCCTTATTGGCAGAGCATAGAGCGGAAGACAAACAAATAGATAGCAGTAGAAATCATAACCATCCATACAAGAGTAAACGATAAATAGCGGAAGACTAACAGTAAACAACTAGAGCACACACACATGTATATATAATGATGCATGATACATATGTCTAGGAAAGCATCCAAAAAATTCACAATGCTGAATACAATACTAAATCAAAGTGAAAAATAAAACTAGTAAGCTCCTCAGCATCGCAAGCCATAGCTTGGACCCATGCTCTCCAGCTCCACAGCAAGTCATGTACCTGAAGTATAAGGGTGCTTGCCATTATCTATAACTGCAACAATATATTCTGTTTGGGCCCAAAAGCATGGCCCAAAAAGGGTGTGAGACAAGGTCCCAGTAGGAAACCACTCAAAGATCTGTGCCTAACAGTCAGAGAATACATGGCAGAAAAAATATAGAAAGCAGTAAATAAGAAAGCACACAACAGCTACAATCCACAGTGTCTAGCATATAATGTACACAAGTAACATCCAATCAACAAGAAGAAGAATAGGTAACCCCCTGGGTAGTTCTCACAGCCTAACCCTTATGGTTCAACCTATAAGTACTAACAACCCTATGGGAGGCACACAAAGTCTCACCACTCTGGTTCAGATAAAGAATAGACCCTCTGAGGAAGCACTCACCATCAATTCCCCCTATTGTCTCATATCGTACTAAAGGGTCTCTGGGGAATCACTCAATGTCTCATTCCCCTTGTGGCCCATGTCGAGGAACTACAAACTCTATGAGGAAGCACTCAACATCAATTCCCCCTGGGGTCTCACATTGTAAATTTAAGACACTCTAGATAAGCCCTTACTTCCATTCTCCGTATGGTCCACTATAATGGGTTCTCACAACCCTATGTAAAAAAACATTCATAGTGCGCGTATCAGCCCAAGTAAACCTCAAGAACTACTTGGCTATCATTCTAAGGCACAACAACACAACAGTTCAACAGTTCCACTATCCTACAACTAGGCATGGAAACTGGAAAAAAACCTAACAAGCAAAATAAGCATGGAAAAACATCCAAAGCACAATAAAACTTACCCTATTCACAAGCAATGACCTCTACACAGGCCTATAAGAAAAGCAACAAAACAACAAGGGAAAAACAGGGAACACACAATACCCCATTAAAGGGTATTGGTGGAATTTGCACAAAATATTCACAGACTTCCTACGGAAAGGCACAAACCACCTACCTCGATGCTAGGAGATTGATATACATGAACCACGATGATTGATTCTCCTTAGAACGTAGAAGATCTGAGAAAGGCACCCCAAATTTTCCTAACGAGGTGGAGAAGAAAAAACCCTGAACAGCTCCGGCCACTGTGATCATAGATTAGCCTCCCTTTGCCAGGTCTCGTCCTGTACTTGCCTATACTTCCATAGTAGCCATACTAGAGGAAAATAACTCCCATGGAGAACCTTCGTACTGTGATCGACAATCTGGATAGAATGCTCCTCAAATGATGAATCCGCTTCGAGCTCAACCTCCTTCGGCTGAAAGACATGAGATGGGTCTGAAAAGTAACGTCGGAGCTGAGAGACGTGGAAGACATCGTGGATGGCCCGATACCTCTGAGGTAACTACAACTGATAGGCAACTGACCCAACTCTCTCCAATACCTAAAATGGTCTGACGTACCACGGTTAAAGATTAACCTATCTCCAAATCTTCTTGTGTCCTATCCTCGGTGTGACATGTAGGAAAACCTGATCCCTGACTTCAAACTCCATAGGTCGTCTCCGCTGATCAGCATAAGACTTCTATCAAGATTGTGCTGTATCCATCCTCTTCCGAATCAACTCTATCTGCTCTGAGGTCTCCTGAACAAGATGAGGTCCCAGCAAAGCTACCGCTCCTTCCTCTAGCCAGCATAAGGTTGATCGGCATGGCCTACTTTACAAAGCCTAAATCCACTAGAGGGAAATGATTCTCCCAAGAACCTCCAAATTCTAGAGTGCAAGCTCGTAGCATATCCTTAAGCACCTGGATCGTACGCTCAGACTATCCATCTGTTTGGGGATGGTATGCCATACTCAAAAGTACGTGTGTACCCAACGCTCTCTGAAGCCCCTACCAGAACCGAGAAGTAAATACTGCATCCCTATCTGAAACAATGGAGTGTGGAACTCCATGCAGACGTACAATCTATCAGATGTAAAGTCATCCCAGATTATCGACACTGAAGGTCTCCTTGATCGGTAAGAAGTGATCCACCTTTGTAAGCCTGTCGATGACAACCCAAACAACATCGTTCCCTCAGGGTGACCTCGACAACCCAGTCATGAATACCATCGTGACATCATTCCACTTCCAATCTAGATTGGGTAACTGCTGTAAAAGGCCTGCAGGTCGCTGATGCTCCTCCTTTACCTGCTGAAAAGTAGAACACCTCAAGACGAAACCAGCAACATCCCTCTTCATACCTGGCCACCAGTATTGGTGATGAAGATCCCGATACATCTTGGTGATGCCAGGATGAACTGCCCAAACTGAGGAATGAAAATCCCGCATCAGCTCCTCGCATATGTCTTCGGGCACCCGTACGCGTCCCTAGAAACGAAAGATCTCATCCTCACCTACTGTCCATCCAGGAAGAGGGTCCTCTCCTGACACACTCTCCCGTAGGACTAACCCTTTTGAATCTAATAGCTGCCTCATCCATACCCGATCAAGAAGTGTAGAGGTAACAGCTACAGAAGATAGGTAAGTCTGTCCCTGTCTGTCATGCACCCCCAAATGCATCTTAGAGAACAAAGTCATGAGCTTCCACTCACTAATGGCCTCCTGAACTGCCTAAATCTGAGTTCTCCTGCTCAACGTATCTGCTAATACATTTCCCTTTCCTGACGTATAGGCTAGCTTGAAGTCGAAAGACAGAAGATACTGGACCCACCTGCGATGTCTTAGATTCAAATCACACTGAGTGAAGATGTAATTGAGACTCTTGTGGTTGGTAAAAAACACGAAGTTCTCTCCCAGAAGGTATTGTATCCAACAGCCTATGGCATGAAAAACAGCTGCCAACTCTAGATCGTGCATCGAGTAGTTCCTCTCATCTGGCCTCAACTACCGAGACCCGTACGCAATGACTCCATCACCCTGCATAACCATAGCGCCCAGTCCAATACCTAAAGCAACACAATAAACAATATATCTCTTTCCTGTATTTGGAAAGACTAGTATCAGCGCCGAAGTCAACCTTCCCTTCAGCTTCTGAAAGTATAACTCACAAGAATCTGACCATAAGAAGTTCACCCCCTTCTTGGCTAGAACCGTCAAAGGTGCTGCTAGATGTGAAAAGTCTGGAATGAATCATCTGTAGTATCCAACCAGCCCTAGGAAACTTTGTTACTCAATGAAGTTCTTCGGCTGCTCCCAGGAAACTACAGCTCTTACTTTCTCTGGGTCCACGAATACTCCTGCCTCTGATATGACATGACCCAAGAAGTGAATCTAATCCATCCAAAAGTGGAACTTCGAGAGTTTAGCATAAAGTCGATGCTCCTTCAGTGTACTTAGAACGATCTCAAGATGGGTAGCATGGTCGTGTCGCGTATGAGAGTACACCAAGAAGTCATCCACGAAGACCACGACGAAGGAATCTAAGTAAGGATGGAACAATCCTTTCATCAGTGCCATGAAAACTGCTGGCACATTCGTGAGACCGAATGGCATAATGGTATACTCGTAGAGACCATACCTTCTCCTGAAGGCTGTTAGAGGTATATTTGATGGTCTAACACACAACTGATGATAACCAGACCTCAAATCGATCTTCGAGAACACACGGGCTCCTCGAAGCTGATCGTAGAGATCCTCAATCATAGGCAGGGGATATCGGTTCTTGACCATCAAATGGTTTAGCTTCCGATAATCCACACAGAGCCTATGGGTACCGGCTACCTTCTCTGAAAACCGGACAAGTGAACCCCAAAGAGAAGTACTAGGTCAGATGAAACCCTTTGCCTATAACTCCTCCAACTTCTTCTTGAGATCCTGAAACTCAGGTGTAGCCATCCTATAGGGAGGAATGGAAACCGGTGCTGCTCCTAGAACGAGCTCAATAGAGAAGTCCACCTCATTCTCCGGAGGCAAACCTGAAAATTCCTCTGGAAAGACATCCATGATACGATCCACCCTAGGAGGAAAGTATAACTGTGAAGTCCCCTAGTCATCCAGATAAACACTAGCAATCTAGGATGTAACCCCTCCCAGCCCATGATGCTCGAGTCATTCTCGACTCGCCCGAACATCCCAATCGCCTTTATGAAGAAAAGATTCACACTACGGTGAAATGAAACTCACCCTGTGGAAATAACAGTCGATGAATATCTGGAAGGGAATCGAAAAGTCTATCCCGAGATTGAAATCATAGACTGTCATATCTAAGAAATATATATCCCATAAGAAACGATACCCTGCAACCTCAAGAGTGAAATCTCTGCACCGACGTACACTAGATGTCCTCATCCCCAAAGGTGTGTCTAGTGTCAACAAATCGGCAGAAGAAAGGATATAGAGCCCAAGGATCTCCACAATAGAAACAGAGATAAATCCATGCATACCAGCCATATCAAAAAGGGATGAAGATAAAATTGAGGCTACTAAAATCGTACCTAGAACTATAGAAGGTACGAGATCCTGCTCCTGATTGGTCTGCTCCACTGCAAAAGTCTGGCCTGCCCTGCGGCCCTGTGACCCTGCCTGACCACTCTGAGCTAATCCTCCCGGCTGACGCTGAAGGACTAGTGAATGAATGCCACAACCTCAACCTCCTCTTAGGCCTGAACGGCTAGAAGAACTCCAGTTCCCTGACTACTGAGAAACTGGTGGTGTTTCTCTTGAACGAGGATTCATGGAAGAACCCCTCTCACCAGCTACTGGTGAGAAAACCTGGTAGAAACGCTGAAGGTGAACCATCTTTCTACAAGATCGGCACTCCACAAGGTCTCTCTGGAACTGCAACCTCGTGTGCCCTTCCCTTCCACACTGGTAATATACTACCTAGATACCTGAAGATGTATCTCGCCTCCTCGAATCACCATGCATAGACTCCCTACGACGCTTCCTGCTGTAAACTGGAGGAATACTAGCTATGGAAGTAGAACTACCCTGGTTCGTCGTTCCGGAGTCTCTCAGATTGCACTCTGTAATCAGCACTTGGTTGATGATGGAAGTGATGGAATTCAACTGGAAGATAATCACCTATGAGAGGATCTCCCGCCTGAGACCATCCTCAATCTTCTATGATAAGAACACCCCATTTCCATTCCGGAGGGGTGTGAAATGCTGCAACTCAGTGAAATGAGAGGAATACTCTATAACAGAAAGAGTACCCTACTCTAGACTCATGAACTTCCGGGCTCGATCGGCCCTCATGGTCTCCGGGTAGAAGTAGTCGTAAAACACGTGCTGGAACTCCTCCCAAGCCATAACCTACTGATGACCCGCCTATGAGATCACATCCCACCACGTCTTGGAGGAGTCTCATAGCATATAGGTAGAGATCTTGACCCGCCTCTCTAGAGGTGTTTCCAGATGCTCAAAGACAGTCAGCATGGCTTCCAGCCATGACTCTGCAGCCTGTGGTCCTCCTTCCCCCGAAAAAGTAGGAGGATGATGTTATTGGAAAACCCGCGTCAAGTCTGCCATAGTCATGGCAGGAGGTCGTGCTCCCTGAAAGGTCTGAATCATCCTCATAAAGCCTTCCCTGAACTATGCATCAGCACCTACAACTGGTAAGATAGTTGGTGCTAAGGCTGGCCCGACTGGAGGATCGACAGGAATTCCCTAATCAGCCATATCTGGTGTCTGATAACCGTCTGAAAACTAACGTAAAACCGGGGGACATCTCAGAGGCATAACTATGAAATATCAAAAGCATACCATAGATTAGGAAAACAAGGACAATGAAAAAGGAGCACAAAACGACAACAGGAGAAGGAAACACTCATGTTTTAAAAAACATGACTACATGGGGTGTATAAACTCTACATGGCATGTACTTAACTCTATTCCCCTACCCGTGTCTCCTTGCACGGCTAACTCACATGGTCTTCTTAAACAGAGACTACACGGTGTGTTCCTGGTAGAAACGAAATGTAGTGGACAAGGTTTCATGACCCGTGTTGTTGGTTACATGACCATCTACACAGCTGAGACTACATGGCATTTTCCGAACAAACATGGTGTGTACTTGAAGATTTTTCTCAACTCGTGTTGTTAGCGACACAATCAGGTACACGATTGACCCTTACATGGCGTGATCCGAACAAACAAGACGAGTATAAGAGAATATAACACCGTCCCATGTTGCCCATGATACGGCCAGGTACTGAGAACAAGGATACACAGCGTGTTGATAAACAACACGGTGTGTATGACACGAGCTTCCCCGACCTGTGTTGTTAGTGACACGACCAGGTACACAGCTCACTACTACACGGCGTGTATCTACCATAAATGGATTTTTCCAGGATATTTTCCACAACCCATGTTTCTTCTCACACAGTCAGTGACACGGTTTAAAAACTACATGACGTGTATATTTAAAATACACACCGTGTATTCTGGGTTTTTCCAGGCAGTAGCTCTGAAACTGCACCAAATCCCAGAAAACACTAAAAAACGTGCATGAAGGTGTGAAATTATGATTAGTGAGGGCCCATACTCCCCACGAATCAAATCATAGCATCCAATATAGTCATATTTAAGGAATAACCGGTCAATGATTCACCAATTTCCTATTGAAGAGGTCCCATGACACCTCAAGAACCAAAAAATGGACTTCATTTAAGTAAAGTACAAAAAAAACAACCTTTATATCAAACTGCAAGGATTCTATCAAGAATCTATCACAATAGCATACATAATCTACACAACATCTATCACAACAACATGAAATTGCTAATGCACCTTAGATGACATGGAAAGAATGCATGGCATGTGATTTCTAACAAGTGCCTATATGATGTATGAGATGGAATACCCTCATCTAATTGGGTTGTGACAGAAATAGAACCATAATAACAAAAATAATAACTACACATATCATGTGAATCAATCTAGGTGAAGTCATATCAACCATAAAATCTCGAAACCAGAAAACTGCAATAATCAAGGCAGTATGGCTTTTCCCTATTCATGGGTTAGCTACTCCCGGGCACAACTTATTACCAAGTACCGAATCCATCCTATCCCTGGGTAAAGGCTCCAAAGAGTAAATCCAGAGAAAATAACCCATATGATACCACTTTGTAATGTCCTGGTTCAGGAAGCCACCTAGGGGCGCCCCATACTCGGTTGGTGACATGGCCTCAAGTGCATTTCCCCAAATGCCAGAGGCTTCCAACTAGCAGCGAGGGACTTGAGTGTGATAGTGGGGAAGTTATTCCCTCATTGGAAGAGCATACAGTGGAAGAAAAACAAATATATAACAGTCAAAATCATAACCATCCATACAAGAGTAAACGATAAATAGTGGAAGACTAATAGTAAACAACTGGAGCACACACACATGTATATTTAATGATTCATGATACATATGTCTTGGAAATCAACCAAACAAGTCACAATGCTGAATAAAATACTAAACCAAAGTGAAAAAGAAAACTGGTAAACTCCTCAGCCTTACAATCGATAGCTTGGTCCCATGCTCTTCAGTTCCACAACAAGTCAAGTACCTGAAGTAGAAGGGCGCTTGACCCTATCTATACCTGCAACAATATAATATGTTTGGGCCCAAAAGAATGGCCCAAACAGGGTGTGAGACAAGGTCCCAGTAGGAAACCACCGAAAAATCTGTGCCTAATAGTCAGTGAATAAATGGCAGTAAAAATACAGAAAGCAGTAAACATGAAAGCACACAACAGCTAAAATCCAGTGTCTAGAAAATAAAGTACACAAGTAACATCCAATCAACAAGAAGAACAAAAAATAACCCCCTATATAGTTCTCACATCCTAACCCTTATGGTTCAAAATACATGTACTAGCAACCCTCTGAAAGGCACATACAGTCTCACCCCTCTAGTTCGGCTAAAGAATAAACTCTCTGAGGAAGCACACACCATCAATTATCCCAATAGTCTCGTATCGTACTAAAGGATCTATGGGGAAGAACTGAACATCTCATTCCCCATGTGGCCCATGTCAAGGAACTACCGAATCTATGAGGAATCACTCAACGTCAATTCCTTATATGGTTTCGAATCGTAAATTGAAGACACTCTGGAGAAGCCCTTACGTCCATTCTCTCTATGGTCAACTACACTAGGTTCTCACAACACCATGTAAAACAAACATGCATAGCGTGCGTATCGGCCCAAGTAAACCTCAAGAACTACTTGGATTTCATTCTAAGTCACAACAGTATAACAGTTCAATAGTTTCACTATCCTACAACTAGGAATGGAAACTGGAAAAATTCATAACAAGCAAAAAAAGCATGGAAAAACATCCAGAGCATAATAAAATTTACCCTATTCACAAGAAATGAACTCTACACATTCATATAAGAAAAGCAGAAAAACAACAAGGAAAAATTAGGTAACACACAATACCTTGTTCAAGGGTATTGGTGGAATTTGCACAAAATATTCACAGACATCCTACGGAAAGGCACAAACCACCTACCTCGATGCTAGGAGATCGATATACTTGAACCACGATGATTGATTCTCCTTAGAACGTCGAAGATATGAGAAAACTTCAAAAATGCTCAACCCAAGATATCTTGAGAAAGAGGAGGAAATGTAAAACGAATGAAACCTAGATGAAAGTTGTTCTGCCCATCAGACGCGACCCCGTTGTGTTTAATGAAAAAAAATACACGGAGTTTACTTCTTGAGTACACGGCGTGTACTCCATTTTTCGTACTCAGCTTTAAGCCGCCTCAAATTCACCCCTAGACACCGTGTGTGTGGCCCGGACATGGCCATCTCACGGCCTGGCGCAGCAAGGGAGTACACGACGTGTACTTCAAAAATTTCCAGAAACCCCTCTTTTCTCAAAAAATCCAGGAAGTGAAAGACATACCTAAAAACTAAGATCCGGGTTCTTACAGAACACTCCTCCCAGCGGGACTCACTTTTTCCGGTCCGTTTCGTCCATTGAGGCGTGGTGGGGCGTGGGTTCTGCGATTTCCCCTCCTTCCGTGGCCCGTTGGTTGTGGCTACTACCGCTGGTGGTGCCTGCGGGCACCGCACTTCTCCCACATGACCCTCTCGGGCCGGTTGCCATGGGCCTCCTTTAGCCACTTCCAGCCACCACTTTCATGGCACATTGAAAATTGTTTCCGCGAGCCACCAGATGTGCTCTGGTGGTCTGTTCATGGTGTCGTCTGCGCCTATGGGCCTCTTGGATCGCCGACACCACAGTGTGACCTTCTATCATGGTACTGTTGAATTTGGAAACTATCCCCGAAGAATGAAACAACAAAAAAACAAGTGGTAGAGGGTTCGTGACTTGTTCGTTTGGACCGCGCCCTCCACGTTATCGTTAAAACAATAGGGATGTAATTATTCATCACATTTCAGTAATAACAAACACTGTTCAAATCCCTCACAAAAACCACCCACAAATTAAATAGAGAGGGATAGAATCGAGGGAAAATCTTAAATTAGGAGACAAACCCTTCCTCCTATTTCATTGGGGACATCGCAGATGGTGGTTCATTCACATTTGAGGGTATTGCAGATGAAGGAGAAGGTTCACATGTGTTGGAGTTCTCTGTCCTTCGACCTTAGGATTGATCCAACAATAGGCATCTCCAATCCTCTGTTCTCTGTCGGTGGAAGGCATGGAATCACTTTGTTAGGGGTTCCTTGCTTGGTGAAGCTTTGACAAAACTGTACCATGAGCTCCATTTAAATAGGAGGGGGAAAGGTGAGCAACGCCTTGAGGAATTAATGAGGCCCATTAATTGATGTAATTAATGTTACTCATTAATTAAAGTAATCAAAGTGTCTCATTAATTATGTGAGGGGTGGTTACACAACCAATGTGTAACTATGGAATTAACACCCCATAATTAAAGGTATGACCACCTCCGTGGTCCCCACCACTGCCACTCAACATGTGGTAGGAAAAAGGAAAAGAAATAAAATAACAATTTATATTATTTTATTATTTCTTTAAAAGTCGCTATAACTATTTTTTTTTTGCACAACCAAATGTGGATGAAGTGAAGCTTCCCTTAAGAGAATCCTGGCCATGCATATTAAATGGTGATCTCAGATTTTAATACCAAGCACCGGTTTAAAAGATAGAAAATTCCACTAGCGTGTTTACTGAACGTACCCCAAAAAATTTTAGAAATTCATTCTGGGCACACTGGGCCTCGGAATCACGCGTCGTCAAATTTCACAAACTCGTAAAAATCCGAAATAATTAAAAAAAATACATGGAATTTTTGGGTATTTATAATTAGGATCTACATAATATCATGTGGAATATGGAATTGATCAAGGAAGTGTGATGATTTTGATTCTATTGAAATAACCCTTAAATATACCATGTGCGTGACTGATATAAAAAACAATGATTTATTATGAAGAAGACAATACTCATAGTGATTATATGGCATTGATGAAATTGATTGGATGGCCTATGTTATTTATACATATTTTTTATGATTTTTAATAGTACATATTGAACTCTATCCCATGTCAGTATTTTAATTTTTCAAATGGTTCATAATAATACTCCCCTCTCAATGGGAAAATCAAACTGACACTAGGATTGGATCCCAAACTCACATTTCACACACCACATGGGGTGTTTACACCTATGTCCCACTATAAATCCATAAATTGGGGGGGGGGGAGGTGTAGAAATCATTCAAGGAGTCCTCTATACACCAATAGTAGGTTTTGTTCCTACTCAATCAGTCATGATGCTTCAAGGAATGTTAATCTGGTTAACACTCCATTTTGGAAGAAATTTTTCCCATAATGAGGTTTTTTGAGCTATCCATTATTTCTGGTATGTTTGTTCAATTTTTTAATTACTATTTGAAAATATAGTTAATAAAATTCAAATAAAATGAAAATACATCAATATAAAACATCTATATTATTCCTAATGAAAGATAAACTTTCGCATGATTCATAATAAAACATATGATTAGATAATAAAATATTTGAGGTCATTATTATACCTACAATCATATTTGAATTATTCTTTAGAAATAAAAAATGAATTCATTAAGTTGGATTATTGAAAAATAAATTATTTTTTCATGGATATTAATCAATTGTATATCAGTTCCCTATGAATTTATTTTCTACATGACCTTTTTTCAAAACATTTCTTGATGAAAATACTTATTTTCATATTTTACCTTTTTATCATTATTTGAAAAAAAATGTTTCATATTTTGAACAACATTGACACATATAATTGGGATTTTTGAAAGGATCAATAATATCAAGAAATTTCATGAAGATTTTTTTAATCTTGACATAGAATTACATTAAATGAATATATAAAAGTCCTCTGAGCACTAGCACCTAGTTTCGAGTCACCAAATTGAATCATTGAAAAAAATAAAATACATAAATGGGATCAAAAACACCCCCTTTATATTGTTTTAATAACCTATCACATAAAAAAGTCAATATGTGCACTACTAGAATTCTTGGTATTTGCGATGGGATCCTGTCACAAATAAGATTTAGTGATGGGGTCCCATCACAAATAGCCCTTTGTAGAAAACGGCATCGCAGAAAATATTATTTACCATGGGCCCATTGCAAATAATATATTTTTTTGCGATAGGAAACTTCACTGTCTCAAATAAGTCTCCGATTATATACTTTATATATATAAAAACTTTTTTGCGATGGGCCCATTGGAAAATGTATTTGCGACGGTCCCATAATCCCATCACAATTACTTTTTTGAAAATATTTATTTAGACTATTTTCGATGGTCCCGTCACAAATAATTTTTGTGACGGGCCCCTAATCTTATCACAAATACGTTTAAAAAAAACTTATATAGGCTATTTGCGATGGGAACCCGTCGCAACAGATCCTGTCGCAAATAATAAATAAATTTTTAAAAAAATAAATTTAATAAAATTATGATTATTGAAAAATTAATTTTAATATTATTAAAATAATATATATATATATATATATATTAAAAAATATAAATATTCACAAAAAAATATAAAAATAATCATAAAATATTATTATTATTATTATTATTATTAGTAAAATAAACAAACCATAAAAAATATAATACTGAAAAAATATATTTAATAAAATTTTGATTAATGAAACAATAATATTAATATTATTAAAATAATAATAAAAAAATTACTAAAATTCTCAATATTCACAAAAAAATCATAAAATATTAAAAATTGAATTATGTAATATTCACACCAATATAAAAGATAGAAACTTTAAATAGTTAATATTACAACAAATGTTAAATTCAAATGTTTTTAACATAAAGAAATCACTGGGGGGTCATCGTCTGGAGGAGGTGGAGGAGCTGAAGGAGATGGCGGAGGAAACTCCATCCCAAAACTATGAGTTAGACGATGCATGTACTCCATCTTCTCATGATGCTGCTTCTACCATCGACGCATCTCCTCCTCATGCTGCTGCTTCTGCTGCTGCTGCTGCTGAAGCATCTCTTTTTGCTGCTTCTACAAACTCTCTATAAGGTCATTTTGAGCTCATAACTGCTCCTGATACTGTGAGGCAGAAGATGATGCCTCTCCAGGCACTCCACTCGAGGTCGATATCAACATCGCATTAGTACCATAATAAGTACCAGGAGTCACATGAGAGCTGATACCAACTACTCGGCCCCTCTCAAAGCTATACTGAGTCACCTGCATCCAAACCGCCTCGTCGAAATTGTGCGCACTAGTCTGATCAGTCACCTTGTCCTGACCCTTAGCCTATGTCTGAGAGGTTAAAAAATCATAGGACTTCTTCAATTCCAATTTGAAATTAAAATTGAGAAAATATTATATGTATTTAATTGTAAAACTGAAAAAAAATAATAACCACAATCTGATGCTGCCGATCACCTCTAATCTCTCCGGTGGATGGATCACTGTACATCCTCCGATAAATATCATACTATATAATATCGAGATTCTTGACTTCCTATATGAATATAAAATAAACTGTTTATATTTGAAGTTATATAAAATATTTTAAAAAATACTTACCAAATGCTCTCTATACATACTGAATGTACGACTACCAGCTCGATGTGTCACCTCCTATCTCCCTCGGTTCTACCGACCTAATGAAGACCTCCTCTGAAATCCACCACCCAACCAGTGTGAACATAATCCATCCCAAACCTGAGATGAAATGTACTCTGGTCGGTGGGCTCTACAAGACTCATCAAATACTATCGCTCCTGCTTTCATAATGGCCATCTTTCTCAAATTGTGAAAAAACTGACGCAAACGCTCATGCATAGCCGCCTCCCATGCTTCATATATTTCATTACACATGATATCATTAATGGGATACCATAAACCCTACAAATAATTTATAATATCAAGTAATTAATAAAATAAATTTCAAAATAAATATTATTTATTTACGTACCATCCAATGATTGTACATGCCGAGCTGCACATCAACAGGAATCTATTCCCATGTGATCTATGGGTGAGAAAAATAATTGCGCAAGATAACGACCCCCTATCCAATATCTACATGCGCAAAACTGTGAAAAAAGAATAAATAATAAAACAATTATTATATATATAAATAAATTAATGAAAGAAAACTAAAATATACATGTTACCATACCTCTGTGTGCGTGGATCGAAGACAAGATGTGGACGTCGCTCGAGGATAGGGACAACAATCATCATTTGTGAAAGACTGCGCCCCCTCAGCGTACCTCTTGATTCACCAGTAGGATAAGGGTCAGATGATCCCACATCCCTCTCATCCAAAGGTAACTCAGCCTCCTCTAACTCATGAAATAGATCAGAGTCCATATGAAAAACAAACTGATTTTTGTTAGCATATAGATGAAAATAATTATTATATATAGATATATATTAGTTATGATCATAACCTGCAATTAACTGTGTCAATGTTCACCTTCATCATCATCTTCATATCTAACGATGTCAATGTCTTCATATTCCTTCTCAGCATCATCAATATCCATATGAGTTTCACTTTCACCATCCCTTTTCATTTCAAATTCATTTATAACATCATTAACATCTTTTTTAACATCGACCCTTAATTGTGGGGTTTCATCACCGATATTCACGTTTCATTGTGAAAAAGATGGATTTTGAGTAGTCACTTGAAAAATTTCAATTCCATCCACTTCAGTGGAACCACATTCAGTTTGAGTAAATTGATTTTCCCGAGATTTCATTTTTATGATGCTCCACCAATCACTCAGGTCTCTTGAAGTAGAACATTACTTTGCATAATAAATTTTATGTGCCTATTGATCCAATAAAAATGGTTCATTTACTTTAAGAAGAATTTTATATTTAATATCGATGATTCCATGAGCCGGATTAACACGCAAGCCTCTCTCAGTATCCAACTACTGAAATTTAAACATCATTATGTAATTCTTTCCAAGATAACATAGCTCAATAATTTCATCTAGAATGTCATAAAAGTCAACATCAGTTTCTCTATGATGATATCCTCTCAAACAAACTCCAATGGTCATTGTTTTTTTGGATTCCCCATATGCACGTGTATAAAATTGAAATCCATTCACCAAATATGCATTATAATATTAAAGCCATTTTTGATGGTGGGTTACTCAATATAAATAGTCTCTTATCAATTTTATCAGCATGTTAAGACACTTGAAAATTTGTAAAACAATTATCAATATAATATATAGTAAACTAAATTGATATTTAACCATTAATAATTTATGTTACCAGTTTTTGAAACCATTGAGAATTTTTTTTGTCTGCGTTCTTCAAGAGCAGCTGCTGTAATTTGTGGAAGTTGTTTCTTGATATGATTATCATATAAACTACAAATAAATTAAGTTTACATACTATAATATAAATTATAGAATAAGTGGTATACTCACTCACAGTACAAATGCTGTCATTTCTTCACATTTGAGCAGAAAATATATTTGATCTCTGTGATTTTAATCTTCTGAAATCCATCATTCTTGAAATCCACCGAAACCAAGATTTAGTTGATTAATAAAATGATAATTGATTGTCCATTTCGTCATTAACATTTCCCTCATTCCATCACATGCGTTGTTTTAGGGATATTAATATTCAAAATAGTGAGAGAAGAAAAAATCAATTTCCTCTTGCAAATAAGCTTATGCAATTGAGCCTTAAACTAATCCTTTGTTACATACTTTTTTATTCAATTTGTACATGCATCTCTAGAGTGGGTACATCTATCAAAACTATACTGGACCTCCACATTTAGCTTCATTTTGAAAATGTAATATCATATTTTCCATTGAGTCAAAGAAATTAGGCGGAAAGATTTTTTCCAGTTTACATATAATTACAACAACATCTTCTTCTAGTTTCTTAGCACATCATAGTCTATTTTCACTGAAAAAATGTCTCAAAAACATATGATATGTCTGTTATCGAATCCCAAATCATATAATTCAACAAACCTCTGAATCAAAGCAGCATATGTCTTTCCATTATAACATGACAATCATGACTTTTTAATCCGGTTATATGACCATTCTTAACACATCTGCCCAAATTGGAAGCATATCCATCTGGAAGTCTCAAATCTGTAATCCACTAAAAAAATAATAAGCTACTGTCTTTGGAAAGTGTATAAGATGATTTTGGCTTCATTAACCTCTGTGATCTAACATTTTCAAATAGTTTAAGTTCTGGTCGCCTACAAATTTGGGCAAGATCAAATCGTGCTTTTATAGTATCTTTGGTCTTACCAGGTGTATCTAAAACTATATGAAATAAATTATCAAAATAGTTCTTCTAAATATGTGTGAAATCTAACATGTTGTGGACCAACAAATCAGACCAATATGGGAGATCCCAAAAAATGCTTCATTTTTTTGAATTAGGTTCTTTGATTTTTCTGTTGGATTACCATTGGCTTAAATGTGATGGGAGGTAATAAAAATAAAACTAATTTTAAATATTTAAATGAGATCATATTTTGAGGTTCATACCGTTCAATTGTGCCTTTTCTGAAATGAGATTTGTTCTTTCGAAAAGGCTGATCGTTTGGAAGAAATCTGCGATGAAAGTCAAAAAAGCAAGGTTTTTTTCCATTGACGAGCATAAAAGCCTTGTTGTGTTTCATATAGTAAGGACATGATTTCGGACAATGTGTTCTTCAGCTAGATAACATGCCATATTCCATAAAGTCACTAATCGTACACATCAATGCAACTTTTAATGTGAAATTTTGTTTCACAGTAACATCAAATGTACTAACACCATTACTCCACAATGCATTTAACTTATCAATCAATGGTTTCAAATAAACATCAATATTCTGTTTCGGATGTCCTGGGATTAATAAAGTCAAAAATATATAGGGCTCCATCATCAACATCCATAGAGGTAGATTGTATAGAGTTATAAAGACAGGCCAACATGAATACTGACTACCATAAGAACCAAACAGACAGAAACAGTTAGTAGAAAGACCCAATCGCACCTTTCAAGATTCTAAAGAAAAAGACGGATGCAGATGATCAAAATGTTTCCATGAATCACCATCGGATAGATGATTCAAGCTTTTACCTATTGAAATATGGGTTTTGTGCCATGAAATCATTAAAGCTGCGTTATGAGACATAAATAAATGTTTCATCCTAGGTGTAAGGGGGAAATATCTCAACTATATTATAGGAACCGATCCAGACTTCCCAGGTTGAGCTTCTTTATAACTCAATTTTCCACATTTGGGACAACAATCCAATGACTCATTTTCACCAGAATATAAGATGCAATCATTTCCACATGCATGAATCCTCCGATAACTAAGGCCTAGATTATGAACCAAACTCCTTCTCTCATAGTAATTTGCAGGCAACACATTTCCTTCAGCTAACAGTGTATTAAACATAGAAAATACCTGATCAAAAAAGTTGTTTGAAATTGCATTATCTGATTTAATAGCCATAAATTTTGCAACCGATTCTAATTTTCTTATCTTGCAACCAAGATATAATGCATTATCAACAGACCTCAACAACTCATAAAATTCAGATGGTGCCAACTCAGGAGGTAAATCAATATCATCATGAGTTTTAGTTTGTTGAAGAGATGTACCTACAACATCACGTACTAAATTTTTGAACCGTGACGGATCTGGAATCAAGTTTTTGGTATCTTATCTAAAACTATGTTCACCATGTTGATTCCAAAAAATATAATCTGATTGAAAACCATACTGCAAGAGATTCCCCCCAACCTTATCAAATGTGTGAAATGTTCTCAGATCACATTTTTTACAAGGACACTTAATTTTTCCTTCTGAAACATATTCTGGTTTTGATGATGCAAATGCTAAGAAATCTTGAACACCCTCAATATATAAAGAATTTAAACCAGAACCATTTGTATTTATGTTATGATTTATCCATGAAAGATCATCTAATAATGACATATGTCGACTTCCTTGTTCCATATTTTTCTACAAAATATAAAATCATCCATGTTTTTGAATAATTTGAAATTATAAAAACACTATCTGAAAAAAAAGATGACTAATTACTACTACTTCTTAATAATTACCATCAATTAAGGGCAACACAATTTCTAGTGGATTGACGACTACTCTTTTATCTGATAGCTCATTTACTTCCATCATTCTCACACTGAAATGACAATGAAGAATCTGGTCGGAGGTACGCATATTCATTCTTGTATGCACGGGAATGAATATGCGTAACTCTGACCAGATTCTTTATTGTGATTTGAGTGTGAGAAAGATACAAGTAAATGAGTCTTCGGACAAAAGATCCCCCTTTTCGTCGATGAATCATCTTCTTCCAACTTTCACCACCTGAAAACATTATAAAAACTATGATCCTATGAATTCATATCCAATCTCGTGCATACAAGATTGAGTATGCCTATGTAGCAACACAATTTTCATCATGTTTTGAGTCAGTGAGAGTTGAAAGGAGAAAAGACATTGAGCAAAAGGAGTGACGCCAATCCACTGGAAATTGTGCCAAGTTCTTAAATTTTATTAAATTTTATTAAAATTTCTTTCTAACTATTCCTACCTGTTCTTAACTAAATATTACTATTTATTACTAATTATTCCTATTTATTACTAATTATTCCTATTTATTACTAATTATTCCTATTTATTACTGACTATTCCGATTTATTTCTAACTATTCCTAAATATTACTAGTTATTCCTAATTATTACTAGTTATTACTTAGTATTGCTATTTATTACTAATTATTTCTATTTATTCTTAATTATTGCTAATTATTGCCATTTGTTCCTAATTATTGCTAATTATTGCTAATTATTCCTATTTATTTCAAATTATTACTTATTATTCCTAATTATTACTAATTACTCCTAATTATTTCTAATTATTACTAATTATTCCTATTTTATACTATTTATTACTAATTATTACTAATTATTACAATTTATTACTAATTATTGCAATTTATTACTAATTATTGCAATTTATTACTAATTATTACTAATTTTTACTAATTTTTACTAATTATTGCTAATTATTTCTAATTATTAATAATTATTACTAATTATTCTTATTTATTACTAATTATTCTTAATTATTCCTAATTATTACTAATTATTCCTATTTATTACTATTTATTGCTATTTATTACTAATTATCGCTATTTATTACTAATTATTGCAATCTATTCCTAATTATTGCTAATTATTGCTAATTATTTCTATTTACTCCTAATTATTTCTAATTATTACTAATTATTCCTATTTATTACTAATTATTACTAATTATTCATAATTGTTACTAATTATTCGTAATTATTCCTAATTATTACCAATTGTTCATATTTATTACTAATTATTACTAATTATTTCTATTTAAAACTAATTATAGCTAATTATAGCTATTTATTACTAATTATTGCTAATTATTACTAATTAGTGATAATTATTACTAATTATTTCTAATTATTGCTAATTATTTTTAATTAATGCTAATTATTGCTATTTATTTCTAATTATTGATAAGGGTTCCTAATTATTGCTAATTATTGCTAATTATCAGAATTTATTTGTAATTATTAGTAATTATTAGTATTTGATACTAATTATTACAATTTATTACAAATTATTATCAACTATTACTAATTATTAGGAATTATTCCTATTTATTACCTATTATTCATAATTACTCTTGATTATTACTAATTATTGCTAATTATTCCCGTTTATTACTAATTATTTCTATTTATTACTAATTATTTCAATATATTACTAATTATAGCTATTTATTACTAAATATTTCTATTTATTGCTTTTTATTACTACTAATTGCTAATTATTCCTAATTAATTATATTTATTGCTAATTATTGCTAATTATTACTAATTATTAGTATTTATTACTAATTATTAGTATTTATTTTTAATTATTCATAATTATTACTATTTATTACTAATTATTGCTATTTATTACTTATTATTACAAATTATTACTAAATACTTCTATTTATTCCTAATTATTGCTAATTATTGCTAATTATTACTATTTATTCCTAATTATTACAAATTATTACAATTTATTACTAACTATTACAAATTATTACTAATTATAACAATTTATTACTAATTATTACTAATAATTACTAATAATTACTAATTATTAGTAATTATTAATAATTATTACTAATTATTACTAATTATTACAAATTATTGCTAATTATTACTAATTAGTGCTAATTATTACTAATTATTACTAATTATTACTAATTATTACTAATTATTACAAATTACTACTATTTATTACCAATTATTACTAATTATTACTAATTATTACTTATTATCTGTATTATTTACTAATTATCTGTATTTGTTACAAATTATTACAAGTTATTACAAATTATTAGTATTTATTAATAAATATTACTAATTATTACTAATTATAACAATTTATTAATTATTACTGTTTATTTCTAATTATTACATTTTATTACTAAATATTACCATTTATTACTAATTATTACAATTTATTACTAATTATTACAATTTATTACTAAATATTACAATTTATTACAATTTATTAGTAATTATTACCATTTATTACTAATTATTACAATTTATTACTAATTATTACAATTTGTTAGTAATTATTACAATTTATTACTAATTAATAGAATTTATTACTATTTATTACTGATTATTCCTATTTACTACTCATTATTACAATTTATTACTAATTATTACAATTTATTACTAATTATTACAATTTATTACAAATTATTACAATTTATTACTAATTATTTAGATTTATAACTAGTTTTTACAATTTATTACTAATTATTACAATTTATTTCTAATTATTTCAATTTGTTACTAATTATTACAATTTATTACAATTTATTACAATTTATTACTATTTATTACTCATTATTACTCATTATTACTATTTATTACTATTTATTACTATTTATTAATAATTATTAATATTTATTACTAATTATTAGTAATTATTATTATTTATTACCAATTTTTATTAATTACTACAAATTAATTATATACATTACTAATAATCGTTAATAATTATTAATTTCTACTAATTATTAATAATTACTACTAAAAATTTCAATTAATTAGTACAAATAAATACTCATGACAAAACAATTTAAATTTAATTTAATTACAACTAATCAAAAATAATAAAAATTAACATAAAAAATTAAATAAATAATAATTTAAATAAAACATAAATACTTTTAAGCTTGAATTTCTATAGATGTAGATGGCGTCACAACATCTTCATGAACAAAAAAATTAACTTAGGAAAATTTTCCCTCTAAAATTAGAGTTCAGAGATAAACAAGATCTAAGAATTGAGAGGAATGAGAGGAAAACAGATGGGGGTATATATAGGTTAGATTATTTGATACGGGGCTATTTGCGATGGGATACCCGTCACAAATAGTATCTTTTACGACGAGACCCGTCGTAAATACCTACGCCCGCATTAATTATGTTGGCGGTTAAAAAATTATTTGCGACGGGACCCGTCACAAATAGTCCCTGCTGACACACCTTTTGCAACGGGACAACATCCCATCACAAAAAGCTATTAACCGCCGCCAGGTATTTGCGACGGGGCTCATCGCAAATACTTCACTATTTGTGACGGTGGTATCCCACCGTCGTAAATAACCATCACGCGGTTTGGCACACTACCCATGCCAAACCGTTTGCGACGGGACACGAAACCCCGTCACAAATAATTGGTTATTTGTGACGGGTCATTACCCCCATCGCAAATAACCTCTTGGACGAACTTTTTGCGACGAGATTTATTCACGTCGCCAAAAGGCCGTCGTAAAAAGTCATTTTTCCCATAGTGGTGGTACTATCCTCTATTATCTATCATATTTAAAATAAAATGAAATTTATTTTAGGGTTAATATCATCTCATCAATTTTCAAAAAAAAAACTTCCCTCATTTATATTATTGATTCGAGAATACATATTATATATGGATGACGTCACTTTTATTATCATAGTATATATTTCTTAGTCAATAAACTATATGTCTACCTGGTAAATCCAAGTGTTAAAAACAAGAGTTATTTAACCATGGTTTTCTATGCTACCCATAAATTACCATTCATGTGAATTCATGCTAAAAAAGTATATATTCACATTTTAATGTTTTCATGTAATTATCAATAAAGTGAAAAATCTAGAAAACACTTCAACAAACACATTTTAAGTTCTAGTTGAAAAAACAATACCACCACTTTAGTCTCATAATTATATAATATATGAATTCCCACAAAATAATTTTGATCAATAAAATTAAGAATGAGGGTTGAGAGTGTGATCAGAATACCTCAAACTACATTATTAACACAATTCCATAAAAATTATATATTTATAATAAAATATATTTTACAGCTGGTTTTATCAATTTCCTCACCCTCAATGGGTGTAATATTTTCAATATATTCATAGAAGTTGAGTAACTCCTTAAGAATTTATTTATCTATGATTTACACTGAGTTAATGCCTAAATACTCTTATATAAAACAACATATGATATATCAAAACATACAAAATAATAGGAAATTAGGGGGACCACTTGTTTTCACTAATGTAACTCTGATATAGAGAGATTCTAAATAGCCTATAACGCTCATTCCTTACGTCATATCTCATTCATTATTTTAAATCCCCTTTTTTATTTTAGTCATTAGATCATATGCTATTTCTCTTAATTTTGAATTTCTCTCATTGTTTATATAGAATCTCCATGATGATGCCTAGAGTATGTCTAAATTTAACTAAAAATTCAAAAAATGAACTTTATTTTATAATAATAACACTAATTGGAATATTTTACTCTATCAATGAATCCATTGGTATTTTTGAATCAAAAGAATTCTTTTTATTACTGTAACACCCTGATATTCTAAAAGATGAAAATTATGTTCGATAGTGTATATGAAATGCACCACCATGAATAGATGAAAATGTAATACAGAAATAAATTATTAAATAATTTTTTTAAATAAATTTAATCTTTTCTATTGCTTCTAGTAGATGTAACCATTATATATTTGTGTTCGATAGTGTATAGAACACGCAACATCGAGCTTAAAAGACCCATGAAATATATAACCATTTAAACTTATCCATTAAATTGGAGGGTATAAATTATATTAAACACTTTATTAAATATATAAATATATATATTCAATACTTGATATAATTTATTTTAAAATTCATATTAAATAATCAATCATTTTTTAAAATGTAATTTTATACCACAAAAACATGTTTTCTTAAAAAATAATTTTTATATTTTTTTCCATGAAAATCAATATTTTTTTGGAAATTTTATAAATATATATTATAAAATGAACATATTCATTAAATAGGAATATGAAAATTCACTTTACATAATATTTTGGTATTTTTTAGAAAATATTTAGTTTTTAGTGAATAGTAAAAAATACAGATTCTTTTATAAAAATGCCATTTTTTCAATAAATTATGGTATTTAAAAGTCCAATTATGTTCTTAATAAGATTTAATGTAAAATTTTTACTTTTTTTATTGCTAATCCACTCAATTTATTTTAAATAATATTTATTTTATATTTTAGTATACTTTTATTTTTGTTTAAATTAGGATTTTTCTGAAAAATGGTTTAATGTGAATAATTTTTCCCTATTTTGATTAATAATATAATCCCTAATTTGGAATGTTGTAAATAAAACTTATATATTATATGTCAATAAATATTAATTGAATTAATAATTTCATTATTATTAGACATAGATTAAAAATAGAATAATCTTTTCCATAAAAAACACTTCTTTAAATCCCACGTTTTCATTGCGTACACGATTTTTGTTTGGAATTTAATTTTGTGAATTGTTTGAGTTTAATTTGGTATGATTGATAAAATATTTAGAATTAAAATATGTTTTATTATCTAAAAAGTTCAATATAATTTTTTTTCCAAAAATGTATAGAAAAAATATTAAAAAATAATTTAAACGATTATGTCAAAAATGGGTTTACTAGGGGTGAAACTAAATATATATGTGTTTAAAATGAGAAAAAACATTTATAATCATATTTTATATAGTTATTTCGAAAATAAAATTTCCTAAATTTGAATATATGGTAATTTTTTTGATTTTTTAATGGGAATGAATATATCATTTTGAACTCATTTGATAAATATCCAAGTAGCTTATTTATGGGTTTCTTACCCCACAGATAAAAGGATCTCCACTATATTGAATTATCTATACCATATAACCCTTTTGGATTGAAAAATCCATGCCAAAATATCTTCCCAAATTCTATCTCCTCTTATTATAGTCCTTTTTTGGTTATAATGTAATTCTAGGAATACTTTAGTTATAATACTAAAGAGGTGGTATGATAATATGTAAAATTCCTAACATTTCATTTTTTATTTCTTTTCATACCTCCATAAAATTATCATCAACTATGATCATATTATAGAACAAGTATATCCTATATAATGAAATTCTTTTATATTAACGTAATAACCAAAATTAATCACCTCTTCCATCTAATGGAAAACAGATGCATTAACAAATAAATGCCATCATGGATCATAACAAGAGTATAAGGGTGTGATGAGATAATCAAACAGAATGAGTATAACATAAGGATAATCATACACATAATTACTTAGATCATAAAACATAAAAAAATCATAAGTATTTATCAATGACTTGTGTCATCAGAATAAATAAGCAAGATCTAAGTGATATCAATTAGGATCATAATAAACATTATATATCCAAATAAAGAATAAATAAAAGTTATTGGTATCCTGGAACATTATCATCACATCACATATTACAAATGGAATAACCAATGTAGTCAACATCAATATCTGGAGTACCCAATGAATTGGAGGGATACAATAGATCAACACATCCTTGGTTACTAATGTAATAACCAATCACTAGTTTATAACGGAACAACTGGTCCTTGTTTTATAACAAACCTGCACATCATTATAAAAAATATCCAAGAAATATATCCTGAATAAATTTCATAGATAATTAATTTAATCATAATATAATTGAAAAACATTTATTTGTTTCAGAACATGATTAACCCATGGAAAATAAATGGGTTGGGCAATTATCATTTGGAAAAATGATGTAGCTATAGAAAATAAATGGTTTAAATAAATATCTCTTTGAAACATGATTAACCCATATAAATTAAGTGGTTTATATAAAAATATAATTGGAAAATTATTAACCAATGAAAACAAACATGTTCCATAAAAATATCTTTTTTAAATAGTTAAACCATAGAAAGCAAACGAGTTCCATATCAATATATTTGTAACAATAATAATATACCCAGAGAATTAATGCACGTCGTATCATTATAAAATGTTACTATTGAATGATATGTATCAACAAGGGTTTTTTATTTTGATAAATGGAAACACTATTAAAAGATCATTAAAACATTTTTTTTGTAAAATAACTAGTTTATTTTGAAAATAAATTTTTTAAAACTAAAAAATCAAAAAATATTGGGAAAATAATTTTATTTCAAAAAATAATTGGAAATATAGAAAGAAATATTAAATGAAAGTAAATTTCATTACACTTAGAATATATATTAATGTTTTTAATGTCAAAAATATAAATTCATTTCCATTAAATTTTGAAAAGGCTGTCAAAAGTTACTCATTTGGAAAAAATTAAGAAATATTCTTTCTAAAACATTTAAAATAATGTCAAATACCATTTTAATTTCATTTAATATTAAATTTATATTTAGAAATAAAATGTTTTATAAAATTTTTTAAAACATGGATATGGAAGAGAAATATAATATATCTAAAACAAAATACAGGATCACTATCACTTTCTAACAACATTTTTGATGTTTCATAAATAAATAAGGGAGGATATTTAAATTATAAATATAAACAAAATTTATAAATGTAGTATAATTAAAGATATTTGGATTATGAAAATAATATCTTATTATTTCCTCTTAAAGAAGAATTAACAAAAAAAATTCTAAAAGAAAAATGATTGTAATATAAAGAATTTACCACTTTGGTAATACTTTTATGTTAAACCCCATGAAAAAAATAACATCAAATAAAACTTTAAATATCATGATTATAATTATATACATTATATAACATTCCAAAATTTTATTATTTATACAACACATTGAATATAGGTGTATATCTAAAATAAATGTCCCTCTGGAAGGAATTTGGGACAATTAACCCTTAAAAAGATTCTATCACTAAAATGAGAGTTAATAAATAGATAAATTATTTTTAACAAATTTAAAACCATATAAAAGTATAAATATATAATAAAACAATTTATACTTCAATTCACACAAAATCATACAATTAAATAGAAAATGAAGAAGATTTATAACCCAACAAAAGGAAATTGATATAAGAAACTATTTAACAATTGATAATGTTCATTCCAGTCCACTTGGATGAATTAATTCAAATATGAAGATAAAATAACATTATTTATAAATTATTCATGCTATTACATGGGAAATGGGAAGTATATAAAATAAAAAATGTAAATAATTGGTGAATATAGAATATGCCTCACAGGAGTAAAAGTGAGATGAGAAAATCCCTTACCTCAAGTCTAGACATTCCTTGTATTCCCTTTGACACCAATATAATAAGATTACAACAATTATTTATAGAGTAGGATTATTTTATAGTATTAATAAATTATGGTAAAATAATTTATTTTATTTATTTTTAATGACATATTTAAATATTAATTAAGTTATGTCTATGTCGGGTGTTTTGAGGGAATTCAGTTCATTATTTCAAAATTGCTTTGGTGTTTTTTCCATGGTGAGATAGGTGTTTATTCATCATTTAATAAATAAAATTAATGATATAATTATCATATTTATTCATAATTTATTCTTTTATAACCAATCAATACAATGGTTTTGAAAAATGAACTATGTTACGATTATGGAGACGGTAGGTCATATGTCCACATGAGTAACATTTTAGTTTTTCAGTGATCACTGTGGAAATATGGAATGTATTATTTTATCTTTAAAAAATGAATATAATATCCTAAACAAATTATTAATTATTTAAATATACTCATATATATCATTATTGTGAAGAGGTGATGAAATAATATTCATATTAGTTTACGGAGGCGGTAGTCAATATGTACACAAATGACGTTATTATTTTTCAGTATAAGAATTATAATTATATATTATCATTTCATTATGATAAATATTTAATTAATATAATTAAAATACCTTTTATATCAAGTATATTAATTAAAATTATCCTTATTAACTTCCGTGTAAAGTGTTAGTGGAAAAAAATCACATCACTTCATGAGGTGATAGTCCACCATACACACGAGTAACATAATCATATGACCCACTTTATGGAATGTGAAAGGTAATATGTGATATCTTAAAATAATAAGTACAAATATTGTAAAAATATAATATATATATATATTAAATAAAACATTATAAAATGTTTTAGTTGGAGATGATATAAAACAAATGACATTGGTTCGCAAGGCGGTAGCTCACTGTACACATGAATGATGATTTCATATCAAATTTGATGTAAGATGTTATTTATATGGGTTTTAACAATAATATAATACCATATAATTAAGAAATATAAACTTTTTCTAACATATTGTCATATTGGAAGAATATTTGAAGGATTTGGAAGAGTAAATAAAACAAAATACACATAGTAATGAATTTTACCTCCTCTCAGACCACATCATTAAGATTATACCAAATGTATTCCTAGGAGGGATTAGTAACCAATAAATATTTTCTAGGATGATGGGATTTAATTTTGAACGGAATTTGGTAATTATTTTATCAATTAAATGGGATTTAATTTTTAAATAATACAGGAGAGGGGTTGGCCTTTTATTAGTGAGGTTAGTGGCACACTATTTGTTTTTGGAAAGAAAAAGTTATACCCAAAATTTTTACATCAAAAGGGGGAAAAATTGGATATTACTAGATATTTAAAAATTATAAGGTTTAAATATTTTCATAATTTTTTTTAAATTTTAGGTCATTATAAACATTATCATTTTAATTAAGTGCCCTGGTAAACACCTTTTCATCTTAACCACTTTAATTTATTTTTTACTATTTTCAATATTCATTATGGTAAAAAATTATTTGAACATATTAGAAAATATAAATTATTATTATTCCAAATATTGAATCCATTTTACAAAATTAAAACCAGTTTAGTGGGAAACAATTAATTTAAATTTAAACCCCCAAATGTGATTAAAATGAGGCCTTTCATGAAGTTTAATTTTCCAGAACAAATTCAACTTTATATTAATTATATGACATGTATTAATTATTATTTGAATATAAATTAGTATTTATATATATATATACAATATATTTAATTTAATTCAATCCAAATTAGGGGTTATTTTAATTAATTAAAAAGGGGAAACATTATTCTCTTTAAAAGAGTTTTTAGAAAAAAAACCTATTTTTAAAACAAAAGGTAATCATATAGTAAATTTCATTATGAAGTTAATTAGAATTAAATTAAGTGTAATATATAAAAAAATATTAATAATTTTATAAAAAATAATATTAAAAAATAGGTGTAATTTTAAACCACTTAATTTATTGAAAATGATTAAACTTTTTAGAAAAATATGTAATTTCCACTATTCACAAAAAAATAAATATTTCCCAAAAAATAACAATAGTTCAACCAATGTAAAATTTTATAAGATGATTAAAAAAATAATATTCATTTTATAAAATAAATTTTATAAAAGTTAAAATAAATAATGGAACTATTTTTCTCAAGAAAACAAATAAAAAACAATTTTGATAAAAACACATGCACTACTACAAATATGGCTTCTATCAGTGCTAGAAATGTGCATTAACAACGCTAAAAAATGCTGTTAATCGAGGCGAAGATAAAGGGAGTTACCTTTTATCAGTGTTTAGAAAAGCACTGATAACAACCCCTTTTATCACTGCTAAAAAAAGAATTGATAAAAGAACACTTTTATCACTGCTAAAAAAAGCCCTGATAAAAGAGGTCTTTTATCAGTTCTTTTTTAGCACTGATAAAAGGGTGTTTTATTGGTGATTTTAAAAATCACTGTTAAAAGTGAAAAAAAAAAAATTATATTTGTAAGAACCCGGTTCTTATTCTTGAGTTACGAGTTTCTTATTTTCCTTTTCCCTTTAGTGTTTTTGAGAAAATAAGGAAAATGGTGGAAAATCCTAAATTTTGTGACTACAGACTGTGTACTTTTCCACACACTGTGTACTTTGGCCGTGTGGGATGGGTATAAAGGCCGTGTAGGGCTGTCGGCAATGAAGGGTGTAAAAACTGACTACACGCTGTGTAGTGGGTATTTACACACCATGTAGTGAGTCGACAGGTGAATAGTAAGGCAGTGGGAGTGGCTTCCAGCTGAGCGACAGTACACGCAGTGTCTTCAGAAATACACGCCGTGTACTCATGCCGACGGATGAACAGTTTGGTGGTGGAAAAATAGGTGCCTGGGGAACAGTTAAATGAGAAAAGTACACGTTGTGTACTTGAGAGTACATGTCGTGTAGTTTGTTTTTTCTCTTAAAATGGGCAGTAGCCTCCTCCGTTCACAAAGGAAGCTTAGAAGCTGTTTGGAGCTTGGGAGGACGGCCAGATCTTTGGAGATCTCCCGACCGCGCATCGAGAATTTGTTTCTGCTTCCGTCGATCACGTTGGGATCGTACGGGTAAGCCCTACCTTCTCCTTGCGTTGTTCTTCCCAATTATTCCTCTAAAGGATGTTATTTTGGTTTGAACGTGTTGTTTTTTTTCCCAGATCTACGTTGTTCTGGGGCGTTCCTAGAATCATCGTTCACATATACCGATCAGAGACGATCGAGGTAGGTGGTCTGATGTGAATTTCCAACTGTGGTGTTGAAACTGTGTATTGTGGTGCTATGAACCCCTGTTGGGGTGTCATGTGGCTGAGGCCTTGGCTGTTTTAAAAACCTAGAATTGTATAGGAAATTAAATGTAATTATAAACTGTTGTTTGGGATCACTGCTTCGATCCAGGACAACCCCAGGGTGCATTCCTCTGTTTAGCCATTTGGCATGGATACCCGATTGTATGACATGATTATAATGTGTATTTAATTTTATTGAGAGAAAGTGTATATAAATTGCATGTTTATGCTTAGGCTCTGCTCGGATACTTGTTTAGCCTACCCGCAGTGTTTCTTTTAGCCTGAGGGAAGTGTTTCCTTTAGCCTGAGGGCAGTGGTTCTTTCAGCCTGAGGGAAAGATTCGTTATACCTGTGGGTAGTAGATTCTGTGCCTATGGGAAACACTTCGTACACCCGAGGGCAAAGCTAATTTTGCCTGTGGGAAATCACCTTTGGGTTTTGATTCTGGTTACCTGAGGGTAAGTATAGTATGTATGAGGACAGTTCTATCATAAATATTCACCGTGGTGATTTCTATATGGTATACCTGCCATGTTAAAGCACGATCTTGGCATGGTTTAATGAATAATAAAATGGAAATATAATTGGAAAAGTTAGTTACTTTTGAGTACTTCTTTGTTTATTTCATTTACTACTTCACACTACTGTTGCACATTTTCACTGATAGTTGGGCATGGGCCTTTGTTGGGTGCCTATTGGGATTTATTTCTCACACCCTTTATGGGTCATGTCTTCAGCCCAGACAGACTATATTTTTCTATGTGTCGACATGGGTAAGGGTCTCTATACAGGTACATGATTCTTGCAGAGGAGTAGGAGAGCATGAGACCTAGCTCAGGCTTACGAAGCTTCTATGTTCCATTTACTCTTCTTTGTCTTATTTTTTTGTACTTATACTTGAGCTGTATTGTATGGTATTGTAGTGTATCCTGTTCTTGACTATTTTTATAGAATTAGTAACATGCTGCGTCTTGTTATGTATGACCGCTGATTATCTTTTACTTTAGTTTTCCTTTTCAGTTGTATACTGTCTACTACTTGCATTGTTGCGTGTTATTTATCTTTTCCGCTACGCTACATTTGGAAAAATGAGGGCATATTTTCCCCACTATCAGTCCTTGGCCCTCGCTTCTAGTCGGCAACCTCTGGCATTTGGGGAAATTCGCTTGAGTTCATGTGATCAACTGGGTTCGGGGCACCCGTTGAGTGGAAACCGGATCTGCGACATTACAATATTCGGGGGGGGGGGAGCTTTTAACAACGCTTTACCCCCTACCCCTTTATCAGCGCTAGGCTGCCCCTCCCACTCCCGTGCGCTTCCCTTGCCCGCCCGACCCACACATGTACATGCACTTCCTTGCATCCACTCAAACTCGAACCCGCAAACTCCCCTTTGCACGCCCGAACCTTTACCACTAAGCCATTTCATTTTTTTCTATTTAATGATATATATATAGTTACATTTATTTGTATATTAATATAGATTCATATTAATATAAATATATTTAGTTATATTAATACACATATATTTATTCATATATTAATATAGATATATATTTTTTATTCATATATTAATATATATATATATATATTTATTCGTATATTAATATATATTAATATTTATTTATATATATAGTTATTTTTATTCGTATATTAATGTAGATTCATATTAATATAAATATATTTCGTTATATTAATACATATATTTTTATATATATATTCAATCGTATATTAATATATATTTATATCTATTTATATATATTTTTAGTTATAATTTTTTATCCGTATATTTATTGGTATATTAACATATATTTATAAGATTAGTTTTAAATAAATTTATAAAATATGTTTTTATGTGTGTCTATAAATAAATACATAAATACATACATACATACATATATACAACAAACAAACAAATACACACACACACACACATTTACGAATATATATATATCTGTGTGTGTGTGTGTGTATTGGAAAATGCATATAATGTTAAAAAGACCATAACTTCTAATATAGAAGCCCGTTTCAACTCCACAACTAGTAAAATTGAAGAAAATGAAACAATATTCGATATGATATGTGGTACATGCCAAATAGACATCCAGATCAGAAGTTATACAACTTTTAATGTTATAAAAGCGGGGTATCCCGACTAAAAACATAGTTTTGGAGGCCTTTGAGGCCTTATTTGGCCTCAAAAATGTGACAAATGATTTTCTTTGGCCACGGGAACGTAGAGTTCATCACATGCTTTTATTTGATATGCTGTATAGCTCAAACGGACACCCAGATCAAAAGTTATCACCGTGTGAAGTTTGAGTTACATTTTCAACTTATTTTAGATCTTTTACTAATTGTTTTGATTTTTTGTGTCTTCAAATTGTTGTTAAATGATTTTTAATCAATAATAATTAACAAATTATTAATTAATTATATTTTTTAAATTATTTTAAATCCATTTTCACTAAATTTCATAAACATCAAATGTAATAGTCTATTTATATGAATCTAAAACATATTAAAAAATATATATTATATTTATATAAATATAAATATACTTATATAACAATATATTATTTTTCATGAAAAATTATTTTTTTTGATACATAAAATTTATCAGCACTAGGAAATAGAACTGATAAATCCCCCCTTTATCAGTGCTACTAAAAAATCACTAATAAAGGGGTCCCCTTTAACAGCACTAAATAAAGCACTGATAAAGGGGATGCCTTTATCAACGCTAAAAAATCACCGATAAAAGGTCACTTTTAACAGCTCTTTTTCTAGCATTGTTCAAGGCCCCACTTTATCAACACTTTTTTAGTGCTGATAAAGGCCCCCTTTATCAGTTCTTTTTTAGAACTGATAAAAGGGTAGCACTTCCCCTTCTCATTTTTGTAGTAGTGATGTTTGAAAAATAAAATTACTTTACGAAAAACTGATTTATTATTTACAAAATATTTATCAATAATTTATATTTTTCATGACTTATATATATATATTATCATTTATTTATTATTATTCATAATCACTAATATAATTTCTATATAATAACCATTATATATTTTACTGGTAGTTTATGCTTAGTGTTGCGTGTCGAATACAACATCAAAAATTGATTTATTTTCTAAAATATTGTGGTGTTAAACATTATGAATTTAATGACAGGTCTTATGAGAAGAATAGAAGGTCCTGTATGAGGGGAATGAATTTGGGATTTTTTTATATCTGGATTGGATAAAGTAGAATCCACAATATTAGTGTGTATGGGAGGAGAATGGGGTCATTTTATAAGGGGAGGGATATATAAGGGATTTCATAAAGGATTTTAGTGATATAAGGTATCTTCAATTTGAAATTGGATTACAATGGGATTGAATTATAAGTTAAGATATTATATGTATGAAATATAGTTTAACATTAATAAATATATCTTTATATTTTATTCGTACCATTATACCTCTATTTAATCCCCCTCTAAACTCATTTTAACTAGAATTATGGCTAATTGTTTGAAAATATTTATTATTCATTGTGAAAAAACTAAATCTTACAGATTTACAATATATCAATTATTTTGGTTCAAAAGATGAAAGCAAAATTTCTAGATTGAAATTTTATAATGTCTGAATGTAATTTAAAATAAGGTCAATATCTATAATGAATACCTATTGATTAATAATGTATACATTAGCATCAAACTAATTTTACATCAATTACACTCCTTCCAAAACCAAAAGAAGAAATTTAATATATTAATTTGGATATATAATACATTAATTAATTTAAATAAAATAAAAAAAATCAGACTAGATTAATCCATTATCAAACACACACATTTCATACACAAAAACAATTCTTAGGAAAATGTAAATTAAATCCTAAAAATAAACTTATACCAAATTCATGTGTAATGATGATTGATATGTAATTATTTATATGGATTATGATTAAAGAATATTTATGTTATTTTATGATAAAATTGGAATCATTATGGTATTTATACTTATATTTAATGTTTTTACAGAAATCAATATTTTCCGATATCCACTTAAATCGAAATCATATCAGTAAAATACATGAAAATAAAACTAACTAATATTGGAATTTTAATTTCAAAAATAAAATCAATTTTATAAAATTTATTTTCCATTATTGGTAGAAATTAACTAAAATTTCAATTCACTAATTTAAAACATTTTTTAGTTAAAAAAATATTTTTTAATTATTATATCACTTTCACTAAAAATTAATTACTTATTTATTATGAATTAATAAATGTATTTTCATTATTTAAAAAAAGTAACAATATTTTAATAATGAAGTTACTAATATTCATACATCCAATTTAATTACTAGGTTATAGTATATTGTGGTTCATTTTATTCTCTTGGTTTCATGTCAAGACTGGAGTCGAATACATAAAATTTATTTACAAAAAACATATTCTGAAATCTCAGGATGTTACATTCAAATAAATTATAACATTTCATTTGGTTTCTCATCATAAAGGTCATTTCATTGGTAATAATTATTTTTATTCAAATGATTTCCTATGGTTCCATCCATTAACTAGAACAAAAAAACTATTAGGAAGTACAATAATCATATTGAGTAATAATATAATCATGAAAAATAATTTTTTAATTTTTTAAATCACGAAACCATATTTTTAATCTATTAACCTGTAGGATTATGATATTAACTTCTTACTAATCATATGTAAAAATCCATCATCAATATTGAAAACCAAAATATGAATTATCAGGAGAATATCCCTCAATAGTTTTTTTCTAGGTGAGATATCTTAGGCCCACACATTATATAAAAGTGGTGAGTGAGTTAATACCCAATCTTCCCTATTTAGGGTTTTTACCCCAAGGTGAATACATTTTGAGTTATATCCATTTGAAACTATATAGAAAATGATTTATTTTCTATTAAGAAAACAAAATATATATTTTACTATATATTTAAGATATATCATATTCATATAATTACCCATTGGTCTTTCAATAATAACTCTAATAAAAATCATAAAAAATAACTAAACCATGATCTGATGCCAATTTAGATGACCCGATCATTTCAAACCCCAATATTTCATCATTTTAGATGAATATTTACAGCATTTTACAATAATACATTCCCAAGGACTATAATGCTTTATAATATACATATACTAGATCTATAATAAATGTATTTCATGAGAGATCTTTAAAATCTCCCCCGACATTTTCTTAATTGGTATAATTCGAAGGAATACCCTACATAAATCCATTCGTAAAAATCAATGGAAAGGTAACATAAAAAATAGGGACATCTAATTATCAATATCGGTAAACATAAAAGATATTAATCAATAATCATATGTAAAGAATCATCAATAATCAATAATGTGTTATGAAGAAATTTTATAAGAATAATAATGATTATTTGGTGGACACATTAGAATGGACAATATACTCCATAGAAAAGGATCAATATGAAGAATATAATAGCTGATAGGGTTTACCCCCCTTCCATGTTTTTAATTGTGTAAATTCACCTACATAACTAGCTTATTAAACAGAATCAACTACTAAATAAGGTTTACTAACAATTTTATTCTTTATTATCTCATCAGACATCTGTCTTTACCAAATGTAATGGATGGTTATATAATTCAATTCCAATCCATCAATTTATAAAAATAGTAAACACGTGATCTAGAATATCATAAAATATTCACCATATAATCATGTAATAACTCGTATAATGAAATTGAGTTTAATAAAAATTACATTTTTTCATCATAGCATAACCCTAAGAATAGAATGTGGTTTCATAAAGGTTTTCTTATTACTTAATTAAAATGTTAGAGAGAAACATGTTTCATAGTATCATAAAAAATTTAATTTCATTGAATGCCATCCATAGAAATATAATTGATGTCATAATAAGATCATATCTCTACTTAAGTGTAATAATCTTTAAAGGGTGTTAACATTGATGAAAATACATTGAAAATATAACTTGTATACTTCTTTGAAGACATGAGAGAAATACAATTTTTGTTTGAAAACATTTTAATAGAAAATTCCTAGAATATTGAAAAATATTTTTTAACAATAAATATGGAAAATTTATATTGAACATTTAATTAATGGAATTCTAATGATGGTAGGAAACATTTTCCATTCTCTATATTATAAAAGAGAAGATTCGTTTCATAATTTTTGAGAAAGTAAAAATGGATATTCTAGAAAACCACCATTAAAAATTCTAGTTTTAATACTTTTTACAAAAAATAAAAGAAAATTAAAATGGTCTTTAAATAGTTTCAATTAAATTTAAATACAACCCTAATTTTTTGAAAATCATATATATGAAAGATGAAGTTCATCGACCAAAATTAAAATACGTTTGAATTTTACATAAAAAAATAATCTTCACCATTTTAGGTAAAATGGTGTAAAATATAACTATTTAAAAATAATTTTATTAGTAAAAGGGTAAAAAAATAGATGTTATTTATTGGATTTTTTCCATAAAATTTACGATAGTGTAAATTTATCATAAACATTCCAAAATTAAAATAAGATTATAAAATAAATCCCAGATCTAAAGTTAATTCTTACTTCAAAAACGTTCAAATATCTATCATAATATATATATATATATATAAATTTATCCTAGAAACATATTCATAAATAACATACTATGTTTCATATTTTTTATAATTTTAAATTATTCTTTATTAAAAATGTATTTTTTAAAATTTAAATTACTGGGAAAAATTTGACATTTTCAATGCATATTTTTTTCTATGGTTCCATTACATTCAACATGGGAATAGATTAATAAACTTTAGAGTCATAATAATAAAATATATGTAACATTTATTTCACATATACTTTTTTTAATTATTTACGTTATGTGGTGATGGTGAAAGATTCACATTTCATTATTGAGGTTTTAGTACTAATGAATACATGTGTTCCATTATCATTTTCTAATGGATAAATTTTTTAGAAGGTAGATAATATATAATAATTCAAAAATTATAATTTTTTTATTTATTTCATATATAATATTTAAATCCAAAATAATAAATACATATGAGAAACACTAAATAAAAATGAATCATCTCATTATGTGGCAGTGGTGGTCCACACGTATGAAAATGTGATAAATTAAATTAAAATTTGATGGAATGAAGGTGGAGAATGGTTGTTCCATAATAATTATATTATATAATAATATATATTATAATAGATACATAGTTTTATATTGGATACAACAAGATTAGAGAAAGTGTAAGAAGAAACTAGATTGAGAGTACTTGGTTAAGTGTTATAACATTTCATTGAGATACCTCCTTTTCATACACCATAAACCTTTATTCATTGGAATTATTATCAAATAAAAAACTATAGAACATGGTTACTTATTCTTTTTATGGTTTTGGGTTTGGATTTTCTAGGATATAAGGCTACTGGAGTGTGATGAAGGGTTAAAAAGTTGTGTCTATTTATTAGGGAATGAGTGGACATATTTGTAATTTTTATGAGGATTAAAATAATTAATGTACTACCCATGTATTGTTGCTACATAATTACAAAGAATCAATGTATTTTTTTAATGTATAATCCATTTATCCAATAAAAATAAATAATTTTTTTTGGATATTTTTAATCTTATATCCTTGGCTAACCCCCTTTTAATATTTTTAATCCTTAATATTGTGTCACGATTTTAACAAAGGAAAAAAATTGAAAAAATTAAGCTAACCATTGTTAATTATAATAATTTATATAATTAAATTAATAAAAATGATATTACATGATTGAGTTTCAATATATGGATGAAATTCATTTTCAAATATGGTCACCAAAACCAAGAAAAACGTTTATAGAAGAAATTCAAATTTATGTGAAACAATAGTGTAACTTTATTACATTATATGTTAAAACAATTAATTAATGTAAAAATATATTGATTATATTTTAAGTACATATTTATATAAAATTATTTCTCAATAAATCTTAATTAAATTTATTATTTTAAAATATACTTTTTAACATAAAAATATATTTTTAGAAAAAGATATATTATTAAAATCAAAATTATGTTAATTTAATTTAATTTAAATTTGAAACTAAAAAATAAATTTTATACATATTTAAAAAAAATTCTATTCAACATAGTGTTCATTATATTTATACACATCATTCCTATGAGATGTGATAACTGTCACATTTAATAAAAATAATTTAAAAAAATATCAATGTTCGTTAATACTTGGTGTTGCATGTCATAAAATATGTCAATGAAATTAAATTTATTTATAGAGAGATATATCATAAATTATCAGGGTGATACAAATGGTTCTTGAAATTTTTCATTTAACTTTATAATGGAGTCTTATAAATCATGCTATAATAGGAATCAAAACTTATAGATTTGAACTAAACATTTTAATATCATGTGATGTTATCAGTCCTCTAACCTTGACCTCATCTGGTTAATATTATTTTATATGCTAATTAAATTCATAGTTATCTAATTACTATATTAATGGTAATTATAATCTGGTTGGTATGGAACTTATACTAATTTTTCCATTTCTATACAAATATGAAAGATTATAATGAATAATGTAATTACATGAAACCATAAAGATGATATCAAATGAAAGAATTTAATGAAACCAATATGAGATAGCTCAAGGAACATGAGGAATCAATGAAGATTATAGAAACTCAATTATTTTTAGGAAACAAATATATGAATGTAAAATCAAATAATTTTAGGAAACCGAGATATAAATATCAACTTATTGAATTATAGGAATCTACAGTTAGCATCTCAAGTCAATGATTTTTTTGAAACCAAGTAGATTAAGAATCAATAGGTTTTGATTATGTTATATCACGATATAAATCTATTAAATCCCACCAAATGAGCATCACCAATTTTATGATCAAATAAATACCCAAAGAATGTGTATTATTTTATATAATAAATAAAGTAAGGAGTATCATGGCTACATGTAGATTCGGAAACTAGATACACAAATCATGTGACCACTAAGAATACATATGATCACATGGTTATAGGAATGTCACATTCCCAAATTATGTGTTCTTATTGATATGATAATGATCATTCCATGGTCATTCCATGAATCCTACTATTCATATAGTTCCCCATAAAACATTCCACATCATCATGTAAATCCCTTCCCAAAACTCTTTTTTAGTATGAGAACTTCCATCAGATGAGTTCATCCAATCATGTGAGAAGTAAATCCAAAAGATCATGAAATAACCTAAATCCCATTGAAAAAATTATGAGAAATATGAAATATTAATGTGATGGTAGTTATGTTTATTTTTACTATATGGGATTATAAAACACACCTGATATGTTCGACAATAACATGAGATCCCTATCGGCATGTCAGCCATGTGGCGTGAAAGCCTTTTCACTTGTCACTATCATCATGTGAAGGCCCTCAGACATGTTTATTTGACAATTTGACCTCCTGATGGAAAAATGGGAAAATATCAAAATATATGTAAAATAAATAATAAAATATGAAAAATATGGTACCATCATGTGAATGAATGTTAAACTATTTTTCATGCGAAATGGTTATGCTTCTTGTGTGGTTATTCCATTGATAAAATGAAAACCCATTAACATGCCAATATAATCTCATGAAGGGCCTCTAAATATACAGTTTGATCCCATGAAGGCCCCTATAAAGTCTTCATCTATCATGTCAAAAAACACTTTGACAGTCACCCTAGTCTCACAAAGAATCATGAACATGTTGGCCTCATATTGAGAATGTAATATGATATGTAAAATTGAATGTGTTACATCCTTATTCAATCCACTTGTCTAATAAATATGAATATAATGGAGTAATGTCATGATCATTTTATATTACACACACAAAATATGAATCCATGGAAACCTGATGTGGGTTCATGTAAAACCCATGACGTGATTCTCCATCCACAACCTCAAGCCCGTATATAAGATTTAATCTCTTTATGAAGCATTTTAGATTTGTGTTGGTGAGTTCTATAAATTCATCCCTCTCAAAAAAAAAACACTCACCCATGGGAGGAGAAATGTGAGAGATGACATCGCATAGTATAATCCACTCAATCTCGAGGTTCATCCACCATGTAATCCCAAGGAATCACTTAAGGGATTTTTATCATGTATATATTCATCACTTGATCACACTATTTATCATGTAAAGGACATATAGTGCATTGGATACATTAATCAAAGGAGTTTCAACATATCAAATTGTTCATGTGAGGTCCCAATAGGACAATGACTAATTAGAAATGAGAAACATATTTGATAAAGGTGAAAAAATGTGGAATCCAAACACGAACATGGATATTATTATGTTAATGTGGAGGGGTCCTATTCATTGTGTTACCTGTTCATTAGTCATTAGACATCTCTCATGCATGTTTTCCATATCATGTGATGTACTGTAGACATGTTAGACATGTGACATGAAGCCCTATAGAAATACCAACCACTCCATGTGAATTCCTCGAATCATGTCATCTTTATCATGTTTCATCACTTGGATATGTCATCCATGATCATGATTCACCCTTTAATGTGTTTTCATCTATAAAAAGAAGAGACACTAAACATGTTAGGTGGGTCACATGAACATGATCAGATATGTTTTCTAGAAAACGAGGACATTTTTAGTCATCCTCAGACATTTCCATTATATAATTAGGACACGTAGGCCAAAAAATTATGCAATTTCAAGAAGACAAAAAGTATATGTATGACAGGAACCATTTACATGTCATAAATACACTTAGAACATCCCAGGAAGAAAATACAGACTTGTTATGCTGAATCATTGGACATTTTATGTGGGAAACCCTATAAAATTCTTCCATGTCTAGTAGGAGTACTTCTTCATGTTCCCTTTAACCATGTAAACAACAAACCCAGAGTCTTTAGAAAGAAATTCCCCTTTAATATTGGAATATTACGTAGTGGGTTATAAATGGGTACTCAGGAAATCATAGGGGTATCCTGGGAACAACATTTCTTCTATAAATCCTCAGTTGTCCACTTATGGCTCCTACCCTATATCAATTAGGGGGAATGTGTCATATATCTTCTAATGAACATCCCACTTGGTGTACGTACCTTCATATCTCATACACTATATTCCATGGGACCCAAAATATCTTGTGGTATTACCATTCTTCGTCATCCATCAGAGAGTTAAGAAGTTAATCAAACTAAGAGGGATATAATTCCAACTCCATGAAGGATATGTAGGACTCCTTCCTAAGGCCTGATGTCAATATTATACACCCATTAGGTTTAACAGAGTTAAAAATTATTATATCAACATGTAGTGTGTCTGATCACATGCTATCCAATTTTTCTCCCAACTGGTATGAATCACATTGGATTTGTGATTTTTAATTATCATATCACTAGATACACAAAATTCCCCATTCTAGGGAAACCTCAATGTGTAGTCCTCGTTCAATGACATTATACAATAGCCCCATGAAAGGGAATTTACCTCAGGGTATGTTTGGATAGAATTTCAATATTGGTAATCCACAGGGGAATAACCCTCATGAGAATTAATTATCAATTACCTCCCATTAAAAGCTCAAGTTTAGACTGAACTATGAAGACTCTGATTCTAGTTATAAATTGGAAACATATTATGCCTTATTTAGTCTTGAGCTCTATACATAGTGCCTTGTTTTCCTTCTATATATTCTTTCTACATGAAATGAAATTGGAAAATCAAGACTCAAATTATCAACATTGGTTTAGATTCTTGATAAAAAAAAGATAAGGATGGAACCTCATGAAGATTCAATACCATTCTTAAAACACCAATCACCTTCTTGGATGGTAGTAAACTCTAGAGATCCTAGGTATATGACTTTAAAATAGAAGAATCTACCAATTTACAAGATTCAATTTGAAACTGACAGAGATCCTCAAATATATACATATATTGTCATCAATAGATGTCCCTTTACACACAGAATGATTCAACACCTAATAGTTAGTCAGGATGACCTATCTCTTATCGGGATCTAGATGTTATTCAAAAAAGTAACATAAATATATAAGAGATTCCTAGAATTGGAAATAATTTCCCAAAAAATTGTGCGTTGTACCCAACCACCCATTGAATCGTCCAATGTGAGTTCCAATGTGTCATTGGGATTGGAACCCTAAATGACCTCTAACCTTTGAAAAGAAGTTATGTTCCATATTACAGATGTGGGAACCATTGGTTGTGTCTATGGATAAATCCTATCGATGTCATTGATTGTGAAACAATATTGATCCCCTCATAATCAATAACTAGAGCACAACGTCCATATAAAACAAATATATTGAAACCGATGTGAATATATCATATCATAAAAGTGATGGGTTTACCATGTGTCGAGAATTTTTATATCCCCTACATAAATGATAATGTTACACCCAACATGAAATCCATAAATAGAAAAAATTAACATGGGTTCCCATAAATTAGTCCATTAACTCTATGATAATTCTATGTGAAAAAGATTGATGAACAAGGAAAAACAAGAGATAATTGGGATAACCATGCATAACTCATTTTGAATGTTTTACACCTACAATAATTTACTAATCAATGACCATGTTCCATATTGTCTTTGTGACTATAAGAATAAATCTCAAAATCATAATTACCAGAGATATTTTCTTCGTAATGTGAATGTTATAGAACTTTTGAAATAGCATTAACCTCCATGGGTTGAAAAACAACCCAACCCACCTGACAACTTCATCTTATGATAGTGAAAACAATGGCTATAGAATACCATTGACATGGTATTATCATTACCCTTAAAAGTTCATGTAAAGGTCTCTAGATGATGAATCTAAAAAGACCAACACATTTAGGGAAGGATGCAATTAAAATTTTGGAACCTATAGCCACAATTAATCCCTTAAAGATTATATCCCAAAGCCGGACAATAACCACCTTCCATATCATACACTGGTATAAATAAGATTCTACTAAAGATCTATTCTTGTTCATGAGATGACTCAGAGGGATCATGTTAACTGTTGTTACCAGCTTCATTTCACTAGTTCCTCTCAGTCATCTTCTGATAGAACCACCTAACAAATTTCCACTGTGGACACTCATGCGTGGGTAATAAGGAGGTCTCATCATGTTTTCAAATTTACTGATACACAAGAATATGCTCATATCCCTTCTTCCAATAATGAATGCCGTTGACATATTCCATTAAAGAATAGCGAGTAAGCTAATATCACTACTCACTTGGATCATGTCAATACATAATTTTATAGCCTGTATGTGGGATTCATATATCCCTCCCCTCTCACAAATCCCATTGCAATAGTAAAATTTCATAAGGAGGACTGGAGTGGGATTAAATCCCCTCATCATTAGAAGAAATATTATACTATATCTTAGTTACCATGAATATAAAGGCATATAATCGTACATACAAATTTCTAAAGTGTAACTACATTCTTGAAAATGTAGATGATATCCTCATAAGTATTCTAGCACTAGTATAAATTGAGAGATATGAACATATCCAAACACTAATAGATAAATTAGCATATCTCCATGATCAGAATGAACATGTGTCCACTATTAGGAAGTGAAACATTCTTTATACCATTAGGAGGAATATTATTATATTCTAGTAAAGAAGAAGGAACCAAATTGGGCTCATATCCGTGTTTGTATTGAGGTTAATTATCTCATAATGGAACATGTATATGGAAAGATATACATTCCTTTAAAAAATATTCTAGAAGAATATTCCAATGTCAGTGGGCTAGGATAACATCACTATGAAAGTATAAGTTCATCAGTATAACATGGATATCACCTTAGAGAAGGCTCATATACCTAATTATGTTGATACTCATAATATTCTAATAGCTTATAGAATCTAGGATCGTATCCTTAATTCTATTAATGAATGACTACACTAGAATCCTTCATATAAAATACTAGAGTAGTCACATATCCATTCTCCCATTTTGGAGGTCCATCATTATATTTTGATGGGAAATTCATATTTCAACCAAGATCACACCCCCAATTCAATTAGTATTGAATAGAATATTCTTTTAATGACCCACTAGTAGAATCATATTACTTCCAATGATATAGATACTCACAAGTATACTCTAGAATATTCTCAAAAGTAGGATCATACCCCCAAAACACTAGAGAGTGATCAAAATATTTTTGAAATAGTCATGTTGTAGGCTCATGTCCCTACACAACCATAAAAGGCTTGTCAGAATGTTCTTTCCACCCTGCACTATGACACTCATATCCACGATCTTCACATTTTTAGTGTCCGTTGGACTATAGAACCCTATCTATAATACCTTAAGGGTTTATCTAGTTTCCAACCAAATTAGAAGGAAATAACTACTATTATAGTCATCCATATAGTAGTACATAGTTGGATCACAAGGGCTCTACTCTTTATATCCTCGATGAAAAACGTCATCATGTTAATATATCTCTCAGAAAAGTAATATTCCCCTTTACAAGACACCTTCAAATAGAGTGGTGCTAAAAATTTGAAAACCTTTATATATAGAGGTTCTTGAAACCTAGGGGTAAACTGTATTTTGTTCCTCATAAACTACTAACATCACTTCAGTATAGTCAGTAGAAAACCTAGAGAATTAGAATCTATGGTATGACAAGGTGAATTCATATTATTCTAATCAATAAGATACCAATATAGATATATGGAGTGAGTTAGGTGGAAACAACCTCCAATTCATGTTATGGACCATCACCATTTCTTACTAAAAAAACTACGATGATCTAGAAAAGGACTTTCTATCATACCTACACTAGAACATGTGGATGACTCATCATCTATTATAGTATAGACACATCCCCTATCAGTGATTCAAGGGTAACCATCAGATCAAACACATAGGGAAAATCTATAGCTTGATTTCGACCATTGCACCAAAACTCTTTATCAAATTATAATTTGAGCCTTGTAAAAAAATTTTATTTGAGGACAGGGAATTTATAGATAAATTCAAATCACAACATTTTCAAAATAGAAAAACACTCTAGATATAAAATATTGTAATGTCATAGGCATGGTAGAGATATGGGGACTAGGTAATGCACATATTAATAGGTTAATAAATCAAGAATTTACCAATTGGAAGATGAAATGATGTCATGAATATAGGGAGAGGGTAAAAAAAGATACCTAATTTGGACCCCTCAATGAAATTAGAATGAACTTCAGGCAAAAAATAATAAGTTTTGGACTACATGATAGTATCCCATAAAAAGAGACTCCTATCATAGGCTGCCATTGCACCCGGATCATGAATGTGTAAAATCATGAAAACAAAAATGGAACACAATATCATCAGTGAAGTAGTGAATCTAGTAAAAAACACATGTGAATTTTTACCACCACCACCACCCCTTGGGTCTTCAAAAATTGAGTGGATTTTGGATATATCATTAACAATTCTAGATAAACAAGTCCCACATGGATGAAGGAATTTATATCACAATTTATATTTCATGAGCAATCAGTTACTAAATCAGAATCTTCATAACCCTAAAAACAGTATCAGAAAGTGCCAATAGAGGCCGATAGGCATCCCCATATCATGGATATGGGGGAATTTTTTTATCACCATCCAAGGAGGAATAAGTCATCTCTAGGTTATGAGGTTAAAATCGATAGCTGGAATCCATTTATTCCTCCTACCATGAGTCATACTTTCTACAATTGGGGAAAGTTAATAAATAATTACTAGAAACTCTCATATGGTCACTATTCATAGTCTGTTAAAGACGCACATAAAAGAAATGAAAAAAACTTTTATTTTTCTTAGGTGAAAATGGTAAAAAATGAATAGGGGTTAGAGAAATGACGTCGATACAACCCTTGTAGGAGGAGTAAATAGTGAAACATAACCCTATTTGAGAAGATTAATGGAATAAATACCATTTCCTGATAAACTTCAGTGAATGTCATCACCTTAAATCTAGAAAATTATGTTGACCAAATTGTAACATAGAGGGATGGAATGCCATTACCATGAATTGAGAGGTAGGAGATCTGGATTCACAAACTATGGCTATATATACATGAAATCAGAGAATTATAAAGAACCATAAAACTAAGAATGAATAATTTTGATCTATATGATATAAAAATACCGAGGATAAATGTAAATGTGTGGTTACATACCACTCATTACCCATATGACTCCAAATTACCTCTATAAAGTATTGATTGGAAATGTATGAAAATGAGATACAAAATATCAGACAACATATGATGAAATAATCAGGGGAAACATTAACACTAGGTATTCTATTCATATAGAGACAAATATCCCTCCAAAAACATATCAAGGGAGAGATAATCACCTTATAAGAGTAAAATTTGTGCATCATGCTGGCTGTGGATCTTGAAACCAGGTCTATATAAATGAGGAAGATGAGGTTGATCAAAAATTTCTTCCATTAGGGATTCAAAATCTTCCTCATAGGGTGATCATTCCATCTTAGAAGAGATCGAGAATCAGTGGGATATGAAAAAGGTTCCACCTTATAAATCTAATCCCCCTCCCAGTAGATGGGATGTAGTCATGATAGTTTTACATCCAAAATACCTTATAATTATTGAATCCCTCACTACTATAATGGAGTCTATAGAAATTTGGTTTAATCCCATGCATCCCAAAAAAATATACATCCAAAATGTATTGATTAATCATTCCACTAAAATAATTTCAGTAGTACTATATTCTCAAACATTCCTGGAATGGGATATACAGAACAAAATCTCAAACACCTTGTGTACTGATTTGGCCTGATAACAAGCCATCAAGATTAGTAAGAGGTGAAAATACCATGATTTTTAATGAATACTCTGATAGGTCCATCTTTGGTTTTGTATATAAGTTTTCCAGTATGATCTATTGCGGGATAAGAAGACCTTCTTCATCAATTCACTTATTATCTCAACACCATGTTAAGTAAAGTGATAATTATTGACCTCAAAAATTCCATATATCATTAAGATGATAGAGTTTCTAATTAATCATTGTATGGAATGAAATAAACTATTCAATCATCATTCCTCTCTCACAAGAGAAGAAAATGGAACTATGTGATAAAAATATTTACGATGAGCTAAAAATAACTATTACATTGATGAAGTATCCTTGTGGATATTGGATTATTATAGACATTTCACAATTCCTATAATATTCCATTGTATAGACCAAAAATAAATCTCAAACAAGTTACTTTGTAGACAGAAAGAATATGGGTAAGGTAGAGACATTTCTTGTTACCCTCAAACTAGTAATAGTGCTTGTTCAAGAACCCAAGAGCGACCCCAATTATATGTTCCATCCTATCAAGGGGTAGATGCAACAAAATTAACCTTTTCTAGAAGGAAAAAGAGATCATGGTCGACCATGATTTGTATAATGGATGAATAATGTGTTTTATATGCAAAATTAGTATGTTCTTGATTATTTCATTTTAGTAATTGAAAATAACCTACTCATGCTACTAGAGCCCATGAAACACATTGGGGTCAATCTCACTGATCATGCTGCCATATTACTTTTCTATAATTATTTTGGTCACACCATCTAGAAATACCTTATCTTTTAATACATCATCTTATTTACTTTTGATTTTGTATAGGTGATACTAGAGAAGGAATCAACATAGGTGACCTTTTTAATAATTACTCTATTAAAATAATTGGTTTTATGGATAGATTTTTCATCCAGGCAAATAGATAAGTTTGACAACTGGATGACTTGAAATTTAGTTGACTGAACTCATGAAACTCTCATAGAACTTCTTCCCCAACCAAAATGGTCCTTGTACATAAATAGGAGTTAGGTAATACAATTTATAGTGGTATACATAATCATATTACACATGAAAAGAAAAAATGAGAATGAGTCATTTCCTACCCTCAGACAAGTTGTGACTCATGCCGAATTCATTCCTTTAATATATATAAAATGGGAACTACCCACAAAATGGAAGCATCATTGGATGAATAGATCATTATTTATTCTAAAAATGTAGTTAAATTAATCGATCTCTTTTTTTGATGAATAATACACATCCGAGTATGAGCCCCCCATACCATACCAGGAAGCTAGAGGCTACGAAAGAAGAAACTGAGGATATATAGAACAAAAAGAACATGGTAAAACTCAAAATTTTAATCAAATCCCCATAAAAGCTATATATTCAGATTATTCCAATGGGAAATTAGTTCATGTTGAATAATATAATCTTTTATGTTCCCCAAAACCTTCAAATGGTTAGTCAGACCTTGTTATTTTACATGATTGATTGGAAATGCTTGGATTTTCTGGTCAACACAGACCTGGGGGAAGGTCGACATGAGCTACGCCACTGGAAGAAGATTCTCCATTGACCTATACACAAGAACTAGGATTTTCCACCCCAAAAACCTCAAATCCCAAGCCTCATAATAAGAATAAACCCCACCTTGGGAATCATATACTAGTGGAATAAAAAAATAACATTTTAAAACAGTTGATGGTTGTCCCCACAAAATTCCCAATCCTTGATCCTCTCAATCATTCAAAAGAACTCAGAGAGGAAATCATTTAGGCCCTCAAAATATTGTAGGTATTAGAGATATATGCCTTTATATCCAAGGATAACCATGTGGAGACTATTACATCAGAATATAATATAACCATGTCATTCATAGAACAACATCACGAATAAGTTATCTGGGGACATATCATACTGCAATTTGTATTAATAAATATATTTAATTTCAAAATTTGAGGGGACCTGGTTGAAAATGGGTCTACGATCGACCTTGTCCATATTCAGACCCTTATCCGATTTCTATATATCAAGGGAGTTTTACCTTCAAAAAATCAAAAAAATTAAATGGTATAATAAGAGTAAGAAAAGGATTATCAGGAATATTAATATCAAGGATTAGTTTTGGGATCTAACATCTAATTATATGTTCATTTTTATTAATCAAGAAAAATAATATAATTTCATTATTTAATTTCCGAGTCTTCATATTTGAAAAGTAGTAGCTTAAACATTTCGTCAATGATTGAAATTCATTATTGATGGGATGTTCAGAAAAATAAATTTTCACATATCCTCCTAAAAATTATGAACCAATATTTGTTGAGTCATGCTTCTATATGAAGGAAGGACATTAACCAATGGTAGATAATGATATGTATATTTCATTCCCCAATTGATTGTGGACTACTTATATAAATCCTCTAATGTGTGGTATCAAAATAAAATTAGGGTTCATCCATGGATTATTTGTATGCTAACATTGTATTGACGAGATTATGGAAAATAACTGTTCAATCCTAGTGATGTCACTCTCATAGAATATTAAATAACTATGGGGTCTCTAGGGGAACCATATTTATATTTGGTGTTTCAAATCTAACCTGGCTAGAAAATCCCTCCCATTAACTAAGATAATGAATATGGTAGTCACCAACCAATTAGATGAGGACTTCAATGAATCGTATGAGAATAAAATTTAGTACATACAACACTCATTGATCATTATACCAATGGTAGAATGAAAGACACTTAAATTATAAGTGGCCACCATGGAAGGATCTCTTAGTGGGCGATTCTAACAAAAAATGTTGATCAGTGTGAAAAAATACTTTAATATCTCATTCGAATGAATATAGGTATTGAAAATAGGTATTCACACATCAGGAAGAAGTTCCAAACACTCATATTTGTAGTGAAAATGATGAGAAATTATATTTATCATCTTGAATCCAACTTGGTCTCTGATATTGAATTGCTCAGTTACATCCTTGGCCTCCATATGTTGACTTGGTGTTTGATCTGATGATAAATTATTTCACAATCATAATACATCAATTATGTTCTATAGAAGGTAGTTAATGGCCATTCCCTTACAGATTTCCATGCAACACATCCCTCCCAAGAAAAAACACCAGTAGACAATGAACATCCTAGAAAATTGGGTTTTCTTTTTCAAAAACACTCATCAACGTAAGGGATTTATTTTAGAGTCGACTTATAAATTCTTATTGGAAAGGGAATGGAAAACATGAATCTCAGCTATGGTTGTCTAGGGATTTTATTTGTTTCCTTAGACAAAAGAATTATCTCTACAATTTCTCACTGACTAAAGGCCTCACTTAAAATAAGGCATAATACCAAGAATTCACCGTTGTCTTGTAGATAGAATACGTAAACATAAATGTTATCTAGATCTAGTGATTTAAAATTTTAACACCATGTATTCAACCAAAAAGTAATTATTTCCACTGTCATTGGTTATGTTAGAAAGTTTATAAAAAAAAAATTCCCTTTTGAACCAAATGATTATGCTAATGAACTGACTAATGAAACCATAATCTAGGATTAACATGATCAGGATGAAGTGGTTTTCTACATCTTGCAATGAAGAGTGGTCTTACCAGTCATCAAATACGACATGGAGGAAATCAATCGGCTCAACATATACCAAGAGTGTGATGAACCGATATCTACTTGTGGATAGTTGGATACCATAGTTGACTACATCGAAAATGGGACCCTCAAATTCAATCAATCCAAAATAGAATATACTCCACACTAAGTTGTTAAAGTTACACTTTTATATGGGATATAATATAAAAAACCATCCAAAAACGAGGATTTGATAGAATCCTCCTCATATTCATATTATAAGGATTGGTTTCCACTGTCACTAAAGAAGCCCATGTAGGCTTATGTGACACTGATCATTCTAGGATAATAATCTCCCAAAAAATTATAATTTTGTATCACTACTAGAAAATAATGATACATAATGTTTTAGAATTCCGCAAAAAATGCCATGAATACCAAATTAATGAAAACTTCATCCATCAACCACTATAGTGGTAATATAAAATTATGTATTCTTGGCCATTTTCTATATGGATAATGGTCGTTGTGGGTATATATCCTCAACTATAAATAATTAGTTTAAGTACATCCTTATGGATACTGACTAATTTTCCAAATGTGATGAGGTAATACCCCTCAAGAAAGTTTGGGTGAAGAATATCATTAACTTTCTAAATTCCAATATCATAAGTATATTTAGTTTCAATCACATGATATTGATAAAAAACAACAAAAATTTATATTCTTATGAATCAAATAAAAATTAGTAGTAATGAAAATTCATTTCAAACCATTCATCAAACTATCATGTAGTGGGAAATAGATATATAGTGGCCTTCAATTATACTCTGTAAAATCTACTCTATGGAAGGGTGGAGACGCATAAGAAGTCTGAGTCATACAAGATACATCACGATTTATGGTCTTCCAATACCACCACATGCACTTCCACACAAGAGGATCCATATTCTTTGGGATAAGGAACCAAAATAGTGTTTACAAAAGTGTTCAAGTTTTAATTTCTCCAAATAGGTATTTTTCTATGACTATAATAAATGAACAATAAAAAAATATAAGGGATGAGTAGGAACATATTGATGAGAAATGTTTTCATACACTCCACAACCCCAATGATCATCAAAATCAGATCACATGAGACTTGAACATTTTTTTTACCTATGCTAAATCCATAATGGAGAACTAGTATTGGCTATTAGAAACATACTGATACCAAGATAGAATCCTCTAAATAATGAACCAAAGTGGTTATTTCTTAACATCATACATACATTCTATTATACTAAAACAAACTCATTTTCCATAATGGTTGGATAATGAGTTACACCCCCACCAATGCATGGTTTCTCAAAATGTACAATTCATAGCTTTTAAAAAATATTTTATACCCCTACATTATGAAATTATATATTATAAAATCATTAATCCTTACCAAAAGACATTAAACTTATTGGAACTTGTCCTCACTAAATGACATTAAGTAGAATTCATGTCTTCTTTATCACACAATGATAAAATAAAATGTATTCTTCCATACCAAATGACATTGAATTTCATAGATGACACCCTTACAATATGAAATTAATATTAATTGAATACTATACCTCATTGTGTTAAACTGCATGGAGCATGTTACGTTTCAAATTATTCACTGCACATGATCTAGATCTATAGAAAAAATGAAGTATTCACATTCCAGTGTGATAGTAAGTTCCACATATGGAATTTTCTATTTCAAAATCTATGTGTATCTTGATTCAATATATCAATGTATGCATATTGAAACCCCGATCTCAAATACAGGGTCCAACAATATTATAATTAGAAAAAAATTCCACCCCTATTAATGTTTCATAACTACATTGAGTGTTTTCTATTAAATAACTACATGTGGATTTATAATATCTATTATAGGATAAGTAGTGGAACACATATCTCAAATCCTGGGTTAATTAGAAATAGAAATGGAACAATGGTCCACCCCTTATATTTATACTTCATAACTATGTGGATAGTTTTCTTGGAATGATATATTTGTTTCTTGATTTATACTATCAAAATATACATAGTGATTTCTAGATATCAAATCTTATATCTAGAGGAAATATAATTAGAAAATAGTCTCCACCTATGTAGATAGGTCAGACCTGTATAGATATTTTTCTATAAATAAATACATGTTTCTTGATTCTTTTTATGACATGATACGAAGTGACACCCCAATATCAAATACTATGCCCAACCATAACAATAATTGGAAAAAATTCCCTCTAGGTGTATATGTCAGACCTGTGTGGAGTTGTTTCTATTGGAGATCTACATTTGGAATGATTCTTATTATAATAGGATATGATGTGATGCCCAAATATCATACCCTGGGTCCAGCCACAATATAAATGGAAAAAATTCCCCTCACTAACTTGCGTATAGGCCAGTCTTGTGTCACAAGTTTTCAATTCCAAAAACCACATGTTCCTTGATTCCTACTATCACAATAGACATATTGTATCCCAAATGTCAAATATTATGTTCAAAATCAATAAAAATGAAATAATCCCCCCTCTTTGTATGGTTCAACCATACATGGAGGATTTTACATTCATGAACTAAGTGTGTCTTGATTCCTTTTCCCACAAGATACATAGTAAATCCTAAATATCCAATAATGGTCCCATATGTAACATATAGAATGATTAAAATGAACCCATCCATGCATTTGTACTGATACTTTGAGAAGAATAATCTATGAACTACATGTGGCATGATTTCAGCTATCATATGATATGTAGTATTTCATGGATCCTACATGTTAGGCCCAACCACCAGCTTCCATCTCCCACAATCATGATCCTCAATGATACTAAAATCCATGTAAATGATCTAGTATATATTAAATGGTGGAAAACCAGACATATTACCATTTACAAACTCTTGGTTGAATTAATATACTATCTAGTTATCCTATGTTTCTCATCATGAGCACAACTCATGTGAGATAATGGAACCTAGTAAGAAAATTTGGATAGCATGACTGAGACATGCTTGGATAGGGAACTATTTCCAAGTCACATGAAATTAAACTACAAAAAAATCATAGTCACATGATGTAAAAATTCAAGATATTGTTCTAGTTTCCTGATAATAAAATTCAACATAAGAGGTCTTCCTGCCAAACCGGTAACCCATGATGATTTGTATTTAAAATTTTCATGTCTTATCCCTTAACCCCAAAAATGTATCCAATAAATTTTGGAATACAGTTTAGGTTTCTTGATACCTTCATTAATATTACATTCCCCCTCATCCAAATTCATATCATCGATATTTGAATTTTTATCATCCTGTTCCCAGTACTGATACCCATCTATTGGAACCCCTAGACCATGGGATCAACTACTTATTGTTCACCCTTATAGAAAAATATTAATTGGTACATGTTTATTAATATAAATTACACCAGAATTCTATATTGAATAATTCAATTTCATGGATATTTCACCTAGAGGTTGTTTTGTTCCGAGAGGAATCCCCCCTTAATCCTTGGAGTTATTTTCCTCACTACATGGAATATGGGCTATCACCATGATTAATTTTCAAACTGCACCCACTGGTTTCCACCAATAATTGACTCATATATTGTAACACCCCGAGATTTTATGAAAAATATTCTTTTTAATTTCATTAATGTCTTGTGTTGTACGCTACACCAAAAGAAGCTTGCAGAACACGCATCCTTGACTTGCCTTTCATTACACGCAATCACGACCTTCCTCGATAGCGTGTGTAGTACGCAATACTGAGTTTCACTAAACAACGATATGCTATTAAAATATTATTAAAACTAGCCCTTATGAATAGTAATAACCACTTTTTGAATTTTTTTAAATTTTATTTTCAAAATGGACTTCATTTTTGGATTCGGAATATCGAAATTAGCTTAGGGTGAAATTTTGGTACTTTTCGGATAACTTTCATTTTCTGATGAATAGTGAAAATTACTAAATTTTAATTAAAAACATCCTTTTTAATAGGAATAATTAATAGTGAAAAATTAATAATTTGATTGGTTTTAAAGTATATTTAGAATATATTTTTACAATTTAATACAATATTGGTTATTGGATATAATTTCACATTTAAACCAGACATAAACTACTGTCAATCTTTTGATAGTTATTATCTCTTAAGAACACGCTATTTGTTTTGACAACGGGAATTAATTTTTAAATTAATTAATGCAACTGATATGTTTGGAATTTGGTAAAATAGACATCATTTTTGAATTCATAATATCAAATATAGCTTAGGCCTAATTTTTGGTATTTTTCTGGAAACTTTCATTTTTTGATGAATAGGGAAACCACTAAGTGGTAGTTAAAAAAATGAATTTTTCATAAAACTTTATTTTAACTCTACTGTCAGTGGAATTTTAAAAATCCGAGAGACACGGTTGATGTCAGTAAGTAAAATGTGGTTCAATGAGATGAAAATAATTTTTGGTGAATAGTAACTTTTTACTTTTTTTACCACAGTTAAAAGTAAATAGGATAATTAAGGGTAAAAATGATATTATTATTTCCCTAACACATGTCCTAATTCTATTGGATAAGTGTAATTCGACCAGAAACAACCTTAGGAATAAAATATGACCATTTAGGCCCACTTGGATTAGATTAGGACATTTATTATTAATTTATTTAAAGAAGGGTTAAAATAGTTAAAATCAAAGTTTAATAAGAAAATAATTTTTAATATAGGGTTATACATAAGATAAATTCGACTATAAATATTAATTAGAAATATAATCATATTTAATACATAATGGTATTTTATTTGTAATTTTTAGATATTAAATAATTTAATTTATTTATGACACAAAGATGATGTAGTAATTATCTTATTAATGAAATATTGACATAATTGATGTTATAAATACCCAAATAAATGTAATTTGAGACTTTTTATTAATTAAAATAATTTTATAGGTTAATATGACATGTTATTATTGATTTAATTAACTTTTGTCGAACTAATAATTCTGTTATGATTTTTACAAAAATCAATTACTAAATAGTGTCAAAATTGACATAAAATAGTTTGTAAAACAAATATTATATTATTAATTGTTATTTTATTCCTAAAAATATAAGGTTCGTCCAAATGACTTAGATAAGGATATTTATATTAATAATAAACAACTTGAGGTTCGTTTGTCTTGTTATAGTAATTTTATTAACCTTATAGTGTAAGAACACAAAAAGAGACGGTAAAAGTAAAATTATCTAACTTAAAGTTAATTATAAATGATAAGGTTAAAATAGGTACCTAAACTTGTCTAAATTCTATTGGATGAGAGGATTGCGACCCATCCCCACCTTAACTTCGAAATAAATCAATTTGGAGCTATTTAAAACCGAATTTGGATTTATAATAAAATAATATTTTTGGTTATTCCAAAGGTGCCCCTCTCCTCCCTTATAAAAGGGCACCTCCTCTCTCTATTCCTTAAACCACTTTGAGCCTTCAAGCTCGGCCAAAACCTACCAAATTATCTTCTCCAATTCCCTAGAAACATCCTAGAGGTTCTGGTCTTCCTCAAAGTCTAATTTTAGTGCCCTAAAAGGAGATCTCAAAGAGGCGCTTCAAAGAAGAGGTAATGTCAGTTACCGATTCTTTCAACTTTATTTCTTCTTCCACTTCTCCTTTTTAGGTTGTTTCATTATGAAGTTATAACATCAGTATCACTCATATACTGATATGATATAATATGTATGAAACAACCCTATTTAACCATCTATCCACCCTACGGAAAACGAAATCACCGCGCGTTCGTACGTACGGAATACCGTCTCCATGCCGTGGTGTAATCTATTTTCCACCACCACCTTACTTGGATGGGTATAATGGTGTACATAATAACTATATATTATTATTTTAAAGTGATATTGATTATGAAATAGTATACATACACTCCAATACAATTCCACGATCATGAGAACGATATAATCGCTCGTGCGTACGTACGGACTACCGTCTCCACGACGCGATGAGATTCATTCTCCACGTTAACCATTCATGAATGATTATAAAGTATATATAATAAGTAATAATGAAATATATGAAATAATAATGATACTGGATTTATGTGTATATATATGTATGTCATCTACTTATTTCCATTCAACTCAAACGAAAACAGTGTTTATGCGTACGTACGGCCTACCGTCTCCATGAACGGTGTATTTCTTTCCATTTACTGATCTATTATATATATGTATATTCTAAATATATATTATATATAATTAATGTTTTATATTCTGGAATTAATTAATCATGATCTAAGTAATCATATGAATAATTACAAGTCAAAACACGGACGACAAATGAAACGATTTTACCCAAAACGCTTTTTAACAAGGAATTTACAAAAGAACGGGTAAAATGAAGTCATATGTGAACAATATATGATATCATAACAATGAGTATGATTCTGGAATAAGTCAATGACACTATTTAAATCATTATACAGGAGGTTCAGACACTTACGGAGCAAATCAGACCTAAGGTAAGGAAAATATCACAATCTCATTTTATCCGAGATTGTTTATACTTTGGTATTTACTAGGGTGTATTTTATCATCCACATCCATGTTTCCTCAATATGTAATATTGTTTCCATCCACCTACAATTGTTTAAATCCAATTTACCCTTCGGTGAGTTTGTAGTATAAGATATTAAAGGAATCTTTTGTCGTTTTTCATACGAGGTACTTTTTGAGTTTTCTGACAAATGTATGAGAAGAATGTTTCTTGAAGTTATACGGAATAAATGGATTTTTTAAAAATTATTTCCAAGAAGCTTATTTTACATGTTTTCAAGTTTATTATTAATCAACATCTTTTATTTTAGAATTGTATGACATGTTAAGAATGGAAAAGTGTTTTTTAAAGTAGAAAGGATATTTTCTTCATGAATGGAGTTCAAGTGTTTTATCAAAATTATTTTCTATCTAAGATAATAAAGGGTTCTATTTCTATCCCTATTATTACATGGATTTGATTATGTTGTGATGGAAATATTTTTATGAATTCCTTTATCTTATGTGAATTGTTTTATGATGTCACGATGTTTAAGAATCCCATTTTTATTACATGGGATATGCAATGATGTATGATTTTTGATTTTGTGGCACAAATAAGAATGGTATAATTATGAGATGGGTGGGACCTATATCTCCCTCCAATGCATTGGGTAAAGATTTTATATATCATGAGATAGACATGGCTGGAATGGCAGGTTAAACCGGTTCAGTGAAACAGGACTGAAACGAGGAGTGAACTCGGTTCAGAAATTGAATTTGTCTACTAAGATAGTCTTGGCAATGAGTCTTGACTAATAAGAAATGATTCTCTATGATTATGTGTGTATGACACAATGTTTCATGTTTTAAGTTATTATTATTGGGATTAAATTTCACTACTATGATTTATCCCATGTTATGATATTATGATCTCTTTTGCTGGTTAAGATTTCCAAAATGTTATGTTATTATGAATATGATGTGATTGATATTTCTTTTGTTTACCCTTACTGAGCATTTGAGCCCACCCTTTTATGTTTTCTTTTCCCCAGGATATAAAGAAAGGTTTTAGGTAAGAAAAAAAGGGAAGATCTTTATGGGAGATGTTGAAGATCTTTCACCACGATTAGAAGATTATATTCCGAGTTTCCAATGACACTAAACTATTACGGTCCATGTGTGTGTGTTTTTGTAATGTACTAAGTATTCCGCAAAATTAATGTAATGTCCATGTACGTTACGCTTTGGGTCTCTACAGTTGGTATCAAAGGAAAGGTTTAGTCAACCTTTGGAAACTAGGATGTGAGAACTTCAGTGAGATCCCTAGAGATATTTCTAAGGTATGTCTAGGGATGTCCCTAAGGTTAAGTATAAGTATAGGTTATAATACTAGAATTACGGTAACCCAAGATGTTAGATATTGATGTTACTCCCCCTTTATTATATTGTTTTCCCTATCGTGATTTTTGCCTCTCACACTATTCTTTTTGGGTTTTAGACGATTTCTAGAACCCGAAGGAACTGTGTCGATCAATGTAATGGAAAATGCAATGATTGTCCTCCTGAACAAACAAATGTTATGGGAGATGGAGTGAAAAATATTATTGCTATACTTACACAAGCTATGAATCATTCTGGACTTCCAAATGAGCAGATAAGGGAACAATATTCTATTGAGTCCTTCATGAGGAAACGTCCACCTTCTTTCAGTGGGCCTTCTGATCCACTTGTTGCCGAACAATGGATCAGTACGACTGAAAAGATATTTTCAGTTCTTCAATGTTCTGAACATGATAAAGTTATATTAGCAGTGTATCATTTGGAAGGTGATGCTGATCAATGGTGTAATCTTATCAAGAATACGAGGCCAAGAGATGAAATTGAGTCCATGGAATGGGACAAGTTCAAGAAAATATTTTTCAATAAGTACTTCCCTCGTATTCTTCGAACAAAGGTAGAGAAGGAGTTTCTTGAACTAAAGCAAAAGGATGATGAATCCGTTGGTATATACGAAGTGAATTTTACAAGGCTTGAAAGGTATGCATCTGGATTTATCATCCAACCTGAAAGTAAAGTTGATCGATTCTTTAGTGGCTTAAAACCAAATCTTCGAAGGGAATTAGCTATAAGAGACTTCCGTAGCTATGAAGAAATTATGCGTTGTGCTATCAAGGTAGAAATATAAGTTGGTGTTACCTATCCATCTCATAGTTTTGACAAGAAATTAAAGATGGAGTTCAAGGAGAAATCTCAGAATAATGGTGAAAAGAAGATAATTGTTTCCTTATGCTCAAATTGTGGAATGAAGCATGGTGGAGATTGTCTTAAAGGGACTAGAAAATGTTTTAAGTGCGGAAAAGAAGTTCATCGAGTAGCTGAGTGTCGATGTAATGGAAAAAGGGTTTATAATGATGTGAATAAAGAAAAGACTGCAGATAACGCACCACAAACACTTCAATTCTTCAAGTGCAAGGAAATGGGGCATTATGCTAATAAATGCCCTAATCCAAGGGTTATTGATGATCGACATGAGCAACCACTTAAGGAAAAGGACAAAGGGAAGTCACATGCGATCACTATTGGCGATGCTGAATATAACAACAATGTGGTGGAATGATTAAGTGTTTATGTAATGGGATTCCAAAATAATGTTGTATATAGTATCTTGGAATATTGGAATATTTATGTATTGGACTATTGTGGTTTTCAATGGTATCGGTAACCATAGAATGTGATTGAGATATTTTTGGAAAAAAAGATGATATGCGCATAATTAAAGGAAAATGATAAAATGAAATGTTTGACCGTATTCATGAGCTCATGACTGATATAAGGAGAAGGTTATATCATGGTTTGAGTATATAGAATTTTTGGATTTTGGTATGTGGAAAGAGTTAACTTTTGACTACATTCTTGTTTTCACTAAGGTTCAATGGGTATTCATTCTTCAAGAGAATACATGATTAAGGTATTCACATGTTTGTAATTTGACCAACAAGATATATGGGGGATAAATGATGGTATTCACATGCTTGGTTGATGACAATTCAAGTAATCGTCTTCTTTATACTCTGAGCTTGGACCGAAGTATTTCAGATAAGCCTAAATATTGGAATGGATTATGTTGGACATAAGTTATTATTATTTAAGGATGGAAATTTTTTCAATATTATTTATGGGATGTTATAGTAATGTAGTTTTAGAAAAATGACAACCAGCAGGATGGGGGACAACCCATCGCGTCAGACTGGGCTGTGGCAATCGAACCCACAACCAAAGTGCGACTGGCCTTTATCGCCTTCCACTGGCCTACAAGAAGTACCTGGTTAGTATAAACTAGTTTTGTTTTATTATGCGGTATGATATATGAAGTATAAGTTCAATTTTGGAATCATATACGATTAACCTCACCATAGATGGACTTATGTATATTTGATAAGTTTTTCTAACCTATTGTTTGAAACAGATGGAATGACCCATCATTCTATCACATGATCTATTAACATTTCATGAATAACAAATTCAACTTCATTTATATAAGAGATGAAGTGGAAATTGTTCAAAGCACGAACAATAGTGAGATTGTACCAAAATAAAGTAAGTATTTATTCTAATTCAAAATCTTCAACTTTAGGGAAATGATCTTGAAAACCAAAAAATGTTGTCCTAGTGCCCTTATATCCGATGAATCAGATGGTACCCTAGATCATACCAAATTTATGGTTTTGTGATTGTTGGCTTTTCCATAGCCATGTTCTCTACCACTCTCCATCAGAGCATGATGATTAGATTTCTCTTCCATATACATATTTTCACCTATGTGGAAACCCAGTGATTAGTTTATTTGGGTAACCATTACGTTTCATAATTTTGTTTTTAAAGATTGGTTTTGGTATTCGTTTTTACGATGTGGGTTTCTATTAAAGAAACTTTCTAGTAGTAAACCATTTATAACCCCGACGAATTTCGACGGAGAAATTCATTTTAAGGGGGGTAGAATGTAACACCCCGAGATTTTATGAAAAAATATTATTTTTAATTTCATTAATGTTTTGTGTTGTAAGCTACACCAAAAGAAGCTTTCAAAACACACATCCTTCACTTGCCTTGCAATACACGCAATTGCGACCATCCTCGATAGCGTGTGTAGTACCCAATACCGAGTTTCACTAAACAACAATATGCTATTAAAATATTATTAAAACTAGCCGTTATGAATAGTAATAACCACTTTTTGAAATTTTGTAAATTTTATTTTCAAAATGGACTTCATTATTGGATTCGGAATATCGAAATTAGCTTAGGGTGAAATTTTGGTACTTTTCGGATAACTTTCATTTTCTTATAAATAGTGAAAATTACTAAATTTTAATTAAAAACAACCTTTTTAATATAAATAATTAATAGTGATAAATAATTAATTTGATTGGTTTTAAAGTATATTTAGAATATATTTTTACAATTTAATACAATTTTGGTTATTGGATGTAATTTCACATTTAAACCAGACATAAACAACTGTCAATCTTTTGATAGTTATTATCTCTTAAGAACACGCTATTTGTTTTGAAGACGGGAATTAATTTTTAAATTAATTAATGCAAATGATATGTTTTGAACATGGTAAAATAGACATCATTTTTGAAATCATAATATCAAATATATCTTAGGCATAATTTTTGGTATTTTTCTGGAAACTTTCATTTTTTTATGAATAGTGAAACCACTAAGTGGTAGTTAAAAAAATGATTTTTTCATAAAACATAATTTTACCACTTCTGTGAGTGGAATTTCGAAAATCCAAGAGACACGGTTGATTTTAGTAAGTAAAATATGGTTCAATGAGATGAAAATAATTTTTGGTGAATAGTAACTTTTTACTTTTTTTTACCACGGTTAAAAGTAAATAGGGCAATTAAGGCTAAAAATGATATTATTATTACCCAAACACATGTCCTAATTCTATTGGATAAGTGTAATTAGACCAAAAACCACCTTAGGAATAAAATATGACCATTTAGGCCCACTTGGATAAGATTAGGACATTTATTATTAATTTATTTAAAGAAGGGTTAAAATAGTTAAAATCAAAGTTTAATAAGAAAATAATTTTTAATATAGGGTTATAGATAAGATAAATTCGACTATAAATATTAATTAGAAAGATACAATATTTTTCTACATAATGGTATTTTATTTGTAATTTTTAGACATTAAATAATTTAATTTATTTATGACACAATGATGATGCAGTAATTATCTTATTAATGACAGATTGACATAATTGATGTTATAAATACCCAAATAAATGTAATTTGAGACTTTTTATGAATTACAATAATTTTATAGGTTAATATGACATGTAATTATTGATTTAATTAACTTTTTTCTAACTAAAAATTCTGTTATTAGTTTTACAAAAATCAATTACAAAAGAGTGTCAAAATTGACATAAAATAGTTTTTAAAACAAATATTATATTATTAATTGTTATTTTATTCCTAAAAATATACTGTTCGGCCAAAGGACTTAGATAAGGTTATATATATTAATACTAAACAACTTGGGGTTCGTTTGGCTTGTTATAGTATGTTTATTAACCTTATAGTGTAAGAACACAAAAAGACACGGTAAAAGTAAAATTATCTAACTTAAAGTTAAATATAAACGATAAGGTTAAAATAGGAACATAAACTTGTCTAAACTCTATCGAATGAGAGTATTTCAACCCATCCCCACCTTAACTTTGAAATAAATTAATTTGGAGCTATTTAAAACCGAATTTGTCTTTATAATAAAATAATATTTTTAGTTATTCCAAAGGTTCCCCTCTCCTCCCTTATAAAAGGGAACCTCCTACCTCTCTTCCTCACACCACTTTGAGCCTTCAAGATCGGCCAAACCCTGCCCAATTCTCTTCTCCACTTCCCTAGAAACATCCTATAGGTTCTGGGCTTCCTCAAAGACCAATTTTAGTGCCCTAAAATGAGATCTCAAAGAGGCGCTTCAAAGAAGAGGTAATGTCCGTTACCGATTCTTTCAACTTTATTTCTTCTTCCACTTCTTCTTCTTAGGTTTTTTCATTATGAGGCAATAACATAAGTATCACTCATATACTTATATGTTATTATAAGTATGAAACAACCCTATTTCACCATCTATCCATCCTACGGAAAACGAAATCACCGCGCGTGCGTACGTACGAAATAACGTCTCCACGCCGTGGTGTAATCTATTTTCCACCACCACCTTACTTGGATAGGTATAATGGTGTACATAAAAACTATATATGATTATTGTAAAGTGATATTGATTCTGAAATAGTATACATACACTCCAATACAATTCCACGATCATGAGAACGATATCATCGCTCGTGCGTACGTACGGACTACCGTCTCCACGACGCCATGAGATTCATTCTCCACGTTAACCATTCATGAATGATTATAAAGTATATATAATAAGTAATAATGAAATATTTGACATAAAAATGATACTGGATTTATGTGTATATATATGTATGTCATCTACTTAATTCCATTCAACTCAATAAGGAAACGAAAACAGCGTTCATGCGTACATACGACCTACCGTCTCCATGAATGGTGTATTTCTTTCCATTTACTGATCTATTATATATATGTATATTCTGAATATATATTATATATAAATAATGTTTTATATTCTAGAATTAAGTAATCATGATCTAAGTAATCATATGAATAATTACAAGTCAAAACACGGACGAAAAATGAAACGATTTTACCCAAAACGCTCTTTAACATGGAATTTACAAAAGAACGGGTAAAATGAAGTCATAAGTGAACCATATATGATATCATAACAATGAGTATGATTCTGGAATAAGTCAATGACACTATTTAAATCATTATACAAGAGGTTCGGACAATTACGGAGCAAATCAGACCTAAGGTAAGGAAAATATCACAATCTCATTTTATCCGAGATTGTTTATACTTTGGTATTTACTGGGGTGTATTTTATCATCCACATTCATGTTTCCTCAATATGTAATATTGTTTCCATCCACCTAAAATTGTTTAAATACAATTTTACCCTTTGGTGAGTTTTTTTTATAAGATATGAAAGGAATCTTTTGTCGTTTTTCGTACGAGGTACTTTTTGACTTTTTCGACAAAAGTACGAGAAGAATGTTTTTTTTAACTTATACGGAATAAATGGATTTTTAAAAAATTATTTCCAAGAAGATTCCATTACAAGTTTTCAAGTTTATTTTTAATCAACTTCTTTTATTTTAGAATTGTATGACATGTTAAGAAAGGAAAAGTGTTTTTAAAGTAGAAAGGATATTTTCCTCATGAATAGAGTTCAAGTGTTTTATCAAAATTATTTTCCATATAAGATAATAAAGGGTTATGTTTCTATCCCTATTTTTACATGGATTTGATTATGTTGTGATGGAAATATTTTTATGAATTCCTTTATCTTATATGAATTGGTTTATGATGTCACGATGTTTAAGAATCCCATTTTTATTACATGGGATATGCAATGATGTATGATTTTCGATTTTGTGGCACACATAAGAATGATATCATTATGAGATGGGTGGGACCTATATCTCCATCCAATGCATTGGGTAAAGATTTTATATCTCATGAGATAGACATGTCTAGACCGGCAGGTTAAACCGGTTCAGTGAAACAGGACTAAAACGAGGAGTGAAATCGGTTCAGAAATGGACTTTGTCCACTAATATAGTCTTGGAAATGAGTCTTGAATAATAAGAAATGATTCTCTATGATTATGTGTATATGCCACAAAGTTTCATGTTTTAAGTTATTATTATTGGGATTACATTTCACTACTATGATTTATCCCATGTTATGATATTATGATCTCTTTTTCAGGTTAAGATTTCCAAAATGTTATGTTCTTATGAATATGATGTGATTGATATTTCTTTTGTTTACCCTTACAGAAAATTTGAGCTCACCCTTTTATGTTTTCTTTTCCCTAGGATATAAAGAAAGGTTTTAGGTAAGAAAAAAAAGTAGATCTTTATGGAAGATGTTGAATATCTTTCACCATGATTAGAAGATTATATTACGAGTTTCCAAAGACACTAAACTATTACAGTCCTTGTGTGTGTGTTTTTGTAATGTACTAAGTATTCTGAAAAAGTAAAGTAATGTCCATGTACGTTTAGCTTCGGGTCTCTACATATATTCCTATGTTATGATCTTCACCATCCATAATCAAACTATTCAAGAGGACTTGGTTACTCTGGATGTTATTAAATTTTTTATCATACACTTTTTCAATGAAAGATTATGACATATTATCCTTGTACAGTTCGGTTTCAGTGTATTCATATTCTAGGATTAACCAATTTGTTTTATTTAGTTACTCCTCTCAGTGATATAACCTTGTTACATGAAATTAAACTGTACTAAAAAGTTCTTGATTTATGAAATTAAACTATGAAAATAGGTAATCATTTAATGACATTAAAACACACAAAAATATCCCTGTAGCATGACATTAAATTGCATGATAGCATCCAAGTCACATGATGTTAAACTACATGACAATGTCTTACTTACTTTAAATTAAACTTCAAGAAAAGAATCCCAGTTTTATGAAGTTAAATGGAATGAAAACATCTAAGTCACATGAGATTATACTACATGACATAATGTACATCCTACAAGACCCAAAATTTCACATAGCAGGACATATTACCTACGAATATGTTCTTAGTATGATTTTTTCACCTGAATACTATAATGAAAATTTAAAATATCAATATCTATATACGATAAAAATCTTTTTAGAGGACACATTATCTAAACATGATGTATAAACTCACTATGGAAAGAAGATAAAATCCGTTCCCCCTATGTATGAGATAGATCTAAACTGAGAGGTCACCTTAACAGAGTTGACTACGAAATAATTTATTCCTTGAAAATGTGAATAAGGAAACCTAGGTTTTCCAAAAATAAAAATATCATATACCTCTTTCTAAATAAGATGAAGTCATTCATACTCTCTCGTGCTATATATGAGTTAGATGTATGTACAGACTGCTTGCACATGAGATAAACCTGCATAAAAAGTGATATAGTATATGGCTACACGTCAATAATCCAATGAATGTAAGTTGAATAAAAAAATTCCCATGAATATTACAGTTTATCCCAAAGGATATATTTTTCAATTTCATGTTGGCTCCTCTCTTCATATTTCATGTGGTTAAAAATAAAAGGGATATTTCCTCCTACCATGATGTTAAACTTCCTGGAATATGTGTGCCCACTAGATGGAATTAAGATGTACAAACCAGTATCCATCATCACTCCTTATAAATTGACCAAAGGATCCTGACCATGGTTAAAAAAAATCAGGGGGGGGGGGTGCTTCCATCATAATTCTATGCACCTCAATATATAAATGACCCATCATGTCCTAAGCACCTTGGTAGTTTCAAACCTTCCATGACCCTTTGAAAAGGACACCCAACATCATGGAAACCTTTTTTGACTATGCATTTCTTTCCTTAGTTCTTTTATATGAGTTCCTTAACATCAACCAAATTTGTATTCACCCTACACAAAGGTCTTCTAGTCCATGTGATCCCTGAAATAATCCTAATGGATCCCATCACTTGGAGATGGATTTATGACCATCCTAGATATTTTGGTCTCGTATCATTAGTCATGTCGTGAGAACACCCATGATTTAAAATATTTTCATCTCCTTCTCAAAAGGATGTTGGAGTACTGATGACCCTGGGAATACAAATTATGATGTTGTGTAATACTATCCTGGTACGAGGTCTACTTTCATCATGACCTTGAACCGCATAAAGATTAGTAAAATATGAAAAACCCTTAAACATTATCCATTAATTGTACAAAAAGAAAGACCCAAAACTTAGAGTGGAAGTGACATAAAACACTTTGGGATGAAAATAAACATAGGGAAGTATTAGAAAAATTTATATTGATGATTGATAATATATTCACCTATAGAGTTTTGGAAATATGTAGACCATAAATACACATGAAATAAAATCTCATAGGTCCCATCTTGTGACCCTAGGAAAATCAGAGATATGCTCGATGGGTCCCCTCGTCTAGGAAAAATATAGGGTGATGATTTATGATATACCCTCACCATGTTAAGTGTTCAATACATTGAAGAAAAAAAAATTTAGTGTGTAATCCATTTTGAATAATATTTTCTCAATAAAACACAATCTTGTAATTGAAGAATGAGTTGAAACAAACTATTTATAACGTTGATATTCATCAATTAGAACCCCATTAACATTGATATCCCTTTATCATGGTTATCCCATGTACTGTATTGATAAAATGGACTGCATGATTTGATTGGATTTCACTATGATTCAATGGTGAATAAGACAATTCCCTAGAGTATGCACGTAATGGGGTTTTAAGTCCCAATGAAATTCCCCCTAATACCCATGAGATTTTTTCATGGATATATAGGATACAGGATTCCACTGCTACTGATATTATTATTATATCCACTGGTCCATGTTTTTAGTTAACTCATATATAACAATACCACGATTTACAATACCCATCACCAAACCATTAAAATGGATTTAACAACTTTGATGTTACATCACCATGTAGTTTACACATTATTAATGAAGGAATATGATATTCAATTATAAACCATTTTTATGGAATGCACTGTGTTATTCCAAACCACATGGTGTGGGACCAGATCCTTTCAACTATAAGAAAAATTACCAAGAGGGTGTTAGAACCCTCATTGTAAAGCCTTCTTCCCAATTATATCTTCATTTTCCAGATGTATGAAAACTCCCACAATTTTTATGGCTCTTGGAAATGATTGGGTACTCATCTATATGATCATGAATGTATGAAATTTGGTCTCATTATTAGGGGAAGTAAAAACTATTAACTATAGGTATATCATCCTTGAAGTAAACGACCACTAATACTCATTAGCTTCATCAAGACCATGACATAATTCAACACTATTGGTTATTTTTCAGTCATCTTTGGCATGTATTCCTCATTACATATTCCCTGGTATAATCTAATTGAAACATGATTTACCCAACCCACATTCATACTATCCAAGTTGACTGAGCATCACTAATATTTGAACATACATCAAAACAAATCGCATCACGGATTACGGGTGTCATGACCCATCATTGATATTCATACATCATGTTTTCAATAAGAACATTTTATGCTATAACCCTTCATGATCATTCATTATTAAAAATATAAATTAAGAATGAACGGTATCAAAACCCTTATTGGAAACTCATTATTCAAAATAGTATCAATGATGAAGGGTTCTCAAACACTTCATGCATACCCATAATTCACTACCATTAATAGAAGGTCCAAGGAATATGACCATAAAATACCACAATAGATGTTATTTTATAGAAGAACTAAATAAACAACAAAATATTGTATGAGCTAAAGGATCATAAAATACAATAATATACAGTACAAAATACAAGATCATAAACTAAAAAAAAGATAGTCCAAGATAAATAAACCTAATCAACAATAATAGAAGGTATAATCTATATATGGTATGAACTTAAATTATAGGAAAAAAAGATCTAGGATTGATGTATATAAACTATAGGAATATATATTCTAAGATAAAAAAACATAAACTACAATAATAAAATATGGGATCTAGAAGACATCAATCTACAACAATAGATGGCCTGAGATAGACTAAATTAAATTGAGAAAATAGATGGTATAACCTATATGAACCTTAAAAAAGTGATCAATTTCTATGATAAAATACCATAAACAACAAAAATAGGTTATCTGAGCTTCAAGACCCTAAAACACAATAATAGATGGTCTGAGCTAAAATATCCTAAAATAAAACAATATATGTTCTAACTTAAAAGTCTCTAAAACAACATCATTATACTATCCGATCTATTTATCCCTAAACAAGAAAATATATATTCCAAGGTAAAAGACTTGAAAATACCATAATAGATTATCCAAGATTAATTAACCAAACTAAAACAACATTTGTGTAAGATATATGTACCTAAACTACAAAAATGGTATGGTATAAAAGAGATTAAGAAAACAATTTAAAGAGACATAATGGTATCCAATTTGAAACAATTAGAAGTAAACCCTTAGAGATATTCAATTATTTATACAGTTGACATGAAATTTGTGTGATCTATGTAATATTGAGAACTTATGAAATGAGAGAGGCATAAAACATGTTAGGTTTAAAACTATTAAAAGTGTTTCCTATGAAACATACAAGTACATTCCCACTAATATTTCCCTATATTAATCATATGTTAATGTTTTGGAAATATTAAAAAATATAGAAGATTTATATGGGTCATTATTGTTCACTTAAAAATAATGCTATGCTTACTAATCCCACTAACTCAAGAATAAAGTACAACACTCTCCCTTAGAGATATATTTTACCTGAATTATAATTTAAAACCATGAAATATTTAGATGTTCAGAGCATATGCATAAATAAGGATACTGATTCCATTAATCCTTTATAGGAAGTTCTTGTAGAATGCCTATTATCATACAAGAGTCAGGTCTAGGTGTTTTGGTTAACTTGGAGTTATAAAAAATGGTGTATTTGATGATACATATGATTTAAAGTGAGTGAAATTACATTTATATCACGAATTAATGAGATTATGACAACAATGTGAAATATTTGAAAATTATTTTTCATAGATAATGTATAAAAATAGGGCCGAATATCACCATCCAAGAGTCACTCTTGTGAATTCTCAAACAAATTGATGCTTGTGAAACTATATGATCATAAAAGAATTACTATAGAGGATTCCTTAAGATCCACCAACTTATTCTCCATGGAGGCTATACATTGACATAATTAATAAATTGATTTAGTTTCCACCACTATAATCTATTAAAATGATTCCAACCTTCCAATAGAATCATGTTTGACCATCTCCTCAAGGTTAAAGGCCCCCTTTAATAGAAACATGATTTTCATTTAGGATTTTAGTTCATTATGGAAGTGAGAAATATGATCCACAATATGACATATTTAAGACTTCAATCATCCAATCTTACCATTCCCAACATTGATCACGATTCAGTGAACTATTACCTCTACCATGAATTTGGAATCCTCATTCGGGAACTCATCCCAGTATAGTTTGACTAATGATAAAGACTCATCCACCGCTGCCCTCATTTCATGGGAACTCAACTTCATACTCAAGTTAATCACCTCATTCACCCATGAATTGAGATCCATAGAGAAAAATACCCCACCAATGAGGCAGGTAAACATATAACTGAGATTCCTAAGTAGGACCTACAACTCCTACAAAGGTCCTTCTAAGATAAGGGTCTAAATATCCACCCATAGTTGTCTTCAAATATAGTGATGGAGTTTCAGGTCTCTAAGTATCGACTCAAGTCTAATATGGGTATAAAAATATATTATGGAACTGTGTCACTGGGTGAGGGACTCATAATCATAGACATTCATGAGTTATGTATAGATCTATCCTTTTAATTATTTGAATCAATTGGGGGTTGGGGAATCCCGATGAATAAGGGACCATATCTTCTGATCACTAAGATAAAGCTACAATAATAAGACACACATAGGATTACGAATAAGATGATGAATAATATAATGTTTTCTGATTTTCAATAGCTAAGATCAATGATTCAAACATAACCTTCTTAATTGTATCACAAGAAACATTTATTTCTATAACTACATCTTTAGGGGATGAGAAGACACCATCTGTAAATGTGAGTTTCTATGGAAGTACCTATATTTTATATATCATCTTAATTTTCAAGTCACTATTGAGGTCTGTGATAGAAATGAAATGTTAGTAGACAATGTATAGATTGTGTGATATCTTTGGTCAATGAAGAAACATTCACCATCACCTAATGACACATATTTCAAGAAAAAATGAGTGTCATAATAACTATCAGCATCAACAACCTCCAAATTTGTGTTTTATAGTATTGGGAAAACTAGAAAAACTACTTGATGATTAGTGGTAGGAACCTATTATGACTATGTTAGAACCTCGATCATGTCAAATATGTTTGGAGCTAGGTCTTACCATGCTATAATATCCACTGTTTTAACTTACTGATAAACCTGGTTATATTTTTAATATTCTAATAGAATGACAGAAATACCACATATATCCTTGGGAATAGATGTATCTTCCTCTAGGTGTGATCAACGAGGAACTTATTTTTTTAAAAAACCATAATGATCCACTGGGATGGTATAAAACTGGAAAAGATATAAAGTTTAACTATAACATAAGGATTTAAGGTGGGAGGAATCTGATAGTTTTGAGTGCTTCCTTTTTTTCCTCTACGAGGAAATGCCCCCTGAAGAGGGAAACAGTTAAGCTATTGATGAAGGTGTTGATGCAAGTGTATACTTTAACACCTTAGGAATGGAAATTAACACACCCATAAGAACCATTTACATGAGGATCTACTATCATCATTTCCTCAAAAAGATCCCAAGACATCTATAGTATCCATACCCCAAGTAGAATATATTAGGGATGGTGGGTGCGGCTACTCTACTACATCTTCCTTCCATACCCACAGAAATAAAAAATACATTAGTATACTATCAGTAGAAGCATAGTGGATTGAATATGGTACATTTTCTATTCTTACAACTTCCTTGATTATAGGTTATACCTTTTAATCCATAAAAACAGAATCAATCAAGCTAGGAAGCACCATCAGTTTCACCATGGGAGAGTAGTAGATCTATCCCATTATGATTTCCATCCCGACTCAATGTTTCAATGGAAAGAATCAAACTTATTGGGAGTGGTTTTTATGAAGACACCTAGAGGATTAATAATGATGTGGAATTCTTCAAGGAATATCCGCACCTTAAACTATATCCCTAGGAGATTGACATTCAAAATTATTTCCCTCCATTATCTATACAAATAAAATTCAATGGTAAATATTAGTGAAGATGTAGCTTATATTATAGGAACCACACTCATTAAATCCATGATAAAAGGAACTTCTCTTTGAAATGAAACTGATTTAATATGTCTTACTTCGTTAAAATGCATCAACATGACTGTTTACTTACTATAAGAAAGATTCCTTATAGGTTTTTTTATTTTCCTTAATAATGTGAAAAAATTCTAATTCGTATATAAATGAATCCAAATCTCAGTTTATTTTTGATAAAAACATATCAAAGAGTTATTTTGATGAATATCTATCTAAATATGAGTTTCTCTCTATTAAATAGTAACATGAACTGATGAACCACCATTTGGTGTTTTTCAGACAAAACCTGAAGGGGAAATGCATTTTGTCTAATTTTATCGAAATTGATTATTGAAATGACATGAAGGATAACATCACATGAAATTATTAAATTAATTTGGATATAAAGGACTCCCTAATGGATTGACATCAGATATGATAAATATTTATACATTCCCCCTCTATTTTTTGTTATACTACCATTTGGAATCCTATAGGGTTTGAAAGAGATGTGATCATGAAGACTCTAGTAGGATATGATTTCCTACTTCATTAATGTGATTTCCCAAACCCCACTATTTAACTACAAAAAATAATTGAAATGATGGATGAGGTTGTTCTAGAAGTTTAGTTATTTATATCCACTCAGGTGATCCACCATGAAACCCCATAACTCATTAAAGGGACTGAAGATTATGGGAGGGGCTCTTCCCATGTAAATATGGAATATGAGGACGTATAGTTTAGATCAAATAGGAAAATACAACCCAAAATTCCTCCCTATTTCCATAGATTATGTAATCATAATGGTAGAACATATGACACCAACCTTCTCCAAGGTAGGTATATAGTACCTTCTTTGGTATATAGTGAAAAAACTGACCATTTGAATAGCTCTATCAATGTAGGGAACAACCTCCCAACTTAAGTCCATGAAAGAACCCTTTTCAATTGTGGGTAAGCAGAAACCCTTAAAAATACATGTATATTGTGTGGGACAAGAAATTAGCTTCTTTAATATGGGTTTGTAATTGTAATTAATTATAAAATATTATTCCCACTAATTAAATTAGGTTTCTTCCATGGGATGTGGATCCTTCTCAAGGGCCTTTTCAAATGGACTGATCAACTCCCTAGAAATAGAAGATTTCCTCTCCACATTATCCCAAATATATAATGAAGGGATAAAATAATAATAAATATCTTATAATATTAGTTTGATAAAGATTTTTTGTACATCCCAATGATTGATGTTGACCTCACTAAGCATAATACGTTACTGGTTCATAAATGGATTCTAAAATCTAACCAAGTCTTCCATAATACCCATAATAAAATATGTGATGGTTTGAGAGATATAAAAACCTACATAAATCTTATTTTTTTCAAATACATTGACAATTATTGAGTAGTATGGTACATCTAGAAGGAACAATACCACTCCATCTTGAGTGTACCCCATAATAGAAGGTCATAGCTAGGAAACCAACCTAACTTATTGATCAAGGTAAATTTGTTAATTTTTTATTGATATATAAATGGATTTACAATGAAAATTTAGCATTTTTACTTATGAATTATATTTCAATAAATAACAACATATACCCATCTAAATTTTTCTCCCTTACAATAAACAGGTCTATATAGGTTATATTTCCTCTGAAGGTATTATGGGTCCTCCAGTCCCAAGAGGGGGGCTTGATCGATGACTCCAGTGTGAGGATAAGAGTATCACCTGTGATTTCAAACCCATAAAGAGGTATGAAGGTTGAAATTGGATATTCCATAAGACAAATTCCTTTTATGATTTATAGTTTCGGTTGGGTTTTTTGGATTAAACAACAATAGTTAGTATCCACAGTTGTGACTATTGAATTCTAATGAGCCATAAATACTACATTATCCTTTTCTAAAACATTACACTAAATAGAAGCCATATGTATGTGAAAAAAATATTTAAGATAGGAAAGTAAACCATCCAAAAAATTCTAATAGGAGTGTATATCTTTTGTAACATCCCACGAATCACATGACCCACATAATATTTCTCAATCACAGAAACTGTTATAGGTATTTCAAATCCTATAAAACATGAAGAATATAATGATCTGATTACCAATTATTAGTCTCATGATTTCATTACCATGATATAGTCATTCAAACCATGTAACAATCAAGTGATTTCATGACAGAACTGAGAGTTCATAGGAAGCCTATGGGATTACTATGTGAACAGGAACATGCATCATAGATAAACCAAATAACCAAGAACTGGATTATATATTGTTAAAGAAAGTGATGGGAGGAAAATATCATAGAAATATTTATATATATATATATATCATGATTGTTTATAAATTTGGAGTAATAAAAATTGATATTGTAAAGAATTTATATGATAGATGGACATCACAAGAGATCTGAAGGTACAAGTCCCTTGTGGGATGAACATACACTCGCTCCCAAAATTATAGGTTGACCCATGGAATACCATAGGGAACCTATAAGATCAAAATACACTTTACATATAGACCAATGGTTGTTTATGGTACTCTAGTGATGCTTTACATTCCTCAAAATTGAGTACTTATCCCTTCAGAACTTTTTTTGAGGGGGGGGGGGATTTATTTATTTCCCCAAATGAGAATTGAAAATATAAAGATCAAATAATTTCCTAAAACATAGATATTATTTTATCTACTAATGAAATTAAGGGGTAATATGGATTTACAAAGGTTATATGTCAATGTTACGTAAATCATGAAAACCCAATGTGGACATACGATCTCATGACCCTAGGGATGACACATGGTCAGATTATGCATTATGTGTGATCTAATAATGATCATGTGAATCCATTTAAGTGAAACATTTTAATCATATAAAGCCTCATATAAATCCTTTTTTATCATTCAAAGACCTTTTAATGTTTCTTCTTTATTATGATGTACTTCATCAGATGAGTTCTTCCAATTATGAGACAATTTGATCGATAAGTGGTTAAAAATATCCCAAACATTGTTGAAAAGTAAAATATATGAAAGGAAAAATATTTATATGATATAAGTTATATTTACTTTCATACAAAGGGATTATAAGAATCAGGTGATCAATTAAACAATCACATGAAATCCCTAGTAGAATAGTGACCGTACCGCACGAAGGCCTTCGAGAATTTCACCTTTATCATTTGGAGGCCCTAAGATAAGTATATTTTATCTTGTGACACCTAAAATGAAAATAAAAGGGTAAATTGTGAAAGTCTTGTAAAATTAAGAATAAAATATGAATAGGGTGGAAACCTCTTATAAGTAAAAGATGCATTGTTTTTCATGTGAAGGGGTTATACTTATCATTTTATTAGTATGTTGATCACAATAAATACATTAGTCATTCCATATTAATCTTATTAAGGGCCTCCAACATGATAGTTTGATATCATAAAGGGCCCCAGACATGTCTTTCTTAATCACGTGAAAATCTTATTTGATAGGCAACTTGGTCTTCTGAAGTTTCTCAAACATGTCAGAATCATATTGTGAAGTAAATTTGAAATGTAAAATAGAATATGCAAAAATAATTTTACAATAATTGGTTATAATAAATATAGAAATTATCGAGTGAATTACTATTAAATGTTTATCACATGACATATAGATAATTCCATGGATGACCAATGGTAGGTTCACAAGAAGCATGTAATGTGATGATCCCTCCACCAATTAAAGCCCATATATTTTATTTCTATTTAACATGAAGAATCTTATAACCAAGGTGGTGGGGGATATAAATTCTTCCTTCCCATCATAAAAAATAAAGGAGGAAGTTAATAGGGGATGAAAAACCTCTCAGAGTGGGAAGATAAGAAATCATAATGGTCTTCCATGTGGAAAGCCTAGTTGATGATAAATGGTATTAATTTTCACGTCAATATTATTTTCATGATCACTGTATTGATCACATAGTGAAATTTTGGTTCACATAAAATATTACAAAATTTGTTTTCCACATGTGAACATAGTTATGTGATATCTAAATTGGAAAATTTATAATGAACCATGAGAAACTAATCTGAAAAGGGTAAAAACTATGGAAGCCTAATGTGAAGATGGATACACTAATCTTCATGTGGATGGGTCATGTGATTCATGTGACTAATTAATTAGACATGAGATAGTTCTATGTAATTTTATCAATGTCAAGTAAAGTACTATGAACATGTTATCCAATTCACAAGAATTCCTTTGGACATACCCGCTATGCCACCGAATGTCCTCCATACATTTCTTATATACCATATGGAAGACCCCCCAACATGTCATCTATGATCACGTGGATCCCTTGGATGGGTCATCATTTATTATGAAATTACTCCCCAAAAAATTCAGATGGATCACATGACCATCCATTGAAATGTTCAATAGAAAACTAGGACATGTCCATACATCCCCAGACATGGTCGCTAGACAATCGAGGTATGCCATCTAGAAACTCAGGATATGTCTAGAAGACAATAAAAAATGTATATAAGACACCCCATACATGTTTTAATGACACTCCAGACATCTCTTTCAGATAAAATAGGCTTGTTATACACCCTTTACATATTTCAAGCTAAAACCCCCAAATATGCCGGGTTTATCCAATATGAGTACTTTGGTTTGTTTCCTTCAACATTATAAAACCCAAACCATGATTCTATGGTCAAAAAGTACACTTTCATATGGTAAGTTTCCATTTTATGTTAAGTATTAGTACTCATGAAATACTATGGATATTATGGGATCCTAAGACCTTCTTGACATGATCAGTTAGCCACTCATGTTTCATACTCTTTATCATTCAGAGGGTAAGGTCCAGATATCATCTAATGGGAATACAAATTTGAGTACATCCCTCCATAACTCAAAAACTCTAACCCATGATACCTAAAAATCATGTATTATTATTATTTTTATTCTTCATCCATCAATATATTTTGTTTCTAATTGAACTATGAGGTCATTTATTCCTTCTTGATATAGGATACATATGAAGTCTACCTAAAGCCCCATATATATGCCAAACATCCCATTAGGGCCAACCCATGGATAATATATATATCCCCATTAAGTGAGTCTAATCACCTTTTATACCTTGTTTATCACATCGAGCATGGCTCATATGGGATTAGAAATTTTCAATTATCATATGAATATCATCGGAAAATTCCCCCATCCAATGAAACCTCGTTAACTAATCCTCATTCAATTAAATTCTATGACTTCCACATACAAGGGATTCCACATCTATTTAGGTCATGAAGGAATCCCCGTATTGGTAACCCCTAGATTAATTAACTTCATGGGAAATAATTATCTATTACCTCCCATCAGTAGGTAGATAGAAGAATGAAACATAAAGACTCTTATTGCTATTTTAAGGGGGATATATTGGACAAATTCATTTTGATATTTCTCCATCCCTAGTTCATAATTTCCCTTATATATTTCATTCCTCCATGATTGCTTTTGAGGCTTTCATTAGGGCCCCTACCTAAGTGTTAATGTGAACTTGCATTCATGATACCCTTTATTACCGCTTTTCAAATGTGGGAGGCTTATATCACTGTCACCAGCAATGTATTATTATTGATCAAAACAGGATGATGAGATGTTGGATCATCCTTCCATAGATTCTACCTTATAACTTATTTCCCTATATAGGTATCCCTCATATAGTTGAGTCATGTTCTTGGAACTCATTCTAAGGTCCATATCATTGTGGATCCTGGTTAATTACATTTTTTTCTGGATATTTTAGTTGGTCTTGCTAGAGAAGAAACCTTTGTTTAGGGGAGTAGTCACGTTGGGAATCACTTTCATGTCTAGATGATGGAACATTGGCCTTTTTTATTATTTATCATTTGAGGGCATCCCATTAGGGAATCATAAGTTTAGAACCCAAGTAATCTTGTGTCAATCGTGAGGTATCTGATGACAAAGGTATATGTCTTCCAAGGATTTCACCACATCCATCCCATGTTTTTTATGTGGTAGCTCATTCCATGAGTGTATATATTAAAATGATTTTAACCTAAAGCATCTCATTTTTTTCATGAGGTATCTATTTGGGGACATATAAAAAAAAATTCATCTTGAGGAGATAGATTTGATTGGTGAAAACACTCCATGGATGTGGATTAAGTTGGTGTATCCCCTATAATAAAGATGTAACACCTATAAGTTTAAAAAAATATAGATCAGAGCAGCCCATGGAGGCGGATGTAGGAGGTGGGTCCCATAAATGGAAGATGTTACATTGTAAAGGTTGATTGGAACACCCCTGGTGGTAGACCATGGAGGTACATACATAGGAGGGGGTATATAAGTTTACAATTGGTTGGTATTGACCCTTAGAGTGGCATCCTATGTACCCTATATAGAAGACAAGGATGAAATACCATGTAGCTTGATGCCACAGTTTAAGGTCATGTGGCAAGACTAGTCCATGTTGTTCAATATAATGTTTTAAGGACTATTACTTCGTGGAAGTACAATTGACGATGGTTGGTGTGTATATTACACATGAAATCATACCTTTTTAATAGGATTGATCTTGGTTAGAGTTTTTGGGGGGATTATGCATTGAGATACCATATGGAAATAAAGGATATGTGGTCTTATAGGTGAGGGGCATGATCTTACCAGTGATATGGTCCAGAGAAAATGAATATGGATGTGGATGATGGGTTTGGACCTCACGGTGGATTCCTATGTATCCCTATTAGTTTTGAATAAAATACCATATAGTTTAGGTTAGTTGGGGATTATACCTAAGGAGGAGGCCTATTAGGTTGTGGATGAGTGGATATCATGATAACTACTATCTTTTAAGACCATGTGAGTCAGGATCACTATGAGAAACAAGAGTAAGCAGTAGACCTGATGATCATATCCTGAAATAAGAATCAACAACAGATGATGTGGGGATTATTATTTGATATTTCAAAGGAGGATCTCAATAAATGTCAGTTGGGATTATGTATTAAAAATGCTTGATGCCAGATTATCATTCAGTGGTGAGGTAAAAGGTGGAATCTCATGATGATCATACATGGGGAATCAATTTTTATTATATAGGGTAAGAATATAGATTAACATCATGTATTAAGGATGTGGGGACTAGGATGTTTTATGTCATGATAGTTGGATGTGGAGGAGATCACTCCCCATATTATGGGATTATATAACCGTAGCTCATGTTCCTTTAGGTAAGGCACATTTTGTGAAATTTTAGGATATAAAAATTGGTGGAGTGACCAGTTATGAGGTACACATTAAGGTCCCTATAATGAGAAGTGATAGGGGTTATAGTACCTATATCAAGAAGAAAAATGTATAGAAACACATGAACTAGGGGAACAAGGGACTTCACGTGAAGAAGCATGAAATTTTTGTGCACAATATTGGAGGGGTGCGTGAAAGGGTTGCATTAAAGGTATTGGTGTTGTGTGAAATGTTTCCTCAAGCATGGTGATCTAACACAAGGGTAGGACATGAAGTTTCAAAGATTGGTTGTGTAAATTTTTTTGGTTTTCTCACAAGGATAGGGTTCCACATAGGAGGATCCCTTTGTGCACACCCAACATTGGTTGAACGTGGTTGGGTGAAGACTACTAAAATATGGTCCGAATTAATCATGGATCCATAGAGAAACTATCACTCAAAAGTCTCTACCTTTAATGTTCGATGTTTTCATGATGTTGGAGATAATGGGTCTTACACACAACAGTGTGACGATTTTTCTTCCGAAGATTCACCTTGAAGAATGAGGGTGACCTCCTATTTATAAATAAATTCCTCATTGACGGAATGAAAGACCTTGAGAGTGTAATATTTATTGTGCGAGAAATTCTTCATTGGGTCGAATAATGGGTGTGAAATTCCCCTATTTGACGTCATATTTGGTGTGCAAGCCTGTTTGGTGCCATTAATCCACTCTGTATGGGTTCATGGGAATAGAAGAGTCCTATTTGGGGAGAATACCTTAGGTTCAACTTCATCTTACAAGACTTTCCCAAAATATATGTCTAATTTGGCATGAAAGAACACTGTAGAAAGATTTTGTCTCTTGCATGCTCTAGAAAAACAGTGCACACACCTCCCTTTGCATCCCCAGGATGGTGTTTTGTGGAGGGATTCTTGATTCATTTTCCCAAAAAATTATAGTAATTTCCTATGATGGGATTTGGACACCAAAATATTTCACCCCTAGAATATGAGGTAAAAGGGGACCAGAAGGTGGGGTTTTGAGGGAAACATAGAGGAGTTGACTATTTCCATGTTTTTGTGCACATCGCTTGGCTTGGGCACACAAGGCCCTTATGTGCACATTAATTCCACTAAACCAAGATTATAAATTGTTATAGTGTCCCCCTATATGGTACTTGTACATTCCACATGATAGTATTTATGATCTCATGCACGTAATTCTTTACTTTTCAGGAAAAAATGAGCTTTGTATGATTCTTTCCTTCGAACCTCTATTTCATGCTTCTTTATCAATGATTAGATCCTTTTTTGGATGTATTCTATATAGAAATTATGTGCAACATCACCTTTTTTGTGCCATAACCTCTTTTTTACGCACACCTTGTATTTTTCAAAATCATTCGAAATGGACAACCAATAGAACCCGGCTGAGATTTAAGTTTCTTATACCACTAAAAGAGATGAAATAGCCATAAATACATTAGTACCTCATGATATTAGGGTTCTTTAAGACAATCATGTGCTCATGGCCGTGATAATAGAGGCATATAAGAGCTATCCATTGAGAAATTATCTATAGTTGTGGAATTTTAGGCTGGTGGACGAGGTCAACATTATGAATTTCGAGGTTAACACATCATGTGTGTGGTTTATATCTGAAGATTATCTCAGTAACTAGAATATCACCATTCATGTCCATACTTCTTGGGAGAATGGGACCATATCCATCCATCTGCTGAATGGGTGGACCAAGACAGTCTTGAGGGAATATCCAAAGGCAGAGGAATTCCCCACCCACTAGGATAATATCATATAGAGAAGAATGTGGGACAATAATTTAGGTTCACACAAGGATTGAGACCTATGATTGAGTGGAAAATTTACCAACAAGTGGTCTTGAGTGTACTGGGTATTATACACATGACTGGAGTATGTAGAGGGAACGTGACACATCAGACTATACGAGGTGGTGTGGATGTCATAGTTCCATTTTTACCATAGAATGGAGTTTGGGCCAGAGCTCATCATCCAATGGTCCCTAGAAACGAACATGTTCCATATTCATCATGGAGATATCAATATCAGCCTGTGGGATATCTATGGTATTGAATGCATTCTACAAGGAGGGTTCTAATATGATGAGTTCTTTCCATAAGAGAACTCATGGAATGATAGGCTGTGAGCCCATCTACACCACAACATATTTTAGAGTTTCTAATGTAAAATCTAAACCATACTCTTATATTCTTGAAGGATATCCTAACCATAGAGTGGTTCAAAATTTTTATAAAGTGCCTGAATATGAGGATGTTGAGCTGGGTAAAATAGTGTCCAATAGTGCCGTAGAAGAGGATGCCAAGATTTTACTATTTGATCCTAGAGGAAGGGTAGTTTGAGTGATGTGTATACAACATGGTGGAGATATGGGATCCAATAGTATGCTACACTATGTTTCGTGAAACATTCCTATGTGGATTTCTACTTCCAATCAGGGTCACATGGATGGAAATGTGCCTAGGCAAGTGGGGGATGGCGACAGTTCTGGTAGCTGACAATAGAGTCAAGTTGGGGGGTTCCTATGTTGAATAGGATCTATAGTATATCGGTCCATGTTGAAAGAGGTAATATGAAATGGAGGATCCATGTACCTCTCTTGTAGAGACCCAAATATTGATATACATGGAAATTATATTAATTTTTTGGAATAATTAACACATAACAAAAAATAGACACCAAAAGACCGTAATAGTGTTGTGTCTTTGGAAACATAGAACATAATCTTTTAATCTTGGTGAAAGATCATCAACATCTCCCATTAAGATATTCCCTTTTTTTCTTACCTAAAACCTTTCTTTATATCCTGGGGAAAAGAAAACATATAAAGGGTGAGATCAAATGCTCAGTAAGGGTAAGCATGGAGAAAATAAAACAAACCATATAAATTTGAACTTAAAAACATGAACATAATATTTAAACATCAAAATCTTGAGCAATGACATAAAACATGGCAGTACGTAAGGCATAGATCATAATGGAACATCAATCATGATAAAATATCTTAGAAATAAAACCTGTAATTGTGGAAAAACATTAAGCACATGATATGATTTCCATAGTAGCCAAGGCATTGCTGCCAACACCAATATTGTAGACAAAGTCCCTTTCTGAATCGAGTTCACTCCTCGTTCCAATCCTGTAACACTAAAATGGATTAACTTACCTTTCCAGCCATGTCTATCTCATGAGATATAAATCTTTACCCAATTCATTACAGGGAGATATAGGTCCCACCCATCTCATATGAAATCATTCTTACTTGTGCCACAAAATAAACATAATGCATTCATCATGACCCAAAGAATAAAATGGGTTTCATAAACATCATCCCATCATAACATAATCTATATAAAACAAATAGATATCATTTAATTATAATAAAAGTGAAACCATTTGAATCGTAGAGAAATTATACTTGAAACAAACACATATGAAATAATGCCATCTTAGATGGAATATGGTTTTGTTAAAACAATTGAAATGAATTCTTGAGGAAAGTATCCTTTATTTTTCCAAAATAATTTTATTTTCACAAAATGCCATGAAATTTTAAAAGACAAGTATTTTGTTGAAAATAGTCCTGAAATCTTATAGAGGAAGATTCATGAAAATTACGCGTTATAAAACATAAATATCTGTTCATGCCATATAAGTTAAAAAAATATTCTCCTCGTACTTTTGTCGGAAAAGTTAAAAAGTTCCTCTTATGGTAAAAAAAGAACTATTCCTTTCAAAACATGTGGTAAAAGTCAAAAATGGGTAAAAATTACTTTAAAAATACAAAAAGACACTTTTATAAAACATGTAAATGGATTATAACAATAACCCTAATAAATACTTACGAATAAACAATCTCGGATAAGAACAAGATTGAAATAATTATCCCATACCTTATGTCTGATATGCTTAATATGTATCCGAACCTCTTGTATAATGACTTAAATAATGTCATTGACTTATTAAAGAATCATATTCATTGTGATGATATCATATATGGTTCACTTATGACATTATATTACCAGTTCTTTTGTAAATTCCATATTAAAGAAAGGTTTTGGGTAAAATCGTTTCATTTATTGTATGTGTTTCGACGTGTTGTTCTTGATATTATTACTTATATCCTGATTTAATTAATTCCAGAATGTAAAACATGATTTATATATATAATAAATATTCATCATATAAATATATATGATAGATCGATAAATGGAATGAAATACACCGTTCATGAAGACGGTAGGCCGTACGTACGCATGAACCCTGTTTTCGTTTCATTATTGAATTAAATGGAATTAAGTAAATGAAACATATATGTACCTAAATAAAGTATCATTATTATGTAATATATTTCAACATAATTTATTATATATATTTTATAATCATACTTGAATGGTTAATCATGGAAAATGAATCTCATCACGTTCGTGGAGATGGTAGTCCGTACGTACGCACGAGCGATGATATCATTCCCATGATCGTGGAATTGTATTGAAGTGTATGTATAATATTTCAGTATCAATATCAATTTAAAATAATCATATATAGTTATTTATTTACACCATTATACCCATCTAAGTATGGTGTGGGTGGAAAACAGATTACACCACGGCCTGGAGATGGTATTCCGTACGTACGCACGCGCGGTGATTTCATTTTCCGTAGGATGGATAGAAGATGAAATAGGGTTGTTTAATATTTATAATAACATATAATTATATGAGTGATACTTATGTTATTAATTTATGATGAAACAAATAAAGAATAATAAGTTGAAGAAGAAAGAAAACTTGAAAGAATCGGTAGAAGAGATTACCTCTTCTTCGACAAACCTCTTTTAAGATTCCTCTTAAGGCACTAGAGTTGGTATTTTGAGGAGACCAGAACTTCTATAATATTTCTGGGGAAGTTTAGAATGTAAATGTGCATGGTTTGGCCGAGCTTAAAGGCTCAAAATTGTGAAATAGAAGAGGGAGGAGGTGCCCTTTTATAAGGGAGGAGATGGCCACCTTAGGAAAAACATAAAATATAATTTTATAATAAAGTCATATTCTATTTTTAATAGCTCAAAATTGATTTATCTAGAAGCTAAAGTGGTGATGGGTCTAAATAATCTCAAAAAATAGGTTTTAGATAAGTTTAGGTTACTGTTATAACTTTATAATTTAGATTTAACTCTAAGTTAAATAATTTAACTTTTACTATGTCTTTTTGTTTTCTTACACTATATTGTTAATAAACATACTATAACAATCGAAACAAAACCCCAAGTGGTTCATTATTAATATATATAACCTTATCTAAGTCATTTGGACAAACCTAATATTTTTAGGAAAAGAATAACAATTAATAATATAATATTTGTTTTAAAAACTATTTTATGTCAATTTTGACACTATTTGGTAATTGATTTTTGTGAAACTTATTACAACATTATTAGTTCGAAAAAGTTAATTAAATCAATACTAACATGTCATATTAAACTAAAAAATTATTTTAATTTATTAAAAGTCTCAAATTACATTTTTTTGGTATTTATAAGATCAATTATGTTAATATTTAATTAATAAGGTAATTACTATATCATCATTATGTCAAAAATAAATTACTTTATTTAATGCCTAAAAATTATAAATAAAATACCATTATTTAGGAAATATCTTTATCTTTCTAATGAATATTTATAGTTGAATGTATCTTATATGTAACTCTATATTAAAAATGTTTTAGTTATTAAACATTGATTTAAGCTATTTTAACTCTTCTTTAAATAAAATAATAATAAATGTCCTAATCTACTCCAAGTGGACCTAAATGATAATATTTTATTTATAAGGTTGTTTTTTGTCTAATTACACTTATCCAAACGAATTAGGACATGTTTTAGGGTAATAATAATATCATTTTTACCCTTAATTACCCTATTTACTTTTAACCGTGGTAAATAAAAGTAAAAAGTTAGTATTCACCAAAAAATATTTATATTTTATTGAACCCAATTTTACTCCTTAATATTAACCATGTTTCTCAGATTTTCGAAATTCCACTCACAGAAGTGGTAAAATTATGTGTTATGTAAATTTTCAAATTCTCCTAGGAGGTGGGTAAAAGACGGTGAAAAGTTCAATAAAATTTTTATATATCTAAAATTATTATAAAATGACTTCAATGAATTAAATTAAACTTATATAGGTATTATGTATCAATTTTGACCTAAAATAAATTTAAATAAAATAAATAATTATTTAAATAAAAAGGCGGTTTGAAATAGTAACCTAGTGTTTTCACTATTCATCCAAAATTGAATGTTTTCAGAAAATTACCAAAAATTCACCCTAGGATAATTTCAATATTCCGAATCCAAAAATGAAGTCCATTTTGAAAGAAAAAATTTATAAAATTTTAAAAAGTGGGTATTACTACTCATAACGGCTAGTTCATAATAATATTATAATAATATCCCGTTAAGTGAAACTCGGTATTGTGTACTACACATGCTATCGAAGAATGTCTTGGTTGCATGTAATGCAATCCAAGTTAGGGCTGCGTGTAGTGAAAGCTCCGTTTGGTGTTGTGTATAACATTATAAAATCTTAATTCATTTATACATTAAACAAAATCTATACTTAATGTTGCATAGAATAGTTTGCACAAAACGAACATGAAATTGTGTGTAACACGAGCCAAGAATAGTGTTACGTATACTGCAAGCTAATACGGTGTTGCGTATAGTACAAGATAATATTGTATTAGCGTACAATAAAATAAATCAATGAAACTAAAAATAATATATCTCATAAAATCTCGGGGTGTTACATTCTACCGCCCTTGAAATGAATTTCTCCCTCAAAATTCGCCGGGGTTATAAATCGTTTACTACCTGAATATTTCATTCATAAAAACCCACATCGTAAAAGGAATACTAAAAATTATTTTTCAAAAGTAAAGTAAGAAATGTAACGGTTACCCATATTAACTCATCATTGGGTTTCCACATTGGAGAACATAGGTGGAAATACGGATATGGAAGAAAAATCTAACCATCATGTTCTGATGGAGAGTGGTAGAGGACGTGGCTATGAAAAGGCCAACAATCACAAAGCCATAAATTTGTGATGATTTAAGGTACCATCTGATTCATCGGATATAAGGACACAAAGACAACATTTTTTGGTTTTCAAGATCATTTCCTTAAAGTTGAAGAATTGTTGAATTAAAAGAAATACTTACTTGATTTTGGTAAAATCTTACTGTTGTTCATGCCTTGAACAATTTAAACTTCATCTCTTAATGAAATAAAGTTGAATTTGTCTTCTGTGAAGTGTTAGCAGATCATGCGATAGAATGATAGGTCATTCCATCTGTCTCAAACAAAAGGATACCAAATGTTATTAAATATACATAAGTCCATCTATAGTGAGATTAATCATTTATGGTTACTAAAATGGACTTATACTTCATATATAATACCGCTTAATATAATAAAACTAGTTTCTACTAATCAGGGACTTCCTGTAGGCCAGTGGTAGGTGATAAAGGCTTGTCGCACTTTGGTTGTGGGATTGATTCCCACAGCCTTGTCCACTGCGACGTGTTGTCGCTAGTCCTATGGGTTATCCTTTTTCTTAAACAATACTATTATAACATTCGAGAAATAATATCTAAAAATCAGTTCTATCCATAAATAATACTATCTGATGTCCAACATAATCCATTCCAATCTTTAGTCTTATCCAAAATACATCTGTCCAATCTCATAGTGTAAAGAAAACGATTACATGAAAGGTCACATAACAAGCACGTGAATACCATCATTTATCCCCCATATATAATAAGATATATCTTGTTGGTCACATTCCAAACATGTGAATACCTTAATCATGTATTATTTTGAAACATGAATTACTGTAGAACCTTAGTGAAAACATGAATGCTGTCAAAAGTTAACTCATTTCACATTCCAAAATCCCAAAATTTCTATATACACAAACCATGATATCACTATGCCCTTATACCAGTCATGAGGTCATTAATACTATCAAACATCTCATTATCTCTTTATCCTATCATTATTCACATATCATCTACCTTCCAAAAATATTTGAATAACCATTCATGGTTACCAGTACCATTCATCATATACTTTCAAAAACTCAAGGAAAGACAACAGTGTAATAATCCTTAGATTTTTCTTTATTCCATAGTACCATACATTATTCCCAATAAACATACAATCATTCCACTACCTTCTGAAACCACTGACTGAGTTTCATCATTTCATTCATCTCATATATCATTTTTAGTCTCTTCATCATCATCAACATAAATAATACCCATATTACCATGTCGATTCTCTTCATGAGATTTTCCCATAGGGCATTGGTTTTCATAATGCCCGTACATTCCATATTTAAAAAATTTAACCTTTGTTGATGTATAAGTAATACAATTATCCTTGTCCATGGTGTTAACTGAACCTTTTCCTTTAAAATTACTGGCTTTGCGTCCTTCTTTTCCACACCCAAAGTATCTTCCAGTTCCTTTGAAACATTTTCTCTCATGCCTCTTCCCACATGATTTACATGAGGGAAATTGAACTTTCTTTCCTCTATGATCATCATGAAACTCCTTCTTTCTCTTATTAACTGAGTCAGGAAACTTACCAAAGTTGAGATTATTGATCATATTATAAGATTGTTGATTAGGAATAATAATGATATGTGGAATTATAGATCCAATTTCATTTGGTTGATCATTAATAATATCATTCCATTGTCCATTATATCCTCCATTATCCTGAATCTTCCTGTTTCCAGCCATTTTCTAAAACCCAAAAAGAACAGTGTGAGAGGAAAAAATCATAATCAATGGGGAGTAACTTCAATATATAACATCTTAGGTTTAATTCTAATATCATTTCTGTAATTCTAGGATTATAACCTATAGTTATACTTAGCCTTAGGGACATCCCAAGACATACCTTAGAAATATTTCTAGGGATTTCACTAATTTTTTTGCATCCTAGTTTCCAAAGGTTAACTAAAAATTTCAACTAATACCAACTGTAGAGACCCAAAGATTGATGTACATGGAATTTACATTAATTTTGTGGAATACTTAAAACATAACAAAAAACAGACAAAAAGGACCATAATAGTTTAGTGTCTTTGGAAACATGGAACATAATCTTCTAATCGTGGTGAAAGATCCTCAACATCTCCCATTAAGATCTTCCTTTTTTTCTTACCTTAAACCTTTATTTATATCCTAGGGAAAAGAAAACATATAAAGGGTGAGCTCAAATTCTTAGTAAGTGTATGTATGGAGAAAATAAAACAAACCATATACATTTGAACTTCAAAACATGAACACAATGACATAAAACATGGTAGTACGTAAGGCATAGATCATAATAGAACATCAATCATGATAAAATATCTTGGAAATAAAACATTTAATTGTGTAAAAACATTATGTACATGATATTATTTCCATAGTATACAAGGCATTGCTGCCAAGACCATCTTAGTGGACAAAGTCCCTTTCTGAATCGAGTTCACTTCTTGTTCCAGTCCTGTAACACAGAACCGGATTAACATACCATTCTAGCCATGTTTATCTCATGAGATATTAATCTTTACCCAATGCATTGGAGGGAGATATAGGTCCCAACCATCTCATATTAAATCATTCTTACTTGTGCCACAAAATAAACATAAAGTATTCATCATAACCCAAAGAATAAAACGAGTTTCATAAAAATCATCCCATCATAACATAATCCATATAAAAAAAATGGATATCATTTAATCATAAGAAAAGTGAAACCATGTAAATCATAGATAAATTATACTTGAAACATACACATATGAAATAATTTCATCTTAGATGGAAAATGGTTTTGATAAAACCCTTGAAATGAGTTCTTGAAGAAAATATCCTTTCTTTTTCCAAAATCATTTTATTTTCACAAAATTCCATGAAATTTTAAAAGAAAATAATTTTGTTGAAAATAGTCATGAAATATTTTAGATTAATCTTCATGAAAATTACGCGTTATAAAACGTAAAATCCGTTCATGCCGTATAAGTTAAAAAAAACATTCTCCTCGTACTTTTGTCAGAAAAGTCAAAAAGCTCCTCGTATGGTAAACAAAAGAAATATTCCTTTAATAACACGTGGTAAAAGTAAAAAATGGGTAAAAAGGACATTAAAAAAACATAAAAACACTTTTATAAAACATGGACATGGATGATAATAACAACCCCAGTAAATACTTACGAATAAACAATCTCGGATAAGAACAAGATTGGAATAATTATCCCTTACCTCATGTCCGATATGCTTCGTATGTTTCTGAAACTATTGTATAATGATTTAAATAATGTCATTGACTTATTATAGAATAAAATTAATTATTATAATATCATATATGGTTCAATTATGACTATATATTACCCGTTCTGTTGTAAATTCCTTGTTAAAGCAGCGTATTTGGTATAATCGTTTCATTTATCGTATGTGTTTCGACATGTTGTTCCTGATATTATTACTTATATCCTGATTTAATTAATTACAGAATTTAAAACATGATTTATATATATAACATATATTCAGAATATAAATATATATGATAGATCGATAAATGGGATGAAATACACCATTCATGGAGACGGTAAGCCGTACATATGAATGAACGTTGTTTTCGTTTCCTTATTAAATTAAATGGAATTAAGTAAATGAAACATATATGTACCTAAATATAGTATCATTATTATGTAATATCTTTCATGATTATTTATTATATATACTTTATAATCATACTTGAATGGTTAATCGTGGAAAATGAATCTCATCGTGTTCGGGGAGACGGTAGTCCGTACGTACGCATGATAGATGATATCATTCCCATGATTGTGGAATTTTATTGAAGTGTATGTATAATATTTCAGAATCAATATCACTTTAAAATAATCATATATAGTTATTTATTTACACAATTATACCCATCCAAGTAAGGTGGTGGTGGAAAACAGATTACACCACGGCGTGGAGACGGTATTCCGTACGTACGCACACGCTGTGATTTCATTTTCCATAGGATGGATAGAAGATGAAATATGGTTGTTTCATATTTATAATAACATATCAATATATGAGTGATAATTATGTTATTAATTTATGATGAAAAAAATAATGAATAAGAAGTTGAAGAAGAAAGAAAACTTGAATGAATCGGTAGAAGAGATTATCTCTTCTTCGATGCACCTCTTTTGAGCTTCCTCTTAAGGCACTAGAGTTGGTATCATGAGGATACCATAACCTCTATAATGTTTCTAGGTAATTTGAGAAGGGAAATGGTCTGGTTGTTTCAGATCTTGAAGGCTCAAAATTTTGTAAAGAGAAGAGAGAGGAGGTTCCCTTTTATAAGGGAGGAGAGGGGCACCTTAGGAAAAACATAAATTATTATTTTATAATAAAGTCATATTCGGTTTATAATAGCTCCAAATTGATTTATTTCTAAGCTAAAGCGGGGAGGGGTCGAAATAATCTCAACCAATAGGTTTTAGAAATGTTTAGGTTACTATTTTAGCCTTATCATTTAGATTTAACTCTAAGTTAAATAATTTAACTTTTACAGTGTCTTCTTGTTTTCTTACACTATATAGTTAATAAACATACTATAACAATCCAAACGAACCCCAAGTGGTTCATTATTAATATATATAACCTTATATAAGTCATGTGGCCGAACCTTGGATTTTTAGGAATAGAATAACAATTAATAATGTAATATTTGTTTTAAAAACTATTTTATGACAATTTTAACACTATTTGGTAATTGATTCTTGTGAAACTTATAACAGAATTATTAGTTAAAAAAAGTTAATTAAATCAATACTAGCATGTCATATTAACCAAAACAATTATTATAATTTATAAAAAGTCTCCAATTACATTAATTTGGGTATTTATAACATCAATTATGTTAATATTTCATTAATAAGGTAATTATTGCATCATCATTGTGTCATAAATAATTTAATTTATTTAATGTATAAAAATTATAAATAAAATACCATTATGTAGGAAATAATTTTATATTTATAATGATTATTTATAGTTGAATTTATCTTATGTATAACCCTATATTAAAAATGTTTTAATTATTAAACTTTGATATTAACTATTTTAACTATTCTTTAAATAAAATAATAATAAATGTACTAATCTAAGCCAAGTGGACCTAAATGATAATATTTTATTTCTAAGGTTGTTTTTGGTCGAATTACACTTATCCAATTGAATTAGTACTTGTGTTAGGGTAATAATAATACCATTTTTACCCTTAATTACCCTATTTACTTTTAACTGTGGTTAATATAAGTAAAAAGTTAATATTCACCAAAAAATATTTTTATCTTATTGAACCACATTTTACTCCTTGATATTAACCGTGGCTCTCAGATTTTCGAAATTCCACTCACAGAAGCGGTAAAATTATGTTTTAGGTAAATTTTCAAATTCTCCTAGGAGGTGGGTAAAAGATGGTGAAAAGTTCAATAAAATTTTAATATATCTAAAATTATTATAAAATGACTCCAATTAATTATATTGAACATATATAGGTATTATGTATTAATTTTGACTTAAAATATATTTAAATAAAATAAATAATTATTTAAATAAAAAGGTCTTTTTTAAATAGTAACCGAGTGTTTTCACTATTCATCAAAAATTGAAAGTTTTCAGAAAAATACCAAAAATTCACCCTAGGATAATTTTGATATTCCGAATCCAAAAATAATGTCCATTTTGAAAGATAAATTTTATAAAATTTCAAAAAGTGGGTATTACTATTCATAACGGCTAGTTCGTAATAATATTATAATAATATCCCATTCAGTAAAACTTGGTATTGCTTACTAAACATGCTATTGAGGAAGGTCTTGATTGCGTGTAATGAAAGCCAAGTCAGGGCTGCATGTAGTGAAAGCTCCGTTTGGTGTTTTGTATAACATAATAAAAACTTATTTCATTTATACATTAAACAAACTATATACTTAATGTTGTGTAGAATAGTTTCCACAAAATGAACTAGAAATTGTGTGTGACACGAGCCAAGAATTGTGTTGTATATACTACAAGCTAATACGATGTTGCATATAGTAGAATCTAATCTTGGTGTAGTGTATAATATAAGACATCAAAGAAATTAAAAATACTACATCTCACAAAATACCGGGGTGTTACATCTCTAGTACTTATATGGCTAGATCATAGTGCACCATGGGGTTTATGAATTCTTGAACACCATCATCCAACAAAACTATGGTCTCTATCTTTGTCTTTTGAATATCACTTTGGTTTTACTAATGATTCTTGGTGAGACCATAGTCACAATTTAGATAAGAAACAACATGAACTAAAACTTCCATCCCTTCTCAACATTATGTGGTCATGTGGTGGACAACCTAAAAGAAACATTGGAACAGAAGGAGTACTAGCTAAGCTTGAAATGTGGAGTGTTAATGGCCTCAATTCATGGCCATGTGTATAATTATCTATACACACCTTCACTCCTTTCCATGAAATTTTTGTGCCTCCAATGTGCCACTAAAAGTTTCTACATGGGTGACCATGGGGAGTGGAACGCCTATATCCTTCATCATATATGGTGTATGCTGGTGAATATGAGACCAGTTGAAACAATTGTGTTTTTCCCACTATTATCAATGATGGACTATCGATGGACTATACTAGTAAATGGGAAGAATAATATCCAAATTTAACCTTTTATAAGTTCATTCAGGTGATTAAGAAAGTGGTTGAGGATTTGGATAAGTGAGAAAGTAAGTGGGCCACTCCCCAAGGGGAAAGTTAGGCATCTAGGATAGATCAAGCTAGAGTTGCATTGGGGAAGGTTTGAGCTACGACCAGAACCCCACCTATAAGAGGCGGAGGGTCTTAGATGTTTCCTTGGGGGAATGTAGGTAACATCCATTCTCATATTGGATGATCCAATGAGGCTCATGGGATAAATCTAAGGTAATTTATACAATAAGATACCAATGATATCCTCCCATCCCTTTGGTTTTCATGGAGGATTCTTCGAATGTTGTTATCAACCGAGGACTTGTGGATGAATTAGATATGAGATGGAATAGACCTTCTAGAAGTTTAGACCATATGGATAATGGTCATGGTGATATTTCACTAGAGGAAGATATATTTGTAGGTTGTGGACACTTACACCTGTTAGTGGGGGATGTATGAACATCCTTACACCCCAGTGTGGGTGATTCTTGGTGAGGAGCTAGAACAAAGGAGAAAAAACTATTAACATCTCATAAAATGAGACAGAATCAACCAATGTGGAATAATGAGATTCTAGAAGTTTATAATCCAATAGATTAGATGCACAGCAAGGGAGTCCCTAATAATTTGGTAAAATTGTAGCCTCCGAAGAAGAATTAGTCAAATTCCGTGAGGGAAGTCTAAACATACTCACCAATATTGATCCATACATTTCATTATTCAAAATATCTTACTATAGAATGTTTTTTATCTGAGTTTCTTGGAGATGGAGAATGGGCCCCAGATGAAGGGTGTGAAGGTACACCAATGGGTGATGAATGGAACTCCCTGGTACGAATTCCTATAGCCGAGTCAGGTGGTGGGACGACTGATGAGGTTAGGGTTACATCTCTATAACCTCAGGTCCTCCCGTTTATCTATGGGGGTATCGAAAATAAAATACTAATTGTATCACACACTAATATGGAGATGGTGTTCTTGGGGTGAATCATCATCAAAATTTCTCATCCTTAATGAATGGGAATATCTTGAGTCAGTTGGACATTATCGTATTTTTATAGTTCCCTTCCATCAACATGTTTTCCTAGTCAATAAAACTTATACCCAAATGAAGTGTGGGAAACCAATTCAAGCCATTGAGACACCAATCATTGTCAATGGGTATCCTATGGTTGAAATCCCTACTGTGACTCTAGATCTTGATCTATTGATGCTCAACTCTTGTAAGTAAATCACTTCCATAGATCCATACTTCTCATTTTCTTATTAGGTTGACTAATGTGTTCCTATCCCACACAGTACCTGAATGGTTTCATGGATAGTGGGTAGAAAAGGATGATATATATGGGGTATTTCTATAATAGACGTGTTGGTACTTGAGGATTTGGTGATTCAGGATGATCTAATATTAGACCCAGGTGAATAGTCAGTTATGTCTATGAGTGATACCATTTGTGGGGTAGAAGTTAAGGATGTTGGCGGAAAATCTACTATGGTAGGGTAAAGTAAGGATGGAATACCTCTTGATCTTAATACCATCCTATAGAGACCCAAGAGATATACACATTTCATTACATGTTTTTATGAATAATTAAACATTATATTACAAGCCAAGGATTGTAATGTCTAGTGTCTTGGAATACGAGGTATATAGAACTGAAAACATTAGACTAAAAAAACACTTCTTTATCTAATCTTAATAAAGAGATCCCTACTTCCTTTAATCCCTTACATCTGCATAGGGTAACCTGGGGAACACATGAACAACATGATGAGCTAAATAGACCGGTAATGGAGTAAACAGAAGAACAAATAATTAGCACATAGTATATAAGGCATGACACAATGGTTTAAAAAGGCATGGAACGTATGTAATCATAACATATAAACATGGGATCATATAAACCTGGGATAATATAAAAATGGAGTCATAGTAATTTTTAGGCAACATAAAACATGACATTATCATGAGTCAAGGATCATTTCACATAAGGGATCAAAAGCCAAGATTAACCACCAATACCATTTCCCATGGTAGCACAAGTCAAGGATAACTGCCAAGACCGTCACACATAACATCTCATGAGACTCAAATTTACCCAATTAATTTGAGAATTATATAAAGGCACCCATATTAACATGTTCATGAATATGTTTTCTACATAAAGAATCATACATAATCAATCATACCAAAACATAAGGGTTGCCCATGGAATGAGCTGGGTAACATATTCATGTCTTAATACATAATAAATGTGCATACCATACAAGTGTCTATGAAAGGAAGGAATTAATTAATACATGGAAATTATTATGGCGAAAATTCATATATAATTATAAGTGATATCCAACAAAAGAGACAACCTGAAAATAAAGTTATTAATGAAACATTATAATTAAAACATTTTAGTGCAGTTTCAAAGAAATTACCAAAGGGGATTTATAATAGAAAAGTCTATAATCATTTATATAAAACCAAAATTTAACCTAGTGGGTTTTTATAATAAAGAGACCAATTTTATAAAAACAACAGTGTCTTAAAATAGATTATATAGTGCATTTTAAAGATCCCTAAAAATGAGTTAGCTTATTGGGAAGTATTGAGGAAGGAAACACTTAAAAAAATGTATATCCATAAAAGAGATGATGAAAGGGTATTGTAAGAAGAACTTGGTATATATAGAAATCATTTATAATATTCACATAAAAATATAATACATCTTCATTTGGGTAAAAATAATGATAAATCAACCCAAAGGAATAAAGTAGGTTCAGGTAAAATTGCTTACGAAATCCAGGCACGGTATCAGGTGTAATTAAGAGGGATAAATGAGAGATAAAGGGGTATCTCAACCTTCATATATCATGAGGAAATTACGGGGGAGGTGTGAAAAACTACCCCATATCTAGGAATTAAAATTAAAAGGGTATAACATAGAGGGGATTCTTGAATAAATGTGAGAAAGAGAGGATCCCTTACCTTAAGTCTGAAAGTGTTATTCCCTTGACCTTAATGACCTGAATAATAAAATTGGGTTCTTAAATTAATATTTATAGAATCATTTCTACATTTAATTTATTTTTTATCCTTTTTATGTTCATTCAAGACCTTTTTGATTGGTTAAGAGGTTCAATTTCATTGTTCGGGTCTGTTTGTTTCATGTTCGGTTTACTTATACACATTAACAAATAACCATGTAAATATGGGAATGGTTTTACCGAATTTGAGTTATAATTTATTATTGGTCATTTTGAAGGTAAAATGGTGGTAAATTTAGTTTGTTTACTTTTAGTTAATTCAAATCATTATATAAAACTATAGTGATAACCTTTTGGGTTAATTCGTGGTTTTTTTATCACAATGAACAAATTTTGTTTTATAAATAAAAACCATGTGTACAAAAAGATTAAAGAACCACAGATGAGAAATAATAAATATAATATATTCCATTTCAACCAAAAAATGGTTTCATTAATGGAATTTAATATGGTAATAGAAATTAAAAACCCGTCATCCTTGAATGTGGTAAATTAACACATCTTAGATATTATTTTTACTACTAGTATAAAAGAAGCGAAAAGGAAAGATGATAATAAATTATTCTATTTTCATAAAAAAATTCTAGTACATGTAAGGTACTAAATATTTCATAACATTTGGATGATAATAGATAAGGATTGAAAAGAAAACAAATGGACTTAAAAAGAAAGTCAAAGAATCGAAAAGTGGAATTTAACTCTTGAATCAATCTTCCTTGATATCCTATTAAGGTGAGATGATTTGGTATTTTGAAAATAAAAATATATTTTAGACATGGGGGATGAGGTTGGGGAGAGATTAGAAAAGAATTTAGACAAGTCTCAATGCTTTAGAGGAGTAAAGGGAAGAAGGGAGTGTGGGCGGGTTTTATAGTAGAGGGGATGAGGGTTTTCATAATATTTTAATCATTTGTGTATTATTTTTCTATAATACAAGAAATAATGATGATTCCAAAAACAATTAGTAATAAGTTCATGTGAGTTTGAAGCAATGACCATTTACATAATCCATGACTCAAGAATGATGCATAAATTCATTTATTTAGCATATTTTGAAAATTACCATATTTCACTATTCATAAAAATTCAAGTATTTCAAAAAAATCCAAAAAATTCCCAATAACCATTTTTTCAACACGTAGAATCCAAAAATGAACTCCATTTTTCAAAAACAATTTTATAAATATGATTAAATAAATTTTTATTTAAAATCATAATTTACTTGGAAAATACAGATTTTAAAATTATAACTAATTTTATAATGATTTTAAAAATTACATAAGGTCTTATAAAATTATCTTAAAACCAGAGGATATAAAATTTATAATTTATGAAAAAAATTTAGGAAAATTAATTTTCATTTAAATTAATTAATTAATTGTAATAAATTATTTATGTCTTATAAAAATACCAATAGTTTTAATATGGTCATACTATCACTTAGAAGATGCATAAATTTTATTTATACATTTAGGGTGAGGTTAATATTCTTTTGGATGATTTACTATTCATAAGGGTCATATAACTATTCCTAAGGGTGGGTTAATATTCATAAGGGTATGTTAGTATTGACCAAAAATTATATTTGTTCAATCAGACCCCAAAAAACACCCTGAACGCAACTGTGTCTGTAATATTTTCAAAATTCAAGACATAAAAGTGTAAAAGTTATGTTTTGTGGTCACATAGTACTTATTATCATGTTGTGTTATTGTGTTTTCTAATGTTATTATATTATAAGGCATAATTACAAGAAGGTAATTCCTTTGATAAAACATAGGGTCGTTACATTCTTCCCCACTTATGTAATTCCCCCCTTGAGATTTCGTTTTAAATTCTAGGACATAAACAGGTGTCGATACTTTTCCTTCACTGCTTCCACTAGTTCCCATGTTTCTTCTTTGTATTTATATTTACCCCATAGTACATTGTCCCGGTGGGTAGTCTTGTTATGTATTTCTTTATCTCAACGATCCAAGATCTTCATTGGAAACTCCTTGAAAGAAAGATCATTCTACAACAGTACCACATTAGAAGAGAGTACATGTGAAGGATCTGGTATGTAATTCTTTAAGAGGGATACGTGGAAGTCATCGCGTACTTTAGACATTGTAGGTGGAAATTCTATTCAATAGGTCATAGCTCTGACAAGATCAAGGATATAAAAGGGGCCAATGTACTTGAGACTTATCTTTACTTTATTCCCAAATCTCATGACCTAAATCTATAGAGATATGAATAGAAATACCATGTCTCCAAATTTGAACTCAAGGTCTCTTAGACGATTGTATTTATAACTATTTTGTCATCTTTGGTCTGCCATGATGTGATGCTGAATGGTTTTCATCTTCCCAACCATTTATTCAACTATTTTTAGTCAGAGAATCTTATTCTCACCAACTTCATCCCAACACGCCAGTGTTCTCCACCATTTCCCATAAAGGTCTTCGTATGTATCTATTTGGATTCTTGAGTGGAAAATATTGTTATAAGATAATTTGACCAGTGGAAGATGTTGGTCCCATCATCATTTGAAGTCTATAGAACACTCTATCAATATGTCTTCCAATGTTTGAATAGTTTTATCAGATTGACCATTAGTTTGAGGATGATAGGTTGTTCTGAAGTTCAACTCAGTGCTTAGATCATGGTAGAGGATTTTACAGAACTTCGAGGTGAATCATGGATATTGATTGGATTCAAGTTGTAGGGGTACTCCATGCATCCTTATAACCTCTTTGATGTATATCCATGCAAGTTGATCCAATGAAAATTCCTCTTGAATTATGATAAAGTGAGCTGTCTTTGTAAGACAATCCACAATAACACATATATAATTGTTTCCTATAGATGTCCTTGGACGTCGAATGACAATGTCCACGGTAATGTTCTCTCAGTTCCATGTTGGTATGGGAAGTGGTTGCATCATCCCCTTAGATGTTTTCCTCTCAGCATTCACTTGCTAACATACTAGGCACTTTGATGTATAACAAGTGATATCCTTCTTCATATTTTTCCATAAAAAGTTATCTTGGAGATCTCGATACATCTTTATGCTCACTGGGTTAATAGAGCAGGTTGAGCTATGTGTGTCTTTCTAAAGCTCTTTCTTTATCTTGATATTAGATTGTACACATAATCATGACCCAAATCTTACAACTCCTTCCTCATAAATCTTGAACACTAAGGTTTTCCAATTTCTAAAAGCGTCCACCATTTTCATAATTTCTATATCTTATCTATGAGGATCCTTTATTTTCTCCACAAGGGATGGTGGAGAAACCATTTGAGAAAGGATTGATGATGTTCCTCCCTTAATTATTCCCAGGTACATTCTCATTAAATCTAAGATGATTGGATCCTTTTCAACTCTCATCATTGATAAAGTTGCATGATCCTTTCTACATATAGAATCCACCATCGTATTTGCCTTACCAAGATGGTAGTGGATTGAGAAGTAATAATCCATGATGAGATCTAACCATCATCATCAACTAATATTAATCTATTTATATGTGAATATATATTTTAGACTTTGGTGATCTGTATATTTATCACACTTCTCTCCATAGAGATAATGCTGCTAGATTTTTAATGCAAAGATCATAGCCGCGGGCTTCAGATCATGCGTGGGATAGTTTTGCTCATGTATTTTTAAATGACTTAAGTCATAGGCTATCACTTTATCATTTTTCATCAGTACACAACCTAATCCTTTCTTTGAATCATCATTTTACACCACAAAAACTTCTCTACCTGACGGGAGTGTGAGTACTGGCGTAGTGAAAAACCTATTTTTGAGCTCCTTAAAGATTTCCTCACATTATTGAGTCCAAAAAAACATCACCCACTCCTATTTCAGCTTTGTTATTGGGGTTGAAAATCATGAAATGTTTTCCAAAAATCATCTGTAATACCTAGCTACACCAAGGAATCCATGGATCTCCATTACAAATGTTGTTCTGACCCATTCTTTGTCTGCCTTTGTCTTGGAAGGGTTCACAGACAACCCTTTATTGGTGATAAAAAGCCTCTGGAATTATACATCCTCCATCCATAACTCACATTTACTGTACTTTGCATATAGCTTCTCCCTCCTCAAAGTCTTTAACACAGTATTCAAATGCTAACCATGTTCCTCATTTCTCTTCAAGTATATCAGAATATCATCGATAAAGACTACCATAAATTTTCCAAGGTATTCTATAAATACTCTATTCATTAAATCCATGAAAACTTCTAGATCATTAGTGAGTTTTAAGGGTATAATAATGAATTCCTAGTGTCCATACCTCGTTCAATAGTCAGTCTTGGGAATATCTTCCTTCCTCGCCATTAATTGGTGATATCTGGAATAGAGGTCCACCTTGGGGAAATAATTGGCCCCACATATCTAATCGAACTAGTAATTTATCTGAGGAAGGGGATACTAGTTCTTTATCATGATTTTATTGAGACCAAAATAATCAATTTATAGGTTAATTAATCCATCCTTGTTAATGAATAGGATTGGTGCACCTCATGGTGAAGCAATCATGTATATAAATTCCTTCTCCAAATTCTCTTGTAACTGCTTATTTAGCTCTTCTATCTCAATGGTGGCCATTTGATAATCTGGATTTGATATAATAAAAGATCCCTGAATAAGTTAAATTGATAACTCAACCTCTTAATCAGGACGAACACTAGGAAACTATTCATGGAATAAATCAGTTGAATCCATCATGATGGTAATGTCTTCGAGCATGATTCTCTCCTTTGTCTCAATCAATTGGGATAGACATGATTGCTCATAAGGTAGTAATAACCACACTTGAGATAATTATTCTAAATGAGATTAATCATCGTACTTAAACTTGTAAAGAATTAGAGGATGATATGAGATGTGAATAGTGGTATACCTTTCCCAACATTTCATTTTGGCTTTGTATAAAGACAGTCAATCCAAGCCCAAGATAGCTTTTAACCCTACTAATGGAAGTATTACAAGATTCTCTGGGAGGTTCAGTCTACAAATATTAATTGAGGAGGAGTTATATACTTTAGATTAAATAAGTGCGCCATTTATTGTTCTCATAGATAACTCAGTCTCCAAATTTTGAGGTGGTGTTTTAATAGTTCTACTAAAGTTTCATGATATGAAAGAATTAATAACACAAGAATAAAAAATTACATTATTTGTTCATGAATGAATAACTACCGTACCATTCACCACATCACGGTACGGATCCACCTCAGTAAATGTGATAGTATAAGAACTTTCTTAATTCCTTGGAGGTTGCTGCTGATTTCATTCAATAACCCTTAGTTTAGGGAAATTGTTCACATAATTCCCATGATCCTTTCACTTGTAACACTGCACCACTATTTGATAATTTATCTGAACCATCCTTTGTTATTCCAAATTCGAGGGATTCTTCATATAACTTTGGTATTTTTTAGCCATATGTCCCATTCTTCCACATTTGATAAAATTCATGGTACTCTTCAGGTAGTTCCCATGATGCTTCTTCCCAAAATTTTACACAAGGGATGTTCAGGCTTCTTTCCATCAAGGGATTTATTTGTGGGATTACCCACATTAGATTCAAATTTCCTATTCTTTTCACTGGTCCCATGATACCACTGATAATATTCGATCTCCATTTCAACCTTTAGGGAATGACATAAAATACCCTCACAACTATAAGTGTCTAGAATTGCCACATATTTTCATTTACAAGACTTTAGTCTGCTAATTAAGAGATCCACCTTGATTTCGGTGTTCCTGAATAATCTATAGGTGTACCATGAAAGACTTGTGAAATTTGATTCATACACCCATATGGGATCATCTTCCTGTTTCTAGTGTCTGATGAAATCTCTTTCCATCTTAAGATGGAGTGGTTGAGGAAAATATTTATTGAAAGACATTTTATTGAATTCCTCCCAATACATAAAATCAATTTATTCTCGGGAGCTCGTATTATATATCAGTGTCAAAAACTGATCAGCTTTCCAACCAAAATGATAGACCACCCGTACAACTTTCTCTTCATCCGAGCACTAGAGTATAGATAATATATTTTCAATGGATTCAATCCAGTATTATGTGAGGAGGGGATAATAAGATCCACTAATCATGGGAGGATTTTTTTGTGTGAATGATTATACGGAAACACGTTATCTCCCTGGAGGATGAGGGAATTACACATGATTCATGTTATTATTCATAACCTGAGCCAATGGAGAAAGTACTGTCATGATGTTTTGAGAACCCATTCCCATAATATCAGGAATATCATTAGGGAAATCATCACATTGACTATCACATCAATTTTTGGCATGTGTTCTTATTTTTTCCTTCTATTAACTATAAAAGAGAACATAAAATTAGGGGTCTTTAAGACTTAACTATAAAGTACAAAAAAGTATACATTAAACATTAAATAATAAAATCAGAAAGTAAAAGTATATCCTAACTTGTGATTCCCCAATTTTCAACCTAGGTTATCAATGATCTATTTCCTAACATATATTCTTATGGACTTGTTTATTTTTTGTTCTATTAATAACATTTAATACTATCTTATGAATTTTCCAAAGTATATCCCCTAGGAGTATCAAACCAATAGTGCAGCAAGGCCCATTTTTATGCACAATTCCCATTTGAGTCTGGCTTAAAGAGGTGTATTCAGGTTTTACCCCTAGATACATCTATTCCAGAGCCACCTCAACTTTTTTGTATCTAGACAAGGATGTATTTTTTGATAAACCACTTACTCTATACTTACAAAAATTTAGGGGTTTTTTTATTTTACATAGTCTCATCTCTAGGGTTCTTACTAATGTTTTTTATTCCTAAATTCTAAAAACAATTAGACCATCATATGATACCAACTATAGTGATCCAATAATTATACACATTTCATTATATGTTTTTAAGAATAATTAAATATTATATTACAAACCAAGGATCATGAAGTCTAGTTTCTTGGAAGACAAGGTAAATAGAACTGAAAACATGATACTAAAATAACATCTTTACATAAAATTCATAAAGAGATCATAACGTCCTTTGAACCCTTAAATATACAAATGGTATCTTGGGGAACACATGAACAAAAGGATGAGATAAATAGCCCAGTAAGGGAATAAACATAAGAACAAATCATTAACACATGAGAAAAAATTCATGACATAATGATATAAAAAGGAATGGAACATATGGAATCATTACATATAAACATGGGATCATATAAAAAATGATTCATAGTATTGTGGAAGAAACATAAAACATGACTTTAGAATGAGTTAAGGATCATTTCACAAAGAGGATCATATGTCAAGGTTAACCACCATGAGCATTGCACATGATAGTACAAGTCAGGGATAACATCCAAGACCATCGCACATAATATCTCATGAGACTAAAATTTACAGAATAAATTGAATCACTATATGTGAAAACCAATCATAAAATTTTCATGAATATGTTTTCAACATAAATAATCATACATAATCAATCATTAATAAACACAAGGGTGACCCATGTAATGATATGGGTATCATAATCATATCATAATACATAATAAATGTGAAATCAAATAGAAGTGACAAACTGATAAAAAAGTATTAAAGACACTTTACCATTAAAACATTTTAGTGCGGTTTTGAGGAAAATGCCAAAGAGCATTTAAAATAGAAAAGGGTATATTACGTTATATAAAAATTTAAGTGAACCCATAGGGATTTAGTAATAATGAGACCAATTTTTTTAAAACAATGGTTTCTTAAAAGAGAATATATTTTTCAATTGAAATTTTTAAAATAATTCAGGAACTTCCATTAAAAACAAGTTTTTTATCAGGAAGTATTGGGGAGGGAACCATTTAAAAACATGTATACCCCAAAATATGTGTTGGAAGGGTCTTGATAAATGAAAAAGTACATATACACCACATTTAGAAGATTCACATAAAGAGATAAGATAAAATCATTTGGGTAAAAAGAAAGATAAAGAAACTTGAAGGAATAAAATATGATTGGGTAGAATCCCTTTCAAAATCTCAGCATTGTATCAGGTGCACATAAGAGGGATAAATGTGAGAGAAATGGGTATCTCATAATTAATATATCATGAGAAAATTATAGGGGGGTTCAAAAACATACTCCATCATTAGGAATAGAAATTTAAATGGTACAACATGGATGAGATTATTGAATAAATATGAAAAAGAGAGGACCCCATAAAATATGTTTGAAGGTGTTCTTCCCCTGATCATAACGACATGAATAATCAAATTAGGTTAATTAATTAATATTTCAAGAACCTAATCTATATATAATTTATTTAGTATATCATTTTTAATTTCATTCATCACCTTTTTTATGGGTTAAGAGGTTCAATATCATTGTTTGGGTCTCTTTGTTTCATGATTAGCTTACTTATATACATGATCGTATAATCATGTAAAAATGGGGATGATTGTCTATAATTGGAGTAATATTTTATTATTAAAAATCCATAAGGTTAAATGGTTGTAAATTTAATTTTTTTACTTAGAGTGAAGTTTAATAACTATATAAAACATTAGAGATAAGCTTTTGGGTTAATTGGCGGTTTTTGATCACAATGAACGCATTTTGTTTTACAAATCAAAACCATGTGTACAAAAATATTACAGAACCATAAATGAGACATAATCCATGTAATATAGTCTGTTTCAACCATAAGAATGGTTTCATGACTAGAAATGAATATTTTAATAGAAATTGAAAACCCATCATCCTTGAATGTTGTAAATTAACACATCTTAGATGGTGTTTTTCCTACTAGTATAAACGAATTGTAAAATAGGGATGGTAATCACTTATTCTTTTATCAAAACAAAATTTAGTACATGTAAGGTACTAGAGTTTTCATAACATTTGTACTAGGATAAGTAAGGATAGAAAAGAAAACAAATGAACTTGAAAATAAAGTAAAACAATTGAAATAAAGAATTTACCTCTTGAATCCGTCTTCCTTGAGAGCCTGTTAAGGGTAGAGGATTTGGTCTTTTGAAGAGACCAAGGTCTACTAGATGTTGAAGATGAGGTTGGAGAGATATTTGAGAAAAATGTTATCAAGAAACAATGATTGTGAGTAGTGAAGAGAAGAGGGTATTGTTTGAGGTTTTTAGAGTGGAGGGAAGGAGGGTTTTCTTAATATTTTAATCATTAGTTTATTCTTGTTCCATAAGACAAGAAATATTGATGATTCAATGACAAAAAATAGTAATAAGTGCATGTGGGTTTGAAACAATGACCATTTACAGCATCCATGACTCAAGCATGATGTATAAATTCTTTTATATTTCATGTTTTTTAATTTTTTGTATTTTAGTATTAAAAAAATTCAGGTATTTCAAAAAATTCCAAAAAATTCACTCGAATTTTTTTTCAACGTGTATAATACAAAAAATGAAGTACATTTTTCAAAAGTTATTTTATAAATATGATTAATTTAATTTTTAAATAAAGACATAATTTACATGAAAAATACAGATTTTAAAATTATAATTGGTTTTATAATTCTTTCAAAAATTACATAAGGTCTTATAAAGTTATCTCAAAAATGGAACACATAAAATTCTCAATTTATGAAAACCTTTGGGTAAAATAAATTTCTTTTAAATTAATTAATTAATTTTAATTAATTAGTTATGACTGAAAAATAACCAATACTTTTATTATGGTCATACTGTCTCTTATAAGATGCCTAAATTTTATTTATACATTCAGGCTGAGCTTACTATTCACTAGGGTCATATTACTATTCAAAAGGGTAGGTCACTATTCATAAGGGTGTGTTACTATTCACTAGAAATTATGTTTTTTCCATCAAACCCCAAAAAACACCCTGAACGCAACCGTGTATGTCTGATTTTAGAAATTCAAGATAGAGAAGTAAAAAAATTATGTTTAATGGTTACATAGTATTTTGTATCATGATGTGTTATTGTGTTTTCTAATGCAATTATACTATAAAGAATAATTAAAAGAAGGGAATTCCATTGATAAAAAATTGGTTCGTTGCATATCCCGTTTGAAAGGAATACAAAAGGGGACATTTCTACCAACATTCTTACAGATTTCCATGAATATGAGCTTTCACCTCCTGAAGAGTAAGATGATTTCAAGTCTGAAGCAGTCGAAGAAAATCACCTAGTCCAACACCAACCATGGAGTTGTAAATCCCTGAACCCACACTTTTAGATTCAGTTCTAAAACATGCTTTGCATTTTTTTGTATAAAGCCTAAAAGAATAATACACAGTACATTATACATATGACGACCTTTTCTAGTCTAGTTTTTTGGAGGATTAGACAAACCATTCATTAAAATTTACAACATAAAACACACAAATTTATTTAATTCCTTCAAGGCCAGCAATATTGATGATTACATTACAAAAAATAGTAATTGAGCATGTGAGTTCGAACCAATTGGACATACATGAGTAAAACATCATCCATGACTCCATAAATCATGCATTTAGATTAATTGAAAATTTTCATATTTTACTATTCATAAAAAATTAAGTTGTTTTAGAAAAATATCAAAAAATAACCCTAACTTTTTAGTAAAATTCATTTTCTTTTAAATTAATTATTTAATCGTATATAATTATTCATGACTAACAAAAATAAATATAATTTTACTATGGTAATATTTTCACTTATAAGATGCCTAAATTTTATTCATAAATTAATGGGTGAGGTTACTATTCTTTTAGAAGAATCAGTATTCGTAGGGTCATATTACTATTCATTAGGGTATGTTTCTATTCATATGGGTAGGTTACTATTCACCAAAAATTAAGTTTGTTCTATAAGACACCAAAAACCCCATGAACGCAACTTTGTATGCCAAATTTTTGAAATTCAAATCATAGAAGTGGGAAAATTAAGTTTAATGGTTAGATTGTAAATGACACATAGTACTCAGTAGTTCATTTAAGCACATAGTGTTCCCTTTTAAAATATAAGGATGTCACATTCTCCCCCCTTAAATTAATAGTGCCCTTGAAATTCATTTATTGTATATATAATTCTAAATCCAGATATTGATAATGAAGAAAAAATATTTTCTTATGTGTACTTAATTAACTTGAAGTTTGAAAGTAAACACTATCACTTAAATTTTTCTAAGAAATGAAAAATTATAATCCCCAAAGTTGTCTAGACCGTTCCTCTGATACCAACTATAAATCCTTGAACTTGCACTTCCAAATTTAGTACTAAAACATGTTATGTATTTTTTTTGTATAAAGGATAATTGAGAAATACATAGTTTATTATACATCTGAGGACCTTTTCTGATTTAGGGTTTGGAGGATTAGACTAACAAATCATTAACATTAACAACATAAAACACAAATATTTTTTTTAATTCCATCAAGACAATAAATAATGGGGATTAAATGAACAAAAATAGTAACTTGGGAATGTGAGTTTGAACCAATTGGGATTACATCAGAAGAACATCATCCATGACTCTATAAACCATGTTTTTAGCATAATTGAAAATTATCGTATTTCAATATTCATAAAAAATTCAAGTATATTAGGAAAATCCCAAAAATTAACCTTAACAATTTTTCGATGTGTAGAATCAGGAAATGAACTAGATTTTTGAAAAATAATTTTTTAAATATTATTAATCTAATTTTTAATTAAAATCATAATTTTCTTGAAAAATATTGATTTTAAAAATAAAAATAATTTTATAATGATTTCCAAAACTACATTAGGCCTCATAAAATTATCTAAAAACCATAGGACACAAAATTATTAATCTATGAATTTGTTTAGGAAAATTTATTTTCTTTTAAATTAATTACTTAATTTTAATTAAATAATTATGACTAAAAAATATACCTATAATTTTACTATGGTCATATTATCACTTATACGATGCATAAATTTTATTTATAAATTAATAGGTGAGGTTACTATTCTTTTGAATGGATCACTGTTCATAGAGGTCATATTACTATTCATAAGGGTATGTTACTATTCATCAAATATTATGTTTGATTTGTCAGACTCCAAAAATCACCCTAAATAAAACTGTGTATGTTATATTTTTGAAATTCAAATCATAGAAGTAGAAAAATTATGTTTAATGGATAGATTATAAATGCCACATAATAATCAGAAGTTCATTTTAGCACAAAGTTTTTCCTTTTTTAATCACAGGATGTTATAGGAATAATATACAACATTTCCTCACTCATATATGGGATCCAGACCTAGTGAGCCATATGGGGTCCCTCTTCCAATGGATGTGTAACCGGAGTATTGGAGGTGTGGGTGCTCTTGGTCTCCAAACACTGGTCCTAAACATCCTTACTGATTAGGTGCACGAAGGGAGCCAACATTTAGAGGTTTCTTGGAACCAGAATAGGTATAAAAAAATAACGAATCTTCATGAATTCAACACATAAATGTAGTTTTTATAGGATAAAATGAATGAGTTTTTTTCCTTACTTGATTCTCAGTCAGATGTTATCATCCAATTGAGGGGCCAGTTGGAGGAGGCTAAGGAGAAGGTACAGAAGGAAACAATTTAGAGAGATGATTTCTTAGAAAAGAGGAACTGAGCACTGATTAGAGATAACTTTACTCTTCTCATTTCCAGAGAAGAGGTGACAAATCTATGGAGGAGGTAGAAGGTATTGTATTCCATATGCTATAGGCTAGAGGGGACAAACCGCTTTATTGTTAGAGTAGAGCCATATGGGTAATTTTTTCGGGCACAATAAAGGCTTTAACATGTGGATGACCCTATCCAAGGCCATAACATGCTTGATTGTTTGTTTTTTGGAATTTTTTTCTATGAAAATGGAAAAATGTCCTTTTCTTATCTTAATTAATATACTTCAATCATATTCATGAAAAAACTAAGGACCAATCCCAACGATCACATGAGTCATGCCCGCTATGTTAAAAATGGGATGACCATATGAGTACTCATTTATATAACAGTGACATATAACCATAAAAAACTCAAGGTATGCTATTTTTGACTGACCATATAGAGTGTTTGTGCTGAGAGAGGATGTGACTAGATAAATATAGTCTTATAACAACTGAATTTGTTTTCCAGTGTGCTCTGATGCATGAATGGGATAATTCCATGGGAGTTTAATTCAAAATGATTAAATGATAATGGGAAGTGTGAATTAAAATTCTCAAAATCAGTAACACAAGGAGAGTTTCATAGAGAAACATCATAACTAATAAAAGTTCTTGAAACCCAACTTTTGTACCATTATCTAGGAATGGGGATAGAAAAATGAGGGATGTCCACTAACAATGCTCAAAAAAATAAAATATGTCTCATATTGTCATCCAAAATCTTTCAATGCATTGTACAAGTAATTTTGGTGGGTCTTGGACAAATTCAATTGCATTAGATGACCCCTTTATACTTTGAGGAGGATAAATATCCAAATAGGGTGCACATAATGTGTGGAAATGGAATGATGGCCTGATAAATTGAATTTTAACACTCTTGGAATTATGCCACAATGTCTTAGAAAAAAATAGTGTATGTGTATCAGTATTATCAAAGGAAAAACTCATTTTACAGGGGAGGGTTATCTTAGATGTTTATGGAAAACTGAAAATTTGACTTATGTGGTTGAAGAACAATATAAGAGAAGATGACTTCTTCAATGAGGGCCTAGGATTCCTTTCAATTTAAAAATATAAATGAAGATCATTGGCACACAATTTAACATTGTATGGTGAGGAAGGTGAATGGTAATATTTAATGTAATGTGATTAGGATTCATTTCATAGTTTAATGTCATATTATTGAGAGTATTTTACATAGATTAATTTAGTATATCCTGGACCATGAAAAAACAGTTTAATGTTCTGATAGATGGACTATGCTTCTCAGTTTATGGTCACAATGTTCATACCATGGTGTGTGTTCTCTAAATAGATATGTATGGTATGGAGAGTGGATAGAGTGGTCATGCATGAAGGCCAAGGTGGCCCAATACAATACAACACATTCTTTGTAGGATTTACACACATTTTAGAGTCATGATTCTTGTACTTAGGGTACTAGATAAATGTCATAGATCTTGAACCATGGGGATCTTTAAAAAAATAAATGTTGCATGGTTTATTGAAACATTTGGCATGAAAAAGGGACAAGGTGGCCCAATACCACACCACATACTTTGAAGAGGATCTTTATAAAGTTTAAAATCAGAATCCTTGGGCTGGGAAAAGGGTTTAGGAATTTGAAATAGGTCCTGAAGATGAAAAGACAGATCATCACTATGTATCCCATGAGTATAGAAATAAAGCCACATGTAGTTCTAAACCGCGGCGTAGTAAGAGACCGATGCATGTAGGGGTGAGATTTTATAACAATGGAGTATGAGTCATCCCATAGTTATCATGGGGAAGATCATGTTTAGGAAACACAATAACATTTTTTAATCATAATTTTTATAGCATATGGGTAATCCCTATTTAAATCAATGTAAATATCATCCCTATCTTAAGTGGAATCCCAATTTTTTATACGGAATGATATTAATTTATTGACCTGTATTGAGGACAATAGGCTATGAGATATAAATTCATACAAATTAAACTACAGGGGATGAAAATATTGTATGTTCATAATGTTTGTAATTGATACAAATAGTTTAAGGTTGTGTTACATGGACCATGGGATCATAGTTTTAGTTCATTGAGTTTGGATAGAGTATAGGAGGGATTTCCTCAAATAGATATGTTTAGAATGGTTCCATGAAAAACTAGATGATAATGAAGGATAAGGAGGAACAAAACCACGCAACATAGTCTAAAGAGAATACCTATGTATTTTAATTTCGTGATTCCCATGCATGATGTAAATAGTTTAGGGTTATGTTTTTTGGACCATACTCTCTTAGTTTATGTTCATAGAGTTTGGACAGAGTAAAGGAGGGATTGCCTCGAATAGATATGATTAGCATGGTTTCATGAAAAACCTGATGAAAATGAGGGATAAGGAGGAATAACACCACACAACATATTCTAAAGAGAATACCTATGTTTTTTAATTTCATGATGATCATTCATGATATAAATAGTTTAGGGTCATGTTTTTCGCACTATACTCCCTTATTTTATGTTCATAGAGTTCAGAAAAGTGAGGGATCTTAGTTTAGGGTTATTGATTTTGGAACGATGAAAGGGGTATTCAAAAAATGGTATATGTAGTGTGATGGTAGTGAAAAACCCAACATGAATGAGTTCCTAGGAGTCCAATATCCATAGTACCTATTACAGAGAGGACTCAAATATTGTTTATTGTCATGATTATTAGGCTATATGATCTAGGTTTAAGGCCATAAAGTTTAGAACTAAGAGTGGAATTGGTTCATAGGAATGCACATAGGGTGTCAGAGTAACAAACCTGACATTAATGAGGGGCTAGGAGGCCCTCTTCCACATAAAACATACCAATTAAAACAAGCATATGATTTACAATAATGATGCTTGGATTAGGATTTTTTTCTAGGTCATGGAACTTAGACCTTTTGCTAACAATTTTTCATCATGTTTCATGGAATATAAGTTCTCATATAAAGGACATAGATTTTGGACCTAGAACACAATTTAACACCATGTTCCATGTACATATAATCATAGTTTAATATCATTTAGTGATGATAATATTGGTTACATAATTTAACATCATGCAACTAGGATTCATGGTTTCCTTCTGTGATGTACTATTTGACAAACATAACATTGGTAGGAGAAGTAATTTTCCCTCCATACATAGTGATAAAAGAGTAAACACAATTGAAATAGACCTTATCAATGATATATATTCTTTCCATCTTGGGATCCATCATTAGTGGCTTATTACCTAGTATCATTGGCATTGTAAGGGGAAAATCCATGTCACCATATAAGAAGAAAAGAATGAAAACCTTCTTGTTTAATGACCTTGTTATCTTGTTTTTGTGCCACTTTAGATTGTGAAAGGCCTGTAGAAATTTCTATTTGATGTATTCTAGATCAAGTAGATGAAATTATTCCAGTCTTTTTGGCATCCTCTGATCATTTAGAACTATTTGGCATGATAGAAACTTAATCTCAAAGGGCCGAACTTCCTCTCTTCTATACACTAGAGAATATGGAGTCACATTGGTTTAATTTCAACTCATCATATAATAGGCCCAAAGGGTGTTGGGGTTCTTTTAAATAAAACAATTCTTGTTATGCCCCCATATTATGTAGAATTTTAGAGAGGCTTTTGTTGAATTCCTCAATCTATCCAATTTTATACTCATGATAGCAGGAATTATGGTCAGACCAGATACTATAATTGGAATAAAATCTATTTTTGTATCATCACAACGTAAATGTAGTTTTTAGTGAGTTTGTTTGAAGAAATATTAATTGATGGTTTATGGGAGAGCTCATGAATTCAATCACTAATTAGTCCTTGACTTCTTTAAGGAGAATTAGTTCTGTCCACATGGAGAAGAAATCAATTATAGTTATAATGAATCTACACTAATGAGATGTTCCTGGTAGGTATGGTCCCATAAAATTCATCCCCTATAATTAAAGGGAAAATAATAATTTATGGTGTGGAGGGGCTCTAGCGGTCGATGAAAAATGATGGAACATATTTGAACTAAAAAAATCCTATTAGAATTCTCAATGTAGTCATGGACCACGGTGGTCTAGAAGTATCCCGACCTCTAAATTTGATGGGAGAGAATAAATCATCCATGATGGGAGCCACATGAAAAGACATAAACTTCACATATAAGAATTCTAATCTCCCCTACATGGATTAAAGTGAGTATAATTACATGAATCCCTCATCTGTAGAGAATTGATTCAAGGTTGGGCCTTCTCCCGAGGGTGAAATATATTGCACACTAACATATTCACTCATACTCACCATGTTTGGGAGGGATAATGCCTCACTAAAGTTACTCAATTTTAGTAGCTATCTTATCATAGGGTTCCTCTACAAAGGGGGGACCTGGAGGTCCATATGTAGAAACACCAACAGTGAGCTTGTTTACCAATTGGATGTCATTATTATCTCGGATGATGGGAGTCATCACCCTCTGATGTTCCACATGAACGAACTTGTAATCTAAGTGAGGATATTATAGAGATTCGGATATACCAACAGGGTAACTGGATTGTGTATTCTATGATTGATGGACATGAGTTATTTAAGGATGTGAAGGGAACATGGCCATCAACTGGTGAGTGTTCTCTTGAAAGGAAACAAGATCCTCTTTCGTAAAAATATAGTCACCATTGATCTGTTTAATGAATAATTTGGAGTCTCCATTCACATGTTATAAGAGGAAATTAATATTTAGGGTCAGCTCAAGACCAGTTATGAGAGGTTTATACTCTACCTCATTATTAGGGATACCTTCTGACAGTAGTAAGAAATATGGAAAGACAACCTGCACAAGAGTGATAGAGATGATCCCCAAGCCTATTCTATTGAGCATATGATTGTTGATACATATACAAATTGGGATCCAAGATGAACCATCAAAATTATTATAAAAGCACAACATGGCTTCTTCTACTAAACGGATGGCCTCTTCTAAGGAATCAAAATCCAGAGTTGATTATTATTGGGATGTATGAGCATCCAGAAAGTTGTCCAATTCATGACAATTTATGGATGTCTATAGGGTGAAATTAAGGTAGACCTGCTAAAGGATAACTACCCATTAGTCTATCTATCATTTCAATATGATGTGATTCATGATATACATTAGAAAAATCTACATGATACACCACTTGTATCTCATGATGTTGTAGATAGTTCCTAAAATTCTGCACAATGAAAAACATCTTGAAGAATATCTTCTCGATTGGGGAGTATATGTCCTCTGTGTCATGGATCATGCAACTGAGATAGTATATACTGATCTCACTAATACAAAATTGTACATTAATAGTGATAGAGTGGGTATTTATTATCTAGAAAAAACAACTTATTACCATAGCACAATTAAAATCTTTAGGATTTTATCATCACTATAAAAGTGATGATAAATGGGTCCTCTATCAGCTCTAAAAAAATCATTAATAAAGAACCACATTAAAAAACATTTAAACTCAATAATAAATGACACCATTTATAATCGGTTCTAGAGGAAATGATTAAAGTATGCCTATATCAATAAATTGAGTAGCACTGATAATGAGGCATACTATAGTTTGATGTTATAGCACACTAAAGTACCAAAAACAGAGCATACTATAGTGTGTTGAAATAATAAATAAATTCACCTGAAATAGCATCGTAAATATAAAAAATAATATAAAAATACATAATATAAATGGAATAAAATTTAAAATAAGAATACATGAAAAAAACTATTATAGAGGAAAATAATGCACAAGTATAATAGAATAAACCACCCATTCTGAATAAAAAGAAAACTACTATATAAGAAAAAAATTCTTATTTTAGTAGTAATATAATAAAATTAATAAAATATAAAGTGTTAATTTTAAACTAAACATTGAGTCATACCATTATCACAATTTATCAAATTGAGTTGTGGTTAATTCTTGCATATCAAACCATTTATTGTTCATCTTAAAGAATTATCTCTAATAAAATTAACTAAATAAGTATAAGATAAAAATGATAAATAAATTAATTAAGTAATACCATATAGAATTATGTGAAAAAATATTGGTTATTTTGATGGGTTTTGGCAATGGGATGTGAATTTTAAACTAAAATGACACTTATATATTGAAAAGATTCCCTTGAAGTAATATCAGTTATATTGTGCATCAAATTGATGTAAGAAATATTCTTACATATCCCAAATGTATTATGGATCATTTTCCACAAATTTTAAAACATTATAAAAGAGTTTCCTTAATTTCAAGTACCTCAATTATTTTTTTCAATAAATTCTAATTTTTAAATGGAAAGACAAACTTTGAGTAATACCGGTCACATCATGGGTGATTTTGATGTGATACAATTTTCTATACATCAAAAATTAATTATTAAATATTTTCGTAAATTATGATGACAATCCAAGCATGTTTTTATGGTTTTGAATGAGTGAAACTTTTTAAACTAAAGAATCAATTTTAAGTTGATCATGAACAGATTGAGTCATACTGGGGACTTCATGTATTATATTGAGGTGTGGATGATTCCTACACAACAGAAATGGCCTATGGTTCATTTTCCTAAATTATAGAAATAGTACATAGACATTTTCTCATATTTGAGTATGTACCTTATGTTTATTACTAGAATTCCATTCAAATAGGAAACACACACATTGATTCATACTGCTCAAATCGTGTGTGGGTGTTTGATGTGATACTGATTCATACTTGTTAAAAATGAATTAAAGAAAATTTTCCACAATTATGAAGATAATAAGATAGTTTTTTTGTGTTTTTTTAATGAGAAATAATTTTTGGTACTAAAATGTGAATTTAATATAGATAAAGGAAAATTTGAGTCATATAGGGAACATCATGTATCCGAATGTGTTGGGTATAATTTCTACACATAAAAAATGACTTATGAGTCATTTTTCTATAGTATCAAAAAAATCGAAATTATTTTGCTCAGTTTTGAGTATGTTAGTTAGTTTGAAGTAATAGTATAATAAATTTTAAATAAAAAGATGCACTTACAGTCATATCAGTCAAACCATGAATTATATTGTGGTGAGTCTAATTTCTACATGTCCTAAATGACTTAAGGGTCATTTTCCTAAATCATCAAATCAAACTGATAGTGTTTTCTAATTTTTGATTAGGTAACTTTTGTTTTTTTACTAAAATGTCATTTTAAACTTGAATAAATTATTTTGAAACCATCAAATCATGTGTTGGAAATACATGAGATAGATTCCCAGATATCACAAATGGCATATGAATCATTTTATAAAATTATCAATGCAATCTAATAATATTTTTTTTAGTTAGTAATGTTTTATGAACATAAATGTCAATTTTAAACTAAAAATGGATAGTTTGAGACATAATAATCACATCCTGTATTTGATTGAGGCAAATGTTATTCCTACATGTCACGAATTACAAGTGGATTGTTTTCATAAATAATGAAAATAATCTTAATTTTTTTCTTAGTTTTGAGTATGTGAGGTGTGTTTGGAACTAAATTGTAAATTATAAACTAAGAACATACCTTCGAGTCATACCAGTAACATTGTGTGTCAGATTGAGGTGTGGATAATTGAGTATGTGATGTGTGATTTTCTTTAAATCATATGAAAAATCCAAAAAAGAATGAAATGTTCCATTTGGATAGAAGAAGAACCACCATGCTTCCTGAAACACCTCACCCAAATGCATCATGTTCTTTATTTTTTTGGATTATTACATACGATTAATGGAATAATATTACTTCCCAAAATTATTTTGAAAAATATATTAGATTAAAATGATAATGACATTTTCTTTAAAATTATATATAAAATGGTGCTAAAATTAACTAAATAAGCAGTAAGTATTTACTTTTTGATGATGGTTGTATAGATTTTGTACCCATTTCCTTATTGTTGTTTTCTGAGTTGCAGCCTTGATATATAATATCTCAAGACCATGAGTAGATTCAAACAAAAAACCCCATCCCAAGTAAGAGAAACCATATATATACTATAAAAATTCTTATACAATAATACTATAATGAAATAAATTAATCATAAATGTGAAACAATACATTAATAAAATATCAATATTAATATAAACCCACAAAATATAAGACATACCTGGTACACCATGTATTTCATTGAGTTATGGTTTATTCCACTGTGTCTTTTAATCCAATATTACTTTCAACACTTTGTGTCATCTAACATTATTAGAGTTTGATAACCCAATATATTGAATGTTTTGGAGAATGAAAAGAAAAATAAAACATCCCGAGTGAATCATACTTGTTGAGTTCATGATCATAGTACATGATTGAATCGTCCTTATTGATGAATTCATACATTCATAGAAAACATTATCCATTTGTGTAAACCCACCACAATTCATTTATTGACATGAAATAAATATTTTCATATTTTTTATGGAATATAATGAAATGTTTATTACCCTTTCACCATCATAGAGAGTAATAACTCCATGAAAAACTACTTTCCATCATTGATGAAAAGTGATTCATCATGTCCTATTATGTATTTTCAATAGACACTAATTTATATTATGAATTACTTACCCCCTTTTGAAAGAATTAAACACCATTATAGCCCTATATAGCATCCAAATGACCCGGAAATATAGTGCATCCGTAAATCCTTCTTGGGTTTTACTATAGATTAGTATATCCTTTTCAATATTATGGGTGATGATAAACTCTAACATAACATCATAATTATCTTTTCATCAAAATGGGAATATCCTATTCTCATGTATTTTTATTGATAATGACGGTGATTTTCTTATTAATGTTCTTATGAACATGGATTATTTTTTATAATAAATGTGAACATGCATAATGAATGTTACCTGTGTATATTTTACAAGAATTATTGATATTATATGATTCATCAAATTGATGAAGTAATTGACCAAAATATTCCACCACCCACCGACGTGAAACTATTATATTGTTATTTTCTAAAAATAGATTATTTAGACAGTGAAATGTTTTATTTCATCATTTATTGAAGTTTTTGGATTAATATACTCGACTCTTTTTCAAAAGGACCTTTGTTTTGGATTTTTTATGCTTCCTGATTTCATTTGATGTTGGGAAATCATTTTCATGTATTACATCATAAGTTGGTTTCTTTTCATTTTGCTTCTTGTTTCGTTTGGCACCAGACCTCCTTGATGACCCTGATCCCTCAATGATGGTTTTCCTCCAATAGTTCTCTCATACACAAACTGGCTTTGGTGGTTGATTATACACATATTTATTCAAATATTTGAGTTAGAATATATAACTGTTTGAGGATTGGATTGGTGTTTTACTACTCTCATGTGACTCTTGGTTCTACTACTGGGACCCTTTCGTTGTAGTGTAGAGAAGTTATGGGAAAGTAATTGCGTCTATTTTCTTGGTTATTTTTTATTTTCATCTTAGTGATGGGTTTCTTTTACATTTTTGTAAAATTTTATAGTACTTTTAATGTGCCAATAGAAATTTATCCTTTGACAATCAGTTTGAAAATATTATTGGAGTTTGTTGTTTTAGAAAACATTCATATAAAACTTCACTTGAGAGTTGAAAACATTTTTTTCAATATTCCACCTGAAATACATGTACAATGGATCTTATATTAAATGAAAAGTGTTTTGTGCACATTTAAAAATCTTTTATCGAATACATCTTTGGTAGGATGTCCATTCTACTCTATTTCCCAAAAAAATTATTGTTTCAAGCCATCGTTTCTTTTCTTACTCTAACTCGTTCTCTGTTCCAGTTATTGCCTATGCCTCATCATCCACCTTAACCTCTGAGTCCAAATATGTTTCCTCCTACACATCCGCCTCCACCTATTCGATTTCTCAAAATTTTTATTCTTTGTAGGTTTTAACTTCTTAATATATTGTTTTCCTCTATTGTATATCTCAATGAAAAATAGAACAAAAATAATATATCAGATTTCTAACCCTAATGCTTCACAGACCAAATATATTTCTATGGTCATATCTTGTACTATATCACATACAATGTTGATAATCTCTAAAATGTATTGTCGGAAAACACTATAAATACATGTAGGTTTCCCATTCATCTCTAAAACAATCAAAACTAATTTTGAGTATGATGGTTATCAAAAATCTTGATAGTAATTAGAAAATATTGAAAACCAAATGAATAAAAATATATTTAATTAAATGGGAATTACCTTTAAAAATTAACTATTTGGGATTATGGTTTTTTATTATTTATGATCCCTATCATAAACTTACAATAATAATATCCATGCTCATTGCTAATATCATTCATCGAATACAATTGAATCATTAAAAAAATATGCAAATTATGTTGAAATATGTTTTGATAGTAAAATAATTCTATGTATGCCTTCATCTGTTTGTATTTTTAGTAATCCACATGATTTAGCTATTTATATATCGATATCATTCCATGATTTATCTTATATGTAGTGACTGCCCTATCATTACAAAATTCATGTAAAATCACAAAATAAAACATATAGTTTGATGTTTATCTATAAGATTTTGATTTATAGTGATCATAAATTAGTAACACATCATTTTTGGGTTTTTTTCGGATATCTATGAATTGGTTCCCAAAAACAAATATTTGGGGATCCTAATTGACTACAATTAGGATTAAATACTTCCCAAAAAACAGAAACAAATAAGAAATGGAAAAATTATTAATACATTTTATGTTATTCGATTATAAAGTTTCACATATAAATTATATGCATAATAATGATTCTATCAGCAGATATTTTTTCTCAAAATCATTGAGTAGCTCATCTCTTTTCATCTCAATTTATTTCTTATCCAATGTAAGTTTTTACATAGAAATGATACAAATATTAATGAATCAAAATCATTAATCACATGATTTTCCCTTTATATAGTAGTATTATAAACACCTGTAGAAAATATCAATAGTTATTAACTTTTAAAAAAATATTATCTCACTATTTGGACATACTTATTAGGAAAATCTATCTTATCTATGTATTGACAACTGATACACCCAACCATTGAAGACTGAGAATGTAATTTATAGTCTCAAGACCAATTACATAAGTCATTAAGGATATATTAATTTATTTTTCATATGGAGTGTAATAAAGATTTTAATCATTAATTTTGGTCTCTATATCAAGTTGTAATGACAAAAAATGTTGCTCTAGAATTGGAATGTAGAAGGTACACTCGGAAGGTCATTTTTATTTTGTTAGTCAATTCTCTAGATTTTCTTGATTCGATCATCCATTTCCCCATCACTTTATCCATCTGTAATATCATACCTCACTTAGGAACATTCTTCAAAAACTATTAAGGGTTTTTTATATTAATGTTTTTTAAATACATAACTTTTTTATATTTACATGATTAGACAAACATGCTATGAATGTTCCAATAGACTCATTGACCATTTTAATATCCATATCATCATGTGTAACATGAAAATCAGCAGTCAACTTAAGATATACCTCAATTACCACTCTAATGTGATCTATTGGGAGGCCTTTATGGTGTATCTTGTCTCTTAAGATATTATACATCATTCCCCTGTCAAAAAGGTAACGCCTGAATGTTGAATGATACAAATCACATACAATTATACCCTATATAATTGTAGTAATATAAACTTATCAGAATTAATTAGAATCTGATTTAGGAGAATTATTCATAAAGAAATTGATTAGATAAGGTAAGGTATGTTGTTGTGGGGAATGAAAATACTTAAAGATAGTGGATTCAGTTGGTTCATGTGTGGATCTTTGTTCCACCCTCGGTTCGCTTTAATGCATTCTCATACATTGGTCTACCAAACCATACTGGACTATAACATTTTGAAAGGATTATATTTTTGTCTCTAATCTTTTCACCATATTATATGTATCTTCATGTGGTTTTATCTTCTTGAAACATTTTATAAGAGACACTCTAAAACCTAATCCTCTAAGGTGACCATGTTGTTCCAATAAATTCAACGATATTGAATGTATTTTTTCTTCCAGTATGGTCACTGCTGATTATTTTTTATAAACCATATAAAAAAATAAACATAAATATATATTTTTATTGAATTATTTTATAACACACAATGAATTAATATTATGTTGTAGTTACACATGTTTCCCAACCTGTTTTTTTTGTTTTCATCATTTAGTTTACCTTCCTTATTTGGTGATCCACCTTTTAGAGCACATAAGGTGAAATGTAAGTGGATTTGGATTTGTATTCAACAATATCTATATAAAAAACTAAAAATATGATTTTTCATATCACATAAAAAAATTATTTTTGAATTAAAATACATACAAATTTCTTTTATAGTGAAGAATACCCCATCTTTGATTTGTGATAGGGCTATTTTGGTTTTGATTCCCATTAAATATTTTCAGCACTCTTTTTTGGTTTCATATGTAAACAATTTTTAATCAAATTAGATAAAATAAATATTGTAAAATAATATATTATTGACTACAGTGCACATGAAATGATTTATCATTGCGACAATTGATGAAAGTAGCTCATGTTTCTTACATTATAATTTGTGCACAACTAATTGGTGGATTGGGATTTACTTTCGCCTCAACATCCCAAAGATTTAATTTCATAATAAAGGACCAAATGCCACTATGGGATTTTCTAGTGGCCATGAAGAAAAATTACTTATTAAAATATTCTAAAATATAAAATCTCTTCAAGGGATAGTGAAATTTAAATCAATGTTTCATTATATAGATTTTCATAAAAATAAAGATATTATATCGTAACATTACCATTATATATACACAAATTATTTATTTCATTACCTGTTATATGTGGCACCATGAATCAGTATCAATCGACGAATTCATCCTCACTATTACCCCAACATAACTAACATACATTGACTTATTGGGCTCAATTGGTTGGCCATATTGATTCTAAAAAACCTCAATTTTTATACCATGACTTTTTTACTTGATAATTTCATTCAACACTACGATGCTGCAGAGTTGTTGTTTTTCATCAATATTTTGTTGATACCCTAATAATTCTATAGTTTCATCAATAATATGTTCTTCTTCAGGAATGATAACATCATCCTGTACAAAAGACATTGTCTGCATGGTTAGTCAGACATTTATTTTTTCCAAAAATAAGAACAATGTAAACATGAAAAAGGTTTTGATAAGGTTCATAATCATACTCTATTTCATACTTAATGAACTCTTTAAATCCACCCTCGTACTCTTTTTTCAAATGATTGGCGTGCATATATTTCTATGGAAATTTTTAATTTAATTTATGAAAATAATTACTCCACTATGGTAGGTGGTGTCCTTGGAATTCTTCCAAAGTTGAAAGTTATAGATAACTATAAAACAAATTTGATTCATCTCTTGAATAGTTATTATTACATTTCATTTCTTTATACTCATCTTCCATCTATTCTAGATATGCAAATATTTTTCTTGGACTACTCTGATTAGTATTCATCCTATATCGGGTATTGGTGATCATTTTCGATGACTTCTTCTCAATGTAGCTCAAGAAACATTGGAGTGATGGGGGTTGAGTCTGAAGAAACAAAATACAATAATAAATATTTTGGATATGTAGCTGGTGAGGATGAATGTTGTATCTATAAATCATTTTGAATTAAAACATATTAATTGAAAAATTCATATCTCATCTCAAAATGATAAAATATCTCTAACACTACCTTGAGTGCATCAACTCATCTCCACAGAGCTACATTGACTCTAATTTATGTTAGTAGTCCTTTTCCATCACATGTACCTCAAATATTAGATATCTATATCCACTAAGGTTCAAGTGTTGGGTACGATTATGAAATTAAACAATTAAATACTATCAGGGACACTAAAATATACAAGAATTCATATATTTGAGTATATGTTTGAATTAGTGACACTGAAAATACACATGTATGTCAAGTAATTGTGTACTAACCCGGACAAAATGATAATCAAATTTACCGACTTCATTTTATACTGATGAATTATATAAATAATACCATAAGTTAATACAATGGGTTTTCCCAACCATTCAAATAATTTCACGAATAAGAGGTTAATATTTGAATCATAGAAGGAGAATTTTTTTATCTCCCTATGGAAATAACCAAGTCACATGTATCATGAGAGTCGACCTCATACCATTGTTATTCATGACAACCCCTTTTGGATAACTATCACATGTACTTATTGAATCCATATCATGAAATGGTTATAAAATATCTTTTTCTCCTAGGAAGTTCATTTGAAATATTTGGGAGTCTTAACATAATTGGTTCTATTTGTAAATAACTAAAAAATAGATTCCATAATGAATTAGTTAAAGAAAACTTATGAAAACCCTTAAAGAATATGAAACAACAACACATATATCACATCACCCTCACCCTAGCCCTAAATGAGTCACTAAATATCTATAGTAACTTACCTTCTAATATACCATAACTATCCCTCACATAATACCCTTAATATTCTAATATACAGTAATAATTATTTTATAACATTCACACATGTATTTCGTGTAGAAAAATATTTTAATTATACATTGAGAGGTATATTAAAAATCATTTCGAATAATATCAATTGATTATTCGTAGCAAATATTATAAAGGATGATTTATAAAACTTTAACGGAAAAATTAGTTAAATAGTACATTTAATAAAACAATTCTCAAAAAATTACTCTAGAGAACAAATTTTTAGACATGTTAACAAAAAAGTCCAACAATCAGTAAAAAACGTGTACAAAGATAAAAATGAAGTCCTACTAAAGAAAATTCACATAATTTTTCCATTTCCTAATATTATAATGTCTAGAAAAAATAATGATACATTTTATAATAATTAATATAGTTCCCTCAATCAAATTTTTTTTATAAAAATGTGTATCCATTCATTTTACAATATAAAGATTAATTAATCCCTATGTTTGTAAGATAATAGTAAAATAATTTTAGTAATATATATATCCAATAAACATATAGATATTATGAACCATATCATATAAAAAATAAAATATTAAATACATATATAAAATTAATAACTAATCTAGTATTGTAAAATTAAATTCCTCAATCAAATAATATAATATGATAATCAATTAAATATTTCCATTATAGCATGTTTAATACATAATAACTGATAAATATTTACATATAACCCATGTTTTCCCAAATATATCATACTTAAAACTATTAAATATCATTTATTATGTACAAATAAAATCTAAAACCCTTATCAAAGAAGTTATTTAATTTTCATCGAAGTATTTAAGTAACGAATAAGATATTTCAATGGTTAATATACAATAAATTCTATATTTTCAAAAAATAATTTAAAATACATTCATTATAAACACATATATATCTAATGCAATCTAAATATTGTGAAATTAATATAGATAAATACAGAGTTAAATAATATCATGAAGTATTTTATATATTTAATGAAAAATGTTTTATTACATTCAATTGGAAAAAATAAGTAAAGACTTATTTGTTTAAAAAAATAAGTCCTAGATCCTATATTTAATAAAAATTATTTTTATCCAATTTATACTCTAAACCCACTCATATTCAAAAATAAGATATTTGAAATGTTAATTATTGATACTGACATATTACATTTCAAAAATATAACTTTCTAAACACAAGTGTTCATTTTTTATGAAATAAATAAAAAAATATAAAATACCATAAAATAAAATAATAAAAGGTGAGAATTAATATTTTTTGAACCATATTTTCATTTAAAACATTCCATTAAATTGAGATACATATAATACAAATCAATACATATAAGTAAATATACATATCAACGTAGATATATTTTCAAAATAGTAAGTAACATGTTTAATAAAAATCATGGTGGCCTATAATAGTGTAGTTTGAGGGAATCGGGACACTTGTATCAATAATATACTTCATGGAGAGACCTAAAGAAATATAAAATATACATGGAAACATTGGTACCTCTAACTAAATATAGTATGTCAGAATCTATATTTTTTTATATAATATTTATGGGGAAACTTAAATGATTATAATAAATACCACTAAACCACATATTAATTATGGGCCGAATACCATATCAATGTACAATAATATTCTGAATGAAACATCACTTACATACTCTATAACAGAAGATCATGCTCCATGGGAAGCTGTAAATATGGTAATGATGTAAAGAATGGGTCCCAAAAACTATAGTAAGAGCCATGTGTAAAGGTGATGATAAGAATAAAAATAATGAGAATGAATGAGAAAAATTAATCATGACTAGACTTGTGGGATAAGTGAAGTAGGGTTCATCATGGTTGAGAACATGGCAAAAACAAAAACCGAAAAACCCAAACAAGCAATCAATGAGAGAGGAAAAGGAGAAAATAACATACTTTGGATTCTATCCTTGATTTTTCCAACACAACTTAGAGGATGAGAGATGGTAGTAGGGGAGTTCCATGGGAACTTGATAATTTCAACTGAATCAGTCATAGTTTTGGTTTTTTTAAAATTATAGGGAAACTTTTATTTGTGAATGAAAAAAAGGAAGGCAAAGATACATTTTCTCAATGCTAAAATGATAATCACTGATAAAAGGAATCATTATCAGCTCTTTTTTAGCACTGATAAACCTTTAACTTCATCATTGGTAAAGAGGTATTGATAAAAGTATCCTTTATCAGCACTAAAACTTTAGAACTTATAAAACATTTATAACTATAATTATAAATAAAAAATTTGTAAATATATTTATAGAATTATATATTAATTTATTAAAATTTTATAGTTAGGCACATATATAATTTTTATTTATAATTACATAAATAATTTTTTTAAAATTTATTCTTTTATTTATAATTATATTTATACAATTTTATAAATAAAGAAAATATACATTTTTAAATATATTTAAATATATGTATTTTTAATTATAAATATATTTATATCAATATTCAAATATTTATATAATTATATATATAATAAATATTCATAAATATTAATATTTTCAATATATTCATTATTAAAATATATGTATTATAATTTTATAAATTTTTAATTATATAATTAGATATTTATAAATATATGAATACTTTTAAAAAGTAATATTTATATATTTGTATCAATATATTTATTTATAAAACTATATATGTATATAATAAAGAAATATAAATATAAATATAAATATAAATATAATGTATTCATTATTTAACTAATTTTATTATAATTTTTTAATTATTTAAATATATATAATTATTTAAATATATATAATTATTTAATATAATTATATAAATACCTTTTTAAAAAACATTTATTTATTTATAATATCTATAAATATATAAATTTATAATTATAGTAAATATAACAGAAAAGTGTGAACTATGGATAAATCTGTGGCTCTAAGAAATTTATTATAAAAAGAAAAAAAAATATGGAGCCCCATGTTTTCAGGATACATTTGACAAAAAAAACATCCAAATGAAGAAACAAGGCAAATCGTCATTTCTGACCACCCCTTCCACAGTAACCACCATGACCTCTCAGATGTCTTCTTCTCCTTTACTACATCGGAGTCTACCATAAAGCACGTGGATCATCATTATCCAAGGGTTCACCACCCTCATCATTTCATTAGCCACCATTTTAATCATTATTTTCCTCATCATCACCAGGAACCATAATAATTGCCTTCTCATCAGATGGGGACTCAACAAGCCTATCCTCATTTTTGAGATGAGTACAAAGTAGCTCATGGAAAACATGTTCATCCATCAAGGGTTATGAGGACCATTTTATGTAAAAGAATATAGGTTCCTAGTACCTTTCCTCTCCCTAAATTATATATAGGCCACATCAAACTATAGACAGTTAATAGAGTCACACATCATGAAAAAATTAGGACATTATGTGCCAATGATGGGAGTCACAGCCAGTGAACCTTCCATAACAATCTACCCACCTGAGTCAGCATGTTCAGGCATGATATGCCTAGTATTTAAGATAGAACCAACAAACACATCTTCCTCTTTAGCGCATGGAAAAATAGCTATAGTTGGAACCCACTGATCATGTTTTGAAACTGGATTCCTAAGAACATGCTACTTGAACAAAGAACTAGCAGCCTTGTCATCCTCTTTAGCACATGAAAACTCATTTGATGGAGGTAACATGGGCTACTCAAGCAAAGGGATAGAACTAGCAGCCTATCACATGGGTTTTATCATCTAGGACAACCTCTCATTGATTTGATTTTGAAACTAGATTCACAAATGCATGATGCTAAAACATCCCAGAAGTGGGAGATCATTTGGTCATAAAGCCAGTATTCAGTTTACCTTTTGAAATGAACTAATCCTCTAACAAGATCTTAGGATCATGATCAATATCAGTACACTTAATTTCATCAATCCAATTTGATAGGGAGGATTCCCCATGAGCCACAAAGTCACCATTGTATATAATTTGAATTGAAGGTGTTCTTACACCAGTGCTAGGAAGCACACCTCCATTATAATTAATAGTGATAGTACTAACAGGTGTATAGGTACCTCTAGAAACAAAATTTTCAAATGATATCTCCCTAAAAGTGGGAGTAACATCCTTCACTTGTGACATATTAGATTTATACCTCTTTCCAAAAACATCTACAAGGCTCAAATACAATATTTGTTTAAACATAATCTTTTCAACTGGATATCAACATCTCTTGCAATCAGGGCCCCTCAATTTTATAAGACAATTACTTTTTATATTCCCAATACATGAGAAATTGAAACCTAAATCATCACATGTTCAAATTGAACAAAGAGATCAAACATAAACTCACCAGAAATCAAATAGATAGTCTCAAAAGGAGGAATATAGATGTAAAACTCAACTAAAATTCCAGAAATGTGGCCATATATGTCCATCCCGGTCTCTTTATCAAATTTAATTGCGGTGAACACTTACAAGGAAATGTCCCAGAGTTTGTTTGGATGGTAAAAGAAGCTGTAATGAACTTTAAAATGAATCCATGATTGTGAGGCTATGTTTTTGGCTTGAAAAGGATCAAACCAGGGGTCTCATTTCTAAAACCGTAGATCCCCTGTCCTGATATTGACATATCCTAAACTCCATTCTTTTAATTTCAACTCTTGTGAACCAATGGTAATATGACAGATGTTCATACCAATCTACACTATGTGTCAGTCATCGAATCCCCAAATATAAAGCATCTGCTTCCTTAAATCATCAAGCTTCCAGTTGTTTCTCACTTAGTATGTGAGTCTAGTGATAATAGAATGCTTACACAGTTCAATTAATTATTCAAAATGTCAAGGTTTTTCTTCAAAAACTGCAAGCAACCCATTTATTGAGATGCAACTGCGATTATCCTCAGTCAAAGGTTTAGGAAAGAACTGATATCTAGATATTATCCTTGTCCATGATGAATTTTCCCTCCCTATATTAGAGCGCTTTGATGGTGTGTGATTCACAGTCATTGGTTTCATAGTTGGGACCTCTGATTTTCGCAAGCGATATCCAACCCCTTCCTCGAGGGATGAACAAAAATTCCACTAGATTGAAGTAGGCATCTAAAGTCGAAATCATCACTGATGTCAGATCTAAACAACATTTTTATATAGAGAGAGAGAGACTCTCAACCCACATGTCTTCCACCTCCCTCTATATAGTAAATATAGAATTTTAAATATATTTATTAATTAATATTTATTTACAAATATAATTTTAACATTATTAATGATTATATAATCTTAAATACTAGCATTTTAAAAACCAGTGAATGTAAATAATTAAAAGTGATTACACTTTATAAGTATTGAGAAATTTTATAATTTTAATAATTTAATATAAAATTTTAAAAAATATGGACATATATTGATTTTAGGATTAATACATACTGAAAATACTAAAACATTAAAAAAAATATATAAATAAAGATAGAAAAAATGATTAAATTAAAATTAATTATAAAAAATATTAACAATGAATAAATAATATCCAACTGTAATATTAATAAAAATAAATATATAAAGTTTACTGATTAAAGTCATAATATATTAATTATTTCATTTTATAATGAAATTCTACAATATATTAAAATTTGAATAAATTACATAAATATTTGTTGTATGGGCTTCTCTATAAGATTTATAAAATTGCATAAATATTTTGTGTGGGTAGTTTATATAAAAATGTATTAATTACATGTATGTATGTGAACTCAATGCAACACATGTTTGATATATGTTAACTTGAAAAATAAAAGAACAATATAAATATACAAGACATTAATAAGTTTCTAATTATTAGATTTTATTCATTTTCTATATATTTATATTTAATATATATTATATATTGCTATTTATAATTGATATTATATATATATTTATATATTAAAATTATTCATTTTTGATGATTTTTAAATTAATAATTTTTTATGACTTTTTAATTTATTCATTATTAAATTTTTTTGTTTAATTTTCACAATTTATTCATTTTTAATATATTCATTTAATTATTAAAATTTAATAATTTTATATATCTATATTTAAAATAAACTATTTATTAATATTATATATATATATATATATATATGTATATTAAATTTATTCATTTTTATCAATAATTTTTAAAATAATAATATGTTTAATATTTTTCTTAATTTAATTATTTATAATATTTATTTGATTATTTATTTTATTTAATTCATTTACATATCAATATATTTAATATATGATATTAATTAATATGTATAATATATATATATATATATGTATTGAATTTATTCATTTTTATCAATAATTATTTAATTAATTTTTCTAATATTCTTTAAAAATTTATTTCTTTAATTTTTTAATTTTATTATGGACATTTGTTAGTTAAAAAATTAAAGGAATGATAAAGGGTACCCATTATTAGTACTAAAAATAATGTGGTGGCAAATGGTACCATTTATTAGCGCTTTTTTAGCTCTCATAAATAGCATGTTTGTCATTAGTTTTTTCTAGCAGCAGTAAAGACCATCACAATTAAATGGATGTTTTGTAGTATTCACTTCCCACCTCATTATTGCTTGTAGGTAATAAGTGAATTGAGAGATCATTCTTGGGTGGCCACATAAAAGACTAGAGGCTCCCCTAAGATGGGTTGCATCAGAAAAAGTTGTTGCATCAGATATTTATTAATTTCCCTAAAGGCTGTCTGGAACTCCTCATCCCAATAATAGGAAGGAACACACTTCACCAGTATAAAAAAGGCTTAAAATTTATTTACAAATGCATGATTAATCAAAATATGTAGGCAATGTGGCCATGGAGACCACGGAGCTCCTGAAGGTTGCACGGGGGGGGGGGGGATCTAAATGATGGCCTTGATCTTCTTCGAGTTGATTTCTGTGCCTCTTTATTTGATGATGATACTGAGAAACATATCGCAGGTAACCCCAATGGCACACTTAAAGGGTTTCAACATCAAACATAGGGAGTGGAGGAATTCAAATAATTTCTGAATATCTATGAGATATTCCTGATGATCGTGGGATTTCATCTCCACGTTATCCATGTAGAATTCCACTAACATTCTGAGAAATATTTTGAAGATGTGATGTATGGTTCGATGAAATTTGGCTCCTATATACAACAGGATGAAGGGAATCGCCTAATGAAATAATTTTCTTATGGTGTTCCGAAGGTGGTAGAATCCTCATCCCTATGGGCCATTAGGAACTAATTGTATTTGGAGTATCCATCCATTATAGAGAGAGACTAGAACCCTGCTATTGCATCAACCAACAGTTTCATCACTAGAAGGGTAAAATCATCCTTCAGAATATGGATGTTGAGATACTGGAAGTCAATATAGACTCTTATTTTTCCATTATTTATCTTGAATAGGATGATGTTAGCTGGAAATTTGGGGTACTGAACTTCACTATTGAAGTTTTCTTGGATAAGAATATCATCCTTGACCTCAAACATGGAATCATGAGAGAGATGCATATTTCTGGTAGGCTACTTGAACCCATGATTACTAAATGGGATACTAAGAAAGAGGAAATAGACCAGTGGGAGCTATCTTAGCATCTCTTCATAACTCAAGGAAAATACATCATCATGCTAATTCAGGAAAGCCACATACAACTGCTTCTAAACAAGAGAAATGGCTACACTGATTTGTGTCAGCCTCAGACAAGCCTCAATACCAAGGTTCACCTAAATCAACTCATCAACGGTGGTGGAGAAACTCACTTAAAATGTGGGATAAGGGTATTCCAAATCCTCTTTATTTTTTGAGGAAGGGGAATCAGTGGGATGAGACTTTTTATCCAGACTAAATTGATATTGTGGGAGAAGTGGTATTAGCTTTTGTGGATTAGAAATCCTCATTTGGTGAATCTGGATCTACAAAAACCATGGCGAAATAGGCTGTCAAGTCATTCCCCTTAGGCCATTGACATCGAGGTCCATGCTTGATGTTGATGCAATGGTGGTGGGATAATTTTTGGTGATTCAACTAGGATATGTGGAATGGATGCTAGTTCTATGAAATAGTGGGCATAGAGAAACCCTCTTAATGCTTCATAGGTTTAGGGGTTTTTGGTATCACATGAGCCTATACTATTTAGGAGTATGAGGTAATATTTGGATGTTCCGTCTACTTTGGGATGTTACACCACTTTCTCTCAAAAACATTAAACAAATTCCCATGTCTGGGGTCAGGGATTACCGCCAATGAATGGAGAGGATGCAAGTGTCATCCATGTCTTCTCATGGACTATCTGTAGTGGTTGTGTGTTCAATGTCATTGGTAGGAGCCTACATTCCCTTTCTCCTATAATATATGACATCCATATGGTGGGATTCATAGGAGTTGTAGGGAGATGTATCACCTTGAAGCATGCCTAAATGACCATCAAGGGAATACATGAGGCATTGGTGATACAAGGAAAGAACTTCTTCATATAGATGAAGCCAGGTCCTACCCATCAACATATTTTAGTCAGTATCATATGATGAAACCATGAATTTAACAATTGTTACTAAGCCTCTGATTTGGGTCTTGAACCAAATCCTAACACCCTATCTTTGTTCAGTCCATTCATAACTCTAAATCTTCAATTCATAGGGACTCAAGTCTACTTCTGTGAGACTCAATATGGGGAGAATCCGGGTTGGGATGAGATTGATCCCAAAACCCATGTCAACCAGACAATGACTGATCTCAACATCATTGAACCGACCTGTGATGTAAAGTGGTAGAATGTGCCCCTACATAAAAGTACCATAATCCCATATAGATAACAAGAAGATTTCATGTCATTCCCCTCACTCTAATTCCTAAATATTTTATTTCTATGTGGCCTATACCTCTTATTCAAACTAGAGGGATATTTTCAAGGCCACTACTAGAGACGCACACATTTCTCTTGATAGGATGAGAGCCTTGAGGACTGAAAGCATTACAGTTATGTTATAAGGTTCTTAAGTACATCATAAATTCATTACAAATTTGTGTTTATTTCCATAGGGTGTTTCTATTTTACTAGAGGCATAACAGGTGTTACTGGATATGTTACGAGGTTCTGGTTGGTGTTGTAAATGTCCCACTACTCGTTAGTAAACTCTCCCAAAATCACTATCATCTTACTAGAAGTTGATGAGGCCGATAAAGATGAGACTATTTACATTATTCTCATTAAGTTAGAAAGGTCCGCTGTGGGGGTGTGTTTGGCAGAGCAGATTGGGAGGACTGTGCATACCTAGCATAGGGCAATAACTTCTTCCTAGTTTTGGAGGAACACGCAGATCATTTAATGAAGTTGGACATAGTATTCTAATAGTTTTATTTTTCTCAAACATCTTATCAAGGGCATCAAACGAAGGCACTTGGAGGGATTTCCTGATATCTATCTTCATAGGAAAATGTCAAGTAGTCTATTAAGTCAATGACATTCACAGATGCATACTCATGCTCATAATCAGAGGGGTTTTCCATTATTAGGAGAACCCATGAAAAAATTCCCAATTCTGGATACAAGAAATCAAAAATATTTTGGGTTTTAATCAGAATTAGAGGTGCACGCTACATTCCTCAGTTTCCTTGGTGACTACTATTATAAGATTTTTCTAGCTGTGATAAAGATGAAAAAGCATCAGTCAAATAAAGCATGGTGACATCGAGAAGTATTGGGTGACATAAATGGAAATGGATAATTCCATGGGTGTGAGATACTTTCATTCTAGATAACTAGAAGATATACTTCTATGACATGTAGTTGGAATCATATTTTTATTCACTGTAACCCTCACTGTCAATATCAGTATCGTTGGAGATATGATCCATATGCTCCGAGATATTTCCTAACTTGAAAAAACCATTATCCACATGGTCCTGGAGCCAATCATTTACCAATATCACTATTTGATGTAATTTTAAAGGATCTTGTGGTAAGAGAAGTGGTTGGGTAGATTGGTATGCATAAATTTATGGGGATTCTAGAACTTCAACAAATTCAAAATCCTAGATCCAGGGCACTGAGGAAATAACTGGGAACCTGGGAATCCTTTAAGTAATAGTTCTATTCCCCCATGTTTAGGAAGGGTAACCTAGGAGTCGGTCCTTAAAGAGGGAATGGAGCCTAATGAGGAGGAGGATCCAAATCCTATCGCCTAGAAGGTTATACATGGAGAGGATGTTCCATCTAATTCTATACAGAATGATGTAGATCTTAATGATGCTAATTCACTCAGTACAGCTCTTTATGAAGACGGGACAACAACCCCAATGGCTATTGGGACTCTACCTATACTACAAAGGAAGTCTCTTCTTTTAAAGGTTTTATTGCATAAGATAGAAGAGGAAATATACATGCCTATTTGGATTGCAGGAGGGATTCCTCAAATCACTAGGCCCTATCATAAAAAATTCCAAAACCCACCTAAGAAGTTCTAAGTGATGAGGGTAGCAACCATCTTAGTCACAACTGTAAAGACCCGTAAAATTCAAGGGAAATTTTTTCTTAATTTTCTTTGTAATTTTACAAGAGCGCGGTTTCTGACGGCACCTGATTCCGAGGCCCGGAGTGCCCAGAATCAATTTCTGAAGATTGGCTCGGGTACGTTCAGTGAACGAACGAGCGGGAATTTCTAACTTTTGATCCGGTGCTCAGAATTGAAATCTGAGGGCACCGATGAACTCGCAATGCCGTTTTTTTCTTAAGGAGACCTTTTTGGAGGTTGTGTTTTATGCGGGATGAATTTAGTTTTTGGGAGAAATTATAAGAAGTTAAATAAAAATGTGGAAACACTTTTTATTTTTATTTTTGTTGGTTAACTTCTCCCAAAGGGAGTTAAAGGTGGGACCCACATCCACTTAACCTCCCTTGGTAGGATTAAGTGTGGTGGGGCCCACACGAACCCCAACTCCTCATCTTCTCTCAAAACTCCCCTATAACCCCCTTTAATTAATGTTTAACAACTTGGTTTAATTAATTATGGTTGGTTGATTTGAATTTCAAACCATTGAAATTCAAGTTGATGTTTGTGTAAATAAAATAAGCCTTAGCTTATTTTATTTTGTTTAGCCATCTTGAGAGGATTTGGGAGCTCCTTATTCTTCTTCAACATTGACGAAGAACGCGAAGAACCTTCGAGCTCCAACGAAGAACGCCGATCCTCTCTTCTTCGTAGCCGGTTTTTTTCTAAAGATCGACGACGCCTTCCATGCCAACGAAAGGGAACGCCGCTTCCTCCTCGGACTTCCTGCGCCGGCTTACGAAGATTCACCAACGACGTACCTCTTCAGACGTACCTCTTCGTCAACGGAATTGACGAACGATTACCGCGATGCCCGACCTCCACGACGCTTGTCTTCCAAGGGTCGTTGACGATCATCGATCTTGAAACCGAGGTAGGGGTTGTTGTTGATTATTTATTTATTCTCGTTCTTGGTTCTAGCATGACAAAAGTGAGGATAATTATTTATGTGTTATCATCTAACGAGAGGGGGGTCGGACCGCACAAACACGGTCGAATTCCCCCTCCTTTGTTCTTGATTATGATTTTTCTTGTGGATGAATGAGATGGCGTGGTGCCATCGCACCACGCGGAAATTCGCACGGTTATATTGTGCGATGACGTCGCGCCGCTCCGTGGAAGGATCATCATGAACGCGACACCGTCGCACCGCGTCGAAGAAAACCGAAGGCGCCGCGGCCGGAGCGGGGCCGTGGCGGAGGGGCAGGGTGTCGTCGCACCACGCCGAACGACGAAGGCCGCGGCCGGTTCTGGGCCGCGGCGGGACAAGAGGACCTGCGGCTAACCGGGCCGCCGGTGTCGGAAGCCGGAAGGGGACCGGCTTTGCCGGTCCCGTTGAAGAAAAACCGGCCGGCCAGGTGGGCCGGCCGAAAGGGGAAAAACCGGGGGAATTTAATTCCCCCGACCAGCTTGAATGCCCCCCTTTAAGAGGGGGGCCGGTTTCATTAAGGGGGGGGGGGGGCAGGCGGCCCCCCCGTTTTCCTCAAGGCAGGCCCCCCACGAGGGGGGCCAGTTTTCTCCAAAGGCGCGGCTTCAGCCGCGCAGCCAGCATGGAGAGGCGGGGGCTCTGCCCCCCGCGCGTGGCACCCGAGCGGCGCCAGGCCGCGCCGCCGTGCCGGACCGCGCCGCCGCGCCACCGTGCCAAACTGCGCCGCCGGCCGGGCCGGGTCGGACCCGGGTCGGGTCGACCCGGTTCGGGCCGACCCAGGGGGGGTTGGGCCGGGTCGGCCTGGACCCGGGCCCCCCATTTTCGAATCAATTTCGGTATTTTGGCCATAACATGAGCTACGGACCTCCGATCGACGAACCGTCAGTGGATATGCAATCCTTGGATCGATACGGTCGATTCGGTATATCGCACTCAAAGTTTCGGAATACATTGAGTTCGTCCGGGTTGGTTCGTACACGAAACCAACCGGGCCCTCGGAGCGGAAACACTCATATCTTGAGCTACGGACGTCTGATTGACGTGCCGTCAGCTTTTTTGTGTTCCTCTTGATGAGACAGATCATTTGGCATACTCCGCCCAAGGTTTGGATGCAGGTGGAGTACGGTCGGGTTGGTTTTGCCTTAAAAACCAACCGGGCCCCTGGGACGAAAAAGCCAATAACTCTCAGACCCGGCGTCCGATCGACGCACCGTCTGTTACGTTGAGTTCCTGTTGGCGATACGGAACTTTTGGATACATCAACTCTGGACTTTGTGACAGTTGATGTATCAGCCTCTCGGCTCGTGGAGCGGACCCTCCCGAACGAGCTTGCTGTGTGCGGGAACCCTAGTGCTGGCTGCGACCGACTGTGACTGCTACTGCTACTGCTACTACTACTGTGACTGCGACGACAGTACATAGATCCTTGGTGGATTCGACAACGACTAAAGCACTCAGCGATCCTACGTGGATCAGTGCTACAGGTCCTATGTGGGCCCGATACTGTGTGGGTCTTTTACGGGGGTTAGTTACCTATCGATCCTTCGTGGGTCCGACGACTTAGATGGATCAAAGATCATCTTTATCGTCTTTCGAAGAAGTATACCTGTGTGAGCTGAATCCTGTTACATTCCTGTGTGGATTGTGTTGTGCTATCCTGTGTGGATTTCGTTTTGCTTCCCTGTGTGGAATACGTATACTTTCCTGTGTGGACTGAGTTGTACTCGGGCTCGGAGGTTGGAGCATATTGGAATTGATGTGTTAGGTATATGTTTGGGCAAATACCTAAGCAGTGTCGGTTGTTACTTTGTGATTGTATCTTCCTTTGTGGTTTATCCTTTGTGGATTTTGGGAGACCTTCGAGGGTCTCGGGGTCCCTACTGAGTAGCTTATACTCACCCCTGAACGGGCTATGCCCGCACTACGTTGTGTTGGTTACAGACGACGGACATCGTTGATCTTGGCTGAGACTTGCAGAGCAGGACGGTACCTGGAGGTGGACCACTGGGCGGGATGTACTCGGAGCGGACGGTGAGACCCGTGGAACAGTGGAGCTATCTGTACCCACCCTTCAGGTGGGATCTCCAGTGGACAGCTCGGTGTAGCGGCTTTACTTACAGTTGCTGTTTTCCCTTTCGAGTTGTACTTTACTTTCAGTTTGGGTTTGTATACTGGCCCATTTACTTTTCCGCACTTTCAGTTGTACTCTGTTTTTACTTAGTGTTTACTTTCCACTTGCTTACTCTGTGGTGTTTGTTTACTTTTCAAAGGAAATGGCTTCCCTTTTTATCGGGATTTACGCCTAGGTGCTAGTCGCCAGCCCCTGGCCTATGGAAGGCAGGCTTGGGGTAGTCACAGCACGGACCCCGAGGGCGGGTCATGACAATAACATTTACCACACACATCATCATCAGCTTCCCATGATTCATCAACATGTCATGTGAATTAATAGGTCTTTTCCACTAGGTGATGAAGTCAGTGACATGCTCATATGGAAGTTTCTTTCACTCGAACATGTCATAAATGCTTTTCATGTTTTCGGTAGAGATGAACTACTAGAGTAACATACATTGGAGGTTTTACCAAAAATAATTAGTCCCTATGGATAGCTAGATATACTATAAGAACACATTCCCTTCTAATGTATGGATGATATATTAGATCTCAAGGACCTCCTGTTGCTCTAGAGTTTCCAACATGATCCTACACCTCGAGATGAAGTGGTCCAAATGCTACAGTGCATCTCCAATCCCATTGAATGGGGAAAATATAAGGTTCCCAAAATCTAGGGGTGCTCACATTTCATATACCCATGTTGGATATAGCTTTCTATTAAGTGGGATCTATACTTATCATATTTCCATTGATGAAAGGTGTGTCTGGAGAGTGTCTATCAAATTGTCATGGAGTGGATCTATTTCATGATGTGGATTCCTAACATCTAATGAGTTTAAAGGCTCATTCAATTGGAATGTAGGATTATTGGCTCATGAAGCATGTCGATCTGGTTCCCAAGGATTTTGATCATGCTACATGGGAGGATTTAGTGACAAAATATGTTGGTCACATTCCATAGACTCCTTCCCCTGCTATGCCTACTTGTACGGGATCAGTAAGATAAACTGAGGAAAACATGACTAGGAGGACTTGGTACTGCTCCAGTGTTGGAGGAATATGATCCTATCTAGGAACTCCGAAATATGGGAGTTATAAAATAAAGAGATCATCGATATCCATTTCTGATCTATAACATCCTAGATCAAGGTGACAATCATGGTATCAACATCTATCTTCTATGAAATATTAGATGGATAAGAGGAATCAATATAACCCCTACCCTTGTTGACATTTAAATGAGAGGGTAACAATGTGGATGGGTCTCTGTATCTAAGTGTGTTTCTTTTCAAGTGAGTGCATACAACTGTGTGAGGGTCTACCTAGTACTGTACTACCCTTGGGGGTGGGTTTTCCTCACCCCTCTCTGCATCTGATCAATTTTCCTTCTAGTTGTCTACTAGGTTGGGTATGGGAAATTATACCAAAAAAATACTCAAAGGGAGATCCACGATATCAATGGGTAAGTCAGACTATCATAGGATGTGGATTAAATGGATAGAAACATACTATCCCTAGCCCCGTATCAACACATTTGGAGACTCCTCTTCCATGATTATATATAGTACAATGAGACTCTTTATAAATCTCTATTGGAGGGTTTGATGGTAGATGGGTGATGTATGGAGCTGATCCACTAGGTGTGATACCAACTCAACCATTCAACACTACAGATCAATGATTTTAATGTGCGAATGGACTCTTGGTTAGATCAACTGATAATCAGAGAGGCGACGAAGAGTCACCCAAATAGTATTGATGAAACACACATTTTGTTCCTGAGTGGGGGCATTTAGGATATTGAAGTTAGAAGTTTCATTTGGCCAGAATACCACTGAAAACTCATGAACATCCATAGTATCCCATTTGATTTCTTGTAAAGAATCTAGTCCCTAATCTAGGTCATCCTATGCTTCGATTGGTTCTAGCCAAGTGATATGTAAAGGAACAATGTGGACTGGTGTGAAGGATGGTTGGGTGACCAAGGTTAGAAAACTTGAGTTACCTACTCATTGTATACTGTATTGTATCTTGAGGATGGTACTAACTAAATTGTCACATACATATATGAGGGGGTGGTTTTAACTAACTCATGTGCATGGGAAGCCGTGCACATATGTGGTTCTTTAGGTAGATCACCCTCTACAGGAATCAAATTGGACCGTAATGACTCTCCATGATCATGGGTAGTGGTGGATAGGGAGTCTGTAAAAAATAGTGATGGTTTCACTATGAGATCTTGGAAGGGTGCTTAAACTTCTTTTGTTTGCAAGTACAAGTGTATGTATTTGGGGATTCTGTGGATCTCACCATTCTGTATGAAAAACTTCACCTGCCAGGCCCTTTCCCCAAACTCTAATGCTTATTTCTTAGGTGAAGGGTCCATTATTGAGTCACATAGACCCTTGTCAGTTTAGATGATGATGGTGTTGACATTTACTTACTTCTTCCCATGATTCTCCTTTGGCAGTGACCGTTCACCCTTCATATCGATTATTGTCCGAATGGGGAGGACCTTTGCCTTGAATAACGAATGAGTGGGTAGGAGATCCAATCTAGCTATTGATGATGTGGGGAGGACCTCCAGTTTTTTGAGTGGGATATGGGGATGAAGTCTAGGATTAATGGAAGTAATTACATTGGTAGGACCTTCGGGCCGACACATTTAAGAATATTTAGGACCTTCACACCGATCAAAAGGGGCATAAGGTTGATCTCTACGTTGAGGAGTGGTAATTCTAATAAGACCTCTGTAATGACGGATTAATCATTGAGATGACCTCATCTATGGATGGTGGAAACATGGGGAGTGCCTCCATGTTTAATGATGAAGGAGTGGTGAGAAATTCCTCTCATTTTGGATGTGACATGGGGAGGCCTCCTTATTAGATGATGGTGATAGTATTCAAAGAACCACTATATTTGTTTTTGATGAAGTGGTGAGGACGTTCACTTTGATTGATGCAAGAGCATGGAGGTCCTTTTCATGAGATAGGAAGAGCATGATAAAGAAATTTTCAATAATTGACTGTAACACAAGGATTACCTATTTATTGGTAAGTATAAGGACTTGGAGGATCTTCATACTGAATTTTGATGAACTTGGGAAGACCTCCTCTTGGATTGGGGGGAACATGTGGTTTACCATCATGTTGATTGTGAGAGTGGGGAGAAAATCTTCATTTGTGGTTGATTATATAGGGTTGACCATATATCTTAATATCCTCATCACCTACTAGCCCGTTAATAATCCCAGGGGTGCCAATGATTGACATATTCAACCCAACCTGCCGGCAAGGAGACTGAGGTCTTGATCCCAACCAGACAAAGATAGATTCATGCTCGTATATTTTTGGGATTATATGGAATGATCCAATAGTTTTAGGGGAATATGGATAAGTAGAAGAAGATTCCTCTTGATGATAATTCCCTTAAGCATAATCCTGACGTTTTCGTCGGGTGGTTTTGACTAAGGCCATTAGAAGAGGGGTAAAGTCCATAAGATCATTGGTCCGAGGGACCAATCACTATTGAATATGATGAGTCTTGGTGTGAGACCTCCTTGGAAGAAACCATGCAGTAGTTATAGCCAAGGTTACTTGATCACCCCCACCTCCTCAGATTAGGGGAAATATTCTTTATATCTTTCATATGAGAGGCTTTCAAATCAATACATTGTTGGAACAAGGAGTAGTTCCTCATAGCATGTCCCTTGGGATCAAAATTTTTGGTGAGGCATTGAAACCTCCAGGACGTAACAAGATATGTCCCTTGTGAAAAGGATACCATTCTACTCATACTGATATAGAAGGGTTTCCATGACTCTATGTTGAACAATTTATGAGGGTGAGATAGGGTTTGGGTGCCTGATAGCTAAATTCGTAGTAGAAGTTGTGGCAGAGGTGGAGTCATACAATATTTTTGCATTAACATTTTCTTACCCTAGAATTGATGGTCATTGGGTGGTATATTTCACCATTTCTTTTTCTAATGATTACTCCAAATCCACCTCATATGTATTAATGTGTGTGAGAATTCTTGTCACCTTACATTACAACTTTCCAAATGTAGGAGGATTTCATTATATTCATCTTCATTTTCTTCTCATTGATCAATATAGGATGATGGGATGTTGAAACCTCCTTCCATGGATATATCCATGGATCTAGTTTCTATGTATGGGTTTCCCTCACAGTGTTAAGTCATGTTCATGGAACTCATTCCTGGTGACATATCATTAGTCATGTTGGGAATCACTGATATGTTTGGAAAATTGGAACATTGGTCATCTCTATTCTTCCTAATTGGAGGGAATCTCATGGAGGCATATTAGGTGTAGAACCCAAGGAATCCAATGTCGATCATGACATATCTTAAACCAAAGGATTATATATTCCAAGGCATTCACATAAATAATCCCATGTTCATTATGAGGTATCTAATACTGTGATTGTATATCCTCCATGTATTTCACCTCAAGTATCTCATTTTTTCATGATTTATCTATTTGGGGTCAAGTCACAAGTTTAACATCTTTTGGAGATGATGTTTATTGATCGAAATTCCCCATGGCGGAGGATCAAGACGATGAATCCCTAGTACGGAAGATATCCCACATGGAAGTTTACTAATGGATATATTAGAGAACCCAATGGAGGAAGATCTTGGATTAGGTCCAATAATGGTAAGATTTCATACTATAATGGATTATTGGAAAAATCATAGAGGTGGATCAGAGAGGAACATCCCTAGGAGGGAACAACTATGTTTAACATTGGTTAGGATTAACCCTTAGGGAGGTATCCTACGTACCCTTTATAGATGATGGGGATACAAAACCATGTAGTTTGATTCCATATTTTATGGTTGTGTGATAGGACCGGTCCATGTAGTTTAACATCATACAGTTAGGATTCTCATGTAATGGATGAAGCTTAAAGGAGTGATAGTGGGGGGATTATGTGTTAAAGATGATTTTATCAAGAAGATTTCTCTTGGTTGGAGTTTTTTTGGGGTATACACATTGAGAAGAAAGATGAAACATGATAAGATGTGGTCTCCCAGGAGAGGGTCAAGATAATACCAAGGAATATAGATGTATATGAATGTTTGGTTTGGACCTCAAGGAGGATTTATACGTATCATAGTAAGTTGGGATTCGAATCCCACATAGTTCAGGATGGATGGTGGGTTTACCTAAGTTGGAGGATCAAAAGGTGGATTTTCGTTGGATTTCATGTTCCCTATTATCCTCTATGCACACGTGAGTTATTCTCAGTGTGATAATCAAGAGGAGAAAATATAACTAACACTTGTTTCACGATAAAAGAATCAAGGGGAGATTTTATGGGGAATACACATTGAGATTATCATGGAGGATCTCATTCCATGTGAGTGGGGATTATGTGTAACAGCCCAAGATTTTATAAAAAATATTCTTTTTAATTTTATTAATGTCTTGTGTTGTACGCTACACCAAAAGGAGCTTGCACAACACGCATCCTTGACTTGCCTTGCATTACACGCAATCACGACCTTCCTCGATAGCGTGTGTAATACGCAATACCGAGTTTCACTAAACAACGATATGCTATTAAAATATTATTAAAACTAGCCGTTATGAATAGTAATAACCACTTTTTAAAATTCTGTAAATCTTATATTTCAAAATGAACTTCATTTTTGGATTCGGAGTATCGAATTTAGCCTAAGGTGAAATTTTGGTACTTTTCGGATAACTTTCATATTCTGATGAATAGTGAAAATTATTAATTATAATTAAAAAACAACTTTTTTAATCGAAATAATTAATAGTGATAAATTATTAATTTGAGTGGTTTTAAAGTATATTTAGAATATATTTTTACAATTTAATTCAATGCTGGTCATTGGTTGTAATTTCACATTTAAACCAGACATAATCAAGTATCAATCTTTTGATAGAAATTGTTTCTTAAAAACACGCTATTTGTCTTAACAGCGGGATTTAATTATAAAATTAATTAATTCAACTTCTATGTTATGAATTTGGTAAAATATACTTCATTTTTGAATTCGGAATATGAAATATAGCTTAGGATGAAATTTTGGCATTTTTCTGAAAACCTTCATTTTTTGATGAATAGTGAAACTACTAAGTGGTAGTTAAAAAAACTGAATTTTTCATAAAACTTAATTTTACCACTTCTGTGAATGGAATTTCAAAAATCCGACAGACACGGTTGATATCAGTAAGTAAAATGTGGTTCAATAAGATAAAAATAATTTTTTTGGTGAATAGTAACTTTTTACTATTTTTACCGCAGTTAATAGTAAATAGGGTAACTAAGGGTAAATATGATATCAATATTACCCTAACACATGTCCTAATTCTATTGGACAAGTGTAATTCGATCAAAAACAAACTTAGGAATAAAATATGACCATTTAGGCCCACTTGGATTAGATTAGGACATTTATTATTAATTTATTTAAAGAAGGGTTAAAATAGTTAAAATCAAAGTTTAATAAGTAAATCATTTTTAATATGGGGTTATACATAAGATAAATTCGACTATAAATATTCATTAGAAATCTAAAAAGATTTCCTACATAATGGTATTTTATTTGTAATTTTTAGACATCAAATAATTTAATTAATTTATGACACAAAGATGATGCATTAATTATCTTATTTATGAAATATTGACATAATTGATGTTATAAACACCAAAATAAATGTAATTTGAGAATTTTTATGAATTCCACTAATTTTCTAGGTTACTATGACATATTAATGTTGATTTAATCAACATGTTTCGAACATTTAATTCTGTTATGACTTTCACAAAAATCATATATCAAATAGTGTCAAAATTGACACAAAATAGTTTTTAAATAAAATATTATATTATTAATTGTTATTTTATTCCTAAAAATCTAAGGTTCGGCCAAATGACTTAGATAAGGATATATATATTAATAATAAACAATTTGGGGTTCGTTTGGCATGTTATAGTAAGTGTATTAACCATATAGTGAAAGAAAACAAAAAGACACGGTAAAAGTTAAATTATTTAACTTAGAGTTAAATCTAATTGATAAGGTTTAAAATAAGATCCAAACATGTCTAAATTTTATTGGTTGATGAGATTACAACCCTATATCATCGAAGATTCGAATATGAGTCATTTTTGGAGGTTTTTAAGTGGGGTTAGATTTATTATAAATTAATATTTTTAAGAATTCCTAAGGTGCCCCTCTCCTCCCCTATAAAAGGACACCTCCTCCCCCTCCTCCTAACACCAATTTGAGCTCTCAAGCTCGGCCAACCCCTGCCAAAATCTCTTCTCCACTTCCCTAGCAACATCCTAGAGGTTCTGGTCTTCCTCAAAGACCAATTTTAGTACCCTAAGAGGAGGTCTCAAAGAGGCGCTTCAAAGAAGAGGTAATTACCGTTACCAATTCTTTCATATTTATTTCTTCTTCCACTTCTTCTTATTAAGTTGTTTCATTATGAAGTAATAACATCAGTATCACTCATATACTGATATATTATTATAAGTATGAAACATCCTTATTTCACCATCTATCCATCCTACGGAAAAAGAAATCACCGCGCGTGCGTACGTACGGAATACCGTCTCCACGCCGTGGTGTAATTTATTTTCCACCACCACCTTACATGGATGGGTATAATGGTGTAAAGAATAACTATACATATTTATTACAACATCATATTGATTCTGATATATTGTATAATCCACTCCAATTCAATTCAATATTTATAGAAATGATATCATCGCTCGTGCGTACGTACGGACTACCGTCTCCACGACGCGATGAGATTCATTCTCCATGTTAACCATTTAAGAATGATTATAAAGTATATATAAGAAATAATAATGAAATATATGACATTATAAAGCTACTGGATTTATGTATATATATACATATGTATGTCATCTACTTACTTCCATTTCAAGACAATAAGGAAAGGAAAACAACGTTCATGCGTACGTACGGACTACCGTCTCCTTGAACGGTGTTTTTCAATTTATTTATCTACCTATTATATATATATATATACTGAATATATATGATATATAAATCATATTTTATATTTTGTAAGTAAGTAAATCATGATATAAGTAATAGTGATGTCAAGAACAACAAGTCAAAACACCTAAGATAAATGAAACGATTTTACCCAAAACGCTTCTTTAACATGGAATTTACAAAAGAACGGGTAATATAATGTCATAAGTGAACCATATATGATATAATAAAAATGAATATGATTCTAGAATAAGTCAATAACATTATTTAAACCATTATACAGGAGATTCGGACACGTACAAAGCAAATTGGACCTAAGGTAAGGGAAAATATCACACTCTCATTTTTATCCGAGATTGTTTATTCGTAAGTATTTACTGGGGTGTATTTTATCATCCACATCCATGTTTCATCAATATGTAATATTATTTCCATCCACCTACAATTTTTTAAATCCATTTTTACCCTTCGGTGAGTTTTTAGTAATATGTATGAAAGGAATCTTTTGTCGTACGAGGTACTTTTTGACTTTTCTGACAAAAGTACGAAGAATGTTTTTTTAACTTATACGGCATGAATGGATTTTTAAAACATTATTTCCAAGAAGCTTCCTTTACAAGTTTTCAAGTTTATTTTTAATCAACTTCTTTTATTTTAAAGTTGTATGACATGTTATGAAAGGAAAAATGTTTTTGAAGTAGAAAGGATATTTTCCTCAAGAATGGAGTTCAAGTACTTTATCAAAATTATTTTCCATCTAAGATAATAAAAGGGTTCTGTTTTTATCCCTATTATTACATGGATTTGATTATGTTGTGATTGAAATATTTTTATGAATTCCTTTATCTTATATGAATTGTTTTATGATGTCATGTTGTTTAAGAATCCCATTTTTATTACATGGGTTACGTTATGATGTATGGTTTATGATTATGTGGCACACATAAGAAAGGATTCATTATAAGATGGGTGGGACCTATATCTCCCTCCAATGCATTGGGTAAAGATTTTATATCTCATGAGATAGACATGGCTGGAATGGTAGGTTATACCGGTTCAGTGAAACAGGACTGAAACGAGGATTACTCGATTCAGAAAGGGACTTTGTCCACTAAGATAGTCTTGGCAATGAGTCTTGACTAACAAGAAATGATTCTCTATGATTATGTGTGTATGCCACAATGAGTAATGTTTTAAGTTATGATTTCATTTCACTACTATGATTTATCCCATGTTATGAAATTATGCTCTCTTTTGCAGGTTAAGATTTCCAAAAATGTTATGTTCTTATGAAAATTATGTGATTGATATTTCTTTTGTTTACCCTTACTGAGCATTTGAGCTCACCCTTTTATGTTTTCTTTTCCCCAGGATATAAAGAATGGTTTTAGGTAAAAAAAAAGAAGATCTTTATGGGAGATGTTGAAGATCTTTCACCAGGATTAGAAGATTATATTCCGAGTTTCCAAAGACACTAAACTATTACGATCCTTGTGTGTGTGTTTTTGTTATGTACTAAGTATTCCGCAAAAGTAATGTAATGTCCATGTACGATAAGATACGGGTCTCTACAGTTGGTATCAGAGGAAAGGTTTAGTCAACCTTTGGAAACTAGGATACGAAAACGTTAGTGAGATCCCTAGAGATATTTCTAAGGTATGTCTAGGGATGTCCCTAGGGATAAGTATACGTATAGGTTATAGTAATAGAATTACGCTAACGATCATAGAATTAAACCTAAGATGTTGGATATTGAAGGTACTCCCCTTTATTATGTTGTTTTCCCTAGCATGATTTTTGCCTCTCACACTATTCTTTTTGGGTTTTAGACGATGGCCGGAACCCGAAGGAACCGTGTTGATCAATGCAATGGACAATGCAATGATTGCCCTCCTGAACAAACAAATGTTATGGGAGATGGAGTGCAAAATCTTATTGCTATACTTACACAAGCTATGAATCATTCTGGACTTCCAAATGAGCAGAGAAGGGAACAATATTCTATTGAGTCCTTCATGAGGCAACGTCCACCTTCTTTCAGTGGGTCTTCTGATCCACTTGTGACTGAACAATGGATCAGTACTACTGAAAAGATATTTTCAGTTCTTCAATGTTCTGATCATGATAAAGTCATCTTAGCAGTATATCGTTTGGAAGGTGAAGCTGATCAATGGTGGAATCTTATCAAGAATACGAGGCCAAGAGATGAAATTGAGTCCATGGAATGGGACGAGTTCAAGAACTTGTTTTTCAGTAAGTACTTCCCTCGTATTCTTCGAACAAAGATGGAGAAAGAGTTTCTTGAACTGAAGCAAAGGGACGATGAATCTGTTGGTACCTATGAAGCAAATTTTACAAGACTTGCAAGGTATGCTTCTGGAATTATCATCCAACCTGAAAGTAAAGTTGATCGATTTTTCAGTGGCTTAAAACCAAGTCTTCGAAGGGCATTAGCTATAAGAGACTTCAGTAGCTATGAAGAAATTGTGCGTTGTGCTATCAAGGTTGAAATGGAAGTTGGTGTTATATATCCATCTCATGGTTTTGACAAGAAATGAAAGATGGAGTTCAAGGAGAAATATCAGAATAATGGTGAAAAGAAGATGAATGTTTCTTTATGCACAAAGTGTGGAAAGAAGCATGGTGGAGATTGTCTTAAAGGGACTAGAAAATGTTTTAAGTGTGGAAAAGAAGGTCATCGAGCAGCTGAGTGTCGAAGTAATGGAAAAAGGGTTTCTAATGATGTGAATAAAGCAAACACTGTAGAGAACGCACCGCCAACACTTCAATGCTTCAAGTGCAAGGAAATGGGGAATTATGCTAATAATTGCCCTAATCCAAGGGTTAGTGATGATCAAAATGAGCAACCACTGAAGGCAAAGGACAAAGGGAAATCACATGCGATCACTATTGGCAATGTTGAATATGACAACGATGTGGAGGAATGATTAAGTGTTTATGTAATGGGATTCCAAAATAATGTTGTATCATTGAGTATTGCAATATTTATTGATGTGGTATTCAAAGTGATTGAGATATTTTTTGGAAATAAGATGATATGCGCATAATGAAGACGAGAAAATGAAATGTTTAATAGTATTCATGAGCTCATGATTGATATAAGGACTAAGTGATATCATGGTTTGAGTATATAGAATTTTGAGGATTTTTGTATGTGGAAAGTGTTAACTTTTAACTGCACTCATGTTTTCACTAATGTATTCAAGAGAATACACGATTAAGGACTTTGAATGTTTGGAATGTGACCAACAAGACATATCTTGTGATATGTGGGGATCAACGACAGTATTAAATCTCTGGTAATCGTTGTTACTATATTATGAGAGTGGACTGCAGTATTATGTATAAGCCTAAAGATTAGACTGGATTATGTTGGACATAAGTTAGTATTGTTTAAGGATAGAAGATTTTCGATATTATTGATGGGATGTTATAGTAACGTAGTTTTAGAAAAAGGACAACCTGCAGGACGGGCGACAACCCATCGCTTCGGACAAGGCTGTAGGAATCGAACCCACAACCGAAGTGCGACTTGCCTTTATCGCCTACCACTGACCTACAGGAAGTCCCTGTTTAGTAGAAACTAGTTTTATTATATTAATCAGTATGATATGTGATGTATAAGTTCATTTTAGGAACCATATATGATTAATCTCACTATAGATGGATTTATGTATTTTTTGATAACTTTTCTAACCTTTTGTTTGAGACAGATGGAATGACCCATCATTCTATCACATGATCTGCTAACACATCGCGAATGACAAATTCAACTTCATTTCTTTAAGAGATTATGTGGAAATTGTTAAAGGCACGGACAATAGTGATATTGTACCAAAATAAAGTAAGTATTTATTCTAATTCAAATTTTCAACTTTAGGGAAATGATCTTGAAAAGCAAAAATGTTGTCCTAGTGATCTTATACCTGATGAATCAGATGGTACCTTATATCATCACAAATCTATGGATTTGTGATTACTGGCTTTTCCATAGCCATGTTCTCTACCACTCTCCATCAGAACATGATGGTTAGATTTCTCTTCCATATCCATATTTTTACCAATGTGGAAACCCAGCGATTAGTTTATTTGGGTAATCGTTACATTTCATACTTTAGTTTTTAAAGCCAAGTTTTTGTATTCCTTTTTACGATGTCGGATTCTATTAAATAATCTTTCGAATAGTAAACCATTTATAACCCCGACGAATTTCGAGGGCAAAATTCATTTTAAGGGGGGTAGAATGTAACAGCCCAAGATTTTATAAAAAATATTCTTTTTAATTTTATTAATGTCTTGTGTTGTACGCTACACCAAAAGGAGCTTGCACAACACGCATCCTTGACTTGCCTTGCATTACACGCAATCGCGACCTTCCTCGATAGCGTGTGTAATACGCAATACCGAGTTTCACTAAACAACGATATGCTATTAAAATATTTTTAAAACTAGCCGTTATGAATAGTAATAACCACTTTTTAAAATTCTGTAAATCTTATATTTCAAAATGAACTTCATTTTTGGATTCGGAGTATTGAATTTAGCCTAAGGTGAAATTTTGGTACTTTTCGGATAACTTTCATATTCTGATGAATAGTGAAAATTATTAATTATAATTAAAAAACAAATTTTTTAATCGAAATAATTAATAGTGATAAATTATTAATTTGAGTGGTTTTAAAGTATATTTAGAATATATTTTTACAATTTAATTCAATGCTGGTCATTGGTTGTAATTTCACATTTAAACCAGACATAATCAAGTATCAATCTTTTGATAGAAATTGTTTCTTAAAAACACGCTATTTGTCTTAAAAGCGGTATTTAATTATAAAATTAATTAATTCAACTTCTATGTTATGAATTTGGTAAAATAGACTTCATTTTTGAATTCGGAATATGAAATATAGCTTAGGATGAAATTTTGCCATTTTTCTGAAAACCTTCATTTTTTGATGAATAGTGAAACTACTAAGTGGTAGTTAAAAAAACTGAATTTTTCATAAAACTTAATTTTACCGCTTCTGTGAATGGAATTTCAAAAATCCGAGAGACACGGTTGATATCAGTAAGTAAAATGTGGTTCAATAAGATAAAAATAATTTTTTTGGTGAATAGTAACTTTTTACTATTTTTACCGCGGTTAATAGTAAATAGGGTAACTAAGGGTAAATATGATATCAATATTACCCTAACACATGTCCTAATTCTATTGGACAAGTGTAATTCGACCAAAAACAAACTTAGGAATAAAATATGACCATTTAGGCCCACTTGGATTAGATTAGGACATTTATTATTAATTTATTTAAAGAAGGGTTAAAATAGTTAAAATCAAAGTTTAATAAGTAAATCATTTTTAATATGGGGTTATACATAAGATAAATTCGACTATAAATATTCATTAGAAAGATAAAACGATTTCCTACATAATGGTATTTTATTTTTAATTTTTAGACATCAAATAATTTAATTAATGTATGACACAAAGATGATGCAGTAATTATCTTATTTATGAAATATTGACATAATTGATGTTATAAACACCAAAATAAATGTAATTTGAGAATTTTTATGAATTACACTAATTTTCTAGGTTACTATGATATATTAATGTTGATTTAATCAACTTGGTTCGAACATTTAATTCTGTTATGACTTTCACAAAAATCATATATCAAATAGTGTCAAAATTGACACAAAATAGTTTGTAAATCAAATATTATATTATTAATTGTTATTTTATTCCTAAAAATCTAAGGTTCGGCCAAATGACTTAGATAAGGATATATATATTAATAATAAACAATTTGGGGTTCGTTTGGCATGTTATAGTAAGTGTATTAACCATATAGTGAAAGAAAACAAAAAGACACGGTAAAAGTTAAATTATTTAACTTAGAGTTAAATCTAATTGATAAGGTTTAAAATAAGATCCAAACATGTCTAAATTTTATTGGTTGATGAGATTACAACCCTATCTCATCTAAGCTTCGAATATGAGTCATTTTTGGAGGTTTTTAAGTGGGGTTAGATTTATTATAAATTAATATTTTGAAGAATTCCTAAGGTGCCCCTCTCCTCCCCTATAAAAGGACACCTCCTCCCCCTCCTCCTCACACCAATTTGAGCTCTCAAGCTCGGCCAACCCCTGCCAAAATCTCTTCTCCACTTCCCTAGAAACATCCTAGAGGTTCTGGTCTTCCTCAAAGACCAATTTTAGTACCCTAAGAGGAGGTCTCAAAGAGGCGCTTCAAAGAAGAGGTAATTACCGTTACCAATTCTTTCATCTTTATTTCTTCTTCCACTTCTTCTTATTAGGTTGTTTCATTATGAAGTAATAACATAAGTATCACTCATATAATGATATGTTATTATAAGTATGAAACATCCTTATTTCACCATCTATCCATCCTACGGAAAAAGAAATCACCGCGCGTGCGTACGTACGGAATACCGTCTCCACGCCGTGGTGTAATTTATTTTCCACCACCACCTTACATGGATGGGTATAATGGTGTAAAGAATAACTATACATAGTTATTACAACATCATATTGATTCTGATATATTGTATAATCCACTACAATTCAATTCAATATTTATAGAAATGATATCATCGCTCGTGCGTACGTACGGACTACCGTCTCCACGACTCGATGAGATTCATTCTCCATGTTAACCATTTAAGAATGATTATAAAGTATATATAAGAAATAATAATGAAATATATGACATTATAAAGCTACTGGATTTATGTATATATATATACATATGTATGTCATCTACTTACTTCCATTTCAAGACAATAAGGAAAGGAAAACATCGTTCATGCGTACGTACGGACTACCGTCTCCATGAACGGTGTTTTTCATTTTATTTATCTACCTATTATATATATATATATATACTGAATATATATGATATATAAATCATATTTTATATTCTGGAAGTAAGTAAATCATGATATAAGTAATAGTGATGTCAAGAACAACAAGTCAAAACACCTAAGATAAATGAAACGATTTTACCCAAAACGCTTCTTTAACATGGAATTTACAAAAGAACGGGTAATATAATGTCATAAGTGAACCATATATGATATCATAACAATGAATATGATTCTGGAATAAGTCAATAACATTATTTAAACCATTATAAAGGATCTTCGGACATGTACAACGCAAATTGGACCTAAGGTAAGGGAAAATATCACAATCTCATTTTTATCCGAGATTGTTTATTCGTAAGTATTTACTGGGGTGTATTTTATCATCCACATCCATGTTTCATCAATATGTAATATTATTTCCATCCACCTACAATTTTTTAAATCCATTTTTACCCTTCGGTGAGTTTTTAGTAATATGTATGAAAGGAATCTTTTGTCGTACGAGGTACTTTTTGACTTTTCCGACAAAAGTACGAAGAATGTTTTTTTAACTTATATGGCATGAATGGATTTTTAAAACATTATTTCCAAGAAGCTTCCTTTACAAGTTTTCAACTTTATTTTTAATCAACTTCTTTTATTTTAAAGTTGTATGACATGTTATGAAAGGAAAAATGTTTTTGAAGTAGAAAGGATATTTTCCTCAAGAATGGAGTTCAAGTACTTTATCAAAATTATTTTCCATCTAAGATAATAAAAGGGTTCTGTTTTTATCCCTATTATTACATGGATTTGATTATGTTGTGATGGAAATATTTTTATGAATTCCTTTATCTTATATGAATTGTTTTATGATGTCATGTTGTTTAAGAATCCCATTTTTATTACATGGGTTACGTTATGATGTATGGTTTATGATTATGTGGCACACATAAGAAAGGATTCATTATAAGATGGGTGGGACCTATATCTCCCTCCAATGCATTGGGTAAAGATTTTATATCTCATTAGATAGACATGGCTGGAATGGTAGGTTATACCGGTTCAGTGAAACAGGACGGAAACGAGGATTACTCAATTCAGAAAGGGACTTTGTCCACTAAGATAGTCTTGGCAATGAGTCTTGACTAAGAAGAAATGATTCTCTATGATTATGTGTGTATGCCACAATGAGTAATGTTTTAAGTTATGATTTCATTTCACTACTATGATTTATCCCATGTTATGAAATTATGCTCTCTTTTGCAGGTTAAGATTTCCAAAAATGTTATGTTCTTATGAAAATTATGTGATTGATATTTCTTTTGTTTACCCTTACTGAGCATTTGAGCTCACCCTTTTATGTTTTCTTTTCCCCAGGATATAAAGAAAGGTTTTAGGTAAAAAAAAAGAAGATCTTTATGGGAGATGTTGAAGATCTTTCACCAGGATTAGAAGATTATATTCCGAGTTTCCAAAGACACTAAACTATTACGATCCTTGTGTGTGTGTTTTTGTTATGTACTAAGTATTTCGAAAAAGTAATGTAATGTCCATGTACGATAAGATACGGGTCTCTACATTATGTATTAAAGATTACTAGTGCAAGAGAATCACTCAGTGGTGAGGAAGAATGTGGCATCCCATGATTATTGTACATGGGGAATGTAGTGTTTTTCAAATAGGGTAAGGCTACAGTTCTACATCATGTGACAAGGATGTAGGAACTAGGAAATTTTATGTCATGTAGCTCAGACATGGTAGGGATCACTCCCCATCCCAGGGTCTTACATAACCAAAACTCATGTACCTCTAAGTGGGGCATGAATTTAGAACTTCTAGGTTTTAATGATGGGGGGAGTAACTAGTCATGAGGTCCATGTTACCTTCCCTGTGATGAGAAGCATTTGGGGTTACAAAACCTAAAATAAGAAGAAAAAGTTATGAAAAAACACACACTATATGAATATGGGACATCACATAAGGGGACATGAATTTTTTGTTCACATTCTTGGAGGGGTTCAAGTAGGTGGTGCATTCAAGGTATGGGTGTTTTGTGAAAATGTTTCTAAATCATGGTGCTCTAACATAAAGACAGACCATGGAGTTTCAATGAAGGGGTGAGAAAAAAATTGGTGTTTCCTCTCAAGGTCAGTGCTATACATATGAGGATCCAATTGTGTTCACCTAACATGAGCTGTAAGAGGTTAAGAAAACATTACTCAAATGTGGTCCTAATAAATTGAGGATCCACATGGAACCTATCATGAAAAATGTCTCTACCTTGAGTGTTCCATGTTTTTATGACGTCATGGAAGATGGGTCTTACACACAATAGAGTGAAAATTCATCTTTCGGGGAGCCACCCTAAAGAAGGGGGAGCCCTTCTTTTTACATTTGTACTCCGCAGGGGAGACACAGATGTATTTGAGCACATAATAAGTATTTCACGTGACATTATTCATTGTTATAGATGTAGGGTGCTAAAAGTTTTGGCAAAACATTGTATTTGGTGTGCAACACTATTGTGTACCATTCATCTTCTCAGGTTGGGATCATGCATGCAGAATATGATTCTTGCACATGAATCCCCTTATGCATTATGTCATCTTATAATCCTGTATAGAAACATACATAATATGTGGAATGAAGATATGCTTCATGTGGATTTTTGATCTAGTGTGTTCTGGTGAAAGTTTTCTCACACCTCCCAATACATCCTCAGCATGGACTTTTGGGGTAGTATGCATTGTTTTTTTCCCAAAACATGATATTTGTGACCTCATTTAGGATTTCAACATCAACAATGATGTTAAGCTACATGGATTAAACTTAAAAAAGATATGTGGGTCTTCCTTCCTATTATATAAAAAATATTTAGGATACAACATTAATGTTCAATTATATCCTCAAAACACCAATGACCTCCCTAGATGGATGTATTATCTGGAGTGTCTATTTATACGGAAAAATATAAGAATATATTTATTCATAAAATAATACAAAACATATAGATTACCTAAGATACATATAGAAGGTCTCATAAATAGAATCCCCATTACAAAAATAAGTATTCAACTCTTCATCATTTAATTTTGGAAACTAGTCTCATATCAGGTTCTAACAGAGATTTAATATATATCTTAAATCCACATGAGGCACTAGAAAGAGGAAATAATTCCCCCAAAATATGTGTGATGAGATCGACCTCCCATCCACTCAACCAATATTATTTCTGTTGTGTCATCTCATTCGAAACCCCAAATGAAACCTGCCTTTTGAATATAGGTATGCACATTGTTATCTTCCTAAATATACATGACGTGAGACAAATCTCTTTGATTCCTAAATTCCATTAGTTGGGATGCACTTCTCAGGGTATTTCGACCCAGTGGATCTAACAATAATTTTTCATTCTTGGTTTTAAATCATGGTTTAGTAATATTGTTTCAGTAAGTAATATGGTCAAAATCTAAAATTTAATAGAACGAAATTTTAGTTTTATAAAATAATTGATAATTGAGGACTATTTTTTTGACTTATTGATATATTTTTCTAATAAAAAATTTATTCATCTAAAAATATGAAATATAAATTTTTTCCTAATACAAGGCATTCAAATAATAATACTTATGTGTTTTGATTTATATTCTATTTTCTCAAATTTTGTGTGAGGGGATTATTTTTTAATATTTCATACAATCTTGATAATCATTTATTTCTTAAATATAATTGATTCAACTAACAAAAACTAAATGTATATTATAAAAAAATAAAAATTAATAGATTGAGTTTAATTTTTAATTAAGTTGATTCTACTTAAGAATAATATATTGAATTAATGAGATTATATAATTTAAAAATGAGTTGATAAATATTTTTACATTATTTTTTTGTTATCTACTTATAGACTTCATGGGTTGTTCATCTAGGTTTATTTGAATTGGTTGGGTGATATTATGGATTTCTATTTGGATATCATTATGAATGGGTTTTTGTGTGGGAATGCTTGAGGCTGTATGGGTGGTTATGAGGGAAGGAAGTGGTATTGTGGTTGTTGTGTGGTTTCATGAATGGTGATCACTATTGGATTTAGCAGTTGATATTCCATGGTGTTCCTAAGGTGATATTGTTGATATAGACTGATGTATATTACCTTGTATTTTTTAGGAACTCTATTATTTATTATCTATATAATGTATGTTTTTTGTGTGTGATTTTCATGTTATAGTAGATAAATACTGATGGATATTCACTTGTATAATAGTTTTAGTATTTTTTATCATATTTTAGATGTATATACCCTATCTGAATAGGATTTGGATTTACACATTTATTATTTTATTTTGATTTTTGCAGATGAGAATCATTTGAGAGGTTTATTATATAACTTTTTTCCATATCATGAATTACTACATTCAATAATTTGATTATTATATTTGAAAATTGTTGGTTGGAGAGGGGGTACTATAAAAGTAATAGTTTTTTAGAGGATGTGTGACAAAATAGAATTTGGTGACACACATAGATGATAAATCTGGAAAAGCGTATATTTTGTAGTTTTCCTTGTCACATTATAGAATATTCAGTCACAACATGGGATTTTATCTCATAGTGTGAGAGTTGGAACAAGAAAATAAATTTTATGATCATTGATGTACTATCCATTAAACAATCCTCATTTAGAAAAAAATACATCATGTGCTATTATAAAAGTATCTTAATACACAAAAATAAGAAAATGACATCTCCATGTGTCACCTGACTTATCACCCATCATGGGAAGGATATTTTTCAAAAATAATATTTAGTATTTTTTGTGATGATGAGAACCTCAATACAGGAGTAGTCCATATAAGTATTCCATTGCTGATAAAAATAATGGTTGGAACCATAAAAACCATAATTAAAGGATATTATGGAAATTTCATTCCATAAAAAAGCATTCTATGAGGAAACCATATATCATGGGGTGTGGATAATTTTTCTATGATTAAATTAGACATCTCATTTATCTAAAATGAACATAAATATCAATTGTTATGGCCATATGATATTGAATGTTATTTTGAAATGAAGGGACATGGAAAATAAAATTATTTGAAAAGGAAATATGATTATTCCCAAAAGAACCATCATTTTGTTAGTTATTAAATAACTAATTCAATATCTTGTAATAATTATTTCACTGGGAAATGATTACAGGATGTAAAATACCCTACCGTTATATATGTTTAGAACATATGAGAAAATGAATCAGTGAAACACATGTCATGTAAAAGGAGGCATCAACATGAGAAAATGAAATATTTTGATATTATATCACTCTAGGTGAAATATTGTTTAGATGTTGACCATTGGAATCAGTGAAACATACAAATTAGGAATCAGAAAATTCAAATACGTGTGGTGTACTATAGAAGATGGTGGGGTATTTAATAAAAATAGATTGTAACAAATTTGGTTCCTAGAGGAGTTATTTGAGAGGTCCTCTATGATGAAATTTCATGATAATACCCTAATATATTTCTTTTTAAAGAATAAATCATGAATGATAATAAGTAATAAGATATATTAGATCTTATGTAAGTGTATCTCATTAAAGACCATTCATGTAATTCCATCAAAAATAATTTTATGTGAGAATATTTATAAAGATATTTTGCATATAGGACATTTATAGAAGGTATATCATGTTGTCATCCTCTATCTCTTTGGATTAAGATGTGTGTAATACATCATGATTACAAATTTTTTTCACAGATTAAATTGTCCCAAAATGTTAATTTTTTTTCATATGGTCCATTCATCCAAAGATGGAAATAATATAACCCTATTACCCATCCTCATAGTCCATTACATGTATTTATAAGAAACTAAACATAAAATTCTTCCCATACTACACAGTTGGATGGGATTTTCATGGTCACCAAAGGTTATATGATTGGGAATGATCATTTTCTAGTTTACACACCTAAAAATTTAGAAAACAATAAAAATCACTTTTGTTATCAAAGTGGACATGGAAGAAATCTTTTTCAATAGACTCGATGTGGAGGCATACTTTTTTAACAAACAAAAACTCCTCCAAAAATAATTCTATGTTTACTTGAGGTATTTTTACCAATAATCTCCCCCTTTGGGTTTATTGACAACTCTTTCATATAATGACACCTCATTAACAATTCAGCCACCATTCACCTCTTGCAATTTTGATAACGATCAAGGATTCGCTCAATACAAACTCTAATCCCACATGAGCAATGCTCAACATGACAAAAAAGAGTAAATGAAAATTTCATAAATTAATCACATCATTTCTGAAACCAATTGTTGATACCAAACTAATTTTTTTTTCAGATTTCTAGAAACCTTCTAACACCATTCCAACACCACTCTTCTATTTTTATCACAATCCTCGCCCATCATGATATATATTCTTTTATCGATTACTTTTAGAATCATTAAATTTTAAACGCCCATTGTGTGATTACAGATTCAACTCGAATTCACCTGAAACACCTCTTCAGTACTGCGTCCTATGTTGTCAAAGAAAAGTACTGACTGAAAAATTTAAGCACCATTATGTTCCTCCTCCCACCAGCTTCAAACCCTATACAACTTTCAACTCCCCCCGATCTTGCTGCTCCACCTATTTTCTTTTCCTTGTATCATTCATGATTTCTAAAATACCCACACTGTCTCCCCCTTGAACTATCATTGTTTTCTCCCCCTTTTTCAATGAACCCAATGGTCAATCCTTTGTGGTCTATAACTAGGTAAAAACACAAGTCAGTATATTAGGAGAAAACACATCATACCTCAGGTAGAGGGGGAAGCGACATCCACACTTTTTCATGTGCGAGGAGTCGACTGGACTCCCAAATCTAGTCGATGCCTCTCAAATGATACTTTGGGTATGACCATTATCATAATTTCAGCAAACTATTGCTCTATATGCACATACTCCAACTTTACCAGCCCTTTCTCCACTTTCTCCTTGATAAAATGATATTTGATCTCAATATAATTGGACCTAGAATGATGGAAAATATTTTTGATAATATTTATAGAACTTGAGTTATCACACTGAATTTATATCATAAACTACATGGCTAGGCCTATGTCATCAAGATTCTGATTCATCCATAATAGTTGCATGTAAGCTTCTGTGGTTGAAATACACTCAACATATGTGGTTCTAAATGAAATTAAATCTCGTTTATAGCTTATCCAAAAAATAAACAATCCACCAAGATATAATGCACCTCCTCTATTTATTTTCGATCATCTTCTGATCCATCCCAATGTACATCTATATATCGCAACAACTGTGGTTGAGTTTTTTCATTATACACTAAGCTAAGATCCACTGTTCCCTTGATATACCAAAGTACTCTTTTCACCGAAATCATGTGTTTTTCCTTGGGATCACTCTGATATCTCACTTCATGACATGTGGAGAATACAATGTCAATACATATCACTATTAGATACAGTAGACTTATAATTATTTTCCTGTACTCTGTGATATTAATCTCCTTTCCTTCATCATCCTTGGAAAGTTTCATCCAACTAGAAAACGAAGTCTTCATATCCTTGAAATTTTCCATTCCAAATCTACTCATAACTTCCATGTAATATTTGGATTAAGAGAAAAATGTGTTGTTCCTACCTTGAGTCACCTGTATACCAAGGAAAAATGTCATCTCACCAATTATAGACTTTTCAAATTCATTTTTCATGAACTCCAAAAACTTTCTACACTATTCCTCATTTGATCCACCAGATATTACGTATTCGACATATACCAAGAACATGATCCTTTTCTTACTATCATTATTGAAATATAAATTTTAATAAACTCCTCCATGTTGAAACCTAAGATTCATCAATGTCTAATAATGTCTGGAATACCATGCTCTCAGTGTCTGATTCAACCCATAAAGTGCCTTCTTTAGCTGAGAAAGTTTGTTCTCATCTTCTTGATTGAGAAAACCATCTGGATACTCAATATAAGTTTCTTGTTACATGACCCCATTTAGAAATAATGACTTGACATCAATCTATAAAAATTAAAATTTTCTTTGAACTGCTATGGCCAAGAATAATCTGATGGTTTTCAGTCATGCGACATGTTCAAACATCTCATCAAAATCAATGCCCATTATCTGGTAGTACCATTTTCACACATGCCGTGCATTGTTTTGGATCAAAACCCCATCCTAATTCATTTTGTTGTGAAATACCCATTTTCCCAATGAAATTATTATTTTATAGCCTTGAAACAGTCTCTCAGGTCTGATTCTTCTCAATCTGGTTTAGCACATCATTTATCACCTGAACCCAGTTTTTATCTTGAGCTTTATCAGAAAAACATTTAAGTTGTACCTGAGATATGAGGGATGTCTGTTGCAGTGATCTAATCCAACTTATCAGAACTAGAGCTGTCTGATCACCAATGATATTCTCATTGTCAATATCATCTCCACTCTTTGACTTCTTCACCGATATATATTTGGCTTCCACCTTCTCATCATCAGTGTCTTCTTCTGAATCAACATATATTGCTTCTTTTCCCCCTATGTTAATTTCATCTACATCACATTCATCAGGAAAATTTTCACTATGTTATTGAATATTCTCTTCGTTTTCCACTATTGTGACATTACTACTCTCAAATACCTTTCCCAACCACTTTTTAATGAATTTGTATGCTTTTATTTTTCCTGATTAGCCAAGGAATATTAGCTCATATTCACATGAATGAAATTTACTAGGTTTATCTTTATTGAGGATAAAGAATTTACATCCATATATTTTAAAGAATTTCACTGTGGGATTATTTTCATACCACATCTCATACAAATCCTTTACTTCCTTTGGACACAACATGGAACTATTAGAAATGTAGACTGTTGATCACACTAGTTCATCCCATAACTTCTATTATAGGCCTTTTTTTATAAGCATCGTTCTAGCAATGTTATTGACTATCCGATTTCTCCTTTCAACTACTCCATTTTATTGGGGGGGTTCTCACTAAGGAGACTTGATTCCTTATCTTGTGTTTCTTGATATAGTCTTCCACCTGAATATTAGTGAATTCTCTACCTTTATTAGTATGAAAAATCAGAATTGTCGGTCCAAGCATCCTTTTTCACTCCCTCTGATACTTCTTTAAGAATATGAACACATCAAACTAATGGGAAATAAAAAATACCAATTCCATTATCTATAATAATATATGAAAAGAACATATTACATATTTTGGTCAATTGTTCTTGGTATGATAGCCCTAAAAACATCAGCATGCACCAATTCGAGATCTCTTGTTGACTTATTTTCCTTATTTATACATATTTATGATGAGCTTCCCTTGTTGGCATGCATCACACATGTGAGCACGATCCCATGATAGATTGTGGAGGTAACTAGCTACATCACACTTTACAAAATCTTCCTGGGATGGCTGTCCTAGATGGTCAAGTCGTTTATGCCACAACTTGTTTTCCTTCTCTTTATAAAAAAATCACATACCTTCTTCTCCACTTACCAGTTAGAGATTTACCTTTGTTCTTTTCCCTATATGATCACTATACCATCTCTTCCCTTGACAACACATGTTTTCTTGGTAAACCGTATAGAATTCCCTAAGTTACATTGATGACTGATGCTGAGAAAATTGTAACTCAGACCTTCTACAACCAGGACATCAGCACATCCTATTTCTTTGCCCCAAACCTGGCCTTTCCCAATCCAATTATCTTCAGTCCCTCATATTTTCCAAACCTGAAAATAATTATTTTTCATATTTTATGCATGTAACCAAATACTTATTTCCTGTCATCTGAGACGTACAACCACTATCAAGGATCCATACACCATAACAATCTGATGCTCAAAGGGAAATTTCAGCAACCACTTACTTCTATTCTCTCTCCTTCTTGGTTTATATTATTTTCTTCACCCTCAACATATATTGATACTTCTGATCTTTCTCACAATATGATAGACTGACTTCATCTTGAAAAGATTCAAATATATTTTGCAATTTCAACTCACCTGTTGGTTCATTAATCTGCTACTTGAGAACATTTTGATTCTGCCATGGCACGATCCTCTGTATGGTGGATGCATAGTATCTATCCATGTTCCTAAATAATCTACACCAAAAATAGTGTCCTTCAATATATGTTCTATATAATTGTTATATGTTTTTCTACCACCACAGTTTTGTGGCCTTCGATATGTTCAGGATATAGAACACCCATTTTTTGAGTTTCCCATCATTCCAAAATAATAACAGATGATGAAAGGATCATTAATATGTTTCACTTCTTTACTTGAAATTGCCCTTGGGTTCCTTGAAATTTCTTATTCTACATTGTACCCACATCAATTTTCATTTTTGGAATGGGTTCTTGATGTCTGACACCAACCTTGGCTACTTTCTGCTTCTAATCGAGGCCCAAATCATCCTTAACATCTAAGATTGATTTCTCCTTCTTTCCTTCTAAACTACTAGCCCCCTATTTCATCTTTTTAGTTTTCTGAATGATCTGCTTTCCCAATTACATGCTAGGAATCAGATGTTTTTTCTTGGTCCTTCAATTTTTGTCACAGATTGACAAATTGTTCTTTATGAACATTGATATACTTGACATGATCTTTCTCTATGTTATTCAATCAATCAATCTCCCTCTTTTTCTCTTCAACTGTGATTTTATAACCACTTACCAATTCTGAGTTCTCTAGTGCTGATGACTTGAGTTTCTCAATTTCTTTCATTTTCACATACTTTTATTCTTTTTGCTGCTTCATCTAGAGTTTGGTGTCTCAGAAAACTTTGTTATATTTCTTTGTTTTGTCTCTCCAAACATATATCACTTCAAGGGAAGCTTCTAACTCAGCTTGTATATCAATTATTACTTCAAATTATTCTTCTTCATCAATGTCAGTTTCTTCCTTTTCCTAAGAACTACCAAAAATAACCACAATAGAATTTTATCAATGATCATAATAGTTTTCAATCTATTTATCCACTTCAACCTCAGACTCATCTAAACCGTCAAATTCTTGTGAAATATTACTCTTCTTCTTGAATAAATTTCTCGTGAACTATTTCTTCCCTATCACAAAGGGTAGAGACACCTTCTTGAGAATTTAAAATCTGTCATCATCATTATCCTCATCTTGGAACTTTTTGGGGCACCTTACTACAATATGACCTACGTTTCCACATATAAATCATGTTAATGGAAGATTCCCTTTAAAAATTCCTTTTCATCTTTGCATATTTCAAGAAAGTCATTACATCACCTCATCTGTCCCTTATTCTTTCTGATTATCTTCAATGGTGATCTTCTTCATAGCCTTGAATTACACCTCTCTGAATTTCCTCTTTTCCACAACTTCATTATAATCATTTCTCATTTAATATTCTACCTGGTTACTATTAAAATTTTCCATTGTCAGATCATTTGTGTCTTCTTCCTCTAACATTTAAACCTTCGAGTTTAATTGAGGTGGAAATTTCCTCAGGATGTGTTTTACAATTTTTATATCTTCACTGAATTGACCATGACCTCGCATGTCCTCTACTACAATGTCTAGAATTTCAAAGAATGCATCAATGATCTCATTCGGGTTCATTCTCAGATCATCATACTTATTCAACAACACTAGCAGATTTACCTCTATGAAAATTTTTATCTCATTCATATATTTCAATAGCTTTTTTCACAAAGCATGTGTGGTTTTAATGACATATCCTTCATATAAATATAATTGGATAGGGATCACCCAAAAATGTTGATTCCCTTGGCACCAATGTCCAATTCTCTACTCCCAGATTCTGGTAAAGAACCACTATTGATGTTAACTGAGATACCATGATTTTTTCTTTAAAAATTTATATTCCCAAATATCGGGGGTAGTGTTGCATCCAATTATTCCATAGCTGAAAATTATTTCTGTCATAGATTACAATTCCATTGTGATTGGAGACCTCCATCGAGAGAGAAACACTGATAAAAACATTTTTTTTTGATAACAAATGTTAAATTCACTAGGTCATATACCCAGAGAGGGGGGGGGGGGGTGAATCAGGGTATGATAGATTAAAACTTCTTCCCCTTTTGATCTTGTTTCATTGTAAAGAAAAACACTATTCTCTCTCCATCCCATTTCACAAAATAAACAAAACATAAAGCATCCATAGGATAATTGTTTTTACTCGGTTCACCCTCATTTGGATATGTCCAAGGATAATACACTAACAATGTGCCTATGTACCTAATTCACTAAAAGCGCACTACTGTTTATAGAGTTCGAAGTAGAGTAATGTATCTCTTAGTTCAAAACCAATTATAAACTGAAATCTCACATCTCTCTCTGCTAATGTGTGGTCACTACTTCTTTAGAATATACACTCCTAGTTTATAGACCTATAGGTATATTCATTATCACTGATGTATTATTCATCATTTACTTTTGAAGGATGGTATATTGAAGCACAACATTCACTCGTAGATGAATCTCACTTTGTACTGGGGTACCGGGAAACCCCAAATTTTATGTGTCACCTTTACACTTCCTTGAACAAAATTCCTTGGCCTTGGGAGAAATAATATTCTTTGACATGAAATTTCAAAGTCCAATTTTTAAGAAACAACCTCTTTTACATGAAAACTAATCGTTTTACATGCAACCTTAGATTTTTGAGGAACACCCTTGTGTATTTCAATTTCGCGCGCCAAAGCACATATATTATCTAAGTCTTAAGATCTATAAAATGATGGGGTCACATAATATTTATAGGAAAACATGACCCAAGCATGGAAAATCCTTCTTGAGTGCATAATCCTCTTCGACCATAAAAAACACATCTTCTGCACATCACTGTATTTCACACACAGCTCCAATATTTTGCGTATCTCATGCCTTTGCCAATTTTTGAGCTTATGATCTCAATAAACCTCTTCTGAAAAAAAATCCATTCCTCCATTTCGTGAACTATGCTCATTTTTCACACACCACTCCCTTATTTCACGCACCACCTTTTTCCAAACACCCATGACTTTATTTTTCACTTTTCCCACCAAGAAAGTTGGAAAACACTGAAAATAACTTTTGTCAAACCAAATTGGACACAAAGGCCCATTATTACAGCAAAACACGACTTAGTGATGTACTTTTTCAACAAACCCAAACTCCTAAATAAATAATTCAATCTTTCCATGATGGATTTTCTGAACAATTACAAGGGATATAAATTAATGCATCATGCATTATATGATAAAATTAAATAGTTATTAATCATTTTTAACATCAATGCATCATGATTTCATATAATATATAGGAAAGTATACATTTACCATGTTATTTTAGGATCAACATTCTCAACATAGAAAAAATATTCAAAAGGGAAAATTGGTTCCTTTAACACAAATTGAAAAAAAAACATTAACATTAAAAATGTATTTTATAATAAAAAATCATATTTTTACCCTTTCACAAGATGATTTTTTTTCATTACCTATAAACTTGTTTAACTATATATAAATAGTCTACACATGGTTAATTTTCAAAATTGATCCTGGGAAACAAAAAAAATTTAACACCCTAGAATAAAATCATACTTTAGAAAGGTTGAAACATGTTTATTTATTTAATAAGTTTTTGAAATATAATTTTTATCAGTAAGAATGATGTGAAAAAAAATTAAATTAAATAAATAGAAAAAAAATTCTAGTCTATCAATATGTTCTTAAAACATGAATATAATGTATCTGTTTCTGAAAATACCACAAGGAACATATATTTTTGTAGAAAAAAATAAATTTTATGCACCATTATTCGATTAAAATTCTTGTATCATTGTAACATTGAATTTATTATGGTAGAATATATTTCAAAATGATCTACCAAATTTATAATAAATGAACAAAAAATATGAATTTTATTTATTATTTTTGTGGCATCATAGTGGATATTTATTTTAACTCACCGAGAAGCATGATAATTAAATCAATTTTAGAAAGCATTGAAACAATACATTCAATTTTTTTTTAATTTTTTCCAAAAAATCATTCAAAAAAATTCAAATCATAATTCACCTTATGTAAATGTATCCATTTTAGTTATAAATCATAAAATTATAAATCATTTTAGAACATAAGTACCATTATAGAATGATTGTTATGATCTACAATATGAAAAAAAATTAGCTAATGAAAAATATTCATGTATACCTCGAAAACCATTATTCTAAAACATTAACCTTATACATAGTATTTTTTGGTACATTGTACAATTACCTATGATAGATCATTGTGGGACCCATACACATGTGTCCTAGAAGGTCTCCTTTTTTGTAGTATTTTGTTATGATTAAGTACCACTACTACACTACCAATACTATAAAATAATAACATAATCCTTCCTCAAAACTCCACAAAAACTCTCAGCCAAAATCTCTAATGAACTTTAATGTGACCCAGCCCAATAAATCCTCTCTTTGACTGACAATAGTGGCGAGAGTGGCCCATGAATTTCTCTTCTAATACTAATTGAGTAACTGAATATATATGATGATATAAAACACATAAATAGGAGTCCTAAATCTCCTAAATCACAATTAATAATATTTTAAAAAACCACACATCAACAATAATAAATTTCCATTAAAAAAAATATTTCTCATAAGCTATATATCAGTTATATGTTTATTTATATTATCCTTATGATTGAATAATCCTAAGAAATTAATGTATCCACTAAAAACCATATGAGTTACAAAAACAACCTCTCCAATTATCCTTGATCCATAATTGATAACAATTAATAAATTATAGAGAGGTGCATAGTTAAGAGTACTCTATAGGATCAGACTTCTATGAAAATCAACATCCATATGAAATATAATAATAATTCCACCACAACATTCCTTACAAACATAGATCCATTTTCTCAACCACATATTGGTAGGGTTGTGTAAACAATAAGTATATAAACATCTTTCCTAGATCTATCCATTTGGTTGCCCCCACTACCAAATTTTATCCCAAAAAAACACTATCATATTACCAAATAAAGAAAAAAAATATCACACCAAAAATCACATTACACAGAAATAATCACCTATTGCATAACTGAAACCATATGAAATGACATAAACACAATGAATAATATCACATTTTGACATCATTCCAAATCACACCAGTTAAAACATTCCATCCTCATTAGGAATATTATGTCATTGATTTTTAATCACCCATATTCTTTTCCAGTCATCACTTATTAATCAAACTTTATTAAATTATAGTCATCACACACCAATCATATCTACTTTTCATTAATGGTTTAGTGTCGAGAAGCAACCATTCAATTTTTTAATGACATATTTAATCAATTTAAGATTAGGTATCATCATTTTAATTTTATGTTTATCAAAATATCATACCCAACACAAATAAAAATATAAAACAAGTCACATTCATATTTAATATAGAAGATACATGAGTCCCCAACTCAGGTGTACCACCCAACTCATCCTGCTAATGAAAACAAATCACTATGATTCCAACTCCCATTACCTTCCCAGAATCATTTTTTTCATATAATCAACTAATTATATTTTTTAATTATAATTAAATAATCCCATTTTATACCCATTCCCATTTTTATCTTTAACACGTTGGTTTTTTCATCATTATTTATTTCGATATAAAATAAACAATAATATATCCATACTCCTTTTTAACCAATGAAAACTATCCCAAACAAGAATACCACCAACGATATGAATATTAGTCATAAAAAGTATTAAATAATTTATAAAAATTCAATGAAAATAACAAATAATAATCTTCCATGTTTCAATATATACCCATCTTGTTACAATGTTTATATTATTACTAAATTATGAAGGTTTTATGTTTCTATAAAAAATATCATGATAAAAATGCATTATAGTACAAGATATTAGTGAATAATAACTAAAAAATGTAGAATATAATGTTACTATAAAAATATTATATGATTATTCTTCCCCTATCAAATTTGTTATTACTATGTATATAATGAATTTTTATTTTCACTCTTCCTCCTGTATTTTTTTTCAAAATTTCCTCCTTCCCCACAACCATGAGCACTCATGTAGTTATAACCAAATGTATTATAATTAAATACAAGAAAATAATTATAATATATAATGGTAATATTGTTTGTAATATTAATCCATATGATATATTAAATGATTCAAACTCCTCTTCATCAACTAAAGATTTGATAACTATCGTGGATGAATAAGAGAAATTGCACACAAGAACTACCCAATGTGAAATGGTCTTTTATATATCCTATAATATTTCTAACACACATAATCCCTATATTTACAATAAAAAATAATCAACAGTAATTTGAATGTTAATTTAATATTACATCAGAATGAAAACCTATGGTAAAAAATGATAAAGTCACCTTGGATAACAAGAAATTAATCACTTGAAGATGAGGAATAATGAAAAACTAAAAATCATTAACTGATAATAATTGAAGAACCTCCTATTAATTAATGTCATGTTAAATAAATGTAAATAAGAATTAATTTAAGGGATTTTAAATTTATACTAAACATAAAAATTAATATTGTAGGGATATGATAGGTTGTAGTTAAGCACCCCCGGTTCCAAGCAAGTTACCCTTTCATTATGGTTTTTTAGTATGTGCAGTTTTGGGTGAATTTTGGAAAGGATTGGAGAAATTTTGGAATGATTTTGGAGCTTTTATAAAGGTATGAGGTTGGTTAATGGTTAGTTAAAACCAAGTAAATAATACCGATAGCCGTCCATGGTGAAACATGGGCTTTTCGGTAGGCGTACAGTTTTCTACATAGCTTTTCCAAAACGAGCGGCGAAAGAGTTGAAACTGTGAAATGTAGGATAATTTGATTTTACAAAGTTGGAACATGGTTTGCCTAACCGAATGGTCCAACTATCCAAAGTGCTCATTGTGGTAGAGGCTCATGCATGGTTAATGCACAATTTTCATAACCTTGCGACTAACTGCACACAGTTTAAAAACAGGATACTAAAAATGTTGATTTGGTTTAGGATTAAGTTTTTACACCTTTTTTTTCTCCAAATTGACATTAATTAGAGTATTATACCTCCATAAGGCTATTTAAGCCTACCCCATAAAATTCTAGGTTTTACAAAGGTGCTTCATAGTTCATTGAATCCTAATTCCCTCGGTATGTCCTCGTTTTTGGTAGTTTTTTCACTGGGTTTCTTAGATATATTTTATTCCCTTGCTTGGATTTATAGATCTAGTATACAAAAGATATATATAAGGTTTTTAATTCCAATCATGGTAAGATATGGATTTTTTGGTGTTATAGGAAGATATCCAAGGTGGGTTTTTGGAGGTTCAATATGGCTTCATTGGCGTTTTACTATTGTACTTCATTTCCATCATATTTCCTGAGGTAGGTGGATTCACTATTGACTCCTCTTTATAAAACAAAACAATTTAGTTTCAAATAGAATATTTATATTGATATTGGTTATATATATTTTTTTTGATTTTTTTGTATTAAATCCTCTTTGGTGATAGTTTATAGAATTTTAGAAATTGTCTGTTTTTATGGAAAGTGAAATTGGTAGCTTGATTTGAAAATAATTATTTTAAAATTTCCATTTTTTAGGGATGGAAAAGTGTTTACAATAAATGGTTGGTTTTATTAAAATTATTATTTAATGGTTTTCAATAAAAGTATAGTTTTATATAAATGGTTTAAATTGTGGGTTTGGAATTGGTTTTTGGAATACTTTTTGTGTGTGTTCATGTGAATTTGTGATTGATAAAAGAATGAAGTTTCCCACATAATTATTTGGATATATTTGGGTAAGAAATTTCCCCCACAAAAATTATTCATTAAATGATTGATTAGTGATATGATGACTCAACACTTTCAAATATAGTATGTTCAAGGTTCCCATACATGTTTGGATGTGTGGATATGTGGATAGGAATTGGTTATTCCAAAATATAACTTCTAAAATGGGTTTAGAGTATTGTTTGGTTTCATTCTAGGAAAAAAAAATTTCTTTTTGAAAACTATAAGATATTGAAATTTATTATATTATGTTATAAACTATTTTAATGTGTTTTATATAAATTTCATATCATGTTCTATCCTAATGGACTGAGTAGGGATGTCTTTTAGGGAAAACCTGTTATGTTTCATTACTCACCCACGAATTGACACATTGGTTGTTTTGTAGATATTGTTCATCAGGTAAAAGGAAAAGGTAAATTATCACACTTCTTTAATGGTACATCATGATACTTGGGCTGTATTGTGGAGTTGGATCATAGACCATTTTGGGAGCTTTGGAGTATGGCTTTGGTGTCAATGGGGCTTGATAGTTTTGTCTTTTACTGTGAACATTGTTATTTGTAGTCATATGATATTATACTTTGTTATGGTTTTTTGATATAAATGGTAGTAATTTGAGTTATTTCAAATTATTATCATGTGACATGTTGTGGTTTTGGTTATTCCTTGTTTGGTTTTAGGTTTTTTATTTCTCAAAGAGAAAGTAGTCACCCAATTGTATTGAATTTTTTGGTATTTATTGTCGGTATTTGGAAATTTGGGGATGTTTCTAAAATAAAAATAGAAATTACACATAAAATAAAGTCAACGAGGAGTGTTTAATTTTAAAAGTGGTATGATCTTACTTGGTCATGGACTAATAAGTGTTAATTAGTTCTACCATTCTTAGAGTTGACATTTATTCTAGTTTAATTATTAGATTTGGGATGGTAGAAAGATGTAGGATTTTAGAGACATAAAATGTAGAGCATAAAAATATGTAGCTAGCATTTTTATGATGAACGTAATGTTTACAATGAGTTTGGTACATAAATATATTGGATACACTTATATGAATGTTCATCTCATTATAATTGGTTTAGAGAATGTGAAGAGCATGAAATGTATTATGGAAAATAATTCCCACAAGGGGCGCATATTTAATATCGATTAATGATTAATTATTTAGTGAAAAGAAGTAATTTTTTTGAAAAATATTGAATTTTTTTACAAATGTTATATTTTAAAAAAGAATAGATATGGTTATTTTTAAAATTGGGTTGATTTTCAAAAGATTGAAAGAATATTGAAAAATTATAGAATATGGGAAAGCGTTGAATTTTGGAAATGTTTTTTGTGATAGATGATGTGATGGAATTTGAAATTTTTAAGACTATAATTTCTAGAGATTGAGACTTTGGAAGTTTTTTCTTTTTCTAGAAAATGGAAACTATTAGGAATATTTGAAACCAATTAGAAGAAGCTGATGAGAATGTGATTTCACCTCCACCCCAGGTGAACTAATTTCTAGTTCAAAGTATCATACAATCACTTTAGGATATGGGTAGATAGAACATGAGGGATGATACAAGGCATGAAGATCACTCTTTAGCATTCTAGAAGAAAATTCCACCCATATTTCAAGGTGACTCTGAACCAGATATGTTTGATGTTTGTTTGAATAAGATAAATTGAATCTTCGATTTACTTGGCTAACTAATATAACTAAAATTCAAGATAGAGATGTATATGTTAGAGGATGATGCACTTAAGTTGTGGGATTTAGCTATTCAAGAAAAATTAGACCATAAAATTAGTTAGGATTATTTTAAACAATTTTTGAACAAACAATTCTATCCCCATACATTCATAATGACAGGAATGAAGATATTATTCATCTTGAAATAGGACAGCCTCATAGTCATAGTGTAGGAAGATTAATTCCTGAATTTTATTTTCATTATACCAGAAGTTGCTGATAGTTTATCGTTAATGAAAACATCTTGTTATAAGGGATGAGGATGGATGTTCACTCAAAGATTTCAGTTTTTTATATAATAGACAACATAGTGATGGACTGAAGAGTGATGGTAGAAGAAAGGGACTTATCAAAATCTATGACTAGAGGAATCATGTTGATACCAACGAGAAACCATGTGAACTCTAATACTAGGAGAATGTGAATGAGGGACACCTATTTTAAAGGTGGGAGTATGGATCTGAATCAAATGGTTGGATTATGGAATCTTTATACAAAACCATTGATCCAACCCAAATGTTTTCAATGTGGTTCATTCGACCACATGAAGTGACAACATGTGATAAAAACTAGTGTATGAAACAATTGAAATCATATGGGGAATCATCAGCATTATTGTCTCAGTTATACAAGGTTTAGTGCTTGATACACTTCTAATGTGTTTTAGACATCATATACTTTGATGGGAAGAGGGTAATAGAATACATATCTTAAAAAATAAAAGATAAATCCATGTTGATTCCAAGAATACCATGACTCCTCACCAAGGGAAACATCAGTAGGGAAATAAAGAACAAAGTTCCATAACCAAGATATTAAATGGAGCAAATCAAGTTATTGTGGATGATCAGTTTGGACCATCGACCATGAGAGGTATTTTTTTATTTATACTCTTCTAAAGCTTTATTTGATATGATTACATTCCAATCCTTTAATGCTTCTCATTCTTTTGATTTGATGGGTTTGAAATTCGAGATGATTCCTTCTATGTTAAAACTTCAAACTCTTCTAAGTCAAAGAGAATGTTGAGACTTTTTGTGTAGAGAATATTTTATAACAGTTTATGGAGCTGAGTGGATATAGGATATCATTGTTCATGAGATGTATGGCTACGATATAAGCCAATGTAAGGATTTTTTGACAACATTCCAGACCCACATCAACTGTTACACAAAAAGGGTCAGTTCTACGACGGATAATGGAATCAAGACTCTATTTAGAGGTGAATAGAATGTAAAGGCTAGTGCATAGGGAATGTTACCACCCATTTTTGAAATTATATAGTACTATTTAGAAGTGGTGAATTTGGAATCAATTGTAGAGATTGAGAATAACATTTTCTAAATGGCCGTTGATTGGTTTCTATATTTGTTTACCAAGAATTTATCAGGGTTTCCACACACAAGATAAGTGGTATTTAAAATTGATATCCTTATTAGGAACAATAATATTTCCCTTTAATATTATATAATTACACCAACTAAATTAATGTAGTATAAAGTGAAGTTGGAATAGATGGAAAGAAACATGTTCATTTGGCCTAGCACGTCTCTATGGGCAACACTAGTCTTGTTTGTGAAAAAGGTTAATGGAACTCTAAGGAAGTGTGTGTATTATCATATTATTATACCTGTTATGATAAATAATTGTTATCCAATTATACTCATTGATAACCTATTTTAACAATTGATGGTAGCTCAGTGGTTGTCAAATATTTATATACGCATAGTATATCAGAAATTTCGAGATCAGAAGGGGGATATTTCCAAGATATCTTTCAAAAGCATATATTGACATTATGAGTATGTGGTTATGACTTTTGGTCTAATAAATGTACCAGTAATATTTATGAAATTGATGAAAGAGATATCTAAGTGATATCTGTACTCTTTTATGGTTGTGATTGTGGATGAAATATTGGTTTATTCAAAGAAAAGGGAAGATCATGAGAAACAATTTTTGATAGTGTTGGGAATATTTAGGGATAATTATTTTTATTCTAAATTATCAATGATTTTTTTGGATACTATAGGTATGTTTCCGTGTCCATATAATCTCAAAAATAGGTGTTTTTTGGATAAAAAAGTAAAGGTTTTAATTTCATAGTAACCACCAAATAATTTCTTTAAGATACATAGTTTCATTGGTCAAACTAGTTATTACTGATATTTTTTTCATGACCTCTCACAATTTTATGTAAATTTTATAGCTTTGAAAAGGAATAATTTTCAATTTCAATGGAATGAGGAATGTTATAAATCTTTTTAAGAGAATAAATTTTTTCTTAGATCAGTACCGATTTTGATTTTTCTAGAATCAGGACAATGTTATGTGGTGTATTGTGATGCCTCAAGGTTAGTGTTGGGATGATTTCTCATGAAAGGTGACCGTGATATTTCTTATGGATCAAGGAAGTTATGGTTTCATGATAAAAACTGTCCAACACATGATTTTCAGTTATCTATTGTAGTCCATTCTTTGAAGACTTTACACCACTTTGTCTTTGGTTAGAAATTTTCTATGTTTATGGATCATAAAAACTTGAAACATATTTTCACACAGTGGGATTTATACTTAAGATAATGAATATGGATGGAGTATCTCCAAATGTTTGACTTTGACTAGATGTATACATCAAGTAAAGGAAATATGGTGGCAGATGTTTCATGAAGAAATTCGTACACTCAGTTAGAAAAGAAGATTTAGAACAGTGGCAATTGATTTTAGTGATAATAGACATTAAGATGGAATGTGATAACCAAGTAGTGTTGGAATATTATTTCCAATTGCAGTCATTCCATATTTGGTTGATGTAGTTAAAGAGGAATAGTCATCTGATTCATAATGTATTACAATGAGGTCAAAATTCAATGGTGGGGTGACCATTGATGGATGGAAGTTGGATGGGAGTTTAGTTATATGGTTTTGAGATCAGATGGAATTACATTTAACTTGTCCAGAATAACTTCTCCATGTTCAAAACTTTTTATTATTGTCTATTCATCCTAGAATACAACAAATGTGTAAGTCATTAAAAGCATAGTTTTGGTGGGTTGGTATGAAAAGGAATGTGTCAGAGTTTGTTTAGAGATTCTTAAATTGTCAACAGGTTAATGAAGTGCATTAGTGACCAATATGTTTGTGGCAGTCTTTATATATCCCTATTTGGAAATGGGAACATATATCTATCAATTTTGTAACAGGTCTCCCAAGAATGGATCAGAAACACAATTCCAAATGGGTGATAGTGGATCAGTTCAAAGAGTCAGCCCATTTCATCCCTATTCATGTATCTCAAATGGTGGAGGAATTAAAAAAAAATCTATATCAGAGAAGTGTTAAAGTGGAATTATGTTCCAGTATTGATTATGTTTGACAGAGAATAGAGTTTTATATCTATTTTCTAAAAATACATACATAATTCCCTTGGGACTCTGTTGACTATGAGTATAGTGTATAATCCGTAGACGGATGGAAAATCTGAAAAGATGATTCAAACATTTTATTACATGCTACGAGAAAGTGTAATGGAGTTTGGTGGATCATGGGATTATAAGATACTATATGTGTAATTCTCATATAAAAAACATTTTCAAGCCTCGATACATGTGGATCCTTTTGAAGCATTGTATGGGAATACTTATGATTATCCCTATTATTGGGTGAAAATAGGTGAGACTACACTAGTTGGTCTGAGCACTGTTTAAGATACAATGTAGATGAATCACCTAATCTAGAAATGGATGATGATAGAATAGAGTCATCAAAAATCATATGAGAATCATCATCGATGGTAGTAGTCATTTGAGGTGAGTGATCATGTGTTCTCGAATGTCTATCCAATTCTTGGGCATCATGATTTTGTGAATCAATGAATGTTGTCTCCTCGATAAATATGCCATTTTTAGGTACTTGAATGTGTTGGTGAGGTGAAATATTATTCGGTACTACACCCATGATTCAGTGCAGTGAACAATGTGTTTCATGTATCTTAGTTGAAAAATTTTCAGCCAAATCATAACCATGTGATTTGAGGTGGTCACATTGACCTAGAGCTGGATACCTCATTGGTTCCTATTCTAGTGTATGTTATAGATAGGAAAGATAAACTCTTACAATGGAAGGGCATCAGTCTATTATAGGTTCTGTGGAAACATTGTTAGATTCCTGAAGAGACATGGGAATGGGAGAAATAAATGGTCAAGAAATGGCTTGTAGTCTCTTGGGAAAACATTGGGTTTTTTTACTTTCCATGGATAGACAAACTAAAAGTGGGTAGAATGTATCTCCCTAAAATTCAAGTAAGTAACCCTTTATTTATTCTATTTATGTTTGCAAAATGTTTGAGTGAAGTTTTTGAGGGTTTATAAGTCTTTTGGAATGTTTTTGATCATTTTCTAAATGTTCATGATTGGTTTATAGTTAGTGAAAATTTTAAGACTCTGATAGAAAACCATACAATGTGAAACAAGGGATTTCGGATAGGCACACCATTTTTCCAAACCATGTGGCCTCCTTTTAGAAATCATGTAATGTGGGATAGTGGGATTTTGAATGTTTAGTGGATGGTTTTTCTAACCGTGTGGGATAATTGTGAAATGTTCTCTTTATGGTAGAGGTTGCTGGATGATTAGCACATGATTTTCTCAACTGTGCGACTATCCATGCACAGTTTACAAACAATGTCCTTAAAAAGTGGATCTCGGTTGGGATTAAGCTTTAACACATCATTCTTAATCAAAATAGACCATATTTAAACCATTCTTCCTACCTAGGGCTATAGAACCCTTTTTCATAAAATTGGAAGTGATCTAGATGCATTTATTGGTGTGTTGAATCCAAATTACCTTAGACAGTCTTCATTTGTGGTAGTTTATCATGTTTTTTCATATATCTACATCCATCCCTCTCTCAGTTTCTTAGACACATACCACCATGGATATATCTAAGGTTTTTGATTCCAGTCATGGTTATATTTTGATTTTTTAGTGTTAGGGTGCAAGAACCCTTTATTTCATGGACAACTCTAATATTTCATGCACCTTATGCATTTTCCAATTTTCAAGTTTCTGATCCTAAAACACCTCTTATGGAAAAAACTTCATTCCTCTATTTCACGCAAAGTCCTCTAATTTCACGCACCACTCCCTTATTTCACACACCACCTTTTTCCAAACACCCTTGACTTCATTTGACAGTTTTCACACCGAAAAAGATAGAAAACACTGATACTTTCTTTAGTTAATAATCTGGACATGGAGGACCACTTTTTCAAAAAGCACTATGTGGAGGCCTACTTTTTCAACAAACACAAACTCCTCATAAAATAATTCAATGTTTACTTGAGGTATTTTTCCCAATAATCTCCCCCTTTGGGTTTGTTGAGAACTCTTTCCTATAATGATACCTCATTATCACTTCAACCACCATTCGCCACTTGAAATTCAGATAGCGATCAAGGATTCACTCAATACAAACTCTAATCCAACATGAGCAATGATCAACATGAGAATCAAGATTAAATGAAAATTTGATCAATGAATCACATCATTTTTGACACCAATTTTTTATATCAAACTGATACCAATTGTAGATTTCTAGAAACCTTCTAACACCATTCCAACACCACTCTTCTTCTTTTATCATGATCATCAGCTATCATGATATCTATTCTCTGATTGACCAATTTTAGCATCATCAAATTTAAAACTCCCATTTTGTGCTTATAGATTCAACTCCACTTCAGCTAAAAGACCTCTTCAGTACTCGTTCCTATGTTGTCAAAGTAATGTATTAAATGAACAATTTGAGCATCATTATGTTGCTCCTCTTACCAGCTCCAAATCCTCTTCATCTTTCAACTCCCCCTATCTTGATGCTCCACCTGCCAGCTTCTCCCTATATCTTTCATGATTTCTTAAATATCCACACTGTCTCCCCATTGAACAATCAAAAATTTCTCCATCATTGTCAATGAACCCAAAGGTCACTCTTTTGCGGTATGAAACTGGGAAAACACAAAAATAAGTACATTAGGAAAAAACACATCATACATTGGGGAGAGGGGGCAGCCACATCCAAACTTTTTCAAGTGCGGGGAGTTGACTAGACTCTTAAAGCTAGTCAATGCCTATCGAATGCTGCTTTGGGTAAGTCAATTATCATTATTTCAGTAACCTGTTGCTCTATAGGTACATACTCTAACTTTACCATCCCTTGCACCACTTTCTCCTTGATAAAATTATATTTGATCTCAATATAATTGAACCTCTAATTATGGACAAGATTTTTGATAATATTTAAATCACCTGAGTTATCACACTGAATTTTGATCATAAAATACATAGCCACACCCATTTCATCAAGATGCTACTTCATCCATAATAGTTTCATGCATGCTTCAGTGGCTTCAACGTACTCAACTTATGTGGTGCTCAATGAAATTAAATATTGTTTCTAGATTATACAAAAAATACACAATCCAACAAGATATAATGCACCCTTTAACATTGATTTTCGATCATCTATGGATCCATCCCAATCTTCATCTGTATATCCCAACAACTATGGTTGAGTTTTTTTTCATTATACACTAAGCCGAAAACTACTATTCCCTTGATATACCAAAGTATTCTTTTTAAGGAAATCATGTGTTTTTTGGGATTACTCTGATATCTTACTTCATCGAATGTGGTTAATACAATGTCAATCCATTTAACTATTAGATACAGTAGATTTTGAATGGTTTTCTTGTACTCTGTGATATTAATCGCCTTCCCTTCATCATCCATTGACAGTTTCATCCAGGTCGCAATCGAAGCCTTCATCTCCTTTGAATTTTTCATTCCAAATCTATTCAGAACATCCTTGGAATATTTGTATTAAGATATTAATGTGCTGTACCTACCTTGTGTCACCTGTAAACCATGGAAAAATGTCATCTCACCAATCATAGACATTCCAAACTCATTTTTCATGAACTCCGACAACTGTCTACACTGTTCTTCATATGATCCACCAAATATTATATATTCAACATATACCAACAACATCACCCATTACTTACTATCAGTATTGAAATATAAATTTTTATAAACTCCTCCATGCTGAATCCTAAGATTCATGAAATACTAATCAAGTCTTGAGTACCATGATCTCGGTTCTTGATTCAACCCATAAAGTGCCTTCATTTGATGAGGATATTTTCTATCATCTTCATTATTGAGAAAACCATCTGGCTACTCAATATAAGCTTCTTCTTACATGACCACATTCAGAAATAATGACCTTGCATCCATCTGGAAAAATTAAAATTTTCTTTGTACTGCTATGACCAAGAATAATAAGATGGTATTTAGTCTTGTGACATGTTCAAACATCTCATCAAAATCAATGCCCATTATCTAAGAGTACCCTTTTCAAACCTTTCGTGCTTTGTTTCAGATCACAACACCATCCTCATTAATTTTTTTGTGAAAGACCCATTTTTACAGATGAAATTCTTATTTTATATCCTTGAAACACTCTCCGATGTTTGATTCTTTTCAATCTGTTCTAGCACATCATTTATCAACTGGGCCAAGTTTTTAACTTCAGCTACATCAGAAAAACATTTAGGCTCTACCTGAGATACGAGGGATGTCTATTGTAGTGATTTCATCCTTCTTGTCAGAACTATAGATGTCTAATCACCAATGATATTCTACTTGTCAATATCATCTCCACTCTTCAACTTCTTCACCGATATATATTTTTCTTCCTCTTGCTCATCATCAGTGTCTTCTTCTAAATTAACATTTGTCACTAATTTTCCCCCATGTTCATTTCCTCAACATTACTTTCATCAGGAAATTTTTCACTGTGTTATTGACTATTCTCTTTATTTTCCTCTATAGTGACATTATTTCTCTCAAATACCATTCCCAACCTCTTGTTAAAGCATTTTTATGCTTTCCTTTTTCCTGAGTAGCTAAGTAATATTACCCCATCTCCACATGACTCAAATTTCCTAGGTTTCTCTTTATTGAGGATAAAGAACTTATATCCAAAGATTTTAAAGTATTTCCCTATTGGATTATTTTCATACCACATATCATATGGAGTCTTTAATTCCTTCGAACACAACATGGAACTATTAGAAATGTAGACCGATGTCCACACTTCTTCATCCCAGAACGTATCTGGTAGGATTTTTTTCTATAAGCATCATTATGGCCATGTTATTGATGATTCAATTTATCCTTTCAAATGCTCAATTATATTGGGGAGTTTTCACTGAGGAGGCTTGATTCCTTATATCGTGTTTCTTGATATAGTCTTCCAACTGACTATTAGTGAATTCCCTACCATTATAAGTACGAAAAATCAGAACTGTCTGTCCAAGCATTCTTTTTCACTCCCTCTAATACTTCGTTAAGCATATAAACACACCAAACTTATGGGAAATAATAAATACCAATTCCATTCAACGTATTAATAAATGAAAATAACATATTACCTCTTTTGGTCAATGGATCTTGGTTTGATAATACCACAAACATAAACATGCACCAATTTGAGAACTATTGTGGGCTAATTTTCCTTCCCTTATATATATTTCTGATGAGATTACCTTGTTGGAAAGCATCATCAGTGTGAGAATGAACCCGTGATAGCTTAGGGAGGTGTCTAGGTACATCACACATTACCAAATATTCATGGGATGGCTGACCTAGATGGCCAAGTCCTTTATGCCACAACTTGTTTTCTTCATATCTGGATAAAAAGCACATACCATCTTCTCCACATACCAGGTAGATATTTCCCTTTGTTCTTTTTCCCTATAGGATCACTATACCATATATTTCCTTGACAACACACATTTTATTGGTAAACCTTATAGAACTCCCTAAGTCACATAGATGATTGATGTTGAGAAAATTGTGACTCAGACCTTCTACAACTAGGACATCAACACGTCTTATTTCTTTCCCCCAAACCTGGACTTTCCCAATCCAATTATCTTCATGCCCTCATCATTTACAAACATGAAAATCGTTATTTGTCATATCTTATGCCTGTAACCAGATCCATATGTCCTATCATATGAGACATGCAACCACTGTCAAGGATCCATACACCAGAACAGTCTGATTCTCTATTGGAAATTTCAGAAACCACTTCATTCTATGCTCTCTCCCTTTTGGTCAATATTTTTTTATTCAACCTCAACATATATTGAGAATCTTGATATTTCATAGAGTTTGATAGACCTGCATCATCTAGAAAAGCTTCAAATCTATTTTTCATTTTAAAATCACCTGTTGGTTCATTAATCTACTACTTGCGAACATTTTGATTCTTCCATGGTACAATCCTCTGTATGGTGGATGCATAGTATCTATCCTTGTTCCCAAATCATCTGCACCAAAAATAGTTTCCGTCAATATATGTTCTAGAGAATCGTTATCTGTTTTTCTATCACCACTATTTTTTGCCCTTCGGTATGTTCTGGCTATAGAACACACATTTTGTGAGTTTCCCACCATTCCAAAGAAATAACAGATGATGAAAGGTGTATTACTATGTTTCACTTCTATAATTACAATTTCCCCTTGGGTTCATTGAATTTTATTATTATAATTTTTACCCACATCAATTTTCATTCTTGGAATGAGAGCTTGCAGTCAGACATATACCTTGACTGGTTTATGCTTCTGATCGAGGCCCAAATGATCCTTAATATCTAAGATTGATTTATCCTTCCTTCCTTATAAAATACTAGGCCTCTATTTCATCTTTTTTGTCTTATGAATGATTTCATTCCCAATGAAGTTATAGGAATCAGATGTTTTTCTTGGTCCTTCACTTTTTTTCACAGACCGAAAAATTCCTCTTCGAGCACTTAGATATACTTGAGATGATCTTTCACTGTGTTATTCAAGACATCAATCTCCCTCTTTTTCTATTTAACCATGATTTTATACCCACATACCAATTCTCAGTTCTCTAGTGCTGATGACTTGAGTTTCTCAATTTCTTTCATTAGCACATACTTTTCTTCTTCTTGCTGCTGCATGTAGAGTTTGGTGCCACATACAACTTTGTTGGATTTCTTTGACTTGGATCTCCAAACATCTATCTCTTCAAGAGCGGCTTCTAACTCAGCTTCCATATCAATTATTCCTTCAAATTATTCTTATTCATCAATTTCAGCTTCTTCCTTTTCCTGAGCACTACCGAAAATATACACTATAGTATTTTCGCCATGATCTTGGTAGTTTTAAATATCCTTAACCACTTCAACCTCATACTCATCTGAACTGTCAAATTCTTGTGAAATATGACTCTTCTTCTTGAAGAAATTTATAATGAACTGTTTCTTCCCTATCACAATGGGTAGAAACTTTTTTGGCCACCTTGCTACAATATGACAAATGTTTCCACATCTAAATCATGCTAATGGAAGATTCCATTTAAACATTCATTTTCATCTTTGAATATTTCAAGAAAGGAATTACATCACTTTGTCCATCTCTTCTTCTTTCTGATTGTCTTCAATGGTGATCTTCTTCATGTCCTTGAATGCTACCTCTTTATATTTCCTCTTTTTGACAACTTCATTATCATAATTTCGCATTTCAAATTCTACTAGGGTACTATTAAAATTGTCCAGTGTCAGACCATTTGTGTCTTTTTCCTCTTACATTGAAACCTTTGAGTTGAATCGAAGTGGAAATTTCCTCAGGATGCGCTTTACAATTTTTATATCTTCACTGAATTGACCATGTCCTCGCATGTCCTCTACTACGACATCTAGCATGTCAAAGAATGCATAAACTGTATCATTCGAGTTCATTCTCAGATCTTCATTCTTATTCCACAAAACATGAATATTTACCACTATGACCTTTTTATCTCATTCATATATGTTCAATAGCTTTTTTCACATAGCATGTGAGGCTTTTTATGACATCTCCTTTGTATAAATAGAATTGGATAGGGATCACCCAAAATTATTTATTCCCTTGGCATCAACATCCAATTATCTAATCTTATCTTTTGATAAATCACCACTATTGTTGTTAGCTGAGATACTATGTATTTTCACTATAATAATGTCCATTCCCAAAGATCAGAAGTAGTGTTGCATCCAGTTCTTCCATAGATGAACTTTTTTTCTGTCATAGATTAGAATTCCATTGGGATTTGAGACCTCCATAGAGAGAGAAACTGTAATAAATTTTTTTTCCTTGGTATCAATTGTTATGTCCAATGGGTCAGATACTAGAAGCGGGGGGGGGGGGGGGGGGTGAATCCGGGTATGAGAGATTATAACTTCTTCCCATTTTGATCTCGTTTTGATGTAAAAAAAATACTATTATCTCTCCTTCCCATTGCAAAAAATAAACAAAACTTAAAGCATTCATAGGATATAGAATTTTTACTTGGTTCACCCTCACTAGGATATTTCCAATGATAATACACTGACAATGTGCCGATGTACCTAATTCAATAAAAGTGTACTACTGTTTATGGAGTTCAATGTAGACAAATGTATCTCCTGGTTCACAACCAATTATAAACTGAAAGCTTACTGCTCTATTCAGTAATGTGTGGTCACTTCTTATTTAGAATATTCACTCTTAGTTTATAGAAATATAGGTATCTTCATTATCACTAATTAATTATGCATCCTTTACTATTGAAGGATGCTATATTTAAGTACAACTTTTAATCATAGATGAATCTCACTTTGCACCGGGGGTACTGGGCCCCAAATTGTATGCGCCACCTTTACAATTCCATGCATAAAATTCCTTGGCCTTATGAGAAATAATATTCTTTTATGGGAAATTCCAAAGTCATCTTTTATTGAAACAACCTATTTTACACGCAACCTGATTATGTTACGTGAAACCTTATCTTTTTGAGGAACACCCTTGTGTATTTCAATTTCGCTCACCAAAGAACATATATTATATAAGTCTTCATCTCTATAAAATGTGGGGTCACTTAATATTTATATGGAAACACGACCCATTCATGAAAAACCCTTCTTGAGTTCATAATTCTCTTCGAACATGAAAAACACTTCTTCTGCACATCACTGTATTTCATACACTACTCCAATATTTCGCATATCTCATGACTTTGCCTATTTTGGAGCTTATGATCTCAAAACACCTCTTGTGAAAGAAACTCCATTACTCTATTTCATGCACTATCCTTTTTTTCACACTCCACTCCCTTATTTCACACACCACCTTTTTCCAAAAACCCAAGATTTCATTTTCTAGTTTCCCCTCCCAGAAAGTTGTCAAACACAAAAAATCACTTTTGTAAAAAAAAGGACACAGAGGCCTACTTTTTCAACAAACATGGCTTGATGATGTACTTTTTCAACAAACCCAAAATCCCCAAAAAATAATTCAATGTTTCCTTGAAGAATTTTCCATACAATTAAAAGGGATATAAAGTAATGAATTATGCATTAATTGATACAATTAAATAGTTATTTAACATTTTTAACATCAATGAATCATGATTTAATATAATATATAAGATAGTATATTTTTACCATGGAATCATAGGATCAATATTCTCAACATAGAAAAAGTATTTAAAAGGGAAAAATTACTTATTCTATTTGAAATTGAAAATAATTCATTAACATTAAAAATGTTTTCTATAATAAAAAATACTCCTTTTACACTTTCATAGGATGATTTTTTTCATTACTTATAAACTTGTTTAACTATATATAAATAGTATACACATGGATAATATTCACAATTGATCCTAACAATAATTTAACACCCAAGAAAAAATCATACTTTTGAAAGAGACAAACATGTTTATTTATTTAATAATTTTTTGTAACATTATTTTTATCACTAAGAATGATTAAAAAATTAAATTAAATAAATAGAAAACAAATTATAGTCTAAAATTATGTTCTTAAAACATGAATATAATGTATCAATTTCTAAAAATAACTGAAGTAGCCTATATTTTTATAGAAAAAAAAAATTTCTTGAACCATTATTCTATTAAAATTATTGTATCATTATAAAATTCAATTTATTAAGGAAAAATATATTTCAATATGATCTACCAAATTTATAATAAATACACTAAAAAATTTGAATTTAATTTTTTATTTTAGGGACATCATAGTTGTAATTTATTATAGCTCACCTAGAAGCATGATAATTAAATCTATTTTAGAAAGCATTGAAACAATACATTCAAAAATAATTTTAATTTTTTCCAAACAATCCTTCCAACAAATTAAAATCATAATTCACCATATGAAAATGTATCCATTTTAGTTAGAAATCATAAAAATAAAAATCATTTTAGAACATAAGTACCATTATTGAATCATAGTTATGATCTAGAATATGAATAAAAATTTAGATAATGAAAATGATTCATATATATATTTAAAACCCTTATCCCAAAATGATTAAACTTATACATAATATTTTTCAGTACAATGTACAATTCCCTTTGATAGATCATTGGGGGACCCATACAAATGTGTCATAGCAGGTCTTTCTTTTTGTAGTATTATGATATGATTAATCACCAATACTACACAACCAATATGATAAAATAATAATATACTACTTGCTCAAAACTCCACCAGAACTCGGAGCCAAAATCTCTGATGCAACTTTTTTGTGACCCACCCCACAAAACCCCCTCTTTGACTAGAATAGTGGTGATAGTAGCCCATGAATTCCACTTCCAATATGAATTGAGTTACTGAATACAAATTATGGTATAAAACACATAAATAGGAGTCCTAAATCTCATAAATCACAATTAATAATATTTTAAAAAACCACACATCAATAATAATAAATTTCCATTCAAAAAATGATTTCTCATAATCTATATATCAGGTATATGTTTATTTATATAATAATTAAGGTTGAATAAAAATTATAAATTAATGTATCCACTGAAAACCATATGAGTTATAAAAACAAACTCCCCAATTATCCTTGATACATCATAGAAAACACTTAATAATTATATATAGGTGCACACTTAAGAGTACTCTATAGGATCGACCTTATATGAAAATCAATATCCATATAAAATATAATAATAATTCCACTATGACATGCCTTACAAATATAGATCCATTTTCTCAAACACATATTGGTAGGTTTGTGTAACCATTAAGTATATCAACATCTTTCCTACCACTATCCATTTTGTTTCCCAACATGAATCAATATATATATATCATTCTCATCATAACCATAATGTAGTCACCACCACCATCATTTATCACATAAAACATCATCCTCATAATAATATGTTATCATGTATAAGTTTGTAAAAAATCTCAATCTATACTTCAACAAAGAACTAAATATACCATTTATGACCATCTCAATCACATAATCATGTTTTAAATTATATTATACATTTTGACACAAATTTGTAATTTCAAGTATTCATAAACCCTCTTTATTCCATTAAAAATCATGAAATTCCATCCATTATCCTATATTACCACATTTTATCCCAAAAAACCACTATCATAGTACCAAATGACGGAAAACAAATATGACACCAAAAATCACATTACATAGAAAGAATCACCTATTGCATCAGTGAAACCATATGAAATGAGAGAATCAAAATGAGCAACATCACATTTTGAAATCATTCAAAATCCCACCTGTTAAAATTTTCCACCCTCAATAGGAATATTATGTCATTGATTTTTAATCACCCATATTCTACTCTAGTCATCACTTATTAATCAAACTTTATTAATTTATAGTCATCACACACTAACCATGTCTACTTTTCATTTATTTTTTAGTGTCGATAGGCCACCATTCAATTTTGTAATAACATATTTAATAAATTTAAGAATAGTTATCTTCATTTTAATTTTATGTTTATCAAAATATAATACCCAATAAAACTAAAAATATTAAAAAACTCACATGCATATTTAATGAAGAAGAGGCATGACTCCCCAACTCAGGTGTACCACTCAACTCATCCAGCTAATGAAGAAAAATCATCACGATACCAACTCTAATTATATTCCCATAATCATTGTTTTCATTCAATAAAATAATCATATTTTTTAATTATAATTCAATAATCCCCTTTTATACCCATTCCCATTTTTATCTTTAACACATTGAGTTTTTTTATCATTATTTATTTCAATATGAAATAAACAATAATACATCCATACATGTTTTTAACCAATGAAAAATATCCCAACCAAGAACACCACAAATGATATGAATATTAGTCATAAAAAATATAAAATAATTTATAAAAATTCATTAAAAATAAAAAATAATATTCTTCAATGTTTAAATATATACCCATCTTGTTACAATATTTATATTATTACTAAATTATAAAGGTTTTATGTTTCTACAAAAAATAAAATGATACAAATGCATCATAGTATATGATATTAGTGAATAATAACTAACATAATTAGAATATAATGGTACTATAAAAATATTATATGAGTCTATATTCCCTATCAAATTTTTTATTACTAGGTATATAATGTATTTTTATTTTCATTCTTTCTCCTATATTTTTTTCAAAATTTACCCCTTCCCCACAACCATGAAGACTCATGTAGTTATAACCAAATGTATTAGAATAAAATACAAGAAAATAATTAGAATATAGAATGGTAATATTTTTTGAAATATTAATCCATATGATATATTAAATGATTCAAATTCCTCTTCATCAACTAAAGCTTCAATTACTATTGTGGATGAATGAGAGAAATTACGCACAAGAAATACACAATGTGAAATGGTCTTACACATATCCTATAATATTTCTAAAACACTTAATCCATATATTTACAATAAACAAAAATCCACGCTTCTTTGAATGCTATTTTAATATGGAAACACAATGAAAACCTGTGGTAAAAAATGATAAAGTCACCTTGGATAACAAGAAATTAATCACTTTAAGATGAGGAATAATGAAAAACTAAAAATAATTGATGAAACTCATATTAATTAAATGAAAGTTAAATATATGTAAATAAGAATTAATTAAAGGGATTGTAAATTTATCCTAAAGATAAATATTAATATTGTATGGATTTGATAGGTTTCAGTGCAGCATACCCTGTTTCAAGAAAATAACCCTTTCATTTTGATTTTTAGTATATATAGTTTTTTGTGAATTTTGGAAAGGTTTGGATGACTTCTAGAATGTTTTTGGAGCCTTTATAAAGGTACAAGGTTGGTGAATGGTTAGTGAAAACTGAGTAAATCTTACCGGAAACTGTGCAAGGTGAAACATGGGATTTTGTCTAGGTGCACAGTTATCTACATTGCTTTTCCAAAATGAGCAGCGAAATAGTAGAAACAATGTAATGTGGGTTAATTTGATTTTACATAGTTGGCACATGGTTTATCTAACTGAATGGGCTGACCATATGAAGTGCTCCTTGAGGAAGAGGCTCATGCATGGTTAGCACACAATTTTCATAACCATGTGAGTAACTGCACACAGTTTACAAACAAGATACTAAAGATGTGTATTTGGGTTAGTATTTTGTTTTTATACCTTGTTTTTTTCCCTAAATTGACACTAATTCGAGTATTATACCACCGTAAGGCTGTGGAAACCTTCCTCATAAATTTGGATGTAATAAATAGGTTCTTCATAGTTCATTAAAGCCCGGTTCCCTCAGTAAGTCCTATTTTTTGGTAGTTTTATTCATGTGTTTTCTTAGATATACTTTCTTCCATTGATTGGATTTATAGATCTAGTCTAATACGGATAGATATAAGGTTGTTAATTCCAATCATGGTTAGATATGGATTTTTTGTTATTAAGGGAATATATCTAAGGTGGGTTTTTGGAGGTTCAATATGATTTCATTGGTGTTTTTCTATTGTTCTTTATTTCCATCGTATTTCCTGAGGTATGTGGATTCACTACTGACTCCTCTTAGTGGAATATAACAAATTAGTTTCAAATTGACTATTTTAATTGATATTGGTTATGTAATTTTTATTGATTTTTTTGTACTAAATCCTCTTCGGTGACAGTTTATAGAATTTTGGAAATTGTGTGTTTTGTGGAAAGTGAAATTGGTATCTTTATTTGAAAACAACGATTTTAAAATTGTTATTTTTAGGGATGTAAAAGTGTTTTAAATAAAAGGTTTGTTTTATTAAAATTATTTGTTAAAGGTTCTCAACAAACATATGGTTATATTTAAATGGTTTAAATATTTTTTTGGCATTGTTTTTTGGAAAAATGATTGTGTGTGTTCATGTGAATTTGGGATTGATAAGGGAATGAAGTTTCCCCCATAATTATTAGGATAGATTAGGGTCAGAAATTTCCCCCATCAAAATTAATCATTAATTGATTGATCACTGATAGGATTACTCACCACTTTCAAATATAGGAAGGTCAAGGTTAACATACATGGTTGGATGTGTGGATATGTGGATAGGAATTGGTTATTCCAAAATAGAACTTCGAAAATGGTTTTAGGGTATTGTTTGGTTTCATTCTAGGGAAAAATGATTTTTTTTGGAAAAATATAAGATATTGAAATTGATTATATTATTTTAGAAACATTTTTCATGTGTTTTATATATAATTCATAACATGTTCTTTCATAGTGTCATGAGTAGGGAAGTCCTTCAGGGAAAACCTTTTAAGTTTCATTACTCACTCATGAATTGACACATTGGTTCTTTTTCAGATATTGTTCCCCAGGGATAAAGAAAAGGTATATTATCACAATTATTTAATGGTACATCATGATACTTGGGTTGTACTGTGGATTTGGAGTGTGGAGCATTTTGGGAGCTTTGGAGTTTGTCTTTGGAGTCTTTGGGGGTTGATAGTTTTGTCTTCTACTGTGCACTTTGTTATTTGAAGTCATATGATATTGTAATTTTTATGGGTTTTTTTATATAAATAGTAGTAATTTGAGTTAGTATAAATTATTATAATGCTTCATGTTGTGGTTTTGGTTATGCTATGTTTGGTTTCAGTTGTTTTATTTCTCAAAGAGAAAACAGACACCCAATTGTATTGAATCTCTTTGTAATTTCTATTAGTATTTGGAATTTTGGGGATTTTTCTAAAATCTAAAGAGAAATTATGCCTCAAATAAAGGAAATTAGGAGGGCTTAATGTTACAAGTTGTATGATATTTCTCGGTCTTGAACTCACAAGTGTTCATCAGTTCTACCGGTCTTAGAGTTGACATTCATTCTGGTTTAATTCTTGGATTTGAGAGGGTAGAATGGTGTAAGATTTTCGAGACATAAAATTTAGAGCATAAAAATATATATCTAGCATTTTTATAATAAAATTAATGTTTACAATGAGTTCAGTACATAAGTTTATTGGATTCACTTATATAAATTTTCTACTCATTATAATTTCTTTATCCAATGAGAAGAGCAAGAAATGCATTGTAGAAAAGCCTTCCCACAGTGGGACATATTTTATATTGATTAATGATTTATCATTTGGTGAAAAGATGTAAATTTTTGAAAAATATAGAATTATTTACAAATGTGATATTTTGAAAAAGGAAGGATATGGGTATTTCTAAAATTGGGTTTATTTTAAAAATAGTAAAAGAATATTAAAAAATTATAGAATATGTAAAAGCGTTGAATTTTGGAAAGGCTTTTTGTGATAGATGATGTGGTGGAATTTGAAAATTTTAAGACTTCAGTTTCTAGAGATTGAGACTTTGGACATTTTTGGTAATTCTAGAAAATAGAAACCAGTAGGCATCTTTGAAACCAATCAGAAGAAGCTGCTGAGAATGTGGTTGCACCTCATCCCTAGGTGATCCAATAGCTAGTTCAATGTATCATCCAATCCTTTTAAGATATGGATAGTGGGAACATGATGGATGAACCAAGGCATGAAGATCACTCTTTCTAATTCCAAAATCAAAATCCACCCATTATTTGGGGTGATTCCGAACCAGATAAGTTTGATATTTGTTTGAATAATATTAATTGAATCTTCGATTTCCTTGGCTCACTAATAGAACTAAAATTCAAGCTAGAGATGTATATGATAGAGGATCATGCACTTCCGTGGTGGGATTTATCTATTCAAGAAAAATTGGACCATGGAATTAGTTAGGATTATTTTAAATAATTTTTCAACAGAAAATTATATCCCCATATATTCACAATAACAAGAAGGACGATATTATTCAACTTAAAACAAGAGAGCCTCATAGTAACAGAGTATGCAGATAAATTCCTTAATTTTGTTTTCTTTATACCAGAAGTTGCTGACAGTTTATCTTTGAAGAAACAATCTTGGAATAGGTGATTAGAAATGATGTTCACTCAAAGATTTCAGTTCTTTATATAATAGATTACATAGATATGGCCAAAAGAGAGATGGTAGAAGAAAGGTACACCTCAAAATCTATGACTAGAAGAATCATGTTGATACCTATAGGAAACAGTGGCAACTCTAATGCTCTGAGAATGTAAATGAGGGACACCTATTTCAATGGTGGGTGTATGGATCAGAATTCAATGGTTGGATTATGTAATCCTTCTACAAAACCAATAAGCAATCCCAAATGTTTTCAATGTTGTTCATTAGACCACATGAAGTGACAACATGCGATAAAAACTAGAGTATGAAACAATTGAAATAAAATGTGGAATCATCAACCTTATTGTCTCAGTTCTACGAGGTTGAGTGTTGGAGACATTTTTAATGTGTTTTAGACATCGTATACTTCAATGGTAAGATGGTAAGAGAATAAATATCTTAAAAATAAAATAGCTATCCAAGTTGATTCCAAGAATACCATGACTCCCCATCAAGGGAAATATCAACAGGTAAATAAAGAACACAGTTCCATAACCAAGCAATTAAATAGAGGTAAACAAGTTATTGTGGATGTTTATATTAGACCATTGACTGTGAGAGGTAAAAAAAATTATTTATACCCTTATGAATGATTTATTTGATAGAATTACATACAAATCCTTTAATTCTTCTTGTTGTGTTGATTTTATGGGGTTTAAAGTTGAGATGATTACTTTTATGTTAAAACATCGAACTCCTCTAGGTCAAAGAGAATGTGGAGCCTTTTTGTGTAGAGAATATTCTATACCCATTTATGGAGATGAGTAGATATGGGATATAATTGTTCTTGAGATGTATGGATATGATTTAATCCTAAGTATGTATTTTTTTGACAACATTCAAGGCCCACATCAACTGTTACACAAGACGAGTCAGTTTTATGACTAATAATGGAATTAAGAATCTCTTTAGAGGTGACTAGAAAGTAAATGGTGGTGCAAAGGGCATGTAACCACCAATTGTTGAAATGAGATATTACTAGTTAGAAGTGGTTAATTCGTAATGAATTTTAGATATTGAGAATAATAGTTCTCAAACGATCGTTGATTGATTTCCATATTTGTTTCCCAAGAATTTATCAGGGTTTCCAACCACAAGATAAGTAGTATTTAAAATTGATATCCTCAGGAGGAACAATACTATTTCCATTTCATGTTATATAATTACACCAACTAAACTAATGGAGTTGATAGTGATGTTGGAAGTGATGGAAAGTAACAGGTTCATTTGGCCTAGAACGACTTTATGGGCAACACCATTGTTATTTGTGAAAACAACAAATGAAAATCTAAGGTTGTGTGTGTATTATCGTAGGATTATAGGTGTTATGAAAAATAATCGGTATCCAATTCCACCCATTGATGACCTATTTGAACAATTTAGGGTAGATGAGTTGTTATCTATGATTTACATGCTCTTAGTATATCACCATTTTTGAGTTTGGAAGGGGGATATTCCAATGATAGCTTTAAAAAGTGGATATTGACATTATGAGTATGTGGTTATGCATTTTGGTCTAACAAATGTATCGTTAATCTTTATGAAATTGATGAATGAGATATCTCGATGATATCTAGACTCTTTTGTTGTGGTGATTATGGATGAAATATTGGTGTATTCAAGGAAAAGGGAAGATCATGACAAACAATTTGTGATAGTTTTGGGAATCTTTAGGGATAATTATTTTTATTCCAAATTATAAATGAGTTATTTTTGGACACTATAGGTATGTTTCTGCATCTATATAATCTCTAAAAGAGGTGTTTTTTTGGATAAAAAAAGTAAATGATGTAATTTCATGGTAACCACTAAATAATTTATTCAAGATATATAGTTTCCTTGGTCAAACTGGTTGTTACTGATATTTTTTTCATGATCTATCACAACTGTATTAAAATATTATAGCTTTGAAAAGGAATAATTTTCTATTTCAATGGAATAAAGAATTTAAAAAAAAAATTAATAGCATAACGTTTTTCTAACATCAGTACCAATATTGATTTTTCTAGAATCAGGACAATGGTACGTGGTGTATTGTGATGCCTCAAGGTTAGTGTTGGGATGATTTCTCATGAAAGGGGACTGTGATGTTTCTTATTGATCAAGGAAGTTATGGTTTCATGATAAGAACTATCCAACAAATGAATTATAGTTAGCTATTGCAGTCCATTCATTGAAGACTTTACATCACTATGTATTTGGTAAAAATTTTCTATGTTTATGGATCATAAGAACATGAAATATATTTTCAGAAAATGGGATTTATACCTAAGATAATGAAGATGGATGGAGTATCTCTAAATTTTTGACATTGACTTGATGTATACATCTAGTAAAGGTAATATGGTGGCCGATTGTTCAAGAAGAAATTCGTACGCTCAGTTAGAAAAGAAGATTTAGAACAGTGGCAGTTGATGTCAGTGATAATAGTCATTATCATTGAATGTGAAGACCACGGTAGTGTTGCTGTATTCTTTCCACTTGAATTCATTCCATATTTGGTTCAAATAGTTAAAGAGGGATAATTATATGATTCAAAATGTATTTGAAGCAGGTAAAAACTAAATGGTGGGGTGACCATTGATGGATAGAAGCTGGCTAGGAGTTTAGTTTTATGGTTTTGAGATCAGATGACCTCACATTTTTCTTGTCTGGAATAACTTCTTCATGATCAAAACATTTTATGATTCTCTATTCATCCTAGAATACAGAAAATGTGAAATTCATTAAAAGCATAGTTTTGGTGGGTTGGTATGAAAAGGAATGTGTCTATGTTTGTTTTGAGATTCTTAAATTTTCAATAGGCCAAGGAAGTGCATTAGTAACCAGTAAGTATGTGGCAATCTTTACCTTTCCCTATTTGAAAATGGGATCATATTGCTATCAATTTTGTAACTGGTCTGCTAAGAATGGCTCAGAAACACGTTTCCATATCTGTGATAGTGGATCAATTTAAAAAGTCATCCCATTTCATCCCTATTCTTGTATCTCATATGGTGGAGGAATTAAAAAAATCTATATCAAGAAGTTTTAAAGAGGAATTATGTACCAGTTTTGATTATGTCAGACAAAAAGTATAGTTTTACATCTATTTTCTATAAATCCATACAGAATTCCCTTGGGACTCTGTTGACTATGAGTACAGTGTATAATCCTTAGATAGATGGAAAATATGAAAAGATGATTCAAACATTTGATGACATGCTACGAGCATGTGTAATAGAGTTTGGTAGATCATGGGATGATTAGATACTATCTGTGGAGTTCTCATAAAAAAAAGTTATCAAGCCTCGATACATGTGGATCCTTTTGAAGCATTTTATGGGAATCCTTATCATTATCCACATTGTTGGGTGAAAATATTTGAGACTACACTAGTTGGTTTGAGCATTGTTCAAGAAAAAATGGAGATGAATCACCTAATCTAGAAATGGATGAAGATAGAATAGAGTCATCATAAATCATATGAAGATCATCATCGATGGTAGTAGTCATTTGAGGTTAGTGATCATGTGTTCTGGAATGTCTCTCCTATTCTTGGGCATCATGATTATGGGAATGAAGGAAATTTATCTCCTCGATAACTATGCCATTTTGAGATACTTGAATGGGTTGGTGAGGTGAAATATTAGTAGGTACTACACCCATGGTTCAGTATAGTGCATAATGTGTTTCATGTATCATAGTAGAAAAGTATCAGCTGAATATTAACAATGTGATTTGAGGCGATCACATTTCCCTAGAGCTGGAGACTTCATTGGTTCATGTTCTAGTGTATGTTGTAGATAGTAAAGATAAACTCTTACGTTGGAAGGGCATCGTTCTATTATAGGTTTTGTGGTAACATTGTTAGGTTCATGAAGAGACATGGGAATGGGAGAAATAAATGGTGAAGAAAAGGCTTGATGTCTCATGGGAAAACATTGTTTTTTTACATTCCATGGTTATAAAAACTAAATTTGGGTAGAATATATCTCCCTAAAATTTAAGTAAAAATCCTTTATTTATGATATTTAAGTTTTTAAAATGTTTGAGTGAAGTTTTGGAGGGTTTAAAAGTCTTTTTTAATGTTTTTAATATTTTATAAATGTGAATTATTGGTTCATGGTTATTGAAAATTTTAAAACTCTGATAGGAAACCATACAATGTGAAACAAGGGCTTTCGGGTAGGCACATAGTTAGGCACAATGTTTGTCCAAACCATGCAGTCACCTTGTAGAAATCAAGCAATGTGGGATTGTGGGATTTTGAATGTTTGGTGGATGGGTTTTCTAACAGTGTGGGATAATAATGCAATGTTCTCCTTATGGTAGAGGTTTGTGGTTGATTAGCACATGATTTTCTTAACTGTGTGACTAACCATGCACAGTTTAAAAACAATGTCCTTAAAAAGTGGATCTGGGTTGGGATTAAGTTTTAACCCATCATTTTTGATCCAAATAGACCCTATATAAACCATTCTTCATACCTAGGGCTATGTAACCCTTTTTCATCAAATTGGAAGTGATCAAGAGGCATTTATTGGTGCGTTGAAGCCTAATTACATTAGACAATCCTCATTTGTGGTAGTTTATCATGTTTTTTCAAATATCTACATCCATCCCTCTCTCACATTCTTGGATCTAGAAAACTATGGATATATCTAAGGATGTTGATTCCAGTCATGGTTAGACTTTTATTTTTTAGTGTTTGGGTGCAAGAACCCCGATTTTGTACGAGGTACTAGTCCATTTATTTTAGGTATAAATGACTTGTTATGGCCTTCTATGAATTATTAACTTCATTTTGGGTTTTTTTGGAGGTGTCTGGGGCCTGTTTGGAGGCTCGAACCATGTTTTGGGCTGAAAATGACATGGAGCATGGTTTAGACACAGTTTTCCCACAGTTAGTCTAAACCGTGCGAGAGATCTAAAAAGTGTAGGTTTTTAGCAGAACGATTTCACACGGTTTGTCAAACCCTGTGGGGTAATCGAGCGAAGTGCCCCTCCTAGGTAGTGACATGCCATGGTTTCCACATGGTTTGGGAAACCGTGTGGGTAAATAGTGCGAACCTGCTGTTTTTTGAAATTTTAAATTAAAAAACGTTTTTCCTTTCAAAAACAAGTGGCTGTTTCTTCTCCTATGAACAGATGCCCTCCGTGGATCTCCCATTTGGAGCCTAACATAGGCTTTGAGCCAGTTTCACCATCCGACCTCCATTTCTATCACCAAATGTCTCATCAGATCTGTATCAGTATTTACCTAATTCTTATTTAGTCATTATTGATTCTTCAGAACAAAAAATGCACTATATAGATTTAGTCTCTTATGTTCTAAAATTCCATTATTTATATGTTATTCATATTTCTTCTAAACCAGGATAAATCAAGACTCGATACTGGATGAGTTGTCAACTACCTAGGTGATGTAGGTGGTCTATAATTTCCTTCATCTTTTAATTGGTATATTAAGGCATTCAGCCTTTACTCTATCCATTGTACTTTTTGTAGAGGTATCATTTTTGAGGAATTTGCATTTAGTAGCGGTAGTTGGACCTAGTGAGGTTGACCATAGTTTCCGTTTAGGTGTGTTGGAACCTGTTTCTCATTTTGAGGTAACCTGAGGATTGATCCTTATGAATTTTCATTGTTTATGCTTATTTAAACCAACCAAGGGGTGTGTTATTGTTCTTACATAGAAATAGGAAGCCCGTTAATTCCTTGATAGTTGTGAATAATAGATTTAGAGATGTACTTCCTCCTTTCTCAATGTATAATAGTGTATTCCTTGCCTACTTCGATAGTTTGGCATGTTAAATGGATAATATGGGTGGGTATACCTGTATGTAATGACTAATGACTTGTTAATTGGTTTATATGGGAGGTTATAACCATATGGTTGTTTTGATAAGTGGTTTGCATGAGTGGGTATGCTCATGGCTTGTGTAGGATGATGGGAGTCGGTATACTCACTTATAAAGAATGTTTAATTTGAATTCTTAAATGCTTGATGGAATGGTTTGATATATACCTTGGAATACTCTCCATGGATCTGTAATGTGGTAGTGGATGACTTGGGTTAAATCTACCCCTTGGGTATTTATTCCATGGGATGCCTTGGGCTTTGCTACTCAATTGATACAGCTTGCTCGGGCTCACGTAGGAATTACTGTTTCCATAATACTAGGACCCCAACTAGTTCCAAACCGAGTTTCCATCAGGGATTCCCATGGGACTCGATGGGATTCCTTAGACAAGCTTTTTGGATTTTCCCCTTTGTGTTCTAGATATTTTACCTAGATGCCTTGGCATGAAAACACATTGGATATGGCACTTTCGGTCCACACATCACTATACAGCGTGGATGTGAGATATTTGACATCACTATACGGTGTGTAGAGACACGAAGCCTGATGTACTTGGACATTACATTACTTTTGTGGAATACTTAGTACATAACAAAAACACACACACAAGGACCGTAATAGTTTAGTGTCTTTGGAAACTCAGAATATAATCTTCTAATCGTGGTGAAAGATCTTCAACATCTACCATAAAGATCTTCTTTTTTTAAACCTAAATCCTTTCTTTATGTCCTGGGGAAAAGAAAACATAAAAGGGTGAGCTGAAATGCTCAGTAAGGGTAAACAAAAGAAATATCAATCACGTCATATTCATAAGAACATATCTTTTTGAAATCTTAACCTGCAAAAGAGATCATAATTTCATAACATGTGATAAATCATATTAGTGAAATGTAATCCCAATAATCATAACCTAAGAAATGAAACTTTTTGTCATATAAACATAATCATAGAAAATCATTTCTTATTAGTCAAGACTCATTGCCAAGACTATCTTAGTGGACAAGTCCCTTTCTGAACCGAGTTGACTCCCCGTTTCAGTCCAGTTTCACTGAACCGGTATAACCTACCGTTCCAGCCATGTCTATCACATGAGATATAAAATCTTTACCCAATGAATTAGAGGGAGATATAGGTCCCACCCATCTAATAATGATACCATTCTTATGTGTGCCACAAAATCATAAATCATACATCATTGCATAACCCATGTAATAAAAATGGGAATCTTAAACATCGTAACATAATAAAACAATTCATATAAGATAAAGGAATTCATAAATATAATTCCATCACAACATAATAAAATCAATGTAATATTTGGGATAGAAACAGAACCATTTATTATCTTAGATGGAAAATAATTTTGATAAAACACTTGAACTCCATTCTTGAGGAAAATATCCTTTCTACTTCAAAAACATTTTTTCTTTCTTAACATGTCATACAATTTTAAACTAAAAGATGTTGATTAAAAATAAACATTAAAACTTTTAAAGTAGGTATCTTGGAATTTTTTTTAAAAAAATCCATTCATGCCGTATAAGTTAAAAAAACAATCTTCTCATACTTTTGTCGGAAAATTCAAAAAGTACCTCACACGAAAAACGACAAAAGATTCCTTTCATATCTTTTACTAAAAACTCACCAAAGGGTAAAATTGGATTTAAACAATTTTAGGTGGATGGAAATAATATTTCATATTTAGGAAACACTGATGTGGATGATAAAATACACCTCAGTAAATACCAAAGTATAAACAATCTCGGATAAAAATGAAATTGTGATATTTCCCTTACCTTAGGTCCAATTTGCTTCGTAAGTGTCCGAACCTCCTGTATAACGATTTAGATAATTTCATTGACTTATTAAATAATCATATTCATTGTTATGATATCACATATATGGTTCACTTGTGACTTTATATTACCCATTCTTATGTAAATTAATGTTAAAGTAGGTTTTTGGGTAAAATAATCTTATTTATCGTACGTGTTTGGACTTGTTGTTCTTGATGTTATTATTACTTATATCATGATTTAATTACCTCAAAAATGTAAATCATGATTTATATATCAAATAAATTCATTATATATCCATAATATACAATAATTTATAATAGTACATAACATATGCAGGTAAGAAATGAAACGCACCGTTCATGGAGACGGTAAGCCGTACGTACACAAGAACACTACTTTCATTTATATTTCTTATTTTAATGGAATTAAAACATAATGATGAATAGGTATATTATAATTTCAGTATGATATCATATATAATATCATTAACCACATCCTTTATACATCCCACATAAGGTATTAATGAATCACATCACTTTGAGGAGGCGGTAGTCCGCACTTCCTCAAAGGAGATTATCGTATTTACCGACTATGGAAACTATAAAGGATTGATATAATTAGGTAGTAAATAATAATAAGTAAATCATAAACATTATATATTATATATAAATATAGTGCCATCATAATGGCCACCATGAGAGGCGGTAGGAGAAAATCAAACAATCATCGTTTCGTGAGGCGTTAGTTTGCCATCACGGAAACATTATGTTCTTCATCCATTAGATGGAGGTGTGTGTAAGTGTAGTTTTAATCCTTATCATAACAACATCCTAGTATATTTAGGATATTGGTTTTGTTACAAAAGGAAGGATTAAAAAGAGTTTAGGGGTTGGAGAAGTAGAATAAAATAAACAAACTTAAGAGAAACTGTTACCTTTAATTTTGGTAGCTTCCTTTGGTTTGAACCAAAAGGACTTCATGGAGAATCTTCTGCCTAATGTAAGGCTTCAAGGGGGAGGATAGAGATGTAGGGAGCTTAGTTGGGCAGAGTTTGGACGATCCAAAAGGCTTGAGAGGTGTGAGAAATTGCATAGAAGTGGTCTCCTTTTATAAGGGAGTGGATGGGCTCTTTAGGAAAGTGTGAAAACATTATTTTATTATAAACTTATCTTCGGTTTCAAGAGGTCTGAAACACATTAATGACAAAGATAATATGACTCATATTCTAAATAAAATCATCCAATAGAAATTGGACAGGTTTTGGATGATATTTTAATCATTTTAATCTTATTTATTTAAATCATTTATTAATGAGGTAAATACTGCATCATTATTGTGTCATAAATCATTTAATTTATATAATTTATAAAAATTATAAAAAAATACCAACATGTAGGATATATATTTGGATTTCTGAATAATATTTATAGTCGAAAAAATATATCTTATATAACCCTTTATAAAAATTAATTACTAAAAGAGTTTTGTTAAAGTCAATTTTGTCTTTACATTAAATTAATTAATCCAGATTGTCATTTTCACTACCAAGTGTATTATTGGGGTCCCCAAATCGTCCCAAGGATGCCCATGGTCTGCCACTACTCATAAAATAAGTTTAGGACAAGTTTTAAGGTAATTTGGAATTATTATAATATTATTTTAACCTTGAATTACCCTATTTACCTTTAACCGCAGTAAATAAAAATTACCGTAGTTACTATTCATAATGCCCAAAAATAAAAAAGTAGCTTATTAACATAATTTGGACCCACTGATTCCAAATATGGAATCCATTTTTTCCAAATTCAATACACAAAAGTTGCAGAAATTAAATTAAAATTAATCCATTTGTCGAAAGAAAATGGGTTTTTGTTTAAAACATTGGAAAAGATTGAATTGATTTAACCTACGAATTCAAGGTAAAATAATTGATAATGACATACATTATATTAAATGGTAAAAATATATTATATTTATACTTTAAAACAATTCAATATTATAATTTAACCACATAAATTATTATGATGGAAAAAGTTGTGTTTAATTAAAATATAGCGTGTTTTTACTATTCATTAAAATATGAAAGTTATCAGAAAAATATCAAATCATTATCCAATGTAAATTTTCATATCCTAATTAAAAAGAAGAATTTGATTCTATCAAATTTAACTTATAAACATGTCAAAAACTAGATTTAATATGGGTGCGCCATCAAAAGGTGGCAAAACTGCATTTTTTTAAAAATACTTCTTTTACCCGAAAAATTTATTTTGTTCTCATACCATTTTCTAGAAAATGTGTAAGACGAATAATAATGTTATAAGATTCAAAATTTAGTTAATAATATTCATAACATCTAGTTCATAATAATATTATAATAATATATCGTTGTTTAGTAAAACCCGGTATTGCGTACAACACATGCTATCGAGGAAGGTCGCAATTGCGTGTAATGCAAGCCAAGTCAGGGTTGTGTGCTGTGCAAGAATCCTTCATTTTTTCGTATAACATAATCCAGCCATATTTCATTTATACATTGAATATATATATATATACTCAATGTTGCATAGAATAACTATTATCAAAATTGTGTGTAACACGATCCAAGAATAGTGTTGCGTATACTGCAAGCTAATACGGTGTTGCATATAGCGCAAGGTAATCTTGGTGTAGCATACAACACAAGACATTAATGAAATTAAAAATAATATTTTTCATAAAATCTCGTGCTGTTACATTCTACCCCCCTTAAAATGAATTTCTCCCTTGAAATTCATTGGGGTTATAAATGGTTTACTATTCGAAAGTTTATTTAATAGAAACCCACATCGTAAACCAAAACCAATCTTTTAAAACAAAAGTATGAAACGTAACTGTTACCCAAATAAACTAATCACTGGGTTTCCACATAGGTGAAAATATGGATATGGAAGCGAAATCTAACCATCATGTTCTGATGGAGAGTGGTAGAGAACATGGCTATGGAAAAGCCAACAATCACAAAGCCATAAATTTGTGACGATCTAAGGTACCGTCTGATTCATCAGATATAAGAGCATTAGGAAATTTTTTTTGGTTTTCAAGATCATTTCCCTAAAGTTGATGAAATTTGAATTAGAAGAAATATTTTCGTGATTTTGGTATAGTCTCACCGTTTTTCATTCTTTGGACGATTTCCACTACATCTCTTAAAGAAATGAAGTTGAATTTTTCCTTCATGATGTGTTAGCAGATCATGTGATAGAATGATGGGTCATTCCATTTGTCTCAATCAAAAGGTTATTAAAGTTTTCAAAAAAATATATAAGTCCATATATAGTGAGATTAATAATATATGGTTCCTAAAATGGACTTATACTTCATATATCATACTGATTAATATAATAAAACTAGTTTCTACTAAACAGGGACTTCCTGTAGGCCAGTGGTAGGTGATAAAGGCCTGTCGCACTTCAGTTGTGGGTTCCATTCCCACAGCCTTGTTCGATGCGATGGGCTGTCGCCCATCCTGCAGGTTGTCCTTTTTCTAAAGCTATATTACTATAACATCCCATCAACAATATCAAAAAAGTTTTGTCCTTAAACAATATTAACGTATGTCTAACATAATCCATTCCAATCTTTAGTCTTATCTAATATACTTCGGTCCAAGCTCATAATATAAAGGAAATGATTATTGAAATGTCACATAACAATCACATGAATACCATCATTTATCCCCCATATATCATAAGATATATCTTGTTGAATACCTTAATCATGTCTTCTCTTGAAGAATGAATACCCATTGAACCATAGTGAAAATATGAATGCTGTCAAAAGTTAACTCTTTCCACATACCAAAATCAAAAAATTATATATACTCAAACCATGATACAACCTTCTCCTTATATCCGTCATGAGCTCATGAATACTATCAAACATTTAATTTTCTTCTTATCCCTTCATTATGCGCATATCATCAACATTCCAAAAATATCTGAATAACCTTTCATGGATACTGGTACCATTAATCATACAATTTCAAAACTCAAGGAAAGACAACAGTGTAACAATCCTTAGATTTCTCTTTATTTTATATTACCATGAGATTACTTATACAACATTACACATGATAAACATGAAACCATTCCACTACATTCTTAAACCATTGAACGAGATTCAACAATTCTTCCATCTCACATATCATTTGTAGTCTCTTCATCATCATCAACATAAATACTACCCATACGACCATACTAATTCTCTTCATGAGACTTTCCCATAGGGAATTGGTTTGCATAATGCCCGTACATTCAACATTTAAAACATTTAACCATTGTTGATGTCGTAGCAATACCATTATCCTCATCTATGGTGTTAACTGAACCATTTCCTTTGCACTTACTGGATTTTTGTCCTTCTTTTCCACACCCAAATCATCTTACAGTTCATTTGAAACATTCTCCTTGATGCCTCTTCCCACATGATTTACATAGGGGAAATTGAAATTTCTTTCCTCTATGATCATCATGAAACTCCATCTTTCTCTTATTAGACGAGCCAAGAATCTTACCAAATTTTACTTTATTAATCATATTATGAGATTTCTGATTAGGCATAATAATGATGTCTGGACTTCCAAATCCCATTTAATATGTTTTCTCATGAAGAATATCAATCCATTGTCCATCATATCCTCCATTATCGTGAATCATCTTGTTTCCAGCCATTTTCTAAAACCCAAAAAGAATAGTGTGAGAGGAAAAAATCACGCTAGGGAAAACAACATAATAAAGGGGTAGTACCTTCAATATCTGACATCTTAGGTTACCGTAATTCTAGCACTATAACCTATACTTATACTTAACCTTAGGGACATACCTATACATACCTTAGAAATATCTATAGGGATCTCACTAAAGTTCTTGCATCCTAGTATCCAAAGGTTGACTAAACCTTTCCTCTGATACCAACTGTAGAGACCCTAAGCCTGACGTACATGGACATTACATTACTTTTGCGGAATACTTAGTACATAACAAAAACACACACACAAGGACCGTAATAGTTTAGTGTCTTTGGAAACTTGGAATATAATCTTCTTATCATGGTGAAAGATCTTCAAAATCTCCCATAAAGATCTTCTTTTTTTTAAACCTAAATCCTTTCTTTATGTCCTGGGGAAAAAAACAAAAAAGGGTGAGCTCAGATGCTCAGTAAGGGTAAACAAAAGAAATATCAATCACATCATATTAATAAGAACATATCTTTTGGAAATCTTAACCTGCAAAAGAGATCATAATTTCATAAAATGGGATAAATCATATTAGTGAAATGTAATCCCAATAATCATAACTTAAAACATGAAACTTTTTGGCATACACACATAATCATAGAAAACCATTTCTTATTATTCAAGACTCATTTCCAAGACTATCTTAGTGGACAAGTCCCTTTCTGAACCGAGTTCACTCCCCGTTTCAGTCCTGTTTCACTGAAACGGTATAACCTACCGTTCCAGCCATGTCTATCTCATGAGATATAACATCTTTACCCAATTCATTGGAGGGAGATATAGGTCACACCCATCTCATAATGATACCATTCTTATGTGTGCCACCAAATCATAAATCATACATCATTCCATAACCCATGTAATAAAAATGGGAATCTTAAACATCGTAACATCATAAAACAATTCATATAAGATAAAAGAATTAATAAATATAATTCCATCACAAAATAATCAAATCAATGTAATTATTGGGATAGAAACAGAACCTTTATTATCTTAGATGGAAAGTAATTTTGATAAAACACTTGAACTCCATTCTTGAGGAAAATATCCTTTCTACTTAAAAAACATTTTTCCTTTATTAACATGTCATACAATTATAAACTAAAAGAAGTTGATTAAAAATAAACTTGAAAACTTGTAAATTAAGATTCTTGGAAATTTTGTTTTAAAAATCCATTCATGCCGTATAAGTTAAGAAACATTATTCTCATACTTTTGTCGGAAAAGCCAAAAAGTACCTCGTACGAAAAACCACAAAATATTCCTTTCAGATCTTTTACTAAAAACTCATCGAAGGGTAAAATTGGATTTAAACAATTGTAGGTGGATGGAAATAATATTACATATTGAGGAAACATTGACGTGGATGATAAAATACACCCCAGTAAATACCAAAGTATAAACAATCTCGGATAAGAATGAGATTGTGATATTTCCCTTACCTTAGGTCCAATTTACTTCGTAAGTGTCCGAAACTCCTGTATAAAGATTTAAATAATGCCATTGAATTATTAAAGAATCATATTAATTTTTATGATATCACATATATGGTTCAATTATGACTTTATATTACCCATTCTTATGTAAATTAATGTTAAATTAGGGTTTTGGGTAAAATAATCTTATTTATCGTACGTGTTTGAACTTGTTGTTCTTGATGTTATTATTACTTATATCATGATTTAATTACCTAAATAATGTAAATGATGATTTATCTATCAAATACATTCATTATATATCCAGAATATACAAGCATTTATAATAGTACATAACATATGGAGGTAAGAAATGAAACGCACCGTTCATGGAGATGGTAAGTCGTACATACACATGAACGCTACTTTCATTTCTATTTCTTATTTTAATGGAATTAAAACATAATGATACATATGTATATTATAATTCCAGTATAATATCATATATAATATTATGAACCACATCCTTTATACATCCCACATACGGTATTAACGAATCACATCACTTTGAGGGGGCGGTAGTCCGCACTTCCTCAAATGAGATTATCGTATTTACCGACTATGGAAACTGTAAAGGAATGATATAATTAGGTAGTAAATAAGAATAAGTAAATCTTAAACATAATATATATTATATATAAATACAGTGCCATCATAATGGCCACCATGAGAGGCGGTAGGAGAAAATCGAACAATCATCGTTTCGTGAGGTGTTAGTTTGCCATCACAGAAACATTATGTTCTTCCTCCATTAGATGGAGGTGTGTGTAAGTTTAGTTTGAATAATTCTCATAAAAACATCCTAGTATATTTAGGATATTGGTGTTGTTACAAATGGAAGGATTAAAAAGAGTTTAGGGGTTGGAGAAATAGAATAAAAGAAAACAACTTAAGAGAAACTATTACCATTAATTTTGGTAACTTCCATTGGTTTGAACCAAAAGGACTTCTTGGAGATTCTTTTGCCTAATGTAAGGCTTTAAGGGAGAGTATAGGGATGTAGGGAGCTTAGTTTGTCAGAGTTTGTACGAGCCAAAAGGCTTGAGAGGTGTGAGGAATTGCATAGAAGTGGTCTTCTTTTATAAGGGTGTGGAGGGGCTCTTTAGGAAAGTGTGAAAACATTATTTTATTATAAACTTATCTTCGGTTTCAAGAGGTCAAAAACACATTAATGTAGAAGCTAATATGACCCATATTCGAAATAAAATCATCCAATAGAAATTGGACAGGTTTTGGATGATATTTTAATCATTTTAATCTTATTTATTTAAATCATTTATTAATGAGGTAAATACTGCATCATTATTGTGTCATAAATAAATTAATTTATATGATGTATAAAAATTATTACAAAAATACCAACATGTAGGATATATTTTTTTCTTTCCAAATAATATTTATAGTCGAAAATATAACTTATATAACCCCTTATAAAAATTAATTACTAAAAGAGTTTTGTTAAAGTCAATTTTGTCTTGACATTAAATTAATTAATCCAAATTGTCATTTTCACTACCAAGTGGCTCATTGGGGTCCCAAAATCGTCCCAAGGATGCCCATGGTCGGCCAATACTCATCCAATAAGGTTAGGACATGTTTCAAGGTAATTTGGAATTATTATAATATTATTTTAACCTTGAATTACCATATTTACCTTTAACCGCAGTAAATAAAAATTACCGTAGTTACTATTCATAATTCCCAAAAATAAAAAGTAGCTTATTAAGATAATTTGGACCCACTGATTCAAAATATGGAATCCATTTTTCCAAATTCAATACACAAAAGTTGCATAAATTTAATTAAAATTAATCCCGTTGTCGAAAGAAAACGTGTTTTTGTTTAAAACATTGCAAAAGATTGAATTGATTTAAACTACGAATTCAAGGTAAAATAAATGCTAATGACATACATTATATTAAATGGTAAAAATATATTCTATTTATACTTTAAAACCATTCAATATTATAATTTAACCACATAAATTATTATGATGGAAAAAGTTGTTTTTAATTAAAATATAGCGTGTTTTTACTATTCATTAAAATATGAAAGTTATCAAAAAAATATCAAAACTTTATCCAATATAAATTTTTATATCCTGATTCAAAATAAGAATTTTATTATGTAAAATTGAACTTATAAACATGTAAAAAACTAGATTTAATGTGGGTGCGCCATCAAAAGGCGGCAAAACTGCATTTTTTGAAAAATACTTATTTTACCCGAAAAATCTATTTTTGTTCTCATACCATGTTCTAGAAAATGTGTAAGATGAATAATAATGTTATAAGATTGAAAATTTTGTTAATACTATTCATAACGGCTAGTTCATAATAATATTATAGTAATATATCGTTGTTTAGTAAAACTCGGTATTGCGTACAACGCACGCTATCGAGGAAGGTCGTGATTGCGTGTAATGCAAGCCAAGTCTGGGTTGCGTGCTCTGAAAGAATCTTTCGTTGTTTCGTATAACATAATCCAGTCATATTTTATTTATACATTGAATATATATATATATATATATTCAATGTTGCATAGAATAACTATTATCAAAACTGTGTATAACACGATCCAAGAATAGTGTTGTGTATATTGCAAGATAATACGGTGTTGCGTTTAGTTCAAGGTAATCTTGGTGTAGCATACAACACAAGACATTAATGAAATTAAAAAGAATATTTTTCATAAAATCTCAGGCTGTTACACGGTGTGTCCATGGTACACTTAATTTCTTTTTACAGCATGGTTGTGGGTTACAGGATACAGATTGATGTATGGCATGACTGTGTGACATTCCTGTTTTCCCAGTTTTAACTTCCATTTTAGGTGTTGACTCTCTTTTGTAGGTATCCCAGAGGGATGTTTGGTTTTACTTACTAAAAAAGACTAATTCCATGGGAATTTATATTACCTTATTGGTTGTTTAAACTTACTAGAACATTTGTAGAATTGTTGATAGAACTGTATAGACATTGGTGGTTTCTTACAAGGATGTTTATCTCAAAATCTATTTGGGCCTCCTTTGGGACCTAAATAGATTATATGGTTGCATGTGATGATAGGGGAAGGCGCCCTAGTATAGGTTTTTGATTGTGGCTTCGAATTAGGGGAGCATATGTCCAAGCTGAGACTTGTGATGCTAGGATACATTTTGGTCCTTTCTTTCTTTTTGGTAAAATGTATCGTTTTTTATTTCCATTTAATCTTCTAGCTATTTTCTAGAAACTTTTACCATAATAATCATTTTATATATGAGAAACTTCTGGTTTTTAATATGAATTCCTCTCTTGTATTACTTTTAGTTGGATTCTATTTATTCACTTCTGATATTGTAGGTATTTTACTTCAGCTGTGATTCTCTTTTAATGAGGGAATAGTCTCCCCAATGACTCACATATGCCCTTTCTTCTAGTCAATAGCCTCTAGATTTTGGGGAGATGCACTTGAGGCGTTTTGAAAAACGGGGCTCGGGAATTGTTTTGGGTGGAATCTGGGTCTAGGATGTTACAATGTGGTATCAAAGTATTTTTGGGGTTTGACTTACTGTTTGGTGACATTAGACAAGGATAGAAATAAAATGGATTTTGGTAATAAACTCTTCCCGGGAGTACCTACCCACGTATAGTGGAAATCCAAATTTCCTTGACTTGAGTTTTGATTTATGGATTTTTTTCTTTTACGATTGATTTGATTTAACCAATGAGTGACACACTTGATTTACACTATTACTATTAGTGAAATTGTGGGTTCTATTTCAGTTCCAACCCAATGAGATGAGGTTGTTCCATCTCATGAATCATATAGAAACTTTTTAGAATCACATGTCCTTCATTATGAAATTCCTTCTAGGATGCATTAGATATTTCATGCGGTTTTGATAGTTTATGTGATGGCTATGCCTTCTATTGTGTTAGTCGGGTGTAGTAGATAAATGTGTGATGTCATCTTTTAATCCACTATGAGTATAGACCTTATGAATTAGGAAATGATGAACCATTTAAATGTTAATTTAAAATAGAATTGTTACATGTATGGTTGGAAAAGGGAACCAAGGCACGGATCGTGAGGTGTTATGAGCCCTCATGGATTCAGAATTGGTAACCCCTGGTGGAATTTCGTGAATAAATGAATGTGAAATGGAAATGTAAACAAGAAATTGTGAATAGGTACTTGACATATAATTGTATTTTTAGTGGGAAAGAGGCATAATTTCTAGTAGTTCAATGGTTTTTCATTCTACAGTCCTTGTTTAGTAGCAGGCTATGCATTTGAATTGGTTTCTATGAGGGTTTTGACCTATCCTAAACAGTTGAGATTGTGCTTTGTTGTTGTTCTTACCTAAGGCATTCATTTGGAATTCTAGAGAAATACCACCATGAAGTCCTCTAGTGGCACACTGAGAGGGAGGTGATGACCATACTTTAGATATAGAGGGCCATAAGATACACGTTGATCCTCCCATAGTGCCATCTATGAAAAGTAAGGTTATTACAGACACAGGTGATGAGGAATAGTTTTGCGAGGGTTTCTTTTTCTATATGCAGATGATCCAGGGAGCACGACAGCCAGCCTTGATTATGGATGACATGAAACATGTGTTCCAGTAGCATCATCCTTCTATGTTTTCAGGGGATGGAGGACCCCGGACTGTAGAGATGTAGATAGAGACCATGGTACTGATTTTTGAGCATCTGGAGATGCCTCTATAGTAGAGGGTCAATCTCATGACATATAGGATATGTTGAGGAGGAAAGCGCTAGTGCAATATTTTGAACTAGGCTGATGGGATACAAAACATGGGTTTGGAAGAATTCCAAACTCGCTTCTATGATATATTTTACCCCAAGACTCTATGAGCAGAGTGGGCTAGTGAGTTCATGCGTCAGGAGTGTGGCTTGATAATGGTTATGGAATACTCTACACACTTTATAGAGCTACAACATTTTGATCTGATGTATCTTACTGATGAGATGTAGAGGGAGAGACACTTAGAGATAGGTCTCAAATATGCTATTAGATCGCATGTCAACATGTTTAGTTTTCCTTCTATCAATGATATTAAAGATCAAGTACTGATTATAGAGAGGAACCAGAGGGAAGCTTGGGTTACTGAACATGGGAGTGTTTATTCTCACCCATGTAGATCTATGTATTCCAGAGGGAAGTGTCATTATGAGACTTATCATGACGTGAGTTCTAGTCAGGATGTGAGTGTAGGAAACTTGGTATATTTGCACCAGTGTGGTAGGCAAGGCTACATGAAAAATTAGTGCAACCATGACCTAGTCAAGTGCCTATCTTATGAAAGGATGGGGCACATGCCGAAGTTTTGTAGGACCTTCCCTCCCACTGCAAGTGGTAGGGGTAAGCTCTGATGTTAGCATCATGAGAAGGGTATGAAACTCCACTTTAGGTTGGGAGATGGTGTAGCGCAGGTCTGTTAGGCCAGGGTAGTGGGGGTCGTGGTCATGGTAGCTAGACCATGGGTTCTAAGAGATAGTATGGTTGATATCCCATGGTATCTAGGAAGTGTCACATGGCCACGGTACAAGCCAAACTTATGTTGTACAACAAAACCAATACAAGAAAGATACCGAACCATCAATAGTGAGAGGTACATTCACAACATCTTATACTATTGCACATTATCTTTTTTATACAAGTTCCTATCAAAGTTTTATATCTACAGGAGTGGTAAAAAGCCTTGGGCTTGTAGTTTTGATTTCTTTGGGTGTTTGATGATAGACACAATGTTGGGATCTTGAATGGGTGATGTGCACCAGTGTTTGGAGTGTCCCATTAAGGTTGGAGGGTGTCACTTCATCCGGTATCATTACATCCTCTAGATTATAGGTTTTTGCATCATCCCAAAAATGGATTGGCTTGTGGATTATTGAGCGTATGTTGAGTGCTATCGCTGGAGGGTAACTTTCACATCACTAGGGGGTGAAATGTTTATTCAGAAGGGTGAATGGGATGTACTGGTGAGAATGGATGGGCCCAAGCATCACAGGCATAGTGGGATGAAAACCCAGATTGATAGTTTGTTTTTAGATAATTAGGGAGTGGGTTATGAAAACTTGTTTCCAGTGGTTGAGTGATTTTGGTACGTCTTTCTCTAGGACTTTTCTAGTTTACCTCTTGATAGATAGGTGCATTTATCCATCAATATAGTGCCAAGAGATTCACTGATAACCATTCCTCTTTAAAATATGGCTATGATGAAGTTAAAATAGCTTACGAGGAAGCTAGAGGATTCGGAAGTGAAGGATTTTATAAGACCCAATACTTCTCTATAGGGATCACCGATCCTTTTTGTGAAAAGGGAAGATGGAACTCTTAGGCTATGCATGGATTATCTGAAACTAAACTAGCTGAAGATTAAAAAATTATATCACTTGACCCATATAGATGACCTATTTGATCAACTTCGTTGATATTGAGTGTTCTTAAAGATTGAATTGAGGTCAGGTTACCACCAGGTGTGGTTTTGACCTGCAAAAATACCTCATATAGCCTTTCATAGTAGGTATGGGTTATACAAGTATTTTTTAGGACATTTAGTCTTATAAACACGCTAGCAGTTTTCATGGATTTGATGAACTGAGTGTTCCATCATTACGTGGATTATTTTATGGTGGTTTTCATGGATGATATCTTGGTGTATCATAAAAATCGTCATGACCATTCCAATCATCTTGAGATTGTTTTGAATACACTGAGAGAGTATTATTTATAAGCTAATTTTGAAAAGTTCCATTTTCATATGGTGTAGATTCACTTCCTGGGTCACATTATCTCCGATATAGGAGTATCAGTGGGCCCAAAGAAGGTGGGAGATTTAGTTTCATGGGAATATCCCAAGAACATTATTGACATATGGATTTTCTTAGGGTTAGATTGTTACTACAACCGTTTTATATAGGACTTCACACACATACCAGAACCATTAATGGGTTTGACTAATAATGGTGTGAAGTTCATGTGTTCATAATATTCTGAGACATCCTTTCAGGAGATGAAAGGGAGGTAGACATTAGCACTAGTCCGGATACTGCTAGAGGAGGGAAATAGAAACAAGGTTTACTATGAAACTTTAGGTATTTTCCTAGGGGTAGTCCTGATATAGGGAGATAAATTCATGGAATACGGGCCTCAAAATCTAAGGCCTCATGAGAGAAAAAACCCTACGCATGATCTCAAGTTATCTTCAATTGTTCAAATGCTGCGTTGTTGGATACACTATTTACTGGGAGAGTGTTTTTTGGTGTACTTGGACCATAAAAGCCTCAAGAATATCCTTACATAGCATGATCTGAATTTGATGCAACAAAGGTGGGTGGAGTACCTATAGTACATTGACATCGTCCTTGCCTACATTCCTGGTAAAGGAAATGTAGTGACCGAGGCATTGAGAAGGATGAATAAGATATAGGAAGTGTAGTAGGATAGTATTGAGTGGAAGAATATGGTGTTATTTTCTAATATGCATATAGAGGTGCATGATATAAAAGGGAATACTTTTCTTTCATCCTTAGCTGCGACCTCTACCCTGCTGGGTAGAGTAAGTATGTGGTATATTTCGGATTCAGAAGTCCTAGTTCATGGGAATTTGTAGTGGGTGAGTACTCCCCTATTGGTTGGATTGTAAGCTATGATGTTATCTTACATATCAATGGATGTTTTTGTGTTCCAGTGGATATGAGTGAGGAGTTGATGCTAGAGGTTCATGCTTAATCCTGGGAAGTGCATCCTGGGGTCACTAAAATGTAACGTGACTTTGGACGAGTGTACTGGTGGTCGGGAATGAAGCATGAAGTATCTGGTTTTGTTACGAGGTGATCCACCTGTCAACAGGTCAAGGTGTAACATTAGTGACCAGTTGGGCTTTTACAGTAGTTACCTATCCCAGTGTGAAAATGAGATGATATCACAATGTATTTTGTTAATTTTTTAAAACTATCTCCTCAGGGTAATGATGTTGTGTGGGTTATTGTGGATAGTCTTACGAAGGTCACACATTACTTATCAATCAAGGAGAACATAAATGTTAATGATCTTGTAATTTTGTACATCTAAGAGGTGGTACAACATCATGGGGTCCTATTAAGTATCATTTCAGATAGGGACACATACATTACATCTCATTTCTAGAATATTTTTTAAATGGAATTGGGTACACAGGTGCTTTTGAGAACAACATACCACCCTCAGACTGATGGCCAGTCAGAGCGTACGATACAGGTGCTAGAGGACATGTTTTGAGCATACTTCCTAAATTTTGGGGGATCTTGGGAGAGGCACATTCCCCTGGTTGATTTTTTCTATAATAATAGTTATCAGGTGATAATAAATATGGAACCTTATGAGGTTTTATACAGTAGGAGATTTTGTTCTCCCATATGCTGGTTAGAGGTATGAGAGGAAGCATTACTTAGACCACATCCTGTGCCAAAACTTATGAGTAGGTCCAGTTGATAAAAAAATATATGGCTACTCATAGTATCTTTATAAAACATACTCTGATTTCCGTAAATGAAAGCTATAGTTCACAGTTGGGGATCTGGTTTTCTTGAATGTTTCCCCAAGGTTGGGGCACATGAAAATTATGATACTGGGTAATCTTTCACCAAAATATATCGAACCGTTTGAGAATCTAGAGACAATCAGGTCGATTTCCTATCATTTGTAGTTACCTAAGAGGTTTTAATCCATGTACGATATCTTTCACGAATATCAAATTCGCTTCTATTACTCAAACATGTCTAATGTTTTTCAACCTGAGGAGTGTGAGCTTTAGGATGATGCATCCTTTGAGGAGCATTCGATTCATGTAGTTAACAAGAGCATGAAGGATATCTAAGGCTGGTCAATTCCTCTAGTATGGGTGCTATATAAGAAAAACCATTTACTAGATGAGACTTGGGAGAGGGAGGCTGACGTATGTTCTCAGGGTCCAGAGTTGTTCTCTGACAAATCATACCACCCTTCAGAGAGTAATTCAAGGATAATTTTCAATAAGTGGGGAAGATTGTAATATCTTGGGGTTTTGTACAAGGTACAAATAATTTTATTTACAGTTTAAATGCCTTGTTATGACCTTATGTGAATTATTTACTTGATAATGAGTGTTTTGGAGGTGTCTGGGGCTTGTTTGGAGGCCAAAACAATGTTTTGGGATAAAAATGACATGGAGCACAGTTTGCGCATGGTCTACACATGGTTATTCTAATTTGTATGACATGTCTGAAAAGTGATGGTTTTTAGCAGAACACTTTTTCATGGTTACCACAATGTTTGTCAAACCTTGTGGGGTAAGCATGGAATGTGCCCCTTCTAGGCAGTGAGGTGTGCATGGTTTTCAAACGGTTTGGGAAATCGTGTGGGTGAAGCGTGGCATCCAGTTGTGTATGTTTTTTTAATTTAAATTAAAAAACTTTTTCTTCTTAACCCCAAGTTGGTTTTTTCATATCAAACACATAGAATCCCTCTTTGGATCTTCCTTTTAGTTTATAACATAGGCTTTGAGCTAGTTTCACTATCCAAACACTATTTCAATCGTCGATTGTCTCATCGAATCTGCATCGGTAAGTACCCGATTCTTTTTTTGACATACTTGATTCATTGGAAAAAAGACTGCACTATCTAGATTTAGGACCATATGGCCTAATATTACTTTATTCACTGTTTTTCATATTTCTTCCTAACCATGAAAAATCAAGACTCGATACTGGATGATCTATCTACTATCGAGGTAAGGAAGGTGGTTTATAATTTCTTTTGGCTTCTCTATGTAATTTTTCATGTGTTTATCCTTTAAACCATCCCTTGGACATTCTGATGAGGTCTCATTTTTGAGAGAGTTTCTTATAGTAGCTGTAGTTGGACCTAGTGAGGTTGACCATTGGTTCTGTTTAGGTGCGTTGACACCGATTGCTCATTTTGTGGTCACCATAGGGGTGTGACTTATGGTTTTAACCTGTTTATGCCTATTTAAACCACCGAAGGGGTGTGTTCTTGTGATTTCCAAGTTAGAGGAAGGCCATTAATGCCTATATACTTGTGAATAATTGTTTAGGAGATGTACTTCCTCCATGCTCAATGAATAAAATCTTATTCCATGTCAATTTTGATTTTTTGGCATGTTAAATGGATAATATGGGTGGGTATAATTATATGAAATGACTAATGTATTGTTAAATGGTTTATATGTGAGGTTAGGCACATATAGTTGTCTTGAGAGGTGGTTTTGATGAGTGGGTATACTCATGGATTGTGTAGGTTGATGCGAGTGGGTATACTCACTTGTAAAGAAAGATTATTTTGAATTATTGAATGCTTGGTGTAAGGGTTTGATAGATTCCTTAGACTACTCTCCATGGATTCAGAACATGATAGTGGATGCCTTAGGATGATTCTATATCTTGGGTGTTGATTCCATGGGATTCTTCTGGCCTTGATACCCCATGGATATGGCTTCCTTGGGCTCTTCTAGGACTTTCAATTACCATGATCCTAGGACCCCAACCAGTGCCAAAATGAGTATCCACTAGGGATGAAAATGGGACACGATGTGATGCCTTGGACCAGATCCTTAGATCTGGACCACCATGGTCTAGATATTTTACATGGATTCCTTGGTTTGCTGATACCTTGGATCCAGCCCATGTGGTCTACAGTTCACTATTCAGTTTGGCTGTGAGATATTTGACATCACTATATAGTGTGGCCGTGTGACACTTGACTTCTTTTGACATTGTGGATGTGGGTTGTAAGATAAAGATGGATGTAAAACATGGCCATGTGACATGCTTTTTTACAAGGTTATAGTTTTTTGGTTAGGAGCGGACTCTTTTTTTAGGTATCATAGAGGGATATTTGGTTTTACATAATGTCGTAGGCTTATGCTATGGGCATTCACATTACCTTACTATTTGTTTACAATTGCTAGCACTTTTGTAGAATTGTAGTTAGAACTGTATAGACCATGGTGGTGGTCTACTAGGATGTTTATCTCACACTGTATTTGGGCCTCCATGGGGACCCAAACAGAATATATGGTAGTAGGTGATGATAGGGGAAGGAGCCCTAATACAGGTTCTAGACTGTGGATTTGGGGTAGGGGAGAAATGGACCAAGATGAGTCTTGTAATGACGGGATACCTTTTGGTCATTTGGGATTTTTGAGATACTTTTATTGTATTGTATTTCCATGTACAATTCTATTTGTTTTCTAGATACTTGTACAATCCAAAGGATTTTTTATATGGGGCAGTTTTTGTTATTGGTATGTATTCCTATCTTATCATACTTTGAGGTTTCTTCCATTTATTCACTTCCTCTATTGAATGTATTTGAATTCCGCTGGGATAATCAGGTAATGAGGGAATAGTGTCCCCACTGACTCACCTAGGCTCTAGCTGCTAGTCGGTAGCCTCTAGTTTTTGGGGATATGCACTTGAGGCCTTGTGACCAACCAGGCCTGGGCACCATTTAGGTGGCATCCAGGTCTACGAAAAAAGAGGATTAAGAGTATTTTTTGGTTTGACTTACTATTTGGTGACATTAGATAGGGATAAGAAGGAAATGTAGTTTGGTAATAAACCGTGCACGGGAGTAGCTACCCTGCATATTGTGAAAAGCCAAATTCCCTCAAATTGAGTTTGTATTTCTGGATTTTGACTATAACAGTTGATTTGATTTAACCATTGGGAGACACACATGATTTTCATTTATTATAATTGATTCAATCTTGGATTCTATTTTTGTTGCAACCTGATGTGATGAGGGTGCTCCATCTCATGCATCATATAGATACTTTTAGAATCACATGTCATGCATTACGCCATGCCATCTAGGATGCATTAGATATTGCATGTTGTTGTGATAGTTGATGTGATAGTTTTTCCTACTATTGTGTTAGTTGGGTGCAATAGATAAAGGCGTTGCATCATATTTCCATCCATGAGGAGTGTGGGACCTTATGAATTGGGAAATGACACACCAGTGAAATGTAAATGTTAAATGAACTTGTAATAAGTTTGGATGGAAAAGATAACCAAGGTTGGGTTCATGAGGTGTTATGGGCCCTCAGGGATTCAGAATTGGTAACCCTTGGTAGAATTTTATAAATAGATGAATGTGAAATGGAAATGGATAGTTGAAATGGTGAATAGATACTAGACCTAGACCCATTTTTTGAGTGGGAAAGAGGTGTAGTTTCTAGTTGTTGGATGGCTGTTCATTTTTCAGTCCTAGCATAGTAGTATACTATGTGTTTGAATTGGTTTTTAGGAGGGTTTTGACCTATACTACTCTTTTTGAGCTTGTGATTTTATGTTTTTCTTACCTGAAGAAAGCATTTGGTACTGTCTAGACATGCCCCCATGACGGAAAATAGTGGTACGCTATAAGGGAGTCAATGACCATACATTAGGGATGGTGGGACTCAGGCTATGGATTGATCCTCCCCTAGTTCCAACTGTGGCACATGAGGTTGTTCGAAACATAGGTACTGAGGCAATGTTCTGTAAGTGTTTCTTTCGCAATATTTATACGATCTAGGGAACACCACAGTCATCTGCGACTATGGATAAGCTAACACATGTGTTCCAGTATCAGTGTCCTCCTATGTTTTTAGGGGATCGAGGACCCCAAGCTAAAAAGCTATCTAAGGAGACCACAATAGAGATATTTTGATCATATAGAGATTCCTCTAAAGTAGTGGGTCAAGCTCACGACTAATATGCTACGTGGAGAAGAAAAGTACTGGTGAGATGTTTTGAATGAGGCTGAAGGGATTAAAAATTTGGTTTGGGATGAATTCCAAACTCGCTTCCATGATACATTTACCCTGTGACTATTTTAGCATAGATGGATAGTGAGTTCTTGCATCTGGATTAGGTCATGGGGATGGTTATGGGTTACTCGACATGATTTATGGAGCTACAACATTTTACACTAATGTATCTTACTGATTAGTTTCCGAGCATGAGACGCTTCGAGGAAGGTCTCAGACATGCTATCAGATCTCAGGTCCACATGTTTAGGTTGCCTTATATCACTGATATTTTGATTTAGGAACTAATTATAGAGTGAAACCTAAGGGAAGATGGGGTTATAAAATAGGGGAGTGTTTTTTCCGACCGTAGTGGATCTACCTCTTCTGGGAGGAAGCAACAATCTGAGGCTTTTTCTGACATGAGTGCTAGTTAGGATGTGGGTAAAGGAATATTGATATATTTCCATCAGTGTGCTAAGTGAGTCTACAAGAAAATCAGTGTGACCGTGACCTAGTCGAGTGCTGATATTATGGTAGGATGGAGAACATGCAACAGTTTTGCAGTACCTTACCTCCAACTATGAGTTGTAGGGGGTCAACAATGACGTCAGGTTGAGGAGAAGGGTCTTCAGCTCCGCATCAAGCGGGGAGCTAGAGCAGCACATGCCTATCAGGCTAAGGTTGTGGTGGTCATGGCCATTGTAGCTACACATCAGGTTCTTAGAGACTACAAGGCATATCAGCTCAGGGTAGCCCGACAGTGTCACAGGGTTGCGGTACATGCCAGAATTATGTAGTGCAACAGTCCCAAAAATATTAGTATCCAATACCATCTATAGTGATAGGTACAATCATAGAAGAATATATAATTGCATATACTCTTTTCGATATCGATGTGTCTTATATTTTTATCTCTCCACGAGTGGTAAAAATCATTGGGCTTGTGGTTTTTCTTTCTAGGGATTTTTGACTAGACACACCATTAAGAACAAGAATGGGTGATGTGAACTAGTTTTTGGAGTGTCCCCTTATGGTTAGAAGGTGTCACTTCATCTGGGATCTTTATTTCCCCAATATGACATGGTTTGACATCATTCTTGAAATAGACTAGCTCATGGTTTATCAAGCGTACATCCACTGATATTTCTTTAGGGTGACTTTCACATCACCAGAGGGTGTAGTGTTTATTCATAAGGGTGAATTGAATGTATTGGTGAGCATATCTAGACCCTAGAATCGTGTCATTGGATGGCTAAAATCCAATGTTTCTAGTTTTGTTGGATGATTAGGGAGTGGGACATACAGATTTTCCTCTAGTGGTTGAGCACTTCATGGACGTCTTTCTTGAAAACTTTTCTGGTTTACCTCCTGAGAGAGAGGTGGAGTTCTTCATCGATCTAGTGAGAAGATCTATGTAGATATCCATTCCTCTTTACAAGATGGATACGATGGATTTTTAAGATATCAAGAAGAACTTAGCGGATTTGGAGGAAAAGGGGTTTCTTAAACCTTGTACTTCTCAATGGGGTTCACCAGTATTTTTTTGCAAAAAAGGCTGAAAAAAATATTAGGCTATTCCTAGATTATCAGAAACTGAACTAGTTGACATTTAAAAACAAATATCCCTTACCACATAAATAAGATAAGTTTGATCAACTTAGAGGAGCTTGAGTGTTCTTGATGATCGACATAAGGTTAGGTTATCACCAGGTGCAGGTTCGACCTGCTGACATACCTCATACAAAATTTCATAGTAGGTATGGGATATAGGAGTACCTGGTTATGCCATTTTTTCATAAAAATGTGCCAAAAAGTTTTATGGCTTTGATGAACTGAGTGTTTCATCCTTAATTAGATTATTATGTGGTGGTTTTCGTGGATGATAACTGTGAGTATTCAAAGAATCGACGCAACCATGACAACCATATTGAGATCATTTGGAATACACTAAGAGAGAATATGTTATATGATAAGCTCAAAAAGTTACACTTTTCGATGGATCAAATTCTCTTCCAAGGTCACATAATCTCAGATATAGGAGTATAAATGGACCCATAGAAGGTGAGGGATGTAGTTTCCTGGGAATATCCCAAGAATGTTTTTGACAGATGGAGTTTCTTGGGGCTAACTGGTTATTACAAGAATTTTATAAATGACATCTCAGGCTTTGCAGTGCCCTAGATGGGCTTGACTAGGAAGGGTGAGATATTTATGTGGTCAGAAACATGTGATAAAGCCTTTTAAAATTTGAACAGGATGTTGAAATCCACACCAGTCCCGATAATTCTAGAGCAGGGAAAGAGCTACATTGTTTACTATGAAAATTTAGGTATTGGTATGGGGTAATAATTATGTATGGAGATCAAGTTGGGGAATATGGTCCTCGAATGCTGAGGCCTCATGAGAGAAACTACTATATGGACAACTTTAATTTAGCTACAGTCGTTCACATGTTGCGCTGTTTGAGGAACTATTTACTAGGAGAGAATTTCATGGTGTACACGGACCATAAAAGCCTCAATTATATCTGTACGTAGAGTGATCTAAATTTGATGTAGCAAAGGTTGGTGGAGTACCTACAATCCTTTGACTTCAAGCTTTCTTACACACCTGGTATGGGAAATGCAGTGGCTGATGCACTGAGTAGGAGGACATAGATACAAGTAGTGAAGTAGCCCAATAGCGAGTGGTAGCTTATGAAATTTTTTTATGAGATGCATTTGGAGGTGCAAAATAGACAGAGGAAGAATTTTCTTTCCTCGTTAGCTGTGAACTCTACCCTAATTGACAAAGTTAGGAGAGGAAGCTTTTGAATTCAGAAGGCCTAGTTCTACGAGAGTGTTTGGAAGGTGAGGAACCACCGCCTAGTTGGATCATAGGTGATGATGAGACCTTTAATATCCATGGATGTGTTTTTTTCCTATGGATATAGGTGTGGATTTGATGCAGGAGTTTCATGATTCATCTTGGGCAGTGCATCTCAAAGTCACTATGATATACCGTCACTTACAACGATAGTACTGGTGGCTGGGAATGAAGCATGATGTAGCTGCTTTGGTTACTTGGTGTTCTACATATCATTAAGAGAAAGGTGGAACATTAGTGACTACTGGGGATGGTACAGTAGTTACCTATCCCAGAGTGAAAATGGGATAATTTCATAATGGATTTCATGAATAGTTTACAGAGGTCGCCTCAAGGTAATGATTCTGTGTGGGTTGTTGTAGATATGATTACAAAGGATGCACATTTCTTGCTGATAAAGGATACCATCAATGTTGATAATCATGGAAATTTTTACATCTGAGAGGTGGTATGATTTCAAGGGGCCCTACATAGTAACATTTAAAGTAGGGACCCCTTCTTTACATCTTGTTTTTTTGGAATAATTTTTAGATGGAGCTGGGTAAACATGTGCTTTTGAGAACAATATACCCCCCTAAGACTGATGTCCAGTCAGAGAATATGATGCTGGTGCTAAAGGACAAGTTTCAAGCATGCATCAAGAATTTTGGGGGCTATTGGGAGAGGCAAATTCCCTTGTTTTTTTCTAAAATAACAGTTATTAGGGGAAAATAATGATGGTACCGTATGAGGATTTATATGGTAGGCCACGTAGTTATCCCCTATTCTTGTTAGATGTAGGATAGACCGCATTACTTTGACTACATCTTGTGTAGGAGACTTTTGAGTTTGTCTAGTTGATTTAGAATCAGATTGCTACTGCACAGTCTTGTCAGAAATCATACACTGATAACTGTAGATGACCTCTAGAGTTTGAGGCTAGGGATCTAGTTTTCTTGTTTGTTTCCCAAAGGTCGGGGAACATGTTGATCAGGAGACAGGGTAAAATTTCATCGAGATATATCAGGCCGTTTGAGATTCTTGAGAGAGTCAGGTTATTTTCTTACAGATTGAGTTTACCTCAGAGGTACCGAGCAATGCATGACGTCTTCCATTTATCTCAGTTTTTCCGCTATCACTCAGACCTGTCTCACATTTTTCAACCCAAGGAGGTTGAGCTTAATGTTGATGTATCTTTTCAGGAGCATCTGATTCATATAGTTGACAGGAGCATAAATGTTATCCAAGGATGTTTAGTACCTCTAGAACATGTGATATTGATGTATGTCCATTTATAGGATGAGACTTGGGAGAGGGAGGCTCCCCACACATGCTCAATGGATAGAGTTTTTCTAAGAAGAATCTTGACCACCCTTCAGAGAGAAATTTAGGGACGAATTTCTATAATGTGGGAAGACCGTAAGAACCCTAGTTTTTGTATGAGTTACTAACCATTTTTATTTCAGTTTAAATTCTTTTTCATGGCCTTATACGGATTCTTAACTTGATAACGTGTGTTTTGGAGGTGTTTGGGGTTGTTCGAAGGCCAGAACCATGTTTTAGGTAACAAATAACCTGGATCACATTTTGCGCATGGTCTGCGCACAGTTAGTCTAAACCGTGCGAGGGGTATGGAAATTGTAGGTTTTTTTAGAAAACTGTGGAATAGTTACTGCATGGTTAGTCAAACCATGCAAGGTAACATGTGATATGGCCCTTAAAGGAAGTGATGTGAGTACAATTTCCACACGGTTTGGGAAACCATGTGGGTAAACTGTGCTACCCTGCTATGTATGTTTTTTTAATATTTTAAATTAACAACATTTTCATTTTTAAACCCAAGTGGGGTTTTCATCTCCTACACACAAAAACCCTCCGTAGCTCTCCCCTTTGGTGCCTAACATAGGATTTGAGAAAGTTTCACCATCCAACCTTTGATTCGATTATCGATAGTCTCATCGGATCTCCATTGGTAATTACCTAATTTTTTGTAGGAATTATTGATTCTTCAAAACAAAAACTGCATTATTTGGATTTAGGCTCATATTCCCTAATATTCTATTATTCGTCTGTTCTTCAGATTTCTTCCAAACCAGGACAAATAAAGACTCGATACAAGTCGAGTTTTCTACTACCGAAGCGAGGTAGGTGCTCTATACTTCCTTTAATCTTTTATTTGGTGTTTTTTCAAGTGTTTGGACTTTATTCCATTTGTCAAAAATTTCAGCGAGGTCTTGTATTTGAGAAATATTCTTTTAGTAGTTGTAGTTGGACCTAGTCAGGTTGACTATAGGATCCATTTTGGTCCGTTGGCACCCACTGCTCATTTCGACGTAACCCGAGGGGTGATCCATATGGTTATAACCTGTTTATGCCCTCTTAAACCACCCAAGGGGTGTTTTCTTGTTCATTAATAGTTATAGGAATCATTTTAATGACCTGATAGTTTTGAATTATTTTTTAGGAGGTGTAATAACTCCTTTATAAATGTATAACTTGTTATGCCTTATCTATTTTGATAGTTTGGAATGCTAAAAGGATAATATGGGTGGATATGCCTATATGAAATGTCTAATGGCTTGTTAAATGATTTATATGGGAGGGTAGGCCTGTATGGTTGTTTTGATAAGTGTTTTTATTGAGTGGGTATACTCATTGCTTGTGTAGGTTGATGTGGGTGGGTATACTCAATTTTAATGAAGGTTTAATTTAAATTCTTGAATTCTTGATGGAATGGTTTGATAGATGCCTTGGCATGCTCTCCATGGATCTGGAACATGGTAGTGGACACCTTGGGTTTACTCTGCCCCTTGGGTATTGATTCTGTGAGATGCATTGGGACTTTCTACCCTGTGGATCCGGCTTGCTTGGGATGACATAGGTCTTGCTATTTACATTCTCCTAGGACCCCAACGGGTGCCTAACCAAGTTTCCAACAGAGATTCCCATGGGACTCGATGGGATTCCTTGAAAATGATGTTGGGATATGACCCTCAATGGTATAGATATTTTACATGGTTGTCTTCATTTGTTGACCCCTTGGATTCGGAAATTGCAGCCTACAATTCACTATACAATGTGGCCATGAGATATTTGACCTCACTATATAGAATGGTCATGGCACATTTGACTTCTATTTACATTGTGGTCAGGGGTTGTAGGATATAGATGTATGTACGGCATGGCCATGTGATTATTTGTTTACTTGGTTATAGCTGTCTTGTTAGGAGATGTCTCTCACTCCAAAGTGACTTTTTTATTTTCAAACACTTTTAATGGAAAATTGGGAACTGAAATATATAACCAGTTAAAACAACAAAAGAGATTATTGACTTGTTAAAGAAATGTATGAGATGATTTGAATCAGTATCTTTAAACAACTTCTAGGGGAGAGAATTTACATGAGTGTCAGGATCATCCTTTAAGACGTCTTCATAGTGCTTCTCCAGGTTGTCCCATGATTCCATGTATTCCTATTTTCAATTCTTGCCCTTGTTGTAACCTCTAACCAAAATGGGATCTTTCTTATCAATCTTCTAAAATTGTTCTTTATTAATGTCTACCCTCAAAAATCTTTCCATCATTTGGTCAACCTATTCCTTCGTCACCTTAATCGTCAGGATATCCTTCACTATTTCTTCACCCTAATGCATGAGTAGTTCCGTGTTTCCCCCAACCAAAGCATCCTGTTGTTGTGGGCATGAGGGAGAGCCCTCATCATACTGATGTGTTGGAGGATGTGAAACCTCATCCAGTTGCACATTCTCTAATTGGAGTAATCTCTCCCCATGATGATCGTCAAACATCTCTTCTGCTTCACCTTGAGGCATTTCCAAATCTCCTGAAGTATCCTCAGTAGCTACTTCCTTGATAATCAATGGGACCCGGTATCACCTAGAGGATGTACCTCCTTATCGTCTTATACTATCTTCAATTTACCATGCTGGTTTTTTACACTTGCTAGTAATTTTTTTTTGAATTTTTAGTTGAAATATATAGACCTTGGTGGTTTCCTTTTGGGATGTTTATCCCACACCATGTTTGGGCCTCCTCAGGGACCCAAATAGATAATATGGTTTCAGGTGATTATATGGGAATGCAACATAGTACATGTTATGGACTATGGATTTAGAATCGGGGAGCATAGGTTCATGATGAGGCTTGTGATGCTAGGATACCTTCTGGTATTTTTTTTATTTTTGGAATAATTATATTGTATGGTATTTTCAGGTATTGTACTAGCTGTTTTCAAGACACTTGTTACGTCTACATAATTTTATATATGAGACACTTCTTGTAATTGATATGTATTTTTGTCTTGTCTTACATTCAGTTATATGATATATATTCACATCCTCTATTGTATGTATTTTAATTCTATTTTATTAACCTAGTAATGAGGGTATAGTCTCCCCACTAACTAACTTAGGCCCTCACTACAAGTCAGAAACCTCTGGTGTTTGGGGATATGCACTTGAGCCTTATAACCAACCAGGATCGAGGACTATTTCGAATGGAATCTATGTCTGGGACATTACATATTGAAAAATATTGAAGGTGGTATTCTAAGATTCTATCCATTTTCACTGGAGTTTTATTGTTGTTCTTCATTTGCGTCATATTTCCAAATGTATGTGGCTTCACTCTTGAATCCTATTATTAGAAAATGAAGGTTTAGTTTCAACTTGAATGTTTTAATGGAAATTGGTTGTGGATTTTTTGTGAATTTATGTTTGTAAACCCACATTTATGACTGTTTATAGAATTATAGATATTGGGTGTTTTTTGAAAATTGAAATTCATAACTTCATTTTAAAATGATGATTTTAAAATGGTTTTTTGGTTTTGTTACGTGGAAAACTATTTTCAATAAAAGGTTGGTTTTATTATAATGGTTTGTTAGAAAGGTGTTTAATAAATGTATAGATTTATTGAAATGGATGAAAAGGTTTTTTGGGCATTGGTTTTTGGAATAATGTTTGTGTGTGTTCATGTACATTTGAGAAAGATAAGTGTGTGAGGTTTCCCCCGTCATTAGTGGGATGGATAAGGGTGATAACTTTCTCCCAAAAAATAGTTCATTTTGTGACTTATTAGTGAAAGGATGACACACCACATGTGAGTATAGGGATTCCCTGGTTCTCTTGCATTGTAGGATGTGTGGATACGTAGAAATGAATAAGTTATTTAAAAAGGGATCGTGTAAAATGGTTTTAATTTATTTTTTGGTTTCATTCCTTGGAAAAATATATTTTTTGGAGAAATATTTGATATGTAAATTGTTTATATTCTGTTATATAATTTTTTCATGTTTTATATAAATTTACTAACATTTTCTATCCTAGTTTCATGTGTAGGGAAGTCATTTTGGGAAAACATTTTGAGTTTCATTACCCACCCCTTCTTTGGCACTTTGGTTCCTTTCCAGATACTGTTTATCAGAACATGTGAAACGGTAATGTTTCACAGTTCTTTAGTGGTGCATCATGATAATAGGGTTTTATTTTCGAGTAGAATCATGGATCATTTTTTGGGATTTGGAGATTTTCTTAAGAGTGTTTGGGTTTTGATAGTTTTGTCTTCCCTTGAGAAATTTAATATTTATAGTCATATAACATTATACTTAATTATAGTTTGGTTTTGATATCAATGGTAGTAATTTGAGTTATTTTACATTATTATCATGGATCTTGTTATGGTTTTGGTTATGCCTTGTTTGGTTTCAGTTGTTTTATTTCTCAATGGAAAATATTACCCTAATTGTATTGAAGTGCATGGCATATATTTCTAGCGTAGGACGTCTTGGGGATGTATCTTAAGGCCAAGTATATATTTGAAATAAACTCAAGATAAAGAGGATAGGTAGGATTTTAGATATATTGATATCATATTAGGGATAAAATTAATGATCCCCTACTATTGATTATGTGAATAATCATTTCTACCGCATTCAAAATAAAATTATCCCAACATAATTGAACATAACTGAAGAGGGATAATTTTTTTATGTGAAGAATGAGGTATAACTACATCAAAAAAGAGTAACCATGAATCTGACCCCAAGGTCTCATGAAAAAATAGTGGAAGGAAAACTATAATTTCCACTTAAAAAATAATTAAAAAAACTCAATATACATTTTGAAATATTGATTGAACACCATTAAAACATGAATGGGGCATACCTGAGAGTACAATATCATAGATAAGGGTATTATTTAAATATATAATGGAATTATATTTCATTAAATAACCCTATAAACCATTCATAGTATGAATAATTTATGTATTTTCATAAATGAACCTTTAACTATAAATAGAACATCCCATAACACCCATGTATTGTATTAACATCTGGTTACACTTTCTTATTCTATGAAAGAAAGCCTCAATTGGTGAGAAAACCCATCACTACATGACATTATAAACCCAAAAAACATCCTCTTCTATAGTCATTCCATCAAACAATGACTCTCTTTGAAATGACATGGAACCATATTCCTAGCCCAAACCATATCCCCAATTGCAGCTCTTATTGTCAAACCTTCTTCTTAAAACCTCTAATTTCAAGAATATAAAATTTATCATTCAAGAATTGATTATCCATTTTATAGTTCATCATATCACCTATAATTTCCATGTTAAATATCCCCATTGCAATATTTTTCACAATTAAAAAAATTTTGAAACCAAAAGAATATATATAACATAATATTACAATATATATTTTTCCAAAACATTCAATATATGTACTGTTCAAACATTATAAATGATATTTATTTTACTAAATATATATTTTTAAATTTTATATAATTATACACAGTAATGTCAGAGAGAAATCAAGAACACTATATTTACTTAATATATATCATTACATTAGTCATCATGTGAACCCATTAAATTGAAAAAAATTATATCAGGGAAAAATAATAAATATAAAATGTAGGATATGAAAACATGGATCATTCTAATCTTCTTGAATTTTCTCTCCCATGAAAAAATACTGAAGTAAAATAAAATATTAGAATATAAATTAAAATATTAGAATATAAATTAAAATATTAAAAAACAAAAATATATATCCCTTGGAGGAATTGTAGTGAATAATTTATGAAAATGGAAGTGGTATTTACATGAGTTATTGTGACCATTTTGATTGTAGTGTGACCATTTCAATAGTAATGTGGTTGTTTGAATAGTATCATGACCATTAAAAATAGTAACATGACTAATATTAATAGAATCATAACTGTTATAATAATTATTTGACCCAAAATAGTAAAATGTAACATAAAAAAATTGTAATGAAATTTTTTGGAAATATAAATATTATAATACCATGAAATTGAAAAATTTATAAAAAAATAAATGAAATTATACAAATTTTTTAACTAAACTACTATTTAATGTCTTATGTAAAATTCATAATTTTTTTATTATTATTATTATTATATATGAGAGAAAATTATTGCGATATAATGAATTACGTTATTTTAGAAATCACACAAAAATTTCCCAATGGTGGTTTTTTTAATTTTTTGAGAACCATCCATTTTTATCTAAATAATATAATTACCAATTTTCAAATAATGTATGTTTTATGGAATAATTTTTATCTATAGACGGAATAACAAATGTAAAATTTGACAATTCTATTCAAAATAAATTTAACAACATAAACAGGTTATTTAATGCAAATAAAATCATTTTCCAATACAAAAAATTGTTTTCGACAACCTAAAAGTATAATTTTCCTTCTTGAATAATCATTTTATCATTTTATCCATTATTTTTTATTAAACTAATAAATTTGAATAAAAACACGCATTAGAGTCAACAAAACATGTTTTATTGTTAAAATATATTTCATAATATTTCCAAAATTACTACTTAGTTGGTTCCCTTGGATTAATTAGTTTAATAATTCTTCCCATAAAATACCTATCTAGAAATATAAATAACCCTTGAAACATCCATTTCTAAAAATCTTAACTTACACATATCAAAGTATTATTTCTTCCAAAATACCATCCCATAATCTTATTAGAAAAATTATTCAATTTCTAGATCCACTCAACTCCAAAAAAAATCATGAAGTATTGTGTCATAGAAAAAACGCTATACTGAGAAGAGGGTATGTTTTCATATACATATATCCTCTCTTATTATTTTTATAATTTCCAATTACATCTAAGTGTTCTGATTTTAATTTATCATAATGATTAAAATAAACTAATGATGTGAAACTATTATAACTTATATTTTTATTATTTATTTATATATCATAATTCTCTTTATTTTTTATTTTACTTTGTATTGTTATTTTTTGGTTAACTACCAATAAAGAGACATCCAATTATTTTATCATCACCACCCCGAACACTAGTTATAATAAAATATTTATAAAATATATTTTTTATAAAAATATTTATTTATAATCATCCTAATTTAATCTTATTAAAGTATAAATACTAATAAAAAATAATTATTTAGACAATGACAGAATGCATATTTTAAGAAAAATATAATATCAATACATTTCATCATTAACAATGGGAATTAAAGAATATAATTGAATGATTATAAAAGTTAAAGGGTAAAAAAATTATTTAAATCCCTTTTAGTTACATGTACTGATATATTTTTATTATTATTTATTAGGTGGAAAAGAGATAAAATAAACTTGTATTTATGGCATGAGGATTATAAAAATCAGTTATATATTATCAGGTTACATATCTTTTACATTATTCCCAGTGTATATGTTCCCATATTTTACATAAATAGATAATTAAAATTTTAATTTATTTTATTTCTATGGTTACACATGTTTATAACTTCACAAAACCATTTCCAATCAATTTAAACAGTTTTTTCTGAAATACAATTTATTCTTCCCAAAAAAGTAACTGAATAATATTGAGTGTTTTTCAATAAATAAAAATAATCAATTATTCCAAAACGTGTTCTTATTTGATAATTAGATAACCCTATAGGTTATTATAAACTATATAATTTATGAAACCCTAGTGATACACATTCTATTACATTTTTATATTTTATGACTATGATTATTATATGATTACCTTCCATGTTGAATACATGATTTTTATAATATTAATGTGGTATGAGCGTGAATGGAATTATATTGGTCTACATTTCATTATTTAATGTGATATATCTTAGGTTGTTATGTTTTTTTATGTGTGAACAAAATGCTATCATTATTCAATATAATGGTGTTATGATTTATTCTCATATATTATATGAGATGATGATACATTATTTTGTCACAAGTATGTACAGAACATGAAATATATGTTGTGATGATTTATTATTATATATGTTCCAAATTTGTTCCATTATCAAAATTTTCCCCTATTATTATGATGATGAAATTAATTTTATTAAATTATAACGTAGATTATGCTCACTGATTTATTACTAATTTCGTTCAGATGTTACCCCCATAATAATTCTACCGTTACATAGATATTTTATCATCCCAGTTTTATAACATCAGTTTATTACATGCTGTAATAATATCATAAGATATTATATGAGAATAAATAATAAATATTTAAATAACTTTTATTTTTTATTATATTCATTGGATTTATGAGAATAATTTTCCAATGATACTAAACTTCTAGATGATTAATTATATTGATATTATAATGTTTAACATATTTTTTTTAAATTTCCATATAATATGATATTGTGTCACAAGAGATTGAATTATTTAATGGTTTAGTTATTTTTTGAATTAGGAATATAAAAAATTAATGAAAACTATATATTTAAGTATATGTATTATGAATAGTCAGATGTTTTTGTATGTATAGGATAATGTTTTATTTGAGCAATGAAAACCACCTCTAGATACTAAACATGGATGTGGATTTAAAAAAATTGTACCTCCATGTAGTAAACCAAAAATGATGGATATGGGTTTAAAAGATCATCATCTAATGAAAAATAAAGGGGTGTTACTATAAAAGTAGTTTGGAACTCCTGGAGGATATTCATAGGATAATAAAAATCATTATAAAATTCTTTTTGAACAATATATTATTAAATAAATTATTCATCTTAATGTTATAAAATTATTAAGGTACATGATCCTACAAGCATCAGTTGATTAAAACTATCAACAATTTCATTCTATAAGATTTGATGTTATAATTAATTTACAATTAAGAATAAATTATTTAATCATGGTTTGTTGAATTATGTTTGATCAAACCATTTATATTTTAAATAATAGTGTGAAATAAGAGAAACCAATTCAAAAAACCATTTTAGGAACTAATGTAGTTATTTTCAAAACAACATCTGGAATGAAATACGATGTGGAGTTCAAAACATCATAGTGACCAGACCCAGCTATCTTAGGGTATTTAAAATAACCTAAACTATGTGGAACATCTACCTTCAACAATAAAAATGAAATTAGTGCTAGATTATTTTATAGATAAATGAATTTTTTTTCTTGTCCACTATTCATGGAATTGTGGTTTAATGAAATCAATATTATATTATTTGGGATCCACTATTCTAATAATGAGAAATTAAAATTTTCAATTTTTCATATAGATAGATAGGCTGATCAATGGTGGATATTGATTAAGGATTCTGTGATGAAGGATTAAATGGTTTTTATGGTGTGGGATGTAATTAACAACATACTTTTTTATAAGTACCTCTCTCATAATCATCAAAAAATTATAGAGAGGTAATTCATATAGATTATACAAATTGACAGAGAATCTTTGATGACATATGAATAAAATATCACATTTCCCAAAAGATATTCCATTGGGTTTTATTTCAATAAAAATAGAAAAATAAATAGACACTTTAGTTGATTAAAACTACACCATATAATGGATATATCCATCCAGGACATTAGGACATATAAATAAGTAGTTCAATATGATCCCAATGTTGAGATGGATTTCCAATAAGAGACTTATAGACATTGATATAGTAAGAGAATAATAGAGTTTCATGATTGTGGATATAATAAAAATGTTAGAAAGATTATCCAACAACCCACATGTTAAAAATGAAGGAAGAATCATCATGATAATTTCTATAACAGGACATGGAATTGATTCCCAACTGAGTGTGTGTGGGGGGGTGGGGGGGGGGGGGGGGGAGGAAACCGAGATCAGGAATGTTGAAGAGAAAGGATAAAACTAGACACCTTGATAGATGAAACTATGGAACCTCCAAATAATCCACTTATGTTACAGTGAATCAACTGTTTAGAGAATGAAAACTATTCAAGATTTCATAGTAAACCACGGGTCTTTCACGATAATCAATTCCTGCAACCATAAATTCCAAAGGAGAAAGGAAAACATTATTTTCTAACCACCAATAAGGTGTAACATGAAAATGACGTCATATAAGGTAAACACCTTATTGAAACAATATTGGAAATGGATTTCTACTATTCATGTTCTATGAAATCCTTTATATCCAACAACTATTCTTGAAGTGTTGAACCATAACCCATATAACATGAAGTAAAAATATCCATAAAACACATAGTTGTGAAATCATTTGATCTGAAGTGTTGGAAAATGATATATATAAAATTTATTTAGAGATTCTTCCCATGAACCTATTAATCATTCCCTTGATGAAATTTTATTCTATAACATTAAATAATTTTCATTGATCATTTAGAGTACACATCAAATATTAGGAAAAGGAAATATCTTTTTATATTTTGAACCATATGATGCTCCAATAAAATTGGTTGGTTGATCATGAATATATTTTTGAGAATATATGAATGGAGTGGGTAAAGATACCTTATGAAGAAGCATATAATTCCCAAAATATTTTATTAAAAGGAAAACAAAAAATGAGAGAAAATACACATTTTAAGGGAATATATAGACATATTTATCTGAGAGATAATTGACAATACCCCTAGTTGTGAGGTAGAAATCCATATAGATATTATACCTAGATCCACTCCTATCCCAAAAATACCAAATAGTATGGACTAAAATGAATTATAAGAGTTAAATAACCATATGCAAGATCACATTAAAAAATGAATCTAAAAACCGAGTACATCCCCTGGGGATGCCCTGGTGATTTTTCATGGAATGTTTTAATCAATAAATATGAGTATTGATTAAGGGGAGATTATCAAAGTCATTATAAATAATATTTAACCCCTATAAATGATTATATATTTATTTGATCAACTGTGAGGATCTTAGTAATTCTCAATGGTAGATGTTCATTTTATTGATAATTAACTGAAAAAAGAAGAAATATATTAGTAATACTCTCTTGCATACAATGTATGGACACTATGAATATAGAATTTTGAAACCATCATAATAAATTTTATATAGTCATTTTTCTTGAAATATCAGTCACACCATGATCATATGGGAATATGAAGAACATTAAAGGATTATGGGTTTAATATTAACAAATGAGCAAATCTAAGCTCTATTAATAATGTGTGACCTTTGGATATAGTATGAAACAATTATAAATAATGTGATCATAGTATATAGAATTTATGTGGGCCATTCATAGAAAAAATAAATTTATGGGTGTCATAGACCATAATTTTTCATGGAAATACAATGATTTAATTACATATATAGGTATTATCATTGTTTTTTGGGAAATTTCTCATAATTTCATACCCTAGTAATTAAATTAATATGGAATACAGAAAATAATTTGTAGATTGATGAATGTGAGAAATATGTAAATGATAATAATAAGAAACTCATAATTATTATTTTACCTACACTTACATCACCTGGAATGTTTTGAGATAAAAGATGATTCTTAAAATAAAGAATCAGCTGTGTACTATTTTAAAATGATAAAAAGATATCTTAATCCCTATAATAGTTAGTGATCCATGATAATAATTACATGAAGCTTGGTATATATTTTAATGTTCTTATTATCACCATGCTTGTTTAGAGGCCCTACATATCTGTTTATAAGTTTTATATAAATACATATCACAAGTGAATAAAGTATATATTTCTATTGAAATAGCGGAACAAGAATTAAAGATGACCATGGACTATGATTTCTAAATTCATTACCATCATAGAATGTAGAAAAATATAGAATATTCTGTTACTATGAAACATTGTAATCTATCCAGGATGTGGATTGAGAAACTAAATATCATCATTTATATGCTATCGATAGATATAGAAATAATAACATCATAGAATACATCCTATAATTACATAATATGTTCCCAATCATTTATCTATGTTATGATAAATGAGGTATACTGGGATGATCTGTATCTTCAAAATAATTTGGAATAAATAAATATGGGCAATCATCATGGAGGCCACCTTGATAATGATATTTTCATTCAGTTGTGAGAAAGATTCGGTGTGCCAACATCACCTATAATAATGCCAAATATATTGTATATTGCACAAAGACTATATTTCTCAATCAATCCTTAAAGTAAAAATATATAATATAGTTATTGAGAGCACTTATTGTGGGAAATCAGAAAGAATGTTATTTCAATGAACACCAAAATGATCCTGGTATTTTAACAACTTAATATATGTTGAAAAAAGTCAATGTGGATGGAGAAAATATTTCACATAGCCACATGTAAATGTGAGAACATTTCAATATATATTATCATTGATCTACCAAAGGCATACAATTGAAGTAATGAAATATAGGTTCTTATGGATCAACTCACCATGACTTCTTACTGTATTGATATTCATGATTATTTATCTCTTGAATAAATTTTTTGGTATATATAATGGAAGTGGTAAGGTGGAATGGGGTGTGTCTTTTTTACATATATGATCACAATAATAGTTTCACTTATAAATTTTGGAGATTATTTTATTATTCATTGAATATTTAATTGGAGTTCATTACAACCTATTGACTAAAACACTGATTTCTAGACTAAAAGGACCACTGCGATAGTCAAGGAAATGGAAAGATCATTCACAATAGAATTCAAGGGTTGATGAGATCAACATATCTCATAAGTTTAGTGAAAAATAAATCATCATATTCCACATGGGAAATGAAATAGTGTTATATGAATATATATATATATATTGTATGTGATGTAGAAATCATACATGACATGGTAAAGTTACTGAACAGAAGATACATGGAACTGATCTTATGAAAGTGACGGTTCAATTGATCTAATTACACAAAAAATGCTAATATATGGAAAAATATCTTTATTGATTATCATTTATGGAACACGAGGTTTGATGTTGGAGAATTTTTGTTACTAAATTATCAATATGATTTTGGTTTTTGAGGTTTGAAAAGAAATTAATTCTTATCCTTAGGTACATTTTCCCCTTATATATCCTTGATCACAAAGGAGTAGTGTCATATCAACTAGAACATCCACCAAACATGGATCAAGTTAATGATTTTTTCCACACGTCTCATTCTAGGATATGTATACATGATCCATATAATGTACCTAATCAAGAGGTGGTACAAATAGAGTGTGACCTCTCATTTGTTAAGCAATTGGTGATGATTGTGTACCATAAAGACAATTTTCATCGCAAAAATATATATAATCTTATAAATGTGTTTTGGAGAAACCATAAATATGAATAGGAAACATGTAAATATAAGGAAATAATTCTTCCTAGTTTCGTTATATATTCTATAATGAGAATATGCCTTGAAAGTTTGGTGAAAAATATTTAGTGGGTATCAATTGACCTGTACTTTATAAATTATATTTGTTTCATGTATAAGTGTGTGTTATATTATGTTTAATTATAAAAATTTACCATATAGAGAAAATATAAAAAGTATATTCCTTTAATATAAAAACTTATAGTACTCTGAAACAAAACCCTTTATAATTATAAATATTATAATGGGAAAAATATTACATTGAAAATTATGAATTTTTTGAATTGGATCATTCAAATATACTAGAATAATCTCCCTCATGGACAACACTGTATAAACAAAAAACAATAATAGAAAAAATTGAAATCATCGAAAAACATATATAGAAACTATGAAGAAATTATAGTGAATAATTTATGAAGGAATGATGTGGTATTTATAATATATATTGTTATCATTCAAATTTTAATGTTACTATTGGAATAATAATGTGACTGTAGGAACAATAATGTTACCATTGGAATAGTAACACAAACCTTATGAATAATAACATGATAATTAAAAATATTAACATGGGAATTAAAAAAATAATTTGAATTTAAATTAAAATAATTTAATATTAATAATATTTATAATGAGTTATTTTTGTAATATATAAATTTTTAATACCAAAAAATAAATAATAATAATAAAAACCAATTCAAATTCTACAAATTTATTAATGAACTATATTTTAATTCATTTATGAAAAATTATAATTTAATGATAATGATTAGAAATATATATTAAATAAAAATATTTGGATAAAAATATTTTTATTTTTAGGATCATCACTTCCAAAGTATGAATGGGGAAATTTTGATAATTTTCAAAGAAACATCCATTTTTACATGAATAATGATTATATAGTTTTTCCAATACAACATGTTTTATGAAATAATTATGATTTTATAATGGAATAATAATTTTGAAACTATTTATTTTTTCCCATAGTAGATTCAACAAGATAAAATGTTCATATATAAAAAATAAACATAATTTCAAACCCTTAAATGCATTTTCCAAATCCTAAAAGTATAAGTTGACTAATTAAATAAAATGATTTATATTTTATATTTTCCTTTTGATAAAACTATTTTTAGGATTTATAATGTGATTAAATATAATCAATTTTTTTTATTAATATAAATATCATAATTTCTAAAATATTACAATTGGATGGGTTTCCATGGATATAATAATGTATTCAATATTTTATGCCTAAAATACGGCTCTCCTATAACACAAATAATCCCTCACCACTCCTTTAAAAAACCACATACCATCAATATAAAAAATATTATTATCAACCAAAATCCCATATATAAATCCACTAAGAATTCAGAGAGATGTTTTGGAGCCACTACAATCTATAAACTCATGATATTTGGTGTGATTGAAATGAAGATACACCTTCATGACGGTAATATTTTATACACTTCTCTTCTCATTTTACTCATATCATACTATTTATCTCTACTCCAATAAAACCCAAAATAATCTAATATTAATTGGGAATTATTTGAATATAATATAAACTATGTTTACAAACTATAATGATTATGTTTATTCAATATTTATAATTCATACCTCTCTTTCTTGTTCTTTTGATAATGTATCACTAATATCCATTTAACCACAAAAAGGTGTTTATATATTTATTCTTATCACAAACAAAATATATTGTAATAACACATTATATTTAATACATATATGTGTATGTATAATTATTTTTATTCTTTTGATGTTAATATTGATAATTTATACATAGTAATACCGAATAACCATTATATCCATGAAAGATAGGTTAATTTTAGTAAAATGTTATATCAAAATGTATCAAATTTATCTAATAAAATATAGAATAGAATCCAATTATTACAATCGAACAAGAGGGAAAAAACAAACATATTTTCATTTTTTTAATTTTTTAACAAGCCTATGTTAATTTTCAACAGGAAGAAAAATGGTGAAATAAAGAGGGTTTTAATGTAACATTTTTCTCAGACACAATAAATTATTTTTGGATTAACTTAACATTCACATTATTTATAGTATGGATATTCCAAAATATCCCTGAATATTTCTTTTAATTTTTTACCTTTTATGGAATATACATTTTTCATCCTTTTCAAATGGATTTTTATTCCATTTACAATGTGGTCTCAAAAAGACATGCCTTTTCTGAAATACCTATTTGACCCTTCTTGAGTTCTTTCTTATTCATATTGAAATTATATTTTATTACCAAATATGAAATACCATATTAATTTGACAAAACTAATGGGGATTCCTTAACATGGGATTTATAACACCCATAAGAAACCAATTTCTTTATAGGGTTTTATTTTATGAAAAGAATTTTTATAGATTTTCTTTACCTTAGTATACATTATTATAAGAATTGTTTTGATGATATGGGTGTGATGGAGATTATATGGCCCCTCAAGAAATATGTTAATGTGACATTCTCATGTAATTATTTGTATAGTACATGAATATGATGCTATCATTTTTCAGAATTATGATTTTATGATTTATGCACATATTTTATGTGTGTACATGATGTAGGATTTATTCATAACCATGTGAAACATTTAACCACAATGTAATGATGTTTCATTATTATACACATTCAAAATTCCATTTGTTTATAAAATGTTTCCCTCATTATTATGAAAATGTTCCTAGGTTGATGATCTAATAATATTGATTATGATCCCCTATGTACTATTGATTTATAACTCTTATTCCTCCTATGATATTACTCACCTTACAATGCTTTTAGCTTAAATCTCTTTTGGATTGATATTATCTCTTGGTTAAATATAATAAATATAAAATCATATATTTAATGAGAATAAAAAAGAATTATTTATTTATTTTTTTATCTAAACATTATATATGATCCTATCTTTAACAAGATACTAAACATTTGGATCAAGGACTGTATCACTATTATGTTTTTCATCATTTTAACGATTCAATAAGAAGATATGATTTTTTTTCAATATAATAAACTTGAATGACTGAGTATAAAAAAATAAATTTAAAGAGAGAAATTTTAGAGTAACCATAGGGATAGAACAAGGGAATGAAACCTAGTTAATGGAAAAAAGGGATATATGTAAATTGAATATGAAATGTTTATTTTTTTCCTCTATACATGATTTGGTAATATTGTAAGTTTTTCATGAGACTAAGAGTGTTAGAACTAATATTTATTAAACCATAAATTAATTAATAAACCACATGGACAAATAACCCTGTGTCATTCCATGAAAAACCTACTGGCTAAAGGTATGCATCATTTGTTACTAAAATAGTAATTATGTTATGTTCCTGAACATAAAACTCCTAATAACTTATCCACAATCTCAAATGTTATAATTAAATTCACAAAAATATAATATAACTATTGAATTCTTGATTGGGGTTTTTAGATAAATCTTCTAACATATATCACACTATAATATGACTATACCCCATTTTTTAATATATAAACAATGTTTTTAAAATGATCATACATCTGTTTTAGTTTCATATTAATTATACAATGGATATAAATAGTGTTTTATAAATATGTATAATATTTCATGATATAAGAAACAATTAATGAGATATTGATAAAAATTATAGATTTTATAAAAAAGATATAATATATATATATATATATTAATAGTTATATAAAAAAATTATAAAACATAAATGTTTGAAATATTACTAAAATGTATATAAGATTTATTATAATGAATTATGGATGAAATCATCTAAAACAAAATTCTAAAGGCACTCTAATGAACTATAAATTCAAATATCTCATAATTGTTACTATAAATTACAAATTTAAAATAATTATTTGTACTTTTATTACTTATTTTTAACACATTATGTTAATTTATAATTAATTTATTTTATATCTCTTCTTTATATGGATATTTAAAATATATTTATTTATGTAATAATCTCTTTTATTCTATATTATATTATTAATCTTGGTTAATTTTTCTAGGGATATATTTTTACGTAATTTATAGGACAATAAGTCAATAACAATTCAACATTTTTTAAATTACTATAGGAAATCGTTGATATTAATAAATAATGTATATAAAAAAAATTCTTACTTCATTATTTCAGTGTGAAATTTCTCATCGTAAAGAGATTGTATAATATAGTTCATAATTTAAAATAAAATATTCTTTAATAATAGAAAATGATAAATTATTCCTAAATATTTTCTATATTAAAAATTTGATAATCATTACAATCTAAGAAATTTGTAGTGGTAAAAAAAATTAATATCAATATTGTGGTTAAACATACCATGTAGTATGTATACAAGAGAAGATTAATAATTAATTGAATATTAAATAGTAATATTTATATTTATATTAATTCTTGTGTTATAAACAAGATTTAATGTAATCATAACCATTATTATTTATATAATCTGATAAAAATAACATGAAATGAAAAATATAAAAGTATAAGTTAATATCTTTTTGATGAACCAACAAAGTCCATATAATACATTAATCACTGGAGGTTTGGGATTTTTTATGAATAATAAAATAATAATGTGAATATATTTATCTGATGCTTATATAAGATATAATATTTAATTGAACTTTAATTTTAGTTACATTTTTGAATGTAATGTGAGAGAGATCCTTTAATATTACGTTGAGTGGTATTTATTTGAAAATATCTGAATAAATTGTTAAATCATCATCACCAGTTCTCCACATAACCATTTATATCTCCATTTCATGCATTATAAATCTTTAATAACTCTAAATTATAATATTATGAATTTATAACATTCACGGGGTCAATATTGGAAACAAACAAAAACAATTTGATGTTATGTATACTATATTGTACTCTAAATTAATATTTTTCCACATTTTTCATTTCATCCATAAAATTTAATATTCATACAAAAATTTGGTTATATATTTTTGTTAAATAATACTAATATATTTTAAAAAAAATAAGAATATAGATATGAAAAATTTTAAAATTTAACTAATGGTTAAAATAGATGATGAAACAAGGTTTTTTGGGTTTGTAAAATTATATAACATCAAAAGGAATAATTATTAATTCATAAAACAATACATTATTACTGGGTTAATAACTATTTTTTATATATCAAATAAATTACTTTTAATATTTTGTATGTTTTTCTAATGATCAAATATTGGTAACATCATATGGTTATGTTTTTTTCTACATCCCACCACTAAATATGTACTGGTCAGGTATCCAATGATGGTATAAAATGGTTATATAATAATCAATTAACCTATTTACATTCCACTATATTACCACAAATACATATCTATATATAAAATATCTAATTCATGTAGATTTATCAATATGATTTTAATTTCATCCAAAAAATTGACTAATCAATGATGATATATTTATTTTATATTTAAAATGATTTGTAATTGGTTCACAAAAATAAACCCCTGTATTTATTTTATTACCAAGATATTAATTTTTTGGAATATTAATATTTTTTTATCTAGGATTGACCATTCTCTTGCATAACCTATATAACACATTTTCCAATGGGTATCTATCACACATTAAGGCTATTAATGTTCCCTACTATGATGGAAGCCAAGATATCCCATGAAAATATTCCTAAATTTATATTCCATAGTAATAAGATATAATTTTAAAATAAGAAAATGAAAAATTATACAAGGGTTAGAGTCTCAATAGACATTCACACAACATACTAATGGTTTACAACCTTTGATGTTTTTAGAGTATGAGATTATGATAACATGACCTAAAAGTATGAAATTCATATTCATTTATATAAATATATGACATATTATATGTATGTATTAAATTGTTCTAAAACTTTATAAAAATTATTAATTCATTTATTATTTCATTTTACACAATTTACAGTTGAAAACTATGATACTATATGTATATGGTAATAAGTGTAGGTTTTGTGATTATTGGGTGATATTAATTTAATGAATAATTTGAGAAATGAATGGTCACATAATTTTTTAGTGGATTGTGATATCCTAGGAATCTTTATGATAATTAAAATACTTGATTATATTTATACCCATTGTGTTCTTTCATCTAGATCATTTCTAAAATGTTGAAAATTGGGACATTAAACATACAGATTAATGAGGCTAGTATGGATCCTTCATAGATTGATATTTCAATGTAATTTTTTATTATTAAAAATTATGAATATAAAAGAGTTTATTTTAATCTAAAATTTCTATATGTATCACCCCAATATAGAATCCACTGAACTAGTGTACCATACTGGTGCACCACAAGCACTCATGTATTCATATGTATATTTCATTGGTTTTAGACTAGTGGTGATAGAATATGAAGAAATTTTGGGGAGACTATTACCAATTGTTAGACTGTGTATGATAATAAAAATTAAAAAAATTAGGTTGATGTTGAGATATAAGTAATAACCATTGAAAGTACCAGTAAAATTCATTCACCAAATAAATTTAATAATCAGTGAATATATCATAAATTTTAAAAAAGACCCACTATAGGAAGATAATATACATGAAGCACTAAAATAACGAAAGGAAAAAGTTTTCTAATGTCCTAACTCAAACTAGTTATGAGTCCAACATAGTCCCACAGTTAAACCCCCTTGGATGTTAGTAAACAAGAATCCACATCTTATCAAACCCATATCTTAGTACCTAAAAACTATTAGTAGTATAATATTGGGTACCAAATTTCCATGGATTCCGATATAGGGTGAGATTATAATGTAGTATTCCACCAATAATAATGCCTAATAATTGTAAAGTACCGAAACTACACTTCTGGATTCAGTACTAAAAATGTTATGTCTATATTTTTAAATCATTACTGAAGAATACAAAGTATTTTATATGTTCCGAGACTTTTTCCAATCTTGGTTTTGGATAATAAGAAAACACTGTACAATTTTTCAGATTTGTATATAAAAAAATAAAATAAATAATTTTTTTCACATCTCTAACTCCATAAATAATTAATACATTTTAAAAAATAAATGTTACATATAAAAAACTTTTTAAAACACAGAATGGTCATTAAATCCATGTTATAGCTTTTAAAATCAGTAAAAATTATTTTTACAAAAATTCATTTTTAAAATATTTTACATCATTTTATAAATACATAATTGGTATTTATAAAATACTTTTAAAAAATAGTTATCATTTGGAAAAATTCATTTCAAAAATAAGTGTTTGAAAAAAATTGGATTTATCCTTTAAAATCATTAAATGATAATAATTTTATTGATTAAAATGATGTTTTAGGGATCTTATAAAACCATTTTGGCCACATTGAATTATCAATGGTTGAACAACGTCCCATTGAGTTTGTGGGTTCATTACCCATTCATAGTTATCTCATTTTATATGAAAGTTCAAAATTTTATTTTAAGAATTTTTTTTAGATTTATATTTTTCATAAATAATGCACTAAAACTTTTCTAAAAATTATATAATCTATTTTCATAAAATATGATAATTTTAATACATGTACATTTTGATATTTTTGTTTTCAAAAAACATGTTTTAAGAGAGATACCTCTTTTTTGAAAAAAATACTCATAATTAAAAGACATAAATACAAATGATTTGAAATTAAAAAATTTATTAAATGATAAATTCATTAATGTTAGTAATAGAATATATGGTCATATCTATATTAATGATACTAATTAATAAAAAACTAATTTTCAAATAGAATGAAAACATCAATTAATTTCAAGGATATAAAATAATAAATTTTATCATTAAAAAAATTAGTATAATGATTTTCCTAAAACAAATATCCCATTAGAAAATAATGTTATACAATAGTGAAATAATGTTTTGTTGTTGATTTACACTATAAATATAATTAGAAGTAATTTTTTTGAAAAATCATTAAATTTTTTGAAATAATTAATGTTATAGAATTAAAATACAATTGATATTTCTTATATAAAAGCTTTTAAAAAGAATATTAATAAATTTTCAAAAAAATTAATCCTTACATTAAATAATTTATTCCTCTTTTTTCTATATAGAAACATTTCTCCCTCTCTCTCTCTCTCTCTCTTCTATTTCTACTAATATCCTCACTTCCATTTGTAGTCTTACTTTCTATACCACAGCAAATAATTTGCAAACATAGGGTATAAGGAATTTTAATGTATTACCACTGAGGCAATGATATTTTATAGAGTAGTTATGTTGCTTAAAATTTACACTTTAAATTAAATTTTATCATTATTGCATAGATATTTCAAAGCCAATGTTTGAAAAAAAGATCTTGATGAACTTTCCATGGTTCAAAGTAATATAATCTGGAATTAAAATATTATAGTTCTATATAATATCATTTATCTTCCTTCACTACAAGCTTTATTATCGAAGAAGGAGAAAAACATGCAAAAAATGTTATTAAAAATACCTAGAACCATCCCGATATTTTATAACTATCCTTTAATATAAAATTGATTATTTTTCTTGAAAGAAGAAAACCTAGATTAGTAATAACTATTTCCAAATGAAATTTTCACATAAAGGTATCAATTAAATACATGCATTAAAAATCAGACATCATTAGGAAGAAAAATCCAAAACAAAATTTCTTCCAATGTTGATCGAGGATTAAAAGTGAAGAAATAATAAACTCTAAATTAATAAAATCAATATATATATTTAAAAAACAATAGAACAAAGAAAACCAGTAGAAATTATTTGATGATCAAGGTAGAAAATTGATCAAAAAGACAAATATATTTTTGTTTAATTGAAAAAGATCCACAAAATCGAATTTTAACTAGATTCGGACATAAAAAATATGATAAAAAACACATACATCACTTCAACAATGGTGAAGGGGAATTCTGGTTCGAAACCATCATCAGTGCTCTATTCTAGTCATCTATGCTTACCTGCATTTGATACCCCTTACCACGGTCAAACATTTGACTTCACAAAACCTTCTAGAGGCCTTTCTATAGGTCCAACCTCACATGGACTCCCTTACAACAGCCTATCTCATTCGTGAATCACAATACCTCACTGAAATCCTTCTCCTAGAAATGAATTGAATCCATTCTTAATCCCCCAAAATGAGGTCCACACATTGATTTTACAAGATTCTGTCCCTACATATCCAAATCTAATTATCACCTCACCTGTTTTATTCCTTTAACTTCATTTTAATTTTTTCTTCTTTTTTTATTAATACTGTTACATTATAATTTTAATAATAGTTAACATTATTAAAATTTTATAAAAATAACCCACATGTTTCCAGTTATCATAATTGTGTATACTAATATACTTATAATAACTAAAAGTGTATTCAAATTTCCTAAGATAAAAATTATGATAATTTCATTTATAATTTCATATATTTTATACTAAAACATGTTAACAGTAATAGTTTTAAATAATATTTTTTTCAAATGTTTTATAATATATTATCTTACCATTAATTTTAAATTACGTTCACATAAAGAGTTATTGTTTTTTAATACTAAATAGTAAATAATTTTTAATAAAAATTATTACGCATAACCATTATTATTATTCTTATCATTTAAAACATATTTTTTTCTTGTGCAACATTTATATATTATTGGATTATTTTATGAATAAATTTTATTTTGAATAAATAAAATTATCACTTTAAATATTGAATATAATTATGGTTTATTTTTTTATCAATTAATTGATTAAAAAAATAATTATATAAAAAACTAAGCTTCGAAATTCTGGGATGTCACATTCTCCCCCATATAAGTTAACTATGCCATTAAATTGTTTATCCAAAGTTATAAAAATTATGAATTTTTATCATCAAAATTAGAGCTACTACATTTATATTTTTAATATTATTTATCAATATAGAATTTAGAAATAGAATTATATTGTGTATATTGTTTCCTAGAAAGAAAACACATAATATCCATATTTTTCTAGACCGTTTCATTGAAAATAAATTTAAATTCATGAACCCTCACTTATGGATTCAGTACAAAAAATTATGTATATTTATTTTATAAAATATAATAAAAAAAATTCACATTAATTTATACATTCCATGTCCTTTTTCATTTTATGTTTTGGAAAATTAGAAAACACTATAGAATTTATCATATTTTCATCAATATAAAATAAAATAACTAATATTTTTTGCATGGGTTAACTCCTTGAATTAATTCATCCATTTTATAAATTCGAAGATATCTCTGAAAAAATTTTAAATCATAGGATAAGAAAAAATGCTTAGAAAGGGTTTTAAAATTAGTGAAAATTAATTTTATAAAAACTCATTTAGAAAATAATTTAAAAAATTATATTTCCAATATTGGTAATTGATATATATATATATATATAATAATTTTAAGAAATACTTATCATTTTGAAAAATTCATTTCAAAAATTATCTTTGAAAAATGATTGGTTCTCTCCTTGAAATCTATTTGAAAATAAAAATAATTTTTATCAATTAAAATGATGCTTGATATATCTTATAAAACTATTGTGACCACATTGCAGTATTAATTGATGGAAAATATCCTGTTTAGGACATGGGTTCTCTCCTTATTCCAAATTATCACATTTGATATGAGATATCCCAATTTTCTTTTAATAATACATTTTTTGATGATCCATCATTCTCATAAAAAACCTTTTAAAACTCTCCCAAATAATAACAAATTATATTCATAAAAGAATATAATTTTATGACATATACATTAGAAAAAATATCCTTTTTGAAAAATATGTTTTAGGAGAAATCCCCATTTTTAGAACAAATAATAATTATTAATATACATAAATACAAATGCATGGAAATTTAAAAAATCTGTTAAATGATAGATTCACGAATGTCACTAATATAGTATATTGGAATATCTATATCAAAGATCTAAATCGATAAAAACAATTATTTTACATATAAAATTAAAACATTAGTTTAATTCAAAGATATGAAATAATATATCTTCTCATTAAAAACTATCCTAATGATTTTGATAAAATAAATTACCCTTTAAAAATTACAGTTAAACCAAAAATGTGTTTTATTATTGTTTTACAAGATAAATAAAATTAATAGTTTTCTTAAAAAATAATTAAATGTTTTAAAATTATTTCCCTTACAGAATTTAAATATAACTACAATTTTTTAATGATAAAACACTTACATAATTATAATTATAAATTTTGAAAAAAATACTTACATTGATTTCTGAAATCCTTCTCTCATTCTACACATATAACTCCATCTCTCAAATATTAAAAATTTGTAACCCACTAACAAATATAGAATTCCTTGTTCTATCCCAAAATACTCTCCTCTCACATAGGGTGTGTGGAATTTTATTAGATTACCATCAAGGACAAGATGCTTTATATTATTGTTCTGTGGCCTATAATTTATGCTTAAAATTAAATGTAGTTGTTACTAGATATTTATTTAAAAACATTTTTTTGACACATAGGATATTGGGGAGAATTCCAAGGTTCAATGTATCCATCTAGGGGTGAGAAATATAATATATATATACAATATCATTTAACTTCCATTATTGTAAGATGAAGTATCGACAAATTAAAAAAACATGTTGACAAATTTCATTCACAATACAACCATGGAAATAGAGATTTGACAACCAACATCGAATATATAATTCTTTATTATGCTCCAATAATGAATAAATAGATCAGAAAAATGGATTTTCAATATAAATATTTGGCAAATTGGTTTCAATTAAATAAAATAAATGAAAATCCGACATGAGGAGGAAACAAAATCGAAAACAATTGTCTGCTGACATCGAAGGCGGATGAAATTTGATGAAATAATTAATAATAAATTAATAAAATCAGTATATACATTGAAAAAACCATAGGAAAATGAAATACAAGGGACAATGATTGATAATAGTGGTAGAAAATGGATGAAATGTTCAAACACAACACAATTTAATAAAAGACGATCCACCAAATAAATAATTCAACCAGATTCGGACATGTATAATAAAATAAAAAACATGTACCTCACTTAAATAGATATTAAAGAATATCCTTGACCAAATCCCTCATCAGTTCCTATATATGGACTTCGATCCTTCTTGGGGGTCAATATACCTTACTACGGCCGAACAATCAACATCACAGGGCATTCTGAATCCCTCAATAGTGGTCAAACCTCACACGAACTCCCTCATTGACAACTGATCTCCCTTATCAAGATTGATACCTCTCTCAAATACTCCTCCAAAAAATGAAACAAAACCCCGCTCCACCCCAAAAATGAGGTCAACACCTCTTTTTTAAAGCTCGAGCCCCTACGAATCCCTATCTAATTATCACATCTGCCGATTTTTATTTTATCTTAATTTGTGTCGTTCTTTTCCTCATTTTTAAATATAATTATATAGTAATTTTTATAATAATTAAAAATATTTGGAAATTATAAAAATATTTCACATATTTCATATTTTTTATAATTGAGTATTTTAATATATTTATAATAATTGAATGAAATTTCGAATCACCTAAAATCAAAATTATAGTAATTTAATTTATAACTACCTATATTTTATAATAAAACATTTTAACATTTTTAATTATGAATATCTTTTATTTTAAATATATTATAAGAAATCATATTACCAACAATTTCAAATTAGGTGCACATAGAATTTTATCATTTTTTAATATTATACATTACATAATTCTTAATATAAATTATTAAAAAAATACCATTAGTATTATTATTATAATTTAAAATATATTTTTTCCCATTTATAAATTTAATTAAAAATATATTATTTTAAATGTAGTGTTCATTTTGACTGAAGAAAATTATCTTATAAAATAATAAATATTATTCTATTTTGTTTTATTTATAAATTAATCCATTTACTAAAATATTTATATTAAAAAAAATATGCTTGGAAATTATTGGATGTTACAAAAAATATTAGGGTTCTTTTAATCAAGTTCATGTTGAAGTGAAACCAACAATGAACCTCTAAATTAAAAATAAATAATAAAAAACATTGTATATAATCAGGAGCTCTATTGTGGAACCTATGGTATAACAAACCCACATTATATAGCACATGCGTATCACTGATCTGATAATTTTTTTTTCAATCCTAACAGTTATTACCATGAAAACCATGACCATTTATCTTAAAGGAATCCAAAAAGCAATCCACTAAATATTCAACTCTTAATAAATCTATCCAATTTTTGAAGAATTCATCAATGTTGTACATCATAGTTTTATCTATATTTAACCAATGAATAAAACCATTTAATTATCTACATTGAATTATTGGAAAATCTTGTCTAAGGTATTCATTTTGTCAATATTCACTAGAATCATAGTCCATATCCATGGAATTATGTCACATATAATCAAAATGGTTCCTATGATTTCATCCCACTACATTCAAAAGGATACCCAAATTAAATTCAGTGTATTAATATATTTTATTCCATATATAAGATATAAATTTAATCCAAGGTAGATCCATCGTGATAAAATTTATAGTGATTTATCTACAATGAATCCAAGGTAACCTACTACATTCCTTAGTTTTGAACATCATGAAATCCAATGTGCTATCAACCGATCTAATTCATGCATGTCAACAAATGGAATCCACGATCAGTCAATGAATTAAACCCATTTGATATCTGATACTAGAATGAAGGGATACTATAAAAGGTTTCCTAAATTCATTATAATCTATATAAGGTCCAATCTATTACAAAATAATTTTTTACCAAGTATTTATTTCTAATTAAGTCAAACCATTATTAGAACCTAATATAAATTTCAATGTAATTATAAAATTTCATTAGAACATTATAAATTCTCTAATGTTTTTATAAACTGATATTTTTCACAGTACATAATGGAGAAAATCATATAGGTTTTTTATTAATACCTATTTTAATCAACACCACAATTTCTTGATTTATTTCCATATCACATTCATTAATCCATTTCAATCCCATTTTGAAAACACAATTTTCTAAAAACCTTTCTGAAACACCAAAACATGTTTTTTCAAAACCATTTTACCATTTCTCATTTCAAAACCACAACATATTACTAATTATAAAATAAGTTTCATGAACTAATTCTTATTATCATTCCATTCACCATTTAACATAAAAACATATTTATATTTAAAACACAATTCAATTTTACAATTAAAAAGGTGAAAATTTATACTGAGGGGTTCTACTAGGAAACTACCTCTAACAATTGTCGACTAATGAAAAGGAGGTGTAAAATAATGAAAATTAATATTAATAATTTTAATTTTAATGAATTCAATTCCCACATGGATATAATGACCACATGATATAGTTATTTTGAAACATAAAAATTCTATGGGTAAATTCAATGGACCAACATCCTTTATTGACTCTTCCATGTAATTTCCCCATGGGTGGTAATTGATGCCTTGGATTTTTGAACTTTTCAAATGTTTAATATAGTCCCTGTTTGGTGAATGATCCTCTAACTTATTCCTAAAAACTAGTGTTATTTATTATAGTCAACTAATAATAAAATATCATATTTAAATTGATTTAATAATTTAAACAATTTTGTATTGTTTTTTATTATCACTTTAGGAACACATCATTCAATGAAAATTCAATTATCCACCTTTGGGTGGTCCCCCATATAAACCTATCGCCATTTATTGGTAAAAACCTATTATGAACCAAAATTATATGGGTAACATCCGAAATCACCATAATGAACAATCTATCATAAACGACTATGGATTCATACCATAAGGAAACATCATCTCAATAAATGATGGTTTTGTCTTAGGGAATCCCATATGCAATACATATGGAATCCACATGATAATCACGCGATCCAACTTTGATATAGGGAAATATAAAAAAAACATTACCTGAGTGATATAGAAAATATATTTGGGGATGATAGAGATGTAAGGAGATTGTGGGAGATTAGATCTTATCTAAAGATTCTATATAACCACCCTTAAAAATCCTAAATATAATATGGATGGTGGAGAAGGAAGGGGATTGTAAACTCATTATCCACATAAATTTATAGGATATTTAGAAATAGGTGGAATATTGTTATAAATTTTGGTGTATTTAATCATTTCATACTTTTTTATAGACATATTATTTTTCTAAATTCGTGGAAAAGCTGTGTTCTAACCCTACAAGTTGAAATGTCTAAATTCCTCCACCACACATTATTATACCACGTGCTCTAAAAAACACGAGAAATAGTTCCATTTGGTTCTACAAACCATTGAAAAAATATTGATTGTTATCCATTCGTGATGAAAAATATGTTCATCGAGCTCCAAAATTAAGTCACCTAAAATAGTTTCAGTTGTTTCTCCCACAGTTCATATTGACCAATAAACTAACTATTCAAATCTACCCTTCACTATAAAACATGAACTAAAAGCTCATTGAGATTTAGTGTATCACATGAATTCTAAGAATCCATGAACTCCACAAAATGAAAACATTATAGAAATACCAAATACCTACAAAATATCAACCCAATGATTCTGAGACTCACCTATGCAGCCAAGGAATGGACCATTTATCAAACCATGTATAAAAAAAATTAATAAGAAATCCAATTTATCTGAATTTTATTACAAAAACTAATTCAAAATTCGTTCTATCCACCAAATAAATGTTCTTATTTCCATTAACAATTAAACCATATATATACACATGATGTATTAAAAACACATCACCATAACACTTCTCACCCTTAATAATTTTATGTGGTCATCCATTTTCAACCTGAAACCTATATCGATCATTGACCTAAGGGAAGAAATCCTCACTCCATTTCTGAATTCCCAACCCCCATCCATGGAATAGTCACTATCTTTAGGTTTTTGGACATCCATAACTTGATCCAACACCAATTTTCAAAACAAAACAGTATGATAGAACATACCTAAACCCATGAATCATGAAACACAAAAGATATTTTTCATCAAAATAGCTGATAAAAATGGTACTCTTTTCCAAAATCATTATCTTACACCCATCAATCATTATTAATCAGTTCCAAGAATATTGAAATTTTCTATTGAAATACTGCTCATTTATTCGAGTTATACACTTAGCACAATTTTTAACTCACATAAGTAGAAGATATGTGAGAACACATGTCAAACAAATATATAAATAATCATAACTAGATAATATCTAAGGATGCTTACAAATGACATATCCATGAACATGCCAGAAAAATTTCAAAATATCCACGAATAGTATTTTTATCTCTCTCTACAAAATCAAATATTTCGAAAAAACTATTTCCTATGTGATTGCAGCACCCAACATAAAATTTATTCATTTGACATGTTTTGAGATCTTCTGGGTTAATTTCCATCATCTTACAAAATTATTTTTTTCCCAAAAACATAATCTCTATAGGTAAAATATAATAACTCAATAATGTATAATAGAGTCGATACATAGCTCTTATGATGCCCCAAAATTTAATCTCTATTTCCTGAAATGGATATTGCTCCCTTTAATACAACCAAAGGCATCTTCTATATAAGAACTGTTAGAAAACATAATTCTTTCCTAATACTGAATTCATTTCTTAGTCACAATCATGAATTTCATTCAATTTTTTATTTTAAATTCCTATAGTAATACATGTATGAATGTCATTTTTTTGAAATCAGGTATCCATGGAAAACAAAAATACTACATGATTTGTTCCAAAAGCCTGTGAAAATTCCATTTGTTGGTTCATAAACCCATTCCTATTTTATCACTCAACAAAATATAAGTGTCAATGATATCACCACACTATAGAAAGACCATACAATAATAGACCATGTTCCATATCTAAAAATGGTAAATGATTGGATATATTATTCTCTCTCTACCTAGTGAGAAAATAAAATGTCAATAAATTTCTGTTATCATCATCCAAGATCGGAACCCACATTTTTATCAATGGAATATTCCCTCTTCTAATTAAAATTTGTCTATCATACCATCAAGAATCTATTTAACATTTAATCACCTCACATTGGGAAGAACACATTTACTAAAACCTCATACTAGTTAAGGACTCCATATCAATAATCTATAATTCAGTGATCATCATTGAACTTACACCACCACACCCATTAGTGGAAAAATGTATATCAACATATGTTTTTTACATTTGGAATGCTTTATTAAACCCAACATCTAAATATTAATTAAAAATATAGTTAAATGTAACTTTAATCATTTATTTACCAAAATACCAATGTCAAAAATATATCTCCATATTAGTTTTTACATGAAACCAATGTTAAATTTATAGAGTGGGTATTTCGACATTTTTTAATAAGGAACCAATGTCGAAGTGTAATTATTTCATGCTTGTGGCGTTAGTTTTTGAAAACTCATTGCTAAAAGAATATTTTAGTGTTGTTTCTTGGGTGCCTTTTTAAAAATGACACCAAAATAATATTTAGTCTGTTTTATAATTTTTTATAGAAATAAATGAAGAAAAAATTGCGTTAATTCTTTAACTATCAATTTTACAGAAAACGAATTCTGAAAAAATCATTCATATTTAGTTTTCTATAAAAATTATGCTGAAAATACAGTAATATATATTCAATGCCTCTTTATGAAAACCTATATTAATATTTGAGAAAAATTATAATACATTTATTAGTCATGTAAAATTTTCCCAAATCTGAAAACCTAAAAATATAAATGACACATACCACTTATACAACATAAAAAATAAAACTAACTACAAAACAAACACTGAGATACATTTGCATATAAGATATATTGCATGAATCCCCCTATTTCTATCCTCTCTCACAAAATCTTCTGTAGTAACCTTGCCGAAAACCAAAACACCAAGTTGAATTATCAACCATATAATAAATTAAACTATGATTCTGTTATCACATATCAAAATAAATAAATACGCAAGTGTAAATATTTCTCATAGAACAAAATATTTTATTTTTACAAATTGTTTTCCAAAACTTCTCTTTCCCTCAGCATAAGGCTCATAAATTTAAATGAAATGATAAATATGATCCCAATGAATTATATTTTCATAGTGATGATGTCATGAATGTATGAATGAGTGATAATATATAAACAGGATACATTACATTCAACAAAGCCTCTATTAAATTTTGGAAAAAAATTCATGACTTCATTTTGAAAATCTATATTAATAATTTTATTTGACCAACAACAATAGGGTAAATAAAACCAAAATCATATATAAAAGAGTTGAATAAGTGAAATAATTTATTTAATAATGTTTAGTTTAACATATATGTATGGTATCATATATGATACGTTTTTTTCCAAATAAAGTGTCAATGAAAAATTTCAAAAATGATTTATTAAAATGTTAGGGGAATCCTATGAATTATTATGATTAATTTTGTCTTGAAAAATTAATAGATAATTGGATGGATCATGGGGCTGGAAAATCCACAAATTAGAAATTTTCAACACCACATGTTAGAGATAAAAATCAAACATGATTTTGGATCAATATGAGGTTTTTTTATTGTGAAGTGGAAATATGGAATAGGGAAGTCAACACCAAATATTTTCATTGTATTAGAGTATATTTGGGATAATAGCACGTTGAAAGAAACTAAAATAAGTTAGACCAACTTGCGTGATGAGAGTATGAAATTAGAGATCCTATGGCTTTGCATGAGAATGACCGCTTATTTATAGGCCAAGCCACACCCTTGCACGCCAACGCCTGCGCGCTCAACACTTGCGCACCGCCCTCTGCACGCTCAATACTTACACACCACCTTTCCTTTGGTTTTCTTGTTTTCCTCTAAGTCACATCCTCATTTCTTTCAGATCCAACTCTGAGTGACTACTTTCCATCATAGAGTCTAAAGGAATGAAATAGAAATACCTTGTACCCAAAATTGATTCATCCTTTGAAGAAAAATAAAAAATTGACAAAGGAATGAACCAAGATTCAAATGAACTTGGGTCGCACAAGTTCCACCAAGGTCGCGCAAGTATACTTGTGCGCCGCCCAATGGTCGCGTAGGTGACTTGCGTGCCCTCTTTGAAAATTCACTCAGGGTCTCTCCAACCTATAAATACCCCTATGGGCCCCCCATTTGAAGGACATAAAAATTCCAGAACTTCAAATTTGAGATCCCATCACCCTATTCTCTTATCAATGCTTCTGAACACTTCTAAGGTAATTTCTTACCTAGAACGGAATATCTAAATAGGGGGAGTAAAGACTAAGTGTTGAAACTCATCAACACATGCGCGCCTAAGTGGCCAGCCATTAAGGGAAATGGCCACACTAGTGCACCGCTTTGCTCCTTCACCAGAACTTGTGTTCCACCCTTACAGAAGCCCCTAGGGATAGTACTAAGGGCCTCAGCCATGTCTCACCCAAGTTTTACCCCAAGGGTTAAAAGTCGCGCAAGTACCCATGTGTTGTGCAGGTATACCTGCGCGACCAGGACTTGCATGCCCACGCAGTACTTGTGTTCCTACATAGTACTTGCGCGCCCCTATCTTTTTGGGCGCCCATCCTACTTATTTCACCACTCTTATGCCCATCCACCTATCCTCTTCATGATTAAGCCCTCAGAACACTCTTCAAAGCCATTTATGGTATGATTTCTTGATTGGATTTCTTATTTGAAAGGAATTCTGTGGAAACATCTCTAAAAACATAGTGATTTACATATCATTATGTCACCAAGGTTAGAGATTTCATTCATTTTAACCTCATCCTTTAAGATGAGAGGATCTACTACTTGGGACTCCTTTTCAAGAGTAACCCCAGTCCAAGTTCTCTTAATTTGGGAATCCTTTTTAAGAATAATTCCCAAGCCCCCTTTCCTGGGATTCCTTTTCAAGAATAAGACCTAGTTATAATTCCCTTAATCTAGGAATCCTCTGTAGGATTAATCCCCTTGTCCCTTGACCTGGTACTCCTCCTTAGGAGTAATACCCAGTCTTCAAAGTTCCGAATCCTGGGCCACCTCCTTAGGAGTAAGCCCCAGTTCTCAAATCCATTAACCTAGGCCTCTTTCTCAGGAATAATCCCCAGTCATAATTTCACTTAACCAGTCCTAAATTACTTTTGATTTGGGCTTCCTTTTAAAGAGTAAAACCCAATCATAAGTCTCCTCCTAATTTTGGGCATCTTCCTCAGGAGTAAGCCCCATGTTAGAGTATCTAAATATCCATAAAGCACATATACCTTTATTGACTTTGTTTCCAGGTTTATTACCTGAAGTAAATCAAACTCTTCATCTATTTGGGCAGTCATACATAAAAAATCCCCACATTATTCTTTATGATTTTATCTTTCATGGCACAATTTTCTGGTTTTACCAATACCTATTGTTTCTCACACCGAGCATGACTCACGTGAGCTTAGAGTGTAAAAGTAATTATGACATCTCTCTTTGAGCCATAAATAATACATAAACATAATATTCCCTTACTCTAACTATGTGGGTTCTGATTCCTTTTTCAAATAAAGGATACATAGGTAGCCCATCTGCGGGTACGATCCTAACTCAAAAAAATCCATGTCCTTCTGAATGAAAATAAACTTCAAGTGCCCCACTGAGTGGCTTTAAAACCAGTATGGTCATCATAATGACCAAGAGACTTTTATAAAATGTACTAAAGGATACCATTGACTAAGAATCATTAACAAATACAGATGATTCTCTATTGATGAAGATCCCTGAATACATATAAAATATTCTCTAAATTTCTTACATATCAATCATTGATTGTCAGATCTAAAAGAAATCTCATTTTATACTTGGTAATTTATGAAGGATACATGAACATAACTTAAATCTATAAAGAGTGTCCCAGAGTAGACAATAATTCCCCTAAAAAAGGTGTGATGAGTCTGACCTCCCATCCTCTCGACCAATGAAAATTCCTAATCCTCATCGGTCCACAACTAATGAGAGCCTACCATTGAAAAGTAGGTCCAAATGGATATGGAATCATTGGATGTTTTCGGTTCTATGAACAATCCCGTTAGAAATCGATTGGAATGTTTGAACCATAAACCAACGAGGTCATCCCCAATTCCAAAGGAAACAAAGAATGGTGAACCCAAATTGAATCCTTAACCATGTTAAAGTGATGTTTTACCTATTTATTAGGCCCCTATTTAAACTCAATGAGAGGGCCAAAAAGACAATCAATAACACATGTGCTTATCCAAAAGATGTAGTGGCCAGACTTATCTTGATTACGTCTGTTATATCAAACATTAACTCTTTTCCAAGATCTTCTGCATTACAGAAATGGATTCTCTCAAGTTTACACCTGTGAAAACCTCTTATGTGAATGCCTCTGCTGCTACTCTTGCTGGATCGTTGTCTGATCTGAGGATGAAATCACCTTCTCAGCATCTTCAACGCTGGGTATAAAATGCGCTGGTTAAGAAGTACCATCAAAACGGTACTATTCCGACTCTGGAGGCTGCTCGATAAGCCCTCCAAGTCAATACTTCACCTCAGTCATCCAGACTATGATAAACAGTGATCAAGAAGCAGGTGGTTCCAACCACCGTGTCCAACCGTTTGGGGTCATTATCCCCAGAATTCAATCACCATTCACTCCCATATTCTCAAGAGGTGAATGAGTAGGTCCCTTAGGGCCATAATTCTAGGAGACAGTAGTCCTTCCTAAGTGATCCCATAAACAATTGCCGCCAGAGTCGTGCAGCAGTGTGCCATCAACATGATGAGGGTATCATCTCCAGGCATTCTTCTTAGGTTCCTCGAACCCGAGTCGGCAAGACGAATCTCCAGAGGTGAAATCCAGTCAACAGTGAGCAGGTTCTCATCTTTGTCATCTCCAGAGAAGTCCACCAACTTAACTTTGTGGAAAGCAACGAGCGGGCACATACACCAGTCCGTTTCAATTCCGCTATCTAGAAGACTCAAATGGAAGTAGCACACCAATCCCATCAGGTAATTCTGGAGGAGTACTAGAGATAGGAACATACACCTGTTTACAAATAATCATCTAGTCAGTAGGCACGTCTGACTACATATGATGGAGCTCTTCAACCACATTCAGCGAAGTGAAATCACAAAGCACATACACGTGCTATTATTGATCATGACTACTAACAGTCTCATTGGGAAGAACTTAGAGAAGTCAGTCGGAAAGCTCTTACGACAAACAGAAGGAGGAATCAACTATCTACCCCCACAGTAGAGTACTGTCAGGACTCAATGACAGGAAAAGGAGGACAGGAGCAGGAACATACACCTATTCCAAGAACAAAATGGACATACATCCCCGTTCTTGTAGCTGAAGTCACCAAGAACATTCTGTCAATGGTGAAAGAGAAGAAGAAAATCCCTTCTCATATCCTATATGCTAGTCAGGATATTATAATAGCTTCAGCAGAATCTTATGGAATGACACACAAATCTGTCCCTACCAGTGGAGTGACACATCATCATATCACTTTGGAACAGACACACACATCTATTCTAGTCCAAGAGGGTTGCGGGGCGTACTCCCCCATATCATACGGAAAACCAAATCAGACACATACGCCTAGTTTGAGTGGAGATTATCAGCCTAACCTGATAATTTATCCTAAGCAGGAACATACACCTGCTAAATTGAGAAAGAAGGAATCTAAGAAGAAGACCTTCCCAACACAGTCAAGAAATCAAGGGCCCATCTTTGATAAGGCCTTACCCGATGCTGGAGTTCTTGAAGCCCTCAGACAATTATCTATTGGAATTCAAGAATATACTCTCTATGTTCCCAATATTGGGAGTATTAATTCTGAAGGTCTTCATCTGACACTTCCTCATGAAGGCTTGCTTCGTGATAGTTCAATCGATCTCAATGTTTCATCTTCATATGAGAGCCACAATAACCCACAATGTGGCCAGAAGATCAATGAGCAAGAGGTCTCATCTTTTGGTGTAACCCATCATGGTGGTCCTCCCCATGATGATGAATTTAGCTGCGAAAGCCCTCTCCATTGTAGTAATTAGAATTGCCTAGAAAATTCATCATAGGATAATGCAGTGATGAGAAAGATCTCTTATCTTGAGGCACTTGAAAATGTGAAGCCAGTCATGTCCCATGCTTCACAACTAGAAGGTGAAATACTTTCTTAGTTAGAAGATAGCCCGGGGTGTAGGTCATTATCTGAACCACCCCTGGGTCATTCATCTTCTAGTTTGATCAGTGGATTCCCTACCAATATTGTTGAATCTGATGAAGCAACAAGGAAGAAACAACTCTAGTATAATCAGGTAGAATAATCTTTATTTATTGATAAAGAGTAAATGTTAAACATGAGAAAAAACTGGTGAAAGGTGAAGTTCCAGTCCTGTTTTGGCCTTTGGCTGACTCTAAGTATGACATTCCAGAGATGTTGACTGAAGACGGGATTCATGATATTCATCTCAACATATGGAAAAATCTTTGTCAGTTGGAAAAGAAATTATTATCTTATGATGAATATGAAAATCATGATATGATAATAGAAGGGTTACAATGCCAAATTGATTTGGAATCTCTCTCAGTTTCTCGATATCCGATGGCTAAAAAACACCAGATATCCCTTCAGAGTTCATGCCTTGGCACACTAAGAAGATTGCGCCAGTTAATTTCCAATGTCCCATATGGTATTAATATTAGAGGATGGGGTGTTCAAGGAGCACTACATTTCACTGTGCTCTCCAGTCAGCAAAGCCTGCCAAAAATGGTCTCAGGAAATGTTATTGCCCATGGCCGACCACAGTCAATTTTCTTTGTTTGTAATCAAAGGCTTCCCCAAGAACAGACCTCAACGAGTTCTTCTCAAAGTCAGGTGTACAGAGAAAAAGCTGTTTAATTACTCCTGTATCAAGAAAACGAGAGTATTGAATAGGCCTCTCATATGGAGCAGGCACATAATCAAGTGATAGAAGTGTCAGAAATCATCTAACTGTCTTTTGAGACGGGGGATAAAAGTGGATGTCAATTGATGCATCCATCTAATTTGCAGACTATGGTCCTTAAGATCAAGAGAAATTTTAAGAAAGTGTCTGACATAGCATGTCAAGAGCCACCCCATATTGCCAAATTGGGGGCTCTTTTAACCAATTCCTCAGAATCGTCAAACATGATTCAAGGAGTTGAGCGAGAACAACAGGAATAGCCCTAGTCCACCATACTGGGGACTTTTTAAAATCCTCAATCCCTCCCTCAAATAAAGTCAGTATTATCTTGATTAGGGAAGAAGCCTCAAGAGGAACTAATAGAAAAATTATCAGGAGATTCTCTCCAAATTTTTGGTTCTCTAAGAAGTTCATGAGGGATCGAATCAACAAAAGGCAATGTCTCATCAGGGACATGGAAGAAGAAAATATCGCAGAAATGCTAATAAAAGGGATGCAATGCATTATGCATCAATTAATGTCATCAATGCCGTTATTGCTGATCCACCAGATGAGGCTCACTCAGATGGATCAGATGAAGAGGTTCCTTCCCATGAAGTTGTACGCACATACACAAATGAAGAAGGTGTGCGTACACGAAATCAAAGGCTTACCCAAAATCTGGGTGTTACTTCCAGTAACCCACTTCCCCATCTCCTAAAGGGATCCAACAAGGGGAAAGGAAAGAATTCAGTTACATATCATTATTTTGTAGAAGCCCAATCACTCTCACTAGAGAAAAGATTTAAACAACAGGAGGAAGAAATGAAGGAATTAAGGAGGATGAATGCAGAACTACTTCTGTGTAGTCTTCCTACTAAACGTGCTGGAGTCAGTCAGCCAAGGGAATTTGTTGTGACTACTGAGATGGATCAAGAATATCCTTCGTTATTAGTACACCCTCACCGGTCTAATCCTACGGGTCAAGTGCAATAACAATCGGCAGTGCTGCCATCGATTTCAGTACCAATTTCCGTACCTTTCCATGATCCAAACATTGCACCTGTTCAGGTCGAAGCTCAATAGGATGTTTCTAAAAAGTTAATATCTACTATTGAGTCATTAACAGCTCGGTTAGAGGCTATGGAGGGAAAATGAGCACAATTTCAACCATAAAGGAGAGCGTACCCTGAATGGGTTGATGAAATTTCTCCCCCATCAAATTTTGAAAGTACCATATTCGCAATCTTTAATGGTTTGGGATACTCATAGCAACACTTAACACATTTTGTTTCTCGTTGTGTTCCAATGATGGGAACTCCTCAGCAACAAGAGGCAGTTAAGCTCTGGTGTTTTGTACAGTCATTACAAGGGCATGCTTTTGTTTGGTACACAAGCTTGAAATCTCGGTCAATTACCAGATGAGAAGATCTCTGTCAGCAATTTCTTCTTCAATTCAAATCAACTACGATAAAGACAATAATTTTCGATCTTATAAACTGTAAGAAAAGGGAGAATGAAAGAGTCTCAGATTTCATTTCATTCCTAAAGGGATTAACATATTTCTTAAGCTTAGCACTCCCTTAAGAATAATTGTTGCCAATCTGTGTGGAAAATTTGCTTGATGAGTTACCCACGCCGTTGATCCCTTTGAAATACATAGGAGGATTTCGAGACCTTACTTTGATCACTCAGTATATTGAAGACTCTCTTATGAATACTAGGGATAAAACATGCGTAATTCTGTTAGCTCCAGGAAGGAGAATTGGTAGAGCAGAGACCTCTATAGTCATGCTTAAATAGGCACCTGTACCTGCTTCTACTTCAAAAACTTCATCTTCCCAAAGGGCTCTACCTTCTGAGCGTCAACAACAGAGGTCATTTCGTCAAGACGATCAAAGAGATCAAAGACAGAAACAGTTTTATGAGTTCAAGAGCAATTTTTATTCTTTCCGAAATGAACAAGTTCCTAGTTACATTATTTCGGACCTGGAGAATAATTTGGTTCAGCTGCTGAGGCCCTAGAGGCCAAACAAGGAAGGAGATGAAGACCATCCCAATTATTGCCCATTTCATCAGATATTGGGGAATCCCATCCAGGAGTGTTTTGTCTTCAAGGACCTCCTACAGAAAATGGTCAACTAGGTACAAGTTAAATTGAAAGATTCTTCAGCTCAGGTAGCATGTGTTACTGCTACAGATCCCGAGGAAGGAGGCGAGTGGCACGAAGTCAAAAAAATACACAAAAATATGATGATTGGATGGTCAGAAAAACGATCAATCAAACTCATTCCATTTTGCAGACGCTATTGAAGAAACCAATTATGTATTCTGCTATAAATGCTACAATGAATCCTCCATCAAAAGAAAAATCCTCAAAAGGGCATCATAATTCAAGGAAGAAAGAAGAATCAGAAGAAGATGAGTATGTGTCAAAGCCTAAGTTGTCTTTGACTCTGGCAGATTTTATTCCATCTACTTTAAAGCCACGAGAACCGCCCCACCAAACCGCAGAGCCTAAATTGGCTATTCAGGCAGAGTCTTCATCAGATGAAGAGTTAATCTTCGGTTCTGTTAATATGATTCACTTAACAGATCTTTATGCCAGTCACGGTTTCTATTTCGAAGAGCCTGAATTCCCTGTATCAAACAGATGAATTAGAGGGAGTTCCAGGGGTCTGGGATACAAAGGAAGATGTAGATATCCGAGAATCCACTATTCCCATTCTACCCCTTCTAGAACTATGTATGTAGCAGAAACTCGTGGTAGAGCACTTTAGCGAGATCATCAAGAACAAGAAAGTTCTTCCACCAATAGTGGATTCAGTCCTATCACAGTTATTCTAGAGGATCGGTTAAAGGTTCCACCTTCTTCCTCTCAACAAGTAAATAGACCTATCCGGTTTAATCTTCCAAAGCCAAGAGTATTGGAAACTTCTATCATGATATAAGATGAATATACTTCCAAAGCATCAACTTCCAAGGAACCTGCTAAACCACATGCTCCTGTTGGGAAACGCAGACCTTTGGATCAAAAGTATGATGTATTGAAACACCTGACCCAAGTACCGACCATGTTATCAATTCTGGATGCTTTAAATCTGTCAAAGGATCTTCGGGAGGCACTCATCGAGGCTTTGTCAAGTCCTCAAGAGTTTGAAACTGAAATTGCTGCAGCTGAAGTCTACCACGTAGAGAATAATCCTACAGAATGCCATACAGTGATATCATTCACAGATTAAGATGAAGACGATGTCGTTCATGGGCATATTAGACCATTGTACTTATCTGGAAAGTTCAATGGTGTAGACATCTGAAGAGATTTCATTGATAATGGTTCAAGAGTCAACCTCATCCCCATTTGTACAATTCATCGATTGGGACTCACCGAATCTCATTTATCTCCTTCTACTTTGATGTTGGAAAGGTATGATAAAAATGAACAAGAACCACTAGGTGAGATTACACTCAGAACTCAGTTTGGTGACTTTGTATCCAATTCAGATTTCATGGTTGTTGATCACGATACAAAATTCAATATTTTTCTTGGAAGACCCTGACAACATCAACATGCGGCTATCCCTTCATCTCACCATCAATGTCTTAAATATTGTTTCGATGGTCAAATCGGGACATTGTATGGTGATAAAGCCCCATTCAAGACTTGTGAATTTCAATATATTGAGGCAGAATTCTATCACATGAAGGGAGAGGAGAAATCCACATCAAGGGAGGTTACCAAGATTAATGATCCATTTGGTTTGGAAAATATTCTAGTAAATCCATTTACTCATGTGAGTACAGATTATGTGTTGGCTATTAGTCAAATTTATAGGATAGACCCAAATCAAAATACTTTTATGGAAACTTCCATAATGTCAATTACAGCAATCAAGCCAGAAAACATGGTAGAAATTAGTGACCCACTAAGTAGTGATGAAAGCCCAAATGGAGATGTCTTTATTTCATCTGCTAAAATCCAGAAAGTCTATACTTCTCCAACGAGGCCTGAAGAAGTGATAGAAATGTCAAAGGTGAACAATGATGTTGATTCTCAATCCATCATCTCCAATTTAATACCCAAGGAAGACCCTTTATCATCAATCGGGTCAGAAATGGAGGCTTCTTCTTCAAGATGTTCAAATTTTAACATCTATTCTAATCATGTAAATTATGCTTCATCATATACTATACAACTAGAAACATAAGAAATAACACATGTTGAAGAAGAATAGGAAGATCTCAGGGATGATCCTCCATCATTTGAAGAGGGTATCTCTACCACCATGGATGAACTCAGAGAAATAAATCTGGGTACAAAAGAAGATCCACACCCCACTTTAATTAGTGAGGCCATGACTCATGAAGAAAAAGAGATGTATATTTCATTTTTAATGCAAAATCAAGACATATTTTCTTGGAACTATACAGAGATTCCCAGGCTTGATCCTGATGTTGCTACTCATCATTTGGGTTTTCCAGACGAACATCGAGGATTTAAGGAAGCCGCGAGAAGAACACACCCAACTTATGATTCCAAAATTGAAGCTGAAGTGGATAATATTATCAAATCTATCTTCATTTGAGAAGTTAAATATCCCAAGTGGTTGGCTAATATTGTCCCTGTGACAAAAATGAACGGAAAAATTAGAGTTTTCATCAATTTCAGAGATCTTAATTGGCATTGTCCTAAGGATGATTTTCCAGTTTCAATTAAATAACTTTTAATCGATGCAATAGCTGTCTATGAAGCACTTTACTTCATGGATGGATATTCCAGATGTAATCAAATCCAAATGGCTCTAGAAGATAATGAATCCATAGCCTTCAGATCCCCTTAGGGTGTGTTTTTCTATCAGGTAATTCCGTTTGGCTTAAATAATGCTGGCACAACATATTAGTGTGCCATGCATCGTATCTTCAAACCCTTTTAGGGAAGTTTTTTGAATGTTATGTGGACTATTTGGTGGTCAAATCCAAATAACTTTCTAATCACTTGGCTGATTTGGAAGTCATATTCTGCAAGCTTTGACAACATAATTTGAAGATGAACCCCTTAAATATTTCTTTTGGGGAAACCTCAGGAAAATTTCTCAGCTTTGTTATATTCCATAGTGGTATCAAAGTCGATTTTGGGAAGACCAATTCAATCCTTGGTATGTCACCTCCTCAAAATTTGAAACAATTGAGAGGACTTCAAGGACATTTAGCCTATATTCGGCGTTTCATCGCCAATTTGGCAGGAAAAAGTTTACCCTTCACCAAATTGATGAAGAAGGGAGTCACATACCAGTGGACTGAAGAATGTCAAGAAGCATTCTATATTCTCAAGAAATACCTCTTGATTCCATCAGTACATATGACACCTGTTGAAGGAAGACCACTTATCATCTATGTGATAGCTTTGGAGAGATCATTGGGTACCTTTATTGCTCAGAAGAATGATGCTGGGAATGAAAACAACCTCCACTATCTTAGTTGGACTATTCTTAAAAGAGAAACCTGGTATTCAAGTATTGAGAAGTGATGCCTGGCATTAATATTTGAAGTTCAGAAGTTGAGAAACTACCTAAAACGTCATGAGGTCCAATTGGTATCTCGCAATAACCCGCTCAAATTCATCCTTAGTCGTCCAATGCTTATAGGATGTTTGACAAGGTGGGCAGTTATTTTGCAGTAGTTCGATATTCAGTATGTGTCTCAAAAGGCAATAATGTTCCAAGCTATGACTTATTTCCTTTCTGAAAATCCTTCGATAGACGATACATATTCAGATATTGAACTCCCCGATGATGAAGTCTTCTCTATTCAGGATAGTCCTCAGGTATGGGAAATGTATTTTGATGGTTCTTCCAGAAGTTCAACAGGGAAGAAAATGGAAGATCCTAAATTTAACAAGGTTGGGTTAGGAGTTGTTCTTATTTCCCAAGAAAAGGCAGTGTTACCTTATTCCTTCTTATTGTGGGATGTTTGTACGAATTATGAAGAAAAATACAAGGATCTCATTGCAGGATTAGAGTTGGCGCTTCAAGAACAAGTGAATCACTTAAGGGTGAAAGGTGATTCAGACCTGGTAATCAAACAAGTCAATGGGGATTATGCAATTGGATAAGAAGAATTTATCCCTTTGTATGATTACATCAGATATTTAATGGAAGAATTTCCTACAGAATAGACATTTTCTTACGTCCCACGATCACAAAATGCCCAAGATGATGCACTGGCTAATATAGCCACAACTATGGCAGATCCAAATCGGGACAAAACAACAATCAGTATTTCCCATCGTCGTACAATTTCACCTTATGTTCGAACCAAAATAGAGGAGATCAATGAAATTAGTCCCATTACTGAACCGTATGGTCATACTATAGGATGGATGACACCTATCAGGGAATACCTTCAAAATGGAACACTTCAACCTGATAGAGCCGGGAAAGAACAAATCTGGCGATGTGTGGTCAATTTTACACTTTATGATACCCAGATCACCTAGAGAAAATTCTCTAACAGCGTGGTTTTGATGAAGCTCTCTTCAGATGCATTGATGGTGAAGAGACAATGGCTATCATGAAAGAAGTGCATGCAGGAGTCTGTGGTGCCCATCAGTCTAAACATAGAGTGTCTAATCAAATTCGAAGGCTTGGATACTTTTGGCCTTCAATGATACAAGATTGTGGTGAGTTCACAAAAAAGTGTCATTCATGCCAAGTACATGCCAACTTCATTCATCATCCCCCATAATTGATTCATACAGCCAAATACTCGTGGCCATTTTCCACAAGGGGAATGAATGTGGTGGGACCTTACCCTTCAGCTATAGCCAAGCAATTTAAGTATATTCTTACTTCTACTAAGTTCTTTTCCAAATGGGTAGAGGCAATACCTCTCAGTGATGTTAGTTCTAAAAGAATATTTAGCTTCATCAAGTCTAACACCATTACTATATTTGGTGTCCCTCATACCATATTGACGGAAAATGACACCAACTTCTGTTCATCCGAGGTGAAGAAGTTGTATCAAGAATACAACATCAAATCCAACCATTCATCTCGCTATCATGCAGCGGCCAATGGCCAGATAGAATCCTTGAACAAGACTCTTTCAAACATACTGAAAAATATTGTGGATAAAGATAAGAAGTCATGTCCTGATAAAGTCTTTCATGCTTTATGGGCTTATCAAACCACCACCCGCATTGCAACGCGGTCAACTCCATTTTCTTTGGTATATAGAACAGAAGCAGTCTTGCCTATTGAAGTTCAATTACCTTCGCTCAGAGTAGACATTTGTGATCATTAATCGACAGATGAACAATCTCAAAAGTGATTGGATGAATTGGAACGGTTAGATGAGAAAATATTGTGCACCTTGCCCCACTTGGAAGTCTAATAGAATCTAATAGCACAACCATTCGACAAAAAGTACGTCTTCATTCATTCATTCAGGGAGAATTGGTATTTGTTCTTAAAACTCCAATGATTCCAGGAAATAAACCTCCGAAGCTGGAGCCAAAATTGGAAGGACCTTATTCAATACATAAGGTTTACTCTATTGGAGCATATTAATTAATCTTAATGGATGGAGAACTCATCCCGACACCAACCAATTCTAGATTTCTGAAGAAGTATTTTGAATAAACACAAAATACATTGATTGGGTACATGCATATGACCTTAAAATATTTGTATTACTTTCGTCCCACATGACGTTAAACTAAATATACAACGGTCCATGTTTATGACATTAACTATTTGCATTACTTTCATCCCACACGACATTAAACTGCATATCTAACGTTCCATGCATATGACCTTAAACTCTTTTCACTTTCGTCCAACATGATTTAAACTTTGTCCCTTTCACCGTCCTTGCTATATGATGTTAAACTATACAACAAGGGTCTATGCATATGGCCTTAAACTATTCAAACATTCGTCCAACATGACACTAAACTGTATCATCCCTAATATGTCCAACATGACATTAAACTGTGTCCTGTTTTGTCCTTTCTTCATGACATTAAACTGCACAGTCCCCCTTATTGTCCAACATGACATTAAACTGTATTGTCCCCATCGTCCTAACTACATGACGCTAAACTGTACAGGAATCCCTTAATACATCCTACATGACGTTAAAATGTATTTTGTCCATGCTACATGACACTAAAATGTGCATCACCAATAGTCCTCACTGCAAGACTTTAAACTGCATAGTCCCTTCATATTTCCTACATAAAATTAAACTGTGAATTGTTAAGGTTGTTTCTACCTCTTGTTTCTCACACTGAGTATGAATCATGTGATCTTAGAGAAAACTTCAACCATAACACCATCTCTGGGCCATTAACCATGCGTAAGTCCCACCAAAAATTTTTAGGTCGTTTTCCCCAAGAACAACTTGATCACTAATTCATTATTTAATTAAACTATGAGGACTTTGATCCTTGCCTTCCGGGCTAGGTACGTAGGCAACCTCCCGAGGTTCAAGCCCAAAACCAATCTCTTCACATCGGTTCACCTCCATCTTGTACGATGTTGATTCATGAAACCACCCCCAGAATCAATATCTTTACATTGGTTCACCTTCATCCTTGATATATGACGGTAAACTGTACAACACTTTTGTCCTGTACGACAATAAACTACAACATTCTTTGATACCCTCACATGAGATGGAATCATTATTTACATTGATTTCCAATCATGTTACATTCCAAAGACTACGTGCATACATGGAAATGCCTGAATCATTTATCTTGGGTCGAACCGTCATTGCACTAAAGTCCCCTTATATCATTCACATGTACGAAACAAATTTCTATAGAGGGTATTTCTAAAACTACGCGAGATTGAATTCCATATTTATGGGATACGTAGGAATGTTATAGTGTACCTAGAATTTAGCCCCAAGTCTTTGGGCCAAACCCCAAATTCCACTTCCAGTCCCTTGGCTGAAAAGTCCCCATGAAAACACACACTGTGTATTTCTTATAATGGTCTGAGCTCTATGACCCTAAACTAAGATCTCTCATACTATCGTCCCACATGACGTTAAACTGTATTTTATGAACTAAGTATGTCTTGATTACCATCCTTTTGGGATATGTAGTAAAGTCCAATATTTTAATTCAGGACCCAGCCACAACGTGATTATGGTTAGCATTGATCACTATATCTTTAAATACATTGAACAATACCCATTTTTATGTGTCATAATCCTAACCTTAAATATTTTTAGATCTTCATAACCCTTTTCTTGATTTCTAATCACAAAATGTCGAAATTCTGAGAATTCTTTTGCCTGACCATGTAGTACGTACCCTTAGGTGGCCTTACATAAGTAGTCTACATAATGGACCTATCAGCCAAAAGATGCTATTATTTTAATATGCATCTAATTCCCTTAGGCGACTCTACATAATTCAACCCCCTAACATGTTTGTTAAATAATGGTCACTTCATTCTGTAGAAGAAAACCTCTCTTGTCCTTAGTTGTCTTTAATGGCAATATATATGGATCCACAAAAAAACTAGCCATCCTTAATATATTTGTCTCATATTATTTTTCATGACCTGAAAGCAATTAAGTCTATGGCTTATATATCCCTTCCATACATTTGGGTCAGACCTTCGTAGGAGTAACATTCATCCAGTTCATAGAAAATATTGTTTGAAAATATCTTCTCCATATTCAAGTACCTCTTTCCATACATCAAACTCTATACTTTGGAAAATTTGAATCTCCATAAACTTTCAATGGCTTTTTAGCACTAGAAATGTAAATTTTTGAGTGTTATTTTTCCTGAATATGCATCACGTACCCTTAGGTGGCCTTGCATAAGTAGTCTACATAACGGATGTGTCAGCCAAAAGATGCTATTATTTGACTATGCAACCAATTCCCTTAGGTGGCCCTGCATAATTCAACCCCCTAACGGGTTTGTTAAATACTGGTAACTTCATTCATGGGAATTATTTCTTCTAATGTATTTTAGCCCTTTTTCATATCATTCCTCAAATTCAAAAATTTCTTAAGTCATAGTTTTCATATTTTCCCTCATACATGGGTGTGGTAATATGTTTCTAGATAAATTATCAGGGAATTGAGTCAATTTTAATCCATTTGGTAAAATCTATTTCAACCTTAAACATTAGACCTTTTTATGTCCAACGTGCATGACATTAAACTTCCCACAAAAGATAAGAGAAATCTGAATAAAAGTCAAGTTCCAGCTCACTAAACATGCATTTTTTATGATTTAGGTAATATTGTGCAATTAAAAGATTCAAAGTTTGTTAGATTATTTATAATAATCCTAGTAAAAATCAAATTTTTCTTACTAGGCCCATTGGCTTAGGTAAAAATTTAAAGCAGGTAGCTGTAAAATATGAGTACAAATGATTGAAGATAGAAGCGTTCTTTCCATTTGATGCACAAATGTTAGAAGGACATCCACAAATTGGAGTCTCCTCTCTTTTTCTAAGAAATTGAAAGAGGCTGTCAAAATAAGTCTTCACATGATGAACAATATCCCGAGCGTCATCAGAAGATACATGAAGCTCATACACTAGACCAACTTCACTCTTTTCATCCTGATGGAGTGATTTCTTGACATCCGCGATGGATTTCATACCATTCGTTTGAGCCCCCTCCAGTGAATTATTGAGATGGTCTAGTTCCCGAGTAACATCATCTAACTGTTTCTGGAGATGCATCTATTGGATGACTTTATCTTTGATCCTATTCTTCATCTCCTTCATCTCGGTAGCACAATCAGCCTTAGATCGGGATATCGCATCCTCAAATTCTCTAATATTGGCTGACAGCTTCACCCTGGTCAGATCTTCACAACACTTTTGCTCTTACTCCCTTCTTAAGATGACCTGTTTCACCGCGGCATGGATCTTTTCACATCCAAAACCACCATGTCACTATATGACAAATAGGGATGACAACTGGGGAATCTTCGATGATAGATCCTCTAGAGGCACTTCAGATATTATTTTCCATATGCTCTACCATGCCTTGCATCATGAAAATTGGAATGCCTTTTGAACTTCTGGGTCCAACTCAGCGTCACTGTCATAGGGTGGGGTATAATCTGGGATTAATGCACTTAGAGAAGTGCCATGTTTTGATCCTTCCCCCCTGACCCTTGTTTCTTCACTTTCAATTCCTGTTGAGGAAAAGGATGAAGCTTCACCTTTAGATCTAACCGCTAAAATAGATGTCCATACATAATCAATTGAAAATTTTGGTTAGATTCAATGGATAACAAATTTTAATTGGGTATCTTGAAAATTAAGTACAGTCGCAAATATTGTTATCCCTTACCCAATGGTAGATCAATAACTTGAGAAGGCTCCTCCCCATCTTTTCTAGCTTCCACAGTATTTTCAGGGTGATTTTGAGGAAGATCTATGGGGTTAAGCTCCACTTGCGCTAATTTCTCTACAATAGTATGGTTTTCGGTACCCCCTTCAGGCATTGGTAGTTCATCAGTTTTCTCAGATAGAACTTCATATTTGAACCGATCATGATTAGACATGTAATAATAAGTTATTTTAATAGGATGAAGAATAACACTCACATCCATAATCTTCTAAATTACATGGTAATTTAACAATATTTATAAAATATTCGAAATATGTGACAAGTTCCATAATTTCATCTAATTTCATCTCAGAATCCTAGGTAATCTCACCAGTGGGAGAATTTGATGTGTCTTCTTGGCGACCTTCATCCTGCAGTCTCTGACCCTGGACAACATATTTAGATAAAATCCTGGTAGCAGTTGCAATGGCTGCCAAAATCTCTAATGCAGGGGTTGAACCTAAAGTATTACAGAATGGAAGTAAGTCGATGTTTCATTTAACATGTTTATAAAGCATTGTTAACTTACCAGAATCATGTTCTTCTCTTCTTGCAACAGTAGCAGGAGGGATACTAGGAAGAGATGCTGGATCTCCTCCAGGAGCAGTCAAGTAAGCCTGAACTTGTGATTGTTCACCAGTACCCTCTATGATCTTCAATGGATGGTCAGTCCTCTACCTCAGATGAGAAATTTAAGAATCCCCTGCAATCCCAAAGGAAAATTAGAATTTTTTTCATGGTTTAAGACTCATGATTACCCAAAGGACTTAGCACTACTGATGAAGCATTTAGCTGTGGACTTCCCCCTTCGTTGTTTTTTCTTCCTTGTCTTTTTGGGAGTGTCGACTGTCACCCTTATAGGTACCTGAATTGGAGAATGGAAGGCCATGCCTAACTCCTCATCCATGGCATGCTGTCTTGGAGATATCTTTCCCGATTCGTGAGGAGATTCAGTAGCAGCCCTAATGGCAGTACCACTAGGGCTATATTGCGGCGATGGAACCTCAGTAGTTCCTTTCTTTGCAAGATGCAGGATGAACAAAATAATTTCCTTGAGTAACAAAGCTTTGACGGAAATCAAGTTGCAAGGAAAATAAGGAATGAAAACTTACATCTTCATAATCCACGTAATCATGCCACTCCTCACATCCAGAAGCATTAGTCCCCTCAGCGGCACCACGATCTATCATTTCCATCACCCACTTGGTGACAGGAATGGAATCTTCAGTGGCATATATGAGCATTTCCATTTCTCTGATGTAATCTCGTTCTTCATCAAGATTATTCTTGAAACAGATTTCTGTAGAAGCCAGAAGATTCCCTATTTCAGGTAGGTGCAACCCCTCGTATAAATCCAGCGAGTCATTTTCAGCACCAGAGTATAAACTCTGCCATTTTTGGGCAGCCTCTGGTCGTAGATATTCAATATGTATACCAGAAGGCTGCAAGGAAGGTCCTATAATCTTGGACTTCAGCTTCTTCCCAGCTCATGCAACTACAGATAGAGAATAAAAAAATAATACATAATGCTCTATAAGGTAATGGTGACTAAATTTCCACAATGAAGTAACTCACTTGGAGTTGATGGAGTGGATCTTTTGATTCTGACTGGAGGATTATATCGGGCACAATGACGCGTTTCTATTTGTTGTGCCTCATCATCCACATCATGGGAATCCGATGAGTCAGTCCTAGATGAGGAATCCAGCGAATTAGCTTCAGGTGGGGAAGAATCACCTTCATAAGGAAGGGTTTCTTTCTCTACAGTCCTCTTCCTTTTCCACAACAGATAAACCGGGTGATTCAGCACCTTTTTAAGGTATGATTCTATCCAGTGCTCGGTGTACCATGTATTAAAGTTATTTGCTGCTTTATCAACTGGTAGCTCAAACACTGCCCATGTCTTCTCCCTAGATGTCAACAACCATCGTTGCCGGGAAACAATCAAATGTTGCTCTAACCTGACATGAACAGGGGGAGATACAACAGTATGTTGTAAACACTTGGATTGACGTGAAAATCTATATGGAGCATAGGCCTCGCATATAATTTCTCCGTTAATCTTGGTGACCAACACACCATCTCTACAGGCCATCATGTATGCCCTTAAATCCGGACTGGTTGTTCCATCATCAACAAACCACCCGGTTGGCGGATTTCCATAAGGAAAGAAGTTGAATTACTTATACATGCTCAGCCTCACCTTCATGTCATAAGATTTTAGATCTAATGGATCAATTCCAGAGAATTCCTGCATTGATGGCCTAAAAGAACTTCTAGGAATCTTTACTCCATTATGTACATTATATGTCCTGAAGTGAGTGGCAATCCATCCCCACAAAACATGGATGGTCCCACAACTCTCAAAGGAGACTTACCCATGATGACATGGAGTAATCTCCTATTAATCATTTCTAAAATGAGGGTATCCAACCCAACCATTTTCCCCTCATCCAACTTGGCCGCAATAACAAAGGTCCCTGGCTTGATGCCTCCCTTCGATTCCTTGACTGGAAGAAGATAAACGCTGAGCCACAAGGACAAAAATCCCGCCAGACGAGTCTTCTTTGGGATCCTCTGATTCACCTCATATCCCCTCTTCCCAAATTCTCATTCTTCCAGAGTCGACCAGAATGTTCCAGGAGAACCCCTTTTCTCTGTTTTGGGGTAGGTGGTAGAACGAGTGGACCTCTTCTCCTTGGACCCCTTCTTCTTTGATCCATTCTCCTTCGACTCCTTCTCCTACTTCTCTATAAGAAACATATTAATCCACTCCTTTGCATGAATATCCTATCTAGAATGAGTTAAGGAGGTCTCTGAACTCTTGAGATTGTGGAAGATTTTATAAATTTTTTTAGCTAAATCTGCAGTCTTTTATGAATCGCTCCAAGTCACCTTGGCAGGGATGAATTCATCATACATATCACACAAAATTGGATCCCCTGAGATCTTGTGGACATCCCACAGACTGATTCACACTTCTCCATGAGTCAGATGTAAATAATTGGTTTCTAGGCTCCAATGTCATATTATCTCCGTCATGAAGGTATATTTCCTATAAACATATATTCTCCCAACCAAGACAGCTTCATATATCGCAACTCCTTTAAAATCCTCGACTAACTCTGCATAGGTTTGTCGCACCCTGTGTGCCCACTTCCAAGTTGTCTTCACACCTCCTCCAGGATGAAAGTCCCAAATTCTCTTCCAGCCTTTGGATTGATCCACATGAGAGTTTCAGAAAACTGAGGGATAACAATTTGGTTGCATCTCGGGCTTATGAGGTTTCAGATATGGCGTACAAGGTATATGATTCATCATATGGGCCTTCTCCACTGTTCTAGCATTTATAAATACTCCTCCAAATGAGATATTTGTTGAAGAAAAATTGGTGTGGTTCTAAAACCAAGAAATTGGGAAATAGTTCTTTGCCTATGGAATGGTAACTTCTCATAGATGAACATAGCCATACAAAGGCAAATAAATGCTCTGGGGGAAGTCACGATGATACTTTTTCAAATACATATCCAAATCTGGGAGATTGCTATCGCAGACGGTATAATAATCATGGCCAATGATGATCATCATATCATCAAGTTGCTTGCTTTCCATTTCATCAGCCATTCCGATTCTCTTGGGATCCATTTAATATGCACAAAAGTTGAATAAATTAACTCTTAAATGGGTTGATTTTTTATAAAATTTGTGAAGAAATTTCTAAGAAATGGCAAAGGCATGAAGGCACACAAGTCTAATTTTTACGCGCATGTATGGATGTGTCACTCAAGTTTTTTGCACGCAAGTATCACCGTGAAAGTCCGATTACCTCTACATCAGCGCGACAGTAGTGAAACAGTAGAAAAAAGTAACTTGCGCGATGAGACCAACATACGTGATGAGAGCATGAAATTCAAGATCCGATGGCTTTGCGTGAGAATGACCGCGTATTTATAGGCCAGGCCGCACCCTTGCATGCCAACGCATGCACGCTCAAAACTAATGCACCGCCCTCTGCATGCTCAACACTTGTGCACCGCCTTTCCTTTGGTTTTCTTATTTTCCTCAGAGTCACACAATCATTTCTTTCAGATCCAACTCTGAGACACTCCTTTCCATCACAGAGTCTAAATGAATGAAAATAGAAATACCTTGATCCCAAAATTGATTCATCCTTTTAAGAAACATAAAAAATTGACAAAGGAATGAACCAAGATTAAAATGAACTTGGGTCGCGCAAGTTCCACCAAGGTCACGCAAGTATACTTGCGCGCCGCCGAATGGTCACATAGGTGACTTGCGTGCCCTCTTGGAAAATTCTCCTAGGGTCTCTCCAGCCTATAAATACCCATATGCCCCCCCATTTGAAAGAACGAAAAATTCCAGATCCTAGGATTTGAGCTCCCGGCACCCTAGTCTCTTCTGAAAGCTTCCAAACACTTCTAATGTAATTTCTTACCTATAACGGAAGATCTAAGGAGGGGGAGTAAAGCCTATGTGTTGAAACTCATCAACACATGTGCGCCTAAGTGGCCAGCCATTAATAGATATGGCCACACTTGCGCGCCACTTTGCTCCTTCACCAGAACTTGCGCGCCATCCTTATGGAAGCCCCTAGGGATAGTACAAAGGGCCTGACCCATGTATCGCCCATGTATTACCCCTAGGGTTAAAAGTTGCTCAAGTACCCATGTGCTGTACAGGTATACCTGTGCTCCCAGGACATGCATTCCCACACAGTACTTGTGCGCCCACATAGTAATTCCACGCCCCTATCTTTTTGGGTGCCCCTCCTTCTTATTCCACCTCTCTTATGCCTATCCACCTATCCTCTTCATGATTAAGCCCTAAGAACTCTCTTCAAATCCATTTATGGCATGATTTCTTGATTGGATTTCTTATTTGAAAGGAATTATGTGGAAACATCTCTCAAAACATAGTGATTTACATATCTTTATGTCACCATGTTTAGAGATTTCATTCATTTTAACCTCATCCTTTAATATGAGAGGATATATTACTTGGGAATCCTTTTCAAGAGTAAGCCCCACTCCAAGTTCTCTTAATTAGGGCATCATCCTTAGGAATAAGCCCACAGTCCCCTAGCCTGGGCTTCCTTTTCAGGAATAATCCCTAGTCATAATTCCCTTAATCTAGGCATCCTCCTTATGATTAATCCCCATGTCCCTTAACCTCGGCCTCCTCCTTAGGAGTAAGCCCCAGTCTTTAAAGTTCCAAAACTTGGGCCTCCTCCTTAGGAGTAAGACCCAATTCTCAAATCCTTTAACCTTTGTCTTCTTCTCAGTAATAAGCCCCAATCATAATTTCTATTAACCAGTCCTAAATTACCTTTGATTTGGGATTCCTTCTCAGGAGTAAAACCCAATCATAAGTCTTCTCCTAATTTTGGGCATCTTCCTCAGAAGTAAGCCCCAAGTTAGAGTATCTAAATCTCCATAAATCACATATACCCTTATGGACATTGTTCCTGGGTTTCTTCCCTAAAGTAAATCATACTCTTCCAAAATTTGGGTAGTCATACATACATAAGACCCACATTATTCCTTATGATTGCATATTTCATGGCACAATTGTCTGGTTTTACCAATACCTCTTGTTTCTCACACCGAGGATGACTCACATGAGCTTAGAGTGTAAAAGTAATTATGACATCATTCTTTGAGCCATCAATCAAAAATAAACATCATATTCCCTTACTCAAACTACGTGGGTTCTGATTCATTTTCAAAATAAAGGATACGTATGTAGCCCATCTGCGTGTGCGATCCGAACTCTGAAATAATAAATGTCCTTCTAAATGAAAATAAATTTCAAGTGCCCCACTGAGTGGCTGTAAAACCAGTATGGTCATCATAATGACCAAGAGACTTTTATATAATGTATTAAAGGATACCATTGACCATGAATCTCTAAAAAATACAGATGATTCTCTATCGATGAAGAACCTCAAATACATATAAAAGATTCTCTAAATTTCCTACCTATCAATCACTGATTTTCAGATCTAAAAGAAATCTCATTTTATACTTGGTAATTTAATAAGGATTCACAAACATAACTTAAATCTATAAAGAGAGTACTGAATTAGACAATAATTCCCCTGAAAAAGGTGTGATGTGTCCATCCTCCCATCCTCTCGACCAATGAAAATTCCTAAGCCTCATTATTCATCAACTAATGAGCGCCTAACTTTGGAATGTATGTCCAAATGGATGTGGAATCATTGGATGTTTCCGGTTCTACGAACAAACCCGTTAGAAACCGATTGTAATGTTTGATCCTTAAATCAACGAGGTCATCCCCAATTCAAGAGGAAACATAGATGAAAATAAATTATTACATGGTCAAAACCCTATGTTATTTGTGTTGAAAAGGTCATTTTTTGAGTTGTTTTTATCTAACATATACATTTAGAATTTATTACCATGTATTTAACTAAACCACTATATGTAAATAAAATGAGAACGATTATTCTGGTTCATTCCAAGTAATTTTTTATTATTTTTTATCTACAAACCTTTTAAATGAAATTATAAAGATCTATTATCTATTGTTTCTCCCACCATGGGATTAAACATATTTTAATAATTAAAAAAACTCATAATTAAAAAAAGTCGACCTATTTAAGAATATTAATGTCCATAATTGAAATGTAAAATATATCAATTAATGAAATTTCAATGTTTTTAACTACAACATCTAAAATCATTGATTCAAAAATTTCAAGGTCTGGAATCACTGCCTAAAAGTGATTCAATAGTAAACATCTAACTTCCCTATCATAATATTTGATGATGGAACCTCTTTAATTAAACTCAGACTTGATTTATCAATCTATTGTTCATGTTGGAAATTCATCAGATATATAGAAAAATCTTGAACATTAATTAATTTCTCATTAGAAAGAAAATCATTAAATTAATATTGGATCACTCATAAAGCCTCATTTAAGTGACATATTTGTCAAGAATATCATGAAGAAATATTTTCTACATTAAATAATTTATTAATAGTTGAAATAAGAATCCATAGTGTAATGGAATTCAAATTCAAAATGAGAGAAGAAATTTGATAAACATATTCTACTAAATATCAAATTTCATAAAATTTAAAAAAATGTTAATATAAACTTTATACCATCCTTCAAAATAAAGGGACCATGTTTTAACCCAATAGTTACATAATATGTTAAATAAAAAATTGATCAAAATACAAACATTGGACTTCATGATTTTTTTTTGGTAAAAGTGAATGGCCTAGGGATTTAGTATGTATTATTTGTAACCCCTCATGTCCTGATTACTAGAAATGAAAGCATAAACATTAAACATTATTGGGTTATAAATAAGAATAAAATAGATCATAGAACTAGAATAAAATAAAAGACATAATATTTGTATTTTGTATCATGAATTGATCTTTATTAATCAATTTCCATGAAATGAATTTTAATATATCAATTCTTAAAATATTTATGAATAATAATAATTAAATATATATAACTTAAAATAATAATAAAACATATATATTTAATAATTTTCTAAAAGGTTTAAAAACTCTTTCTAATAAACTATCATAAGGAAAAGAAAAATCCTCTAAAAAAATACCAACTAAAAGAAGAAATAAATTTGTAAAAATACTCTATTACTTCACATTAATTAATAGCAGCATACCTATAACATTTGAAACATATAAATAAAAATAGAACATACAAAATTTAAGCATGTAACATGTGTAAAATTACTCATTTATTAAACATTAACTAAAAGATACATGCCTAAAAATTTAAATCCTTATGTAATGTATATATATTTTTTATAAATAAATAACACATTTTATAGTAGATATCCATATAAAAATAAATAGAGTGTAAAATTTTTAAGAAGAAAATGTCTACCTAAAAACAAATTTTTAAAACTAATTAAAAGTGACATACCTAATAATTTAAATAACAATAAATCATAACAAAATTGTTTGCAAAAAAATGTGAATATGGGTACATTTTTCATTCATATATAACTCAATATCATTAACATGATCCAATAACAATGAATTTTAAATGATTAAAATATATAATATTTTGATATAAAAAATAAATTAATTATTATAACTAACTTTATCATATATAGTCATTTTCCTAGTTGTGATTATCTCACACATTAATCTTAATAAAAAATAACTGCATTCCACTCTTTCATTTTATCAATGACAATGTGGTTATATAACATTAAAATTAAAATAAAAACCAACACACACACACACAATATATATATATATATAATATAATACAAAAAATTACCTTCACTTCATTGCAATTAAATGAATTTAGTTGCATTTTTTACAACTATTCATTTTAATATTTGAATATGTCCTTCATTTTCTCTATATAAATGTACACAATCAGATAAAAAAATTTATATACAATAAGATTTAAAAATAAAGATCATATAAAAAGGAATAAAACTTACTTGTCGAGTAAATTGATAACTTTTTTAGACAATAAATAATAAAGAGAAAAACAATTTTATCCATTTTCATTTAGAAAAAATACTCCTAATATCCAATTACACCTACAATATAAAAAGAACATAATTTAGGAAATTACAATGAATATTAGTTCATAATTATCTTAGTTCCATTACCAATGATGGAATTGAAAACCCAACACCAAATCTCTATATTTTATAATCATTAATTAATAAATAATACTCAAGAAGAATTATCCACATATTATAAAGTAGGTTAAATTAATTTTGGATCTATAATACCATAAACATCAATGGTATTATATTAAAAAATAAATTTATGTAAATACATAATGGAATAATTTATATAATATGTCACTTAAAATAAAATTTATTAAAATAATGAAAAACTAAAACATATATTCACATACATGAAAAATAACTTCCTCATAAAAATTCTAAGCTCAAAAAAATATGAAGTTTAATGATATTTTTTTTATTTTTTCCAATGGATATTATTTTACACATTTATCATACAACATATGAAACTCATAATGATTATCCAATGATAATGAAACTTTGGTTAATCTCTGTAGACTACCAAAAACATCAAAAGTGTCTTATATTGTTGATTCTTAAACTTCATTTTGTTTCTTTTGTAATAATTATAATTATTTTATAAACTCATATAAAAAATAAATTACAAAAAACATTATAACATATTTTCAATCAACTATAAATAATATTTACAAAAACAACGCATTCCTCGTATGTCAGATGACACAGAAATATAGACAAAAATAGTAAAAAATTACATATTCAATATCCAATTATGGTAACCACCTTAGTAGGAAATGAATGTGGTCTATTTGGAACAATATTATCATTAATTGATATTATATCCTTACCCAACTATATAGTTTGGTGATGTACAAAACCCCCAAATAATATATTTTACTTGATACAATAGAACATGCACATGAGTATCTCTAATGCATAACTCACATTATATGGTCAAGTCTGAATGAGGAGTTGGGCGATTTGAGTAGAAGGGCTGGGCAGTCTATGCTACCTTAAAAGGATGGGTCATCTAGGTGGGTTGTGAAGTCTTTGTATGTTGTGAAGGCTATGCAGGCTGTTAAAATTTCACATGATATGCTTGTAGAGACTCTCCTGATAACTATTTATACATATCCTGAAAAACTGATTGAATTGGATCACCCATTGAATATTTAAGGTCACTGAGGTCATGTTTTAGTGATTCTATTTATAGGTCTCTTGATTTCATACTTTGATGACAAAATATTTTTAAAATATTGACACCAGCATTATATCCTCTCACTTGGTTGGGGTTTTTTGGATTTAATGAAGTGGTAACTAGGAAATCCATCCTACACATAGAGATAAAAGAGTTGTTTATAGCTTCCTCCTAATGTTTATCCTCAAATGAAAAAGTAAAATTTTTTATTTGTTTTACTAACTTAAAAAAATAACAATCATGGAAAATAATAATTAATTTCATACAATTATTTAATCTACTTTATCATATTACTATATAATATACTCTTTATATTTCCTCCTTCTCACTCATTACCATTTTTAAGCTGAGAGGGGGGGGATGGAGGAAAAAAACTAGGCCTCTTTTGAAAAACTAGTAGATTGAGATCTTAAAAAATTGAAATTTTCATCAATAATTTTATCATCCAATAAATGATACCCTTCACATGATTGAGTATGATGGAATATGTTCTGAAACTGTATCTCATTATGAGATCGTCTGGGGGCATGTTCCATAAACAGAAACTAATAAATAATCAATTACTATATTAGAAATTTTATAGGGTAAAATAATTATCATACCATAAACGCTTCATCATGTTGGTTGGAAAAAAATATTTTCCATGTATCTGCATCTAAAAACACATAATGAAACATGAGGTTTCCTTCAATAACGTACTAAAAAAATAATTTTTTTCAATTTTAATATAAAATATATCCATAGAACCACCACCAAAGAGAATAATCCTTTTATAAATCTTATATTTTATTTAAAAATAAATTTAATTTTTATTTGAAGAAATTAAATAGTATTCATGTAAAGTATATAATATTTAAAAATTGAGATTTAAATAAGATAATTGAAATATTTTACCATTATATACTCCCAAACATACTATTTGGACATCTTGTCAATAAAAAACCAATTAAGATATAAAATGATAATCCTATAATGACTCTACTAGAATTATAACTGGAAAACTACATTTCATTTGGGCCAGATGAGTTAATATTTTCATCAAAATTAATATGTAATATCAAGTCTCCATGATAAAGAGATAGATTTGGTAAAAAAATAATCCCACATTTACGATCTCTATAAATTTATTTCTTTATTGAAGGACAATACTCCTCCTTAGGAGGTGCATCAATAGTTGTCCAATTAGTTGGTGTATTTTATAAGTTTGATCTCATTAAAAAATATTAATTTTTTTTAAAAATATGAAAAAACATATACCTCACTAATTGATCCTCTCCCTCTATTTTAGTATTTAAATAATTAATATTATTGATATTATTTATACTTGAATATTATTAGAAAATTGAATATTTAAAAACAATGATGATAAAAATATGAATGTAAAAAAATATTGTCACAAATTTGTATGTTTAAAATGATAGTAATAATTTTATTTTTCATAAAAAAATAATCACGATCAACTATTATATATAAACTATAATTATAAAATGATAGAATTATTTATAAATTTGAATATCATAGTTATAAAAACCAGTTTCTCACATGCATAAATTTAAATAAAAAATAATGATTCATGTCATGTTTCTCAATAAAATATTTTTTAACCAAACCTATTGAATATAAAATTTAACACAAACATCTTATAATAAAAAAATATATAATTATTCTCCCTATAATTAAAAAAAATATATTTTTAAAAAATATAAATATAAATATATGTATATATATATTCTATAATAATTAAGAGAGTAATTTAATATTTTATCATATTAATTTGCATGATCATTTCATAAAGCATGGTCCATGTCTTCAATATTGTCATTGTTATCATCTAGAAATCTCTTAATAGACACATATGCCTCATTAAAATCCATAACATCATCACCATCCCCATCAACAAAATGAATCATTTTCCCTTTAAAAAAGATATAATGTAGATTATTTGATTGATCAGTGGAATAAAATATTTTATTTTATGTGTCACCATGATAAATGGTTTAGATTTTCTAAAAAATAATTTCACATCAACCAGTGTAAACCAAAGATCATCATGTCTCACACCACTATTAATATAAAAAAATTTAATAAAGAGAACTATTACACAATATTTATTATAATTAATTTACTATATATCCTATGAAATTTAAAAAATTTCCTTTGATGTTGAAATTGGATTTTTTTATTTTTCTATTGAAAAATGACCTAATTCAACTATGAAAATTACCCCACTATTTTTTTATGGTACACATAGAATAAATAATGTTTCTATAAAACGTGTACCAATTAATATCTTAACTAGACCATATGATTACAATACGATCTTGTCCCCCTTCCAACTACTTCAATGACTCTAATGCTGATATGTCAATCATGACATTATCTTTAAAACATGAAAAAAATTATTTTATGCCATATTATTAAATAATTTCTCAAATTATCAAAATATAATAAATTTAATTTTATAATGTGTGATGATATATTACCTTAAACCTCATATATGTTATAAAAAATATATAAATGTGCCTCCAAAACTTCATCATGTTTAATAAACATTTTCATTAAGGATCAAGTCACTCTATTCTCAATAAAAAATAACATATATTGAGATATAGGGAGAAATAATGCTATACATTATACATATAATCATTAAAAAACAAAATCAATTCTTCCAATACATATTTTTTAACAATAGAGGTCTCAGGTCAATGAGGATTTTTAACATATCCCATCAAAATATTCAAATAACATTAAAAAAGATTCATCAAACGTAAACAAATAGTATCTTGTATTTTTTTATTATGCACTAGATGAGTCACTAGATGAACCATTATATAAAAAAACATCAGTGGGGAATATATTTATAGTGAAAAATTAAAGAGCATATTCAATAAATATCACATATAACAAATATTTATTAATTCTTTTGTAAAAATGGATATAAAAAAAATTACATAACGAGATGCCATTGTTTCTAATAGGTTCCAATAATATATGAGACAATGTGGCTAGTAATAGTTGTTTCATAAATACATGATATTAATGAGATTTAATTACTATTAATTTGAAATCCATTAATGGCAAAAAACTCATCACATTTTATGAATTTCCACTGGGTACTTCAATACGATGAATACATTAAAAAAATTCATCATCTCACTCTTTCTCTACAGGTTAAAAGATAGAGGTAAATATGGTTTTTTAACTTTCATAGTGGAAACTAACTCCAAATTTATTCCTATTGATATGAAGTCAAATATATAATTAAATCCATATTTTTTTATTTCCTTTTATTTTGAAACAATTTATAATAAAACTGTCACATATGTTCTTTTAAATAAGTATAATTTCATTGTTCAGAGTTATACATAAAAATATCTAATAATGTTGTTAAAAAAGAGAAACTGTTTCTTAGAGATATTTTTGTGACGATCATAAATTACATAATTTCCAAATGTAATATCAATATTTTTCACCCTATGAAAAAATTATTATATAGAAAATGGTTATATGGGAAGATTATATTCCTCTAAAATGTTAAATTCTTTTTTCAATTTATGATAATAATGATTAATTAGAAAAAATAATCAATGTTCCATGTACAATATCTTTCTTCCATTCTCATTTTAATAATATCACATGTCTTCTCCAAAAATTTGATATGATTTATGTCTCTTAACACCATATTCAGATAAATTTCCATTTATATAAATTTCGATTATAGTGATAATTATCAGAACATAAAAATGAAAATAATATTACTTTATTGTATAAAAATTATAAAAACTATCTACAATAGGTTATTAAAATCATAAATCTATGGTGAAAGATACACATTAGTATCATTTCCAAACTATTTTGGTCCACAAAACATCAATATCACTATAATATATTTTTCAATCACACATATCTATGTAGGGAAAGATGTAAAATACTATCAAAATTGGCTATGAACTATGTTGGATACTTATGATCCATTATTGGTTCATTCCATATATAAAATTACCATTATGATACTTTTAACTTCACTTAAAAAATATGAAAATTTTCTGTCATGTTTTATGCACTGTGGTGAATCAGTTGGGTAACATAAATTACAATTTTAGATGTGCTTGATGGTATGCTATCATAACATTATTTCATCAATTAATTTCAAAAATAGACACTTATAATGAAGAATTACTTGGAGGAACCAAATTTTTTTAGAGTGTGGATTTTCTCTAGTACTTGAGAATAAATCAGAGTTGATTTATCAGAAATATTGAAAGAATTATTTTATGGTACTAAATCGATTTAGCTGGAGGATAGATGCAAGTACCTAAGAGTGAATTAGATTAAAATTTTTCATCTATATTATAGCGTGATGTCCCACACTTAGTCATTTTCATAAATATTCATAATCCTTCCAATATAAAACATAATCATTAGGGAAATCATATAACATCCATGAAACGGTACTCCATGATCCTATTATAAAAAACATAACATTACAATCCTGACATTGATGTTGATAATGTTTACCCAAATATTTCTTCCGAACCTTTCTACATCAAAATGAAAACAAAGAAAAATTACACAAAAGAGGGATTTTTAATTTGCGAGTTTTAGAGAATTAGGAAAAAATCCTACAAAAACAATTCAATTGACATTAAATCAAATTTTTTCCCACTTAAACCATCTTTTCTTTTACTCATTAATAAATCATAATCTTCTATATTAAATACCATCTAGAAAAAATGCTTGCAACATTATTATTTAAAACATTTGGAAAAGGAAATATAATAAAGGTTACCTCATGTTCTTAGTAAGGGAAAAAGAAAATATAAATCCTACCTAGAACCAAGTAAAACACCACCTAGCTACATGTGATAGGTTGGATCCCAACATATTGGTTGGACAGATTTTATCTTCAATCCTAAAAAATAAATCCTACCTAGAAAAAATTCAGGTTGAACATAAGGGTAACAAATACCTCAGAAAACTTCTAAAATTGTTTAATTAATAACCTCAAATTTGTTTCAAAAAAAACCAAAAAATGAGGTTTATAGGTCATTAAACTCATGATAGGCCTATGATTATATCTGTATATTTTATGATTACCTCAAATGAGAAAATATTAATATTTAAGGTTATCTAAACTGATCTTTGATACCTTCTATAATAGCTCAGAACACACACTCCCAAATCTTGTGCTTAAATTAATAACATCACATTCCTAGCTCAAATGACGATAATTGTGACCCAAATTTTTCATCTAATCCTTAAAACCATAAAAGGAAATCATGGATCACTTATATACTGTAGTACCGTTTAGGTTTATTGTTTTATATAATTAAGATGAATTCATAAATATATAATTCAGATGACTTGACTATCATTAAATGAGTCATAAATTATATATAAGGGGTTTTATCTCAATCCCGATGAATGAATATTATTAAATGAGTATTAAATTATAATTAAATTAAGTATATAAATGAAATAACATGTGAAAGATGCATTATATACACTTTATTATAGAAAATTGGTTTATAAAAAAATAACATTACAATGAATTCAAATTGTGACAAAAATCCATTATTAATTTGGTAAATTTAAAATCATAAACCCCATGAATGAGAGATCATCAATTGGATATGTAAATCCAAAGATATTAAAGTATAATAATAATATAATACATTCAATAGTAGAATATGCACAAAGAAACAAAAAAATGTTGAATATGGAAGGTATGTAAATGAAATAAATGTTAGATGATAAAACCCCTTAAAAATGAGTAAATTTTGTATCATGATATATCTGAAATAATAACAACAAATGGTGTAATGGACCTTGATCCTTGACCCTATCATGTAGCCAAATTGAGTTGGTTTTGAGACCTAATGCATTCTTCCCCATACCCCATAATATTATGACTAGAAGTGGTGGTGTGATATGTATAGTTTGGGGAATATACCTCCCCGAAAAGAGATACAACACTACCAAATTATCTAATAAAAATAATAAACTAATACCAGAGTATAGAAATAATGAAAAAATATAATACCTTATAAAAAATCACTAAAATCCTACTAGATAATCGAATAAATAATTGAGGAATAATTTAATGATGTGTTGGAATGTAATTAAATAACATGCTAGAAGTAATACATGAAAAATATTAGGATACTCATATAAACACTTAAAATTTATTAGTACCTAACCATATGTCGAACCCATTTCCAAACTCCATCCCCTCTAACAAAAAAAAATAATCAACGATAAGTTCTATTTCCCTTGTCCAAACCTGCATCTATGTAATCTGTTTTGGTACTAGATGGAGGCCCAAATAGGGTGTAATTAAGACTCATAAGGTTGACACCACCTTGTGCAAAAAAAAAATAAGATAACTAGTATATGAAATAAAGAAATAAATAGGATTATTAATTTTCTAAACAATTAAATTAATCCCACATTAACAGACTTTGGAATTATACCAGAGTGTCTCTCATTAAGTATCACAACCATGCCAACCATAATCATTTAACCATAGTAAAACATAACTTTCCCAAGTGCCATATAAAAAATGTATTTGAGTGTGTCTCAAAACCATGACCACATTGATATATCCATATAAAAATGTTATAAATCACCCAAATCATAGCCAAAGCCTATTTGTAATAATTTCAATAAATAATCAAGGAAAAGGCTTGTAAATAAGCATTTCATCATCCATCAGGGCTAGTCTTGGAATATAAGCATTTAAAAATGTGTCTCAGGTCCAAGCCTGATATATATGGATTTCAACATGGGTCTCTAGGATAAGATTGATATATAATAATTTAATTATATTTCTCTAGGAATAGCCTGATATATAATAATTTCCTCATGTTTTATGGAATTTCATGACAGATAAGCATTTCAGTAGGAAAACCGAGTTAATGACATATATAACGATTTTATCATTTAAACTAGGTCAACACCCAATATTGGAATTACAACAACTAAAGCACAACAAATTCCACAACATCATGGATATCTCAATAACACATCATCGATATAAATGATTAATTATGAAAATTAGCTTTTATCTTTCAATTAAACATTTTATTTATCATTTGGCCTTCATCCAATAATAATCCAACCGTTTCAAAAAATAGTTCAACTAGAGGTGAATATATATCAAGTTAAAAACCATATTCTATGTCTTTATAAACACAAGTGAAACCGTTAAATAGTTCCTTTATAATCAAAGGTTCTCTCACCCAAATAGTTTACACAAAAATTGTTAATACCAATTTTATCCAAAGGGACTCCATGTCATAATTTATTTCATCATTTAATTAACCTAGGTGCATGATATTTTGGTCTAATTGAAATATTTCACATAAATGAAAATTATAAAACCATATGGTTATAGTTTAGACCCCCCAAAATTTACCTCATGATCAAATAATGCATCCAACAATAAATTCCCACAAGTAAAAAAGGTGAATATAATCACAAGAAGGATCCTAGATCAAACTGACCAAGATAAAAAACAACAAAGAACATGGTAAAGAGATTACACTAGAAAGATCAGTGAATGATGGAACAGAAGAGGAAAACTAAAGAAAAAAAACGTTTTAGGTATCAGAGTCATGACTCAGATGTCTAAAAGGGAGGAAAAACTTCCAAAAGTTCTTATAATCTCACCCTAGGGCGAGAGGAAGAATATTCACGTGTGTAAGAAATAAAAATATACCACATGAGACACTTAAAAACTGGAGGTCATGTATTTACATAGTGTATCGTATAGTTATAGGTCGTGAAATTATTTTTAGTGGGATAATAAAAAACCAATCTCCTTGAATATTTATTAAATTAAATTAATAATTACATGACATGTAATATAATTACTATACATGTACTTTATTAATGTCGTAAAATTGTTCATGTCCTACAACTATTCATGAAATATGTATGGAAACAATGAAATGATGAGTATTACCATTAAACAAAATGTAACTATTCCTGAAACATTTTTAGCCCAATTTCTTAATAAAAACCCAAACCCCTTTTAAGGCTTCTCTACTTACCAAGAACATGTGGTAGATCTCAATCCATTTATACATAGACTCTATAATTTCAAAATAACATATATCTTAGAATATTAGGTTATTTTATCCAACAAATGATCTCATTCTCTAAACAAGACCCATCCACCGAGGGAAAAATCATCAAAGTAGGAACTTAATAGAAAAATAAGGGAACATAACACCTCCCCACTATAGTATAGATCATCCCAAAGATTCTCCATGAATCACTGTAGGTTCTTGGTGAATAATTATAGCCGTTGTGGTAGCATATCAAACATTCTCTCCTAGGTCACCACCTAAAATCACCCATAATTCCACTACACTTGAATCCATGGTATCACAATAATCAATAGATGATTTCCACTATGGTAGAAAATATATATCAGATTCTCATCAAAAGAAACCTCAGCTCTATGCTTGACATCTTCAATGAATATCATGTGTGAAGTGTCCTAATAAAATCATTGAAGGTGTGACATGTAAAAAATTCCATGCATTGAATTGTAGCAATATGAAAGGGGCAATCAATATGCTACTAGACTAACCAAATCCACTATCTCAAATAGAATGAAAAAACATGGTTCCAACATTCCATGTTTCCAAATATTACATTTCCCCAAGAAAGTCAACAACCAAAGGAAAATAAGATAACAAAAATAGAACTCTAGAAGTCATATTCGATGGTTATCATATGATTTCTACCTAATTTACATTGTAAATAGCAACTATCTGATCAACTAAAACTGCTTGGACTTCACTTGCATGAGACTAGGACCAATAAGAAATGAATCACCTATTTGTATCCAACAAAGTGGTGAATTACAAGGCCTATGATACGGTGCCTAAAAATTTTCCACCTAAATTGATTCCTTGAATCTATTTTTATATAAAAAATACATGGGTTCCATATTCCACTCCCATTCAAAAACTAAAATAAAAAACAAAGGGCCGTAACATATACTTCAGAACCTAAATAGTCTTCTCATATTGAACATCAATTTGAGGATGATATGACATATTGAAAAGAACATATTATCCTTTTTTCCTATAAATTCCATTCTAAAAAAAGTTATGGGAAACAAGGATCACATTCAGAAATAATACTTCTCGAAACATTGTGCAGTCAAACTTCCTCATACATGTAAATACTGCCCAGTTCATATACAATGATGCTCTCCATGATATGTAAATAGTGGGATACCATCAATAGTCGATCACAGATTACCCATAAAACATCACTATTCTTGGATATACTTTTTAATCAAGTTACAATGTCCATAGTGACATCATTCCACTCCAACATAAGAATGTGAAAAGGATAGAATAATCCAGATGGCCTCAGATACTTCACTTTTAGCTGATTAAATGTGAAAAATATCACCAAAAGTAAATCTACCACCTTCTTCAATGTTGACCACTAGTATTTCATAAGGAGATGTTGATACATTTTTGTAAAACTAGGATTACCCTCTCATATAGAAGCAGGAATATCCCTCCTCATATACTTGTGCTCGCACATAGGAACCGATATTAGTCCATGGACAAGAAGAGAATTTCAATTGTAAAGAGTCTATCCAAATGGAAAATACCCACCATTGATATCATAATCAAAACTAGGACCTCAAAATCACATATATACTTGGTCTTGATCTGTTCCAAAATCATGGGTATAATAGAAATCGATTTTAGAGATACCCGACATTGGTATTTTGAAACATCATGATGCATGTCAGCAAAGAGGGAGATTACCCACCACTCATCACAAGACTCCAACATAGCCTCGGTCTAAATATTTCAACTCAATGAATCAGAAACAATGTTGAACTTTCCCTGTGTATAATACAAATCGATTTTAAATGTTTGTAGATTCTCATCACAAATTATCTTCCCAAGGTTCATGTCCTGTTGAGAAAATATGTACTTGAGGCACTTATAGTCCATGTAAACTACAAAAAACTCACACATAAGATAATATATCCAGAATCTCAGGGAATATACCACTACTTTTAACTCCAAAATGTGAGTAGAGAAATTCCTCTAATGTGTTCTACGATATCTGGAGATGCATGAAACTACCCGATCCTCATGCATTAAAATTGATTTGAGTCAAAGTCTTCAAGTGTAATATTACACATTGTATGATATAATTGAAAAGGGTGAATTGAGAATATGTGATGATGTCATCAATCCTTTTAGATATGAAATATAAATATGATATGGATCTGACCCAACAAAATTGACCCAATTCTTGGTCAGCCCAAAAATTGGTGTTTCCAAATGGGAGAAGTAATGGATAAAGCACCGATAATAACCTGATAAAACTAGAAATGTTCATATATTGATGAAATTCATGGTATGATCTCAAGATAACATGATTTTATTCTTCTCTATATCCATATAAAATCCTAAATCAGAGATGACATGGCCCATGAATTGTACTTTATCATTCTAGAAACATCACTTGTTTAGCATAAAATAACGATGATGCTCTCTCAATATACTCATAATAATATGAATTTGTTGGAATTGATAAACTACTGAATGGGTGTACACTATGATATAATAAAATGAACCACTAAAAACTAGTTTAGAAAATTATTAGTGATCTAGTTAATCAGGTCCATGAATATTACTGATGCATTGGTCAAACCAAATGACATCAATATGAACTCAAACATGACAAACATTCTTCTAAAAGTAGTCTGAGGTATGTATGATGGTCTCAACCTCAACTGATGGTGTCCTAATCCCAAATAGATATTTGAAAAGATCTTATAACCTCCCATTTGATAGAAGAGATCATCAATGAGCAGAACATGATACCTATTCATGACCATCATTTTGTTCAACATTCGATAATCGACACATAAGGACAAACACCCACCAAACTTCTTTGGGTAGTGAACTAGAGAACTCCAAAGAGATAAACTAGGATGTATGAAACATTTATATTCCATACTATCCTATAGAACATTGAACTATGAATTCTCTACTTGTTCCATTCTATAAGAAGTGATAGAAATTAGCTCTGCTCTTGGCAGCAATTCGATTATAAAATCGATCTAGTTTTCAAGTGGTAAGTCATATAACACGTTAGGGAAGACATATTTAAAATAATATACAATTGGATGAAAATAATTCTACTACATTCAACCATAATCTAGTGAATGATAGACAATTTTATCCATGATAAAATCTATCATCCACTGTATTAGTCATGAACGACCAGCTTGTAGGTCCCAATCACCCTAGTGAGAATAGCTGGCGCCATATAGAGAATGAAAGGTAACTCTCCATAGATAATAGTTGATATCATATTGGTATATAACTAACCAATCCATATCAAGAATCAAATATAATCATATCATTTCCATCTCTAACAATTCCCAAAATAAATGGTAAACTCCAATCTTTAGAGAACACACCCTATATCATTTGATATTTTTTGACCACATTTACAAGATTGTGTCTATAGTCAAAATACCAACCAATAATTCAACATAAAATCCCATACTATTAAGAAAATTATAGTTAAAATTAAAGGTGAATCACTTGTATAAAAATAACACAATCTATGTTGGATGATACAATAATTGCACCTCCGATGGAAGAGGGTCCTTCATCCATAATATTCAGATTAGTCTGCATAAGATGTGGCTATCCATCCCTTCTTAAATGGGGTCCACCAGGAATCCCATGAGCTATACCCTCGACATGGTAGGATCATTCCAATATAGGGGTGGGGGAGAGGAATTTCCCCTGCCTTGAATAGAACATCATGTGGAACTATGCCAACCTAACTTCGGAGGAGTAGATGAGTCATTCACAGACTCTGGTACATGCTATATTCTCCTTCCGCTCTACTACTATATTCCCCTGTAAAACCTCTATAGGTTGTCTAATATTCTATAATCATGGCACTCTAAAGTTGGTTACAGACAATAATTCCATTTTTAACCTATATTTCCACACCAATAACACTAAAAAACACGATATTGATATGGCTGTATACTTCACGCACTGCTCTAAACATAGATCACATGGAGAAAACTATTAGAGTGACATTTCATTAAACTAAAAGAATAGCTCGTAGTTTTACCTACTAAAATTACTTATCCATTTCTCGATGCCTCACTTAGATTCCCTTCCATAATGAGTGCATGATTTTTCACATCAAAAAAATTGCGCACATTGAATGATTCCACCTGTGACATGATCTCATAGTGTAGAACATCTGAAAAATACCTTTCTTGTGAGATCTCTACATCTACCAAAGACGGCGCATTATGCTACATGAAGGTGAACCATTTAGTGTATTCAAGCAATAACATTCCCTAATGTGTCAGGTGTATTAATTCATGGGCCTTCTTATCCCTCAATAACATGAAATATAATTGTCTTACAGACATTGTACCAAAGTATTAACAAGATAACTCCTCCAACTATCATTCCTTCTATAGATTGTCCCATCGACACTTGGCTGGTATACAAAGAATATATACAACAAGCATCACCCACCTATTGGAGGGCGTCTCAATATTTGTAATGATTGTCTGTACAAAATCAATATATATCTTAGCTTCTTGGGGGATCCCTACCCAGTAAACGTAGGTAGATGCTACATAGAGAACTATCTCTCAATATCATACATTGAAGGAACATTGTGAAGAGTCTCTGTTTCTATAGATCTCAAGACCCTCAAAAAGCTTCAGTGAAGTATAACATCCATCTAATCATCTTGATCTAAATGATTCTCTAGTATATTTGCACTAGAAGCATGCTAATTTCCACTCTCCTGGTGCTTAACTTGAATATGATGATGATTCATTTACTCAAAAATGAAAAAAAAATATTTAGTACACTGACTATAACAAGGTCAACCAAAATAGGTGAAATCAACATAAATGCATTGCTCTTGGTCTCTATAAACATTTCCTAAAATTTATTTAGAAGGAAATAAAATTTCCCTTATTTAATTTATCAAATTTAACAAGTAATTCAAATCAAAGTTCGAATGGAATTTAAACATCACATGCAATAAATATGTCTATATCACGAACAATGCATTTCAGTATATCCCTATGTTCTTTTTATGATGCATGCATACTCATCCCACACCATATTGGGACATGAGTATAAATATCAAGAAAAAATAAAATCATGAAATAAAAACATCACATGACATGAAAATCTCCATGGTTTAAATATCACCAACTTTTAGAAGAAAATAGTTATAAAAATCCACCCCTTAGCACTAGGATTTCCCCCCATACATGGGTGACCTACTCTCACACACAAGTTTATTTCCATGTCTCCAAACATCATAGTCTCCATTATACATTTCCCATATAGTAATTAAATAAAAAATAAAAATAGTGTGCTATGATATAAAATTGTAATGTCACTATATTTGACACTCTCTCATGCAGCCGAAACAGGTTGGTTACGAGACCTCATGCACACATACCAGTAAAAAAGGATCTTTACTAGTAGTATAGGTGTGATATGTATATTTTTAACACTATAAACTCTAAAACAGAGTTAGAAAACATTAGATCAATATAATGAAAATAATAAATAAATACCATAGTGTATACGCAATGAAAAAATATAACATAGTGAAAAAACAACACTAAAAGTAAAATGAATAATCCAATAAATAATAAATGAATAACATAATGAAAAGATTGAATGTAAATAATTCCATTATAGAATTAATTTATATAAAATACTTGATTAATCAACTAAATATAAAAAATTACATGGTCTCGATCCCCATGTCATTCTCATCTTCAAACTACAGTTCATCCAGAAAGGAAACAATAAAAAACACCGTCCTTTTCCCTCGTCCAAACATACAACCCTATAGTATTCTTAGGTAACAAATTACGATAAGAATATTTTTTGAGTAAAAATCAGTTGGTCAACATCACCATGTATAAACAAACAAGTTTTATATCAAGTGTATTAAGTAAATCAATAAATAAGTGTATTAATTAATAAAAAAAATTATCTAATACCACATCAACTTGCATCGACACCATGCTAGAATGTATATGAGCATGCCTTGCAACCATGCCAACCATAACAATATTACCATGCTAAAACATAACTTGCCTCAGTACCATGCCAAAATGTCTCTTAAGAAGTCTCAAAACCCTTCAAATACAACCAAAATGATATAACTATGTTATAAATCTCACAAATCATGGGAGCACCTAATATATATGTATTTCAGAAAACAAATCGGGATGAGCCTTTTACATAATCATTTAAGCATATATCTGGTCCAAGATCGATATAAAATAATTCCAACATGTATGTTAGAACCATTAACAGTATATAATTATTTCTGCAAGATTCTCAAGAAGATGAACGATATAAATTTATTTTAACATCTGTCTATCAGTATATCCCTATATATATGAATTTTATCATGTCTCAGGGAATATCTAGATATATAACTATTTCAGTAGGTAAATTGGGACAACACCCCATATAAGCATTAAAAATTTTAAACTAAAACAACACCCAATATAAGAATTACTAAAAATAAAAAAACATGTCATAGAAGCTAGGATATCACAATATCATAGCTTTAAGATCAACGGTTTATTTTTAAAATTACCTTTTATCATTCACTGATTTCCTATATAATTTGGACTTCAACAAATAGTAGTCAAATAATTTTAAGAAATAGACCAATACAATATGAAGCTATGTCATGAAAATTCCAATATTCTATGTTATTAGAAACAAAATATAATCAATTAAAAATATTTTTTTTATATTCTTGTTCTCTCTCACCCAAATTGTAGCCACAAACCAGATCAATACCAATTTGATCCAGAAAGACAAGGTATAAAAATTTAGATCATTATTTAATTGACTCAAGCATAAGATATGTTGGCTTAATTAAAATATAGCACATATTGAACAATTATCAAATCATAGGGTAATGGTTTATACCCCTACATTTAATAAATGATCATATAATTCATCCATCAGTAAACTCCCAAGGAAGAAGATGTAGAAAATCAGAACTCATATCCTAGATCAAACTAATAAAAAAAATAAAAACACACATGGTCATGATATTAAATCATAAAAATCAGTGAAATATGGAAGATAATAGAAAAACTAAAGTAAAATTAATTACTAGGGATTAGATGCAGGATTAAAATGTCTAGAATGTAGGGAAGGATTCCAATATCACCTAGAAGGTCTCCCTATGTTGAGAGGAAGATGTGGCCTAGGATTTGGAAATAAAATCAATAGTTTGAAACACTTAAAAAAACAATAGGTTATGGATTTATATGTCATGTAATATTGTAACACAACATGAATTTATTTCCAGTGGGATATGCCGAAAAACATATCACCTCATTTTATTATTTATTCTGATCAAAATCTACATGAAGTGTAATATAATTAAATGATGTGTACTCTCCTCATGAAGTGTATCATATCATTACCATAGACCATTCACTACATGTGTATAGAAACAATTTCATAGTGTGTATTATAGTTATACAAATTTTAACTATTCTGTGCATAGTTTTTCATCATAGTTTCTATAGAAAAACTTGAACCCACCTTAAGGATTCTCAACATACCATGAAAATAGGGTGACACTTGAAAAATTTATAACCAAACACTATTATTTCAAAATAAAATTTATCCTTTAACATTAATTCATTTCCCCCAACAGGGCTCTCCATCTTTGGACATGATTCAGGCACTATGGTACAACCAGAAAACTCAAAGAGGGACATACCTGAAAAAAGATGGGATCTTTTAAATTGAAACATTAATTTGACAAAATAAATAAAATTCATGATATAAACTATATTAGGGATGTATATACAAGACACAATAAAATCTATTGATGAATTTAGCATATGTCATGAGGAAAATATAGTGATAATAGAAAACCCCTTAGCTTTAGACTGATTCATTATAATTATTCATTATCTTCTGGAATAATAAAATTGTGTTAATTATATAATTTATTGGGATAATTTTACTTGTTTTTATTACTTATAGTTCATTTATTTCTATATTATATGCAATTAATTAATCTATTATGTTTACATCAGATGTTTTTACTGTATTCAACTTATGTGTCAAAAAAACTAAGGTTGATTGACTATGGTTAATGTGGTCATCATATAAACATATACAGAATAATAATTGTTAAATAATTAACAAATTTATACTTAAATTATACTTTTAAAACCCATCATGAAATATTTTAATGAAAAATGGACCAACATAACAATCCTAAAGATGGAAAGCCGTACATACAATGAGTAATGTTTCAATTTTCAGTGATCATTATGCGACGAACATAAGTAACATTTATCATTAAAAATGATAATTTTATCATAAATAACATATTATTTAATCATTAATAATAATATATATATATATATATATATATATATCTTTTGATGTAAACTTAATCACATATCTTTGAGAAGGTGGTTGTCCACACATCCATGGTTGATGTTATTAAATTTTGTGTGTGTTAAAAGGTGATAAATATTGATATATTATATTTAAATACAAGTAATAATGTAATTAATAACAAAATTAAATCGTTTATATCATATATACTCATTATATTTTCCTTAATTATCATTGATGTAACACATTAGTGAAAAAATGCTTCACATCGCATCGTGAGGCGTTAGTGTACTCTAGACACTAGTGTCATTATAATATCCCCTATGGTATGAGATGTAAAAAATTATTTATATGATATAATTACTAAATATGTATTATTTTGTTATAAATATCATATATATCATGTATAAATATTAAATCCATCATTATTCCCAACATTTATAGTTGGTAATGGGAGAACGAATGAAATTGGTTTGTGAGGCGGTAGTCCTCCATACACATGAATGATGATTGCGTATCCCATATGATGTTAGTTTGTATGGGTGGAGGTTGAAACCATAACATAACAACATATAAGTATATTTAGTATTAAAAGGTTATAATATAATCAAGAATTAAGAATAATTTAAGCGGTGGAGAATTAAATAAAGGACAAGTGCTCATTGAATATCGTTTCCTATTCTTCGGGTAACTCATGTTGGTTTCACCAAAATATAATAATTGTTTTATTTATACCAAAGTGAGGATACTAGGTTGATATGAGTGATATTGTAGAGCCTTTTTGGTTGAATTTTGATGTTCTAAATGGATTTAAATGTGTTATGATGTTGGTAGATTGAATTCCCTTTTATAGTGGAGGAGGAGTGAGATTCCTATAAATACAAAAAGGTAAACAATATTATTTTTGTCTCCCTAATATAATATTACACAAATAATGAATATAAGTAAATAAAATTTTGGATATGGAAAAAAATATTTCTAGATAATGGGTTTTGGAAAAGTGAAAAGGTAATTTGGGCCCTTATGATTAAAGATTAACTACTTAGTGAACTTATATTTATCTTAATTACAATAACATATATCCATTACATTCAAAAATAATTTGTAAAAAAACAATTTAACGATAATATACTTTAAAAATTATTCTTAATATAAATATGGATCCATTTTTCCAAAATAAAATTAAAAAAGTGGTATTATTTAAGTTAAAATTAATCTCGTAGACGAGATGAAATAACAGGTTTTAAATGTTAAAAGTTGAAATGTTTGAAATGTAATTATATCCAATTTAAATTTTAAATTTATCAAAATTACCTAAATTGAATTTATGGATTTATAATTTCACTACTGTTACTTTGAAAATAATTAAAAATATAATTTAATATTATAAAATATTTAGACAAACAATCTGTTTTCAAATAGAATTCAGTATTATTCAATATTCCTGAAAATATGAATGTTCTAAAAAAATTTCTAAAATTTCAGAAAGAGTATATTATTATAATAAAATTTGAAAAAATAAGATTAATTTTTCAATTAAAGTTTTCAACTTTTTTCAAATTTTAGGTTTTTTTAAAAATAATTGCATTAAATGGTGAAAAAACTACCTTTTAGAAAAAGAAAATTTTTATTAATAAAATTTGACATGTTCTTATTCTCTACCTTTAAAACATAATGTATGAATTGGAAAATATAATTTTTAATATATAATGTATAAATTTCATTGTTATTGTTCATTTATTGTGAATAATTTAATTTTTTATGATAAAACACCTTTTTAAGTATTAAAATAGTTTTTCATGAAAACACACCCTTCTATTAAATTAGTTTTTATTTTCATTTATATTTAACTGGTTACTAAATAATTAATTATATAAGAATATGTCAACCATATTTCCATAATTTTGATAATCATATTCATTTATTCTATTCCAATGGCTAAGTGATATTAATAATAATAGTAATAGCGTATTGTTCTATAGAATGACTCAGCCTTGTGTGTAACATAAGTTATCGAAGAAACCCGTTGTTACAAAGAACACATGATAAAAATGGTGTTGCGTATATCACAAAGATTAAATATGATTTTTGTGTAACTCAGTCTAACAAATAAAATAAATTAACTTGAAATAATATATTTCAGAATACATTAGGATGTTACAAATAATGTATATTTTGAAACCCCACACCCATTGGAGATAATATTTTCCTTTCCCCATAATTGGAATCTGAAAGCCCATTTCCTTTTAGAAGTAGATATTTTAAAATTTAAATAATGTAAGGGAAAATTTTATCACTCTAACCATTACTCTATTTCATGTTAACTTCTCCCAAAACTATTTATAACACTATATATTTAGTTGAACCTTAGAGTAATTATTTCTCCAATCCTCTATACAATTATTAAATATTTTTATATTTTCTATTTGTTTCAACAGGTACATCATGAATTAATTCATATGTATTTTTTTTACCTAAATAAAAAAAATTTCATCAACATTAGATGGTTAAATTTTTTTTCCCAATATTTGATGAAAAATGCTTAAATATAGATAAAACAGTAGAAAATGAGATGATCACTGATCATTATGGAATTTGACTATTTCATATTCAAACACATCATGCACGGATGAAATCAAATCTAATTTTTGAATATATTGTTTGTATAATCCCATAAAATGGTCAACTCCTTTATTAAAATCAGTAGTGGTTCTTCATTAATTTATCCAATTATGATCCATTAAATTGAAAAGATAAAAGTATAAAAGGTGAATATGTTATAACATAATAAATATTTAAGTATATATATATATATTAAGAGATAAATATGAAACATAATGAAATATAATAATATAATTGGTAGTTATGTGTGATATATCAATGATAATTAGGAATAAAATTAGAAATAAAGTAATCAATTTATTTATTTTATTTAAATAAATAATTATAAACTATGTTTAATGATCCTAGTAAAATAATATGGAGAATTTTTTCTTGATTAGATCGAATTTTTAAATAACTATAAGACTACGCCACTTCTGTTCTGCCTAGATCATTAAAGAAAGAATTTAATATTCCATTTTATTTAATCTAAAATAAATAAAGTTAAAAATAATTAAAAATATTGTTTTGGTTGATATTAAAATTGGATAATAATGTTTATTCCTATAATTTATTATGTGAAGATTTCAACACTAAAATAGTTTCCATATATTAATTTCAACTGGTGTGGTTTATGATCATAGGTTAAATGCATTATGATAAAGGATAAGTTATATTGATTTTCCGTAATTTTTTTATCAAATTACTGTTATCAGTGATAGAGTTGAGATAATAAAATAATATAATATATTTTCCATTTCGGAGGAGAATATACTTAGAGTGAATTTTAAAATAGGAAATGATGAAAATTACTTATGTATATATTCATGAATGTGATAGGCATTGTCTGAACTTTTTGGACTTTCATGTTGTTTTTTCTGCAAGAAAAATAATAGTAAAATGAGATGTGAAAGTGTTTTTAATAATTTTGTAACAAAAATAATTGTGGATAATAATAATATTTTTAATCCTAATTATTATTTCAAAACCCATATATACTAAAACTATCTAACAATATTTTGACCATTATACAATAATAATTTAACAAATGATGTTTTTTCAATGTCAAAAATGGGGACACTTTTTAGGAAATGAAGATGATTAAAAGTGAAGGTACCACATTTATTGTTTTTTTATTTATTGGGGGGAGAGGTTATTATTTAATCCATTGATTCGATACGGATATAATTTTTGATTTTTTTTAGACGTTAATGTTTTTCTAACACATTTTCAATATGTAAATCATATTAAAACTCTTCTGAATCATAGATGTTTCATTTATATAAAAGTAATTAATGTAATTAAAAGATATCAAAAAAGGTATTTAACTGATAAATGGGGAATAAATCTATATTTTGAAAGATACATGTCATTATTGTGAAACAATTATTTTTCAACCAAACCATATAACCAATTTTAAAAAAATTACTAATAAAACCTAGTTACATCCATTGTGGATGTTATTTTATTTATGTAATAAATATATAAATATATAGAGTTTTTATGATAAAAACGTTTCAGTTCACGAGAAGAGAGGGTGTCTATGCCATGTCATTTTTCTTTTGGATGGAAAGGTTTATAAAAAAATATGATCTCTAAGGGTGTTTGTAAGTTATAGAAAATATGTCTATTTTGTGGTGTGCATGTGTAAGAAAGTCATAACCTTTAATTGATGATTAAATATAAGAGGGGCGATCATTATCATAAATTATTTATTTTGGTTCAAATGAATGAAAAAATTGGCATTTGTTGAGTCATAATTTTTTTGAACTATAATAATTATATTATGAGATATTTGAGTCTATATCTCCCTAATTATTTTCATGTTGATACAAAAATATACAATTTGGATAGAATAAAAAAATGAAAAATATCATAGCTGCTAATTTTTACTGATATTTATATATATATATATGTGAGAAAACCCACTCAATTATTAAATCAAATAAAAAATCCAAAAAATTTAAAAAAAAATTAATAAAAAATTTATAATTGACAATAAATTACATTTAATCAAATAATGAAATGAATAGAATATAAAACTCAAAAAGAAGTAATATTTCTAAATCATTAAAAAACATTAAATGTTTTGAGTTGGACAATGAAAAATATATCTTATAGATAGATTTAATCCCATGACTTTGTTGACAGGATGAACACTGGAAGAATGTAGAAATACTTTTTAAAAAAACCATAAAAAACGATAAAAAAACCACAAACCGTGGTGCCAAGTGACCGTAATTGGGATTAAAAGGATGAAATATAATCGTAGATTATTAAACGAGGATTAAAGATGAAATATGTATTATAAAATATTAGAAAATATGATTAAAATTGAAGTAAGGAACAATAATTGTAACATAAAAAAATTTTAAAAGGAAACACAATGCCACATCATGCTTAAATGAACTCCTAATTTCTATCTGAACTTTATAGACTATTAATTAAACATAATTTTTCCACTTCTATGATTTGATTTTTGAAAAATGGACATACACGGTTACGATCAGTAAGATATTTGGAGTCTGATTGGACCATCATAATTTTTGATGAATAGTAATTTTCTCTTATGAATAGTAAATTGACCCTTATGAAAAGTAATATGACCCTTATGAATTTTCAATCAGATAAATTAATATCAACCTCATCCATGAATGTATAATAAAATTTATTCATCTTATAAGTGACAATATGATAATAGAAAAACTGTTGGTTTTTTTGTAAGTCATAGATATTTAATTATTATTATATGCTTAATTTAAAAATTTAAATGAAAATTTATTTTCATAAAATGTAATCATAAATTATTATTATATTATTTTATGGTTATAAGTTAATTTATTACACCTTGATTAAATTTTCAAGGTGTTATAAAATAAGTTATAGTTTTAGAGTTGTTATGTTTTGAATAAATTATTGTTTTATTTAAAAATTTAATTTTTTATATTTATCAAATTGTTTAGACAAAATGAAGTTCATTTTTTAATTCTACATGTCGAAAAATGGTTAGGGTGAATATATTGGATTTTTCGAAAATACATGAATATTTTGGGAATAGTGAAATACGGTAATTTACCATATATACACATTATATGTTAAATATACTATTACTGACATCATGGATGATTTATGTACACATAGTATGAACTCACATGATATATAGACTATTTTTAGTCATAAAAATCAAGACTATTCACAGTCTTGAGAAAACAATAGTGATAAAAATAATGGAAAAAACATACTCTTCTCCATTATAAATAGCACCCTCACCCCCTATTCCTCTCACACCCTTGAAGATTGGAGAATTGCCTAAATTTTATCCAATATTATTTCCAAGGATCATCCCCACATCCAAGAACTACTGGCCGAACCAAAAGGCCAAAACGAAAGGCCTTAAAGAGTATCTCAAGGAGAAGAGATCAAGAGGTAAAAACCCATTTTCATTTTCTTTCATTTTCATTTAAATTATTTTTGTTTTATCATAATATATTTACATAACCTTATACAAGAGTAATGAAAACTCAGTAAAATATATATACATAAATTTTATCATGTTTTTGGAAAAATTCATCATCATACTACTTTTTTTCTCATTCTTATTCTAAAAATAAGTGCACCGTTTGCGGTGTGTTGATTTACCAACATCGTGGATGATGTGTTTTAAATTTCTATTACTTCCTTCATGGATAGTCATAAATCCATTTAAATTATTTATTTTTTAAATTTTATGATATGAACTATTTTATGTTCTATAATTAACATATATACATAATATTGATTTATATAACAAAACTAGTTTGTGATTGACAAAGAACTGCCAAAATGATCTGAATGAATATCATTAATGGTTTGTCTAATAATTTATCATAATATTTAAATGAAATTACTTATTTTATAATTTAATATTCAGGATGAATATTAATATCATCTTAATCCACTTATGGATTTTATTTTCTATTCAAAAAGAAAATCTGTTAAGAACCGACCACGAATATTATGTGAAGAACGTGCCTGAAACAATGGAAAGGGACAAATATTATTAATTAATTTGTGAAATTATGTTATAAAATGATCATATAAGGTCTTATAAAAAATATGATTCTTTAAAACATTAATAACACCCTTTTAACCATTATACAGGATGCTTAATCTCGTTTAATGTAAGACGAACATGAGGTAATGGAATTCTTAACCCAATTTCCATTCTCTAGGTTAACCCTATAATTCATTAACTATGTGGTATTAATATTATTCGTGTGATGAATTTTTCTTATATTTTTTTTAATATGTGTATTTATAGTGTTTACACATATTCCTTCTATTCTATTAATTCTCACACAAATTAAATTGTAGGGGACTTTTCTTTCACAACCCTTTTTAAATGTCTCATTTTTATGAAATTCAATATGATTGTTTTTTTATAGAAGGAGTGGTTTATCATAATTTCACTATATTTATTACCATGATGTTTTCATTATATGTTTTATTAGTTTTTTTATGAATAGTATTTCATTATGATGTACATGTTTTTTATACTTTTAAAAGTGATTGTTTTTTGGGGAAAAAGGAATTTTGGAAACTTGAATGTGTTTTTATCAAGGGTATAAATGAGTTATCAAGTGTTTTATTCATGATATGTTCATTGGACATAGTTTATGTTGGGTTGAGCCCACTATATCTAATGATATGATGTGTTGATACCCATTATAGGTCAAGATATGTTTGGTTGAGCCCATTATAGCTCAATATATGATGGGTGAGACCCATTATAGATCTCTAATGCATTGGGTACTCAAATATGGAAGATGTCGAAATGGTTATTCTATGTGTAAGGGTGAATGTAAGAGTGATATGTTGAAAAGGTCCCAAGGAAACAATATAATTTTTTATTCATTTTAATAAGTTATTATGAAATAGGTTTTATTTGTTTTTATCTTATCACTTAACTATCTATTTCATTATTTATATAACTTATTGAGTATTTTTGTGCTCATCTGATGTTTTTAAATGTTTTTAACATGATTATTTAGAAGTTCAATAGAAATTTACTGTGATTGTGAAGATGAATCCAAATAGTTATTTTGTAATTATTTTTTATACATTGAATCAATGTATGTAAGCTGTTATGTAATCCTCCAAAACCTATACCAGAAAAGTCCTATGATGTATAAAGTATTGTGTATTGTTCTATTATATTTTTAAAAACTCACAAGATGTTTTGTTACTAAATTCCAATATGTGGGTTTTGGTGTTTATAATTAGTATTAGTGGAATGTTCTAGAAAATAGAAGAGATTATAAATTATCATTTTTTAAATAAATTTGAAATAGAATTTACTTTTAACATCCAGTAAATAAAGTAAACATGGTAAAATAGTTTTTCTTAATTATCAATATCTAAATTCATAATTATAACAAAAATGAAACAATTGTGAGGGGGAATTCATTGAATGTGGGAGGGATAATGTAACATCCCGATATTTCAAAAGGAATCATAATGACATATCATTTTTAAATGAACTACTAAATACATAATTACCATCATATCCTAGATGTTAACCATAATTTTTCCACTTTTATTATTTTCCCTTCAAAAAACTAACATACATAGCGGCGATCAATAACATATTAAGAGTCTGATAGGCTCAAATTAATTTTTGGTGAAAAGTAACATAACCTTTTGAATAGTGACTTGAACTTTATGAATAGTAATATGACCCTTATGAATAGTAAACTGGCCAAAATAATAATAACCTACCACAAGAATTTGTAATTAGAATTTAGGCATCTTATATGTGACAATATGACCATAGAATATGTGTTGGTGTTTTTTTGTTAGTTATAAATACTTAATTACAATATTATGATTAATTTAATAATTTAAATGAAAATTTATTTACTTAAAATTTAATCATAATTTTTTTTAATCTATGGTTATATGATATTCTTATGAGACAACGATTTATTTTTCAAAGTGTTATAAAATCAGTTATAGTTTTGAAATTGTTAATTTTCAAATAAATTATAATTTTATTTAAAAATTAAATTTTTAATATTTAGAAAATTATATTGATAAAATGGAGTTATGTTTTGAATTTTACACATTGATAAATTGTTCGATTAATTTTTTGTGATTTTTCAGAAATACATGAATTTTTTTGGGAATAGTTAAATATCGTAATTTACCGTATATATACATTATATGATAAATACACAATTCCTAAAATCATAGATTATGTAATCAAATTTTTTTTGAAATCATATTCTATATTTACTATATTTATTCAAAGGAATCGATAATATTAATATTTTTGAGAGACAATAATAAAATAAGGATTAAAATAATTGAAAAACCATCCTATCCTCCACTATAAATACCACCTTCATCCCCTCTTCCTCTCACACCTCTCAAGATTTTTTCATTGTCTAAATTCAACCAAATTATATTCTCAAGGATCTACCCCGAGTTCTAGTCCTAATGGTCTCACCAAAAGTCCAAAACCAGAGGCCTTAAGAATGATCTCATGGAGAAGAGATCAAGAGGTGAAAATCCTCTTTCATTTTCATTCATTTTCATTTCAATATTTTTCTTTTCTTATACTATATTCACCTCCCCTTATCCAATAGTTACGAAAAATCCAATATCATATATATATAATGTGATTTAAACATTTTTTTTGAAAAATCCATCATCATTCTTCTTCTACACTCATTATTCTAAAAATAAAAACACCATTAGTGGTGTATCAATTTACCGAAATCATGGAAGATGTGTTTTAAATTTCTATTAATTTTATAATGGATGGCCATAAATCAATTTAAATGGATAATTTTTTTAAAAATTTTATGGTATGGCCTCTTTTTTGTTCTGTAATTAACATTTACAAAGAATATTAAGTTATATAATGAAAATAGTTTGTGATTATCAAAGAACTGCCAAAATGATCAAAACGAATATCATTAATGTTTTATCTAATGATTCAGAATGATATCTAAAAAATTTATTTATGGTATAATTTAATATTCTTGAAACATATTAATAACCATTAATTCCACTTACAGGGTTTCTTTTCCATTCGATAAGAAAATACTTTACGAACTGACCATGGAAATCAGGAAATAAATGCACCTGAAACAACAGAAAGAACAAAATATTATTAATTAATGGTTGGAATGATGTTAAAAATTATCATATAAGGTTATATACAAATGAATATGATTCTTTAAAATATTAATAAAACTATTTTAACAACTATAAAAGATTATTAATCACTTTTGATGTAAGAGTAACTCGAGGTAAGATAATTCTTATCCTAATTTCCATTCTTTGGGTTAACCTTCTACTTCATTAACTATGTGGTATTAATATTATTTATGAATTTTGTTTATATTATTCTTTAATATGTTTATTTACAATGTATAAAATATTCCTTCCAATCTATTTACTCCCACTTCAATTAAATTATAATGGACATTCCTTTCAAAACCCTTTTTAAATGTCTCCCTTCTATAAAATGCAGTAATATTTTTTTATGGAATGAGTGTTTTATCATGATTCTATTATTCTCTATTAACATGATGTTTCATTTATATTTTTTCATATTTATTTTTGAGTAATATGATTTCATTATTATTTTCATGTTTCTTATGCTATTAAAAGTGATTGGTTTTTACAAAAAAGCGTATTTTGAAAACATGATTGTGTTTTTATCATAGGTTTAAACGAGTTATCAACAGTTTTATTCATGATATATTATTTGGAAATAGTTTATGTTGGGTTGATCCCATTATATCTCTATATATGATGGTTTACCCCCATTATATCACATGATATTTTGGGTTGAGTCTATTATAGCTAAAGATACACTAGTAGAAAATTGGGCTACTATCACAGACCTGTAGCCACAGTTTTCAAAACAGTGGCTATAAGTCTCCGACTCTTGCGCGGGAGAGAAATTTTCCCCTTGATAATAGTGCAGGAAGTTATATTTCCATAGTTTTTATGCCACTTCCATGGTATTAAATAATACATATAACATATTATATATCTACATGAAGTTCGGCTTGGTGTAGGGGTTATGTAGCTGAATCCTATGGGTGAGGTACAAAGATTGAATTCTGCTGATGAAATATTAATTTTGGCATATTTCTATGGTTTTAGAGGGATATATCCGTAGTTTTCAACTATGGAAATTACACCTCTATCCATAGTTTTAAATGTCGCTATAAGTCAACTACCACAGTTGACAACGATGAGACCAATTGCCATGGTTTTAAAAACTATGCCAATAGACCACCTATTTCAATGATTAAACCCTTAGAAATCGGTTAGACCATATTTCCATGATGATAGCATCCACATATGGGAAAAACCATGGTCATAGTCTACGACCACAATTTTGGGCCCTATTTCCACGATTTTTAGTGATAAAAATAAGCCAATTTTCTCATTGTGATATGACGGGTGATCCCCTTTATAACTCTCCAATGCATTAGGTACTGCAAAGATGGAATTTGGAAAAAAATTTATTCTATGTGTAAGGTTGAATGTATGAGTGATATAGTAAATATTTCATAAAGAAACTACTTGATGGTTCAATTCATGTAAATAAGTATTCAAGAAATGGGTTTTAATTGTTTTTATGTTATCACTTGATTAACAATTTCTTTAATTATATCTCAGACTGAATTGTTTTTTCACTTCCAAATATTTTAAAAAGTTTTTCACAGGTTCCATTAAAATCTCAAAGGATATTTATGGTTCTTGTGTAGATAAATCCAATTAGTAATTTTGTAATTATTTTTTTACACTCGGAATCAAATTTTGTAATTTGTTGTCTACATCTCTTTAACCTAGACTAGAAAAGGTCCTCAGATGTATAATGTATTTTTTTTATATTTCATAAAAAAATTCAAATCATGTTTTAGTACTGAATCAGGATGTGTGGGTTTAGGTTTTTACAATAATTTCCATCAAAGATCATCGAGCGGTCATCATAAGCACCATATATTAAGAGAAAAAGGGCGAGTCATAAAACTAAAATTAGGGTCTTGAGTTTTAGGGTGTGATGTTTTACGTTATATAATGTATATTTTCATAAAAAATGATAGTGAAATGGGTTTTAAAATACTTTTGTGTATTATTTTTTTAAAAAAAATTCTAATAAACTATTATAAATATATTTTGGAACCGATTTTTCTAAAATATGAGACCAAAAATATTTTTTCTGAAATTTTTAGTTTTTGTTTTAAGAATAAAAAATCCAAAAAATATTTCATTGAAATCTATAAAAATATATTTTTTTATAAGCCAATGCTAAAATGTATCCTCATACCTTATTATCATCGGTTTATAGGAAATCAACAACATAAATGTTTTGTTGAAGATACTATTTCTTATAGTGGCCACTCTAGCTCCTACCAACCCCAAAAAACCCTCCACATATTAATGAAGGAAAAACTTACCATCAAAATTTTTTTGGTTTCATTCATATAGAGAGAGTATCACCTATAAAAAATATAAGATATATATTCATTCTCTTAAGAACCAAAATAAAAAAACCACAACAATATCATGCTCGCAATCCAAATAACATCTCTAACACCAGGATAACCCCCCTCGTGGTTTCCCTCAAACACCAATCTCGTGGACACCACACTATAATGAACCACATTATAGTGGCCATTGGGACTTCACAACTACTTTCATGATCATTGATTACCAAATTAATTTATCATTGTAATCACTTTTATACCCATTCCCCATATCATGGAATCAAATGCAGCAAATGAAACTGCTTACTCCAGGTCCCCATACACGTTGGTACACCGACAATAATAATGAAACCACAATCCAAAAGCATAAATTCTATGGCCAAACACATAGAAAAAGGTCACAATCCAAAAATTGTATTAAGAAAACATTATAAATGGTTATTTAACAATGTCACATATTGAACTCATATTGTTTAACACATCCATTTCTAATCATCTCTCCACTTGGGCTCTCTCTCCATACAAACTATCCAGATATAAGGTCAATTCATAGAATAAGGGTTTTACACAAACCTAAATGTTCCATTATTTCCTAATCTACTTTAATTAAAGTTAATTTTTTTTCAAATGGATTCAAACTGTAAAACATTTCATTAACCATTATATTAAAACCCTACAGTTTATTTGGATATACATTACATGTATTGGGTAGATAAAATTACATTCAAAAGCTATGAGGTAAAATAATTTATATGTTTCTTACTAGTAAATTTTTAAATGTAACTCTCACTTTATATATAATTTATTCTTTCCTTTTAACTAGAAGTCACATGTGGTGTTGGTTATGTTGAATTCCCCCACACCCATATATTTAAACAATATATATGATTGTAGAAACCTTAAATAAAAACCCCTAACAATTATTTCAATCCATAGGCGGATATAAATTACTATAATAAATAGGCCAATTCAAATATGTAAATAAACGATGTATATGAATCGTAGTCAACTATAAATCATATAAAACATATAAAAGACAATGATATACTATGATGTTTTCATGATTAGTAAACCCAAACACTCTATTATTATAGTTTTTCTGAGAAAAAATAAAACAAAAAAACAATGTCACATCCACGTGCACCATTTGAGGTGGAAATCATACAACTACAAAGTAGAAACTAAAGAACATAAATCATAACATTAAAAATTCATATATTATTCTATACATATGGGTTAAACTCCCAAGAATAGTATCATTTAAAATCTCTAGAGACATCATAATCACCTATGTACCATTCCCAAATTGCATAAATAAAATGAAATAACATCTCTAATAAAATATTTCAAAACCCTGACCCAAAATCCAATGTACTATTTCCCCATTTTAGTGCACCAAATTGCCTTGTTCATCCCTCCCCACACACAAGAGGATTTCTATTAGTAGGAAGGGACATTGAGGTTACCATGGAGAGACTATGAACTCATCATATGAGTGTGTAACATTGTGAATGAATCAAAATTTAGAATCCCATCCATGTAAGAATCAGAACCATATACAGTTCCAATATAGATAACAGAATAAAAAGATTAAATAATTAATAAACATGTAATACATACAAATAGAGAGATACATGGGTGCATCATATATATAAATACCTAAAAGAATATAATTAAAATAAATCCCAATAATAAACTCGGATCAAATACTATCTCATTCTTTTCACATTGTCTAAATCCATACATGGAATGAAATAAAAATTCATAAAAATCTAGACATTTAATAAACATACAATGTACAAACATGTAATAGTATATCTTTAGGTACCCAAGTTATGTATCAAACTATGTGGATTTTGAGCATAAATTAGTATGAAACCACTAAAGGCTTCACTAAATATAACCAATTTATTATCAAGATCATGATAACATTATTATAATAATAGTATACGAGATAAAAAATTATTAAACAACAAGTAAAAAATTCCCTCTTATATTAGGATCTACAGAGAAAACCAATGTTCGGCCTACCCACATCGGCTAGTTTTACTACATCTCTAATTAGGTTGACTAATCTCGTAACTCACATTAGTTACATGGTGTATTACAATAGAAACCATGAAAATTAAACATAAGGTATTAAACATGGTCATCACCATAAATTAATATTTTACAATGTCAATCTGGTGTGTGAGGAAAACATCCATGATGCTCTTCTCCTTGTTATCATGAAGAATCAGACAAAACCAAATTTGGAAATATCTAAGTTAAGTCCATTGAACAACCAATTCAAGAAATTTAGATTATTAGGATTGATGTTAATCTCATTCCATACACATAGAATTTCAAATCATATATGTAAATTGAATCTTGGGATCAAATCTATCAACATTTACATGGGTACCATAAGGTAATCCAAAACATTATTCCATGGGATTAAAATGGTAAAACTGAATAGTTTAAAAACCCATTTAAAATTATTAAATAGATCTCAAAAATCCAATACTAAATGATTCATGGTTTGACTTAAACCATGAAAAAATTGTTAACAATGCCCCAAACCCATGTCACCATGAAAATTTTATTGGAAGATCATACAAGTCCTCATAAACTAAGTAATAATGGTTCACCACAATCATGATTTATAAAACTTGAACTAAAAAATTATTATGCCTTAGGATTCCATATGGGCTTCCCCAGACAAGGCACACCAAACCATTCAAATAGTACACATATCTCTAAAGCCTCTGAAAAATCAACTAGAATTATTGGATACTCTCCCAAGAACCAAATCAACCTCACATGAAACAAACTACATATATTAAAATTACATCATTGAATCTATATGTTTAAAATTTCTCATTTCAAAAATCATTCATAATTTAACACGTCCCTGAAAAATGCATATATTTCCCTAAAAATCTAACCTCATCTATAAAAAGTGTTATTAAAACTTTATTCTCCATAGATGATGTTATGTGTAACTAGATGTTGTATATTTACATTAGGTGGTGTTTACTAATTCCAAATGTAAAAGGATTTAGAGGGTTACACCATAAGTGTATATAGAACATAATGAAATTTCATTGAAATTTCTCATCTTAAATAGATATTGTTCCAAGCATGGTATAATAATTACCCCTCTTTTTATTCATTGGAAAAATTTATTTAAATATTATTTTAGAGAATAAATATGAGTTTAGTATTTAATAATTATTTATTCAAAATTTTAGTGGGACAAAAAATATTTATTTAATGTTCAATAATAAAATTTTATTAATTTTTTGAAATAAATGTCATTATTCAAGGCCTAATAAATATTGATGATGATTTATGGACATTGATAAATAGCGTGGTGATAAATAATATATTAAATATTATTTTAATAAATATCATTATATTTATTGAGGAAATAATATTAATTTATAATCATGTTTGTGCATATCAAATAAATATTAAAATTTTATTTATTATTTATTTATATATGGTGTTTTCTGGGGATTAATAAAATAATAAGGTCCCATGTGTAATTATTATTTTCTAATGGTAGATATATTTATAACCCATTTTTACATTATCAACCATAAATCTCATTGTGCACAATTAATGTCTAAAACTCTAACAATAGCCTTGGAACAATAAGTGTTCTTCTAACCTTCTTACAATTCTTGCAGTTATTATCCCTGAATGATAGATTTAATGGAATAATATGTTCTAGAACACAAGTATTTATAGGGTCACATTCATAGGGTCATGGTGCATGTATAGATCACCACTAGGGGGAATTATACCATTGAATCTACTCTCCACAATGACTATATGGTAAGAATTTCACTACACTACCAATAATTAATAAATAATTCAAAAAAAATTAATTCATTGTTTATATTAATTAAATATTAATTCTGTGTCATGATCATTTATTATTTGTACTTATTTAATGTCAATTAATCAATGAATTTATTTCATTCTTTGTGACATTATTTATTTTATATATATATGTTTAGTTATTGAATGTAACTAAATGTTAGTTTTTTAATTTCATAATACATTCTTCTTTTGTGATCTGGACTATCAAGCAGTATCAGAAAAACCAAATAATATATAATAAATCATTGTTAATAATTTATTTATTTAATTTTTTTCTAATTTTTCATTTTTAATCATTATTTAAATATGAATATTAATATCCTCTATTACTCTACATCATGATAAGTAATTTAATGAATATTGATCAATTATAAATTAATAACAACCAAATAAACTGTTAATAGGTGATAAATATTGTTTTTAGAAAATATAAGGGTACTTGACATGTATCATGAAGGTAAATTGTCCATAACTGTATTCAGTCAACGAAGACGATCCCTAAAAAATCAAAGTTTTCATTTAGTTTTTTGGTTGAATGTAACTTTTCTAGATGGATAATCTCCCATTATATAAAATTATAGAAATTACAAGAGTAATAAGTAGAGACTTTTACATAAATATCTTTTCAAAAGAGATAACTCATCTCGTAAGTAATTATGCTAGATTTTTTTAATAGCTATCACCCCTTTGTTTTCTGGACCAAGAATGAGGTAGTTTTTTAATGATATGAATCTATGATTAATATTCACAAGTATTATTGAATATCCATAAAATTTATCAATCTGGTTGTAAACATCCAAGTGATATGGATGATTCCATATCTGGTAGCATTAATAATGATGGAAGAATCACCTTCCAAAAATAAGTTCAACCAACATTTTTGGTATGTCCACTTCAACAAAATAGATCATTTTAAGAAATTTAGTATATTGAAAAGTAGTATGTCATAAATTTTAATATAGGATTCCTATGAATTTTCCATTTTGAATTAAGAAAATAACACAAAATTCAGAATGTAATAGATTCCCTCTAGATTTCTGAATCATGTTTCATTTAATCCATATAATTAATGAAATAATCCACCACACATTTTGTATTCTAGATGGATCCTAATAATTACCTATAATGCCAATATACTTTAATACCCATCACGTGTTGAGCAGTCCATCCTAACACATGATTACCTATAATTGGTAATGTGTAATACACACACACATATTTTAGTCCATTAGAACGAGATGAATCATGCATATATTAAATAATGTTTTCGACTCAAAAAACATTCATATGTATATCACCTGAAATGTGAATCCTATTCATTTCAAGTACCTCTTTACTGTATCCAAACATTCGAAATTCCTAGTCTCAAAGTATTTGTTGCAGATAGATGGAAAAGAGTAAAAAATGGCATGTAATAAGACTAAAAATTTCATACACAACACATGATAGGTTTTGAATTTATTTCCTCCCTACTAGTTGACCACTAAGTTGTGTAGGGTGGTGGAATATGGGGTTCCTTTTTTTAATTATCATTTATTTAAAAATACACTCTATATTTTTAATGGCCATTACACACTCAATAATATCTAACTTTCACACCACATGTGTAAAAGTATTAATAATGGGATCCACCCCAACTATTTTAATGTATATTAATAAAATAATAATACATTACATGTTGGTAGGACTCCCCAACATGTATTCTATATTAAAATATCAACACAAAAATATTGTTTACGAATAAAATTGTTATACAACCCATTAATTGATCACGAAGATGATCATGGATCAATAAATAGAAGAGTTGGTTAGGCTCCCCCACATGTATTACATCATGATTAAATTATTGAATGATCTATTTCATAATATTTAACTACTCCATAATCCTTTGTGATCGGGACTTCTTATAAAAATAATCTACTTCTTTGGTATCCCTATTGAAATTATTTTTGTACTTGAATATCCTTCTAGATATATTATGATCTAGATACTCATCAGAACCCAAAAATACCCAATTCCATATTCATTAGGGACTCATGGATTTGAATAAACTTTTTATTTATGTTAAATTTTGTATTAGTCTCTCAAAATTTCCTATCACTTCATGATTAATAGTACTCTTAATAATTAACATCTACAGATTCATTCACACGCACCTACAAATTTATGAATAAAATAAATATATAATAAAATGTTGAATTTTATTTTCATCCATGAATTTTGGTAATCACAATTATATTGTAGGTTGATAAATATATGTTGAGTCAATCAAACAATGATGAATTTTCATAACACATTTTAATTACATAATAAAATCACACTACTAAATACATATGTTTTTTCATTAGATTTGGAAATATTCACGCAACATGATCAACATTTGATAGGCATTAACATTTTTATATTTTCGTATTCTCCATGTTTTAGGTTTCCCATTTATCAATCTACAACTTTGTTGTGTATATTTTTTGAATTACCTTCATTTTTATCAATAATATTTATTTCACATTTTTCTCGTGATTGGATATAGTGTTCCAGATTAGTCTAGAAGGACCGAGAAACTCTCACTATATTCTTAAAAATATTCACCCCCAATTTTATATCCTGAAATCCATTATATTATAGAATTTATGATAAATATTTTATAATATATATAAGATAAATTCCAATAGACATATCTCAATATAAATCTTTTTACATTCAATGACTAATATTTCTAAATTCATGTTTATGGTGCACATTATAGTCAAAAATTTCAAGATAATATTCTCATATGTGGTGTCTAATTCATCAATAGATTAAATTTTTTTTGGAATTTAAATATGTATCATATCCTCCATACACAAGTTTTATTCACTAGTGGATCATTTTACATGATTCTTAAAAATTAAGTAGGAATTCTATATTTGGATAGAATCACTTATGAACCACAATGGTTGAACCTATGTCCTTATAAACACCTAAAAACTGCTAGAAATCATATTGTGGGAAATGAATCTATATCCATAGTCAGTTATCATAGTTTCATTAATATTACTATATAAATTACCAAATTTAAATCTTGAGGATATAGTCAATAAAAAGCCTCTCAGAGTAATCACCAAACACATACTAACATATCGACTATAAATGAAATCAAAACATTTTGGGTAGAAATATATACCACATTGTGTTTATTTTTAATTGCACCGAATATTCCAAATTTTAACATGTGTTCCCATTTAATTCTCCCCCTTATTAAGAGTATACTAAAATATAAAATATAACATATGTCTAGGCTCAGATTCATCAACAAACCAATTCTCATCTCCATTTTCAAACATGAATAATTTTTCATAACCATGAAAGAGAAGGATGGCACCAACTAGTCCATATAAAAAGCATCCATTATTCATAAAAATATACATCTTCATAAGCTCATGTAGTTTATATGATAATATTTTATCATAAAGGTTATCAATTTTTTCTATAAAATCACATACATGTGATACCGTGATTAGAATCATGTTTATGGGATGATTAAATTATAATTATCATGTAAAATATATAACCTCTTCCTAAATTTACAATCATATTGAAAAACCCATGTACGTGGAATACATCACTCCACTCTATCATCCTTTTTACAAATGAAACTACCCCTTGAAATGTGCACTAAATTCAATCTTAATTAGGAGATGAAAAATTCATTTTCATACATTATTAGATATATTTTTTTGAAACTATAAAAAATAAATGGATTTACTAGAATCATAATTTAGTTAATATTTTAATATCTCAAAATAATACTATATTCCCAATAGGGGATGGACTCAACTCTTCTTTACAGAAAATGATGTTCATGAGATAATAATTTATTTCTCCCCAGTAGTGAAATATTCAAACCTCTCCATAAATTCCCTATATGTTATAAAATGTAAAATAATATATTAAGGAATATAGAGGAACACCATTATCTATTAATAAGAGTTTAATGGATGATCTTTGAGTCTTACACCAGACCAATTACAATCATTTTATTTTCTATTGTGTGAATTTTTATACTCCTCTTTATCAGTGAGACAATGTGATACATAAAATGAATACATTTTATACTTTTACACCCCTAATTTTTTAGTAACTAATGTATTTACCTTTTTGGATGACTATATTGAAAAATTGAACCTTTCATATTGGTAAACCACATTAAATTTTCACTTCTTGGGAAGTATAATATTTTTTTAATATGGAGTTTCAACAACCATTCCAATCATACTATATCTCAAAAATCATGATAGATATAATTATACAATCCTAAATATATTAATATTGGAATTCTTGGGATGATTTTAGAGGTCCATGATGTGGCCTCAAATTCCATAATAACAGTATCTATTCCACTCCTCTGTGAAGTAATATTCATCACATTTATATTTACTAATTTTATATGATATCTAATACTTTTCTGCAAAAAACAAATCATCACACATTATTCACATTCATTTTAATTTGATGTGAAATTCTATTCTCATAATCATAAAATTTTCATTCCATAGGTATATACCTATATTCATCATAGAAATATCCTAAATCGTTACACTATTCATTAAGACTCTTTATATGATTATTATTTTTATTTTCAAAAGAGAAATTACTAAATATCTATATAGTAGGTATCATTTGAATTTTAATTATAAATTTACATCCTTTTAACCTTATTTAATTTTTATATATGGAAACTTTATCCCATTAATATTTGTCTGTATTACAAAAATTCAATTAACAACACTAATATCCTTCGAACCTCTACATTTTACATGGGGTGAAGCTTATAATTATTTAGAAGAAAGTTATTATTGGAAAATTTACCAAACATGTTTTTGGATACATTAGGACAAAATACATTAATATTGACTTACATCAACCAATCATAAAATTGTTTATTTTCTAGAATTTTAATATTGCGACATATTTTTCATTTCTCTTACTCAGTGAAAAATATTTTCTAGAACATGAGTGATATAGATTGTGGGATACCTTTTTTATTTTTTATGTGGTGTATTTTTATCCACATCATTTTAGACTCCATCATTTTCTATTTTGACTCATCATCGTAAAATTATTAAGATCAGATGTTGAAGAGGTTGACTTTGTTTTATTAATATATTGAAATTTTCTTGTGTTTTCTATATACATACATTTCAATTTAAATCTCATCCATAAAAACTCCAAGTTGATAATTTTCTAATCAACCTAAACTACTCTCAAGTTTCCATTCCAATTATACAAAATATTAAATTTTATGATCACTCATTTATATATTTTTTAAAATGATTATAAATGATACATCACTATATCTTACTTGATTAATAGTATAGATGTCTTGAATATCATAAAGACTTGGTTTAACTTTCAAAATTAATGTATAACCTTAAAAATTATACTCTTTCACACTTACTTCTGACAATAAAATCTTTTTATATCTATAATAGCTTTAATATACCACTACTTTTAAAGTAAGAATATTTTATCCAACACTTTTGCTATATTTTTATGATATTTCTTATACCAATTATTTTAGGTAATGCACCTTATAATACACAATCATGTTATTTCGTATTTGATTTATCATCTTTATTTCCCTTTATAGTTTTAAGAAAACAAATAACTACTTCATTGTAATCATTAGTGAGATGATATTTAATTTCAGTATAATGTTCACTACGTGAAATATATTCATCAAAACATGAAAAATATTCACTTGAAGAGTACTAATCAAAATAATTATTACTACTTATACAAATTTTATTACCTTGAATTTAATGTTTTCTATTCATTTTATTTTAGATTCATATTCAGCTCCCTTTCCTCTCTTTTCATCCAATTTTTATATGACCTAGAAGAAATGTACAATATTTTATTATCAATAAAAACACAATATTTATCCATTTAAGATAGCTTAACCACTTCAAAAAATTTCAAATCCTTAATGATATAAAAAATGAAGTTTAAATATTTAGATATTTAGAGGTATCATTTCTCAAATTCCACTTTATATTCCCCATGTTATATGACCACAATATGGGGGGGGGGGGGTGGATATATTATTTTCTATTATCAGTTATTATTCTTTCAATTCAACTTCACAAAATTCTTATTGTTCAGGAAATAGTCACCTGAATCCCACATCCACAACACATTTGTATTAGTAATGAGAGATAGATCATCAAAAACTATATACAAGGTTGGAATAAAATCAAACACATCTCCATGTTGTTTAGATGGACTAAAAATTATTCTCCACTATAATATTATTATAAAATTATATGTTTCACGAAACAGCTAGTTATACATGCAATTAATTTATCCTCCAATTAATCCTAGAATTAAAACCCCATATCCAACAACTTTTACTTAGATAAATTAACTCCCAAAGTATCTATTTCTTACTTATCTAGTTCTATAAACCATCCCTAAGACATTTTTGAAAAATATCATAATCCTAGGAAATAAGTGCCTTCTCTACTTTGATGAATGATTAAATAGTTGATTTATCATTATTGATGTTTCTCCTCCATAGGGATTTTGGATAAGGCTTGCTCATTTTCAGTTTCACATTCATCTAAAAAAAATTGAATAACTATGATGATATCTAAACTCTATCCTGATCTGGTTCGGTCTAGATTTCCCTAAACATACTTGAAAACTGAGTTTCATCTCATTTAAGGAATCCTAGAATTGAATAAACTTATTCTCATTGATTATTGATGTATTAGCCTCTAATAATTCTATCACGCCTCCAATTTATGAGCCCTATCAATAATTTATTATCATAACAATATCTATCTATTATTTATAACTAAAATTCATAAATTTTCATGTACAATCATAAATAATATTTCCATAATTAAAATATTAAATAATATATTATATTGTAAATAATTTATTTGATTGGATTTATTTAAATAGACATCTCAATGAATTAAAAAGTTAAATATAATTGAAAAATACATAACATTTAATCCTATTTATTTTTAAAACATTCTAAAATATTCATGAAACATGATCTTAGAATAATTTACCTAAAAAGTTTCATATGTGATTTTGATCGATGATGAAGGTATCCCTTTTTTCACTTGACCAATATCTCAAATACATATACAAATATACACTCAATTTTTTATTTCTTTTTTAATCTAATATTTATCATCACAAAATATACTCTTACAGATTATTACATCATTATCAATAAAATATCTCATTCTTCATCATATTTTTTATCATCACTTTGATAACATAAGATTCATTAAAACCCAATTCCGATACAAAAAATTAGAAGATATATATTGTTCTTCATGATACAAAAATTAATATACATGGTTCTTAGAGATTATATTCTTACATTATTTCATATACAATAATATATTTAGAATCATTATTTACATTCATTATAATAATCCTCACATAAAAAAAATCCCATAATTTTTCTTCAATTACCATACACGATGAAATCAACTACATAAATTCAAATTCATGGGAATTGAGTCCTTATATATATTTCCTCAATTTGGAAGATCGTATTATGTATTATAGTGACATTAGTAATTTTTTATATATTTTCTTAAAATTAATTTTTTTCTTCTGGGTTAATCATGATATTATTTAATTAACTAGAAAATAATTCCTTGAAAGAATTTTTTTGATAGTTCTTCTACATCAACAAAAACATTTCATTATTTCTTTGATTATTAGTACATAAATTACCAAATTTATATTTAGATGATATAATCAATATAAATCCTCAATTATTAATCACAAAAAACATATTTACATATTGAGAAATATAAAAAAACATATTGGTAACAAAATATTTATATTAAATTCTTAATTAATTTCTATATAATACTCAAAAATATATTCTATGAATTTTTATAATATTCTGGAAATTATTCACACCTTAAAACTATTACAAATAACTAAAATAACCCGTCTCATTACATCAATTATTGATTATACAGTCTATATAATTACATGATAATATGGATTCATACATACAATATAGGTAAATAGTATTGGTACATAATGCAATGTATATAGTTTTACTGAGATATCAATATATTTCCTCAAAGTACATCTCTTGTAATAATTTTATTTAAAATAAAATATTGATAATTAATTTATTTAAAATTATATAAAATAAAAAATATTGTTTTTTATAATGACATTAAAAAAATAAATTCATTGATTAATAAAGTTAATTAACTGATTTTATTATATATTTCCTTAATTAATAAAAATTGAAATAAATTCTTGTTTGTTAAATGTGAAGTATTTTCCTGTGTGAGTATGATCAAGAGTGTAGAATAAACATTTAATGTTATTAGGTTTTTAAAATTTTTTATTTTTTGTTTTTACAATAATTTATTTTACGAAATCGATGTGATGTTTATCAACCCCAGTTTGTCATTATGTGAGAGTATTCATTCCTGAGGATTCCTTTATTTTGACCCATTAACTAAGCCTTTATTTCCCTTGACCTATGTGTGGGTCACTTTTTATAATGGATATTTCTCCCAATATAGTGGGTATGATAATGGATCATATCAATGTAGAAATAAATATATGTTATAAATAATAGCATAATTGGAATATTTAAACTGATAGTAGCCTTAGTTATATGAGTTTATTTATAGTTTTCAGGGCTTGGTTTATCACCCACTAGATCAAAAAACCATTAGAAAATTCACAAGATGAGACCAAATTATTAATTTTTTTATATATATTTAATATTTAATTATTAATGGATACATTATTATGATAATATAGAAAAAGAATTAACATAATAGAAAATTTATTTAGAATAAATTTTAGAAGTCATAAATTTTATATATGGGAAGTAAAATCACATTGGAAAACAATCCACTTAATATTATCCAGAATATAATAATGAAAAATCTGTAATTTAGTGATAAATATATAAAATCCAACAAATTAAATTATTATCCCTCTATTTACTTCCATTACCTTATTTATAATGGATCCATATGATCATTGTGTTTTGTTCCTCCTTTTTTTGGGCACCACTATATAATGGTTTGTTATAAAATGGTTTTTGTTTTACATAACAAAAATCAAATCTTTATAAGTATCCTTGAACTAAATTAATATATAAATAGTTTTAATAGTTTTGAATATATAGGAATAGGATTACAATATGGGGTATTCCCCTAAACGTTTTAAGCTATTGTGAGTTAATATAGTTGGAAAAGACATTAGTACCTAGATAAATTATTGTAACTGATTTGGACCTCGATTTTGTTATTAAAAGAAAAATATTTATTTTTTCTAGTAACATATCATTGTGGAATAATATAAAATATAAAATGAGGGATATTGGTTGTCAATAAAATATTGGGATACAAATATAAATATCACTATTTCATGAATTTGGTAATCAAGATAAGAAAACAAAAATTCATTCAATTACTTTATAGTATATAATGTAAAATATTCTTAATACTATGATATAATATAAAACATATGATGTTATATATGTAAAATATATCCAAGGGTTATACAGTTGTTTTGTAACCTAAACCACTACATGATTCACTATGATATGTGTTTGAATTCAACACACTTACTAAACCAACTCACAGAACAAGAAAAGGAATAACTGGTCCCCTCTGGTGGTATATATTAATGCATAAATTGTCCATTGTATTAGGATACAAATTCTGTATTGATAAAAAATAATTCAATATATGAACATGAATTGATATTATGGTACATTTATATATCATATAAAATGAGTAGGAAACATAGCATCGTTAAATAAATGAGACTATCAGTACACTATACCAGCATTATCTTGAAGAATGTACATAACTATTTTCCTAGACATCAGTTTACTATGGAAAATTAATCACAAATTAATGTTACACAACCATATAGACAATAATTATTTTAATCTCATAATGTCCTCTTTAATTTATATATTGTCTGTTTTTGTATAGATTTATAGGATGATAAAAACCCAATTATTTTAATAATCATTTACCATGTAAACTTGAATCTTGGGGAACATGGATAAATATACCTTAAAGTGTAAATCATGAATGGAATGGATTAAATGAAAATGAGTATTTTATATTACATTCATACAATATAAAACCATTAAAAGAGGCAATCAATTTATAGATAGTTTGGTGATTATGAAGATAATGGTTTCCTAGGTGGATAGAAATGTATTTTGAAAAAAATATATGAATTATAGAATAATTTTTTATTTTCAGCAAAATCAAACATATAAATTCATAAAATTAAAAAATTTATGTATATCATGCCTTGTATTTATAAAAAAATCTTTTAATACAAGAACCAATGTAGTACGATGTGTTATAATAGTGTATGTGAAAGGGTGATTCATATATCAAATGTATGAAACTAAAAACAATATTACAAAAAGTAAAATTTTCATAAAAAAGGATAGAAATGGGTGATTATTATATCAGGAATAATAATCAAATAAAATAAAAAATAAGGTTTTTTAACCTAGAACTCTAGAAATGATGATTTCTATATAATCATTAAGAAACACATAACATCTAATCACTTAGTGGTTATTTTCCACCTAAACTATATGTTTTATATTTTCACATATAAATTCATATTTATGTATTATTGGACACAAATGGACACTATTTTGATATAAATTTAGGATTCTATAGTAATATATACTTAATAGATCCAAAAATCATGAATCCTAAACATTTATCACCGTCAATATATAGTGAATAGTGTTAAAAAATCAAGCATAATATTTTTGATAATATTTATTCCTATAAAAATATTTCATTATTAATATACATAGAATGATGTTTAGAATCTTTCAAGGTAAATATTTTTGTTATAGGACATAATTATTTTTTAAATGTAGAATTGTTCAAAAATAAAATGAATGACACAATGTTTTTGTAGATAGTTCCGCTATATAGATTGAATAATTTAGTGGTTATTCCATATGTAATGTAATATAATTCATTATGATATATATATTAATTTTATGAATAATAGTATAATGAAATGAATACACCATGTTAAAGATACATGATCATTCATGCTGGTATATTGGAATATGTTTTATCAATGAGTTAATAAATTCATTATTATTATGTTATTTATTTTTAAGAACTCACATATCCTTGTTAGGTCATATACATTTATATATTGATGATCAATAATAAGGATTTTATATGTGTTATAGTCATTTAGGCTTACATTACAAAATAATTTCATAATAAATTATAAAAACAACTATCCATATTCCAATCCAATTGTCTAATGGATATCATATATTTTTCAATATTAATAAATTTCATTAGTTTATGATTTTTTTTGATGGTATTAGTTTTTGATACACTCTGTTAGGGTGGGGGTTAAATCTAAGTGATGGAAAAAATTTAGACATTTCTCTATAGTCTGCTATTCAATTATTTAGGATCACCAACCCTCATTAGGAATAACATGTTCAACATCTTATACTCGATCTAATGCATACCCAAACAATAATTGATATTCATGAGAGAAATATAACCCAATGAAATAGAGATGATTACTTAGTTCTATATAATGGTCTAGTTGATTGACCATGTGACATCATTTTATAAATCATACTAGAATCCACTAAGAGTCCCTAATTTTGTGGATATAATGATTTTTCATTATTCAATCCATCCAAGGATCAATTTCATTATAAGGATTGTGTTTTGGATGCTCATATTCCAAGTAAAAATTTCTCTTCCACACATCAATGAACATATTTTGTGATGTTACATGGATAGTTTAAATATATTTTATTTACACTATTAGTTTGGAATAATAAGGAATTGAATATTATTATCAAGAGACTCTTATTGCATCATATTATTGAGTTAATTCACCATTTATTGAAATATTCAATTGAAAAAAAATTCAACACCTATTGTTTTTGAAATATACACTTTATAAAAAACATAAAACATAGGAGACTCTAAAGTTAATTAATATACAACATTAATGAAACAATGATATTATATTTCATAACACACGAACTATTCTCAAGACTATGTTTGTAACAACCCCCAGTCCCATAACCAAGAGATGGTGTTTAATTTAATACATTTGTATTAGTTATAACAGATCTCTTCGTGAATATCTAAACATTTTCATATTCTAATAAAAAACTAGATACATTCATGATTGAAATTTTACATTGGAAATATAAAAATAAATTTCAAAAAAACATTATTGTATTCTCAATAACATTGAAAATATAATTCGGTATATCATGTTGAAAAAATAAAATAAATTGTGAGCACAAATGCTTTGTAAGAGTTACGTACAATAGAAGATGTCATGAATCAATATGGAATAAACAATTTGGTGTGTAATGTTAATGAAAACACTAAACACTTAAAAATAATATTTTGAGAACGAAATGCATCATTTGATAATATAAAATTTTTAATATATTGAATAATAAAAATTGAGTTTTTGAAGATTTAAATTCTTAATAATGAACGTAATGATATAAATGATCATGACATATGTTACCTTTAGGGAACTATTTCAAGACAGTTTAATCGATTAGTAGGTATACAAGAAAAACTAATTTAATTTTCCAAAATGATTTATCCCTTGAGACCTTTCATATCATCAATTAGATATATGAATTGTGTCCCAACATATTACTACATATTCAATTAACTCCACAGATTTTTAATGATCAATTAAATTCATAAACATCATGACTTATCATCAAATATCTTTATTGAATAATTATTATGTTTTATTATGATTATACATGTTAGATTCATAACATCTATCATTAAAAATTGTACATTCTAATGATATAATATTTAAGAAATAAGAATTCATATATGATACCATGAATTTTAATATTCAATTGAAATTTAATTTCTAATGGAAAAATATCACATGAAAGTGATTTTTTCAAGAGAAATTAACTACCAAAAATTTAGTCATTGGTTGAGAGGTGTACAATAGAAAAGTAAAATTTATATTAAAATCATATCTTCAAATTAATAGAATAAAATTATTGTTAAAATTTTAAAATAACATTTGATAAAAAACATTTATTGTAAAATCATCGAAATCATGTTGAATAATCAAAATATTGTAATATTATTATGTATGTAAGAATTTCATTTAACGTGGTATATCATAAAACAAAAGAGAAATTTTTTAGTATCTATTTTGTTTTTGAAAATTTCAATTTCAAGAAAACATTTGAATGATTCTATTAGAAACATGTAAAAATTCAATGATAACAGAAAATTTATATAATAAGTCTATTTTGTAATAAATTTTTATTTTAAATAAATTATGAAAAATATGGACACTTGAATGATTATATATGATCAAATATAGAAATGAGACTATCTTTTATATTTTATATTTATTTTTTGATTCAAAATAAAAATAGAATAAAATATTGAGTAAAGAATAAAAAAATATTTATATTCATAGGATATGAATAGATTTAGTATTTAATAATGATGGGATATAAGAGTCAATCCTCCAAAATAAGTTCATTGGAAAAAAATTGGTTCTAAAATAAATTATTTCAATATTGGTATCATCAAAATTGGAACCCCTTAAAAGTCTTAACATAAATTTAGTTTTTAATTTTAATGAATAAATATATTTTCATGTTAAATAACTCAATGGGGAATTATATAAAACACAGGAAAGAAAATATGTGCATAATACCAAATACGACTTAATGGAGTGGAAATTTATACAAAATCCATTTTCATAGGATCATCTCTTTACATATGTTATTTTTCATGAATAATAAAAATATATATGGTAAATATTTACTTGTTGAAGAAAAATTTTCATGTGTTTTATTCAATTTATTTTTTTTCCTGCCATGTCAAACAAAATTACATATTCTATTAAGTTCACATTGGATGTTTAGAAGATGTTTATTTCCTATATCTAAAATGAACTATATTGGATAACTATTATAAAAATGTATTTCTTCAATAATGTCCATAATAATAATAATTTTATAATTTTATTTTGAATATATCATTTATAATTTTAAAACCATTCAATAAATATGGTAGTGAGAAATAAACTATTTTACTATCACAGAGATGACGGGACGTTTATACGCATGAGTGAGATTTTCATTATTCGAAAATCATGATAGAAATAAGGTATGTATTATTTAATCATTAGGTATTTATAAATATATCATAAATTAAATATTATATATTTAAATAATCTTATAAATACCATATATGTGATGTGGTGGTGAAAAATTAATTACATCACTTTGTGGTGTTGGAAATGACATATGTTAGCACAAATGACGTTATCATTTTTCATTGAATATAATTGTAAGAAGATAAGTGGTAAAATATTTTTTGAGACAAATAAATGTTTCATTAATATATTATAACTATTAATGATATACTCCATTATAAAAAATATTTGGTGGTAGTGATTTAAATTGAATTACCTAAGTTTAAGAGGATGCAGTCCACCATACTAGTAAATGATACTTTCATTTCCAATTTAATTGAACATGAGGTGTATATAGGTTTTTTAATTAAAATTTAAACTCATTAGTATGTGAACTATGCATGTTTTATTATTTAATTATGGCTATATTATATTTTAAGGAGGATGAATAAGAAATACAATTAAAATTTATGGTTACGAACTATACCTCTTCCTCGGTAAACCGCTTTCTGTTTATATAAAAATCCAACCTAGAATGGATTTATGATAAATACATGTAATATTATTTAGGGGTTGGCTTTTGTAGATGGTATAATTATATTTTTTATATGAATCAAATGTCTCATGATTATTCAGAAATAGAGAAGAGTGGACGTCATATTATATGAGGGGGGGAGAGGACACCCATTAAATTTTTAAAAAAGAATAACATAATTTAGTATCTTAATCAAGCTGAATTAATTCAAAATGTACCATTTTGGAAAAAATTATTATATTAGGTTAAAATATGTCTATAAAATATAATTTCTGAAATGTTCTTAAGTCATTATTGCAATTATCTCATTATTTTAACAACCTAGTAAACAAGTTTCAAAAATTACTTTATAAACATAATATACTATTTTACTATTAATTGTTGAAAAAAACAATGGATAATCAAATAAACTAATAATAATTATTTTGATTATTAAAATGGAATACATTTTTATAAATCCAATTCATATAATTAGATGAGTTTTATTTAGTATTTTTCATGAAAAAAATATAAAAATGTTTTTTTAAACAACTCTTAAAGTAAAAAAATGATTCAATGCCAAATTAAAGTATTGTGTTAATTAAGATGTCCATATTTGGATTTTTAATTATAAAAGTTATATGATAATTCTATTAAACTATTTTAAAACAAAACAAAACTCAGTAAATTCATGAAAATCAAAAAAGTTGTTTTAAATAAATATTAGCTTTTTAACTATTGACCAATAAAAAAAACTTTTCATAAAATTCCAAAAATTACCCCCAAGATAATGTTAAAGTCATTAATTTAAAAAAAATATTTTTCCAATATAATTCAAAATAATTTCTATAATTATCTATATTATAAATGAAGATAATGAAATAAAAAAACTTTTTAAAACACATATTTTTGAAGCATAAAATTAAATTACTAAAAATTTAGAGGTTACTTGTTTTGAATAAATAATTTAAAATGGTTTATAAAAATAAATTAGAAATATTTTTCATAATTTGGTTACTAATATTCGTACACACCAATTTATCTTCTTCGACACATTTAATCCAAAATATTTTAATAATATATCTCAATTAATTAAGTATTATTATGGAGTATTATGAATGTTATTGAGATTATTATTCTATTAAACTATATTTGTTTGTTTCAAATTATTCCCCAATAAAATATATTTATCCATTGAAATTATATCTTAGTTATCAATGGTTTCAAAAATGAAAATTCCCTAGTTTAAAACCCACATCATTAAAATTATTAATAAAACATTATCTTCAAAATATTGAAATGGAAAGATAATTCTTACCAATAATATCACATATTTAGGTTGTAATATAATGAAAAAATTAGTGGGAATATAAAACAAAGACATGGAGGAGAAAAATATTTTTCTTGGACTAAAAGAGAGAGATAGATAACATTTTCATGTGATCATAAATGACTATAAACGAATAAATAAGAATGAGGTGAAAACACCCTTGATTGTACATAAATAAAAGTCATATTGTATCATTTTTACTTAACTATAAATTTCTTAAAATTGTGGTATTATTTTACATTCATGATATATAACATGATAAAAGATACTTAATTTATTTCTCTCTACATCCTGAGAACAATTTCATTGTTTGGTTTTTCATTGATCAATTTCACTTTATCTGTTATTCAATTAAATGAATATTTATGAGGATTTTTTCATTCCTAAATATATAAAACTATCCATTAATGGTACATTGGATATAAATATGAATTAAAATTCATTACATAAAATTATTTAACAAAAACAATTCATGGATAAGTTTTCTAATACATAGTAATATAATAGAATAATCTATAAAACATCAATAATAACTAATAATATTCATAATTATCCATATATTAAATAAATAACCCCATGAATCCTTAAAAAATATGTCTAAAAAAATTGAATATCAAGAAATTCAAAATATTTTATCAATATTTTAACCCTATAAAATATTACATGGCTCATAATCTTACGTACCAAACACTTGAATACCTTGATAACTTATTTGGTTAAAATAATCTAACAACCAAAATCACTTAAAAACCTAATGAAAACATAAATACTTATAAAAAATTACTTTATCATAATTTCATAAATAATATCCATGATTATCAAATAGATTCATTAAATAGAATAATATAGTAAATCCATAAAAAATTACTTTATCATCAAACCAATAAAGATTTTTAATGTCACAAATTCAATCACATTGACTTCTTCAAATTTAATATCATCTTTATCCCAATTAAACATTATTTACTCTATAGTAGGGTTATATTATGGGATATCTCTTACTTATTCATTTAATCTAAAAAACATTTAACTTACCACTAAATCAATTTACATTGTTTTTATTTCCATTCAACATGTTATTTCATTTACATAAAGGAAAAACTAATGAAGAACAATCCTAAAATGTTTCATTATTATTATATCCATAATTTCTGTTATAAAATAATCCTCCAAAAAATTTCATGAATCCCAATAAATTAAGACTTCAATAGATCAACTTCTGTAATATTAAATGAATATACCTAGCCTTCTCCCCTTATATTCTTTTATTTTCATTTCTTATGATGATTGAGAAATTGGTTTAAATAAATCAAAATCTATTTATATTTGAAGAATTATACATGATTCATTTCCTTATAAACTATTCATTCGTTAATCAGATGAACCTTATCCCAAAACTTACACCAACATTCATTGCCTTCTATGCTTTATACATAATGTTTCACTGCATAATTTTCATATTTGGGATGTTCCATCATTCCCTTGTTTTAATTCACTACATTTAGTTTCTCTTTTTTCCTTTATTTTTCTCTTCATATCTTGATTTCCACAAAAAATATAAGAAATAGTGAATTCTTCTTCAATCATAATTACACATGAATTTGTAACATCATATAATGAAATTTTTTTGCAGGATTGTTCCCATTTAAGCATTGAATTAATCCATTAAATGAATCAATCAGTATTATATTTTTAATTACGTATGTAGTAAATAGCATCGGCTTATAATCTTGTCATATTATCCTTATATATAGTATCAATTTCCACTTCCAAATATACTATATTGTGTAATATTTTATATCATTTAGATATAAATGAGGCAATATTTTCATGTAGAATAAAATCATTAATGAAATCCATTAAATTTTTTATATTTTATCAATATATTTAGTGTAGTCAATCAATGAACACCATTGATAAAAATTATGACAACCTATTTTTAGTGTAATCATAAATCCCTCTTTGATAAATCATTAATATGATAATTTGGTAAAAATGGTTTATGAACATATAGTTGTGTTTTTATAGTTAAACAGATCCCAGAATGGTAAAACATGCAATTATTACTTTGGAATATTAAATTAAATATTTTCTGAGTTAACACCGAGTAAGTATGAGTTTCTGTAATTTGATAAGTCTCGATAAAGAAATAAAAAATATATATTATTTTAATCATGGGAAATGTGTTTAAAATAATGGAATAACTTCAAAAAGTTGTGTCATATGAGAAATTGGAGCTCACGGTTGGGTCTCAGACACGATGTTTACCCTAGACGAGGTATAAAATTTGTAAGCATTGGACTTTTGGACTGCTCTATAATGAAAAAAACTTTTTTTCATTAAATATTTATTCATTTTTTAATATTAAATCCTTAATATCTCTCAACCAGTGTGTCAGATAAGAAATCTGAGACCACCTTTAGGTCTGGAATGAGGTTTTTATCCTAATAGGATATAAAATTTATTGATAATGGGTCTTTTGTAAAATTTATTTTTTTTATCATTAAATACCTTAAAAGAATTAAAAAACATGTGTACTGTTCAATTATCTCACAAAACACCATTTCATATGTCTTTAACTCCTAGATGAAACCAAAATGATAGATATAATATGTTTTCTGACCAACTAAAAATTGGAAATATCTTAAATGTGATAATAAATGAATCCACGTTGATTCTCAGATTGACTGTTAGTCTAAAACTAAGCATTAAATGGGTTGAGGAATTAGTGATTTTATCATATGTTTAAATACCTGAACAATTTCGGACCCATGAATGTTGTTTTCATAGGGTTCGCACAACCTAAAATCCTCCTCCGCAACCATGTTGAGCCAATTTCGGTTCATCCTTCTAATCGAGGTAATGGTGGTAGCTACCCCCTTCCCTATGCGGTGCACACAAGCATGTTCTTCCTTGTAAATTAATTTTTTTAAATTTTATTATATTTTTTATATTATCAAGGGAACCTATATAAAATAATTAGAATAATAAAATGATCTTTGATATTAAATAATATTACAATTCAAAAATTATCAAATGTTAATATTTTCTAATGAAAATTTATTTAATTTTTGGATTATCAAGAGATTTTTTGAATAAATTAACAAGGAATAATTACGTGAAATTATCAAATGATAATTATGAAGAATTATAAAACCTTAATTTTTAAGAAAAAAATGCTAGTTGATTTTCATTGGGTAATTTATCAAATTGATCAAAGGATAATTTATTATAAAAGGATAATTGTGGAAAATATCAAATGATACTTGTGTGACATTATAAACTATAATTGCAATGATTTATCTACTAATAATTACATCAATTTATCAAGAATAATTTTAAATATTTAATGGGAATTAAATCTATCAACATAAGTGAATAATTTTAATTTTATAATATGTAGTTATATTCATATTTTAATTATCAAATGGAGATAATTATCACTAGATATATTGTAAAAATGATAAAATTATAATTTAAAGTGTCAATGCATATGCAAAATTTTTATCCTTTTATGTGATGTTTTAAAAGGGTAAAGGGATAATTAAAATTTATCAGCATGTTTGAAAAATTTTGTGACAATTTTAGGAATATCCAAGGAAGAGAAAGAATTATCACATCTAATGTTTTATTTCATTTAAATAAAAATAAATGTTTTTATTCTATGAAATCCTCTGTTAAACCTCTAGAACTGATATGCATATAGAATGAGACTTTGGTGTACCTCTCTCACATCAAGAAAATAGAGAGAGGTTTTTTAACTATTTAGTTAGGAAGTTCCTTACATTCTTGTGCTCATGTTTATAATTGTTTCCTCAATGAAAATATTTGTGGCATTTGATTGACCATGTTTGATTGTGATTTCTTGTATGTGTAGGCCAGAAAAATTATTGTGATCCCATGAGTGATAATTGTGTTGTGTTTTATGCATGTTTATTATTACCACATGTTCTTGTGTTTGTTGATATATACTCATGTTGATAAACTACGCCCACTTGTGTGCTTTCCCTGTATATGTATCACCATGCCTTGTGGTTGTTACTAATATTTGAGATAGGTGGACCACCATGTCATATTTATTCCCTAGTGGAGGTGAACTCTTGACTGAAATGATTACGATGACGGGCCAAAGCACTGGGTGGAGGTACGAGGATGCCATGGTGTCATGCTGAGGGTGTGCTCGAGGATCCCTTAAGGCCATGTTATCTTCATCATGAGAGAGGCTTGTTAATGTGGTTATATATGTTGATCTCCTTTAGAGGTTCCAGAATTCTATGACTACTAGAGGGATAGATGACACCAGGTATCATCTCCATGACACTGTGAAGATTCAATACAAGGGCATGTTTACTTCTTATGACTCATTAAGTTATCTTCCAATGTGAAGATGAAGTAGGTATGACTGGGGGTTGTGGATGTTTGGGTAGATCAATACCGATAGGTTTTGGATTTTATGATTATAAACTTCCTGAATTATCTATTATCATGGCACACACTTGAATACTTGAGAATATCAGGTTAAGGGTAAATTGGTGGTGTCGTACTGAGTCTTGTACTCACACCCAACTCAGACATTTTTATGTGCTTGTATATTTCATGAAAGACCCTGTAATGGGAAAGGGCATTGTGGTGGATGGATGAGATGGTGGAGTATAATGCTGGGAAGACTAGGACAGATACGGGAGGACCCTGTATTTATTTTTTATCATCTATTTTATTCATCTAGGACATGATCTCCACTTTTGGAGCTTCTTTTAATTTTATAACATGTATTTCATTTACCCTCCTAATGATATACTATAATTATTTGTATTTTTTGTATTGTTATTATTATTTATTATCCTACTCAATGACATGACACGAAGGGTATACACCCCCTATTATCAGACATAGACCCTCGTTTCTAGTCACAAACCTCATACATATGAGGAAGAGTTCATGAGATCATGTGACATTTCAGCTCAGACCTGGTGGTTTGGGTTATGATGATACATAATGGTATCAGAGGTAGGTTTTTACTAACTTGTTTCTCCTATTTGTATGGGGCTATGACAAGTTAGACAAAATCTTGGATGGTTGGGACTTGAGTAGCGGAACTATGTTAGTGTTTTTCCAGTACTACATAATGGACCTATGAGTTTCCATAAAGTGGGAATTTATGTTATGTTGTTACTATTTATTATCCATGGGTGACACACATGATATTATATTCTATTTAGAATATTTAAAGTATGTTCATGCATGATGACTAGGCATATAGGTTCACATTCCATATATATACCTATTGTAGTACTGTATAGTTGTTGATTAATTAAATGCCTTGATATGTGATATGTGTTCGGGATAGTTTGTTTTGTGATATATCTTTATTGGCATTAATTATTTGAATTGTGAACATTATTTTGATAGTATATATATGATGACTATGAAAAAAATACTAGGAGAGGATCAAGGGTTAGTGTTGGGAGGGGTATACCTTGGGCTAAGGGTAGACACTTAGGAAAACCATGTTTGATCCCACAGTCTGTTTTAGGGAAAAACATTGTTTGTTCCCTTATAATTTTTAAGAATTTATGTGATCCTAATACACTTTTAGTTTTATAAGATGCCTCCATGTAGACATTTAGTAGGACCGCCAGCTGAGCAGGCTGCTCCTGGGAACATCCCTGCACCAGCTCTAGTGGTTCAAGTAATGGTCCCTTCTCAGCTGCCACAAATGTCCACGAATGACTATGTATATTATTTACAGCTCTATCATCCTCCAACCTTCCAGGGCACTGGTGGACCACATGATGCTAGGGATTTGATGGATATTATAGAGGATATTTTGGACCTCATGAAGACACCATTAGACAAGAAGGAGACACTTATAGCATTCATGCTACAGGGACCCACTAGGGGTGGGTGGGGAGTTATGGACATGTTGGACAACATGAGGGTATCACCTTAGAGGATTTCAATACCCTATTTTCAGTGAGTTTTTCCCTCTCATGTTGAAGATAGTTCGTGCATAGGAGTTTAGGGAGCTCCATTTGGGTTCCATGACAGTATCTGCACACTCTACACATTTAACCGAGATCCTCTGTTTTCCACCACTTCTATATAGTAATGAGGCACAAAAATATAGGAAATTTAATATTAGTCTTCAACCCAACCATAGACAGTATGTCCATAGCTTCGACCTAGCTTTATAATAGGAGGTTCTAAGGAAGGACCTGATCATTGAATAGATTCTGGAGGATGGATGAATGATTGGAATTTTTCTTCCTTTCACCACTTTTACAGGTGGATCTCCCAATCATATTTTAAATACATATTCTAATTTAAAAAATATGAAGTCTATAGAAAAACAACAGATGATTAGCATGCATGTGAATTAGATATCAATATCTTCATTTCCTTTGGGTGGTGACACGTTGTGTTTTAGCTATGGTATTTTTAGACACTACAGTCTAGTGTGCATGGAACCCCAAATCCAGTGCAGACAATGTAGGAGGATGAGACACGTCCAATAGTTTTGTGCAAGAGTATCATCTAGGAGATGGGGTCCATCATGGAAAAGGGCCATAAGTCAAGTGGAGAACCACAAAAGGGGATACAAACTCCCCTAACTACGATGAATCAAAAATTCACGGATTCTATTAATGAGCTAAGGTAGGACATGCCCGTGCAATGGATCTAGCATTGATAGATGGAATTAAAAAACCTATTACTATATGACATACAGTCTAGGATATGACATTTTGATCATATACCTTGTTTTATACTATTGTTTTCCTAATATTTGGAAGCTATGTCCAGACATGACTTACCGGTAGTGTTATGTTTCCCTAACATACCTTCCTCTAATATGTTAATGAAGAATTAAATGAAATTATAGTATATGATAGAGCAGTAGTTAGTACATCTTCTAGTGATAGAGTGATGAGGGACTCACTCTGTGGATATGAGTAGTGGCGTATCATCTAATAATCACTTCTCACTATCAACGTATGCATAATGAGTTCCTCGTTTCTCAGCATTATAGGTACATGCCCGGTCTTATTCATGTTGTAGTTTTCATGGATATTTATTTAGAACCAATTACATCTTTTGATGACTATCCAATTTGGATTACAGACTAATGTGAGAAAGGAATCCATGGAAAACAATTGATACTAGTCGTCCGGTTTCAGTGGAAACGAGGATGGATCTAGGAAGATATGTGATAACATGAGCCTCATGTTCGAGCTCAGTGGTTTGAATTTTCTGAGTAATACTGTAGAGTAACCTCTTTAGGACGAGTAGTCTATAGAGGGGAAGAATTGTAACATCCTATTTTTACAGTAATCATAAATCCCACTTTGATAAATTATTAATATGTTTAATGGGTAAAATAATTGTTTATCAGTAAAAAAGATTCCTTTTTTATTGTAAAAAACTTCAAATAAAGGTTAAACAACCATTTATAACTCTTGAATATTAAATTAAATAATTTTTTATTTAATAATCAGTAAGTATGAGTTTTTGTATTGTGAGATGTCTTGGAAATGACGGAAGAAATATATTATTTTAAGCGCATGAAATTGATTTAAAATAATTTAGTAACTCCATGATAGTGAATTGTATGAGAAATATGAGACCACATTTTTGTCCAGGATGTGGTGTTTACCTTATAAGGGGTATAATATCTGTAAGCATCAGTCTTTTTGATGGCTCACTCATGATAATACATTTTTTGTAATTAAATATTTTTTTTCGGGTTTTAAAATATTTAATCCTCAATATCTCTCAAGCGATGTCCCAATGGACTGTTGGTATCATTTAATTTTTTTAAATTATTAAATACATTAAAAGAATTTAAAAAATGTTTGTACATTTATGTCATCTCCAAAAATACCATTTCCTCCAATTTTAACTTCTAGATGAAACCAAAAGCTTGGAAATCATCAATTTTTGGCTAATTGAAAACTATAAATGCCTTAAACGTGATCAATAAAATAATCAGCATTGATTCTCATGTGGATTGATAGTTTAAAACCTAGAATTAAATGTATTGATGAATTCATGAATTTATTGGATCTTTAAATAACCAAACAATTTTAGACCCGTGTATGTTTTTTCCATAGGGTTTGAGAAACCTCGGTTCCTCCTCTACACCGCAATTGAACTGATTTCAGATCATCCTCTGGATCGAGGTGATAATGGTAGCTACCCCCTTCTATGTATGGTGCACATAAGCTGGTTCTTCCTTGTTAATTATAATTTAAAAAAAAATATTATTCTATTTTTTTTATATTTTCCAGGTAACTTCTATAAAATATGTAGTACAAGAAGAAGATGTGTGATATTAAATAATAAGATAATCCTAAAATTATCAAATGTTCATATTGTGAAATCTTATTTTTTTTATTTTTGGAATTTCATAAGATAGTTTTAATAAATTAACAAGGACTAATTATGTTCAATTATCGAATGATAATTATAAATAATTATGTAATGATAATTTATAAGTAATATATATATCTTGAATTTCAATGGGTAATTTATCCAATTGTTCAATGGACAATTTAATATAAATGGATAATTGTGAAAAAATATGAAAATATAATTGTGTGAAATTATAAAGTATAATTTTAGGGATTCATATTTCGATAATTACATAAATTTATCAATTATAATTTAAAAGATTAATGGGAAATTAAATTTATCAATGTAAATGATAAATTTAAATTTAGGAAAACATTTTTATCATCACATTTTAATTATAAAATGAAGATAATTATCATCACATATGTTGTAAATATGGTAAAATGATTTTTTAATGTATCCACTCATATGAAATTTTTTTATCATTTAATGTGATGTTTTAAAAGGGTAAAGTGATAATTAAAATTTATTAGCTTATACGATAAATTTAAAGAAAATATAAGGATTTTCCAAGAGAGAGAATTAATTATCACATGTAATGTTTTATTTCTTTGAAAAAAAAAATTAATGTTATGATTATAGGAAATCCATTGATAAACCTTAAACATTGACATTTTGAAATCTTGACATTTGGAAGTGCCACTATAACGACAGGAAAAACAGTGAGAGGTTTTCCAACTATTAATGTAGTTAGTTCCTTACCTTCTTGGGCTCGCGTTTACACTTGTTGCCTCAATGATTATATTTTTTTCATTTGATTTAACAATGTAGGGTCCTGAAAAATCGAAAAAGGAGAATGAGAATCCCCTTTGAAGCAAGGGATATCCTACCCAATTTCCCCCAAAGAATTGGGGAAAAGTATGAAGAATATTAAAAATATGGAACAAGATTAACCGGTCTGCAGACCAGTCCAATGACAACGCTACACGACCGGTTCTGCGAAGCACCCCCTCCGCGCACCGCTATCATTCGAGGAATGGAGGTGGGGATCCTCTGTTGGCATGAAGAAGGACGATCACTGAGCCGGTACACCGTCACAAACCGCCCTAGCCACGTACCGCGTCAACCAGCCCAGGCCGCATCTGCTGTCATTCGTGGAATGGAGGTGGAACCCTGTGCGGCCACGAAGCACTCCCCAAGATAATTTGGTTCACAGGGGAGGTGTGTTCAATGCCCCCCGCAAGTGAAGATTGACCAAGTCATCTGTAAACCGGGTTTCTATTCATGGGCCTCAACAAAAGGTGTGGCATGACCACATATAAATCTCTTTCCCCACTCTATAAAAGAATATGGAGGGGGAAGAGGAAAAAAAGGAGGAAAGCAAGGAGGAGATTGATCAGATTCGGGTGGAATGATTTTGAAGGAAAGAGCTTAGGATTTCACAAATAGCGAAGTTCCAGTTCGCGAACTAGAATAGGTATGAACATGGAAGAAAATTAATAAGGAACAGAAAACGCATAAATACATGGTCAGCCACGAATTTAAATAACAAAGAAAAGAAAGATGCGAACCATGGCCCCTCCGCCGATGCAGTCCCCACGGACCAGAGAGTTTGTGCCCCTTTTCTGATCCATCGCACCGCGTATCACCCTCCTATGCGAGAGAAGCCCCGACTGAAGAACCCCTGACTGGCGTCACTCTCAGCCGCAGTTGCTCGCATGGACCCCTTCGTGTACCAACCTGGTACACGGGCTGAACCCAAAGCCGATAACCACCCTGGTTCCTGGGATGCCCACCAGTCTGTGAAACACCACGGTTTGCAGGATGCCAATCAGTCCATGGACCACCCTGGTTCACGGAATACCTTTCCAGCCACATAGAACCTCTCTACGCGAAGGGAGCCACCACTCATACACCAGTGTGGCCCTCCAGATCCTTCAGAGATCTCATTCCCTGAGCCAGATAAAATCCTACCAATTCAGCCTGATCCTCCACAACCCCCTCATTGGCCTATTCATCAGCCCTGAGTTGAGGACTCCACCAGAGACCCCGGACCCATGTGATGTAACCTTTAGGTGCATCAACACACCATTTTGAGTTCACATACCCACAACAAGCGAGGGGGAAGGGCTTTCTCTGGCCCTTGAGTGGATTTCTGAAGCATTCATGGGTTCAAATTCCCACGGCAATGTAGAGTCCAATCCTGGGAGTCCCCTTTTTTCCCCTCCACTTGTTAGGACCAGGGAACTTCGCCCCTCCCCGAAAAGTGGCAGACTACCCATCAAAAGGAAGCCCACATGCACCTCCTTAATTCCCCACGACCATGTCCAAGGAAGGGCGTAGTGGGGAAGGGTGTGGCTACGTTCTTCTTTGGGGCCAAGTCCCTCTACCTATGCGCTCTGTCACCATGTTCATCCATCTCGGAGTAAGCCCTAACTTTTTGGGCCACCCCCATGAATAAGCCCCATCGAACATCCCCCGGAAGCACCATTCATGATGTGATCGTCCGGTCCCTGCTGGCTCTTGTTTCTCACACAGACCATGACTCACATGGGATTAGAGTTAGCATTAACCATGACATCCTCTTATGGGCCTCCTCAGAGTGTAAGTACTAATCCATTACCCTGGGCCTCTGTAGAGTGTAATCCCCAATCCCTTACCCTGGGCTGCCTTAGAGCATAATCCCCACCCCAATGAAAACTATGAGGACTTGATCTGTGTCAAAGCATGGTACGTAGGAGGCCTCCATGAGGTTCATCCCACTACCCATCAGACCCCTGGTCCATCCTTATGTCAGTTCTCCGACACCCTCTAATGTGAAATATGAGGACTTTGATCTATGTCAAGGCATGGTACTTAGTAATCCTCCATGAGGTTCAAGCCCACTACCCATCGGACTCCCGGTAAATCCCTACGTTGGTTCTCCGACACCGTCTAATTCGAACTATGTGGACATTGATCCCTGTCTCCTAGGCAGGGTACGTAGGAAGCCTCCTTGAGATTCAAACCCAACAACTGGTTGATCCGACCATCTTCACGTTAGTTTGCCGCACCTACCCAAGGTGGACTAGAGCGTAACCCCCATATCAAACCGAACTACGAAAATTCTGATTCGTCTCACAGGGATACGTAGGAGGCCCATACCACATCTTCAATCCAAATGCTCAAGTCATTATCTATCCTCCCTGGATGACAATAAACTCTAGAGTTCCTAATCACAAGGATTTAAACCAGTGTCATCTCAATGCATCCATACTCTTCAGGGTCATTAATCCAACGAGGGATGGTAAACCTCGGGCATAAATGATTCTGAACCCCTGCGTCCAGCTGACCATTTCCAACCAAGAGTAATCTCTGGATACTATTCTTGGGTATAAACCAATGATTCAAGAACATATGAATACGTCTTAAATCTATAAGAGAGTCCCAGAACATACAATAATTCCCACCAAAAGGGTGCAATGAGCCTAACTTCCCATCCTCTCGACCAATGCAAGTTCTCAAGCATCACTGGTCAAACCACCTAGCAAACGCCTGCCTTTGGAAAGAAGGTCCACGTATTGCGGGATATGGAACAATTGGGCGTTTCAAGGAGAAAACGGTGAACCCTTTATGAGTGATTATGCAGAACCCAATCTTCTCTAATCATCCTTTGGGTAGTGCACATTTCTCCCCCATGAAGTTGTCGTGCGCCACGAGACAGAAAATGGTGAACCCGACGTGAATCTTTAACCAACCATGATATATTTAACCTGATCCCACCCTGTACCCCATTTATACTCACAAGGAGGGCCAGGAAAGGCCATTAATTATGCATGGGATCATGAGATGCTGCTTTGACGGGTTTGCTGTTTGTATTTGTTAAAATGTTTTACACGTACCACGCAGAACTCCCTTCGATCCAATGTGATCACGAAGGAACTCACATTAAAGTGCTTCCCACAATTTAATGACCAGACTTACTCACCAATGGAGGACCCCATAACCTACCCAGCATCTTCAATACTGGGTCTCATATGCATTGATCTGAGAGTACCACGTGAACGGTACTGTCCCGACGGCGGAGGCGGCCATGCACACCATCCAATCCGCCAGGACCTGCCGGTCGCCCGCCTAGCAGCGGCTGTGAAGGAATATCCAGAAGACCCCTATTGATTTCTCCAACTATTTCGGGAGTCTATCCAAGGAACGAGACAAGGCGTACCTTCCTTATCATAGGTAGGTGGATGAGGTCAATGTTGAGGACTTCATCCCCGCTGAACATGGGTTTCGCTCCAAGGCCCCCGCCAGAAGTTGTCATCGCGATCACGCCGTGACTCAACATCCTCACGATATGGAGGATGTCGCCTCAGGGATCCAAGACCATGATCCCCAAGATCTGGCCCATCAGACCACCCGACGAGGGCGACAAACATACATCTAGGGACCGGTCATCACCCTTATCCCTAAGGAGGATCTCTACTTCCCAGTCACTAAGATGTATCATGAACAGGCACATACACCTGTTCGCTCCTCTAGAGTCTGCCACCCAGACATGGAGACATCATACAAGCTGGAACGCATCCCCGCCAGGCTCCATCAAGCTCGTCGCTCACACAGGACAACACCTACCCGGCAGGCACCTCTCCCTGCCCAGGGTCGTGAAGCCCACCAACCCGACGTGGTGGCGACCCAGCGCTTGCAGGACCTGCTCCTAGCATATGATCTTGATGCCTACCATCCCAGCATGGTGGTGATTAACAAAGCTATCCATCGAGATGTGGTGACAATTAATAGGTGGGAACGTCTCCCTTCCAATAAAGGCCACCGAATTGATATAGTGGGAAACCAACTTATGTAGGGCCATCTCCCTTCAGATGCAAGTAAAGTCTGCCATCCCGATGTGGTGGAAAACAGAGAGATAAACCGGCATATCTCGGCCCAGGGGAAGATTCGTTCACCTAACCTGACACATGATAATTATCAGTACCCATTGGCCATCAGTGGACCGGAGCATGATATTACTACTCTGATACATGGATGGGCCTTCATACCCATTCCTTCCAAAGATGTCTCTCTGAATATCATGGCAATGATGGACGAGCAGGTATCGATCCGGGGGCATATCTTGTAGACTTTCCAGAATGTGATTGCATAAGCGGCAACAACAAAGACTCGAGACCGTGTGCCTGTCTCCCCAATTGAGGTGACTCATATAAGAGAAGAGATAACCGCCTTAGAGCAGATCTACATCACTACTTCCGCCCAGGAGGTTCACCGACTATATTCTGCGACACAAGGGAAACCAGATCGAGCAGCTTCACTCGTTCCAACTAGGGGACACCCGTCCATCACGGTGGATGATCAAGAGTAGGCATATATCCCTGCTAAAAGTCAAGATGTTCGTCAGCATATCCCGACAACATCACGAGACCCAATTAGATAGGGACCCAACGGTGACGGCCATTGTCAATAGCAGACGGTCCCTGCTGCCCACAAGAAAGCACTTCGAATGCACCGAAGGTAGCCGAAAAATAAAGAGCATGTTCATGACTCCACTCTGCTAGAAACTAGGGTTCCCAAAGCCGCTAAGCGCATATCGAGGGCTCCGAACCCTACCCAACCATTACCATATTATGGGAGCGAGAGTAGCAGTTGTGAAGTCCCTCCCTATAATGTCGTTACTAGAAGCTCTGAAGGTCCTCCCTAGAGCACCCGTGGGGGCCTCCCCCGCAGGCATATAATGATCGATCATGAGAGATCCTCTTTTGATGCAAGTCACAGAAACCCTCCACGTGACCAAAAGATCAAGCAACAAGAAGGCCCTCCACATTCTGCGGTCCACCCTGAAGGTCCTCCATGGGGTATACACTGCATGCACTCTCCATGCAGTGGGACCACAGATTATGATAGTAGTCCTCGCTATCATCATCTTAACTGCGGAGGACCTCCCTGCAGTGACGTCTCATCACAAGAAGAAGGACCTCTTCTTGTCGTGGCCTGCCCTGAAAGTACTCCCCAGGGGTTACGTTGCAATGAAACTCCGCGCAACCAAGCATCAGATCATGGTGGTAGTCCTCGCCACCCTGATAACGGAGGTCCTCCCCATAGAGACGTCAAACAACGAGAAGGCCCTCACCTCATTGTAGTATATTCAGATGGCCCTCCCCAGGGTGTACCCCACAGATATTCTCCCTACGGCAGCTGTAATGGTAGTCCTCTCCATTGAAACAGCTATGATGGTAGTCCTCTCCACCACGTCCTCCATTGCGAAGGTCCTCCCCGTAGTGGCCCCAAACAACAAGAAGGTCCTCCCCTTGTCGTAGTGTGTCTTGAAGTTCCTTTCCAAGATGCACACCAAATGTCAAACCATGATTTTCATCCTCACCATGATGGAATTTTTTGCAAAGGTCCTCCCCGTAACAATGCTATGCAGCCAGAAGGTCCTCCCCTTGTTGCGACATGCCTTGGAGGTCCTCCCCAGGGTATTCACTGCAAAGGTCCTCTATGTAGTGAGGCATCAACCAATAATGGTAGTCCTCACCATTGTGGCCACTATTGCGAAGGTCCTCCCCACAATGACATATCATATCGATAGGAAGGTCCTACCCCTATCGAATCAAGCATTGAAAAGACCTCATATGACGAAGAACTCAGAAGGATGGGATCAAGCATGTCAGATTTCCAGCTAGTCGCCAATGACACCCTTCTTCATTCTGAAGACGTTCCGGGGCCACGTTCATCTTCTGAACCACCTCATAATCGCCTACATGACAATTCAATACCTACCCTTCCCGCTTCCTCCGACAATGCTATCGGTGAGCGCCTCAGTTGGGCTGACCAAGTATAGGAGTCACTAGCAGAGGAGTATGCCGAAATGTAGCACTTGGCGAAATGACTGGCCAGGGATGATATACCAGTTATGCATTGGCCCACAACCACCTATCAATTGGACATACCCAGAATGTTTTTGGTAGAATGTGTGCATGACATCTGCTACAATATATGGAAAACACTCCGCCGGCTGAAATCAAGATTCCTACCCTACGATGGGTATATTGACCATGTCAAGACAATAGGAGACCTCCTGCGTCGCATCGACTTGGAAGCTCTTCCTTCGGCACGGAAACCGCTACCTAAGAGGCGTAAAGGGAACCCTGAGTTAGCCTAGCTCCATGCACTACACCAGTTGCATTGCCTTATTGGTGACGCCCTGACGGGAGTCCATATCAGGGGATGGGGAGAACATGGAGATCTGCATTTTACTCCACTCCCCACCCAGAAGATCCCATTCGACATGGAATTTTTACAACTCCATCATGTCAAGACAGTAATCGAGTGGGATCTTTGCTCATGAGAGACAACACACCCAACAGAGAAAGGCTTTGAGTATGTCCCAGAAGCATCAGGGCCGATGGGAACAAGCCATCTAAGAACTCCTGAATTAGGCGACCGAGAGAATACAACTTGCCTCTTGCTTAAGAGAGTCTAATTAGAGGAAATTGCCTGCCTCCCCAAAATGGATTAGTTCACAGAAGAACTCATCACCAAACCTGGTTCACCCTCGAATGGGGGAACATGAGATCATTCAAGTAGCGATAGCAGCATCCACTGCCGAAATCTAGGGACAACCTCATCATGCAGGGCTGGGGGAATTTTTAACAACAAATACCCCCATAAGACCAATAAAAATAGGAAGAGAATCAACGCACATGGAATGAAGCCAAACCCATTCCTCAGGGCTGGGGGCATTTTTACCTCCTCAACAATAACCTCCCCCACGAGAATCAGTATTCTATTGTCTAGGGAGGATAGTCAGAAGAGGAGGTTCTTGCCATATCCCATCCTTTGAATCATCATCCCCTTCAAGAGGAAGGTGTACCGTAAGGTCGCATCAATGAACTCTCTGCGTCACCCTTCGTCAAGGAGCCCGAAACCAATACTGGGACAGAAGAAGGAAGACCAGTAAAAGACGCTGGAGATCATCTTCCTATTTGGAAGATGACATCTTATCCACCCCATTATATGAATTCATAGATTCTATATAGGATAATACCATGGTAGACACAGAAGATGGTGCAAATCCAGATGGATCGAGAGACGATGGTTCCATTCAGGCTGTGACTGACAATGAACCACCAGGTGTGCACACCCAGAACAAGAGGGCTGCCCTAAATATGGCCTCCCTTCAATATAACCCTCCTCTTCCTACCCTGTAATATTCCAACAAAGATAAGAACAATGGACCAGTTACCCTTAACCCGCCTCTTTCTCTCGATAAAAACATGCCGCTTATGCTCGAAGAGAGGTTCGCTCGACAGGAAGAGGAAATGAAATAATTGAGGAAGCTTAATGCTGAGATACTCTAGAGGAATTGTTTTATTGAAAGTGCTTCCCAAGAAGAGTTAAATCATGCACTCCCAGTAAATGCACCTCAAAGAACAATGTTTGCCCCGTCAAACGAATCACGGTCAGGGCTCCCACCCAATGAGGCACGAGACCCATCCAAATACCTAAATGTGGATCCAGATGAAAACCAAGACTTCCCTCCACCCAGGATGCAACCGAAGGGAGTACGTCTGAACCCTCTGAAGGTGTCACAAATGGCACATTCACCCCTGGGGAAAACCGAACTGGATCTTCAAGAAATGCCTCGGGCTACACCTGCCCAGGACCGGACCCAACAAGATGTAAACAAAGGTCTCACAAACACCATCGATGCACTAACAGCTCGATTGGAAGTGATGGAAGGTTGATGCACTCCGATACAGCCAGAGTAGAAGCCCTACCCAAATTGGGTGAGCAACATGCCTCCTCCACCCAATTTTGGGAGCCCTGTATTCCCAATATTCAATGGATTATGCAATCTGTAATAGCACTTGATGCACTACGCGTCTTATTGCGACCCTATGATGGGAACTCTGGAACAAAAAGAAGTAGTGAAACTCCGATGCTTCGTACAGACCTTTCAAGGACCTGCCTTCGTTTGGTATACGAGTCTGCCATCCCGGTCAATAAAAAGCTGGGAAGACCTTCGGCAGCAGTTCCTATTCCACTTCAGATCAACGCTGCCTAAAACAACGGTCATCGACCTCATGAATAGAAAGAAGAGAGAAAACAAAAGGGTCTCAGATTTCATTGCTAGATGGAAAGGTCTAACCAAGTATTGAATAGGCCAATGCATCAAGATTATTTTCTTGACATATCCATCGATAATCATCGAGATGAGCTGCGAACACCGCTCATACCAGTGGAGTGAACCACTGGCTTCCCGCATCTATTGGCCATTGCCCAGAGAATTGAGGACTCCCTACAGCGGACTGATAGAGCAAATGTTTTCAATTAATTTATATTTAATATCATTGTTTTTAACCCACAAAATTGTTCCTCTAAGATTAATTGTTTCATTTTTTCGATAATGGTGTTATTTTGAGCTAAATAGTAAAAATTGGCCATTTTGGATTTTTAACAGTTTTAAATTATTTCGGTAGTTTGGCCATAACATTATCTACAGTGATCCAAATTTCAAAATTCATTCCTTTCCAGATTTTGCACATCCAGGGCTTTATTTAATATATTTTGACTAAAATCTGAATCGGCCATATAGAAGCTCAAAAGAAGCTCACAAGTTGGCTCAAGAAAACAGTTTTCAGTTCTGCCTAGTTTTGATGTGGGATCCATAATTCATCCACTGTGCGCCCAAAGCTTGTGATATTCGGTGGGTGGACGCGAAAGGAGTTTTGTAGAATCTTTTATGAAGGAAGAACCGAGTGAATTGGCCGTTTATGGTGTAATTAAAGCACCCTAATCCGGAGAATTGCGTTTTGGAGAGTCTGACTGGACAGAATAAATGCACATAGTAAAACGGCCATAACTCTCGGAATAAATGTCTAAATACGCTGTACGTTTGAGGGGACACGGTCAAGGAAATTATGAACAACATTGAAGAAGGTCTCAACGCGTGAAGAGGTCATTTAATGGGGATACAACGCGTAGACATTTGGGGGAAGCATTCTGGCTATAAAAGGAGGAGAGATCCACCCTCTCAAAGCATCCATTCTCCACCCCATTCCTTCCGGGACACCAAGAAGGAGAACTTTTCAACTTTCTCTTTTATTTATTTTCTTTTTCATATTCTTTTAATGCCTTATTCTTCCCCATTCAACTCGATTACCCTTACCATGGTGCAGTAAACTTTTGGAGTGATTGGGGAAGGGTTGGTTTTCTACATTGTAATGCTTGAGTTCTTGGACGCAATTGAATAAATTTCTTTCTTCTTCAAAGTTGTTTTCAATTTCTTATAGCGGATTTTATAATCAAGTGTGATCGTTCTTGAATATTAATTCCGTTATTGATTTTTGCCTTGGTAAAATAATCAATATCTCCCTCCACTAATTTCTGGTTTATATACGATAGAATAAACCAGGAATTAGTGGTGAAGTACTCGACGATCGTCAGTACGTGTAAAAGGTGTAGTGAATGTTCTTGATTGTTTAGGATAAACAAAACCCGATCGGGTATTCCCCATTTAAATTAAGGATATTCAATACAACTATTTTACCCATAGAAGGAGAGTTGACCAAACCGAGATCTTGGTAAGGTTTTCTCTCACAATAACAATTTCACCAAGGAAGTGAGAGGAAACGATTGTGGAAACTCACTTTAATCAACTAAGAAGAAGATGTTTGAATTAAATTGAACAAGGATAGCATTATAATTATGAAACTGACCCCGACCTAATCACCCTTTTAATTTCATAGTTTTTCAATCATTTGAATTTCAAATTTCCTTTCACAACATTTTTTCCCTGTTTTAAAGTGATAAACCGTTTTGTGTGCACTCCTCTTCGGGAGACATCCTAGGTCAACCACATTACTACATTTTAACTTAGGAAATAATTGTTTTGCCACGCCCTATGACAGGCGTGTGTTAAACTTGGCGCCGTTTCCAGGGAGGTAGTACCACAAACTAATTCTAAATATTTTACTTTTTCAATTTAAAAAAAAAATATTTTGCCATGTTGTTTTCAAATGATTATTTCTTTAATTCATGGAATAATTACCCACTAGTGAGAGAACCAATTATTGAATCACCTTGTTCTATAGATTATAAAGTTTCTTTCTTGGCTAGACAAATTCGAGGAGCTCAAATCGAAATCATCATAGAGGATGAATTCAAGGATCTCATTGAAAACCTTAAAGAGAACCTCGAATACCCAGTGTTGGAGGGTTTTCCAAGAGAATTAATTGAACTTTTGGAGTATTTTCCAGAATTTGATCAGGAAATGATCAATGCACAACACCAAGAAGAAGAATTTTACAAGGATATTGAATCCCAATTTGAAAGAATTAGTCAAACAGTTCAAAACCTCGAGACCTCAATACAGTGGATAGCAGAACAAGTACATGCATACCAGGATCCACAACTAGAACCAGAACAAGAACCAGAACCAGAAAAATTGATGGAAGAAGTATCCTCACAAATCCATCAAGTTGAAGAACCCATGGAGGCCTTGATGAAATTAAAAGAAGATCCATTGAACCCATCTCAATCAATGTTGGATGAGATTGATGAAGAAGATTTAGCAATTGAAATACATATGGGAGATCAAAAAGATCTGGATAACTTCAGGAATGAGTGTGACGAACTTCTTGAGCCAACTATTCCTCATAATGTAGATGATTCAACAACATTGAAGGAAGAAACCAACAAATCAGTGAAATTTGAAGAGAAGATAGAGGAGTCGGACTACCTACCTCTATCTAAGGAAGTTCAACTCCAAGATCCACCTCCTTTTGAAGAAGAAATTGAATCCAAACAAGATCAGGGAGTTAAACTTTTCATAAACTCATTATCTTTTGATTTTGTTGAAACTAAATTGAGTATTACCTCCCCTTGTTTTAATTTTTCAGATTCATCCAACACTTTTATTTCCTTGGAGGGAGAATATGCATACGAAGAGGAACATCTAGAGCTCCCCAAACCTGTTGAACATTTAATGGAGGGAGTACAAGAGAAGATCAAAGTGGATTTTCTAGAGCAAAATGAGACACAAGCTACTTACTTTGAAAGGGAAGAATTTGATATTTATTCTTCATGCTTTAATTTTTTTCAAATAGAATTAAACTCTGACATTCCCTTTGATTTTTCCCAGATGTATCATACCTTCAGCAACCACTGAAAAATAAAGAAGTTGTTGTTTATGCGGAACCCAAGAAGGGGGAGGCTCTGTACTTTATCCTACCCCCACCATGCACGGTGTACAACATTGCGAAGGGGGTGGATCTGTTGTACTCTATCTATGGAGTCCTCCTCAACAAGAACAATGAAATGAAAGCTGGTAAGAGACACATGTGGTGGTTTAAATCAAAGAAACCTCACCCACCATCAGATTGGGGATAACTTATTAGAACTGCCCCTCTAGAGGCAGTCAAAACCCAGGGCCTACTTGGGGGATTAAACCAAGATTTATCTTTTTTTTCTTATTCAATTTCTATTTTCATTTCTTTTAATAAATTTCTTATGTTATGTTTTTACTTTTTTAGGTTTTCAAAGAGAAACACTTTGGAGCCAAACTCCACGTTGCATTGCCAATAAGTCAGGTTGTACCTCTCTTTCACACTTTCTTGATGATGTGATTCATTTGAAAATTGGCGTACATGTTAAATCCACTTAAATGCATCGAGGACACTACATCATTTAAGTGTGGGGAAGGGAACCTTTGTAGAATATGATTTTTATTTAATGTTTGTTTTCAAAAATAAAAAAATAAAAAAAAATGTGTGTTTTCAAATTTTTGTGTGTTTATTTTTCAATTTTGGGTGTAACTTTTGAGCTGAAATGATAATCAATACAATTTTTGAAACCCATGTCAATGAGTGAACCAGTCTATTTCATGAAACTGATCTTAAATGAATGCTGAAATAACTTTGTTTCAAGATCAAATATTTTGGAAATTCATGAAAAGTACACTGATTTTTGAATCTCATTCCATATTTCACTATCTATATCTTTGAAATAACTTTCCTGTAAGGATTTTGAACTATTTTTGTCATATTCTTTTCATTCACCTCATTTCTTGAGAGAACCAGACCATGCTTGATTTAACCAGAATTTGATTTATTCCTTTCAAAACTTGAGGGTTGGGGTACGTGTGTTTTAAATGATTGAGGCATTTATTTTGTTTGAGCCCCCTTTTCAAAATAATCCTTTTCATTATGGCCCACCTTTACATTTATCCTTCATTGTAGCCACTAGTAGCCATGAATTTCCTGTTAGGTTAGCCACATTACAAGCCAATTTTCCCTATCATACCTCCTCTTGAAGTAAAATTGCATGATCTAGTTGAACTTATGTGTGGGGGAAGATGTCTTGTGGTGTACTACCTCATTTGGTTATAATTTTGGTGGAAAATAAATTGTGGAAGAGATGTGTGTGATGCTGAAAAATTATTCTGTTGAAAGCTGTGCCTTTTCTGGAGCTTTTATGAAAAGAGAAGCTGTGCCTTTCTGGAGCTTCGAATATAAAAAGAAAGTTGTGCCTATCTGGAGCTTTAAAAAAATTATGTTTGAAAAGATTGAAATGTTTGCTGCTGAGCTGATTGAATGATGATTGAGCTTTTTTTCAACAAAGGGGAAGTGAAGGAGACCATATTTGAGTGAAAACTAGAATCTAGCAATTTTGCTTCAATAAGAGCCAAGCCTTCCTTTATCAGCCTCAGAACATTTAACATCTAAATCCTACCAACCTGAAGCCACAGAACAACCCTGAAAAGTCCTCATGAGAAACACATGTTCTTGACTCACATCGGGTGGAGAAGTAGGAATTTATCAAACCTATGGTGACTCTTGTGTGAGTTTGGATGAGAAAACCCTTGTTCAGCCTTTACATTTGTGAGATGAGAGAAAATTCATGTGAGGTAGGTGTTTTGTGTTCCTGAGATAAGAAATGAAGTGGAAATATATTAAAATCTTAAATGGAGAACTTGAAATAACAGTTTTTGATGAGGCATGATATCTTTTTGTTTCTTGAAATTGATTTGATTGATCTCATTGATATTTGTTTTGGATTTGATTTGATTTGATTTTTACTTGTCCTGGAATCCAAGTGGTAAGTATGGGGGAATTGATAGAGAAAATGTTTTTAATTAATTTATATTGAATATCATTGTTTTAAACCCACAAAATTGTTCCTCTAAGATGAATTGTTTCATTTTTTTGATAATGGTGTTATTTTGAGCTAAATAGTAAAAATTGGCCATTTTGGATTTTTAACAGTTTTAAATTATTTATGTTGTTTGGCCATAACATTATCTACACTGATCCAAATTGAAAAATTCTTTCTTTTACAGATTCTACACATCCAGGGCTTTATTTAATATATTTGGACTAAAATCTGAATCGGCCATATAAAAGCTCCAAAAAATCTCACAAGTTGGCTCAAGAAAACTGTTTTCAGTTCTGCCTAGTTTTGATGTGGGATCCATAACTCCTCCACTGTGCGCCCAAAGCTTGTGAGATTCTGTGGGTGGACGCGCAAGGGGTTTTGGAGAATCTTTTAGGAAGGATGCACCGAGTGAATTGGCCGTTTATGGTGTCATTAAAGCACCCTAATCCAGAGGATTTCGTTTTGGAGAGTCTGACTGGACAGAATAAATGCTCATAGTCAAACGGCCATAACTCTCGGAATAAATGTCCAAATCCGCTGGAAATTTGAGGGGACACGGTCAAGAAAATTATGAACAACATTGAAGAAGGTCTCAACGCGTGAAGAGGTAATTTAATGGGTCTACAAGGCGTAGACATTCGGGGGAAGCATTCTGGCTATAAAAGGAGGAGAGCTCCACCCTCTCAAAGCATCCATTCTCCACCCCATTCCGTCCGGGACACCAAGAAGAAGAACTTTTCAACTTTATCTTTTATTTATTTTCTTTTTAATATTTTTTTAATGCCTTCTTCTTCCCCATTCAACTCGATTACCCTTACCATGGTGGAGTAAACTTTTGGAGTGATTGGGGAAGGGTTGGTTTTCTACATTGTAATGCTTGAGTTCTTGGACGCAATTGAATAAATTTCTTTCTTCTTCAAAGTTGTTTTCAATTTCTTATAGCAGATTTTATAATCAAGTGCGATCGTTCTTGAATATTAATTCTGTTATTGATTTTTTCCTTGGTAAAATAATCAATATCTCCCTCCACTAATTTCTGGTTTATATACGATGGAATAAACCAGGAATTAGTGGTGAAGTACTCGACGATCGTCAGTACGTGTAAAAGGTGTAGTGAATGTTCATGATTGTTTGGGATAAACAAAACCCGACCGGGTATTGCCCATTTAAATTAAGGATATTCAATACAACTATTTTACACAAGGAAGGAGAGTTGACCAAACCGAGATCTTGGTAAGGTTTTATCTCACAATAACAATTTCACCAAGGAAGTGAGAGGAAACGATTGTGGAAACTCACTTTAATCAACTAAGAAGAAGAGGTTTCAATTAAATTGAACAAGGATAGCATTATAATTAGGAAACCGACCCCGACCTAATCACCCTTTTAATTTCATAAATTTTCAATCATTTGAATTTCAAATTTCCTTTCACAACATTTTTTTCCCCGTTTTAAAGTGACACACCGTTTTGTGTGCACTCCTCTTCGGGAGACATCCTAGGTCAACCACATTACTACATTTTAACTTAGGAAATAATTGTTTTGCCACGTCCTATGACAGGCGTGCGTCAAACTTGGCGCCGTTGCCGGGGAGGTAGTGCCACAAACTAATTGTAAATATTTGACTTTTTCAATTTAAAAAAAAAATCTTTTCCCATGTTGTTTTCAAATGATTATTTCTTTAATTCATGGAATAATTACCCACCAGTGAGGGAACCAATTATTGAATCAACTTGGTCTATAGATTATAATGTTTCTTTCTTGGCTAGACAAATTCGAGGAGCTCAAATCAAAATCATCATAGAGGATGAATTCAAGGATCTCATTGAAAACCTTAAAGAGAACCTCGAATACCCAGTGTTCGAGGGTTTGGCAAGAGAATTAATTGAACATCAGGAGTATTTTCCAGAATTTTATCAAGAAATGATCAATGAACAACACCAAGAAGAAGAAGTTTACAAGGATATTGAATCCCAATTTGAAAGAATTAGTCAAACAGTTCAAAACCTCGAGACCTCAATACAGTGGATAGAAGAACAAGTACATGCATACCAGGATCCACAACTAGAGCCAGAACAAGAACCAGAACCAGAAAAATTGATGGAAGAAGTATCCTCACAAATCCATAAAGTTTAAGAACCCATGGAGGCCATGATGAAATTAAAAGAAGATCCATTGAACCCATATCAATAAATGTTGGATGAGATTGATGAAGAAGATTTAGCAATTGAAATACATATGGGAGATCAAAAAGATCAGGATAACTTCTGGAATGAGTGTGAGGAACTTCTTGAGCCAACTATTCCTCATAATGTAGATTATTCAACAACATTGAAGGAAGAAACCAACAAATCAGTGAAATTTGAAGAGAAGAGAGAGGAGTCTGACTACCTACCTCTATCTAAGGAAATTCAACTCCAAGATCCACCTCCTTTTGAAGAAGAAATTGAATCCAAACAAGATCAGGGAGTTAATCTTTTCATAAACTCATTATCTTTTGATTTTGTTGAAACTAAATTGAGTATTACCTCCCCTTGTTTTAATTTTTCAGATTCATCCAACACTTGTATTTCCTTGGAGGGAGAATATGCATCTGAAGAGGAACATCTAGAGCTCCCCAAACCTGTTGAACATTTAATGGAGGGAGTACAAGAGAAGATCAAAGTGGATTTTCTGGAGCAAAATGAGACACAAGCTACTTACTCTGAAAGGGATGAATTTGATATTGATTCTTCATGCTTTAATATTTTTCAAATAGAATTAAACTCTGACATTCCCTTTGATTTTTTCCCAGATGTATCATACCTTCAGCAACCACTGAAAAATAAAGAAGATGTTGTTCATGCGGAACCCAAGAAGGAGGTGGCTCTGTACTTTATCCTACCCCCACCATGCACGGTGTACAACATTGCAAAGGGGGTGGATCTATTGTACTCTATCTATGGAGTCCTCCTCAACAAGAACAATGAAATGAAAGCTGGGAAGAGCCACATGTGGTGGTTCAAATCAATTAAACCTCACCCACCATCAGATTGGGGATAACTTATTAGAACTGCCCCTCTCGAGGCAGTCAAAACCCAGGGGCCACTTGGGGGATTAAACCAAGATTTATCTTTTTTTTTCTTATTCAATTTCTATTTTAATTTCTTTTAATAAATTTCTTAGGTTATGTTTTTACTTTTTTAGGTTTTCAAAGATAAACACTTTGGATCCAAACTCCACGTTGCATTGCCAATAAGTCAGGTTGTACCTCTCTTTCACACTTGCTTGATGATGTGATTCATTTGAAAATTGGCTTACATGTTAAATCCACTTAAATTCATCGAGGACACTGCATCATTTAAGTGTGGGGGAGGGAACCTTTGTAGAATAGGATTTTTATTTGATGTTTGTTTTCAAAAATAAAAAAAATTAAAAAAAATGTGTGTTTTCAAATTTTTGTGTGTTTATTTTTCAATTTTTGGTGTAACTTTTGAGCTGAAATGATAATCAATACCATTTTTGAAACCCATGTCAATGAGTGCACCAGTCTATTTCATGAAACTGATCTTAAATGAATGCTGAAATAACATTGTTTCAAGATCAAATCTTTTGGAAATTCATGAAATGTACAATGATTTTTGAATCTCATGCCATATTTCACTGTCTATATCTTTGAAATAACTTTCCTGTGAGGCTTCTGAACTATTTTTGTCATATTCTTTTCATTCACCTCATTTCTTGAGAGAACCAGACCATGTTTGCTTTAACCAGAATTTGATTTATTCCTTTCAAAACTTGAGGGTTGGGGTATGTGTGTTTTAAATGATTGAGGCATTTATTTTGTTTGAAGCCCCCTTTTCAAAATAATACTTTTCATTATGGCCCACCTTTACATTTATCCTTCATTGTAGCCCCTAGTAGCCATGGATTTCATGTTAGGTTAGCCACATTACAAGCCAATTTTCCCTATCATACCTGCTCTTGAAGTAAAATTGCATGATCTAGTTGAACTTAAGTGTGGGGGAAGATGTCTTGTGGTGTACTACCTCATTTGGTTATACTTTGGGTGGAAAATAAATTGTGGAAGAGATGTGTGTGATGATGAAAAATTATTCTGTTGAAAGCTGTGCCTTTTCTGATGCTTTTATGAAAAGAAAAGTTGTGCCTTTCTGGAGATTACAATATAAAAAGAAAGTTGTGCCTATTTGGAGCTTTAAAAAAATTATGTTAGAAAAGATTGAAATGTTTGCTGCTGAGCTGATTCAATGATGATGGAGCTTTTTTTCAACAAAGGGGAAGTGAAGGAGACCATATTTGAGTGAAAACTAGAATCTAGCAATTTTGCTTCAATAAGAGCCAAGCCTTCCTTTTTCGGCCTCGAAACTTTTAACATCTAAATCCTACCAACCGGAAGCCACAGAACAACCCTGAAAAGTCCTCATGAGAAACACATGTTCTTGACTCACATCGGGTGGAGAAGTAGGAATTTATCAAACCTATGGTGACTCTTGTGTGAGTTTGAATGAGAAAACCCTTGTTCAGCCTTTACATTTGTGAGATGAGAGAAAATTCATGTGAAGTTGGTGTTTTGTGTGCATGAGATAAGAAATGAAGTGGAAATATATTAAAATCTTAAATGGAGAACTTGAAATAACAGTTTTTGATGTGGCATGATATCTTTTTGTTTCTTGAAATTGATTTGATTGATCTCATTGATATGTGTTTTGGATTTGATTTGATTTGATTTTTACTTGTCCAGGAGTCCAAGTGCTAAGTGTGGGGGAATTGATAGTGAAAATGTTTTCAATTAATTTATATTGAATATCATTGTTTTAAACCCAAAAAATTGTTCCTCTAAGATGAATTGTTTCATTTTTTAGATAATGGTGTTATTTTGAGCTAAATAGTAAAAATTGGCCATTTTGGATTTTTAACAGTTTTAAATTATTTCGGTAGTTTGGCCATAACATTATCTACACTGATCCAAATTGAAAACTTCCTTCTTTTCCAGATTCTACACATCCAGGGCTTCATTTAATATATTTGGACTAAAATCTGAATCTGCTATATAAAAGCTCAGAAAAAGTTCACAAGTTGTCTCAAGAAAACTGTTTTCAGTTCTGCCTAGTTTTGATGTGGGATCCATAACTTCTCCACTGTGCGCCCAAAGCTTGTGAGCTTCGGTGGGTGGACGCGCAAGGGGTTTTGGAGCATCTTTTAGGAAGGATGCACCGAGTGAATTGGCCGTTTATGGTGTCATTAAAGCGCCCTAATCCGGAGGATTTCGTTTTGGAGAGTCTGACTGGACAGAATAAATGCTCATAGTCAAACGGCCATAACTCTTGGAATAAATGTCCAAATCCGCTGGCATTTTGGGGGGACACGGTCAAGGAAATTATGAACAACATTGAAGAAGGTCCCAATGCGTGAAGAGGTCATTTAATGGGGCTACAAGGCGTAGACATTCGGGGGAAGCATTCTGGCTATAAAAGGAGGAGAGCTCCACCCTCTCAAAGCATCCATTCTCCACCCCATTCCTTCCGGGACACCAAGAAGGAGAACTTTTCAGCTTTATCTTTTACTTATTTTCTTTTTTATATTTTTTTAATGCCTTATTATTCCCCATTCAACTCGATTACCCATATCATGGTGGAGTAAACTTTTGGAGTGATTGGGGAAGGGTTGGTTTTCTACATTGTAATGCTTGAGTTCTTGGACGCAATTGAATAAATTTCTTTCTTCATCAAAGTTGTTTTCAATTTTTTATAGCGGATTTTATAATCAAGTGCGATCGTTCTTGAATATTAATTCCATTATTGATTTTTGCTTTGGTAAAATTATCAATATCTCCCTCCACTAATTTCTGGTTTATATACGATGGAATAAACCAGGAATTAGTGGTGAAGTACTCGACAATCGTCAATACGTGTAAAAGGTGTAGTGAATGTTCTTGATTGTTAGGGATAAACAAAACCCGATCGGGTATTTCCCATTTAAATTAAGGATATTCAATACAACTATTTTACACATGGAAGGAGAGTTGACCAAACCGAGATCTTGGTAAGGTTTTCTCTCACAATAACAATTTCACCAAGGAAGCGAAAGGAAACGATTGTGGAAACTAACTTTAATCAACTAAGAAGAAGAGGTTTGAATTAAATTTAACAAGGATAGCATTATAATTAGGAAACCGACCCCAACCTAATCACCCTTTTAATTTCATAGTTTTTCAATCATTTGAATTTCAAATTTCTTTTCACAACATTTTTTCCCCGTTTTAAAGTGACAAACCGTTTTGTGTGCACTCCTATTCGGGAGACATTCTAAGTCAACCACATTACTACATTTTAACTTAGGAAATAATTGTTTTGCCACGCCCTATGACAGGCGTGCGTCACGGACCAATTTGAAGTCCTGAATAGCCTTGTAGGCTCTTGCAAAGAGAGCATCCAGAGCTGAAGCATCCTCTATCATGCTCAATCCAACCCTTGCGCCTGCTCCACTGCTCCGGCCTCCACCAAATCGTCAAGGGCCCCCTGTATACCAGTGTCCACCTCTGCCTAAGCGGGATGATCAGAGAGGATCGAAGCGGAACCAATTTGATGAATGAAGACACAAAGTATACTCGTTCAGAGAAGAGCATGTCCAAGGCTACTTCATCGCCACAATGAATTGCAACTTGATATGCCTCCCAGAGCCAAGGAAGCCCGAAGAAGTCGGCTGCGATGAGAGTCCATATTACTGTCCCTACCATCAAATTTTGGGGAACAATAGTTGGGAATGCTTCGTCATCAAGGACCTCCTGTAAAGGATGGTAGGATCTGGCCTGGTCGAACTGGGACCACCCCCAGCACATGTGGCATATATTTCTATAACCGACTCTGATAAAGGGGAGGGGTGGAAGGATGTCACCAGCAAGAAGGGTCAGAAATTTGATAACTGAATGAATCAGAAGACTATCAATTGATCCCATGGAATACTCCGATCTCAACTATGGCACCTGGTGTTGCCGCCAATAGCCCCTGATACCGCACTGCTGACAATATCGACCTCACAACCCTCCACTAGCTGGTTATCCAGGCGTAATCGAGAAGGGGGGAGACAAGCGCAAGAGGAGATATCTGCAACGAGGCCGAAGTTATCCCCGACACTGTTGGATTTTATTCCTCCAAACTTAGCTCCTTGGGCACCGACCCACCAAACAACACCATCAAGGAAAACTGACCGGGTTGACTTGTCAGAGGATGATGAGCCAATCATTGGTTCCATCAACGTCATCTGTCTTATAGAACCATTCCCTGATGAAGGGTATGAATATGGACCCGAGTTCCTGACACAAGGAGCTGTGACGAGGAATCGCAGAGGTAGGGGAAACCAGGGGAGGCACAGTCGCGGCCAAAACCAACCCTATAGTTTGACCTTGGCCCAAACCGTCAATATCGCGGAAACCCGCGGGAGAGCCCCTCAACGGACTCAATAGGAGAAAGAACATCCTTCCACCTCCATATGCACCCACTTTGGCCCCATCATTCTATGGTAACCATTAGAGGAGTAACAAGCATCTAGAGACCTAGTGCGCACAAAAATACTGGGCTGGTCCGGGTCCCCAGAACATGGGGACATCATCGGCATCTGACCCCGCAGCCTGTCCCTCATCGTCACATATTCTAACTCCCAAGCTTCCCACTAAAACTCTCCCACCAACGGAGAAGTGTTGGCCACTGGAATAGGAATACGACATCCTTAATCATCTGGCATCGGTACCCATCCTAACTATAAATCTTGGATGCCTTGAGTTTGTCAGAAGTCCCCAGGGAGGCACTTATAGAAGCCGTGCTCAACCCCCAGGAGTTTCAGGATGAGGTAGCCTCCACCGAGATTTATCGAATGGAGATTGGCCTAGATGAATGCAATGCAGTGATTCGATTCACTGGTCAGGACAAATACTCTGTCATGCAAGGACATATAAAACCACTATATGTTTCTGCCACACTAAATGATGTTGATATCCGTAAAGTATTTATTGAAAACGACTCTGGAGTTAACCTCCTTCCCCAGCGAACACTCTGTAAGCTGGGCTACAAATGAGAATGACCTAGTTCCCTCATCCACAACTCTGTTAAGTTACGAAAATAGTGAACAGAAGCTAATGGGACAAATCAAGCTAAAGACCCATTTTGGAGACCTTGTGGGCTACTCGGAATTCCAGGTGGTCCGGCAGAACATGACATTCAATGCCCTGCTTGGGAGGCCATGGCTCTATAATCTCATGGGCATTCCTTTATCCTACCACCATTGTATAAATTATTACATCAATGGAAAAAGTCGGACATTTCACGCCTACAAGGCACCTTTAGATCCCTCCGAGTCCCATTACATTGACGCCAGATTATATGATCAAAAGAAGAAGAAACCTTTGATCGATGACACACACTTAGCTGTCCTCATGACTTCAGCCATAACGGCCGAGCTTGACAATGTGGGAACGTCCACCAAACCTAAATTTGGGGGAAAATACTTGTGCGAGGATGCCTACAATGCCTCGCCTCCATACTCTCAGGAGCCCGAGTCAAGAGATCTCCCCCCTTTAGATCAAGAAAATGACAATTTGGGAGAAGAAGAGGAGGAGGATCTCAGGGATTCACATCCCACATTTTCGGAAGCTATCTCCACCACTTTGGATGAGCTCAGGGAAATAAACATGGGTACCAAGGAAGATCCGAGGCCCACTCTCATTAGTGCATCCATGTCCCCCGAGGAGTACGAGGTATATACCTCCTTCCTAAGGCAGCACCGGGATGTCATTGCATGAAATTACACAGAAATGTCGAGACTCGATCCCGAAGTGGCGATGAATCAACTAGGTCTTCCTGAAGACCACCGAGGCTATTAACAGGCCTCCAGAAGGACACACCCCTCACATGCTACCAAAATAAAAGCTGAAGTCGATAGGATTATTAAAGCAGGCTTCCTTCGGGAGGTCCAATACCCCATCTCGTTGGACAACATTGTCCCCGTCAAGAAAATGAACGGAAAAATCCATGTCTGCATTGACTTCAAAGTTCTCAATCGACATTGTCCGAAAGATGATTTCAAGGTCCCGATCACCGAGTTATTAATTGACACAATAGTCAGGTATGAGGCTCTCTCTTTCATGGATAGTTATTCTGGGTATAATTAGATCTGGATGGCCCAAGAAGATGCAAAATCCACTTCCTTCAGATCCCCTCAAGGAATATTTTGTTAAAGGTTCATGCCCTTTGGCATCAAGAACACTGGCGCCACATATCAATGCACCATGCATCGTATCTTTAAACAATTCCACAGGATATTTGTCGAATGTTACATAGATGACTTGGTGGTTAAGTCCAGACAGTGCTCAGATCACCTGTCAGACCTTGAGACCATCTTCAACAATCTTCAACAACATAGTCTGATGATGAACTCGTTGAAATGCACCTTCAGGGTTACCTCAGGGAAATTCTTTGGCTTCATCCTACGCCATCATGGCATTGAAGTCGACCCTAAAAAGACATAGGATATCATTGACTTTCCACCTCCCTGCAATATCACCAAGTTAAGGGGATTCCAAGGACAACTGGCCTATATTAGGTGGTTCATAGCCAACCTAGCAGAAAAATGTTTTCCCTTTACCAGGTTAATGAAGCAGGGGGTTACTTACCAATGTAAAGGTGATTTCCAGGAGGCATTCGATAGCCTAAAGAGTTACCTCTTAATCCCACTGGTTCCCATTTTCCCAGTTGAAGGAAGACCTCTCATCCTATAGGTGACGTCCCAAGAGCGATCACTGGGAGCCTTCCTCGCGCAGAAAAATTACACCGGCAGTGAAAACAGTCTCTATTACCTTAGCCGAACCATGATTGATGTTGAAACATGATACTCAGACATCGATAAGAGTTGTTTGACATTGGTATTCGCAGTTCAAAAGTTGTGACATTATCTACAGCATCATGAAGTCCATTTGGCCTCACGTAATAACCCACTCAAGTACATCCTTAGCCACCCGATGCTGACCGACCACCTATACCGATGGGCAGTTATCCTACAACAGTTTGACATATGGCTTTTGCCTCAGGAGGCCATCGAAGGCGAGGCATTTGCAGACTTTCTGGGGGAGCACCCTTTAATAGGGACTACCACACCGGACATCGAGCTACCTGATGAAGAAATATTCTTGGTTCAAGAGGAGTTCCCAACATAGGAAATGTACTTCGAAGACGCAACCCGAAGCCCAACTAGGAAGAGGATGGAAGATCCAAAATTTAACAAGCTGGGTTTGGGGATAATACTTATGTCCCAAGAAAAGGCAGTCTTACCATATTCCTTCCTCTTATTAGAGGGATGTAAAAACAATGATGTAGAATATCATGCCCTCATTGCAGGCCTGGAGCTCGCACTCCAGGCACATGTACAACACCTTAAGGTAAAAGGTGACTTAGAACTGGTCATCAAGAAAGTCAATGATGACTATGCTATTAAAAAGGAGGAGTTGATTCCCCTGTTTGACCATGTACGAGGGTTAATGGAGGAATTCTCCATAGAAGCAACATTGACCTATATTCCCCAGTCTCAGAATGCCCAGGCTAACACATTAGCTAATGCGGAAACAACCCTAGAAAACCCAGTCCGAGATGAAACAATTATCAGTATTTATCGCCGTCGAATGGACTTGCCGTCTGTTCAATCTAAGATGGAAGAAATCTAGGAAGTCAGTCCTGTCCCTGAGCCATATGCTCCTGCCACTGGCTGGATGAACCCCATTGAAAACTACCTTCAACAGGGAGAACATCCATCAGATAGGGCTGAACGAGAGAAAATACAGAGAAGGGAAATTAACATTGTGCTATATGGTAGCATGTGTCAGCAAGAGGTCCTCTACAAATGACGCCTCAAAAGAATCCTATTCAGATTCATTGATGGAGAATAAACTGATGCCTTCATGAATGAAGTACATGTCGGGGTATGTGGGGCACATCATCCGGGATCCAAACATTCCCATCAGGTTTGAAGACTTGGGTACTATTGGCCCACAATGGAACGAGATTGCGAGCGCTTTACAACAAAATTACACTCATGCCAAATTCATGTCAACTTCATACACCAACCCCTTGAGTTACTTCATCAGGACAATTACTCATGCCCATTTTCCGTCTGGGGAATGGATGTTGTGGGACCATATCCTCCCGCCACAGCCAAACAGGTGAAGTATATCCTCACGGAAACCGACTACTTTTCCAAATGGGCTGAAGCTGTACCCCTTAAGAAAGTCAGGGCAAGAAACATTTTCAGCATTGTGAAAAACAAAATCATCACTAGATTTGGTGTCCGTTATACCATACTTACGGATAACGACACCAACTTCTGCTCTGCTAAATTGGAGAAACTATACCATGAATACGGTATCAAGGCTAACCCCTCATCCCACTACCACACAGCTTCCAACATGCAGATGAAGGCTTTCAACAAGACCCTATCCAACATTCTATAGAAAATGGTGGAAAAAGACAAGGATTCATGGCTGGATAAACTCCTCCATGCACTATGGGCTTATCGAACCACGATCTGCACCGCTACTCAGGATACTCCGTACTCATTAGTATATGGAGCAGAAGCGGTCCTTCACATTGAGATCCTATTGCCCTCGCTCGGTATTTTCATTTGTGATCAGTTATCCAACGATGAGCAATCAGAAAAGTGATTAGGTGAATTGGAATAGTAGGATGGGAAGCGGTTGCACACTTTGCACCATTTGAAGTATATCAGAACCATATGGCACGAGCCTTCAATAAAAAGGTCTGTCTTCGGTCTTTCTTGGAAGAAGAATTGGTATTGGTCCTCTAGACCCAAAAGATACCAAGAAAAAACCTCCAAAGCTAGAGCCCATGTGGGAGGGACTATATGTTATACACAAGGTCTACTCCAACGGAGCATATGCCATGATCTCCATGGATAGGCAGTTCACTACCCCTCCAACAAATGCGAGAATCCTGAAGAATTATTTCGCATAGAAATCAAAGGCAGTTATCGTCCGAGTTGCATGATGTTAAACAACCGAGCACTCAATGGTCCAAACACTATGACCCTAAACTAAGAGTATTTCGTCCTCACCGGCATAACTAAAACAAGTTATCATCTGAGCTGCTGGAGTTTAAACTGCCAAGCACCCAATGGTCCAAACTCTATAACCCTAAACTAAGAGTACTTCATCCTTACTGCCTGATGTTAAACTGCACGAATTTCAGATAACTACGTACGACTTGATTCATGCCCTTTGCAGGATACGTAGCGATGCCAGGGTCCCTCACCCTGGCCCGACCATCCCCAAATAGATTTAAAAACGCACTTTTCCCCCGTGTATGGACCAGACCTGCACGAGGTGTACTCCACAGTGAACTATGTACGACTTGATTCTTTCCCTTTGTAGGATACATAGCGACGCCAGAGTCCCTCACCCTGGCCCTGCCATCCCCAAATAGATTTAAAAATTCCATTTTCCCCAGTGTACAGACCAGACCTGCACGAGCTGTACTTCTTTCATAGAACTACATATGGCTTGATTCATGCCTTCGTAGGATACGTAGCGATGCAAGGTCTCCCTATCCTAGCTCAGCCACCCCCAAATAAAAGTTAAAAATTACCTCTCCCCCCCCCCCCCGTGTATGGACCAGCCCTGTACGGGGGGTATTCATCGTCCTTACTGTACGACGTTAAACTCAAGGATATGGATAAAAAAATAAAAATGAACCTTATCCCCCGTGTATGGACTAAACCTACATGGGGTGTATTTTCTTTCATAGAACTACGTGAGGCTTGATTACTTCCCTCACAGGATACGTAGTGATTCCATAATTCTACACCCTGGCCCAACCAACTCAAATAAATCCAAAAATACCCCCTTCCCCCATATGGACCAGACCCGCACGGGGTGTATTCCTTAAAAGAAATATGTAAGGCTTGATTACTTCTCTCATGAGATTCCTATTGATGAAAGGGTTCCCCATCCTGGCCCATCCATTCAAAGAAAAATAATTCTCTCTCCCACCGTGTACGGACCAGACCTGCATGGGGTGTATTCTTCATCCTCACCGCATGACATTAAACTGCACGGACTTCAGAAAACTACATGAGGCTTGATTTCTGCCCTTGCAGGATACATAGTGATGCAAGGGTCCCTCACCCTGTCTTAGCCGTCCCCAAATGAAAGTAAAAAAATTCCCTTTCCCCCGTGTATGGACTAAACCTGCACGGGGTGTACCTCCTTCAGGGAACTACGCGTGGCCTAATTCCTACCCTCCTGGGATGTGTAGTGAAATCAGGGTTTCCCATCCGGGCCAAGCCATTCCCAAATGGAGATTCAAAAAAAAATCCCCTCTTCCCCCATGTACGGTATAGATCTACACGGGTGTATTCTTCATCCTTACTGCACAACGTTAAACTGCACGGACGTAGTCCTTATTGCACGATGTTTAACTGCATGGACTTCGTCGCAACCCACCCAAGATATATGGAGAAACGAGATGGAAATACTCCTTGCACGTTTGGATGCATCATCTCCATACATCAGACTCCATGACCCGGATAATTATGGATCTTCATAACCATTCAAGGCCATCAGAAGTGGAAAGTTATCGACCCGTGGACTCCTTTCCATGACTATTTGTACCATGCCCTCAGCGGATCTACATATTGATATCCCCTGGACCATCTAACAAAGGCAAGATTTTCTTAGGTGATATCCTTCCTATCTCCGTATGCTTACCGGCCTCAGAGCCCCCATATCATATCTCCCGATCCAGAAATTTATGGCGCAATGGTTTACAAGTTCGTCCCCCTTTTCACATCCAAACATTTCCAGAGTATCCCTACCCGGTTAGCCTATGTATTCGCCCGTGGTTAGCCTGACGACATGCATCTATGAACATCAAGCCATGGATAGGATACTTTGACTCAACGGAAAATTGCAGTGAAGATGTTTCTTGTATGATCATACACCATTATCCCTGCATGCCAAACTCTATAGTATGAGCAATATCAGATCCTCATAATCACTCATGGCCATCAGAAGTGGAAAGTTATCAACCCATGGACACCTTTTCATGACTATGAATACCATTCCCTCAGCTGCTATGCATATTGATAGCCCGTAGCCCATCTACAAAATGAAATATTTCCTCAGCCGGTACTCTTCCAAGCTCTGTACGCTTACCAACTTCAGAGCCCCCACACTAAATCGTCTGATCCGAGAAACCACAGAGTTGTAGTTTACAACCTACATCCCCCACCCTGTTCAGAGTATATCAAAGCATGGTAACTCAGTTATCCTTCGAGTGACTGTAGCAATAGTCACCCAATGGTCTGAGCTCTATGACTGCTAAACTTGGAGTACTTTGTCCTTACCACACGACATTAAATTTCATGGAGTAAAGGTACACCCCCGCACGCAAGATAAATCAGCACAGGGAGCTCTCTATTCATTAACAGTAACCAGGGATGAATATGCCCGACATGTCCTGATATTTTCTTACCAAATTACATACTTCGTGGCCCGAACAATCTCATATTTTCATAATCAGTCATGTCCATCGGAAGTGGAAATTCATCGACCTGGAGACACCTTTGCATGACTACGCATACAATGCCCTCAGTGGATTTTTTTAGTCTACCAAAGGCAAGATTTCCTCAGGCGATACTCTTTCTAGCTCTGTACCCCTACTGGCCTCAGAGCCTCCATATCATTTCACATGATACAAGAAGCCCCAGAACCACGATTTACAAAAATCAACCCTCTCCACGTCTTGGTCATGCCGAGATGTTCAAGCCCAGTTACATTCTGATCAAGATTGGCCTTTGCAAATACATCCTCACCACATGAATTTAAACTGCACAGAACGTCTTGGCCACTTGGCATAATGCTGCAAAGACCAAGCATTAAACATCTAGGGAAATGCCTCCAACTACAAGCATTTTCCCTGTTTAAAAAATGCCCCCCCGTCCTCACTGCATGACGTTAAACTACACAACATCCTTTAATAATTATCCTCATCTTTACCGCATGACGTTAAACTTCACAGAATCTATCCTTGCTGCATGACGTTAAACTGCACGGTCAAACCTATCATGGGTTCAGTAAGGAATATATGCTTTTCTCTGTCCCTTAGTGAACGGGTCAGACCTACACAAACCACCGTCTCACACCAGCATGAGAAGAAATCACTTCACCCATTTTCTAGAAATTTAGCCTAGATGTTTCTCCCGTATCTAGGCGACCTCTCCTCATAAACCATTCTCTATACTCAGAAAAATCCAAAATCTCATAAACCACCACTGGTGGTCCTGATTCTCAAACTTCCTTGAAGTAGCCTGATTATCGGAAGAATGCAATCATTGACCTAAGGACACCTTTGCATGACTATGAATACCATGCCCTCAGTGGATATGGATATTGATCTCCCTTGGATCGTCTACCGAAGGAAATATTTCCTTAGGCAATGCTTCTCTCCGTACTCCTCTTGGCCTTTGAGCCCCTATATCTTTCCCGGGAGTCGGAAACCTCATGAGTAACAGTTTACCAACCTCTTTCCTAACACTGCCTGAATATAGTGGAACGTCTCTGATGAGATTACTGAGAACCAGGAGAAGCCATTCCACTTTAAAGAATGTCTAGGCTACATGAATTTAAAATACGCCAAGCTCTAACCGTCCTTCACTCTAACTAAATGCGTAGGACAGGGACCCTGTATCCACACTCTTGATTAATACAGATTCTCTCAAACCCTTTCAGACGTCACACACCCTTTTCGAGGCACCCTTGGTGATTTTCATAATTCTCCAAGCCACCCACGGTGGTTTCCATAAGCCGGACTTCCATAAAGTCCTCAGGCCATCAGAAATGGGTAGTCATTGACTTATGGAAGCTTTTGCACAACTATTCATACCATGCCCTCAGAAGCTCTGCATATTGATCTCCCCTAGCCCATCTATCAAAGGAAATATTTTCTTAGGCGATGCTCTTCCAACCGATGCATGCCGATACGACTCCCATGCCTTGAGACATTCCCATCATGTCATTCAAATCTAAACATACTCTCCCTACATGATTCTGAAGGATATTGAGACATATTTTAATCAACCAAACCTCATTGGGGCCCTCACCCCACCATATCAGGTCAAAGATGTTCGACCTAAAACATCAGTAATGATATTCTTGTCGGTGGGACTTTAAACCACTCACAAAAAGAGGCGCAATGCCTGTTAAACCGACAACCGAAAAGGGAGACCTAAGAAAAAGTTGGGTCATACCCGCTGGGTCCAAACCAAATGGGCCCATGAAAAATTAGGGTAATAAAATAAAAGACAAAAAGATTTTGGGGTTTTTCTACAAAGCCCTTGCAATAGTCAATCTATGATTGCTAGATCCTGTAGTTTAGAAAAAAGTTAGAGTTTGTTTCTATTTTCCTGATTTATGATTAATTCTAATTCAGTGAGTTTTTATTTATGCAACAATTGTTCCCGTAACAATTAAATTTTACAGAAAGGACATATTGAAATAGATTGTAGTCCATTTGAACAAAAAAGGAGGACTTCCACAAGCGAAGGCCTCACCCTCCCAAAAATAAAAGGGGAGGCGGTGAGCAAAATAGAATGTACAGGAATGGCTCTAACAATCATAAAGGAGTCTGGTCCACTATCTCCATTAGATCGAAAACCATGCGGCGAAGGTTGTTGCAAGTTTGCTCCAGCATGGCCTTCTCCCTAACCTCAACTTCGGCCACTGAACGAGTATTATTTACTTTCATTTGGAGGTCATTGATCCTTTTTTTGGTGGCTTCAAGGTTACCAGTCAGAGTTGACAACTGATCCCTCAGCATTGCTTCTTGAGCTTCACATTCGCCCAACTTAGTAGATTGGGTGGTCGCCTAATCATGAGAGCCCACCTCCTGTTCTATCAGCTGATGGAGGTTCATTATGGCCTCCTCAAGGGCTGGAGTTCCACAATGAGAGGAGGCGAGGTGAGAAAGCTTGTGTTCACTAGATAAATCTTCCCCATGGGAAATGATAACCTTATAAGTGAGAAAATGAAACTGCCGATAGTCAAAGCCACCTGACCCCAAACCCAGGAAGTGTTCGGAGAGCTTCAGTCTTAGTCGCCATCTCAGCCAGAGGAGTTTCAGCAACAATCACACAAATCCAGGCAGGCCCACCTATGCACTACTCGATGGTCTGCCATGACACGAATATCTTTGGTATCCTCGCTAGGTGGAACGGGGATGAAGTATGGAATTACAATCAATGCAGACATATGCATGCTAGAATATGGTTCCGAAGCAGGATGGTATGAAGCTTCTAACCCCATTTATGGATTGTTAATCAAGTTTCTAAGTCCAGTATTGGCCGACGAAACATTAGGAATTTGCTTGCTCGGACCCATAGCCACATGGTCATCCTCATCCACATTCAAGATGGTTGGTTCCATCTGAACGTCGGCCGCAGAGGGGCTGGTAGAGGAAAATCACCTGAGTCGCTTTGACTGATGAGCCATCAGTCAGTCCTCCTCAGAGCCGATGAGGAGGATGCGATAGGCATAGTAGCTGCAATGACTCCTGATTTGGAAACCTACCGGACAGCCTTCCCCAAGATCCCATCAGGATAATGTTTTACCCACTTTCTTGCATACTCCAAGGATAGGCTGGCAGTAGCTCCCATGCTAGGAAAGGGAATGCTTGTCTCAGATCCCTCCCAAATTAGCATCAACCAAAATTGACAAAGAGTGGCCAAGTGCCGTCCTCGAGCCCAAGGAGGGGGAAGGGAAACATGGATTTTCATACACCCAAAATGGCAGGAAAAATGATGGGGGGGCATACAACTCGTACAGAGAAACCCCGTCCATCCGCGCGGATAGAAACTCATCCTGTAGTGAAATCACGTATGAACGCTCCTCCAAACCCCCCCTACGGTTGTCAACCACGACGCCAGAAGGGGTGGGGTACAGAGTGAATGAAAATTGGGAGAAGTCACTTAGAATTTCTATGAATTCATCAGAACCATGGGATTCAAGCGAACCCCAGCTATATCAAGCAGGATAGGCTGAAAGGTAGGAAGCAGGATGATTGTGTTAGGACAATTTTCGTAACAGTGGCAATGATTCGCTCTCCTGCCGTATAAGAATTGAAATGGACCACTTAAATTATAAGGTGATCTTCCCTCCTGCATGTTGCTCAATAGTTCATAAATATGAGCCAAATTGGGTAGGACCAAGTTCACTGGGCGACCCTCTACCAACTCCACTGCCATCCTCAAGGTGTAATCCCTGATGCCTGGGTTGATATCCCAAGAAGTGAATAGCCACCCGCTCAAAAACATAGCAAACAGACCTACCAACCTGAGCATAAGAGGCACATTGGGGCACCCCTCGTAACCCCATTAAAGGTAGTCGCCCGCCTCCAGAACCACCCGATAGGAACCGGGGATGGTTCGTGACTGTTGAGAAGGATGATTCTGGGGGCGCTTGATCTTTGGTAGAGGACCAGTGGTGTTCAGAAATCGCCACATCCAGGCACTATAGAGAATAAGAGTGCAGACACGCAAAGCCTGGCCCAGTGACCACTCCGCCATTACCAGCGGATCCCTTGCCAACGAAGGAACTTGTTCGATGTCTTCCCATGCATCAGGAGTGGGAAGAAACTTGTCATATCTCACCAATAATTAGAAACCCCCCCAATCGGTATATGTCCTATAAAATAATGCCAAATTCACCATGGGGAAGGTGGAATGTATTAGTTCTTGAACACTAGTGACTGAGCAGGTTAGGTAGGTTCAATGATGGTGGGTAAATAGTGAAATGGAAGGCTCACATTGTGGAGTAATGATTGAATACTTCCAGTGAATCAGGAGATTCCCGGCGATGATGACAGACCTAGAAGGCCCCTACCCAGTCATTTGAGAAAATCCCACTAGACCGAAGATCCCACATAGGAATCCACCCCGCGTTAGGATCCACTGGATCAAGGTTGATAATAGAGGGGTACTTCTTGAATACAACTTCTTGAGAGATGTCTTGAGTGCACTGATCAATTTGGGTCCAAACAGAGCCTCTCAAAATAAAAGTGTCTTTCAGATCAGAATCACAGATCGTCTCTCCCAATGAGGTAAGGTTCTCCTGAATACACTTTGGTGACGCTTCCAAGAAAGGAGAAGGAAGACCTTAGAAATTAGGAGGGGATAAGGATGTCTTCTTGATGACCGAAACCGTAAAGCCGAAGTCGATTTGATAGTAGATAACCCAGGAGCTCAGGAGGGAGAAAGTCCATTAAGACACTATCGTCAGGAATGATGGACCGACTAGGGTCTTTGATACTCTCTGCTCTATGAATCATATCTAGAAGTCTCCCTGAACCAATTGGGAGAGGCTCGATAGTAGGCCTTGGTGTAGGGCTAGGGAGAACCATGTTTTTTCCCTGTATTATGAAAACTAGCAAATGATTAATCTGAAGTAATAAAATCTGGACAAAAATACCAAGCATATGGAAAAGGAGTCAAGAATAATTCATGACGTGGTCTACAAGCAGGTCTCAAAATGTGGTTCGTGATGACTGCATCCCATGAACCAACCCTATGCAAAAGAGGTCCGCGGTACTCTGGCCCGTGGAGCGATGGCCAGAAAACCGCAAACCAGGTAGCTTCGTGGAATCTTAATCTCGAATATAAATAGTGAGGTTTTGAGGACATAATTTTTTTTAAATGTCTAGAAGATTTCAGTCCGCAGACCATCCAAAACCACGGAGTGAGTTCCAACACGACCCTTATTGACATACTTTTTAATTAATTAAAAGTATTATCTCGTGACTGGGAGAATGGTCCACTAGTGAGGTACGGTGCGAACAAGGAATGGTTCGTGGAAGAGGCAGCTGGTTCGTGGATGAGGAGTTTCTTGAAGGAACGAGCACACAAGTACAAAAAAAAGAGTTCTCTAGTTTCACGACGAATCCGGAAAAATACAATGGAAGGTCCCTCGTATTTATAGGCATGGTCCCCTATAGGGCCACCCATCTACCGCAAACCATCCAAGATTCAGGACCACTCTACATTGGAATCGCCTCCTCTTCATTCCGATCGGACCCCATTCTGATGGGGGGAATTTCTAGGGTCCTAAAAAATCCACAAAGGAGAATTAAATCCTTTTTAACCAATAGAGATAATACCCAATTTCCCACAAAGAATTGGGGAAAAGTGTGAAGAATATTCAAAAGATGGCACAAGATGAACCGCTCCGCAGACAAGTCCAATGATAATGCTACACAGCCGGTTCCATGAAGCATGCCCTCCGCGGACCGCTGTTGTTCATGGAATGGAGGCGGAACCCTGCACAGCCGCGAAGCACTCCATGAGCAAATTTGGTTCACGAGGGAGGTTAATTCAATGACCACCACGAGTTTCGGATTGACCGAGTCATTCGTAAACCGGGTTTCCGGTCATGGGCCTCCAGAAAAGGTTACACATGACCACATATACATCTCTTTCCCCACTCTATAAAAGGAGATGGAGGGGGAAGATGAAAAAAACTGAGGAAAGCAAGGAGGAGATCGATCAGATTCGGGTGGAAGGATTTCGAAGGAAGGGGCTTAGGATTTCACAAACAGTGAAGTTCCAGTTCGAGAACTAGAAAAGGTATGATCCTGGAAGTGAATTAATAAGGAACCAAAAATGAAAAACAATATGGTGAACCACGAACTTAAATAACAAAGAAAAGAAGACTGCAAACCATGGCCCCTCAGAGGATGCACTCCTCATAGACTAGGGAGTTTGTGTCCCTTTTTCGATATGTACCACCGTATAACACCTTCCTACGCAGGCGAGCCTCGACCGATGAACCCCAGACCGGCATCGCCCTCAGCCGCCGCTGCTCGAATGGACCCCTCCACGTACCAACCTAGTATGCGGGCCGAACCCGAAGCCGTGAACCACCCTGGTTTGCGGGATACCCACCAGTCCGTGAACCAACCTGGTTCAAGGGATTCCAATCATTCCACAGACCACCTAGGTTCGCCGATGACCTTTCCATCCACATAGCACCTCCCTACATGAAGGGTGCCACCACTCATACACCTGTGTGGCCCCCAAGATCCTTTGATGTTCTCATTCCCCGATCCAGATAAAATCCTTCCAATCCATCATGATCCTCCACAACACCCTCATTGGCATATTCATCAGCCCCGAGCAAAGGCCTCCACCAGAGTCCCCAGACACACGTGATGTAACCTTTAGGTGCATGAGTGCACCATTTTTATTTCACATACCCAGGTTAAGCGAGATCAAAGTGGTTGCTCTGGCCCTTGAGAAGATTTCTGAATCATTCATGGGTTCAAATTCCCATGGTAATGCGGAGTCCAAGCTTGGGAGTCCCCTTTCTGCCCCTCCGCTTTTCACGACTGGGGAACTTCTCCCCTCCCTGGGAAGTGGCGGACTGCCCATCATAAGGAAGCCCCCATGAACCTTCATACATCCCCATGGCCATGGCCAAGGAAGGGCGTAGTGGGGAAGTGTGTTTCTCCGCTCTTCCTTGGGGCCATGTCCCTCTCCCTCTTTGCTCTGTCACCATGGGAATCCATCTCAGAGTAAGCCCCATGTTTTTGGGCCACCCCCACACGTAAGCCCCATCAGACATCCTGTAGACTCACCTTTCACGACATGATCATATGGTCCCTACTGCCTCTTGTTTCTCACACTGAGCATGACGCACATGGGCTTAGAGTAAGAATCAACCATGACATCTTATTATAGGCCTCCTCATAGTGTAAGCCCCAATCCATTACCCTGGTCCTCCTCAGAGTGTAAGCCCCAATCCGTTACCCTGGGTTGCCTCAGAGTGTAAGCCCCAACCCAATTAGAACTACGAGGAATTTTATCTGTGTCAAGGCATGGAACATATGATGCTTCTATGAGGTTTAAGCCCAGTACCCATCGGAACCCCGGTCTGTCCTTACGTCGGTTCTACGACACCCTCTAATGAGAACTATGAAGACTTTGATCCGTGGAAGGAATGGCAAGTAGGAAGCCTCCACGAGGTTCATGACGACTACCTATAGGACCCCCGGTCCATACTTACATCGGTTCTCTGACACCCTCTAATTTGAACTATGTGAAATTTGATCCCTGTCTCCTTAGCAGGGTACGTAGGAAGCCTCCCCGTGGTTCATGCCCAACACCCGGTCGATACGACCATCTTCACGTGGGTTCACTGCACCAACCATGGGTGGCCTAGAGCGTAAGCCCCATATCAAACTGAACTACTTAAATTATGATTCCTATCACAGGGATACGTAGGAGGCCCATACCATGGGTTCGATGAAAATTCTCAAGTTGTTATCTGTGCCCCATGGATGACAATAAACTCTAGAGTGCCTGCTCACGAGGCTTTAAACCAGTGTCGTCTCAATGAGTCCAGACTCTTCAGGGTCATTAATCCAATGAGGGATGGTAAACCTCGGGCATAAATGATTCTGAACCCCTGCGTCCAACTGACCATTGCCAACCAGGAGTAATCCGTGGATACTATGCTTTGGTATAAACCAAAGATTCGTGAACATATGAATACATCATAAATCTATAAGAGAGTCCTAGAATAGGCAATAATTCCCCCCAAAAGGGTGCGATGAGACCGACTACCCATCCTCTCGACCAATGCATGCTCTTAATCATTGCTGGTCAAACCACCCAACAAACTCCTATTTTTGGAAAGCAGGTCCACATATTACTGGATATGAAACTGTTGGGCGTTTTGAGGTGAAAACGGTGCACCCAATATTAGTGATTAATCATAACCAAATATTCTCTAATCAATCGTCAGGTAGCGCACATTTCTCCCCCATGACCCCGTTGTGCACCGCGAGACAACCATGCTTGATTGTGATCACATGATTGTGTATCCCATAAAAAATATTGTGATCCCATGAGTGATAATAGTGTTTATTTTATCCATGTTGATTATTATCACATATTATTGTGTATGATTCTATATACTCATGTTAATAAACTATGCCTACTTGTGTGCTTTCCCTTTATATGTAAAACCATGCCTTGTGGTTTTTAGTGGTATTTGATATTAGTGGACCATCATAAAAAATTTATTCCCTAGTGGAGGTGAACTTTTGATTTAAATGATAGCGATGAGGGGCCCAAGCACATGGTGAAGGTACAAGGCCACCATGGTGTCATAATGTGGGTGTGATCGAGGACTCTTTGATGACAACTGATTTTAACCATGAGATAGCCTAGTCAATGAGAGTATACAAGTGGATCTCATCTAGAGTATCCATGTGACTTTGTCCACATGAGGGATATATGGAACTGAGTATCATCTCTATGAAACCATGAGGACACCATACAGGGGATTTTTTACTTCTTACAACTCATCCAATTATCATTTGGCATGAAGCTGAAGCATGTAAAACGGAGGTTGTGGAAGCATGGTTAACACACTACCACACATATTTGGATTTTATGTTTTTACAATTCCTAAATTATCTATTATCATGGTACACAATTGTATAATTGAGAACATTTTGTTAAGGACACATTGGTGGTGTCCAACTGAGTCTTTTAGTCACACCCTACTTAGACATTTCAATGTGCTTGTAGATTTCATGAAAGAATAGTTGAAGGGAAAGGGCCTTGTGGTGGATGGATGAGAAGGTGGAACATGGAGCTAGGGAAGATAAAGATAGACACTGGAGGACCCTACAGTTCTTTTTTAATCATCTGTTTTATTCATCCAGGATTGTATTTCCACTTTAGAAGATTCTTTTTTTCATAACATATATGTCATTAACAGTCCGCATGATTTACTATGATTATTTAATTCTTTATCTTGTCATTATTATTTATTTTCCTACTCTATGACATGACATGATGGGTATAGTCTTCCCATTATCAAACAATGTCCCCCGCTACTACTCGTATGACTCTTGTGTAAAGGGAGGCACACATGAGGTCATGTGAAATTTCAGCTCAAACCCGGTGGTTCAAGTTGGGATGTTACAAAAATCATTTATAGATCAATAAAAACATGAATAAAGTTTATTACATTGATAATGTACAAAATATTGGAATATATTCTCATGGAACATAATACATTTCTTATTTGAAAATGGATTAGTTGTTCTATAATAGAATGAATATTTTTTCTATGAAGTGGTCCATCATTGGAAAATAAAATGGTGGAAAAACATGTTTCTCAATTTAGGATAGGTTATACGAAATGACTCATGTAATCTACCCTAATATAGAAATAACCCACTCAGTTCTAATACTAGTTACATTTTTTACCTCAATAGGAAAATATCTACACTATCAATGGATTTTTTTATTCTATTTCAACCATTAGGGTATATACCTAAGTAATAGAAGAAAATAAGTTATCCTATAATCATGATGAATATTGAGCTATAAAATATAAACCCTTCAGATAGTAAATGTTATCTAAAATAATATGGTATTTTAATAATTATCAAGTTACCTAATCTCATTTAAAATATATTTACCTAGGTTTCTACTAACCATTATTTAATAAAAATAGTAACAACCTATACTCTAATAAACTGGAGTCATTAATCAATTTTTTAAATTGTTATAATATAAAAATGATCTCATCTCAATGTATCAATATGATTTTTAGTTTTTATGAACCACACATAATCATGATTCCCTATGACATTAGAAATGTTAAATGTATAGTATAAATATATTCTTCAACCATTGATATTATTCATTGTGTCCTTTTTCACATCATGGGAAAATGATAAAAAATAAAGGTTAATCCTAGATTCTCAAGAAAAGTTATGTACAATAGAATCCATCATCAATCAATAAGTAATCAAAAATATATAAAGTTAATAAACTATAAATACATTTCGATTAATGAATAACAAGAGAAAAAATGAATCAATAGATAATATCAATACGTAAATCTTATAGATAAATATAATAGAATTCACAATAAAATAATCCCTTAATATTTTATGTCATGAAAAAGGATATCATGATATTTGTTACAGTTAAGTCCCTATTCCAAGACATTTTAATCAAAGTGTAACTTTACACCAAAAAATCCATTTAATTTAAAAAAACTGATTTGTCTCATGAGACTGATAAATTAAAGAAGGATTCATGTATAACCTATCCAAACCCATTGCTGCATGCCTAATGAATTCCAGAAATATTGAATGATCAATTCAAATCATAAATATATATTATCAACAGATTTCCCTATTTTATAATGAATACCTATTTATCATGATTTTATATATTCAATTAGATATCCTTCATGGAAAGAAATTATATAAGTAATTGATTCATGGATTAATAAATAATAACATCGATTATACGAATAATATGAAAATTTAAGACAAATTTAATTTCCATTGAAATAGGGTACAAGAAATTGAGTGTTTGAATAGATATATAAACACTATAAATTTAATAAAGAGATTGAAGGGGACTACTAAATAAGTATATTTTATAGTAAATTCATGTATTTCAATGAATAGATAGAAATTAAAGTGAAACATCAAAAATAAAATTAAATAAAAGGGTTTTATTTTTGAAATAATTGAAATATATTTAATGAAGAAAAATTCAATAAAATGGGTATGTCATGGGGATCATCCACTAATGCTGTATAAGTTAATAGGAAACAACTCCTTCTGAGTTTTTATTAAAAAATAAAGAATAAAATATTTTTATAAAAATTTGAATTATTTCATTAGAAACATGTAAAAAATTCAACGATATCACAAAATTTAGTTATTAAATCAATTGATAAGTTAATGATTTTTGTATAATATTTTTTAACAATAAGAGTTTGAAAGATATTCAAACCTTATCAAAAAGATATAAAATAAGATCTTATTTTAAATTTTTTTACTTGATTCAAGTGAAAAATAGAGGAAAATTTGAAATAAAATATGGAAACTCCATAAATATATATTGTATAAGAAACTATATGGAGTTTATGATTGATATATTATTTTTTTAAATGAGGAATATAAGAGAAATCATAAAAATAAGATTTTAAAATAAGTTGATAATTATGTGGTAACATTCAAAATTTAAAACCTTGAATGATTGGAATTGAATTGAGAATTTAATCATAATTAATAAATAGATATTGGCATAAAATATCTCATATTGGTTATATATAAACAACTTTTAAGTAAATATGTTCATATTAAATAATATGTCTTCCTGAAGTAGAAATTGGGATAAAATTCATTACCTTAAATCTGAATCATCACATATATTCATTATCAATCTGAATAGTAAATCAATTTTAATTATTTAAATTAATAATAATAATTTTAGTGTTATTATTGAATTTATTTTACTTATTACCATGTTATATTTAATTACATAATCAATTAATTTTATGATGGATATTTCGATGATGATTGATTTATGAGTTTAAAATGGCCTTAGTAGGATGACTATGGTAAAATATGTGTTTTTTAAAATCATAACTGGAGTAAATATCATTAAATAATTATCAATTTCAAAAATCATTTTTACATTTAATATGAATATATAATAGTGTATATGAAAAATGTACCTTGTTACAATCATTAAAATGGAAGGCGATACTTACACATGAGTAACATTTCGACTTTTCAATGATCATGATAAAAAGAATTTATAGAATATTTTATCATTTATTAATGATAATAACATATCTTAAATAAAATATTATTTATTATAAATTACTTATATATACCATCTATGTGATTCAGTAGTGAAAAATGAAAGACATTTCTTATTGGGGGTTGCAGACCACATGTATGCATGAACGCAGTTATCATTATTCAATGAATGGAAATGTAAGAAAATATGGGATACATTAAATTTAAATAAGGATAACGATTCCATTATTATTATATTTATACATTAAATCCATCATTATAAAAAACCGAGTGATGAGAGGATGGGAAAAGAATTACATGGTCAATTAGGTGGTAGCCCATAGTACATAGGAATAACAGTTTTCATTCCTATTTGAACGAAGAAGATTTGAATTTATTTTATTAAACAAATGTAATGACATAAAATTTAATTTAATATTTTAGGGTTATTATTTTTGAATTTTTTATAGTATTTTAAATATTTTTAAGAAGAAATGCAATGAAAATAGATTGATAAATACTATACCAATTCTTTACACAACTACTAAAGGATTCCACCTAAAACCTTCCTAGTTTGGTTTTAGGACCAAACTTGGTACTCTAGGTCATGTTTTGGTATTTATTGAGGTCATTTTGAAATTTATTAGCCGAGAGAAGATAATTATGTGTTGATAGGACATGATAGGTTGTTCTTTTTTATATGTGGACAAGAAGAAACACATGAAATTTTCAAAAGAATAAAATATATTAATATATTATTCTTGACAAATAGATAAAAAATATAATTTTTTCCCAATAATAGATAATATATGGAATAAATTTTAAAATTATGGAAATTAGACATGTTGGTATGTTATTTTAACTATTATGTAATAGTTTAACACCTTAGTAAACCAGATACAACATTAACAATGGTATTATATTTGTAAACATTTTACTATTCATTAACATACATATAAGTTAACCTTATAAAATAAAAATAATTATTCAGATTAAAAATATTTAATCAATTTTATCAAATTTAAATTACTTATGTGGCAGAATTTAATTTTATTTCAAACCGAAAAATAGAGTTGAAAATAGTTTTGAAAAAAATTCTTTTATCAATAAAGATATTTTTATACTATAATGAAGTATTCAATTAATTGGAAAGAACTTATTAAAATTTTAACAATATAATTTAATCGTGTTTCTATTGAATGATTTATAGAAATAGAAATTTGTAAATTATTGATATGAAAATATAGTTTTCAATAAATATTAGTATTTTTAACTATTCATTGAAATGTCAATACATGTATAAAATCACAACAATGGACACTAAGATATTTTTTACTTTATTATTTCATAAATGTATTCACATTTTGAAATAAAAATTTTATAATTTGAAATAATAATTACACTTAAAGTTCAAAAAATGAAATAATAAAAATATTTTTGATGAAAAAATATTTTTGATGTACAAATTGACATTAATAAAAATTTAGTATATATTCATTATAAAAAATTATGTACATTTAGATTATAAAAAATTATTTCAAATAATTATCATAATATGTTTACTCAAATTATTACCCTAAAATTTAGCGGCTAGGTCATATTTATATAGTGATATACTTATAATATACATCAATTCACATAAGGATTAGTGTTTTCTGTTAAGAGTTCTACAGATATTATTATTCATTTAAAATAAATATATGGTGTTTCATAGTGCTTTCACACTTTATTGACATTCCCTCCCACAAAGGGCTCAAAAATTCAATATATTCCATGAACACAATGATTCCTATAGGATTTCCTATGTAACATTTTTTTTAACTCATTACATAAAATTAATCCATGAAGAATTCAATGTGTTTTTCTCTTAAGAATGTCTGTAAACCATGTCTATTTCTTATCTCTTTGGTTTTCCACTAGTGGTATGTTATTTATATGTAAATCTAAATTCGTTACGTAAAATTTAAAACTTATATCAGGTAAGATCAATTTGAAAAACATACTATTTATTTCATCATTCATGATAAATTTACTCAGAAAATTTCAATATATATCTCTACCTTTGATTTAAAAGATTTCACTTGTTTTTATTACTCCAACATCCATGATACTCTAGAGTACAAATAAAAAATGATGTCTCCAATTTTAAAACATATAAATGTTTTTAAAACTCAATCTTATATAAGGCTATATAATTTTTTAGTATTTTGTTTTATATTCTCCTATAATATTCTTTGACGAAACATCAAAAAATTCATGTAAAAAACCATATTTTCTGAAACTCATTCATTTTATGTATAAATCAACTTGTATTATGAATTCATGCAACATTAATCCCTTATTTGTTTCATGATTATTTATTCAACAAAAATAGATGTGGCCAACACATGTTGACAAGGGTTATGACCATATATTCTGTAAATCCATAAAAACATTTTAAACAATATTAGGGTGAGAATTATTATACATTATGATTTTAATGTTTCATTTATCCTCCATTGACATCCAAATATCACATTGGTACATAGTATAATTTCAACTAATCGAGATATAATAACTCAATGTTGATTGAGTGATAAACATCAGAACCAACATTACAGAACTCAATCTATTATGAAAATCTCAAAGTATTCAAGAATTTCATTCTCAATGTTCAAGAATAACTCCTTATCATAACATTGTATTTTGAAATTGAAATATTCAAGTATTTTATCATCACTTCATTCTCATAAAAAAGTAGTATCTTCATGTTGTCAATATATTCCATTTTTTAGATATATTCATTTTCACCCCAATGCTATAGTTATATAGTGTAAAAAAATAATTGTTAAATAATCTGACACTGAATAGATTTTTTTGGGTCCAACAGAAGTGGCCCATTTTTAATATTGGTTAATGTTTCTAATATACATCATGTAAAATATAGAAGTTGATATTAGTTTATTTTAGTAAACCTACAGAGGATTTAAATATCTCTATGATAGAATAGTATTAATCATATTAACAAAATTATTATGTTTTAAGAATATATATATTTAGATGTTGGGGAAATGAAATGCTTTATTTGAATGTTGGATCTAGTTTCAGATGGATTCATAAGAATGATAAAATCTATATGTAATAGAGGGTAGGATTATTCCAATGAAATATACTATATAATAATGTTAAAACAATATTAGTGACTTTACATTCAACATAGTTGGGGATAAATTATTTTATGTAAATAAAAAATCATACAAGGAGAAGTAAGATGAATGTATTATTTATTCATATGATCACTGAAATTCAAATATGGAATCCATGTACAAGAAATAAATTTATATTTTGATGGTTGATTTAATATCTAAAACCCTGATATCTCTACAGAGATATGAAACCGTTAATTTTTCATTTTAATCATATGTTTTACTCTTATAAATGTGCCAAATAATAAAAGGATTGGTTTTGATAGTTTCTAGGACTTTTTTGGAACCCAATATTCTAAAAGTTGGGTATAAAGTATGAGTTTCATGTTTGGGGATCAGTTAGTAGTAATCATGGTTCTCAGCCTCATCTTAACCCCCAAGAATACACTCTTAACCCGTATATATTCATGATTATTTATCTCTTATGAGTTGGATCAACCTTATATGGTCAAGTAGTCATTGTTTCTTCATAGATACATCATTACTTTTTTTTATGAATTGGAATCCCTGGTTTCATCATGGTCCTATTTTTTTAGTATATAAACTAGCACACTTTAGTTATAGAAGTTAGAACCTAACCACTTGTAGTTCCATTGTTAAGACATTACTTGCATGCTATGATATAGGTATGGCATCCAAGAATTCCATGATGAGTCTAAACCCATCATGATTATTATATCACAAATTTTATTCCACTTCCTCCCCACACACAAACATATATATACATATATACACCATAATATATTTAGATTCAGAAAAAACCTTCTTATAGATTTCATTGCTGTTACCTTACTAACTATATTTCACACCATGTTCATGCTACATACTGGAACACATATCTACATCATGGATTCATATAGGGAGAAGGTTAAGCACACAATAATGGATGCTTGATTGATTATATTGTGGTATCATGTGAGTGTGGGACTAAAAATTCAGTTTTTGTTGTTATCAAAGATAGAATTTATGGTGTTTTTGTTTCATTTGATTAAATGAGAGTATGTGTTTCACATCCATGTATGAATCACTTTTTTTATAGATCCATGACATACTCTACATTTTGTATATGGATCACTTATGTATTTCTGTATTATTACTACCAATATGATTTAATATCTCTACTCTTTTTTTCTTCATATGTTTCTACTATTTATTCGTTATATCACCATTATGATACAACTATCACCAGGGATTACACTCTAAAACAAATCATAATGGAACCTCAATACTAGTTAGCAGCCTCTAGCATATGAGGAGGATCACTGGGGCCCATGTGACCTTATAGTTTTGAAAAGTTATGAGGTAACATGGTCCATGATGTTACTAATTTCAATTAGAGAAGACTATTTTATTTTTTTCGATATATTTTAGGCTGTTTTACTAGAAATCAGAAGGAATTGGAAATTGGTATTGAGCATGTAAGTTTGAGTAGCTAACCCATGTATGGGGGGATCCAAATTTCCTATGATAGGAATTTTTGTTCTCGATTATACCTATTATTTTCTATTGATTTTTCCTTTTGTTGATTCACATGGATTTTTTCTTTTATTATTATTATGGTATTTATATTTAACCCAGTCCAATATGGAAAAAAAGTAGTGTTCCATTCATCGTCATAGGATCACAAGGATTTATATTTCAATCATAATGACAATCCAAATTTACTTACTTCATTCTTTTTCTATTTCATGTATCTTGTTCCTTGATTGTTATATTTGTGAATCTTCTATTGATTATAATATAGATAAAATAATTGGAATAATTAATGTTTACGCATCAAACAAAATGGTGTTTTCCCATATATCATGATGATGTTACCTTAATTAACCAACTATAACATGTATGAAAAATGGAAAATTGTTTACATAATATGAAACATGAGCTGGATTAAATTACATTTATTCAATATTTAATTTAAAGAGTGTGTGCACCTCTATAACTTAGGAAAGTTAATCCATTTAATTGAACCATCATAAAATCCTTATTCTATTTACATGTTGTACAATTTTCAATTTATAAAGTTTCAAAAATTATATATTAGGAATGAAATAACAATCTTAATAGATAATTATATATATATATATATATATGTGGATATACAAGATGACATATTTATGAACTATTGATTTCTAATTATCAATTGAAATGGTTGGTCTTAAATAGTGAAGCCAATTTCAACATAAATTGTGTTTACTAATATTACATGAAATTGACAGAGTACATACTAAAGCCCCTAATTTAAAAAGTGAACTTGAACAAAAACCAACCTGAGTAGTTTGTAGTAATAATTATCTCTAGAGATTAATCTATGCTTAATACGACACCAAGACAAGGATTTTCCACTATGTTTGGGGTTTTGGCTCATATATAAGAATAATTTTACTTGTACAATTTCTATATTTTAAAATTCTATCATTAAATATATTATCTATGGTGTGTTATATGAATTATTTGAGATATTAAACCGTATATTCTTCTATAAAAGTTCCCCAAAGGTGGTGATAGACATGTTTCTGATGTGGTGGCTCCAAACCTACCAGTAGTTCCACCTGTTTCACATCTAGTTATACATAACATGAGTATTTTAAACATGTTTTGAGTGAGTTTCTTCAAATTTAACTAGATTATTCTGGGAGATCTATGACTTACCCATACTATGGCCATTATGATGAAAGAGTATAAATAGTATCATTCTCCCACGTTTTCGGGGAATGGAGGTCTATAGGCTATAGAGGCACGACTAGAGGTTATGATTTCATTATTTTATAATTTTGATGTGCTTCTAGAGAGGAGAGAAAATTATGATCTTTTGATAGTGGTAATAATTTCGAATGTGATCAGTTATTCCATACAGGCATATGTAAACCTTTTTCATTTGCCTAAATTCATGTAAATATTTATTAGAGCCCATATCAATGATTTCAACATGATTGAAGTTTACTATACAGTGAACATTGGGAAAGATCCAAGATTGGATATTAATTCATCCTACATTAGGAAATGTTGTCTCAAGTGTTATCGATAGAGAAGTAGAAGACAATATATCCACACTAGTGGTTTAATCATACGTCATTAGTGTTGGAGCTATGGTCACATAAATCCTCAGTGAAACCGAATCCCTATTGAGTGGTGTGATTGGGGAATAATGTGGAATATTAAAATGTTTTATCAGATCATACGATTGGTTCAATGTGGGAGAGGAACCAAACCAGCTTTAACATCCAAAAAATTATATAATGCTTCATGTTATGTTAGAAGATGGACTAATTCTGTCCATAAATGCAATGGAAATTAATGTTTTCAAGGTGTCCAGACTCAGGATAGGTAGCACTAGTTGAGTGAACTTACTCCAGGAATTCATAGTGATGATTAGGCCATGGATCAGGAAAGACATATGAAGTGAAACCAATCGCTCATGAAAAGGGTGTCAGACTATCTATAGTTAGTAGTAAAATATTAGTAGCATCTAATTTACTATATACTATTTTTGATATTGGATCATCACATTAATTTATATATGTGTATATCATATAAATCATTGGGCTTGATATTAAATATTTCTCTAGAATGATTACAGTTGATACTCAATTGGGAATTTGACTGGAAATTTTTTTCCACAACAATGACTTACCACTTGTGGTAGGAAGTTATCATTTCTCATGGGACCTATTCATAATCTTGATGATGGTATCTGATCATATTATTATAATGGGCTAGTTTCTCCAGTAATTGGATAATGTGGAAGGTTATCAACCTAGGGTATCATTTACATCACTATAGGGTCATATGTATATTCACAAGAGTGATTCTGACATCAATGAAAGTAGAAATAGAACAATACAATATGGGATTAAGAGAGTGGAATCAAAGATCGTCAACGTATATATATTTGAACTAATAATTATTTAGGATTATTTTCCTCTAGTATAATAGTATTTCCATATTTTTTTCAAGTATGATTTTCTAGACTACTTTTTGAGAGATATGTAATGATTATTATTGAGCTGGTTCCCTGTTCTACACAAGATTCCATTCTTCCTTATAAGATTTCCAAATCTATGTTACAATACCTGAAGAGGATGACAATATAATTGTAAGATAGTGTTTTTATATAGACCAGTACATTTTCTTGGGGTTCACATGACCTCTTCCTCACCAAGGTTGAAGATAACCTCAGGATTTGATTAGATTACCATCTTTTGAACAAATATATAGTTAAGAACTTGTATCCATTACCTCATATATAGGACCTATTTTAACATTTTTGAAGGGGGAGGTTTTTTTATGATAGATATGAGTTTCAAATATCTTTATGTATGTGTTATACCATTCTAAATACATTATACATATATTATTACTATGTAGAGTCTATATGAGTATCTGGTTATGTGGTTCAGTCACTTGGAAATGCCCCACCCAATTTTAAAGGTTTTGATGAGGCAGGTTTGACCCTCATATCTGGATTCATTTGTGTTAGTAATCATGGATTATATCATTTTGTATCCTCTCAATCAACATGACCATGTAAAATATCTTAATATCAAGTCAAATAAACAATGAGATAAAAAAAGTTGTTTAAGATTGATATATGCAATAATTTAAATGAAAAGTTTTACTTAATTGGTCAAATAATTTCAGATATAGGATTATCTATTAAAATAGAAAAGGATAGATGTTGTTACACCATTAGATTTGGTGAAATAATTTTTTTAATTAATTTAAACTATTCAATATTTTTCGTTTTACACAACACTAAATATAGATTTTATTATTTGGAAGAAGCAGGTAATTCTTTATTTGAATGAAAAAACATGTCTATCTTTTAATCCATGAAACAATTAAATTATATTTAAATATTATCAATACTATTTTTTTCTTCTTCTACACATAATTTAGAGGTCATTTGATAGCATGTGTTATATAAAAAACCATGTTTTACCAAAACACAATGTGATATAAATAATATTATTAAAATGTTATAATAGTTTTCACATAGGAATTGGAATAGAGATTATGAATAAGATTAATTAAATTATTAAAACATGGTTTCCACATGTATATAAGAATAATTATTTTGTTATCAATTGAAATGAAATCAAAGAAAAATCTTTTAAAAATATAGGAAATTTTCATCTAAAAAACTATATTTATTCTATCAAACATGTTTTACCTGAATAAATAAATTAAAATAAATAATTTAAATGTTTTTAATTAATTATATATATATATATTACATTAATTCAATTAGTTAATGTTCATCTTATGAGTATTCTAGACAACAGATGTGAATAATACCAATTTTACTCATTGAGATAGTTTTTTTAAATGAAAATTTACCACCTTTTAAAGGAATTCCCATTTTAAATCTAAATGTTTACAATATTAAAAATTATATTTTAAAAAATAAAATTAATTTAAAAATTTGGGACATAAAAATTAGTCTACAGTGAATTTCTGGTATTTTTGGGAGATGTTTTTTTAAATTATTAATGAAAAAACTGAATATTAATTCAAAATAACATTTTCGTCTAAATTATTTATAGAGTTAATATAATGTTTTTGTTGATATTAATATATATTTATAAAAACAATACATATATTAATAAAATTTATGTCATTTGAATCAATTTATCACAAGAAATAGATATAAAATCATTTAAAACTTTTAAACATTTTCACTTTAGAAATTTGTTGTCTCGTCCCGTCTATGGGATTTGTTTTATATTAATTTCTCTCACATATTTGTCCAGAATTTAGAAAAATGGATAAAATATTTCAAATAAAAATAAGTTAATGTTTCTAGTGATTGTGACATATTTTTCGACATGAAATATTAGTGAAAGTAATTAAAATTAATTACAGTAATTAAGGTTAAAAAAAGTTTACATAGTAGTTAAACATTAACATATGGGGCCAAATAACCTAGGAACTTGTTCAAATTCCATTATAATTACATTTTTTATTATTTCCTCTCATGTATAGAACATGGACCATTAATTAAGGAACAATATTTAAGTGATACCTCTCAATAATTTTTACATTTTTATATTTACAAGAATGACACTCTTCATACACTATAAAATTAAACTCACCCTCACTTCTCCACACATCTAAATCCTTTTTTATCATAAAAGAACATCCAAAATTACCTTAATAATTCCATCTGTATATCCTATAACCCTAAATATGGTTATAAATAAAACCAATTTTTTCTTTTGGTGAAATCCAAATAGAATTTCCCAAAGAAGAGGTGACATCATTAAACAAGAACATTATTTTATTCCTTTATCCACCCTTGAAATTATTATCATTGCTTAATTATATGATAATATAAGTATCCTAAATATTCTAAGATTTTTTTATATTAATGTTTTTGACTAAAACTACACACAATTCATCTAAAAGCGATTGGTAATCATCATTCATGTGAATGGGAGACTGGTGCCTCACGAACCTATAATATTTTTCCTTCCATTCCAACCTTTAAATGATGGGAATAATGATGGAAATACGATTTAAATATAATATATGTAATTTTTAGGAAATATTTTTTCTTATTTAATTATTATATAATAGATACCTTCACACTTTATATTTTTTGGGAGTATGATAACATTGTTTGTCGACATTTTGACTACTGCCACCTTAAAGCATTGTGATTCATTAACACATTACATGGAATGAATTAAAAATGGTTTTAGTAAAATTATAAGATATATATGAAGTTATAATTATTATATAATGATTATATATATAGTATTAACTTTCATTATTTTAATATTATAAGAAAACGGAAACGACGCTCATGCTTTTGTATAACGTAGCGTCTCTATGAATGATGTATTTCATATCATATTTCTATATTTTATTGATTATTATAAATACATATATATATAATTAATATGATATTTATATAAAGTTTATCATTAGGGTGGTTATGAAGTAATTATATAAGTTATAGGAAAAAAATATAACAAATCAACACACATGAAAAAAACAATGTGGTTATTACCTGAAATATAACATAAAAAGGATTAGTTAATAAACATGTAATATAATGCCATAATAAAATCATATAAGTTATTATTTAAATGAATATGGTTATTTTATAGATTTATAATAAAATTATATTTATTATACATGAGTTTTAACCATGTATGAAAATTTTTGATGCTTGTGGTATGGGTTTTTTAATCTCACATTTATTTCTGTGAGATATATGTTATATCCACCACTTAATCTTATTTTTTTAATGTGAATACAACCATATGAAATATTATATCATGAATTTAAATTATTTAATTATATTTAAATATTTCAATTTATTTTATTCTTTTACAGATATCATAATTCAAATGATACTCTTAAATAAACGGGATTTCTAGTCTCACATTTTTTTGCGAGAAATTTTCTATTTTCAACACCTATTTTTTTATGTGGTGAATATAATTAATATGAATATAAACTATTATTATTGTTAGTTTATTTATGGTAATTTTAATATTCATATGGATATATCCTTTTAATGGGATTTACATTTAAAAATTTAGCAAATTGGTAATGTAATTTTGTCTCAATTTACCTTCTTAGAGACATATGTTTTTCTATACACCTATATTCTTTTATAAGGTGTATATACTATCCCTTTGACATATTATATCGTGGATATTATAATTTTAATGACATTATAATCTTTATGTAATGTTATTATCTCTTTTATATTACGATATAATGTTACCAAAGTTGTCTCAGTTTATTGCTAATAACTATTCCTTATGAGGAGTTTTTACAATTATGATTCCTTTGAAAAAGTCTTATGATCCATATGTCAAGAATTCTTTTGAATTTTCTTCTCCATTATGTATTAATGATATACTCATGTAATGGTAAAATTGTTTCACTTTTTTTACTTGATATGATTAAAAAAATTCTTTATTAATACCCGACCATATTTATCTTTTCGGTCGGAAATATGTTTAATTCCGAAAAACCAATTTTTCAAAATCAAATTTCAAAAATGTTTTTATATGACCTTTTAAAATTATTTTAAATGAATCTGATTTGAATTTTATAAAATATTAATGTATATTTTTTCAAATATATATTCATAGAAAAGGTTTTCAAGGTTCGTTTAGAACTTTTCATGGTTACTTTTAAAGAAAATGGTTTTCAAAATGTTTTATGATTCCAAAACAAATCCAAGAAAAAAGGTTATATTCCTCATGAAATGTTTTCATAAGATATTTTGAAAATTATTTACCATCCATGATGACATATTTTGGTGTTTCTTATTACTTTTTAGGGATATTATCAATGGTAACCATTCATACTCTTTGTTATAATGGTTTAATTTTTATGATTAAAAGTAATTTATGAAACTCATTTACCTTCCACATGTTATATAATGATAAAAAACTTATGAAATCCATACATTTTTTATGGGTTATTATATGATGTAATTATTATAAAACTAGATATTTTACATAGTTTATGATATGATATAATTTTTATTGTACCAATTTTTTTTCATGGATTGTGATATGATTGTTTTAAAACCCATATCATTTTATAGATCCTGATACGATTAATTTTTTACTACCCCATGGAACATGTATGAATTATTTAATTATGTGGTGGGTGGGAGGTATTTATAAATCCAATTTATTTGATAATGATTTAAATCTCATGAGATAATGATGGGAATCAAGTCTATGGGCGTGATCTACATTGGGAAACTGGCAAGTCCTAATCCATAATGGGAAACTGGTGTGTCCTTATCCACAATGGAAACCTGGGGTGTCATAATCAAAATTTTAAATATATGTGTCATGATACACTATGTCAATAGTCTTTGGAGTGAACCTTGACCACTATGATGTTATTGGTGAACCTGATTACTGATTCACAATGTTATGCATGGACATCGTTGCATGTACATAAGTTTAGATGAGGGTCTAATTTCATCTCCTTATCATAATGAGTGAGATTGTTTCTACATATAAATGTTCATAATGTTATAAGAGAATTTGTATGGAATAAATCTATGTCTTATGCATATTATATTCTCATATGGTTCATGTTCTTGATTTTCTTATGATTCATGCTTTATAAACTAGTGATCGTTATGCCAGGATGATTGATTATGATCTTTTATATATAGGGAAGGATCTTATAATATTATGATCATATTCTCATACAATTCTATTCATTTTTATGATTAAATATATCCTTGGATGACAATAAATGATAATATTATATCACCTTTTCTTATGTTTCCTTTCCCCATTTTATGAAGAAACATTTCAAGTATGAACACTAAAGGGGATGATCTTCATGGGGGAATTTGGAGATATTTCACTATGTTAGGAGATATTTTGTTTTAAGATTCCAAATAAAATATACTATTATGGTCATCAAGAATGGATTTTTACAATGTGTTTAATAATAATATAAAATGATTTAATATCCATGTAGGTTATTCCTATGTTACTATAGTTGGTATCAATGAAAGGTATAGTTAACCTTTATAAACTATGATGATAAAACAATAGTCAAATCCCTAGAGATATTTATAAAGATTTTCCTTTTGAAGTATCTATAGATATTACAAAGGTTAAATAGATTTAAAGTCAGGTTTCATGATTTCAAAATCCTAAAATAAAATTTTCATGATTATGTGGTTTCATTCTTTGATAGAATTACCCACACTCTGATTTTGGTTCTTAGTCAATTACGGGAACTATAATGAACTAGGTTAGCATTAAATCTTTTAGATATAGAAATTATGAGAATTATACAAATATATGTCCTAAATGGACATACCATGATGTGATTTATGAAGGTGAAATGAGTAATGGTTATACTGTTTAAGATAAAGATACCACAAACGAGATGTGAATGGAATGGGATGTTCAAAAAATGTTGTTTACATTAAATATATGAATCATGATTAAATTGAGTTTTTGGAGAAGTATGAAATGTTCCATATTTCATATTCTATGATAGGTTCATTATGGAATAATAAGATGAAGCCTAAGTAATGGTTTAAGAATAATGTTTGATGATTAAATTTTATATGTATAGGAATCAATAATTGTATAATATGAATCATGAAGTAGTTGTCTTCCATTACATTTTTCAAAAAATATATTTAATCTTTCTAATGATATAAAAAATGGATATAATGGAAATTATATATTTTGATTAAGGGATGGTAACCCTTAATATTTACAGGATGTTGAGAAAATTGTGTTTATCTTGGATAAAGAGATAATTAATGTTGATAAATTAAATTGGATGTCACTGATTACCTTGGAACTGATTATTTACTTGTTGAAAATGTGTTATATGTTATCATGGATGAAGATTACATAATTTTTATTTTATTTTATGGAGTACATTGAATAATAATTTGAGTAAAAAAGAATGTATTTTTCGATAAGGTTTTATTGTAAATTAGGTTGTTACCAAGTTTTAAGAGAATACATGATAAAGGTATTAACATGATTAGAATGTGGAAACCAAGAAACTATTTATGATATATGGGGATCAATTTTATGATAATTTTGAAATATTTATTGTCGTTATTTATATTATTTTTTATTTTTATATTTTGTAAGGGATACATGGTTATCAATTTTTGTGCTAGTTTATGCCAATCCCCAGATGGGTTATAGAGAGTAAAGTATTATATATCCATATGAAGATTTATGAATATTGGAAAACCAATTTTATCCAATTTTTGTAATGTTATCAAAATAAATATGTAATGAATTTTCATTATATTTAACGGTATCATGATTTTTTAGTTCTTCAGGAAGGAAAAACTCACCATCATTCTTTAGTGTAAAAGATGAATTGCGAATTTATCAAGGCACAACCAAAGGGAGATATTATGCATATGGATTGTAATGAAAAAAAGTAAGTACAGAATATTGTGATAAAATATTAAAATCTAGGAAAAGGACATTTAAAATTATTTATCATATTTCCTACATTTCTTTTGAACTAGTGGTCTTAGAAATCATCACCAGTTTAGGGTTTTGAGGCCCTCAACATTCCATTGATCATTCATATTCTTGTGATCTGTATTCCTTTTCACACAATATAATTATTTATTCTTTTATTCCATGTCTAATATTCACATACTACCCTTGTTATCTTATTTAGAAACCTAGTTCTGAGTTACATTGGGTAACCATTACGGTTCCAATATTCATTTTCTAGAACAGTTTAGTATTTATTTTTATGATGTTGGTTTCTATGACAGGAAATTTTAAGTATTAAAACATTTATAACATGAAAAAATTTAAAGGGAAAACATCATTTTATGGGGGTGTAATATAGAACCATGATATTATAATATTTTTTTAATTAATTTAAACAATGTCATATTTTTCATTTCCTCCAACTATGAATATAGCTTGTGTTGTATCAATGCACCATAATATTCATGGTTTGTACACAAAAATATGTAAATATTTTACAATATTCAATAATTATATTATCATTTAGTACAAATAACACTATGTTTGTCTTCTGTTATACAAAATGCTGAGTTCCTTTGATAGTATGAGTTATATGGATGGCCTAGTTTTACCAAATCACAATGTACTATTAATATTATTATTAAAATATTATTATAGTATACATATACCTATATGAATCTAATTTATGAATATTATTAACTAAATTTGGAAAATATGGTTTCCACACATATATAATAAGATTTATTTGGTGACCAATTAATTAGAAATGAAATTATAACCCTTTTCAAAATATACAAAATCAATTACTAGAAATCTATGTTTATGAAACAAAACATATTTTCCTAAATAAATCCATTAAACCAATTTTGATAAATTATTTTAATAAAATATTAAAATATTATATTCATTCAACTAATTAACATTCATCACATGTGTTTTCTAGAAAAGAGATAAGATTTGATCCAATTTTACGCATAAAGAAATATATTTTTCTAATAGAAATTTTTACCACCTTTTAATGGAGAGAGTATTTTAAATTTAAATATTTACAAAATTATAAATTATATTTTACAATATAATTTAATTTTTTGAAATAGAAATGTCAACATTAGCTTAGGGTGATTTTTTTTTTAATTTTTGGACTAGTTTCATTTTATGATGAATAGTGAAAAATAAAAAAATTTAATTCAAAACTACATTTTAATCTAATTTATTTGTGTAGATAAATTATATATTTATTTGGTATTATAGAATATTTTGAAAAATTATACATATATTAACATAATTTTGGCCGTTTTAATCATTTTTTACTTTGATATTTGATTAAAAATCATTTTCAACTTTTGGACGTTTTCACATTAAAAATACATTATCATATCCCTAATATGATATAAATTATTAATTAATTTAGTTTAATTATTTGTTTAAAATATATAATAAATGGATTTTATATTTGGAATCAGAATAATTTATAATTTCAAATGAATTAAACTTTGTTTTTTGTTAGAAAATATTAGTGAATGTAATTAAATTTAATTACAATGATTTAGGTAAAAATGAGTTTATTTAGTAGTTAACATTAACATAAGGATCCAAATAACCATGAAACATGTCCAAAAACCATTATATATTAATATTTTGATAATATAATACCTTTTATAAAAAACAGACCATTATTAGAGGCACTTGACGTAAGACCTCTCAATAGTGTTTACCTTTTTATATTTACAAGAATGTCACTCCTCTCAACTATAGAAGGAAACTCACCCCCTCAATGATTGATAATTTTCAAGCCCAATGTATCATCCAAAACCTACTCAAATAAACTCCAAAACATCCTCCTCTCATCCTAGTATCCTCAAATTGGGATGAATGCAATCCTAGTTGGTCTTTTGGTGCAATCCCAAAGGAATTACCCAACGAAAAGGTAACACCATTCAAAAACCACTTTTGTTATATTTCATTCTTCACCCAATAAATTATTCTTAAATCATTATTTTATAATATCCTCATTATAATAAATTTTATTATATTTTCTTATCAGAAGGGTTATACCTACACTTACACACACATCTAAAAAATGGGATATGCAATAATCATTCGTTTGTATGGAGGACTACCACATCATGAAACAATATTGTCCATTCTTCCATTACCACCTATCAAGGATGATAAAAATGAAAGAATTAATATTTTTAGATAATATATATGATTTTTATGATGCCTATAGGCTTATAGAATTATTATATGACACATATCATCATGTTTTCTGTTTTATGGTAATACGATAACTTCATTTGTGGACGTGTGAACAACCAAATCCTCATAGAGATGTGACAAATACAAACATTACATGGACTTAATTAAGGATGGGTTTAGTAAAAATATAATTCCCCAACCCCAGTTACCCAGAGTCGGTGCATTATTTTAATACATTGGCATGATTACAAGGAATCAAGTCCCAAAAGACCGATTAGTTTAGCAGTCTTGGAAAATATATTACATACATGAATGTTGCATTACACTTCATAACATAAAAAAAACATAAATAATCCTTTATGAATGCCATTATTCCCTAGTCTTAACCCTTCTTATCAATCACAATATTCTTCTTGGAATCCTGCAAAAAATAAAACACAGAAAAGGGGTGAGCTCAAATGCTCCGTAAGGTTAATAAATACAGCAAAAACTTTCATAAATAAGCATAAACGTTTAAAGCAATGTATAACTAAAAAAAAGCCTTTTAAACTTGAACTTCAGCATAATATGGCAAAGATAAAATGAAATAATGCCATTTACTTATTCACATGGATGTTCTATTAGTTGAAAAATCACATGAAATATCAATTACCACTTTCATAATAATTGAATGCGTAATGCGAGACTAGCATAACCACATAGCCAAGGCCTCGTGCCAAGAGTACAAATAAGATTTTCCCAAGGCATTGTGCCAAGACACTAGTTTGTATCACATGAGACCTACCGATGCATCGAGGAGCTATAGCGGGCTCCACCCGTCACTTACTAAGTCCAATGCATTCCCATATGAAAAGGTTTAAACATAACATAAGCATTCATATTAAAACTATCATATGAAATGTCAATACTTTCTCCATAAACAATGAATTGTATAAAAATAACACATTCACAGTAAAAGATTTCACAAAACCTTCAACACAATACAAAAGTTTTGTATTATAAGAAATCAACTTAAAATAAGCTTAAAATCCTTCAATGGATGTTGACATAGATGAAATCAAAACTATTTTATAGAAATATCTCTTTTCTCGAAATCATTGAAAAGTCACACATTTATAAAGGAAGTAATTTAAAAGAGATTTTTGAATCAAAGTGTCCCATACCACTTTGAAACTTTTGAAAAGAAATATCATTTAAAAAGCATCATGTCCATGTATATAAATCTTTAAAATCATTTTGAAAACATGGACATTAATTAAAAAGATTTAGAAAGATAAATCATTAAAACATTTAAATTATGATCTTGATAAAGAGTACCTTTCACTAATTCATAAAATATTCTTTTTGAAATCATTTAAAAGTCACATAATTATAAAATAAAAAATTTACTTTGAAAATATTCTTATAATCTTGTAAGGGAAGCTTCAACTATTTTATAACGGCGGAAAATAGCCGCACCCTCCGTATAAGATAAAAAAACATTCTTACCTTAATTATGTCGAAAAGGTTAAAAAGGACCTTGTTTGGAAAACAACAGAAAGATTCCTTTATAAACCACTTATAAAAGTCAAAAAGGGTATAAATAACTTTAACCCATATTCCAGTAAATAGTAATAATGTTTTGAAATACATTTTTATGAAACATGAATGTGTATGATAAAGAAGTCCCAGTAGATTATTACGTATAAACAACCTCGGATAATGAAGAGATTGCGAAGTAAACCCTTACCTTGTACTTTCACTTAGTTGGGGGTAGGTTAGATTCCTGTATAATTGTGAAATAATTGTTATTAAATTATACAGGAATCATATACATTCATATGATATCATATATGATCTTTTAACATTGCTTTGTTAGTAATATCTTAGAATTATCGTTGTTTCGGGTGTTAACTTACTCGTTTTCTTTTATACGTTTTGTTATGTAAGCCGTGGTTTTCATGGATAGGTTGTATATTATTCATATACGGAATTTTATCAAGTCCTTAAACATTATTTTTAAATCATCAAATGATAATTATACTTGAATGGATATGATAGAGAATGAATCTCATCGCGTTTGTGGAGATGGTAGTCCGTACGTACGCACGAGCGACAATATCATTATTTTGATATTAAAATAATATATAATTGGATGGTATATCATATATACAGAATAATTATCATGTTATATTTATTATTTACATGAATTAATCATCATTATTATACCCATTCAAAATAATAATTTATTGAATAATAATTACACCACGACGTGGAGACGGTAAGCCGTACATACGCACGTATGGTGACATGTTATTTAAAGGGTGGATAGAATACTTAATATGTTGGTACCATATAAATAATAATATTAAAGTATATAGGATATACTGGATTCATTATTTTAGAATGGGAATAACAAAGAAAGAAGACGTTGAAGAAGAAATGAATTTGAAAAGGGGTGGTGAAAACATTACCTCTTCTTCGGGTTCTTCCTTTTGATTTGATCAAAAGGGCTCTTTAGGTTGGCTTTCTGATCAAAATAAGGCCTCTAGGATGTAGTGAGGGAAGTTTAGAGAGTATTGGGGTAGGGTTTGGCTGATCCAAATGTTTGAAGGTGCGAAGTAATGAGACAGGGGAGTGCCCTTTTATAAGAGGGGTGAGGGGCACCTTTGGAAAAGCTAGAATATTAATTTATAATAAATTCATATTCGGTTTCTAATGGATCCAAATTTTATTATTTAAAGGTTAAAGTTGGGATGGGTCGAAAACCATTAAACCAATAGAATTTAGACAGGTTTGAGTTACTATATTTTCTTTATCTTTATGTATTAAGTCTAAGTTAATTAGTTTCACTTTTACAATGTCTCTTTGTATTTTTATATTATATGGTTAATAAACATACTATATACATCCAAGAGACCCCCTCGTGGTCCATTAATGATACACCTATAATGATATAAGTCTCTTGGACGAACCATAGATTTTTTGGAATTTAATATCAATTAATAATATAATATTTGTTTTAAAAACTCCTTTATGTCAATTTTGACACTATTCAATAATTGATTTTTGTAAAACTCATAACAGAATTATTATTTCTAGAAAAGTCAATTAAATAAATCCAAATATTTCATAGTAACCTATAAAATTATTTTAATTCAATAAAAGTCTCAAATTATATTTATTTGGGTATTTATAATATCAATTATTTTAATTTTTCACTATTATGTTAATTACTGCATCATCATTGTGTCATAAATAAATTAAATTATTTAATGTCTAAAAATTAGAAATAAAATATAATTATTTAGAAACTCTTTTTATATTTCTAATTAATATTTATAGTCTAAAATCCAAAATATATCACCCTATGTAAAAATTGTTTTTCTAAAAGATATATGCTTTTGTCATTTTTGTAATTATTTTAACTTAATTAAAATAAAGTGTCCCAATCACCTAAAAGTGGCTCCATGGGGTCCCAAAATTGACCCAAAGATGGAAATGGACGTACATGTATCCACCAATAAGTTTAGGACACGTTTTAGGGTAATTTAGTTTTATTATAATATTATTTTTAACCCTTATTTACCAGATTTACCCTTAACCATGGTAAATAAAATATTTACCCCAGTAATTATTCAAAATGTCTAAAAATAAAAGTTACCTATTTACACAATATGAACATCCTGATTCCAAATATGGAATCCATTTTTCCAAATTCAAAACACATAAGTGGCAGAAATTAATTTAAAATTAATTCCCGTTGTGAAAACAAAAGGCATGTTTTTAAGAGATAATAACTATCAAAAGATTGACACTTGTTTATGTCCGGTTTAATTGTAAAATTATGTACAACGACCAAAATTATATTAAACGGTAAAAATATATTAAAAATATTATTTTAAAACCACTCAAATTCATAATTTATCAATATAAATTATTTTTATTAAAAAGTTGTTTTTAATTAAAATTTTGTAATTTTCATTATTCATCAAAATATAAGTGTTATCCGAAAAGTTCCAAAATTTCTTCCTAGGCTAAATTAGATATTCCGAATCCAAAAATGAAGTCCATTTTTAAATATAAAAAATATATAATTTCAAAAATTAGGTATTACTATTCTTAACGACTAGTTTGATTGGTTGTGGTGTGTGTTAGAACTCGAAGTTGCATACAACACACGCTACTGTATTATTCAGAGGAAAGCATACTGTGGAAGCTTGGGATGTTTCATTTTAAATTTTTTATGTCCCCATTTAGTCTAAAAGTTTAAAATATTATATTTAAAAATGGTTTACTATTAAAAGTTGGTAAAAGTGAAATTCTGAAAATGAATTTGTTCTTACATAATGTCTAAGAAACTCATAATATGGATTCTAAAATTATAAGGATTATATAAAGTTTAAAATTTAGTTAATACTGTTCATAAACTCTTTTGAATGGCTATTTTGGTAAGTCATGGTGCACTTGAACTCGATGTTGCGTGTAGTGCAAGTTATTGAATTATTTTGAAGAAATAACACATTATGAAATCATGGGGTGTTACATTCTCCCCTCCTTCAATAAATTGCATCCTCGCAATTTGAAATTGTTCTTCGAAAATAAAAGGTTGAAAATAGAAAATATCTTTGTGGGAAAACCCACAAAGGAAATTGGGTTACTGAAATTTAGTCTTAATATGAGGAAAAGAGAAATGAAAGGGTCGCCACCAAATTATGATCTCGATTAAGAGAACATTGGTGGAAATTAGAGACATATAATTAAAAGAAAAATGTAAATTTTTATAGGTAGTGATTGAGGTCATCAACCACCAAAAAGTGTAAAATTGTGTTCCTTAAATTCATCAATCTATGATGATTTGAAATACCATCGGTTCAAAAAAACATGGGGTATTAGGATAACACATTTTTGGTTTTAGGATTCCTTAAATAAAGTATAAGAATTAATTTCTTCATAGAATAAGAGAAGAAGAAAAATATATTCTTGAAAAGTAGAGTTCCATCCTTTAACTAATTTCTACCATAAAATCATCTTTCACTCTAAAAGATAATAGAACGTAAAAAATATATTCTATTTATCCTATTCGTATTGGGTTCTAAAAAAAAGAATTTATAATTCATCTAACGGATCTTTTAAAAAAACTACATTATTTAATCCTGGACATTATGTGGGCCAGTGGTAGGTGATACACCCTTGTCGCCCTTCAGGTGTGGGTTCAAGACTTGCGGCCTTTCCAGACGTGACAGGTTTCCGCCCAACCTCCAGGTTGTCCATTTATGGAAATCCAAAAATAATCCAAACTAGAACTATCCAAAATGCTTTAGTCCAAAAATGAAGATCCTTTTTTCTGCGTAATAACATGTGACCACCTTCATCATGTATTCTTTTAAAACCCTGCAACATCCTGAATTACCATAAAACCTTATTCATTACATTCATGATCCCTTATTCCTTAAAGAATGATAGATATACTCCATCAATCCAAAAATGTTTTAAACCCCAACAATGATGGAATATAGAAATCATTAATCAGCTTCAAGGTAGTCAAGAATATCCAATATAATTTATCCAAATCAATCGTGTATTATTCTAAAATCACTACCTCGGTATCAGAACCATATTATGGTTTATCTTTCTCTCAAACATATATTTTCCAAACATTTAACCTACTATTGAGTCACTTTTCTTTGTTCCACACAATCTCAAGTCCTTAATGAAATAGTACTACAGTACAATCCCTATATACTCCATAATTATTATAAGAAGTACATTGTTGATAGAACACTCAAATGACATAATCAACATAAGAACAATAATCATTCCTCTTCATCTGTGGTAGTATCATAACTTGATTATTATCCAACGGCATCATTTGCGGCATAGTCTGATGACTGGGACATAGGTTCGTGTAGTGTCCAAACTCCTTGAAAATGAAGCATTGTACATTTGAAACCATTTTCTTACCCTTGTAGTCACGTACTTTGTGCCCTTTATCACCACACTTATTACAAACTCCCATTCCTTTCTGGCAAGATCCAGGGTGTTTCATCCCACAGTTATCACATATAGGAAAATTACTCTTTTCCCTCTTCCCTTTATCAATCTTTCTCTCTTCCATCCTTTTCTTCTTTTGATTCCCTTCAAAGACATAGGACTCAGTAATCTCTTTACTTATCTTATCAATACATGATATTATTTCTTCAAATGACGATAATACATGGAAGACTATTTCTCTTATAAATTATGGCTTAAGACAATGAAAGATATGATCCTTCATTCTCTTTGGATCATGTGCATTGCTGGAGTTCTCATTCCTTCTACTAGGAACTATTTCTAAACAATGGAATAAACTAGATCAGTTTATGAATAACAATACCTAATAGAAAATTTTTAAAACACATAACATAAATTAAATATTTTATGGATATAATCCATAATCATAAAAAAAATTCTTTGAGGAAGTATATACTCATAAACCCTTCATAATGATTTGTAAAGAAAATGAGAGTTATCCTAAATATATCCCCTAGGAGTGTCGTAACCAAGAGTGCAACAAGGCCCATTATCATGCACCAGTTCCCGTTCGATTCTAGCTCAAAGCGGTGTTTTCGGGTTTTACCCCTAGGTACATCTGTGCCAGAGATGTCTCTACCTGCTCGTATCCAGACATGGATGTATTGCTTGGAAAACTCACAAAATCTCTACAATACCAAAATTCTAGGAATTTCTTCTATACCAATCCTCAAAGCCTATCATAGGGCTATGTGCTCTAATCAGAGTTTATCTAAATCTAGTTTCCAAGGTTATTTCTAAACTTCCTCTGATACCAACTATAACTCCCCGACCCCAGTTACCTAGAGTCGGTGCATTATTTTAATACATTGGCATGATTACAAGGAATCAAGTCCCAAAGGACCGATTAGTTTAGCAGTCTTGGAAAATATATTACATACATGAATGTTACATTACACTTCATAACATACAAAACAACATAAATTATACTTTATGAATTCTATTATTACCTTGTCTTAACCCTTCTAATAAATCATAATATACTTCTTGGAATCCTGAAAAAAAAAACATAGCAAAGGGGTGAGCTCAAATGCTCTGTAAGTGTAAGAAATATAGCGGAAACTTCCATAAATAAGCATAAACATTTAAGGCAATGTATAACTAAAACAAAAGCCTTTTAAACTTTAACTTCAGCATAATATGGCAAATATAAATGAAATAATTCCATTTACTTATTCACATGGATGTTCTACTAGTTGAACAATCACATGAAATATCAATAACCACTTTCATAATAATGGAATGCATAATGCCAGACTATCATAACCACATAGCCAAGGCCTCGTGCCAAGAATGCAAATAAGATTTTTCCAAGGCCTTGTGCCAAGACACTAGATTGTCTCATGAGTCCTACCGATGGATAGAGGAGCTATAGCAGGCTCCACCCGTCACTTAATAAGTCCAATGAATTCCCATATGAAAAGGATTAAACATAACATAAACATTCGTATTGAAACTAGCATAAGAAATGTCAATAATTTCTCCATAAACAATGAATGGTATATAAATAACACATCCATAGTAAAAAATATCCCAAAACCTTCAATACAATACAAAAGTTTTGTATCATAATAAATCAACTTCAAATAAGCTTAAAATCTATCAAAGGATGTTGACATAGATGAAATCAAAACTATTTGAGAGAAATATCTCTTTTCTCGAAATCATTTAAAATTCACACATTTATAATGGAAGTAATTTAAAAGAGATTTTTGAATAAAAGTGTCCCATACCACTTTGAAACTTTTGAAAAGAAATATCATTTCAAAACCATCATGTCCATATAAATAAATCCTTAAAATAATTTTGAAAACATGGACATTAATTAAAATGATTTAGAAATATGAATCTTTAAAACATTTAAAATTATGATCTTGATAAAGAGTACCTTTCACAAATTCTAAAAATATTCATTTTGAAATCATTTAAAAGTCACATAATTATAAAATAAAACATTTAATTTGAAAATATTCTTATAATCTTGTAAGAGAATATTCGACAATTTTATAACGGCAGAAAACAGCCACACCCGCCGTATAAGTTTAAAATACATTCTTACCTTAATTATGTCGAAATGGTTAAAAAGGACATTGTTTGGAAGACAATGAATAATAAGAAATGGGTGAAGGTTAAAACTCCTATATGTGAATGATGTGGAAGATGAACCAAAGAAAGTGCTGGAAAAGAACTCGAATGTGTTTTATGTATGAAAAAATAGGCCATAAAGCTTCTCATTTCCATAAAAAAGTAATGGTATTATATATAGGAATATATAAAATACTATTAAACACCTTTTTTGTTCAATTAATTATGTGTGGAGAATACATGCTTTATCTTAGTGAATGATGTAATCCAGAAGATAAATCCATGAATAATGAAGGACCTATAATATGAAAATAATTGAATTGTAAGGATTAATGTTTTTATGTATTGGTTTTTAATTTATATGTTTTAGAAGTATCATAATTATTATATTATATATATAATATTCATGAAAATTATTAATATTGTTCTAAGTAGTTTTTCTTTAAGTACTTCAAATATATGTTGAATTATACCTATAACCAATAAAATTTATATAGTGATAATATTATTGATACCCCTTAATATTTTTTTGATGTGGGGATAAACAGAAAGTGTTTTTGGTTGATATGTCAATGTCCAATCATATGCTTAAAATTATTGATACCTAATAAGATGATTTATTTTATTTAATTTTGGTATGATTTAGGGTATTTTGAGAATCATATTAGAGGATCAAATCATTTTTATTTTGGGTAGGTTAATGATATTTTAGGAGATATTCTATTGGGTTATGTTATATAAACCCATTTGGTTAAATATAAAGGAAAATTTGAGTAAAATTATATAATGTTTTTTAGAGGTTTATGATGAAGGGTATGATACATCCTTTGATGTTAAAACATTCATTAATTTTGATGTTATTAGTTTTATTTTGGATATGTGGGTATTTATTAATGGAATAATCTATGTTAACCCATTGAGGTTATTTGGGAAATTTATGAGATTAATATATTATGTTTTATTCATTTTCATTATTACCATACCTTATCATATATTTTTTGATTTAGTAAATAAATGATTAATATATTGTTTTTCATTGGTGGATTTTGTGACATGTTAAAATCTAATTCAAGTTCTTACAGAATTAAAAAATATCATGAGTGTTTATCAATTGAAGAAAAGATGATATTTACATTTAAATTGATTTAAGAGTGAAATTATACATTTTAAGAATATATATTTCATTATGTTCACATTAAACATGGTAATGGAATTTCACAACTCTTTTAATAGATTCATAAAACAAAAATGTTTTCACATTATGATCATTTGTGATGAAATGATGGTCTTTTCACCCATCACAAATTTATGGTTTTGTGGTCATTGGATTTATCCTGACCATGTTCTCTATCACACTCTATTAGTTATTTGGAATTTTTTTCACTTCCATTTATATATATTCATTCCCACTAATTGTTTCATACATAGAAATCTATTTTTATAATGAACTTTATATTCCCCTTTACCACTTTTACAATGGATGGTATATTAACCCTTTTTACATTGTATAGTTTCAATAAAAATATTTCGAAGTGTTTATTTTTTTCCACTAAGATCAGCTTTAAATTGCGAGGACAAAATTTTTTAAAGGAAGAAAAATGTAATTCATTATGTTTTTCAAAGAGAGAAATATATTCAATAGAATATGGTATACACAAAAATGAACCCAATCAAACAATGATTATTTAATTATGATAGTTTTAACACTTCAATTAAATTTAAATATATTAATAGAATTAACTAATTTATGATATATATATATATATATATTTCTACTCATCATAAATCTATTGATAAATTCATTGAAAATAATCACTGGTCTTTTTTGGGTAATTTCGTTTTGTTCTTCAAATTAAGTTTTCATCAATTTGTTTATTTATTTCATTGAAAAAATATTATAATTATGTTATATGACATTTTAAAAATTTATTGGATAAAACAAGCTCCAATTTGTTTTATCAAAAAATCAAAATTAACATATGATGAAATTTTGAGATTTTACAGAACATGTATATTTCTTAATGAATAAAGAAAATACCATTTTTATGGACACATAATTTGATAAATAAATTAATATTAAATTATTAGTTTTCTATATATTTTATTTCAAGGTAACACAAGTATTAAATATTTATATTAATTAAAATTAAATAATATTTATAATGAATATTAAAATAAATTTATTTTTATGTTTAAAATGAATTTTTCTGAATGCTTTGTATAAACTTAATGATGTTTACATACTATAATCAATTAAAATAATACTTAATGACAAATAATTTAAATGGAAATTTTTATTTAATATCTATCAATATTAATTTTAAATTCATATAATAAAGATTACTAGTTATGGAGTTAAATTAAAATCATTTTTTCATTAACGAATACATTTTTCAAAAAACCTCATTCCATCGTACATGAGGGTTTTAAATTAAAATAAAATCATAAACCACGTTGAATTAATTTGATATAATTTATTCCATATTTGGAATAATCATAATTGAAATTAGGTTATATGTTAAGCCTATTTTTTCAACATTATGAATAATTACAGTAGTAAATATTTATTACCACGGTAAAAAGAAAATAGATAACATAAGAATAAAACATATTTAGAAAGTACTAGAGAAAAGAAACCCTAATATATTTAATATTTATATTTTCATTTAAATATTTAAATATAAATATTTTTTTTACTTTTTAAATTATTAAATAATTATTTTGATAAAAATAAAATTTTTGATGGGTTAAAACATAAATTGTCATTAGTGTAATATATAGTTTTAATCAAAACACTAATTTTGATTAATTAATAAATGTAAATAAAATATATTTTAATTATATATTATTATAAATATATATTATAAACTAAATAAATTATTATATAATTTTATTATGTGAAAATTTTGTTTTTGTAAGGGTTAGAAAACTGGTATTGTCAAAAACACATCATTTTTCAATAAATATCGATTTTATTTTAAGATTGAAAATTCAAATATTTTGAAAATTATTTTCATAAAATAAACATTTTTTTGAGAATCAGAACATTAAAACTATCCTATTGTGAATTTTTCAAAATTTTATGAGACTTTGGAATTTTCGGTTAAAAAACATAGTTTATATTATGGAACATAATGACCCAAAATTTCTGTAATAAATTAACTATTGGGAATCCATAAAAAAATATATGTGTACTCTTTAAAATAGTGTTATTTTAGGTTATTTTATTAATTTGAAAATCTTTTATGAATCCTCAAAAACCTAAATTATATTATATGGTTTTAAAAAAATTTCTTAATGAACATGACTCACTTCCACACTATTAAGGATATTTTTTTTGATTTAATCCCTTTTAATTATAAAATAACATAAAAATATTCTCATTATAAGAAACCATGGGAAACAAATGTGTGGTATGTATTATGTATTACATTATTATATAGATTCCAAAACCTATGTTTGAAAAATAATAAGGAAGTTCCCTCTCTTTTCCTATATAAACCCAACCAATACCCTATTCCGGGACACTCAATATGCCATGTATCACTTATTCGTTTTATTATACACTCTCTAATGTCAACCCAAGGTGACTAAAATCTCTCAATAATATCCTCGTATTAATTTATAATAACCATCTCAAGTTAAGAGATCCATATCTCTTGTTTTTATTCAATAAAATATTTTATGGTATTCCTACCAATTTCCAATTTTCCTTGATTCGGTTAGTTATCCATATTAATGAAATTTTTTATTTATATGTGATCAGATACCCCTTTCACTCTAATTAATTCCTCTTGTGAACTTATATGTATACCCGTTATGATGCCAAAGTTTTCCTGTCATTATCCAAACCCAATGTGAGGGACATCTCTCTATTCTTTTCAATTAAAGAACCATGTTTATATTTAGCCTTTTTAATCACAATGTGCTATGTTTTCATGAATTTATAAATGTCCCTTTACTATCCAATTTATATACTTATACATATATTTTCATTTTTTCTTTATTTTTATAAAAATTACTATGCTGAAATATAGTAATGGATCTCTATATCTTATTTTTATTCAGACACCATCCTTCTAATATTCATTTTGAATTAAAAATATTCATTTTGGATTATGTTCATAAATATACCTTATACTATTTTTATAGTTCCAAGTGATGAGAGACACATTTATTTTCCATCAAACCATTTTCTAAAACATTATGTTCTATTGTTTTGATGTGGATACTTTATTATGATTTTTCCATGTCAACCATTTGTTTTGTGAGTACAATAATGATTTCCACTCAATGGTATTCACCTAGACACAAATAATAAATTTCTAGGGACATCCATTTATTTATTCCACATTCCATGATTACAAAATTAAATGTAATAAAATATGTTCCTATGTTTAATTATATATGTGGAACACTTAGGAATGTGCATGATATGAAAGTTATGAGTGTGCAAAAAATTATATTGCACTATAATGAATTGGGTAATATTTTATTCAATTGAGAAGTCATGAAATGAAATAGGGAGTTAACCTGTTCCATAATGGGAATTTTTTCACTATGTTATAATTTATTATATAATAGCCGTGAAGTATGTTTATGGTGCATTGTTTAATGTTTTTTCCACATTTCATGTTCTTCCATTATGTTATCATGTTATTTCATACCTTATTTTTCAGGATTATTAAAATAAACCCTTTTATGTTCCATTTAAATTCCCATTGTCTAACATTTAATACATTTTTCATGATATCAATGATCTGTATTCTCTTACTCAGAATTATTTCTCATCCATTTTTATGTTCATTTTGGAGTTTTCTCATATAGTTATAGAGTAATTATTATTTACATATTCATGTTAGGGTGGCCATAAATAATTTTTTTGTATCCCATGTTAATGTTGTTATTCTATGTAAATAATACTAAAACACAGTATAATATTTGATTTTATAGGTTGTATTTTCTATATTTTTATATAAGAAATCAGGAATTAATGTGTAATAGATATAATGGATTTCATAATCATGATCTCATTATGGATGTTTTAGTTCTTACCTTGAACTTTTTGAGGAACTACATGTTAGGATATCATTTTATGGTGTATATAGACTATAAAAGTATCAATTTTGTCATTACAGAGTGTGACATGAATATCACAATAACAAGGTTGATTGAATACCTATTCTCCTTTGATATTTATATTTCTTACAAATATAGGAAGGGAAATTCCATATCAGATGGTCTGAGTATGATTAATGATACACCGATAGTTCAAGAGGATTGTAGTGAGTGTTAGACGATGGACCCATTTTTTGATATTCACTTATTGGTCCATGAGATCCATGGATATCGAACAATTTATTTAATAGTGAACTATCCAATTATATAGTGAGTGTAGATGTGGTGATTATTGGATCTCAAGGTCCAAGTTATAAGAGATCATGTTTTTGGTGAGGAGCCCCGCTTAGTATAGATCATTGATGAGGATGAAGTCTTGTGCATCTATAGATGCATCTGGGTTCTTATGGACATTCAATAAGAATTTTGTTAAGAAACTCATGTTTCTACTTAGGTGCTTCACCATCAAGATTAAAAAATGTATCATTATCTATGTCACCAAAACTGGGGGCTGGTATGAAAATGTAAATAACTAGGTTTTTTACTAGGTGTTCCAACAATTAGTAGGTAAAGGTTGAAGACTAGTGACCAAAAGGGATTCTATATCTAGATACCATTCGTGATTGGAAATAGAATGATTTCACCGAGGACATTGGGACATGATTTTAAATATCCCATTGATGAAAATATTTTGCATAGGAGATCATCAACAGGCTCAAAAATTTTTGTCACTTTTTATATATCAATGTGACATTTTTTATGGATGAACATAGGAGGATCTATTTTTGAGAGATTACATGACTTCATAGAGACATAAATACTATTTTATGAACATGGATTATCATTTCAATATTTTTTTTAAATGTTTGCAATGGGGATTTGGTACAAGCGTATGTTTGAATACAACATACCACTAGTAGATTAATGGGTTGTCTGAATAGACAAGACATGTGTTAGAGGAGATTATTTGAGAATGTGTGCACATTTTTTGGATGTTCTTAAAAAAAAGTATACCCCTAACATATTTGACATACAATAATTGTTTTTGGTAATTATGTAGAATTATCATTATGATTAATAATATTTTTGGCTATTTAATTCACCATTATGATGGTAATTGTGTGTGGAATCACCACTACATTGAACCAATCTCATTTAGGATAATATCCATAGAGGACCAGCTGATCAGAAAGATAATGGATACTACTGAATCTAGAAATAAATTTTATGTTTATGATAATTATTGACCTCAATATTTTAATATTAGGTATCAATTATTTTTGAGAGTATTGACTTGAAAGGGTCATAAATTGTTTAGTAAACAGGAAAGATGTTTCTTTGGTTCATTGGATTGTTTGAGGTTTTGGAGTGGGTTAGAATAGTTTCTTATTTTATATAACTCCCCAAGATTTACATTTATATGGATGAAATGTTTCATATTTTTCTTTAACATTATTACTATTCAAAACATCTCACATTATTATGCTTTATGAAGTTCAGCTAGAGGTAGATGTTTTCATTGGGGAGCATCATAATCACATCCTTTACTAGATCATGACATCTCTATAAGGCAAGTAAATTTCTTTAGAATGGGTACTATAGTATATAAAAGAATATAAAAAATGACCTAGGAGTGGGAGACCAATGTATAATTGAAGTGGCCATAGTTTTACACAGATAATGCCTTACCACCCACTAAAGGTAAACTTGGATATGAGTTTTCTTGTGTGGGGGAGTTGTAACACACCAGTTTTTATTTTGAGTTATGAATAGGTTATTTATTTATTTAATTCATCATTGTTACTCTTACTAATGTGACTATGATATGTGATAAATTTTCCCGTGTGTATGGTTATGTTCATAGCTCAATGGTCCAGTTTTTGGGGAGGTATTTTGAGCTATAGCTTTGTTGAATGGTAAGAAATAATTGTGTGGCAATATCATGTAGCCAATATATCAGTGAGAACTATTTTAAAAATCACGAGATATAGAATTCATGGTCATAAGAAACATTTCAATCCTATTCTAGAGATCACCCGTTTGAGTAATTCACAATTCATTAAACTATTATCTTATCCTGAATCCTTAGTTCCACTTATGTAGTGATCCCATGTGGTTAGATCATGGTTTTTCCAAACCATGTGGAATTGAAATTTTATGGGTGACATTTGGATATTGATGGAGCATGGTTGTTTCAAGGTTTTTCCAACCATGCCACTAAAATTATAGGCCGCTTAATATAGGGTGAAAAAATATTTTTCCCTTGCACCCATATAACAAAACCCCTCTATTTTTTCAACCTTATAACGCGTAGAACCCCCTCATCCCATTGAATCTTCTCTATGATTCCATGGTTGTATTTGTTTTTTTCTCTCTCATTAAATTTCATAATCATGTTTCATATTTCATGTTTTAGTCCTCTCAGTAGGTGTTTCTATATTTTACCTTCCTTTATCTACATATCTTTCCATCCTTGACACATTTTTGTGTGAGAAAATATTCCCAATTGTGAGGGTATGTTTATATTCTTCAGTTTTATTCATATTAATACCAAACCAATGGATGATACTAGATGAGTTGACCTCCACCACAATAAGGTAGGTGGTTTATTACTTTTCCCTCAATTATAATCAATTCATCATTATCATCGTTGTACTATGGTTCAGTTTCACCCATTCATTTTCCATTAAAAAAAATTCCTTAAATTAGTTGTATAATTAATAATTTTAATTCAATATTAGACCCCTATAATATTATTGGAGTTCAATGTCCTCAACTCGATCCTCCCCTTTTAGTTTTCCATCTAGATGCCAATATTCCCTTTGGAAAATTAACAATAAGAACCATTTTCTATTTTGTATCAACTTCTTCAATGATTTAATTAATTAAAATAGTTGAATTTATGCTTTTAATTGAGAAATAATATTAAACATGGATCCCATTAAAATTGAATAAAATTATTAATTTTATTTCCCTTTTATATATCCCTATATAATTTTTAATTTTATTTTAGAGAATTGAATTATTTAATGTGAATGAATTGGAATGGTTATCTCAATCACCAGGTTATTTAGTAAACCATATGGTTCATCCTTCATTTATGGACCTTTTATTATTATAGATGTTTTAATACTTGAGGGTGTCTTGGATTATATAGATAATTCATTGAGCCCTCAGGTGATGCCACACCAATATATTGGGAATGCTATCAAGGGAGATAACCACCATAGAATCTAGTTAAGATATTATTTTCTATGAATTAATTAGGGAAATACTGATGATTTACTCAAATCATATCTAGATATTTAGAATTATTTATGTAAACTCATTGAATTCAATTGATATCTTCAAGAAGGATGGGCCTTGGATTCATCCCTTGACCTATAAACATTCTTATCCTAGTATTTACTATATACATACTCCATGGACTAATTTTTACAAGTTTCTAGTGGAATTAATAGGTTATCCCCTCATATTACACTTATATTCCTTAGTTTGGCTATATGGATTATGTGTTGTGAGAAGGATCTACCGTCTAAGGATAAGGATTCATTGATTCCTATTGGATTCTTCTTTATACTTATTAACACATGGACACCCTAGATTCACCTTGGGACCTGTTTTATGGTTAATTAAAAAGTTAAACATCATTTAAAAATCTATTCCCTGATATATTGTAGGTCTATTGCTAGGAAGTTATCAGTATGATCCCAAGAAGGTATGGTCGGATAAGCATCACAGGAAGAGTTTGAGACTGATTTAATAATTATTCCACAGAAGTTAACCCACTACCAATATCTATGTCTTTACATTGATAAATATATATTCATAAACTGGATATTTATAGATTCCATTGGCAGTGGGAAACTGATTATATGTCCCACTCTTTTTGGTCCACCGATTCCTACTCACACATACATAATTGATACATGTAGTGATAAGTGAATGATCCCGGTCTTGGATTCCTGATTAATTATAGCCTAGGACCATTGGAGCATAGGGATAGGTCTTCTCTTATGATGCTATCATAAATATCCTTTTTGTTATTTTTGGTTCATTTTATTGAATATGTATATGTGTTCCTACCTCCATGTATGCCTTTAATTTTTTAATAACTTTGGAACATACTATTCCATTTGTATATGGTTCATTTTTATCATTTTTCATTATTACTTCCTTTAGGGTTTTAATTCGTTACTCTTTTAATAATTTTTATTATTTTTTTATTAATTGATTATATAATAGCTATGAGACTATAATATTTTTTCAGTATAATCTTGTCCCACACTATCATGGCCCTTACTATAGACTAGACGAATCTTGCACATAGGGAGGTTTTATTGACTACACATGACCAACTGTTTTCAGTTACTCATGAGTGATTGTGGTCTAATACGTCACATAATATCATCAGTGGTTATTCAAAAAAAATACACAAATGATAGATCAATGTAACTAATAAGGAATTATATTTTATAATAATCTATATTTCTTAAAGGTATTTGATTTCTAATTATCATGTCAATTAAGAATTCAATATCATTTACAACACCATTAGATGCTAAATTATGTAAATTTTCTATATGAGGCGATAATAATTGTTGGAAATATTAATAAAAAATATCACAGAATGAAAAATTCAAGGATTCATTATTTTGAAAAGTCATACATAGTAATATTATTATATTGTTTTAAAATGGAATGTCTCCAATTTTCTTCAATAGGATAGTGGGGGTTATGTTATTTCCCAAAATTATATTTATGATGATATATGGAAAACGTTTCCTTAGTTTTATGATAATATTAAACTGAAAAATATCATCACAGATTTTTGATGTTGGTAGGAAAATTTTTATAGAAAAATATATATTTAAGAGGTTTATATTTTTCCTAATCCAAGTAATTATAGATACTATAGGATGTATTGAAAAATATTTCCATGAACAATACATTTGTATTTTTTCAATTGTCTTCTTGCTTGTAATTAATTTTTTATATTTTCAATATACGTTTGAGGAGAATGTGAGAAACCAAGAGTGCACAGACAACTACAATTTTTTTCCTATTGTCCCATGTTATTACTATGATGTATAGAAAAAATATTGATAAGGATACCCGTGAAATCTATCAAACAAGACATTATATGTACAAAAGTATTATCTTACTCAGTCATAATGCAGGTAATGAAAATATTAAACCATACTAGAAATAAATTCCATACTTAGAAGTCATAATTGATAGATAGTTCATCAGAAAGAAAAATTGGATGGGTTTTTGATAATTTGAGAAATTAAAATATAATATTCGTTTTAATATAAATTATATATTATTTAGACACTTATGATATATAATTGTACAATGACCTAGATAATACCCAATGGTAAATCCAATTACAATTATAATTTTTATATACATAAATTTGATTGATTATGTTGTCTTTTCTTTTGAAACCTAAGAATCATTCTGAGAAAAATATTTCATCAAAGATTTTGAATTGTTTACATATAGTAAATTTAAAACATATTAAGAATACTTTTAAAAAATTTATAATCCATGATGTTAGGGAAGATATAGGTGAAAGATTTATTCCATCATTAACATACTCTATTAAAGGATTTTTAGAGACAAGTGGTAGTGGTAAGTAGAAAAATAATCTACATTGTGGTTCAATCAATAGACATAGATATATCAAAAAATAGAAGGTTTATCATGTGAGGATAACATGTTACTTGGTTATAATAAGGAAAAGTTCATTTTGAAGTCTGTTGGAGTTGGTTTCTAATAAAACATTACTATGTTAATTATATTAAAATAATTTTCATTGTTTTGAATATTTAAAATTATTTTATCACATTATAATAATTCATCTACATGAAATATATTTTTTAAATTACTAAGGGTAACTATTTTATTGAATCTTCATATGAGTTCCCTAATATAAAGTGAACCTATATGTTCTTTGATATAATTCATAAATTTCCTTTTATAAACAAATTATAATATTTGATGTGTTGAAACTGAGACACCCTATTGGGGTGTGATATTTAAAAGACTCAATGGAAATTTATCTTGGTGTGATCCCTTGTTAATTTTCAATGTTGGATATGATGACACAATTTCAAACTAGAAGGAAATACATAGGCTTACGCATCATTTTATGTTCATATCTATTGATATATATAATGGTTCATAGAACATATGACTATTATTAATGCATTTTAATTTTAATTTTATTTTATTTTCATACCAAATCAATGATGATATTTATTGTAATGATTTAGGGAATGTTTTATGTGTGATTTTTGATTATAAACTAATATATGAGGAATGAAATATTTTCGGTCTATATTTAGTGAAAGTTGGCTTCTCATCACTTTTATGGGAATGTAAGTTCAAAATTTTGTCTACTACCATGGTTTTCTATCATCAACTTCATATATACAATTGAAAAGAAATGGTTTCTGAGAATATTTGTATATGAAACTTGTATTCATAATTAATGGTAAAAGATAACAAGATAAATATAATATATTAATAAGTGAGTGTCTCTATGAGATTGTATGTCATTGTTAAATTAACACATTTCTCTATGGTTTCCACATCATATTTCATTTTTCTAATCATTTCATTTTTGTATTATTTATTATTTCTGTACAGAAAGGTGAATATAGGGTTACACACATAGCATATATATAATTCGAGTTAAAATCCTTCTGAATTTAAGATATTGATAAAAAATATTCTATTTTGTGGTATAATAAATATTCATGATTGAAATGATATCGGGGGGGGGGGGGATTAGTGAACTGAGATAAATGTCCCAATGCTAAATAATATATGAAATATTATTTTAATTATAAAAATTTATTTTTCTGTTAATAATATATATATATATATCTAATTTTTTTCATTTCATGTAAATAATAATAATACTATTATTATTTGATAAGAGATTCCATAGGGATAAAAAATTAATAAGGTCCCATTATAATTATTCTTTTCTTAACCTAGATTTTTAAAACCATTTTATAATATTGTAAACATTAGACATCATTATGCACTAGTAATTACTAGAAGGAATTATCCAATGATCTTCGGAGATCGTCTCCTAGAACACAGTTTTGAATTTAGTGAGATACTTCTCTACAAAACTCTTAATATCAAAGTGAATTAGAATACTACCTTCAAACAGAAATTGATTCTTATTGTGATCATAAAAAACTAAATGAATTGAATTTTTATGTTATATAATAGGGATTTCTATGATGATACTCAAATGATCATGGTCCACATGTAGATCACAGTCTAGTGGATTATATAAAATAATCATCTTATTATAATGATGGTAATTAATGATTTGTTCTACCAATTAATTAACAAAAAAATTAATTCAAATATATGTAAGTATTTATTAAATTAAATAAATTATAAATTATTTGTGATAAACCTTCCATCATGGGTTTATCATTATGTCAACTAATCATTTAATTAATTTAGTTTTCCTTAAAGTTGTTTGTCATATATATCTCAAATTATTCCATAATTAGCACAAATATCCTATTTTACCATTTTATAAGATCCAATTTTATTTCCCATAGAACCTTTACAATGATTTTCCTAACAATCATATTTATTATACATTATGAGTCAAAGTATTTTTAAAATTATGTTCAAATTTTATGAGAACTGGTATATTTATACCATTTTTTATAGAAATTATAAAAATTATTTTATATTAAATTGCAATGTCTCGGATTTTCTATGTATTATTTTTAACAAATATATGGAATTATTATGAGACCTAGATTTTCTATGGTGTGTTATAACGATACCCATAGTGTCTGGAATAAATGTTTGAAACCAATTAAACTTTCAAACATCACACACATGTGGTTTTCCTGAAAAAGTGGAATATATATTTATTTGGTGACTAGATCAGAAATTTGAGGGCACCATTTCGTTCAAAGAAGAGACATTACATTAGGAGGGTTTTAACATTGACTAGTGTGGGTTGGTTGTAAAATTTAGTTTTTGGACGTTTGAAAGGAAAGAAAATAAATAATTCATTTTATTTTAAATGTTTCCATAAAAGCTGCGAACTAATCCTCCCTTATTAACACCTGGTTATAGAATATTTTTAGGGTTAGCCACATAACCCTATGAATGGAGGATTTTTGTTGGAGATTTAGAAGAAAAATTGTTGGCAGAAGGCAAAGACACAATCGATCAACACATCTCAAATTCGATGAACCTCACCAACGAATGTGACGTTGAGATCATTCTTCAAACAAATCAGGGAAGCGTTTTTTTTGTTTATTGTCACGACCCGCCCTCGGGGTCCTTGCCATGACTACCCCAATCCCGCCTTCCATAGGCCAGGGGCTGGCGACTAGCACCAAGGCGTAATTCCCGGTAAAAAGGGAAGGCATTGCCTTTGTAAAGTAAACAAACACCATAGAGTAAGCAAGTGGAAAGTAAACACTAAACAAAAGCAGAGTACAACTGAAAGTGCAGAAAAGTAAATGGGCCAGTATACAAACCCAAACTAAAAGTAAAGTACAACTCGAAAGGGAAAACAGCAACTGAAAAGTAAAAGCCGCTACACCGAGCTGTCCACTGGAAATCCCACCTAAAGGGTGGGTACAGATAACTCCACTGCTCCACGAGTCCCGCTATCCGCTCCGAGAACGTCCCGCCCAGTGGTCCACCTCCAGGTACCGTCCTGCTCTGCTAGCCTCAGCTAAGGTCAATGTTGTCCGTCGTCTGCAACCAACACAATGTAGTGCGGGCAAAGCCCGTGCAGGGGTGAGTATAAGCTACTCATTAGGGACCCCGAGACCCCTGAAGGTCTCTCAAATCCACAAAGGATAAACCACGAAGAAAGGTACAATCACGAAGTATCAACCGACACTGCTTAGGTATATGCCCATACATATACCTAAGTCATCAATTCAAATACGCTCCAACCTCCGAGCCCAAGTACAACTCAGTCCACACAGGAAAGTAAACGTATTCCACACAGGGAAGCAAAACGTAATCCACACAGGATAGCACAACACAATCCACACAGGAAAGCAACATGATTCAGCCCACACAGGTATACTTCTTCGAAAGACAATAAAGATGATCTCTGATCCATGTAAGTCGTCGGACCCACGAAGGATCGATAGGTAACTAACCCCCGCAAAAGACCCACACAGGATCGGGCCCACGTAGGACCTGTAGGCGCTGGTTCACACAGGACCGCTGAGCACAAAGACCCACACAGGATCAGACCCACACAGGATCAGACCCACATAGGACCTGTAGCACTGATCCACGTAGGATCGCTGAGTGCTGTAGTCATCATCGTCGAATCCACACAGGATCTCTGTACTATCGTCGTCGCAGTCACAGTAGCAGTAGCAGTAGTAGTCACAGTAACAGTCGCAGCCAGCACTAGGGTTCCCGCACACAGCAAGCTCGTTCGGAGGATCCGCTCCACGAGCCGAGAGGCTGATACATAAACTGTCACAAAGTCCAGAGTTGATGCATCCAAAAGTTCCGTACCGTCAACAGGAACTCAACGCAAAAGACGACGCGTCTATCGAACGCCCGGTCTGAGAGTTATTGGCATTTTCGTCCCCGGGGCCCGGTTGGTTTTTAAGGCAAAACCAACCTGACCGTACTCCACCTGCGTCCAAACCTCGGGCGGAGTATGCCAAAAGATCTTTCTCACTAAGAGGAACACAACACAGCTGACGGCACGTCAATCGGACGTCCGTAGCTCAAGATATGAGTGTTTCCGCTCCGAAGGCCCGGTTGGTTACGTGAACGAACCAACCCGGCTGAACTCAAAGTAATCCGAAACCTTGAGTGCGATATACCGAAACGACCGTCTAGATCCAAGGATTGCGTTCCTGCAGACGGTTCGTCAATCGGAGGTCCGTGGCTCATGATATTGCCAAAAGACCGAAAATGATTCGAAACAGGGGGGTCCAGGTCCGGGCCGACCCGACCCGACCCCCCCCTGGGTCGGCCCGACCCGGGTCCGACCCGGCCCGGCCGGCCGGCCGGCGGCGCGGCGGCGCGGCGGCCCGGCGCCGCACGGAGGCAGCGCACGGGGGGGCAAAGCCCCCGCTTGATTGGAATGGCGGCGCGGCCTTGTGCCGCGCCCTTTGCAAAGAAAACGGCCCACCACGTGGGGGGGCTGCTTGAGCGGAAACCGGGGGGCCGCCTGTCCCCCCTCAAGGAACCGCCTCCCCCAATAAAATTGGGGGGGGGAGCTTTAATGCTGGCCGGGGGATTAATTTCCGCCGGATTTTACAATCCGGCCGGCCAGCTGGCCGGCCGGTTTTCTCCAACGGGACCGGAAAAATCTGGTCCCCTTTTTGGCTTCCGACGCCGGCGGCCCGGCCGCCGGTCTCCTCGTTCTGCCGCGGCCCGGAACCGGTCGCGGTGTTCGTCGTCCAGCGCGGTGCGACGACACTGCGCCCCTCCGCCGCACCTTGATTTCCTTCAACGCGGCGCGACGACATCGTGTTCTTGATGATCCTCCCATGGCGCGCGCGCGACGACGTCGCGTAAAAAGATTCGGCGAATAACCGCGTGGTGCGACGGTACCACGCCACCTTGATTCATCCGCAAAATAAAACACCAAGAACGAAGGAGGGGGTTCGGCCGTTTTCATGCGGTCCGGCCCCCTCACGTTAAAACACAACTTAAATATTCAATATCCTCACGTTAGTCATGGGAACCATGAGCAAGAATAAAATAATTAAACAATAATCAACAACCCCTACCTTGGGTATAGGTTCGAAGATTTGTCAACGTCCCACGGAAGACAACGTCGCGGAGGTCGGGCGTCGCGGTAGTCGTTCGTCAAATCCGTTAACGAAGAGATGCGTCCGTTGAGACACGTCGTTGGCGAAACTTCTTATGTCGACGAAGGAAGTCCGAGGAGGAAGCTGTGTTCCCTCTCGTTGACACGGAAGACGAAGAAGAGCGGAGCGGCGTTCTTCGTCGGAACTTGAGCGTTCTTCGTCAAGTTGAGCGTTTTTCGTCAAGTTGAGTGTTCTTCGTCAAGTTGAGCGTTCTTCGTCAAGTTGAAGAAGGAGGAGGAGGAGCTCTCAAAAATCCTCACAAGTTGTCTAAACAAAACTAACCAAATAAAATAAGGTTCCTCCTTATTTTATGTACCAAGCCAAGGAATTAAAAACTTAAAATTTCAAAACATAACACTTAATTAATTATACATTTCATGTGTAATTAATTAGATGTTAAGTTAACAAACATTTAAGAGGGAGAGAGGGGAGTTTAAGGGGGAAGATGAGAGGTTTAGGTTCGTGTGGGTCCCACCACACTTAATCCTCTCAAGGGAGGTTAAGTGGGTGTGGGTCCCACCCCTAACTCCCTTAGAGAGGAGTTACCCTACAAAAGTTAAATAAAAAGAATTCCACATTTTTTTATCCATCTTTTTATAAGTCTCCCAAAAACTAACATTCGTCCCGCAACAAACGCAACTTCCGAAAAGGTCTCTTTAAGCGAATATCGGCGCTGCGAGTTCATCGGTGCCCTCGGATTTCAATTCCGAGCACCGGATCAAAAGTTAGGAATTCCCGCTCGTTCGTTCACTGAACGTACCCGAGCCAAACTTCGGAAATTGATTCCAGGCACTCCGGGCCTCGGAATCTGGTGCCGTCTGAAACCGCGCTCTTGTAAAATTCTAAAGAAAATTAAGAAAAAATTTCCCTTGAATTTTACGGGTCATTACATTTATGTTATTTCCTTCCCCATTCTTCAATTATATAATGAAATTTGATCAACCCATGAACAAGTAGATATATGGATTGTGAGTTCTTGTGGGAGGGTGTTTCCTTCCATTTCTTTGGGGTTTTTGATTTGGGAAGTGGTTTTGGTGATAATTGTTGATTTTTTAATTCCTCCTATTTATCCCATTTAATGGGATGATATCAATGTCATGATGAATGATGACGAGATTCCTTCCTCGATTATGTTGATTGAATTTCTTCCTCCTTCGCCCCACGTTCTTCACATTCGTCGCAGGGTGATGAACAATGGATCGTTGCAAAACAGTTTTGTGACCCAATGATATCAAATTAGAGATCAAACATCACGAAGACCTAGAGAAGGTGCAACAACGATGGTAGATAAAGAATCCACTCAGATTGTGGAGGACCATTATTCGATCATTCTTTACACGGGTGGATCAATAAGTGTTTTCAGGGCTGATTAGATGTCTACAACCAACAAAAGTAGCTTCATGGTGTCGGGGTGTCCTCAACCCTTTTGTTTCAGAAATAATAGATTGATTGAATGAACAATGGAAAATCGACGGAGGCACAGAATGATGAACTGGAAGTTCTAGAATATCCCGCCGAACACGAAATGATATTCGTAGAACACGCCACCTGGGACCCGAGGTGGCGACTAGGGTTTTTCAGCTACACACGATGAAAACTTTGGCATCCCTCCAGTGGGACACAATGTGTGGGCCTCACCCAGTGGTGGCTGGAGTTTCGGGCGATAAGAAGCACAAATCCGGCATGTGACCATCGTCACACAACATGTGGGTCCTTATGTGGACTCGACATGTATCTCAGAAGATAACCGAACATGGTGTGGAGTACAGGTAATGTACTCCACTACCCATCCAGACATGAATAAATATATGGACTACCCCATGTACTAGTACACAGTCTGGATACATGTGTTGAAACTGTGAATGTACACATGGACAACACATATAGAGTCCGACCCGAATACCGGAACAAGGCGTGTCACACTCTTACATTCCATGTATACCTTCATCTACACGACATGCCTTGCAACATGGGCCATTGAACATGGTTAGTACCCGGGGTTAGAAGACATGGCATTTGACCCTTCTACACATCATGTACTTCTCAGTACATGGCTTGATATTTTGTCCATCCTTCCATGGACATGTTTTGTTTGGGTTATTTCCATTTCCTCGTTCCCCTATAGGCTAGGTATCATTTCCATCCACCATAATATGATCCCTTCTATTGAAATTTCTGAGATAGGGTCAAGTATCCCTCAGAGAGGCCCAAAGCAAGATCATCTATCCATTCTTGACCCAAATTAGAGTTAGGTTTTTATGTGAATAATCCTAGAGGACGTCAATCTACTACTAACAAGGTGAATATAGATGAGTCATAGTATCCTACAATGCCCTAGAAGTGATCCTAATCTATGTATCGTGATCTGTTCCCACTGTGGTGTGTGTTATCCCATAATGAGTGTATCTATTCTCTCTTTAGATCTATCAGTGCATCTATCTCTCTCATGAATTTTCTCGATGGACAGTACATCTTAGATTGATGTCATCAGATCTATCAGACTCATGGAATGAGTTCTCCCAAATGAGTGCTTCAAGGAATGATTGAACTGAATCCTTTGAATGTGTAAGTGGTTGTGTAACTTTTCTCAAGACAACGGGTCTAGGTTTTGAGTATATCTGGATGTGTTTCTGTTGTTATATGTTTATTAGGCATATACTACATTGAGATAACTGAATATTTACTTTGTGTATTGATTTGTGGTCATTGGGGTCCCCTATTGAGTATTTTTATACTCACCCCTATATAGGATTTTCCTTCACGTGTCATGATTTGTGTAGACGAGAGGCCTTTTGATGGATTCCATGGTGGACCAGGACATGACTGAGCTTTCTAAGTTCTTTGAAGGCCAAGGTGTTCCTATAGCTATGAGTAGTAGTCCCAGTAGCTATTTCTTTTTAGTAGGTTTAACATAATAGTTGGAGACTCCAGTTCTTGGTGTTCTTTGATTCTATCCCAGTTTGAATTCTTCACATTGCATTCTGTTGTACTCTGTTCGTTGGGTTTAGTTGTATTCATGCATTTTATTCCTTAGTGGTTTTTACATTTTATCATTTTTGGGTGGGAGATGTGTGTGTGTGTGTGTGTAAAGGTGCATAAGAAATGTATCCCATGTTAATGATATGCCTAATTGGTGCTAGTCACTACCCCTTGTCCAATTGGTGGTTGGCTTTGGGAGTCATGGAACAAGCCCCACTGAGACTAGTCGTGAAAGAGTGGTATTAGTGGTGGTCAGTTTTACCTTAGGAACAAGGGTCTGTGATATTGGTTTAGGGAAATAGTGTTAAGTGTTTCAAGCTCATCTTTCAGGACAGGGACTCTAGTGTTGGTGCAGGAGGATGACGTATCCACACACCAAGACTTTGATAACCTGATTTTCTACTAGGTACATGAAAAATCTGTTTTTGGGGAAATAAAATCATGGTACATGCATCATATAAGAATGGGTTGTGTTTTCCATGTCATTTAATGTAAACTATCCATATATACTTGTTCACCATGGTACATATTGTTTCCTTATAGGAATCATCCATTATGCATACCTTCTAGGATTCCACAGCTAGATCATGAGGATGACCCCCTTAGTGATGATGATTCAATACAGCGACTAGTTTCCCAAGTGTTACCCTCAGGTGGTGCACATGCTATACTGAAACCAGTGGAGCAGCCTGTGGACCCTACAGTACTGAGAGATGGTAGGTGTAGGATGAGCACACTCTATGAGTTTCAGAGATAGAGACCCATTAGGATATGAGGTGATCCCAAACCCCAGGTGGCTGAGGACTAGCTTGAGGTAGTGACTAGGGTTTTTTGTCTCTTGAGGACACCAACAGACCAGAGGGGGATCCTAGGAGTAACCCTTCTTCAAGGTTCGGTGGGACGATAGTGGAGTTTGACTATGCAGACTCACAATGAGAAGACACATTCATGGAAGAAGTTCTAGAGACTTTAGAGAGGAGTTCTCTTTGTTTAGGCTGAGAGAAGTGTGTATCAAGGATCTTCTTCAGCTCCAACAGGTATGTTAGACGGTGGATGACTATTTATCAAGGTTAACCAACCTTGCCAGGTACTCTATGGATATGGCTAGAGATCAGTACTTCAGAGCTAAGACCATCGATTGAGGTCAATGGTGGGACATAAGAGCTGGTGTTGTGCCTATATGAATTTTGACTTATACTAGAGTGCTTGAGATGGACTTGGTGATCGAGTGATTCTTTGTAGAGTAAAGACAGTTAGTGGAAGTCAGCAGCAGGAAGACGGGTGTGGAGACCTCAACAATAGGGAAATGAAATCAAGATTAGGGTTCAAGATATGAGATACATCACATAAGGACCTAGGATAGGGGATCAACATCCTATGGATCTCATGTTGGATCTAGTTAGCCTAGGGAGAGGTGATTCAACTTGTGCGATGGTAGAGTATATATCTCTAGAGACTGTGAAAACCATTGAACTACTGATAGGTAAGCAATAGATGGACCACCATGGTAGAAGAATAGAGTAAAGAAGAGATAATATCCATGCAGCAGACGTGGAAGAGGAGTAGGGGGATCTGGTTGTAGTGGATGATGCTTTGATCTACTTCCACCACCACCTCCAAGAAGTCTGCACCAGGCTTAGGGAGTTGGGGGATACAGGCAGGGAAAGCTGCTTGTTGTTGTGGAGTATGACCTAGGGACCCCAAGGATGATTCGAGGTATAGACTATGTCTTTTCAACCACACCATCCATACTTATGGAGATAGGTTCCAGTCATTCCTTCCTCACCACATGTCTTCTATGATACCTTTAGACTCTAATAGAGCCATTGAATTGACCCTTACAAATGGAGACACCTACTAGAAAGGACTTGAATATCACACATCTTTGTAGACTGTGTGATATTTTCCTTATAGGTGAGTGTTTCTCTTGGATCCTATGTGGAAGCATCAAGGCCTTATGATGTCATTCTTGGTATGGATTGGATATCATCGATCCATGTACAGATTGACTTCTTTAGGTGAAGAGTGTGGTGTGTTCTCAATGATGGGACACGGTTTTCATTTTTTGGTGAAATGGTGACCCATGATGTAACGCCCCGACCCCAGCTACCCAGAGTCGGTGCATTACTTCGTAACATTGGCATGATCACAAAAGATCAAGTCTCGAAAGACCGATTAGTTTAGTAGCCTTGGAAACACTAGATACATTCGTAAACGTTACATTACATCATAAAGTGAAAAACTACAATAACAAAGTCTCCATAGTCCACTCTCATATCCTCTTCTGACAATCCCTGTAGGTCATTCATAAAATACTTCTTCACATCCTGGAAAATATTAAAACATTGAAAGGGGTGAGCTCAGATGCTCAGTAAGGATAACAATATTGAGGAAGCCTTCATAAATAAACATAAACATTTAAGGAAATGTATAACTAAAACAATAGCCTTTTAAACTTGCACATCAACATAATATGGAAAAAGTAAAATGAGATAATGCCATTTACTTATTGACATGGATATTCTACTGGTCGAATAATCACATGCAATATCAATAACCACTTTCATAATGATGGAATGCATAATTCCAGACTATCATAACCACATAGCCAAGGCCTCGTGCCAAGACTACAAATAAGATTTTGTCAAGGCCTTGTGCCAAGACACTAGTTTGTCTCATGAGACCTACCGATGCATTTTTTTAGAAGATACTTACATTTAAAATTTCTAAAATATACTCCAGTGTTTTTATGAAAAAATTAAGCATGCTTCTGAAAACAAAATAACTAATTCTGAGACTGCTCGACTAATTACAGGCCATGATGGGTCCACGCCCAATCCCTTCCTATCTACCACACTCGAGAGTCAGGTTTTCTGAAAACATTTTTAAGCTTGCATTAAATACGTATACATTTGCACTAGATTTTCATATATTGGAGAGAAATATCACTTTTTTGAAATCATTTAAAAACCACATAATTATAAAAGAAAACCTTTTGAATAAACGTAAAAGTCAAAGGGGTTTATACACCGTATAAAAGAAAGTTGTGTATAAAATGAAATATGCCTCAATGAAAGGAGATTGAGACGAAGTCCTTACAAAGATCATTTTTAAAATAAAAGAGATCTATTATGTGTATTCACTATAAGTACACAAAAATACAGTAAAAATATAAGATAGGACATAATAATATCATGACATAATTTGAAAGTAGTAGATTAACCCAAAGAATGGAAGTTGGATTAAGAAATTCCCTTACCTCATGTCCGACTTGACTCAACCGTTCTTTAACCTCCTGAATAATAAACTAGAGTTAATATCTACCTTATTAAGAACCATTTTAAATTTCATTATCCTTTTTATATCACTTATTACAATGTTATGAATGTTATGTAATTATTTAAGTTAATAACAGTCTTTTTGTCGATCTTTGGTACTTGTGTCAACAATAACCTTCTTATAATTACAAGTTGTTCATGTGGTGAAATATCCATTATATCCAGAATTATATTCATGATGTAGATATCATATATATCATATATATCCAGTATATACATTCATTCATAATATTACGTAACATTTAGAGGTAAGAAATGAAATGCACCGTTCATGGAGACGGTAAGCCGTACGTACGCATGAACGCTACTTTCATTTATATTTTGTATTTAATGTAATGAAATCATAATTATATAAAGGTATAATATAGTTCCAGTATAATATCATATATAATATCATTTACTCCATCCTTTATACATCCCACATATGGCCTTAACGATTCACATCACTTTGAGGGGGCGGTAGTCCGCACTTCCTAAAATGAAATTATCGCGTTTTACCCATAATGGAAATCATAAAGTATGCCATAAATGAGAAATAAATAAGCATAAGTAAAACATAAACATATTATATATCATATAAAAAAATAGTGACATCTTAATGGCAACCTTTGAAGGTGTTATATGAGTGTTGAACAATCATCGTTTCGTGAGGCAGAAATTCGCAATCGACAGAAACCGTATGTTCTTTAACCATTAGATGTAGGTGTGTGTAAGTGTAGCTCGAATCCTTCTTATAACAACATCCTAGTATATTGGGGATACTGGTGTTGTTACAAAAGAAATGAGTAAAAAGAGTTTAGGGGGTTGGAGAAGAAAAATAAAACAAAACAACATTAGAGAAGACATTACCTCAAAATCGGGTAACTCTTTTTGATTTGAGACAAAGGCTTCCTTGGGAAGCTTTCTGCCCAAAGTGAGGCTTCTAGGAGTAATAGGGGGATGTTGGGAGGGTATTTGGGCAGAGTTTTGCCGAGCCAAATGGCTTGAAGGTGTGAATAAGGTGGGATAGGTGGGGGCCTTTTATAAGTGGAGAGGAAGGGCTCTTTTGGAAAGATTGAAATTTTACATTATTACACAATGCTTTTCGGATTCTAAAGGTCTCACACTTATATAATTCGTGGATAAGGTGATAAGGGTTCGAAATACCTTCATCCAATAGGCTTTGGACAAGTGTAAGCCTTGGATTTTGCATTATCTTCTCATTTTATTTAAATTGTTAAATAATGAGGTCATCGCCGCATCATAATGATGTCATAAATAATTTAATTTATTTAATTTCTAAAAATTATAAAAAAATACTATGATGTAGGAAATATTTTTATCTTTCTAATTAATATTTATAATCAAAATTTGGACTTGTGTAACCCCACTTAAAAACTGTTTTAGTAAAACAACTCATGTTTGTGTCAATTTAATTTTAACATTAAATAAATATATATTAATGTCATTTTCCAACTAAAGTGGCTCCATGGGGTCCCCAAGTTGACCCATGGGTTGTCTTGGTCGGACATGACTCATCCAATAGGAGTAGGACAAGTGTCAAGCTCATATCATATTATTAAAACATTGTTTTTACCTTAAACTACACTAATTACTTCTAATCACGATTAAGAACTTAAAAGTTACTATTCACCAAAAAATTATTTTAATCTCATTGAACCACATTTTACTTATTAATGACAACCATGTATGTTGGATTTTTGAAAATCAAATCACAGAAGTGGTAATATTTCATTTTAACGAAAAAAATCAGTTTTTAACAACCAGTTAGTGGTTTCACTATTCATCAAAAATTGAAGTTTTTCAGAATAAGGCCAAAATTTCACCCTAAGCTATAATTGATATTACGAATTCAAAAATGATGTCTATTTTACAAAATTCCAAACATATAAGTTGCATTAATTAATTTTATAATAATTTCCGCTGTTACAACAAATAGCGTGTTTTTAAGAAACAATTTATATCAAAAGATTGGCAATTGTTTATGTCCAATTTCAATGTTAAATTAATTCTAATGACCACCATTGGACAAAATGGTAAAAATATATTCTAATTATACTTTAAAACCACTAAATAGTATAATTTATCACTATAAATTATTTTGTTTAAAAAAGTTTTTTTAAGTATTTTTCACTATTCATAAAAAATTGGAAGTTCTCAGAAAATTACAAAAAATTCAAATTTGGATAATTTTGATATTACGAAAACAAAAATGAAGTCCATTTTGAAATATAAAATTTCTATAATTTTAAAAAGTGGTTATTACTATTCATAACGGCTACTTTGATTAGTCGCGGTGTTTTAGAGCTTGAAGTTTCGTACAATGCAAGCTATTGCATTATTGAATGAGAAGCGTATCGTGGAAGCTCGGGGTGTTACATTCTCCCCTCCTTCAATAAATTGCGTCCTCGCAATTTGAAATTTTTCTTTGAAAATAAAAGTTTGAAAAGAGAAAATACCTTTGTGGAAAACCCACATCGGAAATAAGGTTAATAAATATATAACATTAAAAGAAAGAAAGATAAGTACAAAGGTCACCCGATATAGCCCATTCTAGGATTCTATGAAAATATGGATATGGAGGAGAAACAAACCATCAAGGTATGATGGAGATTTATAGAAAACATGATTAGGAGAAAGTTTAACTACAAGAAAATCACAAACTTGTGATTGGTTAAACGGTCATTGAATCCCTAGTTGGAAAAGTTAACCGACAACATATTTGTTTTAAGTTACCTTTTATAATGTTGAGGAATTTATTTAGGAGATTTACTAAGAACGTAAGGGAATATACATACTTGTTATGTATACTTTCATTCGTTAGTAAATTTTTACCACAAACCCAACTTTTACTCCAAATGGTAACGGAACTCAAAAATATTCTATTTATCCTAATTGTATAAGGTTCCAAATATTAACACATACCATTTAGATTATAAAAACTATTTTTTAATAACCAGGGACTTCACATAGTCCATTGGTAGGCGATTAATCCCAATCGCACTATGGTTGTGGGTTTGATACCCACAGCTTTGTCCGACGTGATGGGTTGTCACTCTGTCTGCGTGTTGTCCTTTTTATAAATATCCAAAAATAAACTTAACAATAGTATCCAGTGTAAAATATAATCCATTCCAACCTTTATAGTTATCCAAAATACTTCTGTCCAACTCACAGTCCAGATTTTATGAGGAAGGTAAACATAATGAAGCTCATTTTTTCCTGCGTAACAACATGTGAACACCTTCATCATGTATTCTTTTAAAACACTACAACATACTGAATTACAATAAATCCTTATTGATTACATTCATGATCCCTTATTCCTTATAGAAAACTAGATATACTCCTTCTATCCAAAAGTGTATACAAATCATTAATCAGTTTCAAGGATGTTAAGAATATCCAACATAATTTATCCGAATCAATCATGTCTTATTCCAAAATCACTATCTCGGTATCAGAACCATGTTATGGTTTATCTTTCTCTCAACCATATATTTTCCAAAAATTTAACCTAATTTGGAGTAACGTTTCTTGGTTCCACACAATCTCAAGTCCTAGATGAAATAGTACTGCAGTACAATCCTTATATACTCCATAATTATTATAACCAGTACATCATTGATACAACACTCAAATTACAAAATTCTTTAATAAAAACATAAGAACTCTAATCATTATTCCTCATCTGTGGTTGTATCATAACTTGATTATTATCCAATAACATCATTTGGGGCATACTCTGATGATTTGGACATTGGTTTGCGTAGTGTCCCCAATCCTTGCAGAAGAAGCATTGTACATTTGAAACCATTTTCTTACCCTTGCAGTCACGCACTTTGTGTCCTTTTTCTCTACACTTATAACAAACTCCCATTCCCTTTAGGCAAGTTACATGATGTTTCTTCCCAGAATTACCACATATTGGAAAATTCTTCATTCCCCTCATCCCTTTATCCATCATTCTCTCTTCCATCCCTTTCATCTCTTTCTTCGCTTCAAAGCCATAGGACTCAGAAAATTCTTTACTTATCTTATTAACACATGATACTATTTCTTCATATGTTGATAACACATGGGAGACTATTTCCCTTCGAAATGTTGGCTTAATACCGTGAAAGATACGATACTTCTTACACTTTGGATCATGCGTATTGCTGGAGTTCACATTCCTTCTACTGGGTGCCATTTCTATACAATGGCATAAACTAGGTTAGTTTATGAATTACAATGAATAATTCCAAACTTTTAAAATACTTAAAGTAAATTGAACGGTTTATGGATATAATCCATAATCATAAGAATGTTTCCTTTGAGGAAGTATATACTCATAAACCCTACATATCGGTTTGTAAAGAAAATGAGAATTATCCTAAGAAAATCCCCCTGGAGTGTCGTAACCAGGAGTGCAGCAAGGCCCGTTGTCGTGCACCAGTTCCCATTTGAGTCTAGCTCAAAGCGGTGTTTTCGGGTTTTACCCCTAGGTACATCTGTGCCAGAGCCTCCTCTACCTGCTCGTATCCAGACAGAGATGTATTGCTCGGAAAACTCATAACATCTCTATAATACCAAAATTCTAGGAAGTTCTTCTATACTAATCCTCAAAGTATATCTTTGGTCTATGTGCTCTAATCAGAGTTTATCTAAATCTAGCTTCTAAGGTTAGTACTAAACTGCCTCTGATACCAACTGTAACGCCCCGACCCCAGCTACCCAGAGTCGGTGCATTACTTCGTAACATTGGCATGATCACAAAAGATCAAGTCTCGAAAGGCCGATTAGTTTAGTAGCCTTGGAAACACTAGATACATTCGTAAACGTTACATTACATCATAAAGTGAAAAACTACAATAACAAAGTCTCCATAGTCCACTCTCATATCCTCTTCTGACAATCCCTGTTGGTCATTCATAAAATACTTCTTCACATCCTAGAAAATATTAAAACATTGAAAGGGGTGAGCTCAGATGCTCAGTAAGGACAACAATATTGCGGAAGCCTTCATAAATAAACATAAACATTTAAGGCAATGTATAACTAAAATAATAGCCTTTTAAACTTGCACATCAACATAATATGGCAAAAGTAAAATGAGATAATGCCATTTACTTATTGACATGGATATTCTAATGGTCGAATAATCACATGCAATATCAATAACCACTTTCATAATGATGGAATGCATAATTCCAGACTGTCATAACCACATAGCCAAGGCCTCGTGCCAAGACTACAAATAAGATTTTGTCAAGGCCTTGTGCCAAGACACTAGTTTGTCTCATGAGACCTACCGATGCATTTTTTTAGAAGATACTTACATTTAAAATTTCTCAAATATACTCTAGTGTTTTTATGAAAAAATTAAGCAAGCTTCTGAAAACAAAATAACTAATTCTGAGACTGCTTGACTAATTACAGGCCATGATGGGTCCACGCCCAATCCCTTCCTGTCTACCACACTCGAGAGTCGGGTTTTCTGAAAACATTTTTAAGCTTGCATTAAATACGTATACATTTGCACTGGATTTTCATATATTGGAGAGAAATATCACTTTTTTGAAATCATTTAAAAATCACATAATTATAAAAGAAAACCTTTTGAATAAACGTAAAAGTCAAAGGGGTTTATACACCGTATAAAAGAAAGTTGTGTATAAAATGAAATATGCCTCAATGAAAGGAGATTGAGACGAAGTCCTTACAAAGATCATTTTTAAAATAAAATAGATATATTATGTGTATTCACTATAAGTACACATAAATACAGTACAAATATAAGATAGGACATAATAATATCATGACATAATTTGAAAGTAGTAGATTAACCCAAAGAATGGAAGTTGGGTTAAGAAATTCCCTTACCTCATGTCCGACTTGACTCAACCGTTATTTAACCTCCTGAATAATAAACTAGAGTTAATATCTACCTTATTAAGAACCATTTTCAATTTCATTATCCTTTTTATATCACTTATTACAATGTTATGAAAGTTATGTAATTATTTAAGTTAATAACGGTCTTTTTGTCGATCTTTGGTACTTGTGTCAACAATAACCTTCTTATAATTACAAGTTGTTCATGTGGTGAAATATCCATTATATCCAAAATTATATTCATGATGTAGATATCATATATATCATATATATCCAGTATATACATTCATTCATAATATTACGTAACATTTAGAGGTAAGAAATGAAATGCACCGTTCATGGAGACGGTAAGCCGTACGTACGCATGAACACTACTTTCATTTATATTTTGTATTTAATGTAATGAAATCATAATTATATAAAGGTATAATATAGTTCCAGTATAATATCATATATAATATCATTTACTCCATCCTTTATACATCCCACATATGGCATTAACGATTCACATCACTTTGAGGGGGCGGTAGTCCGCACTTCCTAAAATGAAATTATCGCGTTTTACCCATAATAGAAATCATAAAGTATGCCATAAATGAGAAATAAAGAAGCATAAGTAAAACATAAAAATATTATATATCATATATAAAAATAGTGACATCTTAATGGCCACCTTTGAAGGTGTTATATGAGTGTTGAACAATCATCGTTTCGTGAGGCAGAAATTCGACATCCACAGAAACCGTATGTTATTTAACCATTAGATGTAGGTGTGTGTATGTGTAGCTCGAATCCTTCTTATAACAACATCCTATTATATTGGGGATACTGGTGTTGTTACAAAAGAAATGAATAAAAAGAGTTTAGGGGGTTGGAGAAGAAAAATAAAACAAAACAACATTAGAGAAGACATTACCTCAAAATCGGGTAACTCTTTTTGATTTGAGCCAGAGGCTTCCTTGGGAAGAGTTCTGCGCAACGTGAGGCTTCTAAGAGTAATAGGGGGATGTTGGGAGAGTATTTGGGCAGAGGTTGGCCGAGACAAATGGCTTGAAGGTGTGAATAAGGTGGGAGAGGTTGGGGCCTTTTATAAGTGGAGAGGAAGGGCTCTTTTGGAAAGATTGAAATGTTACATTATTACACAATGCTTTTCGGATTCTAAAGGTCCCAAACTTATATAATTCTTGGATAAGGTGATAAGGGTTCGAAATATCTTCATCCAATAGGCTTTGGACAACTGTAAGCCTTGTATTTTGCATTATCTTCTCATTTTATTTAAATTGTTAAATAATGAGGTCATCGCCGCATCATAATGATGTCATAAATAATTTAATTTATTTAATATATAAAAATTATAAAACAAATACTATGATGTAGGAAATCTTTTTAGATTTATAATGAATATTTATAATCAAAATTTGGACTTGTGTAACCCCACTTAAAAACTGTTTTAGTAAAACAACTCATGTTTGTGTCAATTTAATTTTAACATTAAATAAATATATATTAATGTCATTTTCCAACTAAAGTGGCTCCATGGGGTCCCCAAGTTTACCCATGGGTTGTCTTGGTCGGCCATGACTCATCCAATAGGATTAGGACAAGTGTAAAGCTCATATAATATTATTAAAACATTGTTTTTACCTTAAACTACACTAATTACTTCTAATCGCGATTAAGAACTTAAAAGTTACTATTCACCAAAAAATTATTTTAGTTTCATTGAACCAAATTTTACTTCTTAATTACAACCATGTATGTTGGATTTTTGAAAATAAAATCACAGAAGTGGTAATATTTCATTTTAACGAAAAAAATCAGTTTTTAACAACCACTTAGTGGTTTCACTATTCATCAAAAATTGAAGTTTTTCAGAATAAGGCCAAAATTTCACCCTAATCTATCATTGATATTACGAATTCAAAAATGATGTCTATTTTACAAAAATCCAAACATATAAGTTGCATTAATTAATTTTATAATTAATTCCTGCTGTTACAACAAATAGCGTGTTTTTAAGAAACAATTTATATCAAAAGATTGGCAATTGTTTATGTCCAATTTCAATGTTAAATTAATTCTAATGACCACCATTGGAAAAAATGGTAAAAATATATTCTAATTATACTTAAAAACCACTAAATAGTATAATTTATAACTATAAATTATTTTGTTTAAAAAAGTTGTTTTTAAGTATTTTTCACTATTCATAAAAAATTGGAAGTTCTCAGAAAATTACAAAAAATTAAAATTTGGATAATTTTGATATTACGAAAACAAAAATGAAGTCCATTTTGAAATATAAAATTTATATAATTTTAAAAAGTGGTTATTACTATTCATAACGTCTACTTTGATTAGTCGCGGTGTTTTAGAGCTCGAAGTTGCGTACAATGCAAGCTATTGCATTATTGAATGAGAAGCGTATCGTGGAAGCTCGGGGTGTTACACATGAAACATAGAATGGGATCATGCATTGAAGGGTGCAGGCGATCACTAATGATTTGGCTAGCCTTTACATCAGAGCAGCATATGTTGTGAGCTTCCACTTCCCAGTAGTAGTTTCAGAGTAAAATTTTTTCTTTTCAGAAGACGTTCTAGGATTACATCCCCACCGGTAGATCAACTTCTACATCGACTTACACATCGAGATGACACTGATATCATTAGATGGCTATCAGATGGAATCCAAAGATCTTCACAAGCTGAGGGTGAAGTGGGAGAATTTGCAGTGTAAGGGGTTTGTAAGACCCAGCGTTTCACCCTCAGTAGACCCAATGTTGTTTTCCAATAAGGAAGAAAAGAGTTTCAAGATGTGCATGGATTACCGGTTCTTGAAACCGCTGACGGTGATGAAAAAGTATCCATTTCCATTGATCAATGACCTCTTATATCACCTGAGAGGGGAACATTGGTTCTCTAAGGTTGACCTTAATTTGGGTTATCACCAGCTTTATGTACAAGAAGAGGATATACAGAAGACAAAATTTAGATGCGTCTACGATCACTATGAGTACATGGTGATGCCTTTCGGCATGAAGAATACCCCAAAAAAGTTCATGGGAATCATGAACCATATCATCCACCCATAATTAAAGCAATTTGCAGTGTTCTTGATCAAAAACATCCTGGTGTACTCGGTTTTAGAAGAGGAGCATGCAAGACACCTATAGGTGGTTCTAGGCATACTCTGAGAGCACCGGATTAATGGTAATCTCTCTAAGTTCCAGTTCTGGATATAGGAGGTCTACTTTCTAGGACATGTTATCTAAGCAGATGGAGTAGTAGTGGATCAAGCCCTAGTTGAGGCACTGTTAGCATGGGAACCACCTAGATTATGACAGAGGCGCGAAGCTTCCTTGGCCTAGAAGGATACTACTAGGTCTTTATCCCTTATTTCTCCTAGATATCGGCACCAATGATATCCTTGACCCCAAAAGGGTAATCCTTTCTTTTGGATATAAAAGTGCTAGTTTGATTTCCAGTAGTTGAGGCAGTGTTTGATGAGCACACCAGTCCTGAGAGTTCCATTGGATGGTGTTAGGTTTGTAGTTTTCTGAGACACATCATGGACCGGGCTTGGATGTTTCCAGATGTAGAGATAGGTGGTGATTTCTTATGGTTCACACCAGCTAACGCCAAATGAGAAGAACTAAGTTACCCATGATCTTAATTTGGAAGTGGTAGTCTTCACATTGATGATGTTGAGACACTACCTGAGGGGTGAATGATTTATCGTCAACTCTGACCATAAGATCCTCAAGTACATCTTCTCACAAAAGGATATAAATTTTAGGCCTATGCGATGGCTAGAGTTACTCTAGTATTATGACATAGAGATCATCTATACGCTTAAGAAGGGGAATGTTGGGGAAGATGCTCTTAATAGGATATCGAGTTCGCATCGGCTGAGTGAGGTAATAGAGTAGCTGGTCTCACTTCAGTTATCATTCATGGATGGAGATAATAAAGGTTATCTCTAGATGATGGTTTTCATCCCTCCACACTTACAGTGAGTGAGGGAGGCACAAATAGGGAATGTCGACTGAAAGACTTTACATTCTCAGTTATACACATTACACGCACCTGATGGATATTAACAAGGTGGGGAGAATTTTGTCCTTTTCAGAGGATACACAGTTGTACTCGTAAAATTTCAAGACAAGGTTTTGAGGGTGTTTCATACACCCCCCTTCGTGGTACATCCTAAAGTGGTAAAAATGTACTCGGACCTCGGGTGTCAGTTATAGTGGATAGCTATGAAGAAGGTCGTGGTAGAGTTTGTTTCTCGATGCCTTATGTGCCTGAAGGTGAATGCTGAGTACCAGGATTTAGTAGGGTTATCTCACCCCTATATGTTCTAGAGTGGAAGAGGGATGGGATGTCAATGGAATCGTGAACATCTTACTATGTACATCCAGGGGACGTGATTTCATTTGGGTGATCATTGACTGGTAGAAAAAGTTGACTCACTTCCTAGCCATCAAGGAGAATAGTTTATAGAGAGATTGGGACACCTCTACGTGTAGGATATAGTTATATTTATGGAATCCCTTCAATGATTGTCTTAGATCATGATGCTCATTTCACATCTTGGTTATGGAAGGGATTGTATAAGGCATTTGGGACTATATTATGTTTGAGAACAATGTTCCATCCCTAGACTGATGGTCTGATGGATAAGACCATTTATATTCTAGAGGATATGTTGTGGGCCTGTATCTTGGACTTATTTCGTAGTTGGGATTACCACCTACTACTAGTGGATTTTTCATACCAAAATAGCTACATCTCCACCATTGGCATGGCACTATTCAAAGACTTATACGGGTGACCCAATCAGTCACCCCTCTACTGGACCGACTCTGGAGAGTCAACACTCATGGTTCTAGAGTTGGTGCGATCTACCATCGAAAAGGTGATGATCATCTAAGAGTGGATGAATATTTTATAGATATGGAAGAAGTATTATGCTGACAGACAGTGGAGACCATTGGAGTTCTAAGAGGGAGACATTGTCTTCCTTGGGGTCTCACCTCATCAAGGGATGTAGAGATTTGGTCAGAGTGAAAAGTTGTCTTGGAGGTTCCTCAGCCTTTTTCAGATACTACACAATATTGGTGAGGTGGCGTACCACCTAACTCTACCACCAAAAAATGCACTGGGTACAAGATGACTTCCATGTGTTGCAGTTGTGGAGGTACATACATGACCCATCGCGTGTCATCAACTGGTGAGATCCAGATGTCAAGGATGGAGAGACCTTGGCGGAGTACCCAATAGAGATCGAGTATTGGAAGAAGAGAATACTTTGTGGGAGAGATATTTTCTTGGTGTGTGTCTAGTGGAAGCATGAGAATCTTCATGAGAGCATGTGGGAGAGGGAGGCTCAGATTCATGTGTATTACACACATATGTTAATGTAGCCTTTTTTCCTTTTCTTGGACGTAATTCCATAAGGTGGAGAGACTATAAGGTCTCATACATTTTGTGTATTATTTTTTAAATAATATATGGAATATTTACAAGACCATAATTTTTAAAATAATGCAATTCCGAGGCCCGGAGTGCTTGTAATAAATGTTTGAAATAAATTAATCTTTTAAACATTATGCCTGTTTGGTTTTCCAAAAAAAATTAGAATATCTTTTAAACAAGAACTCAAATCAGATATCTTATAGCATCGTTGTGCTTAGAGTAGTGACTTTACCTTAGTTAAGGTCTAACATCGGCCGGGGCGGATCGGCAACAAAATATAGTTTCTAGTCGTTTTAAAGGAAATGAAATAAATAATTTATTTAGTTTATTTTATATGTTTCCTTAAACCCAGTGACCTAATTTTCCTTTATTAATACCATATTATGGAAAGTTCACAGGGTTAGACACAAAACCTTGAAATTCAGGGTTTCCATTGGAGGTTTGGAGGAAAACCCATTGGCAGACGAGGAAGACACAATCGATCGACGCATCTCAGATTCAACAAAACTCTCCAATTAACGCGTCGCAATGAAAATTATTTAACTGAATCGAGGTAGGGGTTTTATGATTTGATTTATTTCACTTTTATTTGATTAAACAAAGAAACATGGTCAACCTATATTCAGGTTGATCCACGAATCGTGCGTTCTTGTAAGAGGGTATTGTTTTCTTTTTCTTTTTGGGTTTTGATTCAGGAACTGTTTTTGGTGATAATTGTTTATTTGTTTTAGATTCTCAATTTTTAATAATTCTAATGAGAAAAAATCAACACCATAGCGATTGACGGCATGGGTTTGTTCCTCAATTTTCTTTATTGAATTTCTTCCTCCTTCGCCCTGCATTCATCATGTTATTCGCAGGGTGAGGAAAAATAGATCATTGCAAAACCGTTTCACAAGGAAAAGATCCACAATTATAGAGATAACATTGTGGTGACCTAGTGGACATGCTACAACAATGGAGGATGACAAATCAAATCGGATGGAAGATGGAATTTCTTCACGTGGGTGGATCAATAAGTGTTTTCAACACCGATTGGAGGTCTGAATCCAACTGTTTTGACTTCATGTTGTTGGAGAGACCTCAACTGGTTGGTGTCATTGTGATCAGATCACCAGAATGAATATCAAAATATATATGGAGGCACATAATTAAGAACTGGAGGTTCTGAAAAATCTAGAAGAACAAGGCATCTTCTTTGAAGAACACGTCGTGTGGGACTGGCGACGACAACTAGGGTTTTCACAATACCAACGATGAAGAACACATCATGCCTCTGGGGAGACATGACGTATAGGCCCCACAAAGAGGTGGATGGAGTTCCGGGTGACATGAAGTAGAGACATGGTGTGTGATAATATTTACATGGAGTGTTGGTCCTTACGCGGGCTAAGCATGTATCTTGGAAGAAACACGAATATGAGGGGGGGGGGGGGGGTTGGAGTACACGACATGTACTCCACCACATGGCCAAACAAAACTAGATACATAGACTAACCCATGTATTGGTACATAGTCTAGGACCCACAGGTTGAAACCATGTATGGGGACATGGGAAACGTACATAGAGTTCTCCCTATATAGCAGAACATGGTATACCACTCACTTACACATCGTGCATAACTTCATCTACACAACAAGCCTTTTGAAACATGTAGTACTCGAGGTCAGAGGACACGACATGTGACCTTTCTACATGCTCAATATTTCTCAGTACATAGAATGATATTCTTTTTTAACATTCCTTGTATATGTTTTGTTTCGGTTTATACCCTTTGATCATTCCCTAGAAGCTCAAGTATCATTTCCATCCACCGAAATATGATCCATTTAGAAATGTTTTCCAAGACAGAGTTAGGTATCCCTCTAAGAGGCCCAGAGTGAGATCCCTTATCAATTCATGACCCTAGGTAGAGTTAGGTATCGACCTGACTAATCCTACAGGACGTTGATCCTCTACGTAGCAAGTGAATCCAGATGAGTCATGATATTCAGCAAGGCCCTTGTAGTGATCCTCATCTATGTATAGTGATATTTTCCCACAATGGAGTGTGTTCTCTTGGAACAACTATATCTATGATCTCTACAGTTCAATATGTATATCTATCTCTTTCATGAATTATCATGATGAATAGTACTTCTTTGATAGAATTCATTAGAGCTATCAGACTCATGGAGTGAGTTCTCACGTATGAGTGCTTCCTGGAATTTTTGAATTGAGTCCCTAGCATGGTTATGCAATCGTGTGACATATCTCTAGACTATGAGTCCTGGTTTTAAGTATATCTAGATGTGTTAAACTTGTTATATATTCAGTAGACATATACTGTGTAGAGATCACTATTCCTTTACTTTTATTATTTTTTTGAGGTCTTTGGGGTCCTCTACTGAGTATTGTTATACTCACCCCTGCATGGGCTTTGCTAACACGTGTCGTGTCTTATGCAGACAAGAATCATTTTGACATAATGTGTGGATGATCAGGACCAGACTGAGCTTTCTAAGTTCATTGTTGGCCGATGTGTTCCTAAGGCTATGAGCAGCAATCCCAATATCTATTTTGTGATATTGTTTGGACTTTGTAGTTGAAGACTTTTTTTGGTGGGATTGTATTCTGGCCTAGTTTACTTTATGCAAATTAATTTCTGTTGTACACTGTTGGATTGGTTTCATTTTATGCATGCATTTTTTTTCTTATTGGTTTTTACTATTAGGCATTTGTGGGCTTAGAGATGTGTGTGTGTGTTCATGTTCTTAGAAAATGCCTCCCAGGTTAGTTATATTCATACTCAGGGCTAGTTACCACCCCCTAGCCTATTGGAGGTAGTCATGGGGAGTCACAACGCTGGCCCACATGGATAAGTCGTGACATAATTAAAAACCTATTTAATTAAATAATGATGACTTTTTTGTTACAAATACAACATCAGTTCTATTGATGTATTAGTAATATAATTTTCTGATTGAATATTATATTTATATTAAAAAATTTAAAATTTATGAACTGAAAAAAATTGGACATCATGGATTTCAATTATATAAAATGATTCATCAAAATATAAAATTTGAACATACTACAGGAAAAAACCAGGTATATTATTATTTCAATACCTCTTCATGTTGTTATATAACTTCCTCATGCTGTAAATTATTTTAAAACACAATGAAGGGTTTAGTTGTGTTCTATAATGTAAATTTATCTTTAAGATAATATAATTTTACTAGTTGTTCTTATTTTGTACATTCATTACCTGTTTTAAAAGAAATTATATTCTCTAGAAATGAATTATCTGGAATATAATTGAAAATAAATGTGTACCAAAGGAAATATAATGGAAAAATATATTTCTTTATCGCTTTTTATATTATTTATTTTAATGGCTTGTATTACTTGATGTCACAAATAGGGATATAATATATTATATCACTATAAATCCTATTTATTTTTATCCAAATAATATATTTCATTTATAATATTTTAAAATATCATGTGATACTATTTAAATAGTGTAATGTTATATTGAATTTATTGACACTTTTTTTAACATTTAGTTATTAGGGTTCACTAAGAAAAGTATTTACGTTACAAAATGTGTAATCAATATTTAATCATTCATGTGATTTTAAAAAACATATGTCCTATGATTGATATTTATATCCCAAAAAAATTATTGGGTTGTAATTTATTTAATCCTTGATTATAAATATCAGAGTGTGATACTCCTTAGTTGAATCTTTTTTTTCTTTCCATTTTTAAATAATCCACCTGAACTCTTTAAAGAATCATTTCTGCTATAAATTTTATATATTATTCATATATATTTTAGGTTAACTACATTGAAATTAGTCTTTTCATTAACACACATATATCATAATAATTTATTTTAAAGGTTAATTTTTGTAAAATCAAAATATTTCACATCTTTCGATTATATATATTTTAAAACTGTAATGGATGGAATTTAGAGTTTTTGGTTTTCATATTCCTATAAATTTAGATTTGGTAAAATACATCATAAACATTTAGATTTATTATATCAAAATATTGTATTGTTTTGAAGGAATTCATGTAATATGAAAATTCTTTATATTTGAATAACTCATGTTATGATAAGTATTAATATAAGGATATGTCTACCAATGATATAATAGGACCTAATCTTTGTAAAAGATCAATATAATGAAGAACCAAATATTGGATTCCATTATCAAACATATGGCTTGGTAATATATTAAAAAATAGGGAATCGTAACTCTATAATGTTATACTGGTAACACAATACTTTTTATATTGAAAAATACATCATTTCCTATGTCATTATGAGTGATATAAGGATATTGTTGTCTATTATTAAATTATTATTAGTGTAGAAAACAATTATGATGTATTAAAAATGATATTATTTATTTTATGAATAATTATTGTGATATAATTTTCTATGATATGGAACATATAAAAAGACATGTTATGTCTGAGATATGGTATTCTCAAGAATTTTTTGATAGGGGAGAATGTTTACTCTATAATTTATGCAATAATATATGATATCAAAATTTGTGATATAATATGGGTATCAATGATTTTACATGATATATATGTGTGTGTGTGTGTGTGTGTTTATTTTTTTTATAAATGGTTAATATTATAAGATATGAAATTTTAATATAATTTATTTGAAATATTATGTGACCATTTTTTGAATTATATATTTTAATAATTATGATATTGTATATATTCCATTTCATTATTAAAAAATTATTTTGTATTCAATATATAAATTTGAATTTTTCTAATATATATATATATATTATATTTAATGAATAATTTTATAAAATCGGAAAAATAATTTTTTTATTCATGCCATTGGAATTGAATATAAGTTTTTTCTTATAAAATATGATATATTCGCACATACTCATATTAATGTTTTTGAAATAATTACTAATTATATTAATTTATAATATATGTAATGATTTATAAGAAATATTAGAGTTTTTGTTTTTGAATTCATTTTTTTAATTATATAAATTTCCGTAATAAATGACAAATCTTGAATTAATGGTGTTTCATGCTTGTTATTATATGACATTTAATTCAGTTTGATGGATTATAGTGGTTTTTTATTATGATTTCAATGTTAATATTTGTTAAAATTAGTCATAAAACATGGATTGAAAATAAATACGGATTATTAAATTACATAGATGTAATTATCAATGAATAATGTGACTTTTTGAATAATTTTTTATAGAAAAAGTTGATTTGGGGTTTAAAATATTTATAGCTAGATACTCATAATAATATACATGAATATGAGTAGAAATTGTAACCTAGACCCAATTCCTATTTAATTATATCTCCCATAGAAACCAATACAATAGGTCATGGGACTACCATCACATACTCTACAGAAATATTTATCAAAAACCCATTTTCACATACCATTGCAACATTCCACTTTGTAATACCATTACTACATACATCAATAAAATTCTATATCCAAATCCATCATATTTCATAATCACTACCACTGATATATAAGTTAACTATTGTTAAATGGATATGTGAGATAGGTAGTGTAGTCCAATAATATTGTCACCCTATACTAAAATATTGGGGGTTATCCATGTACCAAAAACCATATACCTTATAAATTCGGTTACATGAATCAGATGGTGGTGTATTAGAGATATAAGTTTAGATAATGTAATTCCGTAGAATAATATCTCATCCCAAAAAAGCCTTTATAGGAAAATCCGAAAAAAACTGTGGTCTCAACATAATAACCAATACAAATAAATAATCTAAAATCACATTGAAAGTGTAACTACATAGTGCTAAATATATGTCTGAATTCTTCCCACTATTATATATTTCATTATAAATTCCATATTTTTCATTGTAGTCCATATTACATCAACTATAGGAATCAATATTAATAAATATAAATATATATATATATATTATATTTAGTCAATTACCCATGATTATATATTTCATTACTAACATTAATTAACAATATAAGACTAATTTTCATTAGGATTATAATAATCACCATTTAATATATTTATTCAACACTTCTTTTATTCATGACATTATTAAAGGAGTTTCAATAGCATTCCTCTAATTCCATGACTTATTTATTTAAATATATTTTAATATCTTAAGAATACACAATATTATTTTAAAACTCTCCCCAACATCCCGAAACATCATCAAAAATCAACCATATTACTTCATCTAGTATGATCATACCAATTCATATTATTACAAGTTAATATAGCTCAGAACATCATGATATTTAAAATAATGTTAATTAATTTTTTGAGAACATTTATGAAATTTCCCCCCTATTACGATCCACTAATAAAATTAAAAAAAACCTCATGAAATACAGAGTAATAAATAGAATGAAAGTATTAAAATAATAGTTTCATTATCCCATTCCCCTCAAAAATTGAAATTATTTTTTATTCATTAATTAATGAAACAACTCTCCCTAATAATATTTAAACCAACACTATTTGAATATGCTATAATTGTAGTAAAATAATTGTGTACCTATAAATTATGTATATTGAATCAATTTTTGAACCACTATCATGTCAAAATAATAAACTTATGCATCCAGACACAAATATTCAAATATGGATTCTTCAATAGACCAAATATCCACCAGCTTCAGATAAATTCACATTTTTATACATGAATACAACATAGCCATAGATTGTTATGATAAAATTTATAGTACATTTGATGATGATGAGGGTAAATAATACATTATATCTTGACACTACATCCCATTATATAATTTTAAAAAAATTATCAACTAGTTCATAGAAATACTAAAAAAGAGCATGTTGACCTATTAGGTATCCTATAAGGAAAAATTAACATAATAATACCTAAAAAAATTATTAATATAAAATTAATTCTCTTGTGAAGAAACCTATAATGATTTACCTTGATCATCAATATGTTTCGGAATAATGAATCGTAATCTAAAAAATGATATTCTTTAGAACATCAATTTCTGAAAATATAAATTGATATTTTCATCCAAGAGAACTCATAATAAAATCCCAACATGGAAAAATGACATCATCATGGTAACTATGTTACCTTTTTTATACGTTGAGAGATCCGTGGTGTATTGAATTATAAAATAAGGATATCTAAATGAAAAAACATTAATAATGATCAGTTCAAAAGACCCATTAAAAATATGAACTCAATAAAAAATCTTCATTAAATTATCATCTAGATAAAACCAATTAATATAAATGATTTCATGGTCACAATGAATAATAAGGTTCTAAATAAGTAATTACCCACTTCATCACCAACATTATACCTATATAATTACAGCTACTCTACCTTGAGTAGTATAAAAGCTATAGCAATTTTGAAAACTAGGATGTTGTTTGAAATCTACAAGGAAGTGATTTTAGAAAAAAGAAATTTCATGAAACATATTAATCAAAGTACCTATAATAATATCATAAAAATCATAAAAACACAATATAATATATTCTAAAACATATAATATATAATATTTTATATTACATACCAATCAAATAAATGTCATTCTAAAATTGAATACAATTTGATATTTAAATGAAAAATATAAAAAAATTAATTACAATACAACATATATCTCAAATAGAAATATAAACATATTAAAAGGGTCTATCATAATATTAGAAATTGAAATGATTCCAATTATATTATAATAAAATGATAACTCCTTTTCAAGGATAATACTCAAAATATCATTTTTTTTGTAAAACACTATTCATGAATCACTCCCTTAAAAAAATATTCAAAATACTAGAATTAAAAACTAATTTATCAAATAAAATGAAAATTAAATGAACTATTTTTAAATTGCAATATTGATTATTATAATTTCTCCTTATATAGGTCTTATCATCAACACTACTATTCTTAGAACAATAATTAACATGGATGTTTTCTTTGAGAAACACATGCAGCTATGAAATATGGAAAGTAGAAATTATAAAATTTATCTTCTGTAGAACCTCAACCTAATGGGATTCATTTTTAACTTAATTTGTCACATTGAACGAACATTAAGACTATGTAGAAATCATATTGCATCTTACAAACCTCAATTTCCCATGGTGAAGAGAAATCATTTTAAACACATGATTTCCATCAGAACACAAAATTTTACATCTCTTATTAAAATATATGTTTTTGACTGGTATTGAGTAGTATTTATATCCTCAAATTTAATTATAAATCCATCATTTTTACTTTTACCAACATTAGTTTAGAGAATGTAAAACCTCAAAAAATGGTTCATCATAACATTTATCTTAATAAAATCCCTTAAAAACGTCAATTAGTACCTTTATAATCGATTAGTAAAAGGAATTATTATATAAAAACTCAAAAATATAGATTATTCAATCATAAATTTCAAAATTTGTGAAAAAATAAATGATACAGGAAAACTAAACCTAAAACTATATATATGATCATCTAATATGTCAATGGGAGTAGTTACCTATTAATGTATACCTGAAAGTACAAAATATTATAAAACATAGTCCATATCTACAAAGTAAAAAGATGTTGTTGATATAACATGATACATCAAGGACATCCAACAATCAAACAACTTATTCCATATATACCTCACTACCGAATCCACTACACTTGAACCCTCAATCACAATGAAATGGGATTGTGTCATTAATTGATATACCAGTACATTGTTGTAATTATATCCTCAATGATATTGATGAAAACCCATCAAAAAATTAATTTTTCTATATTCTAATTTTCATTATTGAACAATATAATTGGATGTAATATAAAACATGTATATTCCAATATGTACTTCCAAATGAGAAGTATGAAACTAAAATAGAAAAACCTCTCACATCAATTTCACAAAAAATCTATTTCTATGGAATTATAAATGTTTTTAATTGTACTATGAAAATCCCAATAAATCATCAATGAAAATATTTTTACAACAATATGATATTTTAAAATAAAACATAATGAATAATGTCATGCAAGACCTGAAATATCTAGCTTAAACGAATAGATAATTATTATTATTTAAATGTGATAGTTATCACCAAGCTATTGGAATAAAAGGAATTAATGAGGTTAACCAAATTATGAAAATGTAGTTTAAAAATATTTATAAAATTAATTCTTTGTTTCCCAATTACTTATAAATGAATTTAAAAAAATTAACTATAAAGGATGTGTTTTTATAAAAGGAATGTATTTTTGGATAGAAGGAATTTTTATATTAAAAAAATTAAATTAATCAATATTAGTAAAATATAATAAAGAAAATTTATATGTTACATAATCAATAAAATATTTTTAAATTCAAAATATATTTTTTAAAGGATTAATATAAGAATAAATCCTATTTTGAGCATAAAAAATCTATGTTATTATAAATGTTAATTTTTCCATCTTTTGATTGAACACTTGTTTTAATTTTTTTTTCATTTTTATTAATTTTATTTGATGAAATAAAATTTATTATTGAAAGAGTAATATCAAAATTACCATAGGGTGATTTGTTTTATTTTTCTGAAATCTTTCATTTTTTTATGAATTGTGAAACATAATGAATTTTAATTGAAAACTAGTTTTTCATATAACATTTCTATAGTTACAATATACTTGAAATATATTTTAAATTTAAAATATTTCAATGAAACATACATTAATACAATTTGGGTCATTGTAATAAATGTCACATTGTAATTGGATATAATAACATTTAGAGCTTATGAACTTTTCACATTAAAAACCTTTTTTTCGTTGTTTCTATGAGATTGGTTAAAAATATAATTATTACAACTATTTGAATGTAATTTCATAAAATATATAAAATATATGAAATAATAGGGTCTAAATTAGGTTTTAAATTCAATTATTTATTGTTACAAAAAATCGACCATGGTATAAATATTAAATACCACCGTATAAGTAAAATTGTGACACTAGTTAAACGTAAAAGGTAAAAGATAAACATACCTAAAAATTAAAAAATTTAATGTTTTTTTGAAGTATTTATAGAACATATCCATATTAAAATACGTTAAATAAAAATATGATTCATTGAAATTAATACCATCAATTTTTTTTTTTGCATTAAATATAAATTAGTAATTATTTTAAACACATAAACCCACCACTTCTAAAGTATAAATACACCAACTGACAACATCATTCTGACTAAAAATGCCTTTTGGTCCCCAAATAATTGAAACAACTCTCCTCCTCACTCTACCCACGTAAATGTACTTTTTTTATCACAAAAATACCACTTTAGAGGTCTTTAAGGGTCACTCAATGTGGTGTTATCCAATAGGTAATTCTTTAAAAATGCCTCTCTATTTTGTTCATATTCAATTTTTTCCTCACCATCTTCATCAATAAAATCATGATAAATTTATATTAATATATATGATTTTGTTTCATTTTTATAATATATTATATTATGTTAATACCTTTTATTACCACCTTTTATTTTGAAGAAATGAAATTATGGTCCAAATTAGGTCGGTTGATTGCTTTTTTGTAAAATGTTTATGTTATTTTTCCATTAACGACTTCATGTTTGTTCATAAAACTATTTTTCTTATCAAATAATATTTTAATAGGTATATTTTAACCTGTTTAATGTTCTGGAACTGATATATACTCATTATAGTAAATAAAACAAAACTAGTTCATGGTGTTCAGAAAAACTAGGAAAATAAACTAAACATTTACCATTAATCTATTGTCTAATGAATCATCAAAATTTATAAAATGAAAACTGTATATCACAAAATGAAAAATTTCGGAATTTCATTAATACTATTCCATTCCAATTTTGTGTTTTGATCCCCTTTTACAAGATATCCATAACTATAGACAGTTTAACCGATCATGATACCATGAAATAAAAGTACCCAAAAACCTGAAAATAATGAAATATTATTAATGAATGGGTTATATTATTTAATAAAATCATCACAAAATATATTTTAAATATGAATAAAGTTATGAAATTAGTTAAAAAAATTCATTAAATTGTGATATAGAAGGTTAAAGTACGCGCCACATAATGGATGTGTGATGTAATGAATTTCATAACCCAATTTCAATTCTATACATTAAACATATACATATAGATTATGTCAGGATTTGTTTTTTAGTTAAATGAAATTCAGATTTTGTAATTTTTATTTCCAATTTTTTAGGTGTATTTACAGTGAAAACATAAAACAAATTAATTTAATTTATGCCCACTACAATGTAATTATATTTACAAGAGACATTATTTTAATAACAATCTTTCTAATTCTTCCTTAAAACTATCTATTTCTTCCATATTTGTTTTTTAGTTATTTAATCAAGAATAATTTAACTATTATCTTATTTTTTTAATTAATTTCCTTTAATTTTTTAATTTTCAGAGAATGGTTTGAAATTAATTTATTCATTTTCTGAATGTTGTTCTTTGTGACCTTTCCAAAAAATCAGAATGGAATATTTTTTAAACATATACAGAATGAGTGTATTTTCCCACCATCATCATAAATTAATTATTTGATGATATCATTACAATATTAAATGGTTATTTTCAAATAAAATATTTTCCTTTTTTACATGAACAATTATTCTAAAAATATGAGATTTTAATTTGGAATGATAATTTTCCAGATATATATTTATATAATATATGTATACATATTTTATGATAATTATATGGATTTTGAAATTTGTTTATAACTAATGTTGGTTATGTGAAAAACCAATGATGGGTGGTTGTGTAATAAACCAATGTTGGTTGGTTCTATGATAAACCAAGGATAGTCAGTTATGTGATAAACTCTAATGTATTGGGTAATATGGAGTAAGACATTATCCAAATTGGTTACTCCATGTAATAGAATTGTTGAGCCCCATTATAGCTCATGGATGAGCCTGTTATAGCTTATACAAATCTTTGATCCTAATTATTATGTGTTAAAAATGGGTGAGCCCCATTATATCTCATTGGTGGGCCAGATATATATTTTATGAAGTGTGGAACCCCATTATAGCTCGTAAAAAAATTGGTGAGACAGCTTTAGAAAATATAAAGGTTTGAACACCCATTATAGATCATTGGTGATCCTGATATAACCTATATTATGGGTTAGGATCCTTATAGATATATAAATTTTTTTTAGTGATTATATATGATGTAGACCATATGGTTTTTCCATTTAAAAAATGGGTTTAATAGGGTTTTGTGGATGTGATGTTCTATGTTTCCAAAAAAGTTTTTTATTTTATGTGGGTTTTACTGATTTTATGTGATCTAAAAGTGTCTGTGGTTTTCTAAGAAAATGATTTACTTTAATAGTCCAATGAACATATATATATTGTTATATATAAGATGGGTTTCCATATATTTCACTATATTAACATTTTTCCTTATTTCATGTCCCCTATTGTTCTTTTTTACTCACCCCAAATTTTAAAAAAAATTCCATAGGATTTAAGGGATATTAGAGACAATGATCAAAAAATGGAAATGCTATGAAAATTTTACATGAAGATAAAACATGTTTTATTTTAAAAGGGTTACCTTTAGTGGAATGAAATGGATAGTGAGTATAAGTGTCCAATTTTAATGTACGAGGTTAGTATGTAAGAGATTATCTTTATTCTATAAAATTCTAAATGTAAATGATATTTGTGAAATTAAACTGATTTTTTAATGACCGATTCATAATATTCATAGACACTGCATAATTGTTTTCTAATAATTAGTACATTTCAAAAGAACGCCCAAAGATCATATTAGTTAAGTGTCATGGATGACATGGAACAAAATTATTATAATTTCGTGAAATATCTTCAATATTACCACAAAGATCTTCCCCCATAGTAATTCTACATAAAAAACATTCTTCATTACTAGGGAAAGGGAAAAAGAAAAGAAAAGGGTGGGATCAAATGTTTAGAAAAGGGTAAATAAAGGATATGCATAAGCATATCATCAATAAAAGGGTATGGAAATGCGATGATTATCATTATAAAATCACACCCTGCAAACCAATGATAATAAACATGAATCATGGAATAATGATTTGTAGTTCACAAGACATGAATAATATAGTAATCTAGAGCATAATCCATCAAATCATAACATATAAAAAAATCATGGAAATTTTGAATACACATAAGAATATAAGAAATCCATGTCAAATATTCCTAAAAATTCCATCATAAAATGTTATTCTTGGGTTAATCACCCGTGCACCTGCTTTGGGCTTGTGATGATATCCAGTGTAACATATTGTTTCGAGCATTGGATGACATACTATATAACCGATTGATTTGGGATTTCAATTCCCTCCCACGTACCCTCTTATTTCGGGCTTGGTATACCCTCTCATGTGCCCTCTTGTTTTGGGATTTGGATACCCTCTCATGTACACTATTCATTCATGCTTGTGATGACCTTCGGTTTAGCGTTTGAGTTCATAAAAAAAATTTCATTACCCAATGCATTGGAGGGTGATTTAAGTTTCACCCATCTCATAATAAAACCATATTTACATTTGACACTAGATAATAAAAATTGCATCATATCATGACCTATAAAAGGAGTTGTGTTTCATAAACATCATATCATAACCCTTGTATTGAAATGTATGTCATAAACATCAAATAATTTCATAATATATGGAAAACATATTGGTTTCATAATCATTTCATCCTTAAATAACCTATTATAGGAATTAGGTTTCATAAGAATTATCAGGGAAGAACCCACTAAAGAGGAAAAAATTTCATAAGCATTTATCATGGTAAAACGCATTGAAAATGAATAGATTTCATAAGGATTTATCATGGTATAACCCATTGAATAGGAACAGATTTCATAATTATTTACCATGATATAAACCATCAAATAGGAACAGGTCTCGAAAGAATCAATCCATCAAATCATATACTTTTCAGAGAAATAAATTAAATCGAATCCTTAGATAATATCCTTATTAAATCATAAAATATAACCAAGGATATCATATTAGATGAAGAATAATTTTGAAATATATTTTAAAAACATTTATTGAAGAACACAGACATTCTTCTTTGAAAAATTATTTTTAAAACAAAACATATTGTCAAAAAAAATTTATTTGAAAATACATTGAAATATTGTAAATTATTGTTGAAAATGTTTTTAAAAACATTTCTCCGAATATAAATTTATAAATTTTAAATAACATTGAAATCATTTTTAAAACCATTTCATGGAAAATAATTTCAAAAACCTATAAATTAATCGTAATTTAAAAAAAATCATTGAAAACAACATTAAAACTAATAAATAATACTTTAAAATATTTTAAAAACTATTTTATAAAATAAGGTTTTTAAAGAACACATATTTTTGAGAGAAGAAATATGTAAATCAGAAATTCTAAAAAATATTTTTAATAAACTTAGTAAAAAAGAGTTAAAAAGGGTAACAAAAAATAAATATATCATTAATTGAGATATGATAAATATATGTATGATTTACCTATATATATGGATCATAATAATACATCAATGGAAGCATAATTATAAATAATCATGATAAATGATGTCATTTTTTCTATAAACTCTTAACTATTGGTAACATTGAAACATAATGACCATGTAAGAAAATAAAATTAAATGAATATAAAAATATCATTAAAATAAATATATTCAGGATTTAACATGTACAACATATTATATAAACCTCGTATAAAAAAATTGGTGCATACTAGGGCATGTGTCTCAATGAAGGAAAATCGAGATAAATTTTATTTACCAATTTGGTAAACTTTGAAACCTAATCCACATGAAATAAATATCATAAACTGTGTATGTAAAAACCAATTAATTTATGTATAAGATTCAAATAATACATAAATTTTAAGTATACACACTACATTTAATAAAAACAAGGTGAACATGGAGTGTGTCTCATAAATGATAAAAGTGAGACGGGAAAACCCTTAATACAAGAGAAAAATTAGAATCACGATACCCATGAAAGAATAAAACTAATTCAAATATTGTGATATCATTAAATAAATTAATTTAGTTATATAACTTGTAATTGGGTAATATATACCTCAGATAATATTAGTGGGTGATGAATATGGAATTTAACTCATGTAAATAGAAAAGTGTGATTAAATTCCCTTACCTTATATCATGAATCTCTTCGTACTCATACAAAAATACTATATAAAAATATTTATTTATTATAAATATTTTTTTAAAAATATTTTTATATATAATACAACATATGGTTTTATTATTACTTTAAATTACATTCTTATTAATAACTCAATGTTATGGTTGTTCTTCAAGTAATATTCTATTTGTTTTTCACATGGTTCTTAATTTGTTATATTTTTTGTAATTATACTTATATAATGATTTATAAAATTTAAAACATGAAATAAATAGTATTTATATTCATTATTTTTTATAATAACTTATATTATATATAAATATAAAATTTAATACATTGTTCATGGAGACGGTAAGTCGTATGTAACCATGAACATGGTTTCCATTTTTCATTGTAATATTAAAATAAAGAAGATGAAAAATATTTATATGTATATAATATCATTAAATTAGAATTATTATCATACTCTTCCTTTATCTGATACACCTTTGGTTCCTTCTCCACCAGTTAATCCATGCTCGACACCACACTATTTCCTCTGACTGTTCTACCTTCGACAGGTACGCCTACGACTACTCTGCCTTTGACTCCTCCCACCATGGCTCCTCTATATCTTGCTCCTCCCACTACAGCTCCTCCACCTCCAACTCCTCCATGTCTGAAAACACCCACATTCCTCTTCCCTAGATCCCAAACATATTTCCTATGTTTTTTGAAATATTGTTCATCTCCCTCATGTTTCATTCTTCTTGTACACTTTCTTCAGTTACGATTATTAAACTGAACATTTTTATTTCCCACAAGTATGATTTGTTTTTATGAATTGATATTCTCATTGTTCTAAAATTTTCATTTTTTTAATCTATCTTTGGGTACATTTTATTTCAATTTACTTTTACTATGATTTATTTGATTGTATTTTTCAACAAATTTCAAAAAATTAACTTACATATTCAGTTTTAGGTCACAAGATTAGTCTTATGTTATGTTTCGATGTTTGTATTCATTGTTTTATGTTTTAATTATTATTTTATATTATTCTATATTTTTTTTATAATTATTTATAATTTTATCTCTACTATATTCTATTATATAAGTCTATTGGTGTGACTATGTTCTTTCCTACTAGAAATTATCAATTTGAATGTAATCTTATTATTAAAAGTACGTGAAACTATTTTCTAAATAGAGGAGTTGATTTTATATAGTTTATTTGCTACTATATGATAGATTGGTTGTTAACCATGAGATAATATTTTTACTAATTTTGAGTTTTATTAGTTCCTAGATGATTCTAATAGAGTGACCGAAGCATGTGAGTCTATACAAAGCTGGAACTTATACATGTTGTGGTATTAGGACATAAAAAAGAGGTTAAATTAGAAAAATTATTCCTTCATTTTAATATTTACTTAATTCATTTTGGACATAATATTTTTCCTATGATATTTTTTATCAATAGTTGATTCATACTTCCTTGTCTCTATACTATCCTAAAATCATTACGAAATAACTATAATTAGATCACAACTTTGTTATATAGTATTGAAGTAAACCCATTCCACTTCAAACAATATAATTTACCATATATGTTAACATGTTGTATATGTATTTCCTGTCAATGCTATTATGTATAATATTGTTTTACTTTATAATCCTTCAAAAATTTGTTATAATTTTAACTATTGTCTAAATAACTATGGGGAATAAAAATTACATTTATTATATTGATATTTTTCTATTGTATTTTTTGTCAACTATCTATTCGGGTTTTTGGATTCAGGTTTCTTTCCACACTAGTAGCAAACTTTTACTACATGAACTTGTTTTCCCCATTGTGGAGTCTTTCAAGTAATTTTTTTCAATTTGAAATAAGTTTTATTTAATTTACATAAATATTTAACAGTTTACTCTATGATGTTTTTTTCACCTATATATTATATCTATTTAAATTCATTCTTATTGAATTGTGTTATCTCTTTACTATCTTATTTAAACCACCCATTTTTGCAGAAGGGTCAAATGTTTTAATAAGTTATCATGTTAAGGTCATGGGAGAGAATTGAATGCACAAGGATAGAATTGATGTGTTTTTGTTGGCATGTAATGTGTGTTTTTACCCATGCATCAGGTCCTACAAGTCCTTACTAAAGTAATTTGCTACTGAAAATGAATTTGAATTCATAAAATATGTTTTTGGGAAATTAAAGATATCAATACCATCACTAAATGATTACACCTACAGCATTATCATGAACTTTTAATGTATGTGGCATCATGGGAAGTGTAAAATTGAACTTGCACAAGATTCTCATATCAACATGAACTCTATACACTAATATTGAGTGAATTATTTATATGTGTCACCCATCTATGCTTCCACATCACACAAAAAATCAATTCCTCCCTCCAAAATTTGATATCCTCTAATGAAACTGTCATATTAGTCCATATCTCTTCAATTTAGGGTTCACACTGCTTCTCCTCCTACAAACCAGTTCCACTGTCCTTGAAATTTTTCTCATCTCCTCCTCGGGTTCATGCTTTGAATTCCATTCATATCCTCCAATGGTAATTGCTCCTCCAGTTTTCACTTCCTCATCAACCAGGTACTCCTACTCTATCTACCACCACTCTCTATCGATCCAATCCCTACCCCTCCCAATCATTAATTTCATTAATTTTCATATGGGTTGTGGTTACTATGATCTCTTCTATGACTCTAGAAATAGTGTGACTAATTCATAACCGTTGACCTCCATGGATATCACCTTGAAACCTCTTAGTGAAGCTGTATAAGATCATTGACACTGGCTATTTTTTCTAATATCTATATACATCTACCTTCCCATTTATCAACAACGAGATGACATCACACATAACATTTTCTCCTCTTTTATGTATTCTATTTCACAATTTTCTTACGAATTCACTAAAATTATTTAAATACATATTATTTTAAGGATCATTAATTAGGTATCCACTATGTTTGGTAACAAACCAAATCTATAATAGTATGAAAAAGCTGTCTTTTTCTCAATTTCTAGATAACATTTCCCTTCACCGTATGAATTTGAATTTCTAGTTACACATGATTTTTTCTCATAAAGGCGTGTTTTTTAAATATTCTATTCTCATTTATGTGACTTGAATGTTAGTTTTGGGTAGGGGTTTTATTTCTAATGAATACTATATTATGAAAATATTTTTCCAAACATTTTAATGGTAGTGTTTTTTGATGATGATGTTGTGATTCAGTGGGATTTGTCTCCATTAATGAATATTGATCTCAGGGAAAACATCAATAGAACTATAAAAACATGAAATGCTGATGATTTGTGGGTGATAACTATGAGATTACGGACATTCTTCATTTTTTATCATCCACGCATAGTGAATAAATTAAACCCTGGTGTATGTACAAGGGCTTATGGAATGAAGGTATCCGATGTATGTTTATATAGGAGGAAAAAAATTAGACACACATATAATTTATGGCTCAAGGAGGTTTGATCTTGTTGTTTTTTACCGTCTAATTCTTCATATTTATTTTATTTATGGTTGAGGATTCTCAAATTATATATTTTTTATAACTCATGGGGTTAATGATATAGAGATAATAATGTTTTTCTTGTGTTTATCATGACATGTACTTGAATTTGGCTTCAATGGACTTGTATGATGAGTTTTTTGGTTATTTTTTCCTATGAATAAATGTTCAGTTTCTAATTTTTTTAGTGTTCAAGGATGCCATTTGAATTTTCAAAATTTAATGCTCTCTTTTCCTTAGGTTTTTTGTTATTTTATATTGGCATAAATTTATCTTCATGAACATGTTTCATAATCCTAGTTTTTTTCAGTTTTTATGTATTTTAATGAAATTATAAATAATTGTAAATTTATAACCATCTTAGTTATTTTCTTTAATTAAATTTGGATATTTGAAAGGTGTTCATTCAATATTGTTGCCTATTTTTCCCCATCTTCAAAACATCATTGGACTAAGGTCCTGTTTAGCTGTTCAGGGTTTTTTTACCAACTAATTGTGCATTTCAGTTTGATTTATAGTTATGCAGTCAACAATTTTATATTGTTTTCAATTCAAGGGGTTAATTATAAAACAATAATCATGGGATACTTGGGTTTGACTAGAAAATACATTAAATTGACATAAATGAGATGGTATGGGAGGTTTTAGTTGCATTGGTCTATGCATAAATACTTAATTTTTAATGTCTGTTTTTAGTATTCAATGTTTCCTTTTTCAACTTCAAAATTTATTTCTTAAATTTCCTTATATTTATTCTTATTTTATTCTAGCTTAAATTTAAATTTATAAATATGACGGTAAACATATTTTTTCTAGTTTTTATGCATTTTAATGAAATTATATATCATATCATGGTTATTTTCATTAATCAGTATTTATATTTTAATGGTGTTCGTTCAATATGTTTTCTATTTTCCGACATTTTGGAATGCCATTGGACTGAGGTCCTATTTGGTTAGGTGGATTTCAATTTTTGGAAATGATAGGATAATAGGTAAAAAATATGTTTGGTTTTCAATAGAATGTAATTTCAGAAAGATATTATTTATAACATCATTCATTTAATATGAGTTTCAGTAATTTGTTAAGAAATTGATATGTTAATAAAAAATGTATTATAATCAATTAAAATTATATAATAAATGTTTTATTATTATTTATTTAAGATTAAAAATAAATAAAAAAGAAAATATTATAATAAAAATATATTATTTCCCATTCAAATTTCATGTACATAATGAATTTTCATGTTTTTTTGAACTTCAAACACAACAATTATTAAATATTAATAACATACTCTATTTGTGGAGGATACTTTGTATATATATGTAATTCAATATGACATTTCATTATATGTTTTTGTATTTTATATTAGGGGTTTTTTTTCCAATATTTTCTCTAAATAAGAAAATCAACTTGACACTTCAGATGACCAAGATGCTAACATAGAGAGGTTCTTGAATACGAATGTGTTGAAGAAAAATAGTGTCCAAGGTTTTCTTTGTCATTTCTTAGAGCTCAGTAAGGATAACATTCTTCATGAACTGATTAGTATGTGATCTGAATGTCATATGAATATTAGGTGTTGATTGGATGATTTATAGGTTTCATAGGCTATTTTTGGTTTGAAACATTCCTTTCTCTAATAATTTAATGCTATATCTTGATGTGGTTTTTGAATTTTTAGCAGACTACAAAAAATAAAGAAAAAACTAGTTCACTGGAATCCTGATTCATGTTTTAGTCCATTGTTATGTTTAGTATGTGTCTGTATATTTGTGTATGTTTTGGATATATTTAAAATATCTTTTAGGAATATATTTTTAAATTGTATTTAAATTTACTCTCTGGAGTTCTTTTGTACTAGATTTGATAATGTTTGATATGTTTTATAAGGTGGAATAGAATCATATGGTGTATTTAGTCACCTGGATCATTATGAGACCATAAATTATGTAGGAAGAGATGATGTCATTGTTTTTCATAATTTTAAACTATGTTTTATCAATATTATTGATCAAACAATTACCAAATGTTCATTGTGATTTTTTCAATTTTATCATATTTATGTTGGTTCTTGTATCTAATTCCAATCTGAATGGGGAATGAGGGTGAAGGACTAAAGGAAAAGAAGGAAGGTGCATATGAGGATGGAGAAGATTAGATCCAAAATGATAATGAAGATCATAATAATGATGATGATTATACCCATGTTGTTACTGAATATTAATTAATATTTATCAAATCCTTGGTATTGGGACAAACCACTTTGATTTGGATTTTGAATGTTTTGCTACAGGATATTGATTTTGATGATGACGAAGATAAATATAATGTCGAATTGAATAATGGTATTTAAATTACACAAACCATTGATTTCCTAGTCTTTATTAATGAAATACAATTACATCTATTCAGTAAATTACACTGATCAATGGTTATTGCAGATGAGTCGTTCTATGTTTGATCATACCCACCTGATTTTTCTTTATTGGATGATGTCAATCATTTGAAATTATTCCATGGTGGAGTTTTTTCTTGGTTTATCCACACTTTGTTTTTTTTGATTATTTGTGAGGTTTGATTGTTGAAGATAACTTAATTATAATAGAACATGCTTTCTATTTTTGGTTTTTTCCTTTCAATTAAAAATATATTTTTATTTTTTATCAATAGTGGAAATGATATTTTTGTATATATTAAGTTATTCTTTATAGATAAAAGAACATGTGTTGTACATTCGTTTTTTAGTTAATATAAAAAACCTCTATACTTTATTTTTTATTTTTTTTTCTTCAAACATGAAATTCAGTTGTATTTTTTGATTAGTTGTTAATTTTTTTAATGGTGTTGTTTTCATCTATATTGCTTGATTTTTAAATAATGATTCCATTTTTATTTTTTATTAATAGTTAAATTGTTATGTTTTTTGGTTAGTGATTTTTTTTGTTACTTTGATTTTTTACTACCTCTAATTGATTTATCTTGATATCTATGAGATAATTTGTTTCCTATTTTAGGTTTTTAATTAATGAATATTATTTTGTTAATTTTTAAATGAATATAGATTTTGTTTTTTTAAATTATCTATAATTTGTAGATTTTATAATTGTATATCTTTACTCATTATTTCAATCTATAGAATCTACTTTATAAATTTATAAAATAATATTCATTCATAAAATATGAATTTCATGTTCATATTTTATGAATATATTTGTTATCATTCAATATGATATGTAAACATGCATGTTAGTAAACATGAGTTCCCCAAGTCATTATAACAGGTATCCCATATAACCTTCTATAATCTGTAATCTTTTTTTTCTCCTCCTGCAGCAAAAATGATTAGAAAAATAAGTTGGTCATAACTACTAATTCCCTCCTTGAACATGGAATAATAATCAAGCTTATCTAGAATAATAATTTTGTAGTTATGGTATCCATGTACCAACCTATTTGTAACATGAATAGAAATGATTCCATCACCTCTAGTTATGAGAAATTTTATGGGTGTGTATGCATCCATGTCACAACACACATGAATAATAATATATTATCGAAAATGTTTTTGATGGCCAAAACATATCGTGTGTAAAATTAAAACATTATTACATATCAATAAGGATATTTTTAAAGGAATAATACAATTATTAGGTCCTTCTAGGGGTTTTCTATTTATGTTCACTATTGTATCTTCATTCGTTCAGTTAGAAAAATTGTTTTCTTATAGATGATACATTTAATGTAATGCCTTTCATTGACCACTGAAACATGAAAATAGGATATCACCAAGGTATAAATGGTACATCCCTTATATTTTTTAAATTAGTATCCCTATTCATGTATTTTTTACCAGCTCTTGAATCTTATTTTTTACTAGAAGTTAATGTACGAAATGAAATGATTTATATATTATCATGATCTTGTTCCATGACATTAATTTTCAGTTTCAATATCTTATTTGTTATAGTATTATATAAGTATCATTTTTTATATATCATTATAGTATACATACATATACATATAATGTTTAACAAAGAAGAATTTTGTGGCTTCAAATTTTTTATTCTATTTTATAGGCTTAAAAAAACATGTAATATTTATCATGATTTTCCTCTATGTTTTATACTATTTTATCTATATCAATGTTTATTCCACTTTTAATGACTTATTCTATACTAATTTATTTTATTTCAATATATTCAATATAATAAATATTAATACAGTGTTTCCATCCTATATATAAGGTGATAGGGTGGACTTTCACTAGATTTTGGAGATATACACCATCATGGAAGACTAGAAAAATGGGATATTTTGTAGTAGTGGGTCAATTTATTTTGTTTCATTTAATAATTTATTTCACATGTACTAAATATGACTTTTGATTTATTTTTGAGAGCACTGGTTCATGTTCATGTACTCTATTTGTGAACTGGATGATGTATTTAATTTGAACTGTGGATATTTTTTAGAGCATTAGAACATGTATCTTATTTGAGCAGTGGATCATGAATATTTATTGAGGAGTGGATCAGTTTTTAGGTCATTGGATTATATCACTATGTTAATTCATAGGTGTGTACTAGTGATGATAACAAGACACAAGTGAAAAAATGATTTTTAATGTTGGATTTTTTGATTTTCTATGTATCTTTTTAGCCGTATTTAATAAATGAGATGATATAAATACTATCTTTAATGTTGGTAAGAAAATAGACATTGTAAGTCTATAATGGAATAGATTTTCTATAACAGTTATTAAATAACTAATGTAAAATATAATATATTATGTCAATTTTGAAAATTAGTTATGTGAAAAACAATTCTTCATGAAGAGTTTTTACATCTGTTATTTTATAACAGATGTAAAACATCATATATCACCTTGGTTATATAATAACGGACATGGAAAACCATGATAATGAATCAGTTTTTACATCTGTTAATAATTAACTAATGTGAAAGGTCTTCATGATGAATTTTTTTTATCTTGGTTATAAAATAAACGACATCAGAACCCCTAAGCCACATCAGTTTTAAAGGAACACACATACAAAATCAACAAAATATATATTTAATCTCAGATTTAAAATAACTGTTGTAAAAAATATTTTTTAAAAATAATTTATGCTACCCTTCCTCTCGAATACCGACCAAACTGGAAACAAAGAGAGAACCGATATAAACATGCAGAACCAGATGGAACAAATTTAAGGAAATAGAAACAAGAAGAACTAACAGAAAAACTATATATTCATAGTTACAACATTAAAAAATTCAAAAATTAACTAAAACCAAACCTGAATACTTCCAAAACAACTACCAAATACACATTTACAATTACAACATTCATAATTACCAAATCCACTAAAACAAAATAAAATACAATCAAACCAATAAAATGATTTTCCCATTCCATTTGAAAATGTGCGAGCTCTTGTAAACTAAAAGGGTTAGAATCATCAAAATTATACAAATTAAAAGGATAATAGTATTAGGTATAATGAATAAAACAAATGAAATATTAAGTAATATTTTATATATAAATCTATCCTTGTCAATCTTCATAACTATTCTTATTTTAATTATTTCTACATAAATCGTAACACATAATATTCACATTCGATGTTGACTTTTTATTTATGACAATTATTTTAAATGAGTTCGTCAAATAAAAATATTATTTTTATGTAATACCACTGAAATTTATTAATTATAAATAGATATTCACCTTTACTTTTACATATTGGATATTAGATTTCTTTTTTATTGTGGTTTTTTGAATGAAATCCCATCCCATGTTAGAAAAAAATATGAATGAAATAAATTTTAAAGTAATTATAATATAAAAAACTATTAAGATATTAATAATAACTTTTCAAACATTTTCATAATGTTTCCTCACGTATATCCATGGATAGAACATATCCATTAAATTGTCTTATACCTTTGAAAAATGACACCAAACATCCAATGGTAAATGATATAAAAGAAAATCTAATGCTAGTGTTTATTATGTTTTATGAATTATAACACATTTTGGGATATATGTTTAATACCTCTAAAAATAAGAAAATATCAAGAACTGCATAATTATTTTCTGTTCAAATCTTTCAAAAATATAAAATTTTCTTTGTTCCTCAGTCAATGTTTGTGCTTCATGTTCAACAAACTACAAGTCTATCAATCCATATACGTATTTATTATCATTATCTACATTAATTTTATAGATATACCTAATAAAAATATTAATAAGTATATATTTTCATTAAATTTAACATTGGTAATGATTAATGTTAAAACATACATGGAAAAAAATTATTCATGTTGATATGAAACTTATCTCTAGTAACAAGATCCATAATACAATTTTTAAAAATTCTAACATTTATTACACACCCAAAAACATGATCTTATATTGGAAACATATAATGACCCTAAAAAAATTTGAATATCTTTATAATTTGTTTAGACTAATTGAATCTATATCAAAATTTACATCCCATTGTATTTGTTGTTGGCTATACTATATTTTTTTCCCTTTAATGTATTCCTATAATAAATAGATTAGTTCATTAAAATTCAATTGTTAAAACAAATTTAATAAAAATAAAAGAATAAATATACACATAACTTTATAGCAATGTGTCATAGAAGTCTATATGGACAAACTAGAAAGTTATTGACACATTGTCCAACTATCCTCACCTCATCCGTAGGTAATGGTACTCGATCTGACATATCTATTATATCCTATACAGTGGTCATATGTTTCTATACCTGTATATTTTGGTGGTTAATTGTTTCTCCTATATAATATATCGTCCCATATACAACTATATGATAGTGAGGATTATCAACATTCAACTGAAAATAACAAGGAAGTTAGGGAGGAGTGGGTTTATGAGTAGGATAAAAATGGTGTCTGTAGGAGGAGGTGGGGGAGTGGGATCCACTGGTAGATGTGGAGGAGTTGGAGTTACAATCTAAAATTTAATTTTCATGTTTGAAAACATAGACTATAACGAAAATCTAATATTTTCCTCCATCATCCAATTAATATATTGAACTTTATCTTGAAATGATTTTATTTTATTTTATAAAAACTCTCTATTGAAGAATCTAAAGAACATGGTAACACTTTTCACACCGATACACCCATCGGGTATCCTCGTATCAGAACTGGGTGTTTGGGATTTCCTAATACCAAAGATGAAATATCTTACATCCCATCAGCTTTAAATACCCTCTGTGTTCTATTCTCCTCAAGAGAATCATATCTGAATTATTTTAAAATTTTATAATGATTCAATGTATATTATAAATTTAATTTAAATAAATAAATAAAAGAAACATCATAAAATAATATTAGCTATGATCCTTAATTCTTTCATAAGATATTTCCCCATTTTTTCTTCTAACACCTCTTCTATTTTTCAGGTCTAGACAGAGGTGATGGAGGGGAAACATCTCCATAGATTGAATTATGACTGTGTTTTTGTAAAATTTCATCCATCATTTCTTATTCCAATAGCATTTACCCTCCCAAAGATAAACATTGAGTGTATAGGATTCTACATTGTATCTCTTGACAAGACCTCCTCGATTACTGTAATTTATGAATAAAAAACCATAAAAAATCATTAATAATATAATTAATATTAGAAAAATAATAAAAGTATACATTGAACTTAAAAAAATTATTCTTTTATCCAATATTAAAAATATTGTTTCCACGTGTCTTGATATATAATGGAATATATTGGACATGGATTTTCGTTTTTCCTACACCCAAAAAATGAAATCAGATGTGAGGGTTGATTTGAAATCCCTTAATCTCTGAACAGACATCGATAAAAATTTCCTCCCTACTCTTACAGTTTCATGTATATCAGATGTCAATCGATAATAACAGGGAAAAATATTCTACTATAAAAATTTTAGGATTAATAAAACAATAACAAAAGAGAATGCCCAAATGGTCTCTTAAAACTAACTTTGATTTTATTTGTCAGCACTTCTCAAATCATTAAACAAAATGCTAACTTTTCTTTTACCCTGAGTTGAAAAAAAACTCTTGAATTGTTTTTCATTATGACCTCTTGGAATATCATTATCATCATTCTCTACCACAATCCACTTTTCCTGGAAATGAGCATGCAATAATTTGGGTTAACATGTACTACCATGTTTACCAACCCTCAAACTCTTCTTTCCTGCTATGGGAGTATATTAAAAATATTGGGGGTCATTAAAAAAATCATCTGAATGTTCCTCCCCAATGGTATGATTATGATGCTAACCTCCAAATATACGTGGTTGATCACCTGATTGATCGGTCACTATCTTTCAAGTAATTGGAACAAACATTTAGTACACATATATAAAAATTCCACTATTACATTACTAATGTAAAAAAAAAAAAAAAATATGAAACAAAAAAGTAAACAAATATTTCACTCATTATTTTTCATATTTTTATAGTTAAATAAAATGATTAAAATAGTAATTATATATTGAATGTCATGTATATAAATGAAAAAAATCCAAAATATTTTTAGGAATATTAAAAATGGCCCAAACTATTAAATAATTTTTTTAAAAAAAAAATATTTTTAACATATTAGATTTATAATAAATGTCATTCAACAAAATTAATAAATATATAAGTTAAATAATGTTGAACATGGTAATAAAAACCAAAATAAACAAATATAGACAAACATGTCTACTTATTATTTTTAATACGTGTTTTAATAATGAAAAAATTACAATATTTAACATTTTATGAAATTAATTAAAGTAAACAAGATATAATAATATTTTACATGTAATATTAAGATTTTACTATTTGAGTTTTTCTCAAATATGTTTAAAATTATCATTCTTCATGACACAAACCATGTCTACAAAATGATAATCGTTATTATCTATTAATCTTTCTATGGAAGTAGGGATCTCACATAAATCATCATCTTCATCAAGTTGATCATTACCAACTTATTATTTTTTTCCATGTAAAAAAATAAAGCACTGCATATTAGATTTATCAAGAACATAGAATATTTGTTCTTCATGTGTTTCCATTATAAAAGAATTAATTTCTTCTTCCAATATATTCAGACTAACACGTGTCATTCCAAATTCATCGTGTCTGACACTTTTTCTACTAATAAACCATTTGTTGTTAAACAGAGTAACGTAAATTTTATTGTAATCAACCATAAATATTTCTTTAATGAATCCAAAATATGAACATGATATAGAAATTGGATTTCTATCTTTATAACTCAAAAAATGAATTGCTTCTTACGAAAACTAATATAAAACTATTCTGAACTACACTTGTATTTTCTAGATCTTTTGTATGATATGTATAGCCATTAATGTTATACCCATACAATGTTATCTCATTTAAAATAAGACCAACCACTAACCGTCTAAATGTATCTGATGCATCTAATCTACCAACCACAGTATTTTTTAACAATGGAATAACATTTTTTACACTTATTCAAAATCCCCATTTCTATATTCTTTAGATTACAATATTTCAAATAATTAATATTCAATGTTATATATGGTTGAGAAAAAACTATGTTAATCAATATGTATAAATGTTACTTCATTATCTGTTAACCTAATAATGATTTGACTATCATGCCAAGAATCCCCTTTCCCTCATCATTAACTCATTCATGGTGATATGGAGGCAAACCAATGTGCTCCACCACAGACAAATAGCTCATACAAAACTCCCCAACCAAATGAGAAATAGATATTTCAACAATTGAGGCTTCAGGTTGATATATATTCTCAACATACGGCATAAATTTCATTATATACCTTTCAAAATGATTCTACCAAATGTAGATATACAGGTCCATAATGCTTTATTTCTCAAACTAGATGAACCATTAAATTCACTATTATATCAATACAAATTATGGGAAACTACATTTAAAACTAACAAACAATAGAAATCTCATAGTTTTTAAAAAGGTGAAAAGAATCTAGATCAATAACTATTTTAAAAATTGAATTGAAAAAATAACACATCTTCATGATAGTATTCTTGAAACGGATGGGAAATATTCCACGCAATGTAACCAGAAGATGTTGTTTCATCATGATGCGACAATCCTTATATTTCATACCTATCAACATAAAATCCTTCATAGAGGGAAATTTTTTACATTTTAAGAATAACCCTACGATATCTTGATAACATGAAGACACTTGAAAAGGTTAATTTTCCCCATTTTGGTTACTGTATGAAAAGATAGGGGAATATATGTTCTCTTTACATTAGGGGTGGGAGATAAATCAAAACATATCCCCTATTATTGTAAGTCTAATCTTATATTCAACACATCTTTAGTGCTTCCATTAATATCTAACAATGTTCCAATAAAATTGTCATATATATTCTTCTCTGCATGCATCACATCAAATTATTTTGAGCCATTTAATTAATTTTCTAGTCTTCTATATGAGTGATCCATATCCCCAAACCTTCAATTTCCCATGTATAGTATTTTCTTCCCATAATGAAATTGACAATAAGAAGTCTTTTGTTCGTAAATTAGACACTCTATATGTCTCCAAACACATTATCCAGACAAATTTCCATACACTGGGAATTTATTTATAGTGATCATAATCACTACCTATTGTTGAAAATATTCCATTTTATAAGAATCATAGACCCTAATAACATACCCTCATAAGATATTCAAATCATCAATTAATGGTGACAAACAACATCAATATAATTATATGGGTTGCTTTGGTCCGGATATCATTAAACTCAACATGACATATTTTAACATCATAAACAATTTAGGAGATAGTTTTTAAATTACCAATAAAACATGCCATGAATTATGTGTGATACTAAGGATTCGATATAGATTCATTTCATCCATCCACAAACCAAGTCCTATATTTATAACTTCACTTCCAAAAGTAGGAAACTACTAATTAATTTTATTTCACTAGATACAATCAGTTGGATAACATATTTTTCATCACATATCCACTAATACACATGCCATAAAAACATTTTTACATCATGTGAATTAGAAAATAAATGTTTTAGTAGAGGAATTATATGAAAATACCAAAATACATCAGAAGATATCTCTGTAATCTCTAAATCAGATTGTGATTTTTCAATCCACTTATATTGTGATGTCTCACATTTCGGACACTTTGGAAGATATTCATATTCCCCCCATATATCACACAATTATTTAGACATGCTTGTATTTGAATATAACTAATCCCATCAGGCCTAAAAGTTTCTTGTCCTTATAATGTGAATCTGGAAGGTCATTTCCTATTGGAGGAATGCCTTTCACCAATTTTACCTGCTCTGCGAACCTCATGTCACTGCATCCTCGTTTCTCCTTCAGGTTAAACAATATTAATGCTGATAAAAAAATTAATAAAATCCATACAACCAAGATAAAATGGTTTTTTAGAATATCAATATTGAAGTTTAATTTTAGGTTCCTTCCCAATTAGTTCTAATTCAATATCATGAATCATTTCTTCAATTTCATCAGAGTTACCATCTTCAAAAGTATCCTCATCAGTAGATCTGAAATTCTTCCCAATTTCACCATGCCAAATACGAGGGTCGTATCCTAGATTAGAACATTGAAAAATTAAATTATCTTTGATCTCTATACTTCCCATCATCTTCAAAATTAAACATATTAGGAATGGGCAGAAAAACAAGTCGTTGTTTGGAACATTTAATTTTAGAAATTCCATAAAGAGACTCATAAGATTCTTCATATTCATCACTCATTCTATGTTCCATAATCAAACATTGACACATTATTTCCTATAAAAAATATCAGAATTATAAACCTTGTTAAGATAATACAATTTTATATTTATATGAAATATGTAATTAATAGAAAGTAACAAACTATAAAATATATACAAAATATGTGTGTTTTAAAAATATAATTAAAAACTCAATACAATAAAGAAATATTGGATTAAATATAAATTATAAATTATAAAATGATATTTATGCAAATAAATTTTTAAAAAATAAAGCTAGATAAGTCAGTTTTATATTTATATGAATCATTCCATAATTTGAAAGGAACAACATTTTAAAATATAAAACAAATATATGATTATTTAAAAATTATAATTATATTGTTTTTGATAAATAAGATAGAAAACCACTTATTAAAAATAAATCACCATACATTAGTTTGTTGTATTATTAGGCCATGACAGTATGAGTTTTGTTACTTAATTTTGTATCCTAAATGTCTAAAATATTAGACTAACATGTCTTAGGATTGTTGAATTGAAATATTTTATTTATTTCATATAATCTTGAAGGTCACATTTATGGGTTATAACATTATTATTGAGTTTTTTTGTTGAAGATGGTTTTGTTGAAAACGGTCTTGTGTACATGGCTTCAGAGGATTCTAGATTTTTTTGCAATTGTCTTGAAATGGTTCACATTATAAATAGTCACCAGACTGGTTGGTGGTAAGGCCTCAAGAGAACCTCCCCATATTCTAGAGGATGGTGACTAGCTGTGAGTGATTGATGGTTTTCTAGATGGAATAATTTACCCTTTAGATCAGTACTAAATATAGTATAATAATAGTTAATGAAAAGAAGTGGAATGTAACAAAAACTGAGATATAATAATAAATAGATAACCGATGCACAAATAATATCATACATATATATCCCTAACATAGAAGAAGTTATAATGTCATTATTATCAAGATGTAAAAGTGTCATCTAGTTTCCAAATAATCCTCACATTCATTTATAACACTTCAGGATACATAAAAAATGTAGATTGGATGACATGGTGTGCATATCTAAATGAAAATCCATAATTAATTTTATCTCCCTATAATACTCATTAGAAATAATTTTATTAACTAAAGGGAAAACATAATTGAATAAAACTTAAAAGATCCAAAACACTAATGTTTAACTTCTAATGATACAAAAAATATTAGGATACTAAACCCCCTTCAACAATTAATAGTGAGAGACAAAATGAATGAAATTTCAAAACATAGATTTAGGGTATCCTTGAATGTCCAAAATCGAGTCATATTAAGCTTACTTGAGAGTAGTGAGTTGAGTAGCTATATGTGATGATGAAATACACAATGAAGAACCTGAAAAATCAGTTTGGAGGCCACAATATTGAATAATTGATTCCAGGGTTTCCGTGTGAAAGAGACCGAGTCGTTGTACTTGCAAAAAAATGAATCAAAATGGATATTAATAAAAAATTTAAATGATTTATCACGTCAGTTATCTATTAATTGTCTTTATAAATATTTTTTTTATTGTATGTCTCATGTTGATTATATAATAACTGATGTGATAAAAGGATTTATAAGGTGGGTTATATAATAACCGATGTTAGAAAGAAATAGTGTTTCCTTTAGCACATCAGTTATTATATAATCAATGTTGAATATTATTTTATCATGATGGTTATCATATAACTGATTTGATAAAACAAGATAATTTATTTTTTTTACATCGGTTATAATATAACAAACATGATAAATCAATCTACATATATTTGCATGTCGGTTTTATATTACCGATGTAAAAAATTCTAACATGATAAATAATATTTTTACTAATGAGACAAAATTTTATTTCAAAATCATTAACTAATGTTTATTCATTTTCACCAAGAGATATACTTAATTTATTTCAATATAATGTCATACTTCATTGTGTCTTTACTAACTTCTACTTCATCTACTATTATAGGTAATGATGAAAATTTGAAATTTCTAAAGCATTAAAAGACATGAGATCTATAAAAAAGATTATTTGTCATTACATCTCTCTTTATCACAAAAAAGGATAGAACATGCTATCTAATTTTCATAAATCCTCATATGGAGAGATAATACAATAATAATACTAATATCTTTGGATGTTTAATTTAAACATTTGATAAATTGTTAACTATATACCCCTTCCAAAATAAATCTCACCATTTATTCCTTAAATAAACCCTTATAATATTCCAAAAAAAAATTCATTTAAAACATTGGTCCATCCTTGTACTTATATAATATCAAATTCGATTTCATTATTAAATATTCCATGTATGGGATGAAAATCTCATGAAATCTCACCAAAGGATAAACAGTAAACTTTTATTATGGAATGTTCATACAAAATCAAACATATAATTCCCAATTTATGATGGGAGGATAAGTTTTTTTAAATATCTTTTTTCACTTCATCTATTTGGATTTCATAATATTTCACTTTTTCATTTTTCATTAGTGGTTTTTAAGGCTTATCATTTACAATAGTCCTTGAATTTGGGAACTTGTTATCATAATGGAAAAACTCCAGGAAATTGAAACTATGAAGTGTGGGGGTTGAATTATGTATGGATTTTTCATTATCCACATAATTAGCTAACTTCCACCCCTCACATCAACATTCAGCTACTCGATGACCATCCCTTCCATAGTTAAGACACTTATTATTCCCATTAAGATAATTACCTCTATGGTTCTTTCCATTATTTTTTCTTAATATAGGGACAATTTTGTTTTCTCCATTTTTGATAGATTTTCCTTCGAACTCCATATTAATTTTCATTTAAAAACAATGATATTGATACAATATTAGGACCACCATTTCAATATTTATAGAACATCTAACAAATTCTTCATAACTACTAAAGTCTCTTATATCCATGGCATCTCGACTAAATGTTTTAGGGAACCGATGAATCAATAAATCTTTCTTTAGGGTTGAGTAATAGTACATGATGAGTACCTCAATTCAATGAAAACTTTTCTTCATATGAACAAAAAGATTCATCACTATTCTTCTTAAGCTGGGGTAATTCCCTTTCCAAATTTGTATAAAGAAGATGAGAAAAGTTCTTATTAAAAAATATCTTCGTGAAGTCTTCCCAATACAAGGATTCAATTTCTTCTTACTGTATAATATTCTTGATTAGAGTCCACCCTTGAACCACTTCACCTTCTAACTGATTAATAGTCAGAATGCGTTTCAAATTTTATAAAAAATAGAGAAATGAAAAAATATTTTCAATGGAATGGATCCATTTTTCAGAAAAAAGTTGATTTGGATACCCACTAAAACAAGGAAAACACTTCCTAATGAAGGGATGACCAGAATGTTGTTCCCTCATTTTATCATTTGTGATTCTATCATGGTTCATATCATAATAAATATGAGTGAGTATGGAAATGAAAATTTTCATTTGTACTTCCATTTAATGTGGATTCTCAGGAAGAAAATCACAGCACTGTCCTTTATGATCACCATTAACGCTGTTCTTTAGGGTTCTATCAATTGAAAAAACCCAATAAATAGAGTAAGAAATGCCTATCATAGTGAGGACCCACAAAATAATGAAAAACCACATATAAGATGTCTAAATTATGTCACCTTATTTAATATATGACACTATAGGTTTATCCAAGGTTATTAATTACCATAATATTTTTTAATCCTTCATGGTGGTTCACAAATAGTTTTTTAATTCCCAAAGAATATCTATGAGGAGTGTCAGGATGGGTTTACTATAAGGCATGTTGACAAGTACTAGGTTATGTTTGATAGAGGCCAGATGTACAATCTTATATTTGTTACTCCAAGGCAGATCTATTATATAACCACGTCCACTTGTAATATCTTTATAGGGTTTAATTGATATAAAACCACTCACTATATCATTTACCAAAATTCTATGTCATTTTCCTATACATTTCCTTATTTTTAGTATTATCATTATATACATACCAAGTCATATCCTTAGAAATATTCACAGGGATATCCATAAAAGTTTCTCCTCCTAGTTTCCAACGGTTGACATTAAATTGACTTTGATACCACTTATAACATCCCATTCTTAGAGTACATAGACATTACATAATTGTTTAGAATATATAATACATTAAAAAAAGAATTCCAATGATCTTATTAGTTTAGTTCCCTTGAAAAAAATAAGAAAAATATTCTAAATCGATGAAATATCTTGAATGTTTTCCATAAAGATATCCCTTATTATTAATTCCACATAAACCCCTTTATTCATAACCCAGTGAAGGGAAACATAATAAGGGGTGAGATAAAATGATTAATCAGGGTAAATAAATGAAATTCATAATAATATCAGGAACAACGGAGTTTGAGAACATGTTCAAGATCATTAGAATATCATACCCATCATATAAATGTACATTAACATGAATCATGGAATAAATATTTTCATTTGATAATGCATGAATCAATATCAAATCAATATCACATTCCATGAAATAAAAACATATGAATATAACATGGAATTTTGGCATACACATATTTATATAAAAAAGAAATGTCAGGGCTACCTACCAAGACATTTGTAACATGCTAATCTTTGGATAATCACTCATGTACCAGTTTCAGGTTTGTGATGACCTATCTTGCACCCACTTGTTTCAAGCTTGGGATAACCTCCCACGTACCCTATAGTCTTAGGCTTGGTATTCCCTCCCATGAACCCTCTTGATTCAGGATCAGGACTCCGTCCCTTTTACCCAATTATTTTAGTCAGGGGATACCCTCCTGTGTAACATTTGAGCTCATAAAATATTTATCATTACCATTTAAATGGTGGGAGATATATGTACTACCCATATCATAAAAAAACCATACACACACGTGCCACAAGATAACAAAACATGCATCATATCATGACCTATAAAAATAGATGGGTTTAATAAATATAAAATAATAACACATGAATTGAAATATGTATTGTAAATAATTCATCATATCATAACCTTTGGAAAATATAAGGGTCTTATAATTGTTTCAACCCGGAATAACACACGATATGAGTATAGTTTTACAAGTATTATCATGGTATATCCTATTGAAGGGGAACATATTTAATAAGAATTTTTTGGGGGTATAACCCCTTTAAAAGAATGGATTTCATTAGAGTTATAAATTTCCTAACAAATTGAGTATTAGAATATTTCATAAGCATTTATCATGATATAACCCATTCAAGAGAAACAAGATTCATAATTATCAAGACATCAATGCATTGACCATTCCGAGAAATAATATTAATGGTATCATTGGATTATATTCGTTTTAAATAACAAAATATAACCAAGGATGTCATATTACATAGAAAATGATGCTGAAATATATTAAAAAAATATTTCTTGAGGAAATTATATTTTCTTCATTGAAAATTGATTTTTGAAACATAAGACCATCTGAAAAACATTTTATTTGAAAATCATTTTAAATATTTTTAAAAAAGGCATGAAATTTTTATAAAAACAATATATTTGAGAATAATTTGTTTAATTATAAATAAATATTTATTTTTTTAAAAAATCCATATCTTTGGAAAATAATTTCAAAAAAATAATGAAATTTTGAAATTGTTTTGAAAATAATTTTTATGAAAATAATTATAAATTTTTTTAAATAAATATTGAAAACATTTTTAAATACCATTTCATTGAATGTAATTTTAAAAAAATATATAGAATCCTTGAATTCATTTTGAAAAATATTTTAGAGAAAAAGGTTTTGAAATAATAGAGATTTTTGACTGAAGAGAGAGGTATGTTCGGACTATCTCAAAAATAATTTATTAGTCATATTGTATACCAAATAGTAGAAAAATATAACAAATGCATGAATATATCATTAATGTATAAGGGATAATAAACTTCATGAGTTCCAGTAAGATATGTATTATAATATTTCATCAATGGAAGCATAATCATAATCAATCTCGATAAATGATGAGATTTTTTCAATAAGATCTTACCTCTTTGTAACTTTGAAATATATTATTCAAGTAAAAAAATGAAATTACCTAAAAATTATAATATTTTTAAAATGATTAAATTCCTAATTTAACCAGTAAATGGTAGTATATTCTCCTCATATTAAAATATAGGTGCATAACATGGAATTGTCTCAAATAAGGAAAATTATAACAAAATTGCTTTTCCAATTTGGTACCCTTTGAAACATAAACCCAATGAAATAATGATCATCAAATAGATATGTAAATACATATAAATTTCTTTTTATGAATCATATAAAACATTTATGATAATTATAAACACTATAAATAATAAATAATTTGTGAACATGGCTTTTGTCTCACAAAAAATTAAAGTGAGATGTGAAAACCCTTATTACTATAGTAACTTTAGAATCATGAACTGTATGAAAGAAACACATCATTTTAAATATTTTATTTTCATTAAATAATGTAAATTAATTATATAAAATTTCATAGGTTAGTATATAAACCACAAAACAGAATAGAGTGGTGAATATGACATGTATCTCATTAAAATAAAAAAGTGAGATGAAATTCCATGACCGTATGTATTGACTCTCTTCATACACATAAAAACATCATGTATAAAAAATATATGTTTTTTATAAATATTTTTTAGAACAATATATTTATATCCAATACCACATACGGTTTTATTATGACTTTATATTAACAACTTATAAATAATTCCATGTTATGTTTTCCATTCGAGTAATATCTCCTTTTTTTATAAGTGTATTAATTTCTTATATTTGTGGTTATCATACTTATATCATGATTTATAGAATTTAAATAATGATATATATATCATGTATATTCATTAAGTATGTATATTTTTATAAAAATATATATTATATAGAAATATGAAATGGAATACACCATTCATGGAGATCTTAGGCCGTACGTACACATAAACGTTGTTTATGTTTTTTTGTAATATTGATAGAAAGAAAGTAAAGAACATATATATATATATATATATAGATAATTAATATCAATTTATTATCATTATTATGTCATATATAACATATAATTTCACAAAAATAATTATTAATATTTTCCATATAGTTTGTGAATGAATAATATAGCTTGGTGGAGATGGTAGTCCACACTACCCCAAACGAAATTATTATATTTAAAAAAATGTAAAGCATGAAAATATGTGATATATAGTAATTAAAGATTATTAAATAAATAATAAATATCATGTATAAAATATAAAAATATAGTGTTTATCATAATTCCCAACCAATATACGTGGTAAAGTAAAAAATGAACACCTTTGTTTCGTGATGCGGTAATTCACCATTCACAAGAAAAATTTGTTCATTACCCAATAGATTGAAGTGTATCAATGTTTATGCGGAAACCTTATAATAAAAATATAGCAGTATATTTATTATACTTATATTATTATTTATTTATGAAAAAATAATAATGAGGTGGGGTAGAATGAAAATAAAATAAGGGAGCTTGATGAATAATGTTACCTCTTCTTTGGGAAGCTCCTTTTGGTTTGAACCAATGGGATTCCATTGATGGATTTCCACCAAAGCGGGGATTCAAGGAGTAATTTAGGTATTTTTAGAAGTGTAATAGTAATATGATAGCCCAAATGAATTGTATTAAATGGTGTGAATAAGGGGGAGAGGTGGTGGCCTTTTATCGGGGGGAGTCACACTTGGAATTTTTGAAATCAAGTTTTGTGTACACATGTTTTTAGAATAAAAAAGTTAAAAAACTAAAAAAACCCAATAATGGAAGGTTAATGAATGAAATATTGCAATTAATTGGGGATTTTCAAAGTGGATAGGTGTTTTGTGGCCTTATTTAAAAGCTTTATTCAATAATTAAACATAATTTTACATTAATCACTTTAATTAAGCGTAATCACTTTATATAATATTTTTGATAAAAAATTATGTTAACCATATTAGTCTCTAAATATAATACTTATTAGATACATTATTTTTCAATTTTTTGAAATCTAATTCACATAAGTGGGAAAAAAATTTATAATACCAATCTAACACACGTGGTGGGAACGCGGGGTTATAATGTGATAAAGTTCAAAAGTTCATTAATATTGTATATCTAAATTAAAAAAGACTCAAATGACCTAAATTGGATTAATTTATATATAATTGATCTACATTGACTTCAAAACCTAACTTAATATATAATCTAATTATATAAATAAATTATATGAACAAGAAGGTCTAAATTAATATTATGTATTTTTCACTATTCACCCAAAAAATGATTTTTCTAAAAATAATATAAAAATTTCATCCTAAAATAATTTTAGCATTATGAATTAAAAATTAATATTTTTTAAAAAAATTACATTTCATAAAATAGATAACATTAATTTTTTTATAATTTATAGGAGGACATAAAAACTGTAGTTTTGAGAAAATAGTATTTCATAACATATATATACATTACCCAAAATTATATGTTTTATTTTCATTATTTTTTATTTATAAAAATCCATTATAACTCATATTTAAAAATTTTCTATGAATATTCATATTATTTTTTTAATGGATATGTTATAACTATCTCATTTAATTAATTAAAAAATGTTGTTTCATCGAAACTATATTTTTTGTGTAACGAAAGCCATGTTTATGTTGCTTGTAGCACAATATATCCATGGTGTAACATATAATGAAAAAAATAGTGATTTTAAATCAAAAAAAATATATTTATTTCAATGTATTATTAAAAATATAAATATAATAATTTTAATTCAAAATAAATTATTTTACAAAATCATAGGGTGTTATAGATTTCTAGTTCAAAAATACATTAAATTTATATTATTTAAGGATTGCTACTTATAGTTGATATAAGAGTAAGGTTTAAAAACATTGTAGATTAAGATTGTTTCATAAGAGTTGTTCTTAAGAAATATCGATATCATCATGGGATTATACTTTCAAGGTTGATCAGATGGTCGATGTCTTAAAATCCCTTTTTAATCATTAAGCAAAAAAAATATCATGGTGATTAATTTTATTATTCGAGACACTTATTTTGGAAGAAATTAAGGGTTTTGACTTTTCATGTTGGAAATTTAATGGTAAAAGATAATAGTTGAGGTTAAAATATATTAATGTTATTTTTGGGGCATATTTATTATTTTACAAGTATTATACTACGATTGTTTTAGAAAAAGATAAGACCTAGAATCCCTGACAACATATTGTGTCACACAAGGCCACATGGATCGAACCCACTACTAAAAGATAGTAATGGTGCATCTTCTACCGCTGTCCAACACGATTTCCCAACTAGTATGACCATTTATTTTTAGATAAATTAATTTATGGATGATAAATATAGTTATTTTCAGTTCCATATGTTTTATCGAATATAATTCCATGGGTTAGGTAAATGATTGGGTGATTAATTTATTAATGTTATTTGGGAAGTCAATCTTTGTTATATGATACATATATAACCATTATAAAAAAATATAGTTTGATTTTATTTGATAAATAGAGGATTAATTTTCTATAGGAAACATATATAATGTATGGCGATTCAATTTGATAATGGATATGATTAGTATATCTTAAAGATTATGTGATTAGGGTGATTGAATTTTTGTATGTGACATTAATAGTTATTGATACTATTTGAAGATGAATGTTAAATTTATATTTGATGAATATGTGATCAAGGCCTTTTATTTTGTGGGTATTAGTTTTATTATAAAATATTTTGAGTAATTTTAAAGATCTTTATTTAATGAATGGTCTTTGTTGAATAATGGGTATTAGTATATTATATATGAGATTAAAGTAGTTTTACACCATATAGTGGTTTATTATTTATGTTAATTTACTTTATCATGTTCTAAAATTGTTGGATTTGGTTAATTTCTTAATACAAGATGAATATATAGTTATAATTTTATTATTTTACTATCTATAGAAGTTAATTTCGATGCTTTAGTGATGAAAATTCATCTTGAATACACTTAATTTTTAGAGAATATGAGGATGAAATTATTCCATTAAAGTAATTATATATTTCCTTATATACTTATTATAGGTCATACCATAATTCCTCAACTCTAGAAAAATTATTTTAAAAACGTTATCTGATTAAGTTTCTTACAGATAATTCAATGGCCTTTTAATATATAAAGATGTATGGTTTTGTGACAGTTAACATTCTAACAACCATGTTCTCCATCATAATTAATCATTTCTTTTGAATTATATTTTAAATACCTATCCATTTTTTTATACCTTGAAGCCTAGTATGTGTTATCTCAGTGTACTTTCATAATTTTTTTTCTCTATTTTGAAATGGATATTTTATTGAACCTTTTTCTGAAGTGGGATTTTAAAAAAATGTTCTTGAAAAGTCAAACCCCTAATTTTTTTTATTCTGAACCCAAATTCTGATAAATGAATTTATTGATGGGGGTAGAATATAACACCTATATATTTTGAAATAAAACACTATGCACAATGTTTTGTAAGATATTCCACATAAAGCATAAATAAATGATTAAATATTATTATTTAAATGTGATTATTCTCACCTAGTTGTTGCAATGGAAAAGAATGAATAAATATAAAAAATTTTGAAAATATAGATAAAAAATATTTATAAAACAAATTTATTTGTTATTAATTAATAATAAATGAAAAATAAAAACCAATTGAATATATAAAGGAGGTGTTTTTTTAAAAAGAAATAATTTTTTCCTATAATCACATTTTATCTTAATAAATTAAATTTATCAGTATTAGTAATATATATTTATGAAAATTTTAATTTCATAAATTCAATTATTTTTTAAAATTCATACAATATTTTTTATATGATTAAAATAATAATAAATCCTACTTTAATCATAAAAAATCTATATTATTATAAAAGGCAATTTTACTGCCTTTTTGATGGTTCCCTTGTTTGAAATTTTTTTTTTCAATTTTATAAATTTTATTTTCAAAAGTACACTTATATTTTGAAATTTTAATATCAAAATTTCATTACGGTAGATTTTTGTTATTTTTTTGATATGTTTCTTTTTTTTATGAATAGTGAAAATTTCTACATTTTAAATACCTACTAATATTTTATAGAAATTATTTATATATTTAGATTTTAGAAAAATTTTAAAAAGTATAATTAGTTAAATAAAAGATAAATTAATTCAATTTAGTTCATTGGAATAAATTTAACATTTAAATGGTATATAAAACCATTTACCACTTTTTAACTTTTCGCTTTAAAAACATTCTTTTTTATTGTGAGTGTGGGATTAATTTTAAATCAAATATTTCCAGTTATTTGAATTGAATTTGGATAAATAGAATAGATATTTGAAATCAAAATTTCTAATTTAGGTTATAAGTAAAATTTTATACTATGCTATAAAATATTTACCGTGGAAGAAATTTTATTTAGTGCTGTATAATTAAATTTTTGACAAGAGTTAAGGTTAGAATGTAAAAGCATAGAATATCTATGAATTGAAACATTTAATTGATGGTTGAGATATTTATAAACCGTATAGTTCCTCAAAATAATTAATAAAAAATCCTATTTGTAGAAATTTGTGCCACCTCATTGTGGTTGGCCTGAAATATAAAATAGATATTATTTTAATCGTTTAAACCCACCTCTCTCCAAGTATAAATACCACCAATCCCATACAAAGTTTGATGAAAAATAATTGTATATCCTAAAATATATGTTAAAAACTATCCTAATAAAATAACATAAATCCATGTTTTTCTAATATCACCAAAATAAAAAAACCTGGATCCTCAAGGGTGTCCCAAGTAGGTGCCATCCAACAGGTAATTCTCTCAAAAAACCCCTCTTATTTTATTTTTTTATTCTATTATATTCTCACCTCCTTCATCCATAAATTAATTATTAATCAATAATCCTTTATATATTATAAATTTATGTTTATATTGGAATATATAATATCCATCCCTTTTTTACCACCACTAATTCAATGAAACAAAACTATTTTCTAAATTATTCTTATTAACCGCCGTCGTGAATAATGTATTTTTAATTTTTCAATTACCTACTTCAAGAATGGTCATAAATATATTTTTATTGTTAAATAAAATTTTAATATGTATTTTATATCCTATATATACTCAAAACTTCAAATAAAATGAAACTAGTTCATGGTGTTCGCAAAAACCATCAAAATAAACAAAAGATTTATCATTAAATTTTTATCTAATGAATCATACTCATATAGGAAGAAACAATTATATATGAAAGAAATTTATCTATATGGAAGTTAATTTATAATATTTAATTCCACTTATGGAGTTTTAATCCAATTTTAGAATAACATCAATAAGTATTCACAAATGTACAGATCATGAAACCAAAGAATAATCACACCAAAAACCCTGAAAATAATGTATTATTATTAATCAATATATCATAAGATTTTATAAAATCATCACATTAGGTATTATAAATATGAATATTGTTATATAATTTGTTTATGTAATTCATTAAACTATTTTATTGGATGTTAAATAATGAACCATTAAAGGGAATCATAAGGTAATGGATTTCTTAGTCTAATTTTAATTCTTTGGGTTAAACGTTTACTTTCTGATTATTTCATGATAAGATTATGTGTAAAATTACATTTGAATATCTTATATTTTATATCCACTATTTTTTATGTATTTTCAGTGAAAAAATATAATCAATTCATTTTTTTTATTCTCACTCATATGTAATTATATTTATAAGAGTATTTAGAAATTACCATTTTAAATAATCCTTAAAAAACAGTTTTTCTTCGATTTATGGGTTATCAAAAATTTATTAAAACAATTTTTTGCTGTTGTATTATTATTTTTTAATTAATGTTGAATCATATCTTAATTTTTTGAGAATGGTTTGAAAATATTCTATTTTACCTTTTCGGAAAGTTTCTCTTCATGACTTTTCCTGCAAAAATACAAAATGAGAGTTTTTAAACTTATATAGCATGAGAAAATTTTCTCACCATCATAGAACATTTACTATTTTAGGCATAAATAATAATATTATGAGTTTATTTTTAAATAAAATGTTTTACTTCGTTCCTGCACAACTTTTCCACAAATATTTGACTTTAAAAATAAAGGGTTATTTTTCTTTGGAATAATTATATAATGAAACTATTCATGATTTAGGATTGTGAAATTATTCTTGGTAATTATTTATAATTATGGGTGGTTATTTGATAAAATAATGATAGGTGGTTACATGATAGACTAATTCTAGGTGGTTAGGAGATAAATCAATGATGGGTGGATCCTTGATAACCTAAGGTTAGGTGGTTATGTGCTAACATACAATCCATTGGGTACTTCGGTGTTGGAGGTTCTCTATATTGGATACATTATTTAATCAAAGGGTTGAGAACTATTTTAGCTCATGAGTGAGCTTGATATAGAGTTTAATAAGGGTTTAGACCCATTATTTCTCATTAATAATATGTGAGCCATATAAAGATTATATGAAGGGTTGAGCCTCATTATTGCTTAAGGGGGAGCCCATCATAGCTTAGACAAATGGTTTATCCCAATTGTAGCTCATGAAAAATAGCTGAGCCCATATAGCTTATAAAAATGGTTGATCCCCATTATATCTCATGAGTGTGACAAATATGGATTATACTAATGGTGAACCCCAATATAGCTATATATTAAATTGTGTAGTTGTAATATTTGAAGGTCACCATGTGGTTATTCCATTTAAATATATTTTTGAATGGTTTTTATGATTTGGATTCATTATGTTTCCAAAATGTGTTTCTCTTAATTTATATGGGTTTTACTGATTCTCTTTGAACTATAATTGTGTTACTTTTCCTATAAAAATTAAATGTTTAATTATTTCAATGATCATTTTTCATAGAAAGAAAATATTACATGTCTTTTCATATTTTTCAATAAACTTTAATTTTCCTTTCTTTTATGTCCCTTATTGAGCTATTGTGCTCATACCATGATTTAAAATTTTATTCATAGGTATTAAGGGAGAATAAAGACATGGATGGGAATAAGTGGAAAATTATAATGATTTTACATGAATAGAAAACATGTTTTATTTTATAAGGATTTCCATTTGTTGAAAAAATTGATAATGAGTATAAATGTACAATTTAAATGTATGGGTTTAAAATATAAGTGATTATCATAATTCTCCAAGTTTATAAACCTAAAATATCATTTGTAATATAAATGGATTTAATGTTTTAAAATAATAAGATTATGTATTTTTTAAGGTTGATTCCATACAATTATGGTATCTCTATTCATGAATATATAGATATATATCTTTATACACATCTTTATGTTAAAATAAAGATCTATTTTTGAATTGATACATAAATAATACCAGGCATATATCCTCTTGATCTTTATACAAACCACTAGAATACTATATTATAATTAAATGAAATTATTGATATTCTAAAAGATGATTTGAGGTTCAATTTCATGATTAATATGCAACAACCAACATAGAAAATAAAAACATTCATAGAATGAAATTATTAATAATACATTAAAACACTATTTTTATACTGAATTTAAATATATTTTATTTTGAGGATAAATAATTAATATTAATTATTAATACTAATTTCTATTTTCTAAAAAGCCTATTTAGTTTATATTATATATTTAATATTAAATGTGAATATTTTTAAACAAATATTGAATTTAAATTTGATAATATTATATTAATATTTTTTAAATCATAAAATAAATATTTAATTAATATTAATGGTTACAATTTATCAAAAAAGTTCAATTTTTAGAAAAAAAATAAATATTTTTTGGAAATTTTACATTTTTATAATTATATTATTATTCAAGAATATCCTATAAAATCAATTATTGTTTACAAAAACATATTTTTTAATGAATAAAATTATTCATTTTTAAACATTTTTTTAAAATATAAAATATAATATCATATTTTCTTAGAAGAAAATTATAATTTTACATTAATAAAAATGTTTTCGTCCTTTTCTATAAATAAATAATTTGATTATGAATTTTTGTTTTAGAATTATTTTATATATACATAAAATTTATATTTTATATAATAGTTGTAATGAATCGATCATTTATGAATATAATTCTTTTTCTTTTAACTAAATGTATCTTGGATTAAGAAGACACATAAAATCTTTTTTAATTAATTATAATATCTAATTGGAGTTAAATGACTATTAGGTATCCTAACTCTTGATAATATAGTTTTTGAACAGTGATCACACGACTAAAATAAATATAATGTTTTAACAAACCCTTTCTACAATGAAAAAGGAGGCGATGCACTCATCTAGTAATATCGGGTCATACGAAGCTCACTTTTCAGTGCTTGAGAAGGATTTAGCATCACTGGTATTTTCTCTTGACCAATCCCAATACAAGCTTCAACACGTTATGCTTGAACAGAATCCCCATATGGGAGAAGTTCATGTTAATAGAGATTACCACCCATGTGATATTATTTGAGCATCCCCACGATTCTGTCACTATCGTACACCTTACCCTTATGTCTTATACAGGGGTTGTAAAGGGTTATTTAATAAGGTATTAGTTACTTATTAGGTAATCGCTTTTTAGAAATAAATTTATTATTCCATTAATTCTTTTAAGAGAATTTTCATTCTTAAAATAAATAATGAATTTGATAAATTGATTTTTGTGTAAAAATGGTAATTCTGAAAATATATACATTATTATATTAAAATAATGTTTTTATTAATAATACCATGAATACAATTCTTATAAATTATAATTATATCAGTTCTTTATCTATAAATGATTAGGTAATCAGTTCGATAAGTGTTATATTTTTATACGATAAAACAGAAAGTATATTTTTAATTAAATAATTCATTTTAAGGAATGAATGCATACATTAAATAATTAATATTGTAATATACTTTTATTATTAAATGACTTTTATTAATAATATATGATTATATAATATTTATGAAGTCAAATGTAATTTTTATTATGGTTTAAAAAATGTTTTTGTCAAAACAGGTCAATTTTCTATAAATATAAGTTTTTATTTTCAATGTGATTATTCAAATATTTAAACAATTATTTAGATAAAATGGATATAATTTTTTGAATTATGAGGTCGTAATGCAATGATGAATTTTTCATTCTTTACTAAGAAAGGCTTTTTTTGGATAAAATTTAAACACAAAATAAATATAGAATGTGTTTTATGAGATCATAATGACATAAATATAATGTAATGAAATTATATAAAATGGATATTAGACCAAATATTATTTTACTTTAAAATATTTCTTATTTATATTTATTTATTTATTTTATAAAGCCTTAGTGAATCCCCCAAGATAAATTAAATATTTGAAGATTTTAAAATAATTTCCATTAGAGTGTGACTCACCTCCACATAATCAAGGCCATTATTTTAATAAATCCAGCCATTTAACATATAAAATATTGAAAACACTTAAATTTTCTATAAACCGTGGGAAAAACAAGGGGATGGTTTGTGGTTTTGAATATTTTATTGTGAGGTATCCAAAAACAAGAAATAATAAGGAATTCCCCCTCCTTACCTATATAAACCCACCCAATATCCCATTTATTTTCACATAAACCATTTAGAGATCGCCCAATATCTACCCCATACTACCTATAGGCGTCCTAAGGTTCCCCCAAGCTCCCATGAAGCCTCTCCCTTGTCTTTGGGATGACACATCCAAGTAAGGGATCCCCTCCTTCCTCTATTCCTTTCAATTCCAAAACCATGATTGAGATTAGGTTTTTTAATTTCTAATTGTTATATATTAATAATTTTATAATCAATTAACTATAGTTTTGTGTTATTTCAGTGAGGGATCATTTATCCACCCACATTTGGATCCATACCTACGTCATAATTCCGTAAGGGATTTCACTCTTCTCATTTCCATTCAATCTAATCTTTTTTACATTATTCTTCTTAAGATCCATATTTTTATGTTAGGTTATGATGTTAAATGACCCCCATGCAATAAATTTTATGTATATATGATGATATAATCCTTTTAATCTCATAAATCCCCCCAAAAATCCTTTGAACACACCTGTTACTGTGCCGAAATTCTATAAGGGGTCTTCCACCCTCCTATTTTATCAAGAATTCCTTTCATTTTATGTCATTTAATTTCCTTTTAACCTATGTTCGGACATGTTATTAAATGAATCCCATAATTTCCATTTTGTTTATAAATTATTATTGCCCCTACAGCCTCATTTATACCTCCCATGATCCTTTATGTATTGCTGTTACCTTGCTGAAATTTCGTAAGGGTTATTTTTCTTTCTCCTCTTACATCGTGACTTCTTATTATGTTACAACTTATTTATCAAATTTCATATGTTAGGGAACTCCATTCCACATAACAATTACTATACATTTCATGTTTAAATTATTTGATTCCCCTTTCTCTCTTATCAACCTATTTTATGAATTTCGATATGACACCATTATGCTTCGAATATTCTACCATGATTTTCCATGACAAAATCATAGTGTAGTAAATATCATACCCATTTATATATAAAGGGTCTTTACATTTATACACATATACTCATTGATTGGGGACATACATGTATGTACCCAAAATTCCACAATCATGGAATAAATGATGTTGTTTAATGAATCCTTTTTATGTGATCTATGTGGTACACTTAAGCATGAGATTTAAATGACTATAAAGGGTGAAACCTGATAGTGCTTAAATACGTAGGGTAATGTTTAGTATCATGAAACATCATGTATGGATATTGGTTTACCTAATTCCTTTTAGAACATTGTTTCACCATGTTAGGATCGGTGTTTTCCCAATTCCTTTATGTTAATGATGTAGTGTTTTTTGTTGTTTCCACATTTCCATATTATGATAATCACGGTATATCATGCCTTTATGTACTTGTTTATTTTATTATCCATTGATAATCCTATTTCCTATCATGTATATTATTATTCATGTTATTCCTTGTTTACTCCCTGAATGGTCTTTACATCTCACACCTTTCTTATCTATGTCCTCAAGTTATCCCATGCAGTGTTATGTATGAAAAAATGAGTTCATCATGTCAATGAAGTTTTAAATAAAAATGTTTTATTTCATCTTTTATGTTTTTATGTAATATTCCTAATTTCCCAACACAATAGACCTCTCAAACCTCAAAGTTGTATTATGTAAAAATATATGTAATAAATTAGGTTTAAATATGTAATAGAGACTAGTGGTGTTATGGTTGGTATCAAAGTGTGGGTTTAGTAATTTTTGGGATTAGGATTTGAAAACTCTAGTGAAATGCTTAGGTAATAAACATTCCTAAATTTTGGTGAGTATAGAGTAAGTGTATTATCAATAAAATACATCCATGTAAAGATATGACCAAGTAGAGGTGGCTCTAGCATAGACATATCTATGGGTAAAACCTGAAATGACTTCTTTGAGATAGACTCGAACAGGAATGGGTACACTACAACAAGCCTTGATGAACTCTTGGTTTGGAAGTCACATGGGATATGCTTTGGTAAATTCATTATCTTTGTTTGAACCATTATTATGGGGAAAAAATATCCTATGTGAATTTATGTTAGGAGATTGATTATGGACAATATATATTCATGCCTATAAATTTTTAAGTTGTGTAGAGAAACGTATTTTATAAGTTATTCCATTAATGTCATTGGATTCCCCTTTGTGTGTTAAAATATGCATCCCTATGTCTATATTAACAAATTTAGAACCATAATCCACATGTGAAATGTAGGTTTATCATCAATTGTACTATAGATTCTTTAATATCCAAAAAGATTAGTAAAAAAATCCAATCACCACCCCAAAGCATGGATGTATAGATGTTGGTGAAAATGAAAAATGGGGAAATTATAGAATCAATCATATATAACTCTTTCCCTATCATAATACGTGGTTTTATCTTCCCAAAAAAAATCATCATAATCTTTTTTTTGTAATTTTATGCTATTTTAGGAATGGATTGGTTTAACCTATATAAATCCAACATAAATTTTCGTGAGAAGGAAATCACTCTCTCTACTATGAACCATCCTCTGATTTAGTAAAAATGCATAGAAATATATTAATCTTATTTCACACCAAAAAATCACGCATGGATATTATTTCCCTATGATCAAACACATATGGTGAAAATTTTTGGTTCTTAGGAAAGAATCAAACTTGACAACATGCACATCATTAGGGAATACACTAATGTGTTTCTTGAGAAATTGACTAATCTTCCTCCTAGACGATAAGTCGAATTTTAAATCAATATTATCTTTAGGTAATTTTAAATATCAATTACTCAATATATAATGGCTTTTGTGGAGCATAAGGATCTAAAGAATCAATTACAAGAGAATCAGAATAATGGGTTTATACACCCAAGTGATTAAACATGGGGTGCACTAGTCCTCTTTTTCAAGAATAAGGACGGATCAATGTTCCTTTGCATTGATTATCATAATCTCATCAAAAACACAATAATGAAAAAGTATACTTTTCCATGGATTGGTTACTTGTTTGGTCAGCTATGTAGATCACAATACTTCTCTAAGGTGGATCTGTAGTGGGGATATTACTATGTAAGGGTGAAGATGGAGGATATCCCCAAGAGTGCTTTTCGTACAAGGTACAACCACTATGAAATCATAGTAATGTCTTTTGGAATCACTAATACTACATAAATATTCATGTACATGATGAATATAATCCTTATCTATTTCATTGTAAAATTTATAGTAGTATTTATTGATGATATTATCATATAATCCAAAAGTAAGGAGGGGCATGATAAGAATTTGAGAACTGTGTTAGAGACTATGCGAATGGTCACACTCAATGAAATGTATAGAAATTGTGAGTTTTAGTTAAAGAAAGAATAATCCTTGTAGAATCTCATCATAAGAAATGGGAGATTTATAGATCCTTCCAATAAAAATAAAATTGAGGGATAGTTGAGGCCAACATCTATGTAAGATATTCGTAACTTTCTTTGGTTGGTTGGATATTATAGACTATTTGTGAGAAATTTATCAATGTTTTCAAACCCTCTTACCAAGATAACTTGGAATGAAGTCATGTTTTCTTGGAATGGTGAATGCGTAGAAATATTCATGGAGTTGAAGAAGAGGTTTATCACTTCCCTTGTTCTCACACTACCCACATGTGTTGAGATTTTTGTAATCTCAACTAATTCTTCGAAGAAGGGCCTCTGTTTTATGGTGATGAAAAATGAAAAAATCATTGCCTATGCCTCATGGAAGATCAAAATTCATGAGAAAATAATATCCCATGCATGATATAGAGCTGGAAGTAGTGATATTGAATTAAAAATCCGGTGGCATTCTCTATTTGGGGAGAAATGATACATTTATAGAATTAACAAAAGTCTCAATTATATATTCACATAGAAAGATCTGAATATGTTCCAATGAAGATGGTTAGAGATCATCATGGATTATGACTGTTATTTCTATTACCACCATGGGAAAGTAAACAAGTTGGATGATGCTCTATGTATAAAGGACCCAACAATTCTACATTGATGAGAATTAAAATGGATCTAATATTTTTAGATGTGCTGAACATAGAAATGGGAATGAAATAGAAGGGAACATCATCAATACATTAACAAATTATTGCTCAACTTTCTCTTCTAGAGAGGTTAAAGGATACCTGAAAAGATGATATGGTAATTCAAAAGAAAGTGGAAACTATAAGAAAAGGAAAATCCGCAGAGTTTAATATTAATGAAGGAGGTGTTGTATGATTTGTGTCAACATTATGTCTTCCATCATATATCGAGTTAAAAAAAGAACTTTTGGATGACTTACATAGTTTGAATTTTTATATTCACCAAGGAAAAAAAATATGTATCACGATACCTGAGGTTATGTTTTGTGGGATGACATGAAATAGATTTATATGAATACAACAAAGTTCCTAGAATGTCAGCAAGTGAAGGCTGAGAGGAAGAAGTCTAAGGGGACTATATAACTGCCACCCATACAAACATGGAAATGAGAAAACATAACCATGGAATTTTTCACTGATCATCCGAAGACATCCAAAGGAAAGAATTCTCTCTAGGTTGTTTTTGATCGTCTTATAAATAAAACCCACTACATTGTTATTTGATAGGATTTACCAATTGATCAAATATAATAGATATACATTAAATAATTGGTAAGGATGCATGGTGTACCACTATCAATTTTATCAGATCATGATTTAATATTCACCTTAATGATGTGGGAAAGTCTTCTACATGCTCTAAACACTGAGCGAATCTTAAGTACGACCAATCACCCAAAAACTGATGAACAATTAGAGTGAAAAATCAAAACACCTCAGAACATGTTGAAATATTTCTCAAAGGAATTCAAAGGTGTATGGGACCAAAAAATTCCCTTGGTGGAGTTCTCTTACAACAAAAGTTTCCACTCTAGAATACAAATGTCATTTCATGAATCCCAGTATGGGAAGAGGTTCAGACCATCAAAATGTTGGGAGAATGTTGGGGAATAATGACATATATGTTAAAAAATGGTTGAATAAATGAAGGAGATGGTTTTGATCATCCACCAGCACATAAAATCAACTTAGAGTAGACCTAAAATCTATGAAGGAAATCCTCAAGGAGACCAAGAGATTTATGTTGGAAATATGGTATTCCTACACATATCTCCATTTTTTATGGTGATAATATTTGGAAAGAAGGGAAATCTATGTCTATGGTACATCGACCCTTTTGAGATCCCTGATCACATAGAAGCGGTGGCCTATAGACTTGCACTCACACCATACCCATCTCAAGTACAAGATGTATTCCATATATCCCTCTTAAGAAAGAAAAACCAACCCCCTCACATGTACTCAATTTAGAGGTGGTTCTCTTGCATAATGGACACTCTTATGAGGAGAAGCCGTTGAAGATATTAGATCATAGAGAAAATGTTATAAAAAATAAGACAATACACCTCATCAAAGTGTTGGGGAGAAACCAAAAGATTGAAGAAGTGACCAGGGAACTAGAGGAGGTGTTGATGCAGAGTTACCCTCATCAGTTTTAATGTGGGATAATGAAATTTAAAAGGAGAATTTTTTTAGGGGGGAATTTTTAATGACCTGATCTTTTATGAATAAATTTCCCTTTATTTTAATTAAATTTCTCATGGATATAAAAAACATATACAATCTTTGTTAACTAATTATCATATACAATTGGATTTAAATGACTGTTATGTATCCGTAGTGTTGATAATATAGATGATGAATATTGATCACATGACTAATATAAATATAAGAATTTGAAAAACCCTTTCATCATAGACAAAGGATGTGATATCCCCATCGAGTAGACTCGGGCCATATGAAGCTCATTTTTTAGAGATCAGGTAGGAGGTAGCTTAACTGGGCTTCTCTCTTGACCAATCCCAAGATGAGATCCCACATGTTAATATTGAATGGAATTTCATATAGAAGAAGTTCAAGTTAATAGGGATTACCACATGGGTGATGTTATCTGATCCGCCACAAGAGTCATTCACTATCACGCACATTACCCTTTGGTCTTGTGTAGGTTTTATATGGGGTTATAACAAGGTATTAATTATTTATTGTGTAATACCTATTTATAAAAAAATGTATTATACCATCAATTCTTTTATGATAATAGTCTTTCTTAAAAAAATAATGAATTTGATAAATTGATTTCAAGGATAAAAATGATACATTTGAGAAAGATATACATTATTATATTAAAATAATGTTTTTATTAATAATATCAAAAAAAACAATTCTTATAAATGATTATTATATTAGTTCCTTACTTATAAATGATTAGGTAATCGGTTTGAGAGGAGTTATATTTTTATACGTTAAAATAGAAACAATATTTTCAATTAAAGAAGTTAATTAAGGAAAATAAGGATTTTTTAAATAATTAAATTTTTATATAATATTATTATCAAATTTCTTTTATTAATAATAAATGGGTATATATTTTTTATGAATTCAAATGTAATTTTTACTATGGCATAAAAATAGTTTTGTCAATACCCATCAATTTTCAATAAATGTTTTTTTATTTTAAAATTGAAAATTAAAATTTTTAGAAAATTATTTAGACAAAAGGAATATGGTTTTCGGAATCATGATGTCTAAATTATCTAACGATGAAATTTTCAAAATTTTCTAAAACAGTGGAATTATTGTCTAAATATTAAATATTGAATAAATATATATTTTCTTTTATAACATCATAATAAAACAACATTTATTTAATAAAATACATTAAAAGGTATCATAGACCAAATATATTTTTTACCATTAAAATAATTATATTTTATATTTTTTTGATTTATCTTATAAAGCCTTTGTGAGTCCTCCAAGACATATTAAATATTTTATGATTTTAAAATTATTCCCTTGAGAGTGTCACTCACCTCCATATAAACAAGGCCATTAATTTAATTAATTTGGCTATTTACCTTATAAAATAATTAAAAACACTCACCTTTTCTCGAAAAAGTTGTATAAACCTAGGTATGGTTTGTGGTTTTGATTATTTTATTATGAGGTGATGAAAACCAAAATAACAAATAATTCTCCCTCCTTCCATATATTAAACCACCTAATATCTCATTTCCCTTCACTCATACAATTTGGGGTTCAACCAACCTATAACCCATACACCTTGTGTCCTCCCAAGGCACCCCATGCTTTCAAGAATCCTCTCCCAAGCCTTTGGGTTCACACATCCATGTAAGGGATCCTCTCCTTCCTCTCTTCCTTTCAATTCAAAAAAACATTTTTGAAATTTTTATTTTTAATATCAATTGGTTATATTTTCTTCTTTTCATAATCAATTACCTACAATCCATTTTATTTTTTTTCAATTAGGGATCATTTATCGTCCCCCATTTGGACCCAAACCTACGACGTTACAATGCAGAAATTCCGTAAGGTATTTCAGTCTTCTTATTTCTATTCAAACTAATCTTTTACCTTATAAATCTTAAGTTCCATATTTATATATTAGGTAATGAAGTTATAATACCTCCATAATAACCATTTTAGCTATAAATGATGAGTTATTCCTTTAACTCTCATCAATATTTACCTATGATCCTTCAAGAAAAGTTGTTACTATGCCAAGAACCCATAAGGGTTCTTCCACCCTTCTCTTTTACACACCATTTCCTTCATGTTACATCTTTTAATTTATGTTTTTACTATTTTGGGATATTTTATTGAATTTATAAATTACATTAAATTTGATTTAAAAATGATGAGAGCCACTTCCATGCTCATTTACCCCTCATTTTATTCTTTGTGTACAACTGTTACCATGTTTAAATGTCATAAGGGTTCCTTTTCTTTATCCTATTACTTAAGGAATCCCAATTATGTTACACCATTAATATCAAATTAATTATGTTAGGGAACCTCCTTCTATATCCCTATTATGTACATTTAATGTCTAAATGGTGAAAGATTCCTTTCTCTCTCCTCATCCCATTTTATGAATTTCCATATGATTCCATTGTACATCCAAAGTTACACTGTGATTTTCCATACCAAAATCAAAATGTAGTGAATACAATACCCATTTATCTATCGATGTTATTCACCATTATGAACTTATAATAATTGATATGGGACTTACATTTATGTACTCCACATTTTTTCACCATAGTATAAATTATTATGTTGAATTTATCTATGTTATATGATCTTTGTGGAACATTTATGCATGGGATTAAAATGATTATGAAGGTTGTGACTTGATAGCGCTCAAATGCATGGAGTAATGTTTTGTATCATGATACATCATTTTGGGACATGGGTTTACCTGATTCAATTTATGAAAATTGAGCACCATGTTGGGATAGGGGTTTCCCAGTTTCATTTATGTTAATGTTGTAGTGTTTTAAGTTGTTGATAAATTTCCATTTTATAATAATTGCACTATATCATGCCTTTATGTTCATATTCCTCTTATTATACATTGATATGCATATTATCTATCATGTATTTTATTATTACTTTAATGCATTTTTACTCCCTTACTAAGATTTATAGCTCACCCCTTTCATATGGTTTTCCTCAGGTTATCCCATGTAGTGTTAAGTATGAAGGAACGAGTTGTTCATGTCAAAGAAGTTTTAAATAAAGATGTTGCATTAAATGTTTCATGTTATAATGTAATGTTCATAATTTCCCAAGACACTAGACCTCTTGGTCCTTGGAGTTGTATCAAGTAAAAATCTATGTAATAAATCATGTTTAAATATTTAATAATGATCAGATATGTTACAATAATCTATTTTTATCATAAATTATTGTTTTAAATACTATTGATTGGAAATAAGTATTATATATAAAGACATAATTTTAAAAAACCAATTTTCAATAATTATGTGAAAGAATTTTAAAATTTTATTCTTAATATCATTGTAATTTTATTAAATGAAATTTTTTACAAATTTTATATAATAAGGTGAAATTTTAATAAAATGGTACAACCAAAATTTTTTCATTAATCATAGTCACTATTTTTTAAATCAATTATGATGTTAAAAGTAAATTGTGACAAATTTTGATTAAATAATGGAACAATTCTAAATAATTAATTAAAATTACATCAAAATTATTAGATAAGGGTAACCTTAACCAAAAAATAAAAACAACTACTAAAAATTATTGTGACATTGAACATTGAATAGTAAAACTATATTATGAAGAAGGTAACGTAAATTTCCAAAACTACCCTTATCTACACATATAAAAAATTAAAATAACTACTACATCATGAAAAACTAAACCTATTAAATTCTCTGACAAAAAATATCAAATTGAACATAATATAACAGTCTCCCACACAAATTGTTTTTCTCACTATTAGTTCTTGTAAGGACATTATTTTATTATTGATTTCCTATCAAAAATTCAAGTCCATGATGGGAGTATTAACTAATTCATAATTTTTCATTATTATTTTTCATTATTACCACCTTATACAACATTATAAATATAATAAATTATGTATTAGTAGAATATTTTAATTTTATTATATTTATTTCCATGAACCAGCATGGATACCCTGATAACCTGATAACCAATCCGGCCCAGAAAAATACCAAAGGGTATTCCTGATCCCCATGGGTCAACGACTAGCACCTGACATCATACCACAGACAAGTGGGAATGATTTCTACCATAATAATTTGGAAGAAATAGATAAAAGATAGTATGAATAAAAAAGGAAAACTCCACTTGGAGTAAAGTACCAGAATAAAGCCTGGAATAAAACCCAAAGTAATGAAACCCAAATACATAAAACAAGAAAACTACCCCAAATTACCTAAGGACACAAATGACCACATCCAAATCACTATAACTAGATTCACCTCCATGATACCCCTTCCATTTTCTCGATAATGGAAGGCGAATATCTACAAACACCTGAAGGAAAAAGTAGGTTGTGACCCTAAGCCTAGTAGGATACCACCAAAAATTTCATAACAGATTCCTAATTTTGAATAACTAAATAATGTTCTCCAAATTTTCAAAATAAATAGGTTTTGAAATTTAATTACCTATTTAAACAAAACATGTTATACATTTTCAAAATGATGGAAAATACTTTTAAAGAACATGCATTACATTACAAGAGATGGAACATTTCTAAAATAATGGATTAATTTAAACATTTATATAAAACTACTTATATAAATTCAATAGGCTTGTAGAGTAGTTCAAAGTAACATCGACATACATTTATATCTTAAATATAAATAAAAAAGTTAGAAAAATTTTTATCTACCAAAAGGTATGATAGTATTAACCATCTATAGGATTCTACTCCCTATATTTGAACTTAGACAAATATGTATACACATGTCCCTATGACACAGGCCAAAAGAGACTCATCCCCAACCCGTTGGGGATGTGACACGATGCATGTATTTTTTAGAACGTTTTTGTATCACAGAGTGCATCCAAATAGCTCACTAACTACATAAGTCTTTCATGTTCTCTTATATGATGGGATAAATATTTTAATACTGATTAAAATAAAGTCATTACAATTATTCGATTTCAAAAATTCCAATTTCATTTACTTTTAAAGAAATAGGTTTTATTAAAAAAAATGACTCTTTCACAAGATAAAACCACTATGTTTATATCAATACATTTTAATCCATTTCCATGAGTTTGAAATCCATTGAAAACCAATTACATCTTTTCAAAATTCATTTTCACAACTAAATTCAACAATTAATTTCAATATTTTTCATTAAATCAACAATTACAATCATCCAATTTTAGTAAACCCACCCCAATTCACGGTTATGAGGGGTTTTCTAAATTTCCATTCCAAAAACATTTCTAATATCCCAATTCACTGGAATTGGGATTTTTCAACGTAATTGAAATCATTTTACGAAATTGAATTTAAATAAATATTTGAAATAAACAAATAAAATCAATGTTTACCAATTTGAGAAATCATAACAAAACCACCTACCTCTTTCCCGAAGAACTATACTCGCAATGAAAGCCGTCAACTAGAATGAAGGTGAAGGAGACCTCAAAACCCAACCGAGAAGAAAGATTCAAAACCACATGACACTGAGCAACCATTCGTTATATGATCCATTAAAAACCCAAGATAAGAGAAATACAGGAACTGGGAAGATGAGAGAGAACACCTACCATGGAATCACACCTCAAGAGAAACAAAAATACCATGATGTTTGGTTCGATCTGGATAGAGGGAAACCTCTGAAAACCACCTAGGGAGGGTCGAGGGTATAGATCCATGAGGTCTGGGAATAATAGGATGGGAGGTACTACCAAACACATTGCATTATTCTAGGCACGTGTGGAGTCACGATGTGTAACTAGTGGTCACGATGTGTTGGACATGCTGGTTATGTACATTGAAAAAACCATCTCCTCAAGTTGAAAACTACTATTTAACCCTTAAAAAATGTGTACCTTAGGTACACTATGTGTACTAGCATACAGAATGATCTCCCCATTCACAACCTAAAACCAAAACAAAGTACTCGATGTGTACTTCAGGTACACAACATATACCTATTATTGTTACAAACATTAACCTAGAAAAACTAGATAAAAGTATTTTTAACCCAAAGGAACATAGAAAAGGTGGAAAAAATACCTGATCAAGGTAAAAAGTTTTTATAACCTCCCCACCATAACAATGTTCTTCCCCCCAAAATCCTATGAATAAGCTTCCATACCAAAAAGAATAAGTCATTTCTCTCTTAATAGTGCCTTGTGTTCCCACTTATTTTTACTATCAACACCATGATAACAGATCACACAAACCAAAGGTATCTTTCTCCAAGGTAGTACCTTAGTCTTAGAATAAACTATCCTAATGGGTTGATCAGTCAATGATTGATCAGGCTCAATATCAAGATCACTCCAGCTCAAAATGTGAGATGAATTAAATAGATAATTTCTCAGATGTGATACATGGGACAAATTATGTATAAACGTCAGCTGTAGTGAAGTACCAAGTGTTATGAAACCATCCCCAAATACTCAACAACCATGAAAGGTCCCACAAAGATAGGTGAAATCATCACATGCCTCCCAAGCCGTTGATAACCCAACCAAGGTGAAACCATTAAGAAAACATGATCACCAAATAATAAATATGAAGGTCAATGGTGTTTATTAGCATAAGACTTATACTGTATTTTTTTGTCAATATCCTCTGGGAATCAGTTGAATATTTTTAGTCTTCTACAGCACCATGCTTGGTCTAACAAAAGAACTTTTACGAACCTTCGACCAACACAACTGATATTTAGAAGACCAACCAGACAAGGCCTCCAAAGTATCCATTCTAATAGAGGAATTTAAATATTGTTATAACAGAACTCAACTAGACCCATGTGACAATCCCATGTCCCACCGAATTCATGGAAACTAGTGAAATGCATATCCTTATGAATTTGTATGACTATTTATATCTGGCCGTATAACTTTGGATGGTGGGTTGTGTTCAAATGAACCTTATATCCTAGTGACTTTTAAAGTCCTCTCTAAAAGTGGGAAGTATGATGAGGATCCCTATTGGAGACTATAGTTGGAGGAAATATTTTTAAATGAACAAAATCATTCATATAGAGATTTCGGAACCCCTCAAATTTTGCTGTATCATGAATTGGTATAAAGTGTGCTGACATGGTTAGCCTTTTGACCACAACCCATATCACATTATTATTTATTTAGGTACATGGAAACCCAACCAAACATCTATAGAGATCTCATCCCACCACCATGTAGAATCTAATATTGATTGAACAATAATTGATAGTTTCTAGTTGTCAACTTTATCCTGTTGGAATGTATAGCAATGATAAACAAACTAAATAATGTCCCATCTCATACATGGCCCCCAAAACTGCCACCTTATGTCAGAGATCATTTTAGTGGTTCCTGGATGAAAACCCACTGAGAATTATGGTAATCCCCCATCACTGACTTTCTTGCCACTAATTACATAATGAAGTGATTTTGATAGTATAGAACACCATATATGGAGAACGACCACTGGGAAACTGTTTCCCCATCATAAAGGGATTCTATGATGCTGTGGAACTCATCACAGAGCTCTTTATCCTAAAGAACCACATTGAGTAGAGTATACGTCGATTGAACACTAGCCATAGAAACCTCAGCCCCTTCCTTCTGACCTCCAATATGAAACTGTGCAAAGAGATCCACCAAATTACACTTTTCTAAACATTCTTTCCCTTCCGGCATTAAAAGTTTCAATCTTAGTTCATCAGCAAAGTCATTACAATTTGTTTGGGGTGTAGTTGATTTTAAATTCAAAATACTACGAGTAATTGACCCAATGCCTCTACTGAAGATTCCAATATTTTTGGCAGAATATAAACACAGTATTTTGTGGTCTGAAAACATGGTAAACCTTTTTCTATAATGGTAATGCCGCCAATTATTAAGCATGTGCATCAAAGGTTCATGGTATAGTTCATGGTAGGATAATTATTCTCGTGTGGACAAGGTTGGTGAGATATATACGCTAGAACAAGATCACCCTACATAAGAATGCAACCCAAGCCCGATCCTGATGCAGCACATGAGACCTCATATCCCTGCCCAACTTCTGGAAGAGTCAAAACCAGCATAGTAGTCAACAGATTCTTCAACAAATAAAACTCTAGAATTTATCATCCCAAGATATCTTTTCCCATTTCCATGTTAGAGCAGTCATCAGAGAATCCAGCATTGAGAATTCTTCCACGAACCTGTGGAAATATCCATCTAAGCCCATGAAGCTCTAAATTTTGAAGACATTTCATGGAAGCTCTAGAGTCATAATAGCATTTACAATTTTAGGGTCAACTCATACACCCTACGTAGACAGATCGTACCCCAATAATTCCACTTCCTAATTCCCAAAATCACACATTGAAAGCTTAGTATAAAGGCAATGATTCATGGGAAATTTAGAATTATTCTCATATGTTTCACATGATCCTCCTCAGACATGGTGTAAACAATAATGTCCTCCAAAAAGACTACCAATACTGTAGCAAGATACACATTGAATTTTTTTTCACAAATTCCATAAAAACAGCAGGATCATTTTTCAAACCAAATATAATAAAAAGTTCTTCAAAGTGCAAATACTTGCATCAAAAGGATGTTTTCTAAATGTTAGATTATTTTATCCTAAACTGATGGTAACCAAATCGAAGTTTGATCTTTAAAAGAGAATTCAAATCTTTTAGATGATCAATAAGATCATCAATCTGTGGCAATGAATATTTTTTCCATATCGTAACTTGATTGTGCTTTTTGATATTCAAAAAATAAGAAAAGAGAACCATGAGACTATTTAGGAATGAGAAAATGCACAGCCCAAGGTGTCACAATTGGATGAATAAATACATTCTCAAGGAGATCATCCAACTATGACATCAATTCTTTTAGCTCAACTGGTTCCATGACGTAAAATGGGATATATAACCGTTGAGTACTGCACATTAAGTCAATAGAAAACACCATCACTCTTGCTAGTCTAAGACCAAAGAAATCCATAGGGAACACGTCAAAAAAAAAAACCAGCGACAACTAGAGGAAGACCACCACCCATTGAATCTCAATCAGGATTAAAAGAAATAACTGAGATCACTTTCTACAACTCTAGATAGGAATTTTTGTCTCTACTCAAAATTAGGTCCCATTCCACTTGAATGACATGAGACACACCACTAGGTGTTGTAATGTAGTCCCATAAAAGATAACAATCAATTTGGTCTTTATAGAAATGATACAATCCATACTGAATATGACATCAACAAATTTGACATCAAGAACAATAAAAATACATCCTACCTTGACATTTGATAGAGGGAAGACATAAGAAGGACTATAAAGACCCAAAAATCTCTTCATAACAAGAGTTGTAGTAATATCAATTGCACATAATTTTTCCTACATTAGAATATTAAGAATTTTAATGATACAAAATGCAATAAAAGAGTGTTATGTACCAGTATCAAATAGGGAGGTCACTAAGGATGAAGTTATAATAATAACACCTCTCCCTATCACTGGACCAATATATTCTTCCTATGAAGACTCTGACACTGCGACACGATTCTTCATTCTAGATGCTTGTGGTTGAAATCCTTTTGTTATTATAGTTTTTGATTTCACCTTTGTTTTAGGAGGAGTTGATGATCCTGTACCACTACACAGACTAGAGAAGTGATGGAAGAACATATGAAAGTGCCCTGAACGTACACAAGAGCTACTGTTCTTGGGTGCCTCAGTGCAAACCATTATAAAAAGTATGGCTAACCACACAGGAAGCAAGTCAATGAACTTCCTCCTAGAGCTCTAGGTGGTATGGAATGACTCTGCCATCACGAAAAACCATGAGGATCATCATGATTTTATTTTTCTATTTGAAGGAACCAACCCCGCCACTGGGAGAAAAAGGAACTCCTATCATCCTTGACTATCCAGACAAATACCTCTCAACCATCATCACCCTATCTAGCTAATCAGCATAACTGGGTAAATTAAGCATGAAAACCTAAGAACAAATATTTGATAGAAGTCCCAAATAGAACCATCATGACTTTATCCTCTCATTAGATAAAATCTTAAGAGAATCTTGCACCATCTCAGAAAAGATATTTGAATACTTAGTCACAGGTTTTTCAGCATTCTCAAGATTGAAAAACTTTATATCCATAATCAACACCATAGGATATAAATAGAAAATGTGTGTGAAAATATCCTTGAATTATTACTATTAAAAGTCCTCATGTTTCCTTTTCATCACCATCATGTCCTAACATCTGCTTTTCAATTGCCCCCACATGAAGGTGGAACACTTCACCCTGATCACTTTCGGCATCTCCAAGAACTAAAACGGAAAATATATCATTCCCAAAAAGTCATTGTCATGTTGAGGATCAGTGGATCCTTTTAATACTAGCGGATTTTGGTGAAGGAACTATTGATAATCATTCTGATGTACATCCCCCCGAGGATCCACAGTTGGAGCCTGAGAATGAACTGGAAGTGGCGCTTGTCCTAGGGCATGGACAATGTGCACAATTACCTCAACTACGTTCGGATCAAGAACAAGAATTTCTTTCTGAGGTTTATAAGTAACCTCATCCTATATCTGAATCACACATCTATTCAGAGGAAGGATGCTAAACAACACCAACTAATAAAAGAAATCATTAGATCAACACTCAAAATGAGTAACAAGAGAAAATGTTCACAACAGATGAAACAAACATGATTTGGATATCTATCTTTTGAAATCTCAATATGGAAAAACTAGAAATAAACCACAATATTTCATTACCTAACCACCCCTAACAACATAATGTACATTGTGGTGAGAGCTATCCATGCCCTTAATCAGAACTACCTCCTACATCCCGACATGATTTTGAAATTGCATATTGATTTCAAGAAAAGCTGATCAGCAACCACATAATACTAATTTTCCAAGAACCAGCCTAGATACCATGGTAATCAATTAACCGAGACGACCCAAACAGATCCTGAAGGGAACTCCTGATCCCCACGGGTTGACAACTAGCACCGGGAATCATACAATATACAAGTGGGAATGATTTCTACCATAAGAATTTAGAAGAAAAAGACAAAAGATAGCATGCATATCTAAGGAAAACACCACTATGAGTAATGTACCATAATACAACCCAACATAAAATCCAATGTACTAAAACCCATGTATATAAAATATGAAATATCCCCAAAGTTCCTAAGGACACAAATGACCACATCCAAGGATGAAAAACTGGATACAACTCAAAGAGATCCCTTCCCCTTGCTCGATCCTAGAAGGAGAATGTCTACAAACACCTGAAGGAAAAAGGTGGGTGTGAGCATAATACCAATATAATACCATTAAAGATTCCATAATAGATTCAAAATATTGATTAAATAAGTAATGTGATTCAATTTTTCAAAATAAACATGTTTGGAAATTTTAAATCATATTCTAAAAAAATAGGCAATACATTTTTAAGTGATATAAATTAATATTAAAGAACATGCCTTACATTACAAGAGATTGAACATTTCTAAAATAATAGATTATGTAAAAAAATTATATAAAACAACTTAAATAAATTCAAATGGCATGTGAAGCAGTTAAAACACCCATTGACATTCATTTACATCTCAAATATAAGCAAACAAGCGAGAAAAATGTTCATCTACCAAAAGGTACGACTGTATTAACCAGCCATAGGATTCCACACTATATATGTGAACTCAAAAAAACATGTATACACATGTCCCTATGACACTAGCCAAAGGATACTAATCACCATCCCATTAGGGATGTAACCCAATGCATGTATGTTTTATAATGTTGTCATTGCGTAGAGTGTATCCAAATAACTCACTAATAACATAAGTCTTGAATGTGATCTTACATGATGGGAGACCTATTTTAAGAATTCATAAAACATGATCAATCCCATTATTTAATTTCAAAAATTCATATTTCTTTCCATTTAAATAGAAAATAGGTTTTATTCAAAAACATTCCTCTTTCACAGGATAAAACTGTTGGGTTTATATCAGAACATTTTAATCCATTTTCTGGATTTTGAAATCCATTCAGAACCAATTACATCCTTTAAAAAATTCATTTTCACAATTAAATTCAAAATTTTAATCACAATATTTTACTTCAAATCCAAAATTTAAATTCTAAAATTTAAATCAACCAATTTTAGTAAACCCTCCCCAATTCAATAGATTTGGAGGTTTTCTAAATTTCCATTCCAAAACCATTTAAAATATCCCAATTCATTGGAATTGGGTTTTTCAATGGAATTGAAATTAGCTTTAAGAAATTGAATTTAAATCAATAATTGAAATAAAAAACACATATCAAAGTTTATAAAATTGTAAATTGAAACAGAACCACCTACCTTTTTCCTGAAGAATGATAATTGCAACAGAACCCATCAATGAGAATGAAGGTGAAGGAGACATTGAAACAAAAATAATAAGCAAGAACCAACACTACGTGATTTATTCCAATCATTCCTTAGATGATCCATCAAAAACCAAATGTAAGAGAAATATAGAAATTAGGAAGATGAGAGGGAACACCTACCTGAGAATCGAACTTTTAAAGAAACGATAACCCCATGTTGTGTAGTTCGATCCAGAAAGACGGGTGCCCCTAAAAACCACCTAGGGAGAGTCTAGGATAGATATACTGGAGGACTAGGAATAATAGACTGAGTGGTACTGTCAAACACATTACTTTATACTAGGCATGGGTGGAGTCATGATGTGTACCCAATGGTAACGATGTCTAGAAAATGATGGGTATGTACACCGAAAACCCCAACACCTTGGGTTGAAAACCAAAATTTAACCCTTAAATGTCGTTTATCTCATGTACATGATGTGTAACAGCTCACGACCTGATCTCTCAATTCACGCTCTGAATGTAGCAAGAAGTACATGATGTGTACATCATGTACAAAATGTGTAGTTATTATACAGTCTAATGAAAACCTATAAAATCATATTAATGTATTTATAATCGAAAGGGAAATTAGAAAAGGTGGAAAAGATACCCGATCAAGGTAACAAGTTATTATAATCTCCCCACCATTAAAATTTTTTCCACCCAAAATCCAATGAAGAAGATTCCATGCTAAAAAGATTAGGTCATTTCTCTCTCAAGAGTGCCTTTTATTCCAATATCGTGTAAATATCATCCCCATGTTGCCATATCCCACAAAATAAAGGTATTATCCTCCCACGCAGTACCTTGGTCTCAGAATAAACTATCCTCATTGGTCAATCAATCGATGATAAATTAGGCTCGATCTCAAGATCACTCTAGTTCAAAATGTGAGATATATTATATAGATACTTTCTCATATTTGATACATGGAAAAAATTTTGTATCAACATCAGCTATGGTGAATGTGCCAAGAGGAATTCAACCTTCTCCACCTGATCAAAAACCTCACAAGGTCCTAAAATGTGAATAGAAAACATCCCTTACCTCCCAAGCCATCGATGACCCAACCGGGGTGAATCCTCTAAGAACACCGATCACCAATTGAAAACTCCAATGGTCTATGGGGTTGATTAGAACAAGTCTTATATCGGATATGTGTTGTCAACATCCTATAATTAATTAGTTGAATCATTTATATTGTCTCTGGAACCGTGCATGGTCCAAACAAATATCTCTCACCGACCTCCGACCAACACAACCGAGAATTACAAGACCGGCTATACAAGGCCCCAAAATGTTCCTTTCTGATAGCAAAATGGTAACTATGGTTTTGATAGAACTCAATGTACCCCAATTGACCATCCCAAGACCCATTGAAGTCTAGGACACTGGCGTGATGCATTTCCTCAAAAATCAGTATTGCTCTTTCTATAGGGCCATCCAACTGTGAATGGTGGGTCATACTCTAACAAACCTGAGATCTCAGTGCCTCTTGAAGACCACTCTAACAGTGAGAAGTAAACTGGGGATCCATACTAAATACTATAGTAGATTCAACTATGTGAAAACAAACATACTCTTTCACATAGAGATTTACCAACTCCTCAATTTTGGTCGTATCATGAATTTGTATAATGTGAGCTGACATGGTCATCATATTGTTCACAATCCATATCAGATTATTCATTCATTGGGTACGTGGAAACCCAACCAAAAATCCTTAGTGATCTCATCCCGATTCCAAGTAGGAACTAAAAGTGATTAAAGAAAACCTGAAGGTTTTTGGTGCTCATCTTTCACCTATTGGCACGTATGGAAACAAGAAACAAACTCAGAAATGTCCCATCTCATACCTGGACACCAAAACCTCCACCTCTTGTCAAATAACATCTTAGCGGTTCCTGGGTGCACAACACACTATGAATTATAGAAATCTCCCATCAATAATTTATTTCCACTAATGACATAATGAAGAGATTCTGATAGCATAAAACACCTTGTTTAGACAACGACCACAGGGAAACTGTCTCCCTACAATAAAGGGATTCTCTAATTCTACAGAACTCATCATAGATCTCTTTATCTTAAATAATCATCTCGAGAGGAGTAGATGTATTCTGAACACTGACCAAGGAAACATCATACCCTTCCTCCGAAACACCAATATGCAATTTTTCAAAGAGAGACATCAAATTCTACTATTCCAAACATTCTTTCACTGTCTGGGTTAGAATTTTCCTGCTCAAAGCATCAAAAAAGTCATTCCCTTTCCATGGGGTATAAGCAATTTAAATGTCAAAATACTATAGGCACTCTACCCAAATCCTATGCTGATGATTCAAATATTTTTGGGAGAAGATATAACTTAGGCTTTTATGGTCTGAAAACATGGTAATCCTTTTTTCCATAATGGTAATTCGGCCAACTATTAAGCGTGTGCATCACAACTGCATGTTATAGTTCCTTATATGATAATTCTTATTGTCTGGACTAATATGATGTGATCCGTAAGACACAATAAGATCACCCTGTATAAGAATTTAACCCAATACCAAACATGATGCGTCATAAAAGGCCAAATGGCCCCACCTGGATTTTAGAAGTGTTAACACTCGTGTAGTAGTCAAAATATGATTCAACTAAACCAAATAACTAAAACATTTATCATTCTAATAAATCATTTACCCTTTCTAATTCACAGAAATCATCAGAGAATCCAGCTTCAAGAAGTCATTCACGAACCAGCGGTAATATCTGGCTAGGCCCAAGAATCTCTAAATTTAGAATACATTTCATGGTTTCTCCTAGGTCATAACGGCCTTCACATTTTTAGAATCAACTGATACACCATATTTAGACCCCAAGAATCTCAAGAATACAACTTCCCAAATCCCAAAATCACACATCGAAAGATTTTCATAAAGTTTTCAATTTCAATGAAAATTTAGAACTATTCTCAAATGCTTCACATGATCTTCCTTAGACATGGAGTAAAGAAGAATGTAATCCACAAAGACTACCACAACTAAATCTTGAAACTTATGGAAAATCTTGTTCTCTAATGTTATTATCTTATTCAGAACTTTTTATTTACTTTATTTTCTGATTGTCAATGAGATATACATGATTTGGTTGAAATATTAATGTTTAAATATTAAATATTTTTTAATCACTATTTGAATTCATCCAGATTCAATTCAATTTATTGTTTTATATATAACTATCAACCCATATATCCAATTTGAGTGGTTATTGTTTCTTAGGATTTTTTTTAATTATAAAATATATCTTTAGAAGGGCTCATTTCCAATTCTTCTTTTTGAAGGGTCATATGGACTACACTAGAAGGCCCAAAGAGTTTGTGATGAAACCAGACCAACTATGAAGATTGAATTACTGGGCTCAATCCAGAAGTCCAAATTAATTTATTCTCTTCTAAAGATCGGGAAATAATGAAAGGATTCCTAGATAAAAATTTCAGGGTGCAACTCTAATAAAAATTGTCCCAAATGATTCTATTAAGTCAAGGTGGAAATTTTGTCTGGGAAATGAAATAGGCACACCAAATTGACTATTATCCTGATCTACAAATCACATAGATTTGTTATTTTCAAGGTGAAATAAGAGATATATATGGATGGCTATGTTGAATAAAGAATTTGGATTCAAAGGCATCTTTCTAATCAACAATCCATTCAAATTTCATCCATCGAAATAGCACGTATAGAAATGGACAGTTTAACATTATTTCGGAAAATCACCATAATATTGGCTCCATAAGTCCAAAGGCCCCCATATATTTCGAAGTCAACTGAATAAAATTAATATTTTAAACATTAAAGAAGAATATTTCTCCATATTCGGTTGTATGAAATATAAAATTTGCGATTCAAGTGGTGGGGTTGATTTGGAAAAAAAACAGTCCACATCCATGGGATATAAATACTTTCACCTACACTCATTGTAAGAGGTTGGAAATTAAAAATAGAGTATGATCAATTGGAACAACCAAGGCTATGAAAAAATATTTTAAGGACATTCCAATCTCATGTTTTCACATAGGACACTATTCCTCCTATCTTAGAATTCATTTACTTTTATGTTTTTCTTCATTTGTAATCTTATAAGTCTTGTTTTGAAATTATCTTTCAATTCATGTTTATTATTCATATTAACTTTAAATCATCCTCCCTATGTCCTTAAATATTAATTATCATAAAATATTCGAGATAAAGATGAAACCCATTCCATTATTTTTCTTCCTCATTCAATCGAATGTCCATTTTAAATTCTCATCATTTTGTGTGTGTGTGTGTGTTTGATGCACAATTCTTTTCTTGCATCATTATTTTTATTCTATTTTTCACCCATCACCTTAAAAATTATAACCATAGTATTAACTACCCAAATGTATGAGTAAATTTACTTTTTGGGTGATTCATAATTTTGGGATATTAATTGATTGATATCCTTCGGTAAATGAATATTTTTTAAATTAATATTTTGTATGTTGAACTTAATTTGACATGGATTAATGACATGTGTTTTTTGGTATATGGATTCCATGGATTATTCTAACCACAAATACACTACCACAAACATGTAATTATATAAATTATTACCCTAAGATATGTTACATCTTTGTTTAATGATTTAAAACATTGAAATTCCTATAAAAGTAATCTTGTGAAGTGGGCATTAGTTTAATGCAATATAAAGAAAAGCTTAATGATATCATAATATTAAATACACAGTAATGAACTCATATCAATCTTTTCCAGTTTTTTAAATAAAAGATCACCCATTAATGAATTTCATTTAGGCTCTACAACCCCCCCCCCAAATCAAAATACAATCAAATAAAAACAATCGACTCTTAAAATATATCATCGTTGAGGATTCGACCCGAGTGCTTCTATACACATCAGAATAACACCAGAACCTTGAACGGTCAGTAGGTGACAATCGAACTCATTTTAAAATGTCATAATTTCTTGGGATGTGGCAATTAAATAGTCATTATATTCTAGTTGTTTTAAAAAAATTGAAAAAAACACAAATAAAAATCCATCTTCCTGTAAAAATCAAAAACAAAAAAAGGACCCAATCAAAATCTTGTCTTCCACTTTCTTCCAAAATCTCTTTGAATGCCCCATTGTATCCCAAAAAATCACTCTAATTTCACTGAGCTTGAAATTGAGTGAAATATTTACAAACTTTCGAGGAACATTTTGGATAATCAAATCATTCAATAACCAGTCTGTGTACAAAAAATTGAATAAGATATCGATAATCCTAGGGAGTAACCCCCTAAAGAACATTCTACCCCTAATTTGAATTAAAAAACCCTTGGTATTAAATATCCAAACATTGAGGCTGAATTTGAACTCAAATATGTTTTGATCCGTCTTTTTCCTCATTTCCACGATCTAGCCGACGAGGATCCACATCATCATCTTTAAGAGTTCCAGGTGGTGTACTCTACAATGATGACTCTAGGGGATTCTGACTGACAAATAAAACTCCAAGAATTACCTTTCTCCCTAAGTAACATAGAATTTCAAGTATTTTCTACAACCCTCCTGGTTCCATAACCACATTAAATTACATAAAGAGTCTCTTTTATGAAAAATTATTTCCTTCTTCTCATATTGCTTATATCTGAAAGGAAATTAGTGGTATCTATCAATTCCCAAATGAATCACTACATGAGAATTATGAGAGGTTCAAAAGGATTGTGTAAAACATCCCATTCCACCGAATTCCTAGTTAATGCTTGATCCAATAATTCTATGAGGGGTTATTCGAAACTGAGAGAACCCTCATTGAGTCCGTAAGTAGCAATGCTATTGTTGATAAAACTCCTACACCTATAAAGAGCTCTAATAAGCAACATGTCTGTAAACACACACCAATTCCATAATCAAGCACATTCTCAAGTAAAACAAGACCAATATAGTTAATCAATAGAGCCGAACAAGATCACAGAGTGGATGAGTGAACTTACAGGTCTTGTAAGAAAACTATATGTGGCTACAAATACCCGAACCTAATCATCTACAAAATCTCTATTCCCAAGAGATATTAAGAACTATAGAATCAGTAGCACTACATCTCATACAACTAATTCATGTCCACAACTTCTCTAGGGACAATCTGATTCTTCCAGACCAATGGAGCTCAATTTAGCATATGCCCAGAGGAACGCTAACCCTAAAAAATCTGGTCAGTTCATTAGAATCTTCAACCTAACCTACTCTAATACCTTCTATTATAGCTTCATCCAAGGCTTGAGGAATGGTAATATGATTTCAAATCCCCCAAAAATCTATCCTCAAAACCCATAAAAATTTTAATGTGTTCAATGTGATGGTAACATCCAATTACCTTACCCTTTTGTTCCTCAACCTCAAAGGATCAGTCCCTCTCTTCTTCCTCTAGAATTCCACTATCCTAGAGAGACTTCTATATTCCCAAGCCAATAAAATTAGTTTACTAAGATAAAAAATAGAGGTAATCCTAATATGGGACAATCCTCTTTTTCCATGAAACCATGGGAATGTTCAGTGGAATATCATGCATCATTTACCCGTTCCACCCTCAATAACATTGAAACCCAAATTGGTCAACTTGCATCCCACCAAATCTAGAAACCCCAAGGAAATTCTTTCCAACTCCGCTCAAACATTTTCTAACCCCTAGGGTAATGTTAATGCAGTAGCACTTAGATCAGGAAAGAAAATTTCTATGCCTCATGATGAGTCCTCCAATTCCCCTTTTAATGTTGACTTAGAAAACTAAAAGATAAAAAATTTGAAATGAAATCTGAATCCATTCCCTATTTTCATTCCATTCCATATAGTAACCCAATTCCTATTCCTTAATCCATTTCTAGGACAAATAAGTCCTTTGAACCTGATCTTGAAATGTTCAACATGTTTATATGTGTTGATGTCAACATTCCCCACTTAGATTCCACAAAACAAATCCCTTAGTACGCCATGTTTCATAAGTAATTGGGCACCCATAAGATGAAAAATAGGGTCTTAAAAATTGTTTCCACCCAACAGTCTATTCCTATAATGTTTAGAGATCCACTGACCTTTACGATTCCATGAAAAATTGAATGTTGCAACTTCAATGATGCATTCATAGACCTAGGAGCCTCAATTAATGTCATTCCAAAATTCATATTCCCCAATATTGGTCTTGTTCCCATACATCCAACAGGTTTTTAATTCAGTTGGCCAATTGAAGCACTACTAGTCCTGAAGGTATAATCGAGGATGTCCTTGTCCTTATGAATTAATTTATCTTCTCTACTGATTTCTATGTCTGTGACATGGAAGGTGAGACAAACTCTTCTCGACCTCCCTTAATTATAGGAAGACCATCCCTAATGATAGTGAGAAACAAGATTGATGTCCATTAAGGCATCTTTTCCATGGAATTTGGTGACCAACTGGTTGAGTTCAACATTTTCCGAGCCATGCAATACCCATATGAGGATCAGTATGCATTCCCAATCCATTCTTCTAAGGACACCTATGAGAGTCATCAGAACCCCATTCCATCATTTTCTAATGAGAGGGAATCGTGTGAAATCTACACCATAATTAACCAAGTCATAAATGAAGAAATTGATGTGGACCTTTCATTCATAGACTCCATTGATCTATAGGAACTTGAAAACTATCTTGAATCCCACATAAAATATTATCTATACTACCCTACCTTGGATGGTATTATGAAAATTGAATCTAATGCATCTAAAGTCCCTTCCTCTATTCCTGAGTAATCTTACCCCCAAAAGAATGATGAGAATAATCTGAAACCTCTTCTTAAACACCTGAAGTATACTTTCCTTTTCCATGTTCACTCTTATCCTGCCATTATATATATTTCAATTAACAAAAATGAGGAGTCCAATCTTTTTTAGGTATTAGAGGAAAACAAAAAGGCATTAGGTTGGACACTAGATGACATACAAGGAACCAACCTTTCTTTTTTTTTTCTTGCATCACATCCATCTTGAGGAATCATCCAAACCAATTAGTCAAACACAATGATGACTAAATCCACACATACATGATCTAGTTAGAGAATAGATCGCCAAACTTCTTCAAGAAAGTATTATCTACCCGATTCGTGATAGTGAATAGGTCAGTCCAATTCAATTAATACCTAATAATGGTGGGATAACTATTGTAACAAATTAACATGGGGTGGAAGTCATAACTCAAGTGAATAACAAAAGGAATGTGTGAATTGACTATATGAAATTGAATGTTGAAATAATAAAAATCATTAACCTATTTTATTCATTCATCAGATACTAGAATGATTATTTGGAAAGTTACACTATTTTTTTCTTGATGGATGCACCAGCTACTTCCAAATCTCAATCGCACCTCAGGACCTAGAAAATATGACTTTAACTTGTCCCTTTGAAACATATTCATATAAGATATTGTCTTTTGGAATTTCAAATGCTTCTACAACATTCTTGAGGTGTATGAAAAATATCGTTTCTGAATTCATTGAACACTACATGGATGTATTCATGGATGACATTTCCATTTTTGGTTAGTCATTTAAATATTTCTTGAATTCACTCTCTCTAGTCCTTCAAAAGTGTGTCAACTGTAACCTTGTGTTAAATTTTTAAAAATGTCACTTCATGGTTACAGACAAGATTGTTCTTGGGAACATTGAATCCAAATATGGTATTAAAGTTGATCTTGTCAAAATTGAAGGGATCCAATCACTTCTTGAAACCACTTCTGTTGGATAAATCCATAAATTGACTGTTCATGCCGGTTTCTATCAACGATTAATCAATAAAATCATTAGGATTTCCGTCCCACTAACTCAATTTCTCAAAAATGACATCACATTCCATTTTGATGATTTTTTCAAGAGATCCTACATTGAACTCAAAATTGCTCACACAGCTTCCCCAATAATCCAACCCCTAAATTGGTCCATACCCTTTGAGTTGATGTGTGATGCTTCTAACAGACCCGTTGGTGATTTTTGTTGGTGAATGAAGAGAAAATATTCCCCATGTAATCTATTATTCCTAAAAAACATGAGATGAAACTCAATCTCAAAACACTATGACTAAAAATGAACATTTAGCATTGGGTTTTGACTTAGATAAATTTCGGCCCAATCTCTTAGGTTCCAAAATCATCATCTTCACAATCCATTATGCTATAATATTCTTACACATGAAAAGTGATTCCAAACTAAGAATAATAACATGTGCCCAAATTATCCATGATTTTGACCTTGAAATCAAAGATAGGTCCGGAAAAGGAAACCTTGTGGAAAATCACATCAGTAGAATTTCTAATTCTTTTCATTTAGAAAACATTGATCCTAAATTCCCCACTGAAAACCTTAAATATCTCACTCCAAATTCACCATGGTATGCTCCAATTTTATATTAGTTTGGTTATACTGTTTTTCCTAAAAATTATTCAAAAGAACAAAAAATTACATTGAAATGTTATTCAAAACACTATTTTTGGGAAGATAACAAACATTGGAAAATTGGGACTAACAAGGTAACCAGGATATGTTTCGATGAAAATTAACATTCTTCCATCTAAGAATTATGTCATTAAATGCCAGGTGGTGGACACTTTGGACCACAAAGGACATCCTGAAAGGACCTAGACTCTGGATTCTTATGGCCTTCACTCTTCAATGACTCACATGAGTTCTTTCAATCATTTCCTACTTGAAAAATGATTGGCACTATTTCAAATCTAAATTATATGACCCAATAGACATTACTATTTGGTGAGATATTCTATGTTTGGGTGATTTATTGCATGGGACCATTCCCCCTTCCAATGGATTCTAAAAAATTATTCATCTAGTCGATTGTGTTTATAGGTGGGTAAAGGCAAAACCCACTAGATAGAATGATTCACATAATGTTAGTGAGTTCCACAAAATCCACATCTTCCATAGATTTGGAACTCCTTGTGCATTGATAAGTGACTTACAAACCCTTTTTTTAATAGAACAATGGAATCTCATTTAAACAAGTATGGGGTTGTACATAAAACATCAACTGCATATCATCCCCAAAAATGGAATTGATGAAATTTTTAATAGAGAAGTGAAAAGAGTGCTAGAGAGAATTGTAAAACCCACCAGAAAAGACTGTCCTAGAGGACATGGTGAAACACTTTGGGCTTACTGAACTGCTTATAAAATAGCCATTGGGATGTATCCTTTTAAGCTAGTTTTTGGTAAATCATGTCATTTTCAAGTTGAAATCAGACATAATTCAATTTAGGTTTTGAAAACTTGTAATTTTGAGTTTGAAAACTCTAGTGAAGAATGTTTGTTTCAATTGGATGTACTGTAGGAGCTTTGAATTTATTCCTATGGTAACTCTAATATATTCAAAGAAAAGGCTGTGGTACTCCATGACAAACACATCCTGGGAAATGTATTCTATGAAGTTGAAAAGGTATTACTTTTTAACTCTTGATTTCCAATTTTATTAGGTATGATTAATAATTGTTGGGAAGGTCCTTTTTGTAACACCCCAAGCTTCCACAGTACGCTTCTCTTTAAAGAATACAATAGCATGCGTTGTACGCAACATTGAGTTCAAACACACCACAACAAATCAAACTAGCCGTTATGAATTGTAATACCCACTTTTTGAAATTTCATAAATTTTATCTTTCAAAATGGACCTAATTTTTGGATTCGTAATATCGAAATTAGCATAGGATGAATTTTTTTTATTATTCTGAAAACATACAATTTTTTATGAATAGTAAAAAACACTTTGTTATAGTTTAAAACTGAATTTTTATTTCAATAATTACTTATATTATTTATATTTATTTTATGTAAAAATAGATACATAATACCTATATAATTTTAATGTAATTAATTGGATTTAGTTTATAATAAATTTAGATATATAAAAATTTTATTAATCTTTTTATAGTATTTTACCCACCTCCTAAGAGCATTGGCAAATTTACATAAAACATAATTTCACCGCTTCTCTAAGTTGAATTTCAAAGCTCTGAGAGACACTATTTATATCATTATGTAAAATTTGGTTCAATTAGATGAAAATAATTTTTGGTGAATAGTAACTTTTTACTTTTATTTACCACGGTTAAAAGTAAATAGTGTAATTAAGGGTAAATTTGATGTTATTATTACCCTAACACATGTCCTAATTATATTGGATAAGTATAATTCGACCCAAAAAACATTGGGAATAAAATATGAATCTCTTTGGTCCACTTGGATTAGATTAGGACATTTATTTTTATTTAATTCAAAGAAGAGTTAAAAGAGTTATAATCAAAGTTTAATAACTAAAACATTTTCAATATAAGGATACACATAAGATAAAATCCACTATAAATTTTTATTAGAAATCTAAAAAAATTTCATACATAATGGTATTTTATTTATATTTTTTTAAACATTAAATAATTTAATTTATTTATGACACAATGATGATGCAGTAATTACCAAATTAATGAATGATTAAAATAATTGATATCATAAATATCCAAATAAATGTAATTTGAAACTTTTTATGAATTACACTAATTTTATTGGTTAATATGACATATTAGTGTTTGTTAGATTAATTTTTTTATAAGTAATTTTTCTATTATGAATTTACAAAAAATAAAACACCAAATTGTGTCAAAATGGACATAAAAGTGTTTATAAAACAAATATTATACTATTAATTGATATTATATTCCTAAAAATCTAACGCTCTACCAAAGTACGTATATATTGGTTGGTGTATCATTGATGAAACACTTGGGGTTCTCTTAGATGTATATAGTAATTTTATTAACCATATAATATAAAAATACAAAGAGACATGGTAAATGTCAAACTATTTAACTAAGAGTTAAATCTAAAAGATAAAGTTAATATAGTGACCCAAACATGTCAAAAACCTATTTATTGAGTGTTTTTCAACCCATACACACCTCATCATTTAAAAAATACATTTTTTTTCATTAGAAAACTAAAATTATTTTATTATAAAATAATATTTATAGCTTTACCTAATGTGACCCTCACCCCTCTTATAAAAGAGAAGTCCACATTCTATCTAATTGACACATTCAAATACATTTGGATCCGCCAAACCCTGCCAAAATACCCTCTCAACTATCCTCTATTCATCCAATATTCCTTCCTTTAGTCAGAAAGCCATCCTAATCAGCACTTTTGATCAAATCAAAAGGAAGAACCCAAATAAGAGGTAAATATTTCACCACCTCTTTCAAGTTCCTTTATTCTTCCACATCCTATTTCTTTGTTGTTTCCATTCTAAAATAATAATTCCAGTATATTCTATATACTATGACATTATTAAAAATATGGTACAACCATATTCATTATTCTATCCATCCTTTGAATGACAAGTCACCATACGTGCGTACGTACGGCTTACCGTCTCCACATCGTGGTGTAATTGTTATTCAATACATTATTATTCGGATGGGTATAATAATGTTGTGTAATTGATTTAAATAATAAATATAACAATATAATTATTATTTATCTATTATATACCATCAAATTATATATTATTTCAATATGAAAAGAATGATATTGTTGCTCGTGCGTACGTACAGATTACCGTCTCCACGAACGCGTTGAGATTCGTTCCCCATTGTATCCTTTCAAGACTAATTTTAAATAGATGATTAAAAATAATGTTTAAAGACATAATATCATTCTGAATATAAATAAGATACATCATATCCATAACAAACATTACTTACATAACAAATCATATAAAGGAAAACGAATCAGTTAACACCCGAAATGACAATAATACTAAGATATTATTAACAAAGCAATATTAAATGATAATATATGATATCATATTAATGTATATGAATCTTTTATAATTTAATAACTTTTATTTCACTATTATACAAGAGGTTAAAATACCCTTGACCAAGGAAAAGTAAATGGTAAGTGTTAATTCTACAATCACTTCATTATCCGAAGTGGTTTATATCTAATTATCTACTGTGGACTCTTTATCATCCACATAAATGTTTCTTAAAATGTATTTCAAAAAATTTTTACTATTTACTAGAAAATGGGTTAAATTCATTTATACCCTTATTTTACCTTATATGTTTTTGAATGGAATCTTTATTTCATTTTCCAAAAAAAGGTACTTTATGACCTTTTTGACCAAATTAAAATAAGAATATTTTTGTTAACTTATAAGGAGGGTGCAACTTTTTTCTGCTGTTATATCATCGTCGAAGCTTCCCTTACAAAATTATAAGGATATTTTCATAATAAATGTTTCCTTTATAAATATTTGACTCTTAATTTATTTCAAAACAGAAAGAGATATTTCTATAAAAAAGTGTTTTGATTTCATCTATGTCAATATCCTTTGATGGATTTTAAGATTATTTGAAGTTGATTTATTATGATAAAAAACATCCATATTTTATTGATGGTTTTGTGTTAAAGTATTTACATTTGGTATGGTAGTTTTAATACGAATTTTTATGTTATATTTCAACCTTTTCAAATGATGAATGTATTGGACATAGTAAGTGATGGGTGGAGCCCGCTATAGCTCCTCGATGCATCAGTAGGTCTCTTGAGACAACTAGAAGTGGAATTGGCCAAGGACTTTCCCAATTTGATATATGGTTTTGGCTGAGGCCTTAATCATTTTTAGACGTCTTGGTTGATGCCTTGAAAAAATGTTTTAGAATGTCTGGAATTATACATTACCACATTATGAAAATAATTTTGATGGTTCATGTGGTCATTCAACTAGTAGAATACCCATGATTATGTTTTATTATGGTATTATTTACTTAGATCATATTACTTCCAAAAAAGTATTCATGTTTATTATTTGTAAAGGCATGTGGTTTCAATTATTCACCATATGGAATATTTATGTTATCTTCTGCTGTATTGTTTACGCTTACTGAGCATTTTTTCTCACCCCTTTATTTTGTTTCATTTTTCAAGGATATGAAGAAGTTAGATATGAGTGACTTGAATTCATAATCTAGGAGGCTTGGATGTTTCTAATGGAATAAATTTGTGTTATATTTTTTTTAAAGTTGTAATGTTGAACATATGTATGAATCTTGGATCCAATAATACAAAACTGGTCAGTCTTTTGAAACATGATTTCCTTCTGATCAGGCCAATGTTATTTAATATTGCACCGACTCTGGGTAACTAGGGTCAGGTCGTTATAGTTGGAATCAAAGGAAGCTTAGTACAGACATTAGAAACTAGATTAGATAAACTCTGATTAGAGCACATAGCCCTAAGATATACATTGAGGATTAGTATAGAAGAACTTCCATGAATTTTGGTATTTTATAGATTTTGTGAGTTTTCCAAGAAATATATCCCAGTCTGGATACGATTATGTAGAGGAGGCTCTGGAAAATATTTACCTCGGGGTAAAACCCGAAAACACCGCTTTGAGCTAGACTCGAATGAGAACTAGTGCATGAAAAGGGGCCTTGCTGCACACTTTGTTATGACAGTGCTAGGGGATATGCTTAGGATAAGTATCATTTTCCTTTAAAACCATTATGAAGGGTTTATGAGTATATACCACCTCAATGAAAACTTTTTTATGATTATATATTATATCCATAAAATGTTCAATTTATGTTAAGTGTTTTACAATTTTGTATTGATGTATTGTGATTCATAAACTAAAATAGTGTATGCCAATGTTTAGAAATGGCGCCTAGTGGAGGGAATTGAAACCATATCAATGCACACAATCCATAGAGGGATTTCCCCCCTGCTCAAGAAAATTATAGTGGAGATGGTGATACAACTGGTGCTGATCAGCTTATCACTATACTGAGACAAATCACACAAGTTATGAATAATATACTTACTTGTATGAAGCACAATGATCCACAACACAGAGGATCAATGTTTGACTGATTCATGATGCAACAATCTCCAAAATTCAATAGGGGTACAAATCCATTAGTAGCTGAGAAATGGATGAATTCCTCAGAGAAAATATTCCATGCCTTGGGGAGTAGTGAAAGGGAAAAGGTTGTCATTTCAGTGTACCGCCTCACTGGAGATGTTGATCAATGGTGGTCATTGATTCAAAACAAAAAGTAATATGATAAAGTATCAAATATGGAATTAAGGGAGTTTAAAGAATTTATCTTATAAAAATAGTTTCCTCATGACCGTCAAGCGAATATGGAACTACAATTTTTGAGTCTGAGGAAAAAGGAGGATAAGAATGTCGATAATAGGAAGCTAAAATTACAAGGAAAGCGAGGTGTGCTTCAGATTATATACGTAACCCATGAAGTAATAATGAACATTTCTTTGATGGGTCAAAACCCTTTCTCTATCGATCATTAGTATCAAAATCCTTATCACCATACGATGATATTGTCTCATGTGATATCAAGACAGAAAAGGAATTCTCAAAGTCCTATGACTTTAAAGGAATGCAAGAGAAGAAGATATCTATTGAACAATATTGGAAAGGAAATAAGGAAACCAGGAAGAAGGAAATAATTGAATTTCCACCCTGTGATAATTATGGAAGGAAGAACCCAGGTTCTTATCTTAATGGAAAATAAGTATGCTACAAATGTGGACAGAAATTCCATCTTACTGGTAATTTTAAGGGAAAGAAAATGCTACGAATGTTTATGCTAAAATTTCAGGGATATGGGACATTTTTCAAATGAATGTACTATGAATTAGGAAAACATACCTCAGAAAAGGCCAATGGATCCAGTCCAAACTTATGAGATCACTACTACTAAGGTTGACGCCCCGAAAGATGTGGTGGCATGTAATTTAATGGTTTCCTCATGTTTAGACAATGATTTATTTGATATTGGATCCTCACATTATTTCATATATTCCTTGTTTTCTAATAAAATTAGATATTTCAAATTATATTTAATAAGGGAGTTGTTAGTAAAAACTCTTAAGAGAAGTATCATTGCAACAAAGTTTCAGGAATCAGCTCCTATTAGGGCATATAAATGTTCTTTTTCTACTGATCCCATCACCATACCAAAGATTGAATTTGATATAATCCTCAGTATGGATTGGATTTTGAACCATGATGGAAATATTTATTGTAAGAAGAATATAGTTACTATTTTTGATGACGTTGATAAAGAACACCTTATATTTAGATCTGATTCATCACCACCTAATTCTTATCTAGATCCTCCCTAGTAGCTCATCTAATTTCAATTATTGGGGAGGAAAATAATGACATAACTATTGGTGAGTAAAAGAATATTCAAAGAGAGGATATGTGTATTGTGCAAAATTATGTTGATGTGTTTCAAGAGGATTTACCTAGACATCCTCCAGAACTAGAAATTGAGTTTTCCATTAATTTAATTCCTGGTTCAAGGCCCATATCAAAGACCCCTTATAGAATGGCCAGTGTGGAATTAGTGGAACTAATGAAACAACTAGAGGAATTCAGTAATATGAGATTTATTCTCCCTAGTGTTTCTCCATGGGGATCCTCTGTCCTCTTTGTTAAGAATAAATATGGAGCTATGAGTTTGTGCATTGATTACAGGGAGATCAATTCTAAAAAAATAAAGTACAAGTATCCCCTACCCTGCATTGATGATTTATTCGACCAACTTCATTGAGCTCAAAACTTTTCAGTTATTGAACTTCGATATGGATATCATCAGTTGTGTGTGAAGAAAAAAGGCATTCCAAAAATAGCATTTTGAAAGAGGTACGGGCATTATGAGTTTACAATTATGCCTTTTTGATTGACTAATGCATCCTATATCTTCTTGGATATAATAAATATTGTTTTCAAGGAATAACCTGATGAGTTTGTAGTGGTATTTATTGATGATATATTGCTATACTCCGAAATCAAGGAAGATCATGAAAATCACTTGGCATTATCCTGAAGACTCTGAGAAGACATGAATTATATGGGATGTTTAGAAAGTGTGAATTCTGTATTTATGAGATTTATTTTCCTGGCTATATTGTCTCTAAAGATGGAATCTATATTGATACTTCTATGACAAAGGTAATCCAAGAATGGTCAGAACCAATGAGTATATCTGAGGAACACAATTTTATTGGTTTAGTAGGTTATTATCGATATTTTGTCTAGAATATTTCTCGGTTGGCTAATCCATTAACAAAGCTCACACGAAAAGGGGTTAAATTTGTTTGTAAAAAAGAGTGTGAATTTTTTTCGAATAATATAATATATTATTAGTCAATGATCTTATCTTGAATCTACCATCAGGGAATGATGGGTTTGTTATTTATAGTGATTCATCGAAGAAAGTACTTGGTTTTTTCTTTATATAGAATGATAGAGTTATTTCCTATGCATCACAATATCTAAAAATTCATGAGAAAAAACAATATTACTCATGATTTTGAGTTAGCAACTATAATATTTTCTTTGAATAATTGGAGACACTATATATATGGTGAAAAATGTGAGATTTATACTGTTCATAAGATTTTGATGTATATTTTCTTACCGAAAGAACTCAACATGAGGGAAAGGAGATGGCTTGAACTACTAATGGATTATGATTGCACGATACACTACCTCCCATGGAAAGAAAAAAAGTTGTAAGATGCTTTGAGCTTAAAGGATCATGGAGTTTTGAACACGGTGAGAGTTGAAAAGGATCCTATATACACAGATCTAGTAAAGATGGATATGGATATCACCATGGAAGGTGAAAGATCAATTCTTTTTGATTTGGTTGCCAAACTACCTATAATAGAAAGGATAAAGTGTTCTCAGACCAATGATGAAGTGTTTGAAAAGAATATTAAAGCTATGAATGATAAGATATTGAGTGACTTTGTTTATGAAGTTGGAATTTTGAAATTTGGGAAGTGACTTTGTGTTCATGATATACCTGATCTAAAAAGAGAATTTTTGGATGATACTCATAGCTCCAATTTCGTAGTACACCTTGGGAGAAGCAAAATATATTGATATTTGAAGAAAAAATTTTGGTGGGACAAAATGAAGAGGGAGACTGCTAATTTTATGTCAAGATGTTTGGTTTTTCAACAGGTGAAAGCTGGAAGGAAACTATCGGGAGGAGTCTTGCAACCTCTTCCCATACCTGAGTGGAAATGGGATAATATTTTGATGGACTTTTTAATGGTACTACCAAAGACTCTTAGAATGAACAATGCAATATGGGTCATTGTTGATCGTCTTACCAAGTTAGCACATTTTCTTGCTATAAGTTAATATTTACCATTTGAATGATTAGCAAGACTATATATTAATGAATTTGTAAGACTTAATTGAGTACCAATATCGATTGTTTCTGATCATGATCCCCATTTTACATCTAGATTATGGAATGGTCTTCAGAAATCACCAGATACTGAACTTTTTTTGAGCATTTCCTACCACCCCCAAACTGATGGACAATTAGAACGGACTATTCAAACCATTGATGACATGTTGATATCATGATCACTTGATTTTGAAGGTATGTGGGATCAATATTTACCTCTAGTAGAATTTTCCTATAACAATAGCTTCCATTCAAGTATTCAGATGGCACCATATGAAGAATTATACGGAAAGAGATGTCACACACCAACCTTTTGGGATGATGTTGGTGAAAGAAAACTCGTAGGCCTAGAACTTGTGGAGGAAACGATGGAAAAGGTGAATTTAATCCAAACCCACATTAAAGAAGCTCAAAGTAGGCAGAAGAGCTATGCCAATAACCGAAGGAAGGATTTTTAATTTTAGCTAGGAGACAATGTTTTCTTGAAGGTATCTCTATAGAAGGGTGTTATACGCTTCAGTAAAAATGGAAAATTAAGTCCCACGTACATCGGACCTTTCAAAATTCTAGAATGAATTGGCGATATATCTTACTGTTTGACAATGCCGCCAAGTCTCTCCAAAGTTCATGATGTGTTCCACATATCACTTTTGAGAAAATACATTCCTGACCCAACACATGTACTCACCTTTGAGGAATTAGAGCTGGAACCCTATCTTCCTTTTTGAGAAGAGCCTGTCAAGGTTTATGATAGAAGGGAACAAGTGCCAAGAAAATAGCTGACTCGTCTGTCAGAAGTTCTATGGAGAAACCATAAGATTGAAGAGGCAACCAGGGAACCCAAGGAACATATGATGAATAACCACCCGAGTCTATTTACGAAGTAATACTATAGAAATTTTGAGGATGAAATTATTTGAAGGAGGGGTGAATTTAACACCCAATGCTTCCATGGTAAACTTCTCTCTCAATAATACAATAGCGTGTGTTGTACGAAACTACGAGTTCTGACACACCACAACCAATCAAACTAGCCGTTATGAATAATAATAACGATTTTTGAAATTTTATAAATTTTTACTTTCAAAATGGAATTCATTTTTGGATTCTGAATATTGAAATTACCTTAGGGTGAAATTTTGGTATATTTCTGAAAAGTTTCAATTTTTGATGAATACTGAAAAACACCATGTTATAGTTTCAAAACGATTTTCTATTTAAATAATTGTTTATTTTATTTAAATTTATTTTATGTCAAAATAGATAAATAATACCTATATAAGTAAAATGTAATTCATTGGAGTTAGTTTATAATAGTTTTAGATATATAAAAATTTTATTGAACTATTTACCATCTTTTACCCACCTATTAGGAGCATTTGCAAATTTATATTAAAATTAATTTTTCCACTTCTATGAGTTGAATTGAAAAAATTTGAGAGATATAGTTGATATCAGTATGTAAAATTTGGTTCCATAAGATGAAAATAATTTTCGGTGAATAGTAACTTTTTACTTTTATTTACCACGGTTAAAAGTAAATAGGGTAATTACGGGTAAAAATGATATTATTATTCTCTTAAAAATGTCCTAAATCTATTGGATAATTATTATTCAACCAAAAACAACCTTAAGACCGAAATATGAACCTATTTTGTCCACTTGGATTAGATTATAAAATTTATTATTATTTAATTCAAACAAAAGTTAAAAGAGTTAAAATCAATGTTTAATAACAATTTTTTTTAATATTGGGTTACACATAAGATAAATTCGACTATAAATATTCATTATAAATATTAAACTATTTCCTAAATAATGGTATTTTATTTATATTTTTTAGATATTAAATAATTTCATTTATTTATGACACAATGATGATTCAGTAATTACCTAATTAATGAAGGATTAAAATAATTGATATTATAAATATCCAAATAAATGTAATTTGAGACTTTTTATGAATTCCACTAATTTTAATGGTTAATATGACATCTTAGGGTTGGTTAGATTAAATTTTTTTAAGTAATAAAGTGGTTATGAATTTAGCAAAAACAAAATACCAAATTGTGTCAACATTGACATAAAAGAATTTTTAAAACAAATATTCTATTATTAATTGATATTCAATTCATAAAAATCTACTGTTCAGCCAAACGACTTAAATAATGATAGGTGTATCATTAATGAACCACTTGGGGTTTTCTTGGAAGTATATAGTATGTTTACTAACCATATAATATAAAAATACTAAGTGATATGGTAAATGTCAAACTATTTAACTAAGAGTTAAATATAAATGATAAAGTTAATATAGTGATCCAAACCATTCTAAAACCTATTAGATGAGTGGTTGGTGACCCATCTCCACATTATCTTTTACATATTTAATTTTTTAGCCATTAGAAATAGAAAATGAGTTTATTATAAAATAATATTTCTAGGTTTTCCTAAAGTTCCCCTCCCCCTCTTATAAAAGGGAATCCCCCTTCTCTATAATTTACACATTCAAAGACATTTGGATCGGCCAAACCCTACCCAAATACACTCTAAACTGTCCTAAATTCATCCTAGATTCCTTATTTAGTCAAAAATATAACCTATGGAGCCCTTTTTATCAAATCAAAAGGAAGAACCCGAAGAAGAGGTAAATATTTAATCACCTCTTTCAAGTTCCTTTCATCTTCCACAACCTCTTTCTTGGTAGTTTCCATTATAAAATAATAAATCAAATGTCTTCTATATACTATGATGTTATTATAAATATGGTACAACCATATTAATTATTCTATCCATCCTTTGAATGACATGTCACCATACGTGCGTACGTACGGCTTACCGTCTCGACGTCATGGTGTAATTGTTATTCAATACATTATTATTTAGATGGGTATAATAATTATGTGTAATTGATGTAAATAATAAATATAACATGATAATGATTCTTTATATATGATATAACATCCCATTATATATTAATTTTAATATCAAAAGAATGATATTGTCGCTCATGCGTACGTATGAATTACCATCTCCATGAACGCGATGAGATTCGTTCCCCATCATATCCATTCAAGAATAATTTTCATTAGATGATTAAAAATAATGTTTAAAGACACACTATAATTCTTAACATGAATAAGATACATCCTATCCATAACAAACATTAATTATGTAAAAAATCATTTAATGGAAAACGAATGACGAGTTTAATCTACCCACGACCAAGGAAAAGTAAATGGTAAGTATTAATTCTACAATCTCTTGACTGACAAGAAAATTAATTTTTTTATTATCATAAACCCCCTATTAAGGGATGAGGGGGAACCCAACATGACTTCACGACATAAAAAACAACTGAGATCAAGAAAAAACAACTCATTCAAAACAATGAAAGAAGGCTCCAACCCACTAACATGACCATGAAGACCGGCTTCCACATACTTCGGTAATCTATCCCATGCATGATAGGTGAAAACATATGATCTGGATCGCCCTTTATATGTAAGTATCTACTATAACCTATTTATCATCCACATCCATGTTTAATAAATTGTATTTCAAAACATTTTTACTATTTATTAGAAAATGGCTTAAATTCATTTATACCCTTATTTGACCTTATATGTTTTTGAAAGGAATCTTTTCATCGTTTTCCAAAAAATTTAATTTATAACCTTTTAGAAAAAATTATAATTAGAATCTTTTTTAACTTATATGGAGAGTGCAACTATTTTCTCCCATTATAACATCTTTCAAGCTTCCCTTACAATATTATACGAATATTTTCAAAATAAATGTTTTCTTTATAATTATATGACTATTAAATGATTTCAAAATAAAAAAGTGACATTTCTCTAAAAATGGTTTTGATTTCATCTTTTTCAACATCCTTTGACTGATTTTAAGTTTATTTGATGTTGATTTATTATGATAAAAAATAGCCATATTGTATTAATGGTTTTTTTGTAAATGTATTGAAATTTAGTATGATATTTTTAATATCAATGTTTATGTTATGTTTCAACCTTTTCATATGAGGAATGTATTAGACATAGTAAGTGATGGGTTGAGCCCGCTATAGATCCTCGATGCATCGGTATGTCCCATGAGAAACTAGATGTGGAATTGGTCGAGGCCTTTCCCAATTTAATATATGGTTTTAGTCGAGTCCTTATTCATTTTTAGACGTCTTGGACAAGGCCTTGACAAAATGTTTCAGAATGTCCAGCATTATACATTCCCTAGTTATGAAAATAATATTGATGGTTTATGTGGTCATTCGAATAGTAGAATACCCATGATTATGTTTTATTATGCCATTATTTACTCTGCTCATATTCCTGCCATAAAATTATTCATATTTATTATTTTTAAAGGCATGTGGTTTAAATTATTCACCAAGTATAATATTTATGTTATCTTCTTCTGTTTTTCTTACCCTTACAGAGAGTTTGATCTCACCCCTTTCTTATATTTCATTTTTCTAGGATATGAAGAAGTTATTTATTAGTGACTTGCAGGAATAATCTAAGAGGCATGGATGTTTCTAATGGAATATATTCATGTTGTATTTCTTTTAAAGATGTAAAGATGATCTTCTGTATGAATATTGTTTCCAATAATAATAAATTGGTCGGTCTTTCAGGACATGATTTTCTTGTGATCATGCCATTGTTATGTAATAAGGACCCGACTCTGGGAAAATAGGGTCGGGGCATTAAACTTTTACATTTTCTCATGTTTACCCATTTGGTATAGTTAATGTCCAAGTCCCATCATCCAAAAGTACATTCTTGGATAATAGCCATCAGTTATAGAATCACCATCAGTGGACACACATCCTGGGAACCACCTTGACTTCCATCAGATCCACAACTTCCACCAACCCACCACCGGATGGAGACGACAACCCACTAAATAAAAACTCGAGGGAACCTCTTTCACTTTAAATCCCTCCTTATCTCTTTCCATTTTCTTCTTCTTCCTCTATTTTCCATTTTTAACACTTTCTTAATCACACTTTTCATTTAATCTTTCTCTTTTGGGTGGGTGTGTCTTTATAAAAAAACTAAAAAAACATAAAAAATTGAAAAACAATAATAAATATCCTTTACAAAAATATGGCAATTCTAGAATCATAAATACTAAACATCAAATTTTGAAAAAATTTAACCATTTAGGGGAGTCAAAAGACATGGTTTCATCTAAAAAAGTTTCTGTTTTCATCATATATTTGGATAAATAATATTTTTTCCAAACCAAAAAAAAATTGAGTGCTTAGTTTATGATTTGGAAAATGATTTTTTCCAACCATTAGGAATGACATTATCTTTCATTCCAAGTCCACATATGGCCATCTGTTCAAAATGTGTGTTTTTTCCACCATTTTTTGAGTCTTTATTTGGTAGACTTTCAAGATGAATTTCCTACTTTGGTGTGCATTAATGTGATAGATGAATTTTATGAACCAAATGAGAATCACAATATCCAAACATCCTCCCATTTTCCTTACCTCAATCCTCCTTTTAAATCCTCTTTGAGAATATTAAATCCTTTTCTTTGATAGCCAGATTATAAGAACAATACCTTATCCCATGAAAATGAACATGGATTTACATTGAATTATTTATTGAAATTTCAATTGTGGGGGGAATTAACTTCATTTTTTGTGTTCCATTTTATTGATTTTAAACATATTATCATATTCATGAGATAAAGCATCCATTTTAGTGTGGGGGAGAGGTTTGCATTCAGTGACTTTTGGGGAATTTACTTTAATTAATGTAATTTTTTAAATGTTACTAACAAGTGTTCAAAAAAAGAAAAAGAAAAAAATGGTTGTCTCTTGGGAAGGGAAAAATCACTCTTCCTAAACCATTGATCTTGTTATAAATATTTCAATATGTTTTATTATGAGATCAATCATGGGTTGGGATAAGAGTGTGAGATCTTTTTAAAGTTATACTTCCGAAAAAAGATGAACAGAAAAAAAGAATAGTTGATTTATATATTATTATGTAATTGGGATAAGATTTGTGTTTTGTAAATATGCCATCTTTTCATCCCCTTAAATTTTCCCCTCCCTTGTGTCTTTCTTCACAAAATCTTGACCTTTTAAATATGTTTTTCAATTTCCTTCCTTATTTCATTTCCCAAAAAAATTTCATTGTTTTACCCATGCTGATGATTTTCCCTATTCGTCTCTCTCTTGGACATTAAATTTCTACCACCTCATAGAAACTAAAATAAACGTTAACAAGAACACTTTATTATTATTTACATTAGTTTAGGGAATTGAATTTTATATCTTTTTCAAACTCTATGATTTTTACTTTTCATTGGTGAATGAGTGAACTTTTAGAAATTTTTTTAATCATCTTGGTAGGAGTTTGTTTCGTGTGCCCACATTTTCTATTTCTAAATTTGATCATGAAAAAATATTTCTTTTTGGAACATATTTTATGTAAAAAATTTAGGTGGAATTCAATATGGATGACTGAAATACTCTAAACCTTCCCTCAGTGGGGAAAACAAAATTTTAATATTTTATGGTGAGTGAAAATGATTTTGTAATGTCTTTTATATTAGTTGCACATGATATCATACACAAGACTAAGTGTGGGGGGGGGAGTTGATGTTATTAACTTATTCAGAATTTTTATTTACTCTCATTACCTATTTTCAATTAAATGTGTATAATTTTTGTAAAATATTAATGTTTAAATATGAAATATAAATTTTGAGAAATATTCAAATTCATCCAGATGCATGTCAATTTGATGTTTTAATAATAAATATCACCCTACTTATCCAATTTGTGTGGTTTTGGTTTATAGGATTCCTTATTAAATTTATAACAAATAATTTTAAAGACTCATTGGCCATTTTATCCATTTTACGGGTCATATGGACTACACAAGAAGGCTCAAAGAATTTGTGATGAAACTGGACGAACAATGAATTTTGAATTAATGGACTCAATTCAGAAGTCCATATTACTTTATTATCCTCCAATGTTCTGGGAACAATAGAAGGAGTCATGGATAAATATTTAAGGTCCCAACTCTAATAAAAAGGGGCCCATAAGAATCTATTATATCCATCCTACAATTCTATCAAGGAAATAAAATCAGCATAAAGAAATTTAATTTTATATTGATCTACACATCAATTAGTGTGGAGATTATTTAATGTGAAATAAAGGATATATGTGGCTGACTTTGTGGAGGAAAGAATTTGGATTTATTGGAATCTTTCTATTCAAAAATCCATTCGCATATTGACCATTACAAAAGCATAGATTGAAATTGACAATTGTATATTTTTTATATAAACCGCCACAACATTGTCTCTATAATTTCAAATGCCTTAAAAATTTTATAGTAGACTTAAGACTTAAATATATACAACATTGAAGAAGAAAATTTCTCAATATTAGGCTGTATGAAACCCTACATTGGAGAATAAAGTGGAGGGGTAGTTTTAGAATGAAAGAAGTCCACTTCCATGGGCTATTAATACTACCCCCTCCTCTCCATGAAAAAGGTTGAAAATTATGAATAGATGAGGATAAATTGGAGTGACCAAGGATCTTCCAAAATCCTAAGACATTCTAAACTCATGTTTTTTACTTGAGAGTCCCTTGTTAATCTCTTTGATTTCATTTACTTTTGTGTTCTTCTTCATTTATAATATTGTAGGTGTTGTTTTTGTAATTATCTTTTGATGAATGTTTCATATTTCCATTCTCTTTTAATCGTCCACCCTCTGTTTTTAGATATTAATTATCTTAAAATATTTTAAATCAAGTGGAACACACATCCATTCTTTTTCTTCCTCATTCAATCGGAAGTCCATTTTTAATTATCATCATTGTTTTTGGGTGTATGTTTGAAGCATAATTCTTTTCTTATCTCATTCATTTTATTCTTTTTTCAACCCATCAACATAAAAGTTATAACCCGATTATTAACCAAAAAATGGCTAAGTTAATCTCGCATTGGGGTGATTCATAAGTTGGGGATATTAAGTGATTTAGAGCCTTCACTAAATGAATATTCTTTAAATTAATATTATGTATGTTGAAAATAATATGTCATGGATAAATGACATGTTTTGTTTAGAAGGTGGATTCCCTTGATTATTGGAACCACAAATACAGTACCATAAATAATTAATGATAAGTATTAGAACCCTATGTTATGTTATGGCTTGGATTTAATTTTTACACTTTAGAATTCAGATCGAAGTCATCTTGTGAAGTTGGTATTAATTGAATGCAATATAAAGAAAACATCAAGGATATCAAAAGATATAATCCCCATTCTTGAACTCATCCAATATTTAACAATTTCTTAAATAAAACATCATCCATTAATCAATTTCATTTAGGCTCTACATAACACCCCACCAAAATCATAATCAAATCAACTAAAAACAACCAAATTTTAAAAAGTATCATCATTGACTATTCGACCCAAGTGAGGCTATACATATTAATAGTGCACTGAAACCTTGAATGATCGATAGAAAAAACTCGACTGTGCTTTCATTCACTAAAACCATATAATTAAAAAGATCATTTTTCAAACCAATGGACATAACAAGGTAATCAATTTTCCCATACATACTCTAAAAGGTCGTTTTCTAAATGTCATATTATTTTATCCTAAATTGCTGGTATGCAGATCGAAGGTTGGTCCTTGAAAACCAAATCAACCCTTTTAACATATCAAATATATCATAAACTTGTGGAAACAAATATTTTTTATTTATCATAACTCTATTGATCATTTCATAATCTACACATAATCGAAGTGAACCATCAGCGGACGTATCGATTAGAACCTATACAAACCATGCTGATACAATTGGACGAGTGAATCCATTCTCACGAAGATTATCGAACTGAGACATCAATTATTTTAGCTCAACTGGGGCCATGTTGTAAGTGGGGATATAGATCAGTTGAGTACCATGCATTAATTCAATAGAAAACACAATATCTATCAATGGTGGAAGACCATAGAAATCCGAAGAGAACACGTTATAAACTCTACGACAACTAGAGGAATATCACCACTGATTGAATATCAATCATGATAAAAAAACTAATATCACATTCCACAACTATAGATAAGAAGGTCTGTCTATGCATGACCTTGGGTCCCATTACCCTTGAATGATAAGAGACACACCATTTAGTGTAGTAATGTAGACCCATCGAAGATAACAATCAAGTCAGGATTTGTTAGAAATGATCCAATCCATCCCTAATATAATGTCAATTAATTTCAAATCAAAATCTAGAATACTCCAAGCTAGATCGACATCTGATTTAGAGAAGACTGAAGTAGGACTATGAAGACCCTACCAACTCTTTGTACCAAGGGATTTAGTAATATCCATTACCCAAGATAATTCCCCCAGGGGATGATTATGCATATTAATGATATGAGATGAAATAAAAGATTGAGATGCACTAACATCAAATACATCATTCACTAAGGACGATGCTATAGTAAGAACACCTCTTATAGTCGATGGTCCCAAATATGATTCCTCTAGAGACTCTTACAATGTGTGAAGAAGCTTCATTCCAGATGCATGTGGTTGGAACCCTTTTGTTAGTGATGTATTTTATTGCACCGTAGTTTTAGGAGGAGCTGACGATCTGGTCCCACTATGCAGAGTAGAGAAGTGATGGCAGAATTGCTACAAGTTCTCTAAAAATACATAAGAGATAATATTCTTGGGTGCCTTGGTGAAAACCATCCTAGAAAACCCTATCTTACCACACTTATAGAAAGACAATGAAATGCCTCCTAGAGTTGTAAGAGGTCTGGGATGACTCATCCGTTGAAAATTTCCATGTGGATCATCACGCTTCCATTCTTAATTTGAAGGAACCAACACCCCCAATGGGAGAAAAAGGGATACCCATCAACCCTTACAATTTAGACAAGTCACTCGAAACCTTCATCGCCCTATATAGATCATTATCATTAGTGGGTAGCTTCAACCTGAAAAATTAAGAAAAAATAATTGATCAAATTCCAAACTGAAACCATCGATCCATCATCATTTCATTAGATACAATATAAGGAGAAAAATGCACCAGCTTAGAAAGGAGATTTGAATACCTAGTCATGGTTTTGTCGGCCTTCTTAAGATTAAAAAATACCAGATATTTATCCAACACAATAGACTCTAAATAGACCTTTTCAGTGAAAAGAACCTCAAATTATATAAATTAAAAGACCTCATGTTTCCCTATCGCCACCATCATGTCCCAACATCTCCTTCTCTTTCCCTCCAGCACAAAGGTGGAACACTTCACCATGACCACTTCTAACATCTCCATGAACTAAAATAGACATTATATCATTCCCAACCATTACACATCACATAGAGTATCATTGGAGCCTTCGATGACCGGTGGCTTTAGGTTAAGGAACTCTCTATAACAATTCTGAAGAAAATCACCCTGAGGATCCATAGTTGGAGCCTAAGTGGGTACTGGAGGTGGAAGCTGTCCTAGATCATGGATAATGTTCACAATTACCTCAACCATGTTCGGATAAAAAAAAAATATTTTTTATGCAGATTAGAAGCAATCTCATCATGTATCTTATTCACACATATTTTTAGAGGTATGATTCTGAAAAGCATAAAAAGATAAAATAATACATTCAATCAACACTAAAAATTTGCAACAAGATAATGTTTTCTCAATAGATGAAATAAACAGGATTTGGATTTATCACTATCCTAATCTTAATATGGAAAAGACTATAACTAAACCTCAAGACATAATTCCCTAACCACCCCCAGTGACATAATGTTAATTGAGGTGATCATTGTCCAGAAACACAATAAAAACTACCACCTAATTCCTGAAAAGATTCCAAAAAATCATGTTGAATTCAAGACAAGGTGAACATCTTTTATATCATACCATTTATTCATGAACCAGCCCTGATACCCAGGTAAACCGATAAGCAAGTAATCCTTGATATTTCTAGAAGGGTGTTATTAGTCCCCATGGGTCGGTGACTAGCAGCTGACATCATACAACATACAAGTGGGAACGATTTCTACCATAAGAATGCGGAAGCAGAAGATAAAAGATAGTATGCGTATTAAATGAAATATCCACTAGGAGTAAAGTACCATAATACAACCAGTCATAAAATCCAAATTACTCAAACCCATGTACTTAAAATATGAAAACAACCCCCAAGTCCCTAAGCTCACAATTCACAATGTCCAAAGATAGACAACTAGATCCTCCTCCAAGATATACTATCCCTTTTCTCGGGCTTGGGAGGAGAAAGTCTACAGACACCTAAAGGAAAAATTTAGGGTGTGAGCCTAAGCCTTGTAGGATACCACCAAAGATTCCACAACAGATTCCAAATATAGAATAACTATATAAAGTGCTTCCAATTTTCAAAATAATCAGGTTTGGGAATTTAAAATAAAAATTATACAAAACATTCTATATTGTTTCAAAATTATGGAAAATACTTTTATTGAATATGATTTTCCTTACAAGATATGGAGAATTGATAAAACAACGACATAAGTAAAACATTAATAAAAAATAGCTGGTATAAATTCTGTAGTCATGTACGATAGTTCAAACAAATATTTGAATTCATTTAAATATCAAATATAAATAAAAAAGAAAAAAACATAGTTATCTTCCAAAAGGTTCAATAGTATTAACCAACAATAGGATTCAAAACACACTATATTAACTTAGAAAAATGACTCTACACACATCAATATGTCATTGGAGAAATGGGACTCATCACAAACCCCTCATGGATGTGACACGATGCATGTATGTTTTTCAACATTGTCATAGCGTAAATTTTATCCAAATAACTCAATAAATACCTAAGTCATGCATGCATACTTACATGATGGTTGAACTCTTTTAAGAATTATTAAAAAATGATAAATCCCATTCATAAATTTCAAAAATTCTAATTTAATTTTATTTAATAACAAAACATGTTTTATTAAAAAATAGGCATCTATCATAATATAAAACCACTGGGATTCTATCAAAAAAAATTAATCTATTTCCATGGGTTTGAAATTCATTAAAACCCAATTCCAACCTTTTCATAATTCATTTTCACAATTAAGTTCCAAAATTTAATCAAAATATTTTCCATCAAATTTGCAATTCAAGTTCATCATGTTAAATTAGCCAATTTCTATAAACCCACCCCAATTCAATAGAATTGGGGATTTTCCAAATTTTTGTGCCAAAACCATTTCAAACCACCAAATTCATTGGAATAGGTGTTTTTCAAATAATTAAAAGAATGTTTAAGTAATTGAATTTAAATTAGCAATTGAAATAATCCATGAATATCAATGTTAATCAATTTGGAAAATTGGAACAGAACCACCTACCAATTTCCTTATAACGACACTCACAACGTCAATCATCCATGATAACAAAGGTGAAGGAGACCTTGAAACACAACTTAGAAAAAATATCCAACACCTTGTGACATAGATCCATAAATCGTTATATGGTCCATCAAAAACCCAAGAGAGGAGAAAGAGAGGAACTCATGGGACGAGAGAGAACACCTACTCTGGAATTGAACTACAAAATAAATGACTATCCCATGTTGTTTGGTTTGATCCGAAAGGATTGGGACCTTTGAAAACTGCATTGGGAGAGTCTAGGGTTGAGAACCAACTTGTCTGAAAATATTTGACTAAGCGGTACAGTCAAAAACATTACTTTATGCTGGGTGTGGGACGAGTCAAGATGTATACCCAGAGGTCACGACATGTAGGCCATGTTGGATATGTACACCTAAAAACCCATTGGCTCAGGTTGAAGAACAACTATTTAACCCTACAAATGCGTAAACTCAGGCACATGACATGTTCCATTGCATTGTATGATCTCTAAATTCATAACCTGAAACCCGCACCATGTACATGACGTTTACTTCAGGTACTCAGCGTGTACCTATTCTTCTGTCTACAGTAAACCCATAAAAATTACATAGTCAAATTTTTAAACAAAAGGGAACTTATAAAAGGTGTAAAACTTACCCGATCAAGGTAATAAGATGTTAAATTTATTTTACAATAGATACTCAATACATTAGTTCAAATATGTAATCAAAATATCATCATATGTGTGTATGTGGGTATTAACTCCCAAAGATGCGATGTTATCATTTTTTATCATCAAATATACAGAATTCTATCATGCATTTCTTTACTAAATAAATATGTTTTATATTTAAAAATATAATTATTAACTTATCATTTAAAATATAAAATCACTCAATCCATTCAGTGAGAAGTGGGATCATCAAACATTTGTACAATGAACTACCCCAAGATAAACAATGAAGTTAGTTTTACTTCACCACCCATCTCAGATTGTTATAAGAATTGATTCACTAAAGATATATGATAATTAAGATATTTTTTTCTTCATGTTATGACATATTTTCATTATCTAATGAAAACCCCTAATTTTTTAAATTATTATAAAAATTTGTTGTTTGGTTTAGTTTAGCCATCTGCGTGAATGATGTAATGATATTTTTATCCTAAATTATTAAGGGATGTCATATACAGTAATATTAGGTATTATGAAAGAATCTATGATGTCTAAATGATTCTGGATTGGTGTTAGAAGAATTGATATATTTATAAATTGAAAAATGTACAATGGTTAATCATATAAATCATAGTTTATGATGTTTCCCAATATTGGAAAAAATAGTCATGAATTTAATATAGAGAAAATAATATATAAAAAATAATTTAAAAACAATGATTATTATGCATTGAATCGTTATAGAATGATGAAATTGAAATGACTTAGTATTAATATACTCTCTTAATTGTATATTAAAATGAAATTAAAAAATGTACTAACATATATTTGTGAAAATTACTATAACCAAAGAATATATTTCAAATTTAGGATAATAAAAAAATTTATAAATGATAATAAATTTGAATAAGTTCAGAAATTAATAACTTATGTTATTTATGTTCATTATTTTTTTGAGAGGGGATGGTTAATAATAAATTCAGGGAATGGGTTTTTTCATAACAAAAAATCTCTTGGAGGAATGTTTTTTTATTAACCAAATTAGTTATTTTTTATGAAAATTCCAAAAAACTAAAATTTTATAATATGAAAGACAATTTATTCATTGAAATAGTATAACAATTTAAACATATCTCCCTTTTAAGAGGTTTTAATAAAAAAGCATCCTCATTTTGTAAGGGTTATATGTCTAAAATAAAATATTTCTAGACATATTTCTTATTTTGAGAAATGGCATATAATATATTCTCTGTTTACTATGAAATGAATTTAAATAATAATAATAATGTAATTATTAATTATACACTATCAAAATTTTTAATTAATTAAATTGTATTATATTTAATGGATTCCAATTTAAAAAGGTTAAAAGTCGAATGAAATCATTTCACTAAGTCATATAGATTATTCTTGAACATAATTCCTCAAAGATTAATTTCGTAGACACAAATATTATTTTTAAAAGTAATTTTTTTTCGATGTTTTCACATTTCATTTTTGAAAAAAAATATTATTTCCAACTCTCTATTATTAATGATTTTTTAAACTAATTTTTTGAAATATATTTTCACTTCCCCCTTTTCAAATTATTATGTATATCAAAAGTACTTATTGTTAAATACACCTTCAAAAGTAAAATTTTTCAAATGTTAGTTCAATATCATTTTCAAAAATAGTATTTCATCTTCTTTTCTTTATTATTAAAAATAAATTTAGAAGTAAATTTTTTCAATATATTATAACTAATAATTATTTCAATCTATTATTTATTTTTATGGATATTTTATTTGGAACACATTTTAATAATGTATTCTAAAGAAATCCCTTTCAATTCATTCAAACATATTTAATGAAATTTGAACTAATTTTTTTAATGGTTTTATAATAACTATTTTATTTTCTCATATTTTAACCTCAAGAGATTTAATTAATGAAATTATTCTTTAATAAACCTTTAAATGTTTTTATGGTATTTATCCACTTCAAAAATTCATTTTTCATATCATATGATTTCTTCAGTTTATTTCATTTATATTTTTTAATTGTTAACGAATCCCAATATTTTTTCATGGGTTCAGGATGATATGATTACCTTTTTGTTATTATGTACCACTTATATAAATTTATGATCATTAGTGGGGTATTATATCACACTACAAGGCATTATATAATGTCTCACATCGACTAAGAATATTAAATGTAGTTTTAATTAAAATTGGGAATCATTGCTCATATGTTTTGTTTGTAAATGAGATGTGTGATGCATCTCGAAAATCACGTTTTATTAAAGACATATAAGACACATTTATCAAACATTTTTCATGTGAACGATTGGTAGGAATATTTCATCAAATTATTTCTATGTGAATGAGGTGAAATAATCTTTTCTATTAAATTTTTTATGTTAATTAATTATTGGTATGATTGTTACATATTTTTTGTGAATGAGATATGTGATGATTTTCATTACAAGGTTGTTTTGTGGATGAGATATAAGTATCTATGTTCATAAGGTGATATGGTAATTTGATATGGAAATAATCATTCACATGATTTTTATACATATATTTTTTTTACAATTCTATTATGTATTTCATGTTAGGTCCACATTTCATGATGCACTTCATCAACATGGAATGCCATGTCTTCATGTTGATAACTTATTTTTAAAAATTCTTCTACAAATTTATATCTTGAGAAAATATTTCTCGATAATTGATATATATTTTAACCAATGTACTTATCATTTTTTATATTCATTATTATTATTATCTGATTTATATCTATTACTTTTTTAAATATCATCTATGTCCTTCTAAATATTTAATAAAATATTTATGACATCATCATATATTCATATAATTTTATTATCTAATAATTAATGGTATTAATTCTTATAAATTAGTGTTTAATTAAACTCATTTATTATAGTTCCATTTACCATGATATTAATATGATTTTACCAATTCAAATATATAGAAAATGATTTTCAGTTGAGTGGTTGTAATTAAATGATTATAGTAGTGTTAAAATAAAATGTCTATGTAGATGATCTCTAAGACACCAAACCATTCATTCCATCAGTTGTGATACTTCTAGTAAGAAGTATTTTTTGAATCGCGGTATTATGTTAATATTTAATATACAATTATATTGAGTCTCCATAGTTTAAATCAATAGAGTGATTAGTTATTTTGGGATATTAGCATAGTTATGTTGGCATTATGTCTAGAAAAAACAAATGTGAAAAAATAGGGATAATATTAATCATAATAAAAAATCTGTTCTTTATGATTAAGTAGATATTATGTGGTTTTCCTAATAATGAAATCACACTATTTATATTTTAAGGGTCATAGGTGTTGGTCGGAGTGGATAATCAAGAGGGGGTGAATAGAGTTCCAATTAAAATTTCTGTTAAAATATTGTATATTTAACATCCCCCGATTTATAAAATAAGTTAAACTATAGTGAATTTATACAGATTGTAAATGTTCACTTAGCTTCTCAAAGATTTATTTGGTCTCAGTTAATTTAACAACAAGATCAAACTAAATTTTGAAACTAATCTACTGATTTACAATAAGTGTAAACACTTGCTAATTTAACTATCAAATTAGCTTTAAATTAGTTTTTTATTTCAAAGTAATAGTAGTGGAATAAGTAAGATATATATAGTATACTTTGAACTTAAATTAAAGATGCACAACAGATATAATAGGAGGTTCAGTCTCAAGCCGAGACTTAGTCCTCTTAAATTTATATAAATTTGATCCTCACCCTGGATCGGGGCTAACAAAAGTTTACAAAACTTTCTAGGACACACAGGGACCTCTACCACTATTCTACTTGGGAAACAAAGCAAAGACCAGGCCAAACAAGGACCTCTTCCACATTTGACGTGGGTAAACAAGAGTTAAGAGTTTTGGAGTCAGGATTTGATATCCTCCAGTTCAGTACAGGAGACAGTGTGTGTATATGAAATGCAGAGTACCCCACACTGCTCGAAAGTTAATAAATAAATCACATAGAGAAGATAGATGGGAGTTTAGAAAGCTCTAGTGATTAATAATGCAGCTCTGGACTCGTTGGATTCAGCATGAATACTTCTGAGTCCTTCTCTGTTTTTTCTGTTGAAAAACAGAGTGTTGTAGTTAAGATTGTGTTATTCAGGAGAGAGAATGATCTCTTGATTCGTCGTGTGTTCTTCAGAGGTGTTGGATTTCATTCTTGAGAGTTATTTGAAAGACATGCATTTTCCTTCTTGTTCGGGATTGTACTTCTTGATCAGCACAGTGCTCTCACGAGTATGTAAGTTCTTCTTGTTGTATATTCGCACTTGCATGCCTCACTTATGTTCTATATTGTGTACTGCATCTTAATCTTCCTTATATTCCACGATTTTTGGCGGTAGGAATGATTCCCTTTTCATAGGTATGAGATACAGTTTCCTGAAATGCCAACAACTATCATTAAATAACATTAATTTCATTAAAAACATCAAATATGACCACTAGTATTATTTAAATAATATTGACAAAATGTTAAGAAACAATGTCACAGTGATTAAGTAAATAGTGTCTTCTTCACGGTATGAGGTTCACGATATGTGCTTCACGGTATGACTATGTCACGGTGTCTAGCTCATGGTGAGTCCTTCACGGTGTCTAGGTCACGGTGAGTCCTTCATGGTGTCTGGGCCACGGTGAGTCCTTCACGATGTCTGGGTCACGGTGAGTCCTTCACGGTGTCTGGGTCACCGTGAGTTCTTCACAGTGTCTCCATACTTAGAAAAATATCTGTATTTGGACTTAGATAGTAATAAGTAGAATATGTATTAAGTTTAATCATTAGAGAGTAAAATATCTTGAATCATAAATATAAAGTTGTGATAATATATGTGAGATTTGTGATCATGCATATGACTTGTAAATAATAAAGAGAGTAATTAACATCCATAAGATTTGTTATTATTAAAGCTTGATGTGTATTTATTATTGAGATAGAAGATAATTAGCAAGATGTGCAAAGAATATTGTGATTAAATAACAGTAATTGGATTTTTGATCATTAAAACATGATTAACACATGAGGAGTCCAACAATCTACCCCTTTTGATGATCACAAATCAGATATAGTTAGAATATAAATGAAATGTAACATAAAAGAAACTAGCATAATAGAATAGAAAAAATCATTATAGTACTGACAATTGTAGTTTTTCTACCCCTTTTATACTTATAATTTTTCTCCCCCATTTGTGATTATCAAAAAGTATAAAAAATGAAATGAAACAATGCAGCCTTCATTTTAAAAAATTCATAATAGATCATATAAGAGAAATAAAAACAGAAATGACATCCCATAAAAATGAAAAACACTCCTTAGACTCTTCAGGGATCCACCTTGTCTTTTCGTTTATCAGCAGCAGGAGCTGGTGCCGATATAGAAGAAGGCATAGATGTAGTAGACAAAGAGGGTATGGGTAGACCTTAAAAACATATGGATCCAAAGTGGGAGTAGTAGAAGATCTAGGTTGTGGTTGGTCAAGAATGACTGGCCGGATCTAAGAAAGGGCTTGGCTAACTGTCATGGCAATTGAGGCTAAGGTAGGTAGACTAGGTCTAAAGGGTGCAGCAGCTGGGGCAACTATAGCAGTACTCTGCACATGAAGATATGGTTTCAAAAGACTGATGAAATCAGAAATGATTTCACCACCATATTGCATAGCCTTTCCAAAATCATCCTTATTCTCCATAAATCTATCCAACAATCTGGTGAACTCTATAAGTTTCTGAACATGAGCTTTAAAAGATTGAGTCACCAGAGGGATTATCAAATTTTCCACAAGATATCTAAAGTGATCTATCATATCACTTTTAGAGAAATCCGTGAGAGATACAAATCTATTTTCTTGTAGATCTCTTGTTGAGCATCATTGGATATCTTAGAATGAATCCTAACAAATTCCAATTCTCTATCACTATTCTTATCTACTTATGACAAATAATATAGATCCAAGACACTGAACGCACTCTGAAATTATTCATTAATTATGGATCTCAGCATAGAATCATTCAAAGAAGGTGTGTAGGTCTGACCAGAAGAAGGTGAAGCCTTGACAGCTTTGGTTACAACTTTGAGCTATTTCAGAACATTTTGTAGGCATCCAGTGTATTCATCTGTAAGCTTATTCAGATTTTCTACAATCTCCCTCATGTGTTCCAAAATCCTGGTGTTTCTTTTTCCAATCTTCTCATCAAAATAAAGTAGGTATAGATGAACATGAGACACAATCTCCCTAGCAAGGAGGGAATCAGATGGATCAGGAGAACCAGCATCAGGTGCAGGGGTAGAAACATGAGTAGGCACTGATCTCAAAGATAACTCATTCTGCAAACTTGCTACCATACATTTCAAATTTGCAACATCAGCACTCAGCAGCTTATTCTCTACTCTGACTTCTTGAATTTCTCGGATCATCCTTGGTTGAATATGCAAGAAAATATTTTCCAAGAGAATTGATGCATCTTCTTGACTTAACCGTATCGCTGGATGAGGTTTAGTGGAAACAATTTTCTCAACTCCAGCTAACGAAGTATCTCCAAAAACATTCAGATCGTCTTTAGTGACAAAGGAGTGATGCTCAGGTAAGGGTACATGTAAAGGTAGTGGTTCAGATTCTGGTGGAGGTTCAGAGTCATCTTCAGACTCAGATTCTAATTCAGATTGAGGTTGAGGATCTGGTTCTGGTTCTGGATGAGCTATAGACTTCAGTTGAAACAGAGAAGAAATATCCATTCCAGTTGTAGTCACTTGCTGTTGCTCATTCTCATCATAAAAGCATGGGAATTCATATCGAGTGTACACTGAGTATGAGACAGAAGGTTGAGAAGCTTTAGCAGATCCAGCTTCTATAATATCAACGTTTTGAGGTTCCTCCTCCTCAAATTGTACTTCCCTTTCAGATTCTTGAGTCTTAGAAACATGGACAAGATCCACAGGATCATCCCTGACCTCTTCAAAAAACTCTTGCCTTGCCAGCTGAAAAGCTATTTCCATCCTCTCTTTAGAAGAGGGAATAATCTCAGGAGCTGATTGTTCCACTGGTCGAGCTTCCAGACATGCTTCTTTCTAAAAAGAAAGATCCTATTCAACAGGATTTTCCTCTAAGGTTTCTTGTGGTTCTGAATTAGGAAAAATCAATTTCCTTGTAGCATTAGGATGAGCTTCTGGATTTACATCTGCACTAGAAGCAGGAGCTCCCTCTTCTCTCAAACTAACAGCAACTTCCTCTCTATGAGGTATTTCAGCGGGGACAACAATCCATTCTTTTTCAACAGGTGTTGTTTCTATTTGAGGTCTTCCAGCTTCATCTCTTGGAGATACTTCAACTGTTACATCCTCTTCTTCTTCTTCTTCTAAATACTCAGCCACTTCATCTGGTTCCAAAACAGGATCAGATAGATTTTTAGGCCTTCTTGGATAGTCAACAAGATTAAACTTTTTATACACTTGATCATTAGCCTCAACCCACTACTTCTTCTAGGGGTTCTAGCTAATCTTCATCCTTATGATGATAGGCATGGATAGGCAGTAATCAAGGTCCTCTAACTTTTCTTCATTTGGTCCAACCATCCCTTTTTCAACTAACATAGCTGAGATCATCCTTGAGTAAAACAGGGAGGTGGATTTGGAAGTGACTTTGATCAGCTCATAGATATGGTTAATAACATACTTGTATAGGTTGATCTTATGGCCATTCTTCAACAGATGAATTAAGAACACATCCTGATACTTCATCACTGCAAAAAATCCTTTTCTCGGGCTAATAAAAATTTGAACAAATTTGAACAAAAGACTAGTCTCCTCATCTAATTCAACAGCTATGGACCTTCGCTTGGTGCCATTTCTATTCAGGTTTTCCAAAGAAGTCTCCAGGTCAAAGATTTAGGTTGTTGGAGGAGGGTCTCTCTGGTAATGTTCACAAACTCCTTTGTGTAAAATCCTTAGGCATGCATCCCACAACCTCGAAGAGAAAGAGCATATCTGACCACTTATCCAGCTTGTCACCATAAAGCATTCTCCAAACTCAAAATAAAACCTCACATACTGATAGAATTGAGATAACAATCTCGTGTAAATCTGTCTATTCTGTCCAGTGAACCATTCAATCCATCCTTGTTCTCTTAAAACATTCAATACTAATGATCTACTTTCCAGCAACCACTCTGTACAAATCTCCTTTTCAGGTAAAACTGTATGACTTACCAGGTTTGGGTTTAGAGGTCCTTTGGGAGCTATCCTCGGTATCCTCTTCTCTTTCTTAGAGCGGCGCTTTTTAGACGAAGGTGAGGATGGACGCTTCATCCTTGGCTTTCACAGAAGGTTCAGGCGAGAGGGAAGTGAAGGTTCAGGAGAGAGTTCGGGTAAGGAATAGAATGAAACCCTTAAGTTTTATCATTTTGGAATGTCAAACGTCATAAAAACAAAAACGCGGGAAATCAAATAGCGGTGAAATAAAAATTACGGCAATACGGGTTAAAATAACAATATATATAATCTTCACGGTGAGACCGTGAGTAGGCATTACGGTGTGATGAAAACTAGGCATCATGGTGAGACAGTTGATAGTCATCATGGTGAGACAGTGAGAATTCTATATAGTCACGGTGAGACAGTGAGTTGACAGACCGTGAGCATAAAACAGTAACTTAGAAACAGTGAGTATGAAACCGTAAAGTAATGTATAGTAAAGTATTAAACATTAAGATCAGTAAGATATTTATTTATGATTAATCATACCAATATCATGTATGATGTAGTCTAATATTTAAGAATGTAATTTTTTAGTGAATATATCAGGAAGTTGATTTTTAGTACCAATGAATTCCAAAGTAAGATCCCCTTTTTGATAATGATCCCTCAACAAGTGATGTCTTACATAAATATGTTTTGTCCTAGAATGAGAAATAGGATTCTTAGAAATGTTAATAGCACTTGTGTAGTCACAATTTATTGGGACATGTCTGAATTTATATCCATAGTCTAGTAATGTGTGTTTCATCCACAAAATTTGTGCACAACAACTGCCAGCAGCTATGTATTCACCTTCTGTAGTAGATAATGCAACCTAATTTTGTTTATTACTACACTATGATACTAGTGAATTTCCTAAAAGGTGACATGTTCCAGAGGTTCTTTTTCTATCTAACTTACATCCATAAAAATCAGCAACATAATATCTAACTAATTTAAATAATTTTCCTTTGGGATAGAACAGTCCTAAATTGGGAGTATGCTTGAGGTATTTGAAAATTCTATTTACAGCATTTAAATGTGACTCTTTAGGGTTTTCTTGAAAATGAGCACACATACACACACTAAACATAATATCAGGATGACTAGAAGTCAGGTAGACTAGACATCCAATCATTCCTCTATATGTGGTTTGCTCAATAGATTTACCATCTTCATCAAGATCCATCTTAATGGTGGTACTCGTGGGAGTGTAACTACCATTTGTGCTATCCAATCCAAAACGTTTTAAAATATCTCTAGTATATTTAATTGGAGTTAAAATATTTTCATCATCATTTTAAAATATTTTATATCAATGAAAGAATTTATGTTCACCCATTAAAATCATTTCAAATTAATTTTACATCATTTTAGAAAAATCAGTACATAGTGTAGTTTTTGAAGTTCCAAAAATAATATCATCTACATAAATTTTTACAACTAAATCATCTTTAGAAATTCGTTTTATAAACAGAGTAGGATCAGCTATTCCTTTTTAATACCTTTAGAAATTAGAAAAGTACTTAATCTATTATACTAAGCTCTTGGAGCTTGCTTTATACCATATAAAGCATTTGATAATTTGAAAATATGATTTGGAAAATGAGGGTTTGAAAATCCAGGTGGTTGTTAAACAAAAACATCCACAACAATATATCCATTCAATAATGCACTCTTGACATCCATTTGATGTAGTTTGAAATTTAGATGTGCAACATAAGCAAGTAAAATCCTAATGGCCTCTAATCTGGCTACTGGAGAAAAAGTCTCATCATAGTCAATACCTTCTCCTTGACTATAGACTTGTGCAACTAGCCTAGATTTATTTCTAACTATGTTTCCAGATTCATATACTTTATTTCTAAACACCCATTTTGTGCCTATTGTGAAAGTGTACTTAGGTCTTTCAACATGATTCCAAACATTATTTCGTTCAAGTTGATTGAGTTCTTCTTACATAGCAATTACACCAAATTCATCATTAATAACATCATAAATGTTTTTAGGTTCAAGCTGTGACAAGAAGGCTTGATGTTCAACCTGATTTCTAAGAGAATATCTAGTCTGTGTCCCTTTATCATGATTTCCTACAACAGCATCTAAAGGATGATTCTTTAGAAATCTATTTGATCTAGTAAAGGTAGGACTAGAAATTTTATGTTCTTATCTTACTTCGGGTTCATTTGGGGAAGATTCTGGAATAATTCCAGAACTATTTGTCTTTAATGTAGGTTCATTGATTTTATCATTAAGGTCCAGAACAGATAAATCTTCTTCAAGATTTTCAAGAGAGCTTTTAGGCTCATGTAGATCAGTTTCATCAAACATGATGTGAACAGATTCTTCCACACACTTGGTTCTTTTTTTGAAAACTCTATAAGACTTGCTGGTTAAATAATATCCTAAAAAGATTTCTTCATCACTTCTAGAAGCAAACTTATCAAGATTATCTTTTGTATTAATAATAAAAACTTTGCAGCCAATGAATCTAAACTAACTAACTTTCGGTTTTCTATTGTTACACAACTCATATGGGGTATTCTTAAGAACAGGTCTAATTAAGACACTATTGATAATATAACAAGCTATATTCATAGCTTCAGCCCAAATGTAAATAGGAAGGTCATATTCATTAAGCATAGTTCTAGCAATTTCTTGCAGGGTTCTATTTCTTCTTTCTACTACACCATTCTGCTGAGTTGTCCTAGGAGAGGAAAAGTTATGACTATAGTCATTTTGTGAGCAATAAGATTCAAGTTCAGGATTTTCAAACTAACAGCCATTATCACTTCTTAGGGTTTTAATCGTAAGTCCACTAAGATTTTCTATAGATTTGGAGTATTTAACAAAGTACAAACAAGATTTACTTTTGTGAGCTAAGAAGTATACCTAAGTATATCTACAAAAGTTATCTACTAGGACATAGACATAGTGCTTCCCATTTAAGCTAGAAACTCTAGATGGTCCAAAAAAATCCATTTGAACCAACTCAAGAGGTTGAGAAGTTGAAACTTCATTCTTTGATTTAAAAGAAGCCTTGTGTTGCTTTCCCTTTTGACAGGGATTACAAACTTTGTCATTTGAAAACTCAAGATTAGGTAGGTCTCTAACTAAGATTTTCCAAGTTAGTTTGCTAAGTGAGTGTATATTTCAGTTTCATAATCTTATATGCCATAACCAGGACTCTTTATGAAAATCATTTAAACATGTAACATTTTTCTTAACTAAGGAATTTAAATCAACATCATAAACATTTTCATTTCTTAGAGCCTAAAAGACTAAAACGTTTTTAGAATTAAAAACATTACAAGAATAATTTTCAAATTTTACATTAAAACCATCATCAAATAATTGAGAAATACTTAACATATTATATTTATGTCCATCAAAAAATAAAACTTTAGAAATTAAAACTGAATCAGTGTTACCAATTTGACCTAGGCTGATGATCTTTCCTTTAGAATTATCCCCAAAGGTGACATGACCTCCATCAAACTTTATTAAAATTTTGAAATCTGAGTAGTCCCCAGACATATGTCTTGAACATCCACTTTCAATATACCTTGTCTTCTTGTGGGAAATCTTAAAGCATGTTTCCAATAAAACAGATTTAAATAGAAAATGATTTTGGTACCCAAATCTTCTTTGGTCCAGACAGGTTAACAATCAAAGCTTTCGGTACCCACATTTGTCTTATGGGTCTCATATAATTTACAAAAGCAAAATATTTTGAATGATAATCTATATTAGATTTATAACTAAGTGAATAAATAGTTTAAGTATATAAATGTCCCGAACTCGAACAACTAGTATCTTGTACAGATTTAAGAATAAATATATTCTTGGCAATCTGTCTCTGTCCAGGTTTGTAGCCTCTTCCAGTAGTGTATTTTGGTGCAAATTTATTTCCTAGAATTTGAGTTAGTGTATCTTTTCCATTTGTGAATTTCTATAAGTATTTTCTATGTTTCCCATTATACATTTTCAGTTTAGTGTTCTCCTTTACTAGTTTAGAATTTTTATCTTTTTCAATAGTAAGTTAGGTTTTAACATTAGAAGTGAGAACATGTTGTTTCTTTAATGATTTTTATTTATCCTCACTAGTCATGTTTTCAGAATCAAAATTAGATTATGCATCATCTCCAGAATAATAAGAATTTAAAACAGGAGTATCTGAGGATACCTTAGATGTGTTTGTCATGAAACACATGTTCGCACGATTCTTTTCAGAATCAGACATTTCAAAATCACTTGTGCTATCTTCAGAAGAACTCCAGGTAGCCTTCATAGCCCTTTTGTACTTATTGTCCTTGTAATCATATTTCTTCTTGAATTTTATCTTTGGGCAATCTGCTTTAATGTGTCCTTTCTTTTTTCACTCATAGCAGACAACTTCATCACTTTTATCTGGCTTCTTTCAATCCTTTTTCTAGTGTACCTTATTGTCATACATTCCTTTGTAATTTGATATTCTAAAAAATTTCATCTTCCTATAAAACTTCTTAAACCTTCTAGATATCTGAGCCATTTCAGCATCACTATCAGAGTCTGAATTTTCACTGGTTGAACTGTCAGTAGGTATTTGAATTTTATCATTGTCCTTGGTCCTTGAAGCAGTAGTCTTGAACGCCACATATTTCCTCTTAGATTCATCATCTTCCTCTTTATTCACCTTAAGTTCTTCCTCATACATCATAAGCAAACCAATGAGTTCTTTGACAGGTAAAGCAGCAATGTCACATGACTCTCTGATTGAGACAGAGGTGCCTCTCCATCAGTCTGGTAAACATATCAAGATTCTCAGAATTTTTTCATTTGCTGGAACAACCTTACCATGTGAATTCATTGTATTTACTATATCCTTAACTCTTAGATACATATCATAAATAGGTTCATCAGTCTTCATTTTAAAATTATCATATTTAATTGTATAAGTATTTAATCTCAGTTCTTTAACATTGGTTGTTCCTTCCTGAGAAACACCCAAAGTATCCCAAATTTCAAAAGCAGTTTTGCATGAAAAAATTCTATTAAACTCTTCATCTCCTAAAGCATAGTACATGGCATTCATAGCTTTACAATTATTATTATAATCAATCTTTGTAGGTACATCCCAAGTGGATCTAACAGTAGTGGGAATTTTATATTCTGATTCAATGGCAATCCAAATATCAAAACCCATGCTTTCTAAATGAATTTTCATTTTATGTTTCCACTGAGCATAGTTTGTACCATTGAAGAAAGGTGGCATGTTAGTACCAACACCTTCTAGTCTAATATGAATGACTAGATTTTAGAAAGATAATTTAAAGAGATAAAAATTTAGAAATAACAGAAATTTTATGAACTTTAAAATACAACTAAAATCACAGTTGAAAAACAGAGTGCTTAAGAAAATATTTTAATCCTCTGATACAAAATTTTTGTCAGAGTGGATACTCAAGAGGGGGGTGAACTTAGTTCCAATTAAAATTTCTGTTAAAATATTATCCATTTAAAATCCCATGATTTATAAAATAAGATAAACTGTAGTGAATTTATACAGATTATAAATGTTCACTTAGCTTCTCAAATATTGATTAGGTCTCAGTTAATTTAACCACAAGATCAAACTATCTTTTGAAAATAATCTACTGATTTAAAATAATTGTAAACACTTGATAATTTAACTATAAAAGTAGCTTTAAAATAGTTTTGTATTTCAAAGTAATCGCAGTGGAATAAGTAAGATATATGTAGTATACATTGAACTTAAATTAAAGATGCACAATAGATATAACAAGAGGTTCAGTCTCAAGCCGAGACTTAATCCTCTAAAATTTATATAAATTTGATCCACACCCTGGATCGGGGATAACAACAGTTTACAAAATTGTCCAGGCCACACATGGACCTCTACCACTTTTATAAGTGCGAAACAAAGATAAGCCCAGGCCACATAAGGACCTCTTCCATAGTTGACGTGGGTAAACAAGATTTAAGAGTTTTGGAGTGAGGATTTGATATCCATCAGTTCAGTCTAGGAGACAGTGTGTGTATAAGAAATGTAGAGTACACCACACTGGTTGAAAGTTAATAAATAAATCATGTATAGAACATAGATGAGAGTTTAGAAAGATCTAGTGATTATCAATGTAGCTCTAGACTCGTTGGATTCAGCAGGAATGCTTCTGAGTCCTCCTCCGTTTTTTCTATTGAAAAACAGAGTGTCATAGTTAAGCTTGTGTTCTTCAGGAGTGAGAATGATCTCTTGATTCGTCGTGTGTTCTTTAGAGGTGTTGGATTGCATTCATGAGAGTTTTTTTAAAGACTTACAATCTCCTTCTTGTTCAGGATTGTTCTTCTTGTTCAGGACAGTGATCCCCGGTGTATGTAAGTTCTACTTGTTATATATTCTCACTTGCATGTCTCACTTCTGTTCTATATCGGGTACTGCATCTTAATCTTCTTTATATTCCACGAGTTCTGGTGGTAGGAATGATTCCATTTTCATAGGTACGAGATACAGTTTTCTGACATGCCAAAAACTATCATTAAATAACATCAATTTCATTAAAGACATCAAATATGACGGTTAGTATTATTTAAATAATATTGACAAAAAGTTAAAAAATAGTGTCATAGTGATTAAGTAAACAAAGTCTTCTTCACGGTATAAGGTTCATGGAATGTGCTTCACGGTATGACTATGTCACGGTGTCTAGCTCATTGTGATTTGTTCACGGTGTCTGGGTCACGGTGAGTCCTTCACGGTGTCTGGGTCAAGGTGAGTCCTTCATGGTGTCTGGGTCCCTGTGAGTCCGTCACGGTGTATGGGTCACGATGAGTCCTTCACGGTGTCTCCATACTTAGAAAAATATCTGTATTTGTACTTAGACAGTAATATGCAGAATATGGATTATGTTTAATTATTAGAGAGTAAAATATCTTGAATCATAAATATAAAGTTGTGATAATATATGTGAGATTTGTGATCATGCATAAGACTTGTAAATAATAGAGTAATTAACCTCCAACATATTTGTTATCATTAAAGCATGATGTGTAGTTATTATTGAGATTGAACATCATTAGCAAGATGTGCAATGAAGATTTAGATTAATTAATAGTAATAGGATTTGTGAGCATCAAAACATGATTAACTCATGAGGAGTCCAACAATTGGGTTTTGGAATAAATATACATTTGGGGTAATAACCCTAAGAAGGGAATGTTGGGTGTTAAATAAACCATGACAAGGTGCGGAAAATGTGTCTTTACTGCACACGTGGATGGACACTCATGGGGGATATTATTTATTTAAATAACAAATTATTTAATAAAATTTATTATTTATTTGACCATATTATTCTGAAGTTTTATAATGATATTGTAATAAGAAAATTACCATGTAACACAATGGGTTGAATGAATAGTTACAAATATTAATCCAAAAGACTAAAATAATAATAAAAATGTGTACATATAGTATTTTTTGGTTTATTATTAATTATAATAGTATTTCTATTATTAAAAACATTTTGGTATTGATGTTTCTATTGAAATAAAATCAATGTATTGATGTTTTAGAATGTACATATCAAGGAACCACTCTGCCATATAGCTAAATAGATTTTCATACATAAATGATTGAAGATTAGTATAAGTTCAAAAATTGAATCACCTAGCCATACATAAGTTTTCCAAACAAACATAAAATTAGGAATACAATTTTTATACTCTGATATTTTTTTAGTGGGTGATATTTTAGTGCATTAAGAAATTTATTATAAGAAACATATATGCATTTCTCTATAATATTGTTAAATTAATCAATTAAAAATATTTAGGAAAAATTAATGGTACACTGAAGTGTTTTTTATCACGAAGGATATATTTCAGGAAATAATTATTTAAAAATAGCTATGTATAGATATTATATGTGTTTAATATATAAATCAATTGGAAGAAAAAAATTGCCCTGTTATTTCATAAGATGTAGTTAAGGTATTGTTTTTATCGATTGGATTGATAGTTGTCTAACGATACTTTTTAGGTTAATCACACATTAATAATTTTTTATATATAAGATTCTATGATAATTTTTAAACTATAAATTAATAAAAATGGTGGATTGAATATATAATTTATTTTTTTGTAAATATGCTCATTAATATGTTTTATGACTTGGTGATCTATGATTGTTTTGAAATTGAATTTTTATTAAAATATATGATATAAAAATGTACAAACCTGGGAATATAATTTTATAATATTTTTTCAGGAAAAAATAGGTATCACGGTCTACCATAAAATATTTATATATACAAGTCATTTGATTTTATATACTGATTAACAATGTCCCCATTTATCTTCATTAATAATCATTAACAGGAATTACAACGATATAATTAATTTATATACAGTAAACTTTAATGACTCTGAATTATAGTACTTCTAAAATATGATGTTATATTCAAAAAACATTCATTACATAGTACACTAAGCATAAATAAATATTGATATATTATAATATTAATTTTATAAATCTATAATAAACACTTACATGGAAAACATAAATATATGTTATATTTCATGGATAAATATTTCATAAGAGTTAATATTAAAAGTGATAATTAAAAAAAATATTCTTATAATGTATATTATATTATAATAAAAATTAATAAATTTCAATAAAAAAAATATTACAAATTAAAATTCATTTTTGAAATCGAGAAATCAAAATTACATTGTATATATTTCTTATATTTTTCTAAGAATTTTGATATTTATTAAAAAAATTGGTTTCTTGAAAACTATAATGTCTTCGTATCATTATTATGTATGAATTTCCATGATTATTAAAAAAATTATTAGTAATAAAATATTTTTAATGAATAAACTTATTCATTGAATGATAAAAATTTATGTTATAATTCTTATATCCAGACATTTTTGAACAAAATTGAAAGTATATTTTAATTAAAAATTCCACATTTAAATATAAAATATGTTATTTTATTGAAAAATTATTTTTCCAAATGATATTAAATCCAATTTTTTTTTATTTTTCAATAAAATAAATTTTCTTAGTAATTTTTAATTTTAATAAATTTGGGTGACACAAATAATTTTTTTCATAAAGAAAACAATGGATCTAAAAACTATTTATTTGTTATGTGAAATAATTTTATAATAATCATTTCGAACCCCTAGATATAAGGACTCGACCTTAAACATTGCATAATCTTGAATTAAATGAATAATTTTCATTTGTGATATTTTCATGTTTAGAGTTTTCAATAATTATTCCATGACTATTAAAATAAATCTCAAAAATTACAAAGTAGACACTTCTACTAAGTATCCATTTTTTCATAAAATAAAAACTCTTGAAAAAGAAATTCATGTATTGTTCCATGTATTAGACAACATAAATTTTATATGATCTCATCCATGACCCTATTCATTTTCATGTCCTGTGAAAAACATATCAAAACATTAAATGAGCATAAAAACCTCATTAAGGGTTAAAAAACAAGGAATGAAAACATTATCCCATCAATGAAAAAAATCAATTGAACCATACATTTCCATCATAACATACCTTATGAAATCATAAGATTTATGAATAACACACATAAATCATAAATCATAAAGGTAACTTATGTCATACAAAACATACTTACATTGTAGATATCACCTCTACATAGGGAGTTACGTTGGAATACCCATTATATTATATTCCCTAAACCTATTAGGAGAAACATTAACATTTACCTCTATTATGTTTCCCAATGTATTGGAGAGCTATCTCAGGCTCACCCGCCCTAGGTTTATCATGAAACCACCCATATATGTAAAAAATTCCCAATAACCATAAAATATTCATAATGCAGAAAACAAGAATAAAGTAATGATAACATTTCCACATTTAATTCACAATATATCAATTCAAGATATTAACGAAATCAATTCTTTAACAAAACCATTTCAAAAACTATTTAAAACATTTAATAATGTGATTTTTGAATCAAAGTGTCCCATACAAAATTAAATCTTTTATAAGAATTAACATTTTAAAAAATTAATGTCAACATAAATAAATCCTTAAACCCATTTCTAAAAGATGGACATTAATGAGAAAGATTTATAAGAATAAATAACTAACATTCAAAATGATATTTTAGCTAAAGAGTTCCCAACGAAAAGAGAGACTCTTGGATACAAATAATTGAGGAATAAAATTAATAAAAGATTATAATATCATGATAATAAATAGATTTATGATATAATATGTCAAATGGAAGTATATAAACCATATAAAAGTGAATTGGTTCATAATAACAATGAAGTCTCAATGGAATGTAAATTGAGACGAAATCCCTTATAAAGACGGTATCCTTAGATTAAAAATAAATCCGTTATATAATTATGTGTGAAAAATATAAATACACTCACTATGATTGGATATTAGATGTAAATCAGTCAGATTTCATTCACATATATTCATATGATGACATAATCAACAAGTATATTTTTAACCCAAATAATTTAAAAGGGGTTAAAATGGTCCCTTACAGAAATTCGACATCCTAAGGATGTCACATTAAAATTTAGAAAATGATGTGATGAGAGAGAAACGGTTATCTCACCAATTGGACAAAAACATTACAATAATATGTATATATAATAACATATCCCATCAAAAGAAGATATTAATTAAAATACATAACAAAAAGAAGTCTTTTAAAAAAAGGTGGATGAAAGGTTCCCTTACCGATTTGGTAACTTATGATACAAATGCCCCATGAAAGAAGGATCCTTAAATGAAGATGTAAATATCCATAAATTATATTATATTACACAAATAACACAATCATGGTCAGTATATCTACCACACAAAAATAAATAGTGACAAATATATCATGAGTCTCATGGGAATAAAATGTGAGATGAAAACCCCTTACCAAATTATAATCAATCAAGTCGTATGACCAAAAGTTTATAACCATAAAATTAATCACATAATTGCATGAATATAAATATAATCATTTTAATATATATCAAATGTCATTACAAAATACACCACATGCAATAAATAAGTGGTGAACAATGGAAATCTCACAGAATTAAAAGTGAGATAAGAAACCCCTTACCACATTGTAATCAATTGACTTGTAAGTCCAATAGTTAATAATAAAAAAATTAGTCAGAGAATAAAATAATTATAAATATAATCATATATTCTAGAAAACAATACACCACATGCATGATATATGTGGAGAACAATGGAAATCTCACAAAATTAAAAGTGAGATTAGAAACATCTTACCTCGTGTCAGACATGACCCGTTTGTTGATTAATCTTCTGAATAATAAACTAATGTTACTTTCTACTTTAGTAAAAACCATTTTTATGTTTATTATTCTTTTATATAACTTTTTACCTTGTTATAAACATTATGAAACCATTTAAGTTAATAATGGTTGTTTTGACGATATTTGGTACATGAGTGAAAAATGAACTTGTTATAATTTCAAATTTTCCATGTGGTCGAAAGCCTATTATATACATAATCATATTCATGATTTAAATTTCATATATATCATATATACCCATTATATATATATTTATTATAGTACTTTACATTTGGAGATAAGAAATGAAATGCACCGTTCATGGAGACGGTAAGCCATACAAACACATGAACGCTCCATTCATTTCAATTTCATATTTAATCGAATGAAAACATAATGATACATAGGTGTATTATAATTCTATTATAATATTATATGATATATATGTTACATAATTTCATTAACTCCATCATTTACACATTCTATTATTTCATGAATAAATCATAAAACCTTGAGGGGGTGGTAGTCCGCTTTTCCTCAAATGAAAATTACCATGTTTACGCATATAGAAAAGCATACAGGTATGTTTGTAAATAAAAATTACATAAGCATAGAAAAAAAAACATAATATATATCATATATAAATAATGTTCCATAATAATGGAAACCATGATAGGTGATAGGAGAAGATTGGGCAATCATCGTTTCGTGAGGCAGTAGTTCGTCGTTCCTAGAAATAGTATGATCTTTACCCATTAGACGGAGGTGTGTTTAGTTTAGTTAAAATGATTCATATAAAGAAACCTAGTATATTCAGGATACTGGTTTTTTATAAAATAATTTATTAAAAAGTGTTTAGGTGGTTGGATAAGTAAAATAAAAGAAGATAACTTTAGGGAAGACATTACCTTAAAATCCAGTAACTCTCTTTGGTTTAACATAAAGAGGTTTTATTGATGTTCCTTATGCCTTATGTAATTATTCTAGGAGGATGAGAGGGATGTAGGTACATTAAATTTATAGAGTTTGGACGATCCAGGGGGCATGAAAGTGTGAAAAATGGGTTAGAAGTGATGGATTCTTATAAGGTGGAGGAGGTACTCTTTATGAAAGTTTGAAAATATTATATTATTATAATCATATCGTTAGTTTAAGAATTTCCAAAACGCATTTAAGTAGAAGATACGATGACTAAAATTCTAAATAAAATCATCCAATAATAATTTTATAGGTTTTTATATTGTTTTAATTTTTATAATCTTATTTTTTTTAAACATTCATTAATGAGGCTAACAAAACATCATTATTGTGTCATAAATAATTTTATATATTTGATGTCTAAAAATTATAGAATAATACCATGATGTAGGAAATAGTTTTATATTTCCAATGAATATTTACATTAGAAGAGATAAATTATATAAACCCATGTAAAAATTGATTTACTAAAATATATATGTTTATGTCCTTTTTTCCTATACATTAAATTAATTAATATAAAGTTTCATTATCACTCTTAAGTGTCTCAATGGGGTCCCAAAATAGACCCAAGGATTCCCATGGATGGAAATGTATTAACAAATTGGAATAGGACACATGTTATTGTAATTTTATATTATTATAATAAAAAAAATTTAGCCTTATTTCCAGATTTACCTTTAACCATGGAAAATAAAACTCTTACTGATTTAAATTTTCATATTGTCTAAAACTAAAAGTTACCTATTTACACAACTTATACATAATGATTCCAAATATAGAATCCATTTTTACAAATTAATATCACATAAGTTTTAGAAATTAATTTAAATTTAATTCCCGCTGTCAAAACAAAAATTGTGTTTTTAAGAAATAATAACTACCAAAAGATTGACACTTATTTAAGTTCAATTTCAAATTAAAATTACGTACAATGACCAAAATTGGATTAAATGGTAAAATAATAATAATATTACACTTTAGAACCAATTATAAATATAATATAATATTACAAATAAATTAGATTCAAATAAAGTTTGAATTAAAATATAGTATTTTCCATATTCATTATGAAACGAATTTTATTAGAAAATTTAAAAAAAATTATCCAAAGTAACTTTTTATGTCATGATTCTAAAAAATAATTTTATTTTGTGAAATATAAAATGTAAAAGTGACCAAAACTATATTTAAAGAGGGTTCTCCTTCAAAAGGTATTAAATCGACCATTTAATGAATATTAGAATATTTATGTTTAAATTTATATTCATTTGCATTTTAAGCCACTATATTTTATTGGATAAATGTAAAATCATTTAAAAAACATATATAATAATATTTTAGTTAGTTCTACTTATTTCTTCCAATACAATGGCTATGTGTTAACTATAACATAAAATATAAATATTATTTTTTTATTTTTCAGTAAAACTCAACGTTGTTTGCATTGTAAGATTTCAAGGAAACCCATTGTTGTGTATCGAGTACGCCAAAGAACATATAATCCACATTAAAGTAAAATTAATATTTAATTCACCAATATTAATAAATACAAAAATGTTATATTCTTTATTTACTTTGGATATTACATCCTTTCCCCATTTTGGGAATTTCTTCCTACAAATTTTAAAATTGAGCTTGGAAACTTCATTGAATGTCCCAAATCAGAAAAAGAGTCAATAAAAATATCACTTTAATATAAAGGAAAAGAAGTATAAAGGTCATCCAATATAATAAATACTAGTATTCCATGAAAACATGGATATATAAGAGAAACTAACTCTCATATATTAATAGTGAGAGATAGAGAACATGATCACAAAACATTAACAACCACAATACCATAAATTTGTGGCTGGGTAAAAGTCTAATGATATAAGAGATATTATAACATTTGTTTCTTCAAGATCCTTTTCATAGAGTTGAATATTTTTATTCGTAACTATAATATGATCGTAAGTAAATATACATACTTGTCATTTAGAGTATCATAATTTAAGAAAATTCTATCACAAACTAATCTTTTCACCAAATGGTTAGTATTCAAGATGACTAGGTCACACCTGAAATAGTAGAATAAACTTCTATAGTATCACATAATATAAAAAAGTTGAACAATATATTTTTCATATCATTATACATCAACCAAAACCAAAATTGGTTATTACAAGATCAGATAATCCCCCAAAGGATAATCCTTTATATAAAGAAAAACGACTCTTAATCTGCAAAATTCAAAAAACAAATGCCCAATGTATAATAAAAAAATTTCAATAAACAATTGTCCTTCTTCAATGTAATACAAACATATACTGAAACTCAAAACTCAGAAGGATTTAATCACATATTCTTCCACAATAAATCATAACATATATCTCCAAAAACATCTATTACTCTTAAAGTCTCATACTAAAGTTTAATTAACCTAAACACATATTCTTTATGATAGATTACTGATTTCCATAAATTACACATACCACCTTATATCCGCAATTAAAACATTGATTCATCCAAAATAATATGTTAACCATTACTCAAAAAATTAAATCCCATAATATTTTATTTTCCATAAGAAAAATAGTGTTCCCAAAAGAGAGAATGTATTCCAAAATAAAATTTTTCACTTAATCACTAAATCATTTTCCTACACTAAGGATGTCCATTTGAAAAAACATAAGATCCCAAATAAAATTATTCTTGATCCGTAAAATAATTTACCTAAAAATAATTAGTCATACATTCCATGGACTTCATGTACTCTAGGAATTGATGATAAATCTCAATCTCACTTTGGTTGTGGGTTCAATTCTAGCAGCTTTGTCTGATGTGATGGGTTATCACATGGTCTGCATGTTGTCCTTTTTAACAAACAATACAATTTCATAAAATTCAAAAAAAAAAAAATTCTTCTAAAATAACCATACAATATTTTATCCTAAAAGGTTATCTAATTCTTTCATTTTCCACCCAAAAATGTAATGACCATTTATCAGCTCTAAAAAAATATGGACTCTCTCTAATATGCTAACCATTATGGAAATATCAATCATGCTTAAATAAAACTCTAACCTCTATAGTTATCAAAACCGACCTCTAATACCAACTATGAGGACCCGACCATAAACATTACATAATCTTGAATTTAATTAATAATTCACATTGAGGATCTTTTCAGGTTTTGAGGTTTAGAGAATTTGGCCATAACTATTACATTACATCTCAAAAATTACATTGTAGACATTTCTACTCAGTATCCATTTTTTCATAAAATAATAATTATTGACAAAGAATGTCATGTTTAGGTCCATGTTTTAGACAGTATGACTTTTCCTTGATCCCATCCATGACCCTATTCAAATTTGAGTCCTGTGAATAACATATCAAAACATGGGATGATCATAAAAAACTCAATAAGGGTTAAAAAAAGAAAAGAAAACATGAGCCCATCAATAAACACAAATCAATAAAACTATACATTTCAATCATAACATACCTTATGAAATAATAATATTTATGGATAACACACATAAGTCATAAATCATAATGGTAACTTATGGCACAAAACACATACATATATTGTAGATATCATAGCTGCATAGCGAGTTATGTTGGAATACCCATCGTAGTATATTCCCAAAATCTATTAGGAGAAACAATAATGTTTACCTCTATCATGTTACCCAATGCATTAGAGAGCTATCTCGGGCTCACCTGCCCTAAGTTTATCACAGAACCACCCATATATGTAAACAATGCCCGATAACCATAACATTTTCATAACATATAAAAGAGGAATAATAGAAAGAAAACATTTCCACATTTCAATCACAATATATCATTTGAAGATATTGATGTAATCAATGCATTACCAAAACCAATTTCAAAACCATTTAAACATTTAATGAAGAGATATTTGAATAAAAGTGTCACATACCACTTTGAATATTTTCAAGGAATTAGAATTTTTAAGCATTGATGTCTATATTAATAAATCATTAAAACCATTTCTAAAACATGGACAATAATGAGAAATATTTAGAAGAATAAATCAGTAAAACATTTTAAATGATATTTTATTTAAAGAGTTCTCAACCAAAAGAGAGATTATTGAATACCAATAATTGAGGAATAACATTAATCATCGATTAAAATATCAAGATAATAAATAGATTCACGATATAATATTTCCAAGAGCAGTATATACACCATATGAAAGTGAATTGGGGCATAAAAATAAAAGAGTCATAATGGAATGTAAATTTAGATGAATTTCCTTATAAATACAGTATTCTTAGATTAAGGATAAATAAATTATATAATTATGTGTGAAAAATATAAATACACTCAATATTATTGGATATTCTGTGTAAAACAATCATATTTCATTCAAAAATATTCATAGAATGACATAATCAACAAGTAGAAGTGTAACCCAATGAATTGAAATTGGGATAAAAACTTCTCTTACAAAAATTTGACATACAAACGACATCAAATTAAAATTTAGATAATGAGTTGATGAGAGAGGAAAGGTTATATCGTTAGTTGGATATAAAATTTACAGCAATAAGGATATAGAAAACACAACCCAACATAATAATATATTAATTAAAATACATAACCAAAATTAGTCTTAAAAAAATAAGGGAGGATGGTTAATTTAATGATTTGGTAACTTATGAAACTTACGCCCCACTAAAGAAGTATAATAAAATGAAGTTTCAAATAGCCATAAATTAATTTATATTACACAAATAACACAATCATGGGCAGTACAATCACCAAACAATAGGAATTAGTGAAAAATATAGCATTAATCTCAAGGAAATAAAAAGTGAGATGAAAACCACTCACCATGTTGTAATCAATAAAGCCGTATGACCAAAATTTAATAACATCCAAATGAATCACAAAATTCAATTAATATAAAAATAATCATGATATTATATATCAAATGGATGTATATAATACACCACGTGAAAAAAATAATAGGAAAACATAGGAAATCTCACAAAATTAAAAGTGAGATAAGAAACCCCTTACCACATTGTAATCAATATAGTTGTAAGACCAAAAGTTAGTAACAAAATAATGAATCACAGAATTACATGAATATAAATATAATAATATATGGTAGTAAACAATACACCACATACAAGAAATAAGTGGAAAACAATGGAAATCTCACAAAATTAAAAGTGAGATAAGAAACTCCTTATCTCCGGCCTAACATGACCTGTTCATTCTTTAATCTCATGAATAACAAACTAAAGTTAATTTATAATTTCTTAAGAAAATTTTTAAAGTTTATTAATCCTTTTATATAACTTATTAGCATTTTATAAACATTATGAAATCATTTAAGTTAATAATGTTCATTTAGACGATATTTGGTACTTGAGTCAAAAATGAAATTGTTATAATTATAAATTGTCCATGTGGTCAGAAGACTATAATATCTAGAATAATATTAATAATTTAAATATCACATATATCAGATATATCCATTATATATATATATAATATTACATGAACGTTGCAGATAATAAATGAAATGCATCGTTCATGGAGACGATAAGTTGTATGTATGTATGAATACTACTTTCATTTCTATTTAATATTAAATGGAATAAAAACATAATGATACATAGGTATATTATAATTACAGTATAATATAAAATGTTACGTATTTTACATAATTTCATTAAGTCAATCCTTTATAATTTCTATGTATGTCATGACCGAATCATATCACCTTGAGGGGGCGGTTGTCCGCACTTACTCAATTGAAATTATCATGTTTACCCATATTGGAAAGAATAAATTTATGTTTTTAAATAAATAATAAATAACCATAGAAAAAACATAAACATATTATATGTAATATATAAATATAGTTCCATCATAATGGACACCATGAGAGGTGGGAGGAGAAGATTGAACAATCATCGTTTCGTGAGGCAGTAGTTCACCGTCCATAGAAACAATATGTTCTTTACCCATTTGACAGAGGTGTGTGTAGTTTTAGTCATAATAATTCTCATAGTATCAACCTATTATATTTAGGATAATGGTTTTGTTATAAATTAATGAAATAAAAAGAATTTAGGGGGTTGGATAAGTAAAATAAAAGAAGAGAACTTTAGGGAAGATGTTACCTTAAATTTGGGAAACTCTATTTAGTTTGAACCAAAAGGATAACATGAATTGAATTATTTCATATGTAAGGCTTATGTAACACCCCAAAATTACATGACACTCTTCTCTTTCAATAATGAAATAGCTTGGATTGTACGCAAGTTCAAGATTCTAACACACCACGACCAACCAAAGTAGCCGTTATGAATATTAATACCCAAATTTCGAAATTATATAAAATTTATATTTGAAAATGGACTTCATTTTTTGATTCAAAATATCTAAATTATCCTATGTTGAAATTTTGATATATTTCATAGAGCTTCCAATTTTCGATGAATAGTATAAAATACATAAAAATAACTTTTTTAATAAAAATAAATTATAGTGATAAATTATACTATTGGGTGGTTTTAAAGTATAATTAGAATATATTTTTACCATTTTATCCAATGGTGGTCATTAGAGTTAATTTCACTTTGAAATTGGACATAAACAATTCTCAATCTTTTGATATATATTGTTTCTTAAAAAACGTTATTTGTTGTGACAACGGGAATTAATTATACAATTAATTAATGCAACTTATATGATTTTAATTTTGTAAAATAGACATCATTTTTGAATTCATAATATCAAATATATCTTAGTGTTAATTTTTTGTGTTGTTCTGAAAAATATCATTTTTTGATGAATAGTGAAACCCCTAAGTGATTGTTGAAAACTAATTTTTCGTTTAAATGAAACATTACCGCTTCTGTGATTTGATTTTCAAAAATCTGATATACATGGTTGTCATTAGGAAGTAAAATGTGGTTCAATGGGATTAAAATATTTTTTTGGTGAATAGTAACTTTTAAGATTAATTAATAATGATTAAAGGTAATTAGTGAAATTTAAGGTAAAAATGATATTATAAAAATATGAAAATACCTTTACACTTCTTCTACACTTATTTTATGAGTCATGTCCGACCATGAAAATCCATGGGTTAACTTGGGGACCCCATGGAGCGACTTGGGTAAGAAAATGACATTAATAACTTTTTATTTAAAGTAAAAATAAAATTGTCACAAACATGTGTTGTTTTACTAAAACAATTATTACATGGGGTTATATAAGTTAAATTTTATACTATAAATATTAATTGTAAATCTAAACATATTTCAAACATTATGGTAATTTTTTTATAATTTTTATACATTATATAAATAAAATTGTTTATGACACAATGATGATGCATTGATTACCTCATTAATTAACAATATAAATAAAATGAAAAGATAATGTAAATTCTAAGAATTAAATTTATCAAAAACCCATTGGATGAGTAGATTTAGAACCCTTATCACCTTATCTTAAAAATATATAATTGTGGGACCTTTGAAATCCAAAAAGAATTACATAATAATGTGACATTTCATGACATTCCAAGAGTGCCCCTCCTCTCCTCTTATAAAATGCCCCCACCTCTACCACCTTATTCACACCTCTCAATCCATTTGGCTCGGACAACCTCTGCCCAAATAATCTCTCAACTTCCCTCTATTAATCCTAGAAGCTTTACCTTAGACAGAAATCTATTCAAGAAACCCTATTCGTTCAAACCAAAGGGAGTTACCCGATTTTAAGGTAATGTCTTCTCTTATGTTCGTTTGTTTTATTTTGCTTCTACAACCCCTTAAACTCTTTTTATTCCTTTATTTTGTAACAAAATCAGTATATAAAATATACTAGGATGTTGTTATGAGATGTATTTGATTTACACTTACACACACCTTCGTCTAATGGTTAAAGAACAAACTGTTTCTGTGGGTGGCGAATTACTCCTCACGAAACGACGATTGTTCAATCTTATTTTAACACCTCTCATGGTGGAAATTATGATGAAACTATTTTTTTATATATGGTATATATTATGTTTTTTTCCTTATTTCTCTGTATTTTCATTTGTGGCACACCTTTATGATTTCTATTATGGGTAAACGCGATAATTTCATTTTAGGAAGTGCGGACTACTGCCCCCTCAAAGTGATTTGAATTATTAATGCCATATGTGGGACGTGTAAAGGATGGAGTATGTGATATTATATATGATATTATTCCATAATTATAATATAACTTTAAATAATTTTTATTTCATTCCATTAAATATGAAATAGAAATGAAAGTAGCATTCATGTGTACGTACGGCTTACCGTCTCCATGAACGGTGCATTTCATTTCTTACCTCTAAATGTTATGTAATATTATAAATGAATGTATATAATGGATATGTATGATATATATGATACCTACATCATGAATATAATTCTGTATATAATGGATATTTTACCACATGAATAACTTCTAATTATAAGAAGTTTATTTTTGTCTCAAGTACCAAAGATCGACAAAACGACAGTTATTAACTTAAATAATTACAAAATGTTCATAACATGGTAATAAGTGATATAAAAGGAATAATGAACATGAAAAAGGTTCTTAAGAAAGTTTAAATTAACTCTTGTTTATTATTCAGGAGGGTAAATAACGGTCGAGTCATGTTGGACACGAGGTAAGGCAACTTCTTAACCCAATTTCTATTCCTTGGGTTAATCTCCTAATTTCAAATTGTGTCATGACATTATTATGTCCTATCTTGTATTTTTACTTTCTTTATGAGTAATTATTGTTAATACACAAAATAGATCTATTTTATTTAAAAAAATGAACTTTGTAAGGGACTTCGTCTCAATCTCCTTTCATTGAGGCATATTTTGTTTTATACACAACATTCCTTTATACGGTGTATAAAACCCTTTGACTATTAATTTTATTCAAAAGGAATCTTTTTATACGATGTGTTTTTACTAAATGACAAAAGGAATGTTTTGTCTTACGTATGCGGTGACAATGACTTCTCCGCCGCCATGACCATTATTTGAGTTTCAGCTTTTTCTACAAGCCATAACTTTTTTAGAATGAAAAAAAATTACGAAGTTTTATTTTTCATTTATTTTGGTATTGAAAATGGTTTTGAAAGTGTTTTTTTAATATCAATGTGTTGTATTGATGTATTTTGATTGAAATGTGGAAATGTTATGGTTCATTTACACATGTTATATGTGATATGATTATGTTATGGTTTATGATATGTTTAAACCTTTTCATATAAGGAATGCATTGGAAATAATAAGTGATGGGTGGAGCCCTATATAGCTCCTTGATGTATCGGTAGGTCTCATGAGACAAACTAGTATCTTCTAACGAGGCCTTGAAAAAATCTTATTTGTAGTCTTGGCACGAGGCCTTGGCTACGTGGTTATGATAGTCTGGCATTATGCATTCCATCATTATGAAAGTGGTTATTGATATTGCATGTGATTATTCGACCAGTAGAATATCCATGTGAATAAGTAAATGGAAATATTTCATTTTACATTTTCCATATTATGATGAAGTTCAAGTTTAAAAGGATTTTGTTTTAGTTATACATTGCCTTAACTGTTTATGTTTATTTATGAAAGCTTCCGCTATATTGTTATCCTTACTGAGCATCTGAGCTCACCCCTTACAATGTTTTAATTTTTCCAGGATGTGGAGTAGTATATTATGAATGACCTCCATGTATAGTATGAGGGGATATGAAGACAAGATTTTGTTGTTGTTTTGTTTTACTTTATGATATAATGTAAGACGTATGAATGTATCTAGTATTTCCAAAGCTAATAAACTAATCGGTCTTTCGAGGCATGATCTTTTATGATCATGCCGATGTTATGCAATAATGCACTGACTCTGGGTAACTGGGGTCGGGGTGTTACATTTGGTATCATAGGAAGCTTAGTACTAACCTTGGAAGTTAGATTTAGATAAACTCGGATTAGAGAACATAGTCCTAAGATAAACTTTTAGGATTAGTATAGAAGAACTTCCTAGAATTTTGGTAATATAGAGATTTTGTGAGTTTTCCGAGAAATACATCCCTGTCTGGATACGAGCAGGTAGAGGTGGCTCTGGCACATATGTACCTAGGGGTAAAACCCAAAAACACCGGTTTGAGCTAGACTCGAATGGGAACTAGTGCACGACAACAGGCCTTGCTGCACTCTTGGTTACGACACTCCTGGGGGATATGCTTAGGATAATTCTCATTTTCATTACAAACCCCTATAAAGGGTTATGAGTATATACTTCCTCAAAGAAAACTTTTTAGTGATTGTGGATTATATCCATAAATAGATCAATTTATGTTAAGTGTTTTGCAAGTTTTTAATTATGTATTTTGATTCATAAACTAATCTAGTTTATGCCATTGTTTATAAATGGCGCCTAGTGGGAGGAATGGAAACGGTATGAATGAACGCACTCCATATAGGGATTTCCCTCCTACCCAAGATAATTATAGTGGAGCTGGTGATACAACTCATGCTGATCAACTTATCACCATACTAGGGAAACTCACTCTGGTTATGAATAATAACCTTACTCATATAGGGCACCCTGATCCGCAACGTGGAGGATCAATGTTAGACCACTTCAAGAGGAAACAACCGCCAAAATTTAATGGGGGAACAAATCCATTAGTAGCTGAGAAATGGATAAACTCCTTAGAGAAAATATTCCACGCCTTGGGGAGTAGCGAAAGGGAGATGGTTGTCATGGCAGTTTACCGCCTCACTGGAGATTCTGATCAATTTTGGTCACTGATTCAAAACACAAAGGAAGATGAAGAAGAATCATGTATGGAATTGGGGGAGTTTAAGGAAATTTTCCTAGAAAAATACTTTCCACATGACCATCGAGCCGATATGGAAATGCAATTTCTGAGTTTGAGGCAAAAGGAGGATTAGAATGTCACAAAGTATGAGGCGAACTTTACAATGTTAGAAAGACATGCTGCAGATTATATACGTAACCCATGAATTATGATTGATCGTTTCTTTGATGGGTTCAAACCATTTCTCTGTCGAGCTTTAGTATCACAATCTTTCTCAACGTACAAAGTTATAATATCGTGTGCTATCAAGATAGAACATGAATTCTCTATGTCTTATGACAAAAAAGTAAAGCAAGAGAAGAAGAGAACAGTGGAACAAGAGACAGATAAAGGGAAAAAGGGAAAGAAGAATTTTCCATTATGTGATAATTATGGGAAGAATCACCCCTGTAATTGCCTAAAAGGAATGGGAGTTTGTTATAAATGTGGAGAAAAAGGTCACCAGGCTTGTGATTGTAATGGAAAGAAAGAGGCTATCAATGTTCAATGCTACAGTTGTTGGGAAATGGGGAATTATGAAAATGAATTACCTAAGCATTAGGGAAACATACCTCAGAAAATGCCAAGGGATCAAGGCCAATCTTATGCTGTTACTACAGTTGAAGTGGAATAATTAATATATTGGTTCTTTTTGACTCATGGATTATATTCTGGTTATAAGAATAATGTGATATATATAAGGATTTTGCAGCAGTACATGTTTTTTTCATTAAGGTTTTAATATGATGAAGGTAATCATATTTTTAGTATGTGACAATAAGAGAAACTTTACTTTGTCTGAGTAATCTGATGATACAATTGATTTTGGAATTTAGAGACCTTTTAGAGAAAGTCTGGACGGAGGTGTTTTGGATAACTATAAATATTGGAATGAATTAAGTTGAACTTTGGATAGTATCGTTTATGGTTAAAACATTCTTGATGATTATTTTTGGAATATTATAATACTATAGTATTAGGAAAAGGAAAACCTGAAGGTCGGGGGATAAACCATCGTGTCGGACAAAGTTGCAGGAATCAAACCCACAACCATAGTGCGACATGCCTTTATTACCTACCACTAGCCTACAGGAAGTCCCTGGTTATTAAAAAATAGTTTTTCTAATCTAGATGGTTTGTCTTACTGTTTGGAACCTTGTACGATTAGGATAAATATAATATTTTTGAGTTCTATTATATTTTTGAGTGAAGGATGAGTTTGTGGTAGAAATTAGATGAAGGTTGAAACTCTACTTGTAAAGTATATATATATACCTATCTCTTATTCTATGAATAAATTAATTATTAATCTTTAGGAAAGGGATATTAAAACAAAAAATGTGTTATCCTAATACCTTATGTTTTGTTGAACTGATGATATTTTAAATCAACATAGATTGAAGGCTTTGAGGCCCTAAATTTTACACTTGTTTGTGATTGATGACCTCAATAACTCCCTAAAAGTATTTACGTTTTTTTTTTCAAATTATATGTCGTTAATTTACACCAATGTTCTCCTAATCGAGATCATAATTTGGTGGTGAATTTTTTATTTCGCTTTCCCTCTTATTAAGGCTAAATTTTATAAACCTTATTTCCGATGTGGGTTTCCCACAAAGGTATTTTCTATTTTCAACCTTTTATTTTTGAAGAACATTTTCAAATTGTGAGGACGCAATTTATTGAAGGAGGAGAGAATATAACACCCCAAGCTTCCATGATACGCTTCTCTTTCAATAATACAATAGCTTGCATTGTACGCATGTTCGACATTCTAACACACCGCGACCAACCAATGTAGCCATTATGAATAGTAATACCCAATTTTTGAAATTATATAAATTTTATATTTCAAAATGGACTTCATTTTTGGATTTAGAATATCGAAATTAGCCTATATAGAAATTTTGGTATTTTTCTGAGAGCTTCCAATTTTTGATGAATAGTAAACAAATACATAAAAACAACATTATTAATCAAAATAAATTATATTGATAAATTATAATATTGAGTGGTTTTAATTTATAATTAGAATATATTTTTACGATTTTATCCAATGGTGTCCATTAGAATTAATTTCACTTTGAAATTGGACATAAACAATTGTCAATATTTTGATATATATTGTTTCTTAAAAAACTCTATTTGTTGTGACAGCGGGAATTAATTATAAAATTAATTAATTCAACTTATATGTTTTGAATTTTTTAAAATAGACATCATTTTTGAATTCAGAATATCAAATTAAGATTAGGGGTAATTTTTGGTGTTGTTCTGAAAAACTTCAATTTGAGATGAATAGTGAAACCAATAAGTGATAGTTAAAAACTGATTTTTCGTTTAAATGAAACATTACCAATTCTGTGATTTGATTTTCAAAAATCCGACATACATGGATGTCATTAAGAAGTAAAATGTGGTTCAATGGGATTCAAATAATTTTTTTGTGAATAGTAACTTTTAAGTTTAATTAATCACGATTAAAGATAATTAGTGAAATTTATGGTAAAAATGATATTATAAAAATATGAAAATAACATTAAACTTGTCCTACCCTTATTGGATGATTCATGGTAGACCAATAAAATCCATGGGTCAACTTGGGGACCCCATGGAGCCACTTGGGTAAGAAAATGAAATTAATAACTTCTTATTTAAAGTAAAAATAAAATTGTCACAAACATGTGTTGGTTTACTAAAACAATTATTACATGGGGTTATATAAGTTAAACTTTTTACTATAAATATTTATTGGGAAGCTAAAAATATTTCCTACATCATGGTAATTTATTAATAATTTTTAGACATTAAATAAATTAAATTTTTTATGACACAATGATGATGCATCGATTACCTCATTAATTAACGATTTAAATAAAATGAAAATATAATGTAAAATATATAACTTACACTTTTCAAATACCTATTGGATGATTTTATTTCGAACACTTATCACATTAGCTTCGAAATATTTAATTTTTGGACCTTTGAAATCCGAAAATCATTTCATAATAATGTAACATTTCATGACTTTCCAAGAGTGCCACTCCTCTCCTCTTATAAAAGGCCACCACCTCTACCACCTTATTCACACATCTCAAGCCATTTGGCTTGGCCAAACTCTACCCAAATACTCTATCAACTTTTCTATCTTCATCTGAGAAGCCTTACCTTAGGCATAAATCTCTTCAAGAAACCCTTTTGGTTCAAACCAAAGGGAGTTACGTACCCGATTTTAAGGTAATGTCTTCTCTTATGTTTGTCTGTTTTATTTTGCTTCCCCAACCCCTTAAAATCTTTTTATTCCTTTCTTTTGTAACAAAAACAGTACCTAAAATATATTAGGATGTTTTTATGAGAAGTATTTGATTTAAACTTACACACACCTTCATCTAATGGTTAAAGAATATACTGTTTCTGTGGGTGGTGAATTACTGCCTCACGAAACGATGATTGTTCAATATTCTTTTAACACCTCTCATGGTGGAAATTATGATGACACCATTTTTTATATATGATATATATTATGTTTTGTTTTCCTTATACCTCTTTATTTTTCTTTTATGGCACACCTTTATGATTTCCATTATGGGTAAACGTGATAATTTCATTTTAGGAAGTGCGGACTACCACCCACTCAAAGTGATTTGAATCGTTAATGCTATATGTGGGACATGTAAATGACAGAGTAAATGATATTTTATATGATATTATAAATTAATTATAATATACCTTTATATTATTGTGATTTTATTCCATTAAATATGAAATAGAAATGAAAGTAGCATTCATGCGTACGTACGACTTACCGTGTCCATGAATGGTGCATTTCATTTCATACCTCGAAATGTTATGTAATATTATAAATGAATGTATATACTGGATATGTATGATATATATTATATCTACATCATTAATATAATTATTGATATAATGGATATTTTACCACATGAACAACTTGTAATTATAAGAAGTTTATTTTTGACTCAAGTACCAAAGATCGACAAAACGACCGTTATTAATGTAAATAATTACATAATGTTCATAACATGGTAATAAGTGATATAAAAGGCATAATAAACATTAAAAAGGTTCTTAAAAAAGTTGAAATTAACTCTATTTTATTATTCAGGAGGTTAAATAATGGTCGAGTCAAGTCGGACACGAGGTAAGGGAACTTCCTAACCTAATTTCTATTCATTGGGTTAATCTCCTAATTTCAAATTATGTCATGATATTATTATGTACTATATTGTATTTGTACTTTATTTATGTGTACTTATAGTTAATACATATAATAGATATATTTTATTTAAAAAACGATCTTTGTAAGGGACTTCTCCTCAATCTATTTTCATTGAGGCATATTTTGTTTTATACACAACTTTCCTTTATACGGTGTATAAAACCCTTTGAATTTTACTTTTATTCAAAAGGAATATTTTTATATGAATCATTTTTACTAAAATAAATAAGGAATGTTTTGTATAACGTATGCGGCGACAACGACTTCTCCGCCGCCATGAACATTATTTGAGTTTCGGCTTCCTCTACAATCCATAAATTTTTTTAAATGAAAAATAAGTGCAATGTTTTAATTTTCTTTTATTTTGGTATTAAAAATGGTTTTGAAAGTGTTTTTTTATATCAATGTGTTGTGTTTATGTCTTGTGATTGAAATGTGGAAATCTTATGTGTCTATTATGCACGTTTTATGTGATATGATTATGTTATGGTTTATGATATGTTTAAACCTTTTCATATAAGGAATGCATTGGACTTAATAAGTAAAGGGTGGAGCCCGCTATATCTTCTTGATGCATCGATAGGTCTTATTAGACAAACTAGTGTCTTGGAACATGGCTGGGAAAAATCTTATTTTTAGTCTTGGCACGAGGGCTTGGCTACGTGGTTATGATAGTCTGGCATTATGAATTCCATCATTATTAAAGTGGTTATTGATATTACAAGTGATTATTCGACTAGTAGAATATCCATGTGAATAAGAAAATGGAATTATTTCATTTTACTTTTTCCATATTATGCTGAAGTTCAAGTTTAAAAGGCTTTTGTTTTAGTTATACATTGCCTTAAATGTTTATGTTTATTTATGAAAGCTTCCACAATATTGTTATCCTTACTGAGCATCTGAGCTCACCTCTTCCAATGATTTAATTTTTCCAGGATGTGAAGAAGTATATTATGAATGACCTGCAGGGATAGTAACAGGGGATTTTAAGACAAGATGTTGTTGTAGTTTTTTTTACTTTATGATGTAATGTAAGACTTATGAATGTATCTAGTGTTTCCAAGGCCACTTAACTAATCGGTCTTTCGAGACGTGATCCTTTGTGATCATGCCAATGTTATGCAATAATGCACTGAATCTGGGTAACTGGGGTCGGGGTATCACAGCTTATAAGTGAAATAGATTGATGTTTAAAGCTTAATTGGGTAGAGGTTAAAAGATCCAAGGTGCTTTCGAAGTGTGAGGAATGGGTTAGAAGTGAGGGCATTTTATAAGGGGGAGGAGGGGATCAATTGGAATGTTTCAAAATATTATTTTATTATAAAATTATCATTGGTTTCAAAAGGCCCAAAACTCATTAAAGTCAAAAATACGATGACTCATGTTTTAAATAAAATCTTCCAATAATAATTGGACAGGTTTTTGATATTTTTTAAATTTTTATTGTATAATTTATTTAAAACGTTAATTAATGACGAAAACACTACATCATTATTGTGTAATAAATAATTTTATTTATTTTATGTCTAAAAATTACAAAAAACATACAATGATGTTGAAAATTTTTCTATATTTCCCATTAATATTAATAATTTAAGAGATATCTTATATAACCACATTCAAAAATTCAGTTACTAAAAGATATATGTTTATGTCATTTTTGTCATCACATTAAATTAATTAATATAATGTGTCATTATAACTCTTATGTGGCTCCATGGGGTCGCCAAATCGACCCAAGGAAGACCATGGTCGGAAATGTATTAACCAATAGGATAAGGACACTTGTTAGGGTAATTTTATATTATTATATTAATATTTTTTTACCCTTATTTACCATATTTTCCCTTTATCCTTGGTAAAAAAATTTACTAATGTCAATATTCATATTGTCTAAAAGAAAAAGTTACATATTTATACAATTTAGACCTCCCAATTCCAAATATGGAATAAATTTTTAAAAATTCAAATAACATAATTGTCCGAAATTAATTTAACATTAATTCCTGCTGTCAAAACAAAAGTCCTGTTATTGAGAAATAAAAACTATAAAAATATTGACATTTATTAAAGTCCAATTTCAAAGTGAAATTACTTACAATGAGCAAAATTGTATTAAATAGTAAAAAACATAATATAATTACACTTTATAACCAATTAATAATATAGAATAATCTTATAAATAAATTAGATTAAAATACAATTTTAATTAAAATACAGTATTTTCACTATTCATTAAGAAATAAATTTTCTTAGAAAAAGAAAAAAAATTAACCAATGTAATTCTTGATGTACCGATTATAAAGATGAATTTTATTTTGTCAAATAGAACATTTAAAAGCGAAAAAAATTATATTTAAAGAGTGTTATCCATCAAAAGGCAGTAAATCAACCTTTTAATAAATATTAGAGTATTTATGCTTAAATTTAGATTCATTCACATTTTATGCAACTAAATTTTATTGGATAAATGTAAAAACATCTAAAAAACATATATAATCATATATTAGTTATTTTTATTCATTACCACAAATAAAATCGCTATGTTTTAATAACCATTTAAAATAATAATAATATTATAATATTTTTCAGTAAAACTCAACGTTGTGTGCAACGTAAGATTTCAATGAAACCCATTGTTATGTATCAAGTACGCCATCAACAATATATTTCCCTTTAAAGTAAAATTAATATTTAATTCCCAAATATTAATAAATATGAAAATGTTATATTCTTTATTTAACTCGGATGTTACACTAGAAATTTTATGTGATGATATTATTTATAAATTTAATATCATAACGTTAAAATTAGGTAAATATTTCAAACCATTATTTTATTGATTAATGATAATCAATATTGTTAAAAATAAATTACTAATTTAAAAGAAAATTATCTTTCATTTACAAATGTAATTGAGGAAAGGATAAAACAATATTTCATTTCTCAAAAATTAGTTGTTGAGAAGACCTTAAAACCAGAATAACATCCCCTAGAAGATTTTATTTTTTTGAGCCACTGAAATTGGAATAGATTCATAAAAATGTATAAAATTCAGTAGTTACTTAAAAAACATAAAATCTCTTCAATTATATAATTCTATAACTCCCACCACAAAATGGCTCACATTACAATCAAATTTACGCTTTATACATGGCCATATTTTTTCATATTTAACCATACCTCATGCTAAAATTTCCCTATTCACTATTATGGAAATACATCAACATATGTATTTAGGTATATACATTCATTTACATTTGAAATTTATATTTTTCATTATGATATCAAGTAGATTTTGTTGAATCAAAGTTTTCATTTCACATTTTTGTCCAATTTTATGGTTTTATGGACTGTTTTTTTCTTGTTATAGAGGTATATAGAAGATTATGATCTTCTTATCTTGGTTAAAATTTCTCATATTACTGTAATAGCTATTTTAGGTTCTCATACTATCAGATGATGGACACCAGGCAACATATAGATGAATATGAGGGATAATTCAGGATAAATGGCCCACAATACATCTAGTGGAGGAATCAAACATCCTAGTTTGAATATTCTAGTCCAAGAAATATTTTGGGCACACACTCCCACAAGTTGATAAAAAAATTCCTATTGAGGGTGTTCCAAAGTGAATATGTGTTCTATTTAGTTTCTTCTCTAGCTACTATTTTATTTTTATGCGAGGAAACCTTGGGTCGCCTTTTAATTCTTCCATGTAAAATAATTATTTCAACAATAAAATATTCTACCTAAATCCCCATTCAACCATTATTACATGGAATCCCATTTGGGTTGATTTTTGGATCTCCTACCCTATTTTAATTAAATATTAAATTGGATTTTGTTTCATTGATTTTTTTCAGTATATAAAATCTAAAATATATTGTGATTTATTATTTCATATAATATCACTCTCTTTTAGAGTTCTTTATTACAATTTTTTTGAAGGATACAGGTCTAGAATTAATGAATTGTGTCTCTAGATTTATCCCATGATCATTTGATCCAATGAATTTCAATTATAATGGGATTTTTTATTTCCTATATTATTTTTCCTATTTTTTATATTATCACAATATTTTAATATTAATATTGATCGAAATGATACATGAAACATTTTTTTTGATAAAATAGTATTTTTGAAACATATAATTGCATTACTGATATTTCTATATTTTATTATCAATATATTTTCATTATATAAAACCATTATACTTAATATTTAAAAATTATTTATTAAAATTTATATCACTATGTTTAATGGATAGGGTATAAAGTTTGTTTTTAAATAAATATATTAATAATATATCATAGTTTTGTTAAAACAATGTGTTTCGTGAAATATAATATGAGACTATGTTGAGTGAAGGATAAGACTAATATGTTGTTTCATATAACACAATCAATCAATTAAATTTAATTTATTCAAAAAAATATATATCATAAAAACTCATGGTGTTATAGTGTACCCACTTTGAAATGAATTTTACCCTCGAAATTATTCTCTATCATGAGTAGTTTTTCATATGAAGATTCCTTCATAGAAACCCATATCGAACAATGTAATTATAAAATATCACTTAATGGGGAATATTGGAAACCTAAAGGTTATATAATATAACTCAAAACTAGGTTTCCAAATATTTGATTATATACGACAGGTAAATATTTAAATATGGATGAAAAGTGTTACAAGTCATAGATAATGATAAAGTTCACTGATCAAAATAATGTGGAAAATCTATAGAAAGTTAACAATCAGAAAACCATAAATCAAAACAGTATGAAAAAGGTCATTAATATCATTAAAAATGGCACCCATAAAACATTTTATTCCCATATCTTTTTCCATGTATTTAATAATTTTTACAAAAAATATATGTACTTGATTTTATTTAATTTCATAATAACTATCTCAACCATAGGACGTGCCTTGATCAAATTCCAATTCATATCATACTCATAGAAATGAATTTGGATTTTCTATTCTTGATGAACTATCTTATGATAATACCCATTAAAAAAATAATAATTTATTCTTTCTATCTTGAGTTATAATTACCTAAAAATTGTTATAACAAGTTTTGAATAAATCATCATATGCTAAAATAAAACATTAATCTCTAAATAATCATCTAATGTTCGACATATAATATTTTATAATTTTAAAACCTTTTGACCCTTATAAAATATTAAAATCCAAAACATGAGAAATAAGGCCAGTAAAGTTATCAAAATCAACATAACATTCATCCCCCATATTTAATAAATTATATATATTTATTTTCACATATCAAACATGTGAATAACATCAATATTTATTCTATTGGAACTTGTTAATAACAAGAATTTATATAAAACATTAATAAAAAGATAAATTCTTCCCCATTGTTTACATTAATTATTGGATATATTCCTCAAATAAAAAATAATTGTAATTTCTATACAGGATAGAATAAAAAACTTTTTTAAGAAATCCATAATCACTTCAATGATAGTCAAAAATATCCAATCTACAATATCCATATCAATCACCTAACTATCCTTAAATCATTATCTCAACATAAGAAATATGAAATTTTATCATTTATTAATAATTTATTTTTTAAAAAATATAACCTTTCCAATAAATCAATTTTATAGTTCATCTGCCTAATTAAAAATATTATTTAAAATCATTAACAAAAAACATAAATAGAATAAACCTTATATATTTAATAATTGATATAACATTATACTTGAATTCAAATACATAAATACTTTAATCATCCCACTTCTTTCTGAAACCATTAACAAGTATTTATCCTATTATTACATAATACCTCTTTCCATTCATATTATATTAATAATATTTTTATTGTTAATAACATAATTGTTAACCATAAAACCATTTTGATTTACATAACAATATTATCCATAAGCACATTGATTTTTTTAAATTCCAATACTTTCCACATTAAAACATATATCTGTTGATAATTAATTTGGGAGATCAATATTCCCATCCATTTCATTAACTAGACATTTCCTTTTTTTTCTCTACATTTAATTTCATTGGGTCCAACATTTCTACACATAAAACATATTCCTATTTTTCTAAAACATTACATAGAGGTATTATTACCACATGTTCAACATATTAGAAAATGAATCATTTTCCTCCTTGTACTCCACTACCGAAATACTCAACAAACACTATCCTTCTCTTCTTCTATTAGATTAAGAGTTGGTTTTGGTGAATGTTGTTAATAATATTTTAGGATATTTTAATAGTAATAATCACAACATAATTCATTCTTTCCATCATACAATATGGCATCTCATCCTAATTTTTTTATCACATTCAATGTTAACCCAGTTCTTTCAAATTCCCTACATTGACTAAAACCAAAGAACATAGTGTGAGTAACAGTTATCATAATTGGAAATTAAATAGTCATGAAACTAAATAATAAGATTTCTAAATCATGAAACCTTAAATTTAATCCATGAATCCATAGGTTTATCCTATATCATTCAATGTCGTAATATATTTTATTGCATCCTGATTATTCATAAAGATTGCATGAATTGATAAATGATATCCCTAGGGTGTGGGAAGATAGGTTTGAATGAAGGTTCATTTTCATAAACCAGGTGATGATCACGTATAATAAAATCCAACCATTTCAGAGTTATTACCCAAAGGTACCTCTGTGACTTTTCCACACCAACTTGTAGTATCATGAAAATGATTTAATTTAATAGAAACCACTAACTATATACTTTAATAAATTTCCATGACATTTCCCCATTTATTGAATATCCTTTAACAAATATTTAGATACATCACCAGAAATATATTTAGAAATATACCTATGGATCTGACTAATGATTTGACATCCTAGAATAAAAATCAGCTAAAGCATTACTTTCATAAAAAACTATTTCAACCCAGGCCTCTCATACAAGAATATTACATCATTTTAGATGTATATTCATTACATTTTACGCACACCTAAGGTCCATAATAACTTAGTGCCTTTGGAAACATGGAACACAATCTTCCTAATTCATGAAGGATCTTTAATGTAACCCATTATGATCTTATCCATTAGAAATCCTAAGAAAAACAATTCATCATTACATGGGAAAATAAAACATAATAAAGGGTGAGCTTAGATACTTAGTAACGATAATATAAGGAGATACATAAGCATAACAAGAACTTAATAGAATTTTAACATGAGCACCACATTTGAAAACCATACCCAACATATCAAAGATCATAATATTGAGTCATGGAAAATATATTTTCATTTCATAATACATGTATAATAATATAATCAATGAAAATTAGTCATGAGAGAATATCATTGGTAGAAAACCAAGAATTTTTACATAAACTTATCCATAATATCATTTCTTTAGTAGTCAAGGTTCATCTCTACAACATATAAGGACACATTATGTGTGGGTACACCTCATGGGAGTTTGAAAAAAGAATTCCAAGTGGAATAAAATTCTATATCTTTGAATTTGTTCACTCAATATACTATCATAGTATTCAAGGTTTTCTCTTAAGACCATCATGGTAGACAAAATCCCTTACTGAATAGAGTTCAGTCCCAATTCTAGTCCTATATATCTCATTAGATATATATTATTACCTTATTTATTGGATGGATATATAGGTCCCACCCATATTTATTATAATGTAACCATCATAATTGGTTATAATGTTACCACCATCTAGGGTTATAATGTATCCATGGATAGATAATAAAAATGATACATATTTGGGGCATAAGATCATAAAACATTCTTCTTATTGTAACACATGAAACAAAACGGTGTTCATAAATAATTAATCATATAATAAACAATAAAAAATATATAGGATACAAAATCATTTCATCATTTCATCACAGTATAACATGTGAAAAATAAGTGGTCCCCATAATAATTATATCATGGTATAACCTGTGGAATAGTGATATGTTTCAGAAACATCTTGACATAATGGAAAATTTAGAGAAAGAACAAGAATGAAATACTTGGATCATATCCCTAGTATGTCATGGGTCTCATCAATAGATATAATTATAGATGGAAAATAATTTTGTATGATCATTAATTTTTGAGGAAATTAACATTATATTGAAAATAAATTTATTTAAAACATACAATCTTTTTAAAATTCAATTTCAATGAAAATAATAGTGAAATATTTAAAGGGAGATTTTAAAATTAATTTATTTTATTTATTAATGAAAATATTATTTTTTTGGAAACAATCTTTCTAAAACATATAGAATTTGTAAAATATTTTTGGAAATCATGGTTTGGAAGAAAAAGTGTTTTTAACTGAAAAGACATTTTTTTTAAAAAATAATTTATTTAACCTATCGAGCACATGAAGAGAGAAAAATAAATCGTGTATTATAACGAAATAATAATATGAATATAGAATTCAGGTTGTTCTTGATATTTAATTTATAATATTTCATCATTGGATTCTTAATTATAAACAATCTCGATGAACATTGAGATAGTAATGTACTACTCAGACCACTCTTGGTAACATTGAATCATAGGTCCGATGAATGAGAAACATGAAATGAATCATAAAATATCATGTACATAAGTATATTCATGAAATTATATGATTAATGGGTATTATATACACCTAATAGAAGATGATTGGTTGTTAACATAACATATGTCCCAAAGAAGGCAAATTAAGGCCAAAACCCCTTGTCGATTTGTTGTATTCTGAAGCACAATCACACTAAAATACAGATTACAAAATTGATATGTATATACATATAAATTTAATTATAATAATCATGATATAAATTATTGTTTAGTATACACACTATATAAATAAATTTGGGGTGAATATGGCATGTTTCCTAAATAATTATAAAGTTTTATTTAATTCCCTTACCTTAAGTATTGAATTTATTTATACACATTAAGAACTCTTGTATAATAAATATATGATTATTATAAATATATTAAAATATATTTTCATATATATAATACCATATATTGTTTTCTTATCACATGTTATCCCCCATTTATTAATATTTCTATGATAGAGTCATGTTTTGGGAAATAACTGCTCTATTTTTCCTGTATATATTTTTTATTTTTGTAACTCTTTAATAAATCATGGTCGAATAATATAAACAATTTAAATCAGGATAAAATATCATATATATTAAATATATAATATTTATGAGTAATTCAAAAAATGTAGTGATATAAAATTAAATACACCATTCCTGGAGGTGATAACTCATTTGTACGCATGAACTCTATTTAAATATACTTATTAGATTGAAATATAGAAGATTAAATGATAAATTATGTTTCTAGAATAAATTTTAAGCCAAAAATATAACAAAGATTTATTAATCCCATTTTTATACCTTCCTTGTAATGTGAGAATTAATCACATCACTTCATGAGATGGTAGTCCACTGTAAAAATGGGTGACATTATCGAATTCCCGTAAAATGGAGCGCATGAAGCTATGTGTGAAATAGTAAGTCCAAAATCATTCTAAAATAATAAAAATCAAAAAATTATACATCATATATTGATAATATTTCCATCAATGAGTTAATCCATGATATGTGGTATTGGAGAAACAAATTAAATCATTTCATGAGGCGGTTATCTGTCATACGCTCGAATAACGATTTCAAAACCCATTTAATGAATGTAGATATTATCAAAGATCATGATTTTAATGTAAAATTTTTTTAGTATATGTAAAATATTTTGGTTATTATATATTCATTGTGTAATATAAATTTAATGAGGTGTAGGATGAAAAGAATAAAAATACTCATTGATGGATGCTACCACTTTTTTGGGTATCCTATATATTTTTGCACCAAAATAATCACTATGGTGGATTTATGTCCAATATAACTCAAATAAGATAATATAAGGGATTTTGGGAAGTAATTGTGGTTGGTTTTGAATTATATGAATTTATTTATAGGTGTAAATATGTGAGGGGAGTCATTTCCCTTTTATAGTTAAGGAGGAGTGAAATTTTTGTATATACCCAATACTATTCAATATTGGTAGGTCATTCACAACTAATGTGGCACCAAGACTCATAATTAGAGGTTTATAGTGATTATATTTTAGATAAAAACTTCCACCACACAATTGGACATATTTATTTAATCATTTAGATCATTAACTTTTATGTTTTATTATTTTTAACATTTTGTGTCTTCACTATGAGAACCAGTCTTTTTAACCAGAAAAATTATCATTTAAGACTAAAATAAAATTTTATTTATTAGATAATTTAGAACAAATTTTTATATTTATTATATCTAATTTTTAAAATAAAAAAATATTTTTTTAAAAATTAATTTTATCAGAAATGCATGTAACGTGTAAAAACACCGCTTTAACTTAAATCATGGTAACTGAGTTTTTTCTATTTTGGTATAAATTTATAAATGAAATTTATTTCAATGAATGAAACATAGATTATATTTATTAAACATTGAAAATAACTTGGAATAATTTAGTAACTTTTTTTTAATTTTTAATCATATAATCAAATGTCAAAAATTATAGAAAACATTAATGTACAAAATGAAACTATTCATTTAATTAGAATTTAACAATATAATGAAAATTATTGAATTAAATATATTATATTAAACCTTTTTATAATGATATTTTTATCAGAAAAATTAATGGTAAAATAATCCATTCAATTTACTTATCTTTATATATTTTTAGTATCATTAATTTTATTATATTATTAGCTAAATAATTCATCTGTTAGTGTTTCCCAAGAATTTAAAGGAATAATTTCATTTCTAAAAAATTAAAACAAATTATCATATTAATAAAATACTTCTATATTTAAAAATAATATTTATAAATTAACATATGATGTTTTCTATAATTTTAAATCATTGTATATGTTAATTGCAATGAAAGTTGATATTTTGTATCTTTCGTTCCTTATTTTATTATAAAGGTCACATTAATGGAAATTATTCCAAAAAAAATCATAAAAATAAATTATAAGGTGGTAATGAATGATATATTTCTATAGTATTGGTGTTGTATTGTTTTGTAGGTCCTTTTTTGACAGATATCTTTTTTTAAATCAGTTTTTAACTTTACCGTGAATTTAATTCTTAGATCATTTACTCTTCATTTTGGCTAAAAAATGAGTTTTTAATTATAAATTATAAATTACTCTTATTCATAATATGTGATCCATTTTTGTAAATTCTTTTCAAAGAAATGAAAAATAATAATTTAACATTAAACCTGAAAACATGATTAATAAGAGGATTTTTTAAAGGGAAAACAATCGATAGTTTACAAGTTTTTTTTATACATTTTCAATATTAAATTAATCAAAGTCAGTTAAATTTGATTAATTTATATATAATTGATCTAAATAATTTTTAATCCCAATTCTAAATTTAATTTTAAATTATAAATAAATTAAATTAAAAGTTTGGTTATAGTTAAAATTCAGTATACTAAAGTTTCTTCAAAAAAAGAAAACATTCCAAAAAAATTCCAAAATTTACAGTAATATATTTTTCAAATTATAAAATAAAAAATGATGTATATTTTATCAAATTACATTTCTTATAGTATCAAAAATTAATTTTTTTATTTTCAAAAAAAATCATATAAAACATTTTATTGATAAAATAATATTTTTCAATCATATAAATACTTTATAAATAAATTATGTATTTTATTATCCATATGTTTAATTGTATTAATAAATTATAAATAATATTTAACATGTTTTTTTAATATTCATTTAGCTATGATTAATATATTTGTTATAATGGTTGTGTTCAAATAAAATTATTAATAATATATCATGGTTTTGTAAACTTTTAGAAATATGTGTAACTCAATCTAGGATACTATTCCTTATAGAGAAAACATAATTTTTTGTTTCATATAATGTGACACAATGAATAAATTTTATTTATTCACAAATATAATTTATAAAAACTTCATTTGTAACACTACAGGTCACCCTTATACTAGATAGTGTTTTGTGAGGCATCTATTTTTGGAAAAGAACTATTGAAGGTAATAAAAGAGAAGGTTCAGGTGATACGAAAGCATATGATCACATCAGAAACATGACAGATATATTTCTGAGATCAATGTGAGAGGACTTTTGTGTTTTAGTAGGGATAACATGTTTTATGGAGTTAATTTCCCTTGAAAATAATTATGTCGATTTTCCTGGGGATATAATATTTAATTGAGATTTATTAGGAAATTTCTGATCCTATGATGGTCTGGATTGTTTATTTACCACTTGGAATTAGTTGAAAACAATAATGAGTCCATAATATCATTATTGTGTCATAGGTGAGGAGTCTTATGAATGACCAAATACATTTTTCAGATAAGGGTGATCTTAACATCGACGATAGAGCCACCTTTTCAATGTACACAGAGGTGAATGATGATTTGGAGGAGATGATCCTATATGGATATAAAATTCTTCTGGTTTGAGTTCCATGGTAGTATGGTATAATATAAGAGAACTCATAAGAATTAGAGAGTAATATACTGAATCAGTACCCCCAAATTTTGTTTTTTTAATTTTTATTTGAAAACACATAACATAGGGGAGAATGTAATATCTCTAGTTTTTAATTCTAAACATTTGAATATTTCTTCATGTATATATCTCAATATATTTCCTCACATTTTAAAATGTGTTTAGATGTCAGAGGATCACTAAATTATTATATTAAAAACTGAAAAATATATTAAATATATTTCAGGATTCATTTTGATATAAATATATATACCATTTATAAGGACCATAATTTAAAACTCTAAGACCATGTATATTGCGGGAACATATAGTTTACCATTGGTGCAACATAATGTCCTTCATTATTAAGAATTCGGTTGAAATAGATATTTGAAGGGTTTATTAAGTTTAATACTTTTGTAATTTATTAAATTTATATAATGAAATACCTTATTTCCTATTAATTCATATGAAATTACTAAAAAACTATATGGATTTCCATATAAGCATAGAATATTAGAGAGGCAGAGAGGCCTTCGTTTGGGTTGGAAAACCAAGAGTGGGGATCAATGAAGATGATTGAGGAGATTAATGATATTGGAAATGAATGTAGTGGTATAAATCCATTCTTATATAAATGATTTATTTTTCACTAATGATCAATCTATTCTTGAGGTGGGGATCATTATTTTGTCGATTTACACACACTGATTTATTTTTCTGAAGATATTACATATCGTGTTACAATAATATGATGCTAATTCTTTACAAGAGACCAATTAAAGATTATAATTCTTGATCTTAATTATTTAATTATTTCATCCTAATATCCCCATGTTTATTACATTTTATGATCATTGTCTAAGATTACATTTCCCAATGATGGAGTTCATAATGATTTTTTTTGGTTTTTCCAACCATTGATCATAAAATTATTCATCATTCACCCATTAAGTTATGATTACCCATTGAATTTCTGGATTAGAGCATGATCAAATCCAAAAAATAATTGTTCATATGTGAACAACATATTTTTCATATTTTTTCAAATAAATTTAGGAATATTACATATTTAATGTGATGGATTCATATACTAGAACCCGAAAATGTCAATATACAATTGGAAATAATAAAAGATAAGTAATTAGAGAACAAATTTATTGCCATTGGAATCCAATAATTTATGATTTAAGGCTACCCCTTCAACTTATATACATTTCAAGAAATAAAATAGCAATGAAGGTGGCCTAAAGTGAGGATATGGAATTCATGGGAGGAAATCCTTTGGATTTGGAAAATTATTGAAGTACTCTACTTGTATTCCGGGGGGGATAAATTCTAGGTAGTATGTTCTTTTGGATTCTAGATTTTCATATTGAGTTTACTATCACACACCTTTTGGTCAATCGATACACTTTAGGAATAAGATAATGAGACTCTACATATACTTGTTGGTACACATAAGCTAGAATGACCATGTACATCTGCATGACCATGTACACAGGAACTACTATAGTACATGGCACCAACATATTTAGTTACCCATTCATAGCTAGAGCACCTAGGAAAAGTAATTATACAAAAGGATAACTAGATTCAATGGCCATGTACCAAACTAGACGATCACATGATGGATGGAATTAGAATACTCAGGCTACTCAAGACACACTGGGTACTAAATGATCACACTGTGAAGATCCACATGGCCATATGAACTATCTATAAGAAAAGACATACCCATCTATTCTAGAAATGTCACACCTCATGTGACAATATATAAACAATGTCTACATTAATTATAGAATCCTCCCTTGTGTATCTCCTTCATCATGACATTAATTAGGGCTAGCTCATAACATATCATAATATGTATCCTACTTCAGGATTGATGGTATAATTTATTTTGGAATCATAGAAAAGGAATGCAGTGTTATGATTGTGGCACTTCATCCAGCTATTCATAGACGATTTTAATATTATGATAGAGAATTTGTTGTTAGTAATAAACGTATATACCAGACCATGGGTCCCCCATAATCATTGTATATGGATATTTGGTACTCCTCCCATACTTCATAGGGTTTGGGGTCTCTATATATAGAGTGGTAATCCCCCATCATCATGATCTGGTATGGAGTGGGTCCTCTACTATAGTTAGTACCTCTATTGATGATAGAGTGAAATTGGAATGTATCAACTGTCGATAATGATTTTGATGAGGGTTTACATGGTACTGATCGTTATAGTTACCCCATTGTGATTAGTTGACAGAATCATCATACTTATCTACTAATGAATATGGAGATCCCCTATCACTCATTCCATGGGGTTCACTAATGAAAAATATGATATTGGGTTTCCATTCCCTCTTTCTTGTGGGGTTAGATGATTATAGCTATTTCTACATTCCACTTTTTGATTTTATATAATTTTACTAGGTATTTATATTCCAAACAATTCTTAATATTTCCCCTCCATTGTTATTTCATACGAGGACAACAGTTAGAGTGGGTTTTTTCTGGGTTAACCCTGTGTCAATGGATTATAGATGTATATAGTGGTGATAATATTATTTGGTAGTCATCTATTTAGATTATGAGGCCTTATATATTTAACCATCCCTTTCTCTATTGGGTATCATGTTGGGACTTAATTTATATGTTGGAATTTATTTTCCTTTCAATATAATTTGTATTATTCTTGTGTTTATAGATGTATTTCATATAAATTTTTTCATACATGGTTTGCACTAATGATGTTATAGTCATATGTTTTATATATAAAATTTGATATTGACATTGTTATGTTGGTGTGTATAAGTAGTCTGAACTGAAGAACCCCTCTTTATTGAACTGACTACTAAGTTATTTTAACTATAAACTATTCTATTTTAAGTGGTCTTGGGGCATAACATTCAACTTACTTCTATACAAGAGGGTCATAATGTATCAATTCATAGAAGTATATTTTCAAAAAAAGATCTGAACCATCATCAGAGGTGATGGTTGGAGTAATTGTGTACATTTAAATATGATATTTCTAAGACCTATTGATAGGGGAATGAATTTGTTGATTACCGAAAACGAAACACATCCAACACATGTCTTGAAATATTATTTTTATGAATTATATCTGATGAATCCATTTTTCCTTATGAAAATGAGATTATGAATTTATGAGACTAAGGTTTCATTAGTGATTGTTTAATTTAAATCCTCTATTCTTAAGTTATTACTTTAGGAACATCAGTTTGATGATGATTAGAAAATAATTATGGACTATTTATTTCATGGAAAGAAGAAATAAAAATTGTCTCTATCATCATAGGGTATCCATTTCTTTGGTAACCTCACTATCATTCAACAACAAACATGAAAGTCTATGATGGGAGTTTTTCTTCATTCCCAGGATTCAATGTATCAATGCACAAAAAATATGAATTATAATATGATGTGTTTTTTATGGTGTCAATTTATGATATGATATGTTACTAATTATGTTTCTTATTTTTATATATCTTAGTTAATTATTTCTCCACATTAGATGTCTCTAGGTTTTCTTCAACCCATTTTCATGTAAACCTAGATTTTAAATGTGGTATATATGGGAATTTTGGTCTGGATTTTATATACACCAAATGGAAAAAATGTTATTTTGTTCTTGACAAATTTTAATTCTTTTTTACATTTCTATAAGGTATATTATGACAATTGTATTTGGTTTCCCTTATTCATTGGGTGAGTATTTCTATCCTGGAATAAGGAGGGTACCAATAATGGGGTAGTCAATGATTTTTTTTAGATATTCATCATTTCCATGGAATTTTATACTGTTCACGGTCAAGTTACATGACATGTAGATGGGTTTCATGACATGTAATGCCGGTTAGACTCATCCCATGAGTTGAATTCATAGCATGAGTTGTTACACATCATGTAAGAGTTACACATCATGTAATGTGAAATTCAGTTTTTAATTAAAAAGGAAACATGTTTTTTAAGTAACACCAATTTATAGGGATTAATGATGTGTAATATGTTACAATATATGTAATTCCTCATGTTCCAATACCCAGGGTGTTGTGATAGTGTTTGAGTGCTCATTTTTTACAGCCTCCTCCACCCGGCCATAAGTTATACCCTATGAATTTTTTGTTGTCTTTCTTATATCATAATTGATTTTTTAAATGATTATTCAACAAGTATAGGAACTTTGTCTCTCTATGAAAGCATTCATATGGGATTATTTCACTTTTTTTCATTGAAACAACGGTTTTTTGGAGGGATTGTTGATTGGATTTTTTTTCCATCAATTATTTTAATTGTATTATCATTATTTATGTTCCCAATTCATCTCTTTTCATTTCCAAACCCCATTGTCAAAGGTGTTTGGATCTTCTAAACTCATAAGGCAGGTGGATATATTCAATTTTTCTAATGTATTGAATTGATTATAGTTTTTATTGACTTCCATTATATTTGAAATGGAATTCCATGTTCTTAAATAAAATGGGAACAAGGTATGTTTTTAATTGTTTTTAATATTTAAAATGGAATTTCCATGATTTGAAATGAAATATAGATTTTTAAAAACTCAAGTAGATTGTCTTGGTTGTGAAATTATTTTATACAAATATGAGTATGGTTTTTAAAATAGAAATGTAGAAATATAGCACAACAGGAACCTTGGGAACATCAAGATAGAGACACATGTAGCCTTAGTCTCTGTTACAACACTAAGAGGTTACATGTTACATGTTTATGGTCTATGGAAGGCCTAGATGTTATTCTTGATCTAACTATATATTTTTTTGGTCTTGTGCTCGTGTATTACATATTTCCCAAATGGCTAGAGCCATGTCGGTAGGTGAATTCTTGTTTTTTTTTGTTTATTACATGATAGTTTATTTAATTGATGGTGGCTCACATGTATATTTAATTATTGTTATCCTTAATATCTTTTTTTCTGGATTTAAAATACTTACCATGAAATTTATAGAAAAATCAATGTTTTTTTGATATGGGGTTCCAAGGTGGATTATTTATAAAACATCATGAGAAACCGTTTTCTTTATAACTTGGTCTTTTTCATTATTGTTATGATAACTTTTTTGGGGGTTCATTCCATTGAAATCGATGTGGTCGGTGATAAGACTTTAGTTTAGTGTGATGAGGCTATTAATTGGGCGATGAAGATGTAGTATTGAGGCATTGGGATTGGAATTAAATTAGTGGATAGATAACACTATTTCTTAGGATGTTGTTCTATCAGATGAAGGTATATTATTTGAGGAGAGGTATTGTTATTACTTTGGATGCCAGGCTTCTAGCTAATGGGTTATTCATAGAAGGGGTCTGATGGGCTGGTTTGTATTATTTTGATGTTCCTTTGTGATGTTAGTACAATGCTAATTTAATAGGTGTAGAGAAGAACATGGTTTCAGTTTACATTATATGAGGTGGAACATGAGGTTTCAACTGAATTTTTGACAATAGGATATACCTTGGTCTGTTTTACAATGATCCTAAAATAATATGGAATTCCAACATTGGTTGAGGGGGTGATGGATTTCTGATGGCTGTTGAGAACTAGGGAAGTCCATGTTTATTTACGCATGTTCTTCTTTAAATGTGATATGCCGAGATGTAGAAAAATTTATTATTCCATGTGAAATATATATTTTTATATATTTCCTATGATATGATAAATGGTATTTTATTTTATATGATAATACAGTTATGATAAAATAAGATGATGTTGATCACCATGTTGGGAGACAAGGTCATAGGATTGATGCAATGTTGGTTGTTAGGATAGCCATCGCCAGAGTAATATTTTGATACCTGGGTTTGTTGAAGGTGGTTAAAGATGCCATGTATCTCAGATTCTATGTGGAATGGTTGTGATATGAATGGTTATGGGATGGGGGGATTCAATTCTAGTTACTTCTTTTCTTATATGTGATATTTATATATATGTTATGTGTTGTCTGATCATGTTGCTGGTATTTAGTGGGTTCTTCCTAGACACCTTGGATGGAGCATCAGGTAGGTGAGTATAGGGTTATGCTATAGCATGAACATGTTTAAACCCGTGAGGGTCAAGCCGAAAAGGTACATTCATAGGGCCTGACACAAGTATAGATACCAGTTTAGGTGGGACAACCAACAAATTTTACAGCGTTTCGGCCTTGGCTCAATGAGAAGCTTCAATCGAGACCAATAAATGTAATCCTTGGTATCGAATGGAATACTCAGGGGTTCTATCCATCTATAGTTTATTTTAATAGGGAATTATAGTCCTAACACCCACATCTTTTCCAGGGTGAGGGTGGTCTGTAGGTGGCTGAGAATTGGATCAAGTCCATGGAGATGATTTTTGAGCAGATCAAAAAGCTTATAGGGAGGAGGGTCAAGCTGGGGAACTATTTTCTTATAGGTATAATAAGGCTCTAGTAGAACATTTAAGTCCATGAAAGAATACATGAGGGACTGGCCTAGAGAAACACTGTGGCTAGGTTCTTCAAGCATTTGTTTTCCAATGATGTTGAAAGTAGAAAGAGCTCATGTTTTTTTATCCTTAGGTAGGGTGATATGTTTTTCGAGGACTATGAAGAGATATACATTGAATTATCTCACATTGAACCAGGAGTATTTGATGATGAACCCAGTAAGGTGAGGTAATTTGAGGATAGTTTGTCATAAACTATTCATGTGCATGAAAACATTTCTATGTTGGCCTCATCCTCATAAGAATTAAACTAAGTGCTCATTGTTGAGGGAAACTTGACAGATAGGTCTTACTCAAGCTGATCAGTGACATCTAGTGATTTCAATGGTGATTATTCAATTGATAAAAATTATGGTTATGATGAGTTCAAGCAAGTTAGTCAGACCAAGGACTCAGTCAGATCACATTTGAGTGGATCTTCTATGGTTTTATTTATTTGTGGGAAGTTATGCCATGTCTTGATATAGTGTGATTTGCCTCCAAAAGAGTTACATGCATATAGAAATGTTAGGAATCTCAAGTGGTTCTGTAGGAATCCCTATAAGATAGCCATTAGTCGAGGAATGGTGTAGAAATAAGGCTCTACGATCATATTAGGAGTGGTGTCAGGTGATTGTAGACAAGTCTCAACTGCATGGAGATGTTGTGGTAGAGAGAGTGGGAACTAGAAGTGGGGTCAGTGGCTTGTTCCTGGTGCAACACTATAGGGAGGCCAGGGTACAGGTAGTTGGGGGTCATACTATGTGAATTTAATTGATCTACCGATGGATTAGCAAGATGTTTATCCGATTACACTTAGAGGTTCACGGGATGTATATGATATCTAAATAGATATTGGTCAATAGGATTTCATAGTATTGGATGCATTATATATATACATATATATATATGAGGTACATGATATAAGGATCTATTATTTCATCCATGTTGGATGTGGGATTATTGAGGTTCATGGAATAGGGAGATCAATGAGTTGCAGGATACAGAAAGTGTGTAGGAATCTAGGCATTATTTATATGTGATACATGTTTGATGTGCAAGTCATAAAAGTTAGATTTGAGCATCAATTTAGATAAAGAACCTCATAAGTTCTACTTGATCCCTAGGCATAAGGTGGGAACTGAGGTGGTTTGATACATTGATGGGGTTTAGAAAGACACATCACATCCTGATTAGGAATGGGTGTGATGATGCATCATAGGGGGACCATTGAGTCTGATAATATGTCAATGAACCATTTTTTATTTGAGTTTTGGTCAAGATGGGACAGGGGTAGGTAGCCTCTATTGTAAGGATCCCCCCTTGAGGTGGTTGGACTATGCCTTTAAGACTAGTGATTTCTAGGTTTTTTTAATAAGATTATAATGCTTGGTACTGTATTGGTGTTCTGTTTTATAACTTGATGATGAGATATGTTAATGTGTGGAGAGTGTAACATCTTGGGATAGTGATCTAGGATGAAAACCACTACAATATTGAATTATGAAATTAGTGGGTGTTCTATTTTATTATTTTTTGATTATAACTAATTTTCAAGAGTTCTGTTAGAATTATATAATGTTTTTGGATGATTTTATAGGCTTGGAGAGTTTCTCAGAAGTTTCAATGGGATTAGGGAGAATCAGAGTCCTGATGGCCTATTTTGGAGTCACATGTTAAGGTGAACACATTAAGGTTAAACATGTGGTCTATTACAAGAAACAATGCACCAAATTTTTGACAAGTTTTATGGTTTAGGTAATCCCTGGGGGTGAGGTCCATGGAGATTTGACCCTGTCTGTGGTTTTTTCAGAGGATTACACATAGTTATTTCATTTTCAGTACAAACTATGTGGCAAGCTTCATGGGTAATGAATCGTTGGTAGTAACCTCACAATGTGGAATGCACAATTTGCTCATGATTGGATAACCGTGCGGGATAACCATACAGAGTGTTTTTCCTAAGCAGAAGCTTCAAAATGGTTGTTTCTTAGTCTAGAAAACCATATGACTTATCCGTTTTTTCTCATTAAATGTTAAAATTAAGAAACTACCCCATATCAATTTTTCTTCATTTCTTCTCTTTTAAACTGCCCTCTTTGTTCATGGTTCATGAGTATCAGGAGGAATTCCTCCTCATTTTCTACTACATTGTGGTTCATTTTCTTCATTGGTTCTCCATTTTGGTTATCGTCCTGTGTAATAGAACCACATCGGTGAGTCTATCCCCAACATAGCTTCTCTTCTCCTTTACTTTCTTCTAATGGAGTTCTAATTCTATAAAATCCGTTATAACCTATTTTGAGGGTGTTCAATTGAATCATCGACTTCATCAAAACTGCTTAGATTTAGAGCTTGATACCGAACGATCCAATATTTATTAGTCCGTGGTTGGTGGTTCATAATGTTCTTCATGTTTTTGTAGTCAATTTTGGGCACCTATTTTAGCAATCCATTAGGTATTCAATAGAGACTCTATTTCTTGGTATTAAACTGAATGAAAGACATTGTGGGATGACTATATGAATTATCTAACCTTATTATCTTATCCAAGCATGAGTTATAGTTCATTGACCACCTTTGTAGTTAGGTTGGGTGTGTTTCTTCATTTACTTGAATTTTTATATTTTAAATATTTTTTTATGTTTGATTTAAAAATTTCAATTCAACAATTTTGAATTGTTTAATTTCATTCAGGTTATTAAATTAAATCATATTAAATGGATATGATTATTAAATTTAGATGATTATATATAATTTCAATTATTATGATGAAATTATTCTGACGAAACCCATGGGGTTGTGACAAGATTAGATCTAGTTTGGGATAGCGTTGGCCATTCAGAATTTAGGTGACATCATATTTGGAATGAGTGGGTCAGGAATAATTTGGGTGGTGTTTACCATTAGATGAGAATCATGGAGATTTTTTTGGGGTGGTGAGGTCATCCGTTTGGTGGGAATTAACCATGGTCCTGACTGTCATGGACATTTTTTTGAGATACATGGTCCTAGGGGAATGAGGTGCTAGTTGGATGTGGCTTCGTTATTTAATTAGGATATTGACACGAACTTGTAATGGCCAAATTACTGATTAGAGTCGTGTGAATAGTGTATGACTCATATGATCAGGTGTTTTTGACCCCACTTGTGTGTAGAGAACCTTGGTAGTGCAGTTTAGGTATTTTTTATGGGGTTCCTTCCATTGAAATCCACACAAAAGGTGAGTAGAATTCAGTTGATAGGGATGAGGCTATCTGTTGGGGGATTATTGAGTCTATGTACATGGAATTATAATGGATGATGGGAATCACCATTTCTAGGGATGCCATTTGATGATCCGAAAATTTTTTATTTGTGGAATGTTATTAATGTGCATATAGATACAAGGATTTGGGCCGACTGTTTCATTTGAGTAGGGGTCCAAGGGGGTGGTTTTTATTGTCTGGAAGTGAAATTAGGATGTCTATAAGTTGATGAGAGACATGGTTTCGGGATGAACATGGTTACAGGTAACCTGATTTCAGGGAAAACCCAAGGTTTCCCCAGAGTTATTGACATCTAGGTATTCCATGGGCCATGGTCCAAGGAGCCTACCCTCTTTATGGAATCCAACACTGGTTGAAGTATGTGATGAATTCCTGGCGGATGTTGAGCATCAAGGAAGTCTGTGTTTATTTATAAATGAAATTATTTACTTTGATTATATTTCAATTCTTCTTAAACAATATTTTTGGGCATAAACACTTGGGTTGTATCCTAGTAAGACACATTATCACACCCTACATAGGACCTTTGGGATGAATGTAGACTTTATGTCTATACATTAAGGTAAATTTCATGCTTTAGGAGATGGTTCATAGTAGATATTTGGAAAGGATGTTGGAATGAACATAGAGATCATTCCTTTGCTAATGATTTTGATTTACATTATATTTCTATATCATCATGATGCCTTGTATATTTATGTAGCTATTGTGGTCAGCCCTTGGGAGCGCCATTTTTGGATATTAAGATGTATGACCTGATATGTATTAATGTTCTATTATTTAGTGTTTATAAGTAGTATACATGCATACTTGAATTGTTTATTTATTTTTCACTTCTTTAGTTTGTTTCATCTACTATTGAATGTCATTAACTATCCTTTTGACTTTGGTGGGTCTGGTTCAAGTCTGTTCAGTCGCAACGTTCCCCTAAATAATATATATAAATTTTCAGACTAGTATTATATGAAACGATGAGGGTATAGGTTCGCCACTTTTGAACATTGACACCCTCAGTACTAGTCAGAAACCTCTAGTGTATGGGGAGGCATGCAAAGGCCAATGGAAAATGTCTTGATAGCACTATTCTGGTGTCTAATCCGGTCAAAAACGCTACAATGGGAAGATGTATACATTTGTATTGGATTCAGGTAAATGGATGATAATTTTGTAGCATCTATGATTATATATATATATTTTTCATTTCAGGATAGTTCAGTTTTAACAATTGGTCACATGGACACTTGTAATCATGAGTTTTAATGTATTTCTTGTTATAACTATTTTTCGTTATTGAATCATTCATTTATTTATGTATAGTAATCTGGTTGAATATCTTGTTTTTATTATATTCCAGAAATATTTCTAATATCTATTTAACACCGCTGAAAATGGAAAGGCATTGGTATCTCGTCTATTTGGGTAAAGATGGTATGTTACAATTTTTTATCAAATCCTTACATAGCCTGAAGTGATTTTGTACTACCATAGTTGTTTCAGTGTCTTGGTTAGATATAAGTAATATCATCGACATTCAGACAGTAGGTATGAGAAATGGGAAAGGCTATCTCACTTCTCTTACTGAATCTTGGTATCCATGGGTGTTAATAAATTATACACTATGACCAATATAGATTGTTTAGGCTAACAAGAAAATCTCATTTGGAATGTTTATTAATTCATCATATCTACAATGCCTATGGAATTGGAGTGGGTATTTCCATTTTAATAAAAAAAGTTTGGAGTTTATTTGGATGGACATGATCCTTTAATTAGAAATTTACTTATTTTGAATAAATTTATAACATCTTTAAATTCTTATTTTTTTAAGTAATGGTTTTGGATTCTTGTATTCGGTTGAGTGGTTTGGGAATTTTCCCATGGATGATGAGTTTTTTTCTTCTGTTTAACAGACAATTCCACCTATGAGAGTTCTTCTAATTATAATAGGGTAAGAATCAAGGTATGCTACACCGACGTATTCTCTGGTGGACCATTTTTTTTATGAATCATTGATCTATTCTATTTAGACTATGGGATAAATTGACTTAGGGAACCTGAGGCGGGGAGTGGACCATGGTTCATAATTTTTCAAATAGCACCCACCTATCTTCCATGGTGAAAAATGACCACAAGTGTCATAAGAGTGACCTTAATGTATTGATAAAATCTTCATCCTTTTAAAGACTCCTGAGAATTATCTAGTGTCTTAACAGGGTATCCTTCATGAAAATCTTCAATCAGTAGTTTCATCTCGAGAAAGTAAATTTAGAAAATATTTGGGAGTTTTTAAAAATGAGCAAGGTGAGAATACTGTTCTTAAGTAATCCACTTACTTTTATGAGATGGTGCATCGTTCACCATAGCATGTCGCCAATTACTTCTTGAATTCTCAAAGGATTGAGATAGGGTTGAGAGCCAATGTTCAGTAAATTATTTTTTTGTGACACCTTCCCATTGTGAAGGTTGTTGATAAAACATATTTAGAAAATTGAAACATAGTTGCGAGGATAAGCTTGGGCATAGCTTCAGTGGTTGCAGGAGTTAGCTAGGCTGATTCTTCTAGTCATAAAAGGAAGCATAAGAGTTGTCATCATTCTAGAGGACCTATTTCATGGGATTCTATAGGGAAACAAAATGGTATTTTTTACTAGTGTGGGAGGCGTGGTCATACCAAGTGTCATTCTAGGAAATCTCCTAGAACATTTCATCTTTGTGGTTGATCTATCAATCTAAAGTATTTATGTGATAAGATGTCACATGGATGTAAGGAGGTATCCACATTCACTAAGGGGTCTTAGGCTCAGGTGGATTATTTGAAGGTTGGTGGGTCTCATTATTATGACAAGGGGGATGGCTATGTAGCTATGTGAAGACCAATTTATGAATACTAGTGTGCTGAAGAGGAATCTAAATAATGACCAGGTACTGTTAGAGGTAAAGTGTTTATTTCAACATCTATGGTGCTAGATTTGATTCATACATGTTCTACTCATTCTTTTACATCCCCAATTTTAGTTTTCATGTTGTGACTCTGTCCAAGGTGTATTCATTTCTTGTTGGGTCTTTACACAACTTTAAGAAAGAAGTTTAAAAGTGTTTTCAAATGGCTGGTGTTTTGGGTGGTGATTAGTGACTTTCAGGTTATTAGGGACTTATTAATTCTTGATAATCATATTTTTGACAGAATTTTCAGCATGGCTGGGATGATTAGGGTAAAATCCTAGATAGAATATTTTCGATATAAGGTATAGTTATTTCATACTGATGAGGTGACTCATGTTTTTCAGGGTCAATGAGACTCTTAAATGGGAAGGGTAGGGAAGAGTTTTCCTTGTGATGGTTTAATCTCATGCCAGTTGTAAGAAATGTTTTTGAATGTAGATGACCATTTCTTTTGTGGCCAACTACCTTATATTTTTTGTGAGTACCCTGAGGTATTTCAAGATGAATTTTCTACATATATTACAATGAGAGTAGTATAGTTTGATATTGACCAATTAACTGGAACGATTCTTATTTATATACCATCCTATCAAATTCAATCTAAAAATTTGGTAGAATATAAATTACATCATAATGAACTTGTGGATAAATGATTTATTCACCCCAACATGTCACCAAGGGATTATCATACACTATATGATATAATAGAGTATAAGAGTATTAGATATTTTAGTGACTATCAAAACATGAATTAGGTGTCCATTAAGAAAAAATATCCATTACATAAGATTTATGATATTTTTGATCTAATGGTATGGACTCATTGGTCTTTTTTGATTGACTTGTGGTCAGGGTTCTACTAGTTAAGAGGCCAAGAAGAGGATATACACATGAAAATATTTCTAAGAAAATGTATACATTTATATTTTCTAATTATGATATTATGACACACTAACACTCCTATGGTATTCATGGATTTTATGTAATGAATATTTTATTAGGTCTTGGGATATTTTGTTTTAGTATTTTTGGATGATATCTTGTTGTCCGTCAAGGTAGAGTATGATCACATTGAAAATTTTAATATCATTATTTGAGTATAGAGGGAACATATTATGTTTGTTAATCATTCCAAATGAGGGTTTCTGATCTGGGATGTGATGTTTCTGGGGAATGTGATATCTGAGAAAGTAAACACAGTTGTTCCTAAAAATTTGTGTGTTGTTATGTATTGATAGTATCCAAGAATCACGATTGAGTTATGACAATTATTGGGTTTAATAGGTTACTATATGTTTTTTTACTTCTCAAGTCTCACATATTCGATGAAATTTTTATAACATAAGCGTATGATGTTTTAATAAAACAAAAAATGTCCGATCTATTTTGTGGAGATGCAAGTGAAGTTGAGTTAGACGCCTATTTTGATTCATCCAGAACTATTTTTGGGTTATTAAATTTTCAATGATGTTTCTATTATAGGATTTAGATTTTTCTTCATATATGGGAAACATGTTGTGGCTTATGGATCAATACAGTTACAACTTCATGAGAAGAACTACCTCACCCATGATCATGAGTTGGAAGATGTTATGAATATGCTCAAAATGTGGAATCACTATCTCTTAACATAGAAGGTTATGGTATATAATGATTATATTAGCATGAAATATATCTTCACATAGAGAGATTTGAACATAGGAAAAATATGTTGGGTGGATTATCATCGTAAATTTGATTTTGATATCGTATATACCCCTAAAAAGGTAATGTTTTGGTGACACATGGACCACACAATTAACGACAAAAAACGTGAAGGAATCAGTTTTGCAGTGTTCTCTAATGAGATTGTTTTGTATGATGAGAATTGGAATATATGATGTTTTTGGACAAATTATCTTGGATTTTATAAAAGTCGAATCATATTTTTATGAGCATGTTTTACATGAGATTATGATAGACACTGATATATGACACATAAAAGAATCCTAAAAGGTGGGGAAACCATATCCAACTTTTCTTGTTCCTCCAGTAGATATTTGTGCTTTTTAGCATGTTTTTTGTTCATATTTCCATGAGGAATTAGTTTCTAAACTGTGGATACTAGTATTTTTGGCCTGTGAAGTCTATGGATAAAGAGATATATTATGATTTCATATATTGGTATTGGTTTCCAGGAATAATGATATAAATTATAGATTTTATTTCACAATGTCTCACTTTTCAAAGAGTTAAGGTGGAACACAAGAGACATGTAGGTTTCATGCATCCCTTAACCATTATGACATGGATATAGAATGATATTTCTATGGATTGTTTCTTTAGTTCCCTGATAATCATAGTTGAAATGAAGAGATTTAAGTAATTTAATCACTAAACTTGGGTATTTATTTCTAGTAAAGGAGATGAAGAAAGTGGGAAAAGTTTGGGAATCGTATATATGATAGACTATAAATATTCATGGGGTTACAAGAGTAGTTTTTTCTCAAAAGGACTCATGTTTTAGATCTATGTTCAAGAAATGATGTCTAGAGGCAATGAGTTTATAGTCGAAATTAATCATGGCTTGTCATCCTCAAATGGATGGATGAATAGAGAGGGTTATGATGGTTTTTGTGTATATCCTCCATTCATGTGTTCTTAATTTTAGAGTATCATGGGATAGATAATTACCTTTGGTTTATTTCTCGTATAAAAATAGTTATTAGGATTTGATTATGCTGAAACCCTTTTAGTCCATGTATGGGAGGCCATGTTGATTTCCCTGGTTCTAATCAGAGTTGGGAGAATGATCCTTAGTTTGATGAGTGTTGTTAATGAGACGGAAGATGTAGTTTAGTTGATCCAAATTCATTTGGTCATGAATCCCAGTCATTAGAAATATTATGTGGTCCAACGTCATCAGCTGCATGAGTTTAAGATTGGGGATTGGGTCTTTCTCAGAGTTTCTCCTCACATGTAAAACATTTAGTTGGGTAAGCAGGGTAAGTTAGAATCATGGTTTGTGGTATCCTTTATGATCTTTGAATGACTGGTGTCAGTATGTGTATTTTTTCATATATCTTGACATCTATTCATGATGTGTTTCATGTTTTCACATTGAGGATGTATATACCAGATGATTCCAATGTTATTATATGGGAGGATTTTGGTTCTTGATCCCAATTCCACTTTAGTTGAGATGCCAGTTTAGATTATTGATTTCGAGGATAAGATACTACATGATAAAGTGATTACTGAGGTTCACGTACTATAGAAATAAAGATAGGATCACCACAAGATGTGAGAGCGTGAGTCATTAATGAGGTAGTAGTTTCCAAATATTTTTTACAGATCCAAGATTTTGTACTTGTGTTGGAGATTGAATGGTTTTATTGTGGGGCGATTTTAATTCCCTGTTACCTTTCTATCAGTAATATTTTGATCAATATCTTTGGCTTCCCTTTTTCATTGGGAAAGTATTTTTGATCCTAAATTGGTAGGATACATACAAAAGTGATGTCACATATTGGTTGGATTTTATCCTTTTATATACAATTTTCTTCTATTTTTAGGGAAGTTACATGACTTTTAGTAGGGAATCATAATGTGTAATTCTAGACCTACTCATCTCCTGAGATGAATTCATAGTGTCAGTTTTTACACGTCATGTAAGGTTTACATGTTGTGTAATATGAAATTAGTTTTTTTTTCATTTCAAAGGAAATATGTATTCAGTGTAATTCAAATTAAAATTGATTCACGATGTGTAAAATGACACATTCAATGTAATTCCTTGATTTATTGTTTTTTGGGAGTCATGCAAGTGTTTGTAGGATCATTTTATTTGCAGCCTCCTCCACTCAGCCACAGATCATACCCTAGGTGTTTTTGGCTATCTTCCTTTCATTAGATAAATTCATTCTATGATTAATTATTAGGGCTATATCTTCATCTATTTGGGAAATATTTTCCCTTATTTTCCCTCTTTTTTTGTCATTGAGGAACCATTTGGATTATTTATTATTGATTGTATTATGTTTAATATAAATTTTTTTCAGTCTTTGGTCATTCTTTGTCTTCCAAATGTAGATCTTGTGGTTTCCAATTACCATTGTCTATTACTGTTTTGTTTTCCATGCTCTTGAGGGAGGTGAATCTGTTAAATTTTTCTCATTTCTTGAATTTCTTGTAGTTCATATTGATTTTATTGATATTTGAATTGAAAGTTTATATGCCAAAATAGAAAGGGGAATTTTTTCATTCTTTAATTAAGGTTTTCCTTGAAAATAGAATTGGATTTATATGAAATGGAAAACGGATTTTCAAACCCTAATTTAAATTGGAAAGTATTTTGACCTATTTTATAAAAATGTGAGCATAGTTTTTAAAATAGAAATTGACAAAAATTACACAATAGTATCCTTAGGTATGTATCAAAAGTGACACAAGTAGACTTCATATGTATGAATCCCCTATTAGTTAACCTATAATATTTCTATGGTCTATGGAATGCCTCATTGTTAATTCAGATAAAACTTTATACTTTGTTTGGGCTTATGTGTGTCCAGAAGATATTTTTACATAGGCCGGATCATGGCTGGCAGGTTCATTGTTTTTTCTTGTTGATTATTACATGATATTTTATTTTATGGATGTTGGAACACATATATATTTACATTTTATTACCTTTACCCAATTTTCTAGTTTTGGAGGACATAGAATGCAATTTTAGAAAACTCGAAAGAATATTTGAAATGGGATTTCAATGTAATTTATTTGAAAAATTATTTTAAAGGTAGTTTTCAATAAAAAGTTATTTTTATTGAAATGGGTTGGATTTGTAATGGTTTTGATGGAAAATGGTTTTCAATAAAATGTTGATTTAATTAAAAATATTTTTTGGCGCTATCATTGTAAATATTGGTGTGTGTGTGTTCATATTTCATTTCAAGGGCTTGGTAGAAATATGACCTTGTGCTCTATGCCAAAAGTAATATATCACACTAGATATAATTACCATCTGATGACTTGGTAGGTCGACAAAAACCAGATTATGAGTATGGAACTCTCATTGTGAAGAATGCATGGCCGGTTATGTGTATTTATGGAATGGATTGGGTATGCAAAAGGAAAATTGAGAAATGGATTTTAATATTTTTTATTTATCTGAAAAAATTACATGCTAGTAAAATTGGTTTCAATTTCACTTATATACATGGTTATAAATAGTATTGAAAACATTTTTTCATTTTTTTATAAACTTCATTGAGAAATTGTTTTATATAAACTATTGTATATAACTATTTTTAAATCATCAATCCTAGAGGCATGAGTAGGGAAGTCATTGGGGAAATCCTGTTGAGTGTTATACTCACCCCTGCAATGTAACATTGGTGATTTTTCATATTCTATCTTTCGAGAGTTGAGAAAATATAAATTATGAAATTTTTTAGCACCCCCTCATGATTCTTGAGTCATTCGATGATTTTGGAGATGTAATCATATGTTGTATGGAGTCTTGTGGTCCTTTGAGAGTATTTAGGTGTTATATATAGTTTACTTTGACTATTTTTTGGTCTTCTAATTTTGCAAATTTTGATGTGGTTTTGAGATATATTAAGTTATTGAGTTTCCTTTCATTTTTTCATGCATCATATATTGAGATGTCTGGTTAATGGTTTTATTCGTAAAGTTTAAATCACCCCCACTTGTATTTAAAACCCTTAGTCATTTATTTCTAGCCTTTGGAATCATGGTGATGTCACTTAAGGCATTATAATATTCATTTTATTCTCAAGCCAGTGAGAATAACTGGGTCCTTAGAAATAGTATCAACTTGTTCAATAATTTCCTAACAAGTAGTTTTCACTTTCTTGTTATTGGAGTTGAGATTCGTTCATGTATATTCCTTGTGGTGTGATCTAAGAATGGAGTAGGATTTTCAGATCATGGAATTTATAAGATAAAATTATGTAGCTAACCCATTTATACCTAACTTCAAGATACTAGGGTGTTGGGTACTTACGTTTTTTTTGGATACACTTAGCTGATGTTGGAATGTCATTGTCATGTGTTTACATAAAGGGAAGAAAATGAAAAACAATGTAGAAGAATAACATCCCACTAAGATTTCATACATCATTTGGAGTATTGATTTATGTTGAATAAATTGTTTATTTTTCAAAGAGTATACTTTTTTTTCAATGAAAATATTTTGACAAAGTTGACAGTCGTGTAATTTTGAAAATGGTTTGATTTTCAAAATCAAGGATAGATTTTTTCAAAATTGGTTTAACGTGAATTTTTTTTGGAAAATAATGTTGTGATAGTTGACATGATATAATTTTAAATGTTAAGACATCAATTTCTTTAGATTGTGACTTACCAAGTTTGTTGTTTGTTTAGAAAATGGAACCCATTCGGCAGTTGGAAGAGGCCATTGAGAATGTGGTTGCAACTGAGCCATAGGTGAAGAAAAAGTTGGTCCAATTCATTTCTCGGGCTTCTCAAACCAATGATTTTGGACTACAACCATATACTCTTTTTATGATATCTTTCACTACTAATAATCCAAGTGGAGGAAGTAAAGTTGTATTCACTAGAGGAGATGTGATCTCTAGAACTAACATGAGGAGGAAATGGGAAAACTATTTTCAAGGAGGTAGTAAACCTCATAATCAAACCCAAAAAGCAACTAACCTTCCCCCAAGACCCAAGATAATTCTTTGATATTTCATTTTGTTTCACCAAGTCAAAACAACTGGGAGTGTACAACACAACCGAGAGCATACAACAATTGAAAAAATATGAGGCATATTATGTTTCTTGTCGCATTTCTACAAGGTCGGGGTTTAGGTATACTTTTATGGTATCAGGACCTCCAAAAGCATCGATAGAGCGAGCGTTGTAGAATTATTCTCATCAATAGAGTATAACTATACATTTTGATTCTATGAATACAATGACACCTCAATAAGGGAAGTCTCAACAAGGGAATAAAGAGAAGTGTGTAGCTACAAATAAATTAAATGGAGCTGAGTATTTGATTTTCCATGATCATGCTCGAAATTCTATGGTGAGAGGTATATTTATTTAGAATTATACCCTTATGAAAGTGTTGTTTCATACTGGTGCATCACATTGCATCACTGATTCTCATGTTGTAGATTTGATAAATCTAAAATTAGAGATGATTCTTTCTCTATTAAACTCCATACTCTTCTTGGGTAAAGAGAATGTCGAGCCTTCATGTGTAAATCATGTTCTACAACTGTTGATGGTGGTGAGTTGAATCAGAATTATCTGTGTTGGTGATGGGTGTCTATGATGTAATACTGGGAATGGATTGGTGGAAAACATTCAAGGCTCACATCGACTGTTATAGAAGGATAGTTAGTTTCACATATGTGGATGGAATCAATCATATCTATAGAGGATAGAAGGTTGTAAATAAAGGTTCCAATGGTTTGTAGGCACTAGTGGTGGGAACGATCTCTTATCAATTGGCAGTGCTGACTTTCGCATCGATGAAAGGGATTGAGGATACCATTTTTCCATAAGTTGTGGATTAATTTCGTGATTTCGTTCTTAGGAACATCTCGAGGCGACCACCTCTAATAGAAGTGTATTTTCAATTGATCTCCTTCCAAGAACTAATCATATTTCTATTCCGTATTCCATGATAACATCAACTAAGATATGGGAATTGAATATGAGGTTTGAGTAAAGGGAAAGGAAAGGCTTTATTCGGCCTAGTACATCTATGTGGTAAACTCTAGTCTTGTTAACGAAGAACGATAATGTAACTCTATGTCTATGTGTTGATTATTGTATGCTTAACCACGTTATGATAATGAATCGGTATCCAATTACTTACATTAATGATCAGTCTGATCAACTGAGGGGAGCTTAGTGGTTCTCTAAAATTGATTAATGACTAGTATATCATCAATTTCATGATCAGAAGGAAGATATTCCAAAGGAATCATTTAGAATCAGATATGGCCACTACGAATATGTAGTCATGAATTCCAGTCTCACAAATTCACCATCGAACTTCGTGGATTATACGATTTAGATATTTCATAATTATCTAGAATATTTTTTTGGTGTTTGTAGATGAAATCTTTGTGTATTCAAAGACAAGGGATGAGCCTAAAGGACACCTTGCTATAGTGTTACAAATCTTTAGAGATCACGGTCTGAATGCCAAACTTTCTAAATTTGTTTTTTGGATACATGAGGTATGATTTCATGGCCATATTATTTCTGAAAAATGGGTTTCAGTAAACCTTGAAAGGATAAAATCTGTGATATTGTAGTAACCTCCAAAGAATGTATTTTAGATTTAATGGTTTCTTGATCTAGATGGTTATTACCGATGCTTTTTTAATGACTTACCATTGAAAGACTCTCCAATGAAATCTTTGACAAAGAAGAATTCTCCATTCCAATAGACAGAGGAATTCCAAAACTCTTTCAAGGAGTTGAAATTCCATCTTACATTGGCACTTATATTGATTTTTCCAAAATCAGGACACGGATATGTGGTGTACAATGATGCTTCGGGATTGGGGTTGGATGCATTCTTATGAAAGGAGAACATTTTTTGGATTACGGTTCAAGGCAGTTGAGAGTTCATGAGGAGAATCACCCAACACATGATTTGGCACTAGCTGTAGAAGTCCATGATTTAAAGACATGGTGTCATTATCTATTTGGTGAGAAATTAACTGTGATCACAGATCAAAAGAGTTTGAAACACATTTTCTCACAGTGAGAATTGAATCTGGAGAAAGGTATATGGATAGAGTATCTCTAAATGTTTATCTATGACTTCATATATACATCGAGAAAAGGGAATATAGTGGATGATGAATTGAGATAAATGTCATATGCTTAGTTAGAGAAAGATTCTTCAAATAAAAGATAGTTTATGTTGGTCTTAGCCGACATGCATCTGGAATGTAAATATCAAGGCGATATTGCGGTATTCCTTTCATATATGCTATATCATTATTTAGTAAAGATGGTTAAAGAGGTAGAATATTATGATTCACAATTTATGGTTGTGAGTTCAAAACATTATGGTGGGGAGACCAGTGAGGGATTAAAAATTGATTGGAATCTAGTGTTTTGGTTTAAGGATTAGATGGTGGTATAGATATATTTTTAGGAACAAATTATTCCGGATTATCAATATTCTATATGGGCTATACACCCAAGTACACAAAAGATGTATAAATCATTAAGGGTGAAACTTTGTTGGAGCGAAATGAAAATGAAAGTGATTGAGTTATTTTTAATGTTATTAACTTGTCAAGAAGTTAAGGAAGAGCATCAGTGAACAACGAGTATGTTTCATTCATTTCATATCCCAATGTGAAAATGAGAGAAGATAACTATGGATTTTTTTATAGGCATCCCAAGAATTTTATTGAAACATGATTCCACATGGGTTATAGTGGATCATCTTACCATGTCGGATAATTTCATCCCTATTAATGAAACTCAAATAGTGGAGGATCTATCAAAAATAAATATCGAGGTAGTGGTAAATAGGAATGGAATACTAGTTTCAATAGGATCATACATAGATCCAAGGTTCACATCTTTCTTCTATAAATCCATACAGAAATCCATTGGCCCTCAGTTGAATATGAGCTTGGGGTATCATCCTCATATGGATATAAGATCCCAACGGATGATACATACATTGTAAGATATGTTGTGGGCTTCTATAACGGATTTTACTGGCTCATGGGAGGATCACATAACAATAGAAGAGATCTAATATAATAATAGTTATCAAGACTCGATACTTATGGCTTCATATGAAGCATTGTATGGGAGTCCTTGTCATTATCCACTATGCTGGGTGGAAATAGGTGAAACATCAATTGTTGGGCTGCGCCCTATCCATGAAACAATAGAGAAGATTTAGATGATCAGAAACAAGATGGAGATGGATTAGAGTCTACATAAAACATATACAGACCATCATTGATGGCCATTGTTCTATATAATAGTTGATCATGTGTTCTTAAGGATTTATCCTGGACCTGGACATCTTCATTTTGGGAAGAATGGCAAGTCATCTCATCGATACATGGGAACTTTTGATATACTATAACGAGTTGGAGAGTATGCATAATGGTTGGAACTACCACCGTGGTTCATTTTGGTGCACAATGTCTTCCATATGTCATTGTTGAAGAAGTATCAGCCTGATCCAGACCATGTGATCAGATGGGATCATGTAGAACTAGAGTCGTATGCATCATTGGTACATATCCCAGTGCATATTGAGGATAAGAAATAACAATTCATGAATGGTAAAAATCATCATTCAAGTGCATGTTTTATGGGAACATGGTCAGATTCCGGAAGATTATCGGGAACACGAGAAGGAAATGGAAGAGCAATGGTCAGAACTCTTATAAGGGAATTATGGTTTTCCACTTTTTGTAGATGGAATGACAAATGATGGGTAGAATTAAGTACCCCCAAATTTTGGCACATCACCCTTTATTTGTGTTTTTATAAATATAATGTATATGGGGAAAATTTGGGAAATTTTGGTGAACATTAAATATGTTTTGGTCGCTAAAGGTGGGGTGCATGAGCTACCAATAGTTTATCCACACTGTGATGACATCCTAGGAGAAACCGCACACAATATCAGGTTTGTGGCAGAGAGCTTCGACATGCTGTTCACATGGTTATGGAGACCATATCATGAGTTTATGTTAGGTCCTTTCTAGAGAGTATCTAACACTTGTTTAGGTCATGGTTTTTATGATAGTGCAAAATGACCATTTGCGTGGTTAAAGTAAGATCCCAAAAAGCGGATCTCACATGTTTTTGCTTCTAAACTACTCATTCTTTCTCCTAAGAGGCTATAACTCTGGATTTTACTTCTAATAAGACCGAAGAAAGTATCCCATATATCTATAGGCAATCCTATGGCTTCCCATGGTGATTGGAAGCTGGATTCCTGAGGTATGTGATCGTTCTTCTTCATCCTTGATCGGTTTGTTAGATGTACTTAGATCTACCTCCCTTGTTTTCTTAGTTTCACAAATATACACATATTAGGGGTAGATATATTACATTTTTTAGCATATATGTTGATAATTTTTCTTGATCTTACTAGGATAAGCAATATAATGTGGTTCTGGGAAGAATCAACCCAGTTTTCTTTAGCGATCTTCATCTTTTGTCGGGTTTTGTCCAAACCATCAATTTAGGTGGTGTCTCTCCCAACTCCACCTGATATAATTGACTGCCTTAGTTACAAATTGGCATATTTTTAATGGAATTGATTGTGAAAAGAATATAATAAATCCTATTTAGTTATGATTTATCATTTTTTGTGAAATTGTGAAATCATAATGAATTGTTGTGAAAATTACTTTAGCATCGTGAATTTAAAATGGTGATTTTAAATTTCAAGTTAGTTTGAATTTCTAAATTTTTTTTGGAAAGTGGGTCTTCAATTATCAATGGATTTCTATATAAATGTTTTGGATTTTTAATATATTTGACAGAAAATTGTTTTAAATAAAAAAGTGATTTTATTGAAAAATATTTTTTTGGTATGATCGTTGGGCCTATTGGTGTGCACATTTATATTTCATTCTTGGGGCTTGGTGAAAAACATACCTTGTTCTGAGTTCTGAAAGTCAAATAGAATGTGAGATATAATTAAACATGGATGACTTGGAAGATCGATGTGAAACCACTCATTAGTATAGAACTGTCTTCACATAGCATGCATGGATGGTTATATGGATTTTTGTAATGTATTGGGTGTGATAAATGAATATTGAGAAATGGTTTTAATGATTTTTTTAGTGATTTTTCTGAATATAAAAAATTTCTAGAATGATTGGTTTAAATTTAACTTATATACTTGGTTGTAAATGGTTTTGGAAACAATTTTATATTTAGTTATAAAATATTTTTTAAAATCGTTTTACATAAAATGTTTTATATATTTATTGGTAACTTTTCTATCCTAGGGGTGTGAGTAGGGAATTAATTTGGGGAAAACCTAATAACTGTTATACTCACCCATTATATGAAACTTTGGTGAATCATCACATTCTATCTTTCTGGACATGGAAAGAGGTAAAGTTTCACATGTTTTTAGCACCACCTCATGATACATGGTTGATTTAGTGATTATGTAGAAGGAAGCTTGTGGATTATGGAGTCTTTTGGTCACATGAGAGTCATAGATTTTTCTTTGAAGTTTACATTGATTATTGGTTTGTTTTTGGATGTTGCACACATTTATGTGGTTTTAATTTATATTAAGTTGTTGAGTTGCCTCTCATTTGTTCATGAAACATATAGAAAGTTATTTGGTTATTGGTTTTATTCATAAAGTGTAAATCGTCCCCCACATGTATTTGAAACCCTTCAACATTTATTTCCATCCTTTGGAATCATGGAGATGTTGCCCAAGGCCTAGTAATGATTCATTGTATTCTCAAGCCAATGAGAATAATCAGGTAATTACACGATTTGTGGAGAATGGGGAATGATATATGAGGCCACAGGAATAGAATTACCCTATGCATGATCTCATGTTGGATGCAATAGATTATTCCTTAAACTGTTGGTGGAATTATATATCGAGATAAATTCTTACTATTTATATCTATCAAAAAATCAAAATCTATATCTTTCCCTAATTAGAATGGAATCTTATGTAGTGAAAGTGGGTAGTGTATTTGTAGTTATTTAGTTTTGAGATAACATATACACTAGGTAATGTAAAGAGTGTTTGTGATGCTTTGAGAAGATAGAAACAAACTCAGTCAGTTTAGGAGTCTTGTCATGGGAGGAAAATGATGAACTTGTTTGATAATATGCGTAATGTGGTTCAAGAGGACCAAGAGGACAATATCCTTGATTCTTTATAAATAGATTGTACACATCTGAGACAGATCATGGAGAGATAGTACGAGGATCTAGAATGTTTTTCCTGGAGGGAATTCCTTGAATATGGGGCCCCACCTTCTAAATGGAATATAGATTAGGATTGGATAATCTATGTCAAGAACCATGTTATTCTGCCTACAAGTATGCGAGTAGATATCGTACATAAGTTTCATTCCTTTAATTGGGTGGTCTATACATGTTTGACTAAAATCAAACATGACCTATGTCTATAATATTGATGGTCAGTCATGAGAAGGAAACTATAGTGTTCATGGAATGTTGATACACCTGTCAATAGGTAATGGCTGAGTATCTATAACCCAGTGGATTACTATATCCCTTTGCCACTTTTGAATGGACATTGGATGATTTTACCATAGAATTTGTGGGGGAGCTTTAGAGGAGAGTATGGATGAATGATACTATATGGGTGATTATAGAATGAGTGATTAATTTAGACCATTTATTTTATATTTGAGGGAAATTCATATTGGATCAGTTGATGGATATGCACATGTTGGAGATAGTACTTTTTAATAGGGTAACATTGAGTATTTTATTGAGATCATGATGCACATATTAATTACAGCTTCTAATAAGGATAAAAGAATGCATTGGTTACCTGGGTATTAATGAGTACGATGTTCCTCCCACACACTGATATGAAGATGGAACATAATATTAAAGTGTTTGATGATATGTTAAAGGCATATTTTATTTACATTGGTGGGTCTCAAAAGATCCACTTAGTGTTCATTGTGTTTTATTAAAACAATAGTTTTCATGTTACATGTTAGATGGCACCATATAAGGCACATTATGGTAGTCCTGTAAAATAAACTCAACATTGGATAGAGGCATGTGAGTTAGGGTTTTGGGTATCGAGTCACATACATGAGATGATAGAGGAGGCTTAATGGATTTAGAAATTTATGGCTATAAATTAGAGCTGTTAGAAGTCATATTATGAATGACGTCGAGGACCCCTTGATTTTACAATGGATGGGGTGTATTCCTTCAATTTACACAACCATTGGATAACTATAGGATTCAAAGGGAAGGGTAAATTAGTACCCATGTTTTTGGACCTTTTGAGATTGTGGAGAGAATCAGACGCGTGGTGTACTAATTGGTTCTTCCATAGAGGTATACTTTTATGTATAATGTTTTTCATGATTAACAACTTCAATAGTATCACCCCTACCCTTCTCATTTGATCAGTTTTTATGTTGCTGATAAAGATATTGTTGCATCCTTTGATGATTATCCAATTCATGTTAGGCGATAGAGTTATAATGTTTTGAGGGAAAATATTGTGATGATAGTTTGAGTATTGTGTCAGTGTGAACATGTTCTAGATGAATAATGGGAAACATAAATAGATATAACGGCTTAGTTTCTGGATAATTTTACCTTGTAATCTTAGAATTTCTTGGGATTAATACTCGAGGATGATCTATTATTGTGTGGGGTTATTTTAATATCCCAATCATTAAAGAGATGTTGTATAATTATTTTCAGGTATTCTTCAATGCTTTTTTGGTGATTCATTGGTTGGGTTTCTATATCGGTTTGTTTCGGGTGCAATTGGAATTTTTTTGAAGAAAAAGTAGATTTGAATGATTGGGACATGGTTTGGTAAAACTATACAATTTCTCCTAGGATATTGTGCTCTCTATTTAGAGAGATTGGAGGTGGAACATGTTTGGAGCATGGTTTGGATAAACAATTTGGTCACCCATCACAGACAATAAACCCTAAAATAGTGGGGGTTTTATGGATAATGCATGGTGGGTCAAGAAATTAAATCATATGGAGAAACCATGTGCCCCCTAATTAGTGGCACACAACTAAGGAACAAGGTCTGGAAATCTATTTGATCCTGACCAAGAAACCATGCAGATAGGATTTAGTTATTCTTAATATTTTTTTTAAAAAAAATTCCCAAACCCACCGATTTATAAACTTATTTTCCTATACTCAACCTGAAACTAATTCCAATATTATATATCTATTGGGAGGATTAAAAGTATCCTCATTCTTTTTTATAATGAAAATAAAAATCATGTTGAAGGACTGACTCCTCATTGGTAAGTGACTTCTTCCAGGTATGGTTTACTCTCGCTCTCGTACCTCTATCTTGATAAGGATGAATTATTTTTGTTGCATTGGATAATGTTTAGATCATGGTTTTAAAGGATTAATTTCCATTGGATATCGATCTTAGGTATTGGACTTAGATCATTCACGTTGTTGTGGTTTTGATTATTCCCCATAAAATTGGGGATTTTTGTTTCATGAGTATCTATCAACAACCTTGAGGTAGGTGGTCATATTTTTCACTCCCATAATCATGAATTTAAAAGCATTTATGTGATTGTAAAATTGAAATTTACACATTGGGAAATTTATTTATGAATTGAATTATTTAAATAACAGTTTTTCAAATGTTATAATGAAATTTAATGGAATTTAAATTGTGAAATTGATGATTAATGGAAAATATTAAATTGGGGAATAATGGGTTATGAACATGATAATAACCCCTCAGGTTTGGTGATATTGTTGAAGTTATCTTTTTAATTTATGAAATGGTTTGAATAATTTATTATGCTAATGAGGGAAAATGTTTTTAAATATTAAACACAACAATTTTATTTCTTGACTAAGTTCTGAGTCAGGGACTACATCTCTAAATACCCACGATGTACAAGAATGTTTATCTAGTCCACCAATTTATTTATGTATACATGTAATCATAGTGTTTTCGGATAGGGAGTAATACTGCAAATACCCTCGAGGTTCCAGACAGGTGATCTATACCCCCATAATATGTTTTTGTAATTTTAATTATTTGATTAATCATAACCTATTATGGAATAAAATTAGATATCCCTTTGTTGATGGTTTATACCCAACCCGAGGACAAAGAAGTTACTGATGGTTATGGTTTTATTATAAACACAAGATTTATGTGATTAAAAAAGAATATTTTAAAGTGAAATTGGTTTACTTTATTATATCACTTTATTATTTATTCACCCACATACACCATTCTAGAATGGATATTGTTTTACAAGACACTAATGGTGGACCACTAAGTTGTACTGACATACTAGGAGGGATTCTTGATTAGTACATGACTACATATCATGTTTTCATGATAGAAAAAGTGAAATCTTCCAATGTTAGATGGCTGAGTAGGGATGGAGCATGGATAGGGAACCCTAAAATATTTCATTACAAACTTTGGAATTGTCAGTGTCAGTTTTTTGTTTTTCATTGACCCTTGACAAATATCAGGAATGAAAAATATTTTAATTGTGTTTGGATGTTATTTTCTTATTTTCCATTATCTTGTGATATTGTTATGTATTTGTTATGATATTATTTTGGTTATTATTTTTTATCATTAAGATATTGGTTATTTATTTCCACTGCTGTACATCATTGATAAACAGGGTATAGTCTTACCAGGATAAATATTAGAACCCAGATACTAGTCATAAAAATTTGGCATAAAGGGACACATGCATGTGGTTAGGTCAATAATTGGCTCAAGGCACCATCATGTTACACCTGAGATGGGATGTCACACAACACCATGTGAAGGTGGTATTCCAGAAGAACATGAGAAATGATATCATATTTACCTGAGTGAAAAGGTAATAAATAAATATATATATATATATATACATTATCAGAATAATAAATATGTAATGAAAATAAATATTATATCAATTATATAATAATAAATCCTTATCATTATACTTATCACCATCCATGAAAGGCATTAGTGAGTCACGAATCACATCGCTTTATTAGGAGGTAGTATTTTATACACATGAGTAACGTTACCATATCACCTACAAAAGGTAAGGTAAAAAAATTATATATGATATAATGAATAAATAAATAAAATTATTTTTCAAATATCATATAAGTAAATTATATCAATAATCATACACATCCATGATAAGTGGTAATGGAGAAATGAATAACATTAGTTCATGAGGCGGTAGCCCTCCACACACCCGAATAATGACTTGGTAACCCATTTAATGGAAGATTGGGTGTATTTAGGTCATAAATATAACACTAAAAGATTTTTGTTCAAGTAATAAATAGAGGATATTATATAATCATAGTTTAATGACAATTTAATGTTGTAGAGATGGAAGTTCAAAAAATGCTCATTGAAGAATGTTAGATATGCTTTGGGTATCCTCTTTTGGATTATACCAAAAGCCTTCATATGTTGGATTTAAACCCAAAATAAGGATCAATGTTTATAGCGTTAATTTTCGTTGTTACATGGTATGGTTTTTTATAATCCAAAACGGTTTCGAGTTATAATGAAGGGAGGAGAGAGGTGACCAATAATTGGCAAGGTGAGTGGTGCACATGAAATTTTTAAATGGAAAAGGGTGTACCCATGTTTTTAGCATGAAAAAAGTTCCAAAATTGAATTATTATTGAAAATAATAAACGATAAAGTACATATGTAACAATAAAATATATTTTAGAAAAGATTATATGTCATTTTAACCCATATCATCCTTGTTTAACTCATATTAAATCCTTTTTTACCATAATTGTGGTAATCAATTTTTACAGTTTTTAGTATACATTTTGGTAAAAATTAAGTTACCATTATTTGTAATTATAAATTATGAATATTGAAAATATAAAATACATTTTTCAAAATTCCTTTCATAGAAGCGTAAAACAATATTTTTAAATTATTTTTTAGGGCTTAACTTGAAAGAATGTTTTCAATGAAGGAATGTTCCAATGTTTACATAGTTTTTATATAAAAATTAATAAGTAAAATGAATTGAGTTAGATAAATTGGATTATTATATATTTACATGGGAAATTTTTATGTAAAAATATGTTAAATATAACTTATAATTATAAAAAATTAAAAAATTATTTTTCCATTAAAACTTAGTATTTTCACTATTTGAAAAAAATGAAACTCTTCAAAAAATCCACAAAATCAACCCAAATATATAATTTTTATACAATGATTTAAAAAATTATATTTTAAAATATTAATAATTAATTTTAAAATATGTTTACAAGGTGCAACTAGTTTTCCTTTCAAAAAAATAAATTTCTTCTTAAAACATTACATTCTCTTTGAAATTGTTCTTACTTTGTAACACCCCAAGATTTTATGAGATATATTATTTTTAATTTTTTGATGTCTTCTATTATACACTACATAAAGATTATCTTGTACTATACGCAACACCGTATTAGCTTTAGGTATACACAACACTATTCTTAGCCCGTGTTCCACACAATTGAATGTTCATTTTGTGGAAATTATTCTTCGCAACATTAAGTGTAGATTTTGTATAATGTATAAATGAAATAAGTTGTGATTATGCTATACAAAACACCAAACAGAGCTCTCACTACACGTAGCCCTAACTTGTCTTTCATTACACGCAATTAAGACCTTCCTCAATAGCTTGTGTAGTACGCAATACCGAGTTTCACTAAACGAGATATTATTATAATATTATTATGAAGTAGTCATTATGAAAAGTAATACACACTTTTTGAAATTTTATAAAATTTAGCATTCAAAATGGACATCATTTTTTGGATTCGGAATATCGAAATTATCCTCGGGTGAATTTTTGGTATTTTTCTGAAAACATTCAATTTTTGATGAATAGTGAAAAACCTGTGTTACTATTTAAAAACCGACTTTTTATTTAGATAATTATTTATTTTATTTAAATTTATTTTAGGTAAAATTGATACATAATACCTATATAAGCTCAATGTAATTCATTGAGTCGTTTTATAATAATTTTAGATATATAAAAATGTTATTGATCTTTTCACCGTCTTTAAACCACCTCCTAGGAGAATTTATAAATTTACATAAAACATAATGTTACTGCTTTTGTGAGTGGAATCTCGAAAATCCGAGAGACACGGTTAATATGAAATAGTAAAATGTAGTTCACTAAGATAAAAATAATATTTGGTGAATAGTAACTTTTGACTTTTATTTACCACGGTTAATAGTAATTAGGGTAATTAAGGGTAAAAATGATATTATTATTACCTAACATGGGTCCTAATTCTATTAGTTATGTTTAATTAGACCATAAAAACCTTATAAATAAAATATTAACATTTAGGTCCACTTGGATTATATTAGGACATTTATTATTATTTTATTTAAAGAAGAGTTAAAATAGTTAAAATCAATGTTTGATAACTCAATAATTTTTAATATAGGGTTATACATTAGATAAATTCCACTATAAATATTCATTTGAAAGATAAATATATTTCCTATATAATGGTATATTATTTAATATTTTTATACTTTAAATAAGTTAATTTATTTATGACATAATGATAATGCAGTAATTACCTTATTAATGAAATATTAACTTAATTGATGTTATAAATACCCATATAAATGTAATTTGAGACTTTTTATGAATTCAATTAATTTTAGAGGTGACTATGACATGTTAATATTGATTTAATTTATTTTTTTATCTAATCATGCTGTTATGATTTTCAAAAAAATCAATTACCAAATACTGTCAAAATTGAAAAAAAAAATAGTTTTTAAAACCAATATTATATTATTAATTGTTATTCTATTCCTAAAAATATAAGGTTCGGCAAAATGACTTAGATAAGGTTATATATGTTAATAATTAACCACTTTGGGTTCTTTGGGTTTGTTATTGTAAGTTTATTAACCAAATACTCTAAGAAAACAAGAAGACATGGTAAAAGATAAATTATTTAACTTAGAGTTAAATATAAATGAAAAGGATACAATAGTAAACTAAACATGTGTCAAACCATTTGGTTGAGTGTATTTAGATCCATACCAACTTTTGCTTCTAAATAAAACATTTTTGAGATAATATAAGCCGAACATGACTTTGTTATAAAATAATATTTTTTGTTTTTCCTACGGTGCCCCTCTCCTCCCTTATAAAAGGGCACCTACTCCCTCTTCTCTTTACACAATTTTGAGCTTTCATGATCGGCCAAAACCAGAAAATTTACCTTCTAAACTTCCCTATAAACAGTATAGAGGTTCTAGTCTCCTCAAAATACCAACTCTCGTTCCTTAAAAGGAATCTTAGAAGAGGTGTGTCGAAGAAGAGGTTATCTCTTCTACCATTTCTTTCAAGTTTCATTCTTCCACAACTTATTTTTATTTAGTTGTTTCACTATAAAGTAATATCATAAATATAAATAATATAATGATATTTTATTATAAATATGAAACAACCCCATTTCACCTTTAACCCATCCTATGGAAAACTAAAACACTGTGTGTGCATACGTACGTAATACCGTCTCCACACCGTCGTGTAATCTATTTTTCCACAACCACCTTAATTGGATTGGTATATAGGTGTAAATAATAACTATATATAGTTATTATAACATCATACTAATTCTGAGATATTATATCATCCACTCTAATTCAATTCAATAATTATGGGAATGATATCATCGCTCGTGCTTACGTACGGATTACCGTCTCCACGACACGATGAGATTCATTCTCTATGTTAACCATTCAAGAATGATTATAAAGTATATATATTGAATAATAATGATATATATGACATGTTAAAGCTAATTTATTTATTTATATATATATATATAACATCTACTTACTTTCATTCAAGTCAATAAGGAAAGGAAAGCAGCGTTCATGCGTTCGTAAGGCCTACCGTATCCATGAACGGTGTATTTCATTTCATTTATCTATCTATTACATATATATATATAATGAATATATATGATATATAAATAATTATTTAAATTATTTAAGTATTTAAATCATGATATAAGTAATAATAATATCAAGAACAACAAGTCCAAACACATACGATAAATAAAACGCTTTTACCCAAAATGCTACTTTAACATGGAATTTACAAAAGAACGGGTAATATAAAGTCATAAGTGAACTATATCTGATATAATAAAAATTAATATTATTCTTTAATAAGTAATTTAAATTATTTAAATCATTATAATGGAGTTTCAGATATGTACGAAGCATATCAGACCTAAGGTAAGGGATAATTTTTCAAATCTCATTTCTTCCGATATAGCTTATACGTAAGTATTTACTGGGGTTTAATTTTTCATCCATATGTATAAAAATGTCTTTCATAAAGTGTTTAATATTATTACATGTATTTTTAAATTCATTTTCACCCCCTCTTTTACTTTTACACTGTGTTATAGAAGGAATATATATTTTGGTTACCATACAATGAAGATTTTTGACTATTTTGGCCAAAGTACGAGAAGAATGTTTTTTTTGACATATACGACATGAACAGATTTTTATGGCTTCATAAATACTTATTTTAATAAAGCCTAATCAGAAATATTTCATGAATATTTTCAACAAAATCCCTTTCTTTTAAAATTTCATGGCATTTTGTGAAAAGAAAATGATTTTGAAGAAGAAATGATATTTTCCTCATGAATTCATTTCAAGTGTTTTATAAAAACCATTTCCCATCTAATATGACATTATTTCATATGTTTATGTTTCAAGTATAATGAATCTCTTATTTAAATCATTTAACTTTTCTTACGATGAAATGATATCCATTTGTTTTATATGGATAATGTTATGATGAGATGATGTTTATGAAACCCATTTTATTCTTTGGGTTATGATGAATGATTTATGCCTCTGTTGTGGCACACATAAGAATGATTTCATTATGAGATGGATGGGACCTATATTTCCCTCCAATTAATTGGTTAAATATTTGTATCTCGTGATATAGACATGGTTGGAATGGTAAGTTAATCTGGTTCAGTGTTTCAAGACTGGAATGAGGAGTGAACTCGATTTAGAAAGGGACTTTGTCCACTGTGATGGTCTTCAAAGCAATGCCTTGGAAACTATGGAAATAATATCACATGTTTAATGGTTTTCCATAATTACATCTTTTATTCCCACGCTATTTTATCATGATTTATGATCCATTATGATATATTCCTTACGTACTACTATGTTTTATGTCATTTCTCAAGATTTTGATGTTTAAATATTATGTTCGTGTTTTGAAGTTCAAATGTATATGGTTTGTTTTATTTTATCCATACATACCCTTACTGAGCATTTGGGATAACCCATTATCCGTTTTATTTTCCCCATGATATAAATAATGTTTTTAGTTAAGAAAAAAAGAAATATATTTATGGGAGATGTTGAAAATATTTCACCAAGATTAGAAGATTATATTCCAAGTTTCCAAAGACACTAAACTATTACGCTCCATTGTGTCTGTTTTTGTTATGTATTATATATTCCAAAAAAGTAATGTAATGTCTATGTACGTGATGCTTTGGGTCTCTACAGTTGGTATCAGAGGAAAGGTTTGGTTAACCATTGGAAACTATTATTCGATATCTTTAGTGAAATCCCTTAAGATATTTCTAAGGTATGTCTAGGGATGTCCCTAAGTTTAAGTATAAGTATCGGTTATAGTTCTAGAATTACAGTAATGATATTAGAATTAAACCTAAGATGTTAGATATTGAAGGTACTACCCCTTGATTATGATTTAGTCCTCTCACACTATTCTTTTTGGGTTTTAGAAAATGGCTGGAAATAGGAAGATTCACGATAATGGAGGATATGATGGACAATGGAATGATATTCTTCCTGAGAAACCAAATGAAATTGGATATGGAAGTCCACATATCATTATTATGCCTAATAAGAAATCTCATAATATGATCAACAATATCAACTTTGGTATGTTTCCTAACTTAGCTAATAAGAGAAAGATGGAGTTTCATGATGATCATAGTGGAAAGAATGTTCAATTTCCCTCATGAAAATCACATTGGAAGAGGCATTAGGGAGAATGATTCAAAGGAACTGGAAAATGCTTTGGGTATGGAAAAGAATGAAACAAAGCCAGTAATTTTAAAGGAAAAGGTTCAGTTAACACCATGGACAAGAATAATGGTATTTCTAAGATATCAACAATGGTTAAATGTTTTAAATGCGGAATGTACGTGCATTATACAAACCAATACCCTAAGGGAAAATTTCATGAAGAGAATCAGCATGGTCATATGGCTAGTATTTATTTGGATGATGATGAAGAGACTACATATGATATATGAGATGAAAGAAATGATGAAGCTCAATCAGTGGTTTAAGAAGGTAGTAGAATGATTATATGTTTATCAAAAATAATGTATGGTACTATGGAATAAAGAAAAATCTAAAGATTGTTACACTGTTGTCTTTCCTTGAGTTTTTGAAAGTATATGATGGATGATACCTGTAACAATGAAAGGTTATTCAAATATTTTTGGAAGGTAGATGATATGTGAAAAATTAAAAGATAAGGAGATAATTAGACGTTTGATAGTATTAATGAGCTCATGACTTGTATAAGGAAAAAGTGATATCATGGTTTATGTATATAGAAATTTTGGGATTTTGGAATGTGGATAGATTTAACTTTTGAAAGAATTCATGTTTTTACTATGGTTCAATGGTAATTCATGTTTCAAAACAATACATGATTAATGTATTCACATGTTTGGAATGTGACCAACAAGATATATCTTATGATATATGGGAGATAATTGAGGGTATTCAAATGCTTGTTATGTGACCTTTCAAGTAACCATTTCTTTACACTATGAGATTGGAAAGATGTATTTTGGATAAGCCGAAAGAATAGAATGGATTATGTTTTACATAAGATAGTATTATTTAAGGATAGATGTTACTTTTTCGATATTATTTATGGAAATTTTTAATAGTATAGTATAAAAAAAGGACAACCCATAGGACGGGTGACAACCCGTCGCGTCAGACAAGGCTGTGGGAATCAAACCCACAACAGAAGTGCGACATGCCATTATCGCCTACCACTGGCTTATAGGTAGTCCCCGGTTAGTAGAAACTAGTTTTATTATTTAAATCTGTATGATATATAAAGTATAAGTCCATTTTAGGAACCATATTGGATTAATCTCACTATAGATGGAATTATGTATATTTAATAACTTTTCCTATCCTTTTTTTGGGACATATGGATTGACCTATCATTCTATCGCATGATCTGCTAAAACATCACGGAAGGCAAATTCAACTTCTTTTCTTTAAGAGAAGAAGTATAAATTGTTCATGTCAAAAACAATAGTAAGATTATACCAAAATCAAGTAAATATTTCTTTTAATTCAAAAATTATTCAACTTTAGATAAATGATCTTGGAAACAAAAAAATGTTGTCCTAGTATACTTATATCCAATGAATCATATGGTACCTTAAATCATCACAAATTTATGGCTTTTTGATTGTAGGTCTTTCCATATCCATGTCCTCTACCACTCTCCATCAGAAATTGAGGGTTATATTTTTCTTCCATATCCATATTTACATCTATGTTCTCTTATGTGGAAACCCATTAATGAGTTAATCTGGGTAAACGTTACATTTCTTACATTAAATTTTAAAATTAAGTTTTAGTATTCCTTTTACAATGTGGGTTTTTACAAAGGAAACTTTCAAGTAGTAAACGATTTTTAACCCCAACGAATTTCGAGGGTGAAATTCATTTTAAGGGCGGTAGAATGTTACATCCCTAGATTTTATGAGATATATTATTTTTAATTTCATTGATTTCATCTATTATACACTACACCAAGATTAGATTGTACTATACGCAACACCGTATTAGCTTGCAGTATATGCAACACTATTCGTGGCCTATGTTACACACAATTTCATGTTCGTTTTGTGAAAATTAGTCTTCGCAACATTAAGTACATGTTTTGTTTAATGTATAAATGAAATAAGTTTTGATTATGCTATACGAAACACCAAACAGAGCTTTCACTATAGGCTGCCCTGACATGGCTTGTATTAAACACAATCAAGACCTTCCTCGATAGCGTCTGTAGTACGCAATACTGAGTTTCACTAAACGAGATATTATTATAATATTATTATGAAATAGCCGTTATGAATAGTAATACCCATTTTTTGATATTTTATTAAATTTATCTTTTAAAATGGACATAATTTTTTGGATTTGGAATATCGAAATTAGCATAGGCTGAATTTTTGGTATTTTTCTGAAAACATTCATTTTTTGATAAATAGTGAAAACACTGGGTTACTATTTAAAAACCGACTATTTATTTAAATAATTATTTATTTTATTTAAATTTATTTTAGGTAAAATTGATACATAATACCAATATAAGTTCAATGTTACTCATTTGAGTCATTATATAATAATTTTAGATATATAAAAATTTTATTGATCTTTTCACCGTCTTTTACCCACCTCCTAGGAGAATTTAAAAATTAACATAAAACATAATTTTCCTACTTCTGTGAGTGGAATTTTGAAAATCCAAGAGACACAGTTAATATAAAGAAGTAAAATGTGGTTCAATAAGATAAAAATAATATTTGGTGAATAGTAACTTTTTTCTTTTATTTACCACGGTTAAAAGTAAATAGGGAAATTAAGGGTAAAATGATATTATTATTATCCTAACACATGTCATAATTCTATTGGATAAGTGTAATTCTACCAAAAACTACCTTAGAAATAAAATATTATCATATAGGTCCACTTGGAATAGATTAGGTCATTTATTATTATTTTATTTAAAGAAGTGTTAAAATAGTTAAAATCAAATTTGATAAGTCAAATATTTTCAATATAGGGTTATACATAAGATAAATTAGACTATAAATATTCATTAAAAAGATAAAAATATTACCTACATAATGGTATTTTATTTATAATTTTTAGACATTAAAAAATTTAATTTATTTATGACACAATGATGATACAATATTTACCTTATTAATTAAATATTAACATAATTAATGTTATAAATACCCAAATAAATGCAATTTAAGACTTTTTATGAATTAAAATAATTTTAGAGGTTAATATGACATGTTAGTATTGATTTAATTAGTTTTTTTCTATCTAATCAATTTTATGATTTTTGCGAAAATCAATTACCAAATAGTTTCAAAATTGACATAAAATAGTTTTTAAAACAAATATTATATTATTAATTGTTATTCTATTACTAAATATCTAAGGTTCTACCAAATGTCTTAGATACGGTTATATATGTTAATAATGAACCACTTGGGGTTTGTTTGGCCTGTTATATTAAGTTTATTAACCAAATATAGTAAGAAAACAAGAAAACACGGTAAAAGTTAAATTATTTAACTTAGAGTAAAATCTAAATGATAAGGATAAAATAGTAACGTAAACATGTCTAAAACCTGTTGGATGAGAGTATTTTGACCCATCCAAAATTTAGCTTCTAAATAAATCAATATAGAGATATTATAAACCGAATAAGACTTTATTATAAAATAATATTTTAAGTTTATCCAAAGGTGCCCCTCTCCTCCCATATAAAAGGGCACCTCCTCCCTCTTCTCTTTACACAATTTTGAGCTTTCAAGATCAGACAACCCCTTACCATTTCCCTTATAAACTTCATTAGAAATATTATATAGGTTTATTTCTCCTCAAAATAACAACTCTACTGCCTTAAGAGAAAGATTAAAAGAGGTGTGTCGAAGAAGATGTAATTTCTTCTACCGATTCTTTCAAGTTTCTTTCTTCTTCAACCTATATTTATTTAGTTTTTTCATTATAAAGTAATAACATCAGTATCAATAATATACTGACATGTTATTATAAATATTAAACAACCCCATTTAACCTTCTATCCATCCTACAAAAAAATAAAATCACTGCGCGTGCGTACGTACGGAATACCGTCTCCACGCCGTGGTGTAATCTTTTTTTCAACCACCACCTTACTTGGATGGGTATAATGGTGTAAATAATAACTATATACAGTTTTTATAACATCATACAGATTGTGAGATATTATATCATCCACTCAAATTCAATTCAATAATTATGGGAATGATATCATCGCTCATGCGTACGTACAGATTACCATCTCCATGACGCGATGAGATTCATTCTCCATGTTAACCTTTCAAGAATGATTATAAAGTATATATAATGAATAATAATTAAATATATGACATTATAATGCTACTATATTTATGTGTATATATATATATAACATCTACATACTTTTATTCAAGTCAATAAGGAATGGAAAACAATGTTCATGCTTACGTACGACCTACTGTCTCCAAGAACAGTATATTTCATTTCATTTATCTATCTATTAAATATACATATATATACTGAATATATATGATATATAAATCATGATTTACATTCTGTATGTAATTAAATAATTATATAAGTAATAATTATATCAAGAACAACAAGTCCAAACACATACGATAAATTAAACGAATTTACCCATAATGCTGCATTAACATTGAATTTACCAAAGAACGGGTAATATAAAGTCATAAGTGAACCATATGTGATATCATAACAATGGATATGATTTTTTAATAAGCCAATGACATTATTTAAATCATTATACATGAGGTTCGGATACATACAAAGCATATCAGACCTAAGGTAAGGGATAATTTTTCAAATCTCATTTTTTCTGAGATTTCTTATACGTAAGTATTTACTGGGGTTATATTATTCATCCATATCCATTAAAATGTTTTTCATAAAGTGTTTAATATTTTTCCATGTATTTTTAAAGTCATGTTTACCCCCTCTCTGACATTTACATTGTGTTATGGAAGGAATATTTCTTTTTTTTTACCATATGATGAACGTTTTTGACTTTATCGGCCAAAATATGAGAAGAATGTATTTTTTAACTTATAAGACATGAATGAATTTTTATGGTTTCATAACGCAATATTTTCATAATCTTTAATCTACAATATTTCATGAATATTTACAATAAAATACTTTTCTTTTAAAATTTCATGGCATTTTGTGAAAAGAAAAATATTTTGAAGAAGAAAGGATATTTTCCTTAAGAATTCATTTCATGTGTTTTATAAAAACCATTTTCATCTAAGATGACATTATATCATATGTTTATGTTTCATGTATAATGTATCTATGATTTACATCATTTCACTTTTCTTAAGATGAAATGATATCCATCTGTTTTATATTGATTATGTTATGATGGGATGATGTTTATGAAACCCATTTTATTCTTTGGGTTATGATGAATGATTTATGTTTATGTTGTGGCACACATAAGAATTATTTCATTCTGAGATGGGTGGGACCTATATCTCAATACAATTCATTGGGTAATGATTTATATCTCATGAGATAGACGTGTCTGGAATGGTAAGTTAATCTGGTTCAGTGTTACAGGACTGGAACGAGGAGTGAACTTGATTCAGAAAAGGACTTTGTCCACTAAGACAGTCTTGGCAGCAATGCCTTGGCTCTATGGAAATAATATCATGTGCTTAATGGTTTTCAGCAATTACATGTTTTATTCCCATTCTATTTAATCATTATTGATGATCCATTATGATCTATGCTTTACATACTACCATGTTTTATGTCATTGCTCATGATTTTGATGTTTAAATATTCTATTAATGTTTTGAAGTTCAAATGTATATGGTTTGTTTTATTTCCTCCATGCTTACACTTACTGAGAAATTTAGGTCACACTTTATATGTTTTCTTTTCCCCAGGATATAAAAAAAAAATTTAAGTAAGAAAAAAAGGATGATTTTTATAGGAGATGTTTATGATCTTTCACCAAGATTAGAAGATTATATTCTGTGTTTCCAAAGACACTAAACTAATACGGTCATTTGGTGTCTGTTTTTGTTATGTATTAGATATTCCGAAAAAGTAATGTAATGTCTATGAATGTAAAACTTTGGGTCTCTACATACTTAATTTATAAATAATATATATCCTTAGAATTTATTTCACACATGTTTAAAATATAAAATTATCATAAATATTTTATGACTATTCATACTCAGCATTTTTATTTCTTTTTTAATGGTAATGTTTAAATTTTGATATTTTAATATACAATCATGTTTCATCAAAAACATATATTTCATGTATTGTGAGCTATCAAAGAGATTGAATTTATTTGAAAATAAATATATTGTAATGTATTAGGATATAATATTTTCTTATACTTCTGGATTTTTTTGTCATACACACTTTACAATATGATGTTCCTATTATAAAATATAGGGTTTCTAAAATCATCCCATGTAAGTAAATTATTTTCCCACAATTTAATCATGATCTCTATAATAATGAGTTTGAAATTTTAAAATATCATTGTGAAAGCCCACTACCTAAAAAGGGTTAATAAAACACCCTCTATTATGAGATAATGGGACATATGATAATCATATAGAATAACGCATACACGGTTTCCAAATATGAGAACATAGGTGAGAATGGAATATTAAGGAATTGAAGGAGAGAATATTTCCCATAAAATGAAAGCGAGTGATTGAGATCATTGATCACCAGAAAGTGAATTATCATGTGATAATCAAAACCATAGAACAATGGACCAAATAAATTTGGAAAAGTCTAATGACATATTTAGAAATGATGGCAATATAACATCATTTTATTTCACAAACCATCTCCAAATGATAAAAAAATTTAATGAGATCATATACATAATTGATTTCATTCCAATTCAGAAGCAAAATCACATCATTTTATTGGTCTTAGACCAATATACACAACATCTATTACTCTATGAAATTAATGTGATTTTTTACTATTTAATCACTAATAGATCAAAATATCCATAATTGAATAACACTTCCTTTTTTTGATCTCTAGTTATCATTATAAAACTTTTTTTATCAGATTCTATAAAATATGTATGAATATTCATTTTCTATGGTAATACATTAATTAATAAATCCTCATCCAATGTTTACCTTAAATAATTTTTTACATGGTTATCCTTCTAAAACTTATAAATTATTTGTATAAAAAAGTTTAGATATATTTTCACTAAATTTATGAAATGAAAAAATCATTACTCCCTTAAACAACATGATTTATCTCTTAATCATCTCATACAAACCATTTGAACACCTTCAACTAGTATATTCTGGAATAATAGATATAACCTTAATTACCATTAAACCATATTGAAAACATGAATGGTTTATTTTTGAATAAATAAATAATAAATAATATGAAATATTTCTTGAAGTGCCCAGATCAGTGTGAATCACTGAGAGGGGGAGGGGTGAATCAGTGATCCTTTAAAAAATTTTACTAATTGATTCATAATCAATTAAACCTCTATGGCTCGTTAAGGCCTCGATCCACTCTTCTTGTATCTCTCACCTTTCCACGAATGATGCAGTAAATGTAAAGGCACTGGACACAAGGATTTACAAGGTTTGGCACCAAAGGCCTACGTCCTTGCCTTGTTGGTTATACACCCCAACATGGTTTCTTCCATTATAACTTGTTAGAATTACAATGGTCGATACAGAGTTCCACTGTATCTCTCCTGAGTCCCACAGGAGGGTCTTTATACTGCGTCCCACAGTGTTACCAGAGTCCCACTGGCCTGCTCTAGAATCCCACTGAAGACTTCTTCCACCCTGAGACTCACAGGGGGCTTCTCCTGGCTCCTCGAGTCACACGAGTAGCTCTTCTTCACTTTAAGTTCTTCAAGTATCTTCAGCAGTCTGGGATAAAGACTGCTGGCCTTGCTCTGTACCTCTGATCACTTGAGTTGATCAGGTCTTCTCGTCTTTCTCAGGATTTATCTCCTTCTTCTCAGGATGACCTGGCTTCTCTCTTCAACTACTGAATACTCAGACAACTGATATCTTTAACTTCAGTCTGGTCTAGTCTCACAGCAATTCAACTTCATGCACTGAATGCATGGAAACTCTGATTCTTCAAGATCTTCTGGTCTTGGACAACTCAATTGCACACAGCCTGATTTTTCTTTGTTCACGTGTGAATGTGCATGCATGCATGCATGCACTCTCCTTCTTATAATCTTGGTGCAATAAACCCACAAAGGGTGTAATCACTTCAAGCACACACCTTCTTCTTGTCCTTCACACATTTTATTCCTTTTTATTACACACTTAAATGTGTGTTGTACTTTGTGTGAGTGACTTCTTCTTCTTCAAAGTGTGCACAACCTCTTTGCACAAACCTAGGCTTCAGCCTCCTTGTCTCTTAGCACACACTTGTTTCACTTTAGCACACACATGAGTTGGCCTCCTCTTCTTGTTGCACACACACACTTTAGTTTTCTTTTAGTTTGTTCTTCAAAGTGTGCACCCACAAGGGATAAGACCTCCTCTTGTTCACTTTTCACACAAGCCACTAAGGCCTCGGCCTTCCTCTTATTCAAAGCGCACAAGGTACACTTGGGTGCACACACAGCACCCGTAGGTTCTTCTTCTTTAACTTGGAACACAAGCACAAGTGTCTCGGACTTGGGTTCTTCCTACTTTGCACCCAATGCCCGTAGGGCCTTCTTGCCTTGGCACATAAACCACCTGAAACCTTACTGCCTTCAAAGGAGGCGCTCAAGGGTGCGCGCCAATCCTTTTCTCCAATAGCCACGTAGGGTCTTGGTGCAAGGGCCACTGCCTCGGGTGTGAACGGTGCAACACCGCGGGCACACAAGTGCTTACAGCGCTGGGGGCGTGGTGCACAGAGGGAGCGCGCAAGGTCGCACTACCCAACCTCTCCTTCCTGTCACGCAAAGGGGTAGCGCGCAGGGGACTCTCCCTTTCTCTTCTTTCACAAAAGAGGTGTGCAAAAGGAACACACAAAGCCAGGAATGGCTTCGGGCTTCTTCTTCGCGCAAGTGGGTGGCGCGGAGCTTCTTACTTCGCTGAGCACGGAGGCTTCGCGGGACTTCTCTCTTCAGAGGATCAGCAAGCATTTCCAATGCCTCGGGCTCTCCTTTTATAGGTATAGGAACGCCTCAAAACATCCGCGTGGTTATAATTTCAAACTCCCAAATATCTCGGGTTTTCAAGATTTTCCAAAATCTTGTTTCTCCTCTGTTTCACACGGCTTAACTCATTTTTAATTTCCTCTACGTGCATGCGACTTAGAACGCATGCACGGCCTTCTTCTAATCCAATCCATGCATAGCACGAATTCTTCAACGCCTCGCACCTTCAGTTTGCTTCGGCGTCGACCGAAATATTCCTCTCGTTGCATGCAAACTCATTTTCGTGCATGGATGGGTTCAGAAGGGCCAGACGAACTCAATGGTGTCTTCATCTTCATCGGAGGTGGCCAGAATCTCGAAATCATCTCTCGGGTTCCTCCTGGTTCGACGGAGGCACGCGGGGAGGCCTCGGCATGGCTCAAGGTAGAGGACGAACGGGGAGCCGTTCGATCAGGCGATCAGAAGACTTTGGATGGCCTGGATCTGAAGATCTCGCGCGGGATCGATCGTGCGGTCGAGATCTGGCGCACGATCGATCGTGCAGCCAGGATCCGCTCCTAGAGATTTTTCCACGTCCCACATCGAAACGCCTCGCAGAATTTCTGCGGTATAACAACCTCGCGCTGCCGGCCTCCCTTCAGTTGAACTTCTCTCCTCTCGGTGCCGCCCCACACCGAGTTCTCTTAGCGGGCGCGCTCTTGCACCCACCCCTGCCAATACAATGCATGGTCTTCAAACATTGTTGTGACTTTGTATCATCAGGATACAAGTTCTTGGGACCTAAAGATCAGCTCAACAATCGTCAGATATAATGATGATGCTCCATCATCATCCATTCTTCAAGTGGTGTAACTTAGTATCATCTTGATACAAGTATTGTAACAATAAGATCAGTTCTCCAATCGTCTGATATAGTATGAGAATGTTTCAACCACAACATCCTATGTCACTTAGTGAATCACTTAAGTGACATGCATCTTAGTACCATGGCCATTCTCCGTTCCTCACCAACACCATCACATCCTTTGTCATTCACATATTGAAACTCCTTGACATCCATCCATTCATTCATTGACAACAACATACCTCATTGACAACAAATGCAACACAGTGCACTTCAATCCCCCCCTTTGTATTTGGTGGCAATACACTATAGCACATATGAATGGGTCAATATGAGTGCCAATATTTCTCCCCCTTATTGGCATTCAAATTCAAAGATGTGGTGGGGATCTCTTCCAAAATATCTCTTCCTCCCTTCGAATAGCATCTTCTTGAAAAGCTCTAAGAGAGGGATGATGTCACATGTTCTCTTTAGCAAAGAACCTTTAGTAGATCGACTCTATGTCTACTTGGGCTAACCCGGTGTAGAAAATAAGAGTGATGTAAACAAGGTACTCAATGCTATCCAACATTCACTGTACATGTGAGATCATTCTCCAAGGGGTTGAAATTTTTCAGATATAACAATAAATTGCTAAATCCTGCACATACTTCACAAGACTCATTAGAATGTTCAGTGCAAAGATAAAGCTCCCCCTTTCATTCATTTGTCTTCAATCAATACTCCCCCTTAATTGTCATGATGAATACAATTAAGAAACACGGGATGAAAGTATGATTGGAACACCTTCATCTTTTCTCAAGATGGTATTAAATCTTAGAATACCATCTTCTCCAGATTGGCTCCCCCTCAAGGGGTGCACTCCATTCTGTCCAAACCATCCTCCAGTTGAGAATGATCATCATCTTCAATTCCCTGTAATGTTAGCACATATAAATACAAGTGATTAGGGAATAAGATGGAACCTCCTTGGTTCATCAATGTGAACAACAAGGTTGAGAAGATTCTCTCAACCGAGATGTCCCATTTTCACCATTCATCACACTTGCACATTTGATCTTCAATGATGTTTGTGCTGGTGTGGATCTCAATACATATTCATGTGAAATCTTCTTCTTCCCTTTTGCCTTAGCAATTGCCAAAACTTCATCTTCAGCTCTTTGTAGATCTTTGGCAAGTTGCAACTGATTTGGCTATACGACTAGTAAGTCGTTTTGAAGTGTGGCCTCAGTTCTGGAAGTTCCACATGGTTCGTTTGATGCTGTCAAGCTACCTTTCTTAGGCAACTTTTTTTCAATCAATCCCTTCTGCTTCTTCTGGATTGATTGTCTGTTTGAGTCCAGTCTGCTTCTATTGATTTCCATGGCTTGTTTACAAAGATTCATGGTATGCCCTTTCTTTCCACAGTAGAAGCATTTCTTCTTGGTGGTCCTTCTGGATGCATCACCATTCTTGGATTTAGACTCCAAGGTCTTCTCTTCCTTTTTCATAATCTTCTTAGGAGCATCTTCAACTTTCTTCTTGCTTCCCAAGGATTTTTTCTGAGCCAGGTTCTGTGATCTTTTCTTCTTTTGAGCTATGGATACAGTTGGAGATTGACATGTATCTATTTGACCACTTTTGCACACATCCCAGATGTTATCATGTAATCCAAATCTGTTATCAGTAAACAGATGTCTCTGGACCTGTGGATGCTGCTTCTTTTCTTCTGGCTTGCTCCCCCTAGGCATGGGCTTCCTCTGTGCTTTGGCATTTAGTGGATTGTACCAACAATCCTTTGCACAATGCCCATACTTGTTACAACACCAACATTGACCCACAAATCTTGACTTTTTGATTCCTTCTGATTGTAGGGTACTTGTCTTGAATTGTTGTGCTGCTTAAGGAGAGCTTTCTTTCTTCATTGTCTTCATCCATACTTGTTTGGAATTATTCTTCCATCCTGCACTTTTTGCGGAAACACAATTAGAAGCATTAGTACAAGATGGTATGGATGGTACCTGCTTTTTAGAAGATGTTGACCTTTTATTAGAGGATGCCCTTCTTTTGGAATCATCGTTCTCAATGCACACTTGTGTAGCAACATTTCTACTTTCAGCTGACTGGGAGGATTCAGCTTTGGGTGATTGCAGATTTTTCAATATCACCTCCAGTTCAAAGCACTTCATGTTGAGGGAGTTCTTCTCATCCTCAACCAATCTTAGCCTACCTTCCCAATTCTGTTTCAGCTGTTCCATCTGGTCATCATGCACCTTCTTTATTTCATGCAATGATTTGTCAAGCTCCTTCACCATTTTGACTTTGTCTTTAAGTTGAGCATCTTTAACAACCATTGATACTCTATGCCTCTTCTCCAGTGCATGGTAAACATCTTTGATTATTACTTCAAATAATTCTTTCTCAGAAAGGCTTCTTTGCAATTCTTCAGCAGTGTCTTCATATCTTTTATTGAAAAGAGAAACAGTTTCATCTTTAGCCTTCACCAGATTTCTGAGAGTGTTGGTTATGCCAAACCTTTTTGCCAATTGATCTTCCATTGCATTGGCTTCTTCTTCTAACTGTGATTTTTCTTCTTGAAGATCAAGGATGCCTGTAGCTATACACATTGCCACTTCCTTGGGGACTGTCTTCTGAAGATATTCGATTGCATTTTGAAGATCATTCATTATTCCAACTTCATCACAGCTAGGACAAGCTTTCTTCATCTTCTTGGCCTGTTTCTTCTTTCTATTTTTCTGAGTCTTGGCAGATATCTCCATTTGAGGCTGGTCACTCATTTCCTCAAATCTGCACATCATAAAGACTCCCTTGGATCTTTTGGAGGTAACCTTCCCTCTGATACCAATTGAAGTGCCCAGATCAGTGTGAATCACTGAGAGGGGGAGGGGGTGAATCAGTGATCCTTTAAAACTTTTTACTAATTGATTCTTAATAAATTAAACCTCTATGGCTCGTTAAGGCCTCGATCCACTCTTCTTGTATCTCTCACCTTTCCACGAATGATGCAGTAAATGTAAAGGCACTGGACACATGGATTTACAAGGTTCGGCACCAAAGGCCTACTTCCTTGCCATGTTGGTTATACACCCCAACATGGTTTCATCCATTATAACTTATTAGAATTACAATGGTTGATACAGAGTCCCACTGTATCTCTCCTGAGTCCCACAGGAGGGTCTTTATACTGCGTCCCACTGTGTTACCAGAGTCCCACTGGCCTGCTCCAGAATCCCACTGAAGACTTCTTCCACCCTGAGTCTCACAGGGGGCTTCTCCAGGCTCCTCAAGTCACACGAGTAGCTCTTCTTCACTTTAAGTTATTCAAGTATCTTCAGCAGTCTGGGATAAAGACTGCTGGCCTTGCTCTGTACCTCTGATCACTTGAGTTGATCAGGTCTTCTCATCTTGCTCAGGATTTATCTCCTTCTTATCAGGATGACCTGGCTTCTCTCTTCAACTACTGAATACTCAGACAACTGATATCTTTAACTTCAGTCTGGTCCAGTCTCACAGCAATTCAACTTCATGCACTGAATGCATGGAAACTCTGATTCTTCAAGATCTTCTGGTCTTGGACAACTCAATTGCACATAGCCTGATTTGTCTTTGTTCACGTGTGCATGTGCATGCATGCATGCATGCACTCTCCTTCTTCTACTCTTGGTGCAATAAACCCACAAAGGGTGTAATCACTTCAAGCACACACCTTCTTCTTGTCCTTCACACATTTTATTCCTTTTGATTACACACTTTAATGTGTTTTGTACTTTGTGTGAGTGTCTTCTTCTTCTTCTAAGTGTGCACAACCTCTTTGCACAAACCTAGGCTTCAGCCTCCTTGTCTCTTAGCACACACTTGTTTCACTTTAGCACACACATGAGTTGGCCTCCTCCTCTTCTTGTTGCACACACACACTTTAGTGTTCTTTTAGTTTTTTCTTCAAAGTGTGCACCCACAAGGGCTACGACCTCCTCTTGTTCACTTTGCACACAAGCCACTAAGGCCTCGGCCTTCCTCTTCTTCAAAGCGAACAAGGTACACTTGGGTGCACACACAGCACCCGTAGGTTCTTCTTCTTTCACTTGGCACACAAGCACAAGTGTCTCGGCCTTGGGTTCTTCCTACTTTGCACCCAATGCCCGTAGGGCCTTCTTGCCTTGGCACATAAACCACTTGAACCCTTACTGCCTTCAAAGGAGGCGCGCAAGGGTGTGGCCAATCCTTTTCTCCAATAGCCGCGTAGGGTCTTAGTGCAAGGGCCACTGCCTCGGGTGTGCACGGCGCAACACCGCCGGCACACAAGTGCTTACCGCGCAGGGGGCGTGGTGCATAGAGGGAGCGCGCAAGGTCGCTCTGCCCAACCTCTCCTTCCTATCGCGCAAAGGGGTAGCACGCAGGGGACTCTCCCTTTCTCTTCTTTCATGCAAGAGGTGCGCAAAAGGAACACACGAAGCCAGGAATGGCTTCGGGCTGCTTCGTCGCGCAAGTGGGTTCTGCGGAGCTTCTTACTTCGCTGAGCACGGAGGTTTCGCGGGACTTCTCTCTTCAGAGGATCATCAAGCTTTTCCAATGCCTCGGGCTCTCCTTTTATAGGCAGAGGAACGCCTCAAAACATCCGCGTGGTTATAAATTCAAACTCCCGAATATCTCGGGTTTTCAAGATTTTCCAAAATCTTGTTTCTCCTCTGTTTCATGCGGCTTAACTCATTTTTAATTTCCTCTACGTGCATGCGACTTAGAACGCATGCACGACCTTCTTCTAATCCAATCCATGCATAACACGAATTCTTCAACGCCTCGCACCTTCGGTTTGCATCGGCTTCGACCGAAATATTCCTCTCGTTGCATGCAAACTCATTTTCATGCATGGATGGGTTCAGAAGGGCCAGACGAACTCAATGGTGACTTCATCTTCGTCGGAGGTGGCCGGAATCTCGAAATCATCTCTCGGGTTCCTCCTGGTTCAACGGAGGCACGCGGGGAGGCCTCGGCATGGCTCAAGGTAGAGGACGAACGGGGAGCCGTTGGATCAGGCGATCAGAAGACTTTGGACGCCTGGATCTGAAGATCTCGCGCGGGATCGATCGTGCGGTCGAGATCTGGCGCGCGATCGATCGTGCAGCCAGGATCAGCTCCTGGAGATTTTTCCGCGTCCCACATCGAAACGCCTCGCGGAATTTCTGCGGTATAACAACCTCGCGCTGCCGGCCTCCCTTCAGTTGCACATCTCCCCTCTTGGTGCCACCCCGCACCGAGTTCTCTTAGAGGACGCACTCTTGCGCCCACCCCTGCCACTCTGGCGCACCACTGGCGCCCACTATGCATGTCACGGGCGCGCTCCTCGCGCTCACGCTGCGCGGGCTTCATCACCGCGTGGCCTCGGGGCTTATACACGGCCCCAGCCTCTCTCGGGCTGGCCCCATGGGATCCCCTTGGGCATGGTGACTTAGTCCCACATGTGCCTTGGGTTGAACCCTTAAGGCTGGCCCTTGGTGGCCTAATTTTTTGCTTAAGTAGAGACTTAGGGACTTTGTATAAAAATAAAGTAACCCAAGTTCAAATGCCAAATGCCACTTCTTCCAAGCCATTCTTCCTCTTCATTTCTTCTCATCTTCTTCTTCATTTGAATTCCTCAATGCTTCTTAATCATGTATTCAATATTTAAGAATCGACGTCCCGAAGGTTCTTCTTCAACCGAAGCTCCTGAATCAAATAATTCTTCAACATTCTTCAATGATCCAATCAGAGATCAAGTTGGATCATCTTCAATTCATCATGCACTAAGAATTAGTACACGGAATTCATTAGCACCAATTCATCCACATAGTGATTGTGGATGGATCACTTCAACTCATCATGCATTGTCAATACAATGCATGGTCTTCAAACATTGTTGTGACTTTGTATCATCAGGATACAAGTTCTTGGAACTTAAAGATCAGCTCAACAATCGTCAGATATAATGATGATGCTCCATCATCATCCATTCTTCATGTGGTGTAACTTAGTATCATCTTGATACAAGTATTGAAACATTAAGATCAGTTCTCCAATCGTCTGATATAGTATGAGAATGTTTCAACCACAACATCCTATGTCACTTAGTGAATCTCCTAAGTGACATGCATCTTAGTACCATGGCCATTCTCCGTTCCTCACCAACACCATTACATCCTTTGTCATTCACATATTGAAACTCCTTGACATCCATCCATTCATTCCTTGACAAAAACATACCTCATTGACAACAAATGCAACACAGTGCACTTCATTTCTTAATTTAGAAAACTTATTAACTAAATTAATGATAGTATAATCTACTTTGTCAACAAATCATTAATCAGTTTCAAGGTAGTCAGTACTAACTAATTAACCTTACACATATAAATCATATCTTTATCCCAACATCATTTTGTCAACAGAAATAACATAATAATGGTTATATTTACCTTAATCATATTTTTCCATGAGGTTCCACTTTACTCTAAATCATTTTTCTTGTTCATCGATACTGTTCAACATACACTTTCATATCCTTAATGAATAATATCTATATTACGATCCTTATACATTAGATCATTCCTATAATTGTAATATCAATGATAAAATACTCAAATTATATAATTCATGAATCTAAACTCAAACACATATATTATCCCATATCACATGAGATAATATTATAATATCAACCATGATCAGTTAAATAATTTTGAGTCAAATATCCTTAATGCATGGGGAATTCATTTGTGTCGATCCTTGTATCAAACTCTCATTCAATTTAACAATGTATCGTGGTGTTTCTTTCTAAAAATTATCACATGTGGTGAAATCCTTCATTACATTATTCCCATTATTTAATGACCCAATTACATTTAGAATAACTTCTTTTCATTTTGGAAATAAATTATTAAACTCATTATAAATGTACAATGAAATAAGTTTTATTTATAGAAATAAAGGAATATGTACAAATAGAATATAAACCTCACTTAAAAGTGGAAAAAAATTATCTATCTTATAAGTGAAAATATGATATATTTATATCATTTTACATGTTAATAATTTTTCTTGAAAATTATTTATTAATTAACATATTTTTGTAAGTCATTAATATTTAATTACAATTTTTTAACTAATATAATGATAAAAAATAAAATATATTTTCATAAAATAGATTAAAAAATTTATATTTTTTCGTCTTATTATTTTATGAAAATTTTATGGGACCTTAATTAATTTTTCAAAGTATCATAAAATAAGTTGTAGTTTAAAACTAGTATTTCTTTAAAAAAATATGGTTTTAAATAAAATATGAATTTCTCATAATTAGAAAATTATTTTCAAAAATTGGATTTTTTTATTTATACATGTTGAAAAATGATTAGGGTGAATTATTTTATTTTTCTAAAATACAGGAATTTTTGGTGAATAGTTAAATAATGAAATTTACCATATATATACATTTTAAGTTAAATACACTATTCTTTGAGTCATTTCTAAATTTAGAAGCATAATATCAAATACCCATTAATTAATTTTATATGTTTAGTGATAATGTTCATACTATTCATATTCTTGAACCAAAATAATAAACAAATAAATATAATAATGAGAAAACACTCCTATCCTCCACTATAAATACCACCCCTCACCACCTCTTCTCATCAAACCTAAAATCCTTATATTTTGTTTATTTTCTACCCAATTCCCTTTTATATCCACTTCCACACATCCAACACCTACCAGTATCTTCAAAAGTTGACAACTAAGGTCCTTAAAGAGGTTCTCAAGGAGGAGAATTCATGATGTAAAATCCTCTTTCTTTTTAATTTATTTTATTTCAATTATTTTTATTTGATTAAAATCTCTTCACCTACACATAAACAAGTGGAATTAATATTCTAGTATCTAATATATAATAAACTTTATACCATTTTTATGAAAAAATTCATCATAAAACTTTTGATCATATTAATTTTATTATAAAAATGATAATATCATCTGCGATGTGTCAATTTACCTACATTGTCATTCATTTTTCATTAGCGCCTTTAAGGGTGGTCATAAAACCATTTTTATGGTTACATTATACATTATTATACATATTATGTGTTATATATTATAAGGAACTGGCCTTGAACATTACATAATATTGAATTAAATGAATAATTCACAATGAGGATCTTTTCTGGTATAGATTTTTAGAGAATTAGGTCATAACTATTACAGAAAAACTTGAATATTACATGTAGACACTACTAATCAATATCCATTTTTTCAAAAAATAAAAACTCTTAAAAATAAACATGTCCAGTTCCATATTTTAGACAACATGACTTTTCAATGATCCCATCCTTGACCCTATTAATCTTTATGCCATGGGGAAAACATTTCCAAAACATGGGATGAGAATTAAAAGCTCAATAAGGTTTATAAAATAATGAAGGAAAACATTATCCCATCAATAAATACAAATCAACGAAACTATAATTTTCAATCATAACATAACTTACAAAATCATAAGATTTATGAATAACACACACAAATCATAAATCATATAGGATACTTATGGCATCCTTATCAAACATACATTGTAGCTATCACAACTACATAGGGAGTTACACTTGGAATACCCATCACAGTATATTCCCTAAATATCTTAGTAGAAACATCACGTTTACCTCAGTTATGTTACCCAATGCATTGTGGAGCTATCTCGGGATCACCTTCCCTAGGATTATCACAGAACCACCCATATACGTAAACAATAACCAATAACAACAATATTTTAAAAACACATAAACCCATCATAAAGTAATGTTAACATTTTCACTATGAAATCACAATATATCATTTCAAGATATTGACATAATCAAGGCTTTATCAAACAATTTTCAAAACCAATTAAAATTTTTAATAAAGATATTTTTGAATCAAAGTGTCCAAAACCACATTAAAGCTCTTAAATGAATTATCATTTGAAAAAATTTAAATTCCATATAAATAAATAATTACCAAAAATAATTTTTGAAAACTTGGACATTAATGAGAAATATTTAATAGAATAAATCTTTAAAACATTTAAAACAACAACTTTGTTAAAGAGTTTTTAACAAAATGAGAGATGCTTGAATACAAATAATTGAGAAATAAAATTTAATCAGAACATTATAATATCATGAGAATAATGGAATTCATGATATAATATGCCAAAGGAAATTATATACACCATATAAGAGTGAATTGGTGCATAACAACAATGAAGTCTCAATGGAATGTAAATTGAGATGAAATCCCTTATAAAATGATATTCTTATATTAAGTATAAATCAATTACAAAATAATGTGTGAAAAATATTAATACACACAATATTATTAGATATTCAGTGAAAATTAACCAGAGGAAATTCAAACATATTTTTTACACAAAACTAATTACTTGGAGATTTTACTCAATGAATGGAAATTGAGTTAAAATTCCTCTAATCATGTTGATATCGATGACTTGAAAATTTAACAATGGAGTGATTATGTTTATCAAAAGTATATCCACATAATGGAGAGTGGAAATTAGTACACAAATAATAAATTGTGATTCCACACATAATCATGGAATAAAATATTCAGTGATGTATGCTTAAAGCCCAATGTGTGGAAATTAAAATTCGAAATTTCCTTACCGATTTGGTAACTTATGAAACATACACCAATGAAAGAAAGACCTCACAATGATGATGTAAATATCCATAAATTAAAGTATATTAAATAATATATACATTCATGGGTAGTACACACACCACATGCAATAAATAAGTGGTGAAAAATGGAAATTTCACGGAATTAAAAGTGTGATAAGAAAATCCCTTACCTCGTGTCTGACATGACCAGTTCGTTCTTCAATCTATTGAATAGTAAACGAAAGATAATTTCAACTTACATAACAAACTTTTCCAAGTTTATTATTCCTTTTATATCACTTATTACCATGTTATAAACATTATGTAATGTTCTAATTTAATAATGACAGTTTTGTCGATATTTGGTACTTGAGTCAAAAATGGACTTCTTACAATTACAAGTTGTTCATGTGGTACGATATCCATTATATTCATAATGATATTAATGATTTAGATATCATATATGTAACACCTGATACTTTTATGAGAAATATTTTGTTTTTATGTTATATAAATCATCAAAGGAATATCTCACTACATACAACACTAGCCTGGCTTGCTTTACACGCAACTGCGTCCTTCCTCAATAGCTTGCATCGTACGCAATACCGAGTTTCACTAAACAGCGATATGCTATTAAAATATTATTAAAACTAGCCGTTATGAATAGTAATAACCACCTTTTGAAATTTTGTAAATTTTATTTTTCAAAATGGACTTCATTTTTGGATTCAACATATTGAAATTAGCTTAGGGTGAAATTTTGGTACTTTTCGGATAACATTCATATTCTAATGAATAGTGAATATTACTAAATTTTAATTAAAAACAACTTTATTAATCGAAATAATTAATAGTGATCATTTATTAATTTGAGTGGTTTTAAAGTATATTTAGAATATATTTTTACAATTTAATACAATGTTGTTCATTGGATGTAATTTCACATTTAAACCAGACATAAAAAAGTTTCAATCTTTTGATAGTTATTATCTTTTAAAAATACGCTATTTGTTTTGACGATGGGAATTAATTTTTAAATTATTTAATGTAACAGATATGTTTTTAATTTGGTAAAATAAACATCATTTTTGAATTCATAATATCAAATATTTCTTAGGCCTAATTTTTGGTATTTTTCTGGAAACTTTCATTTTTTGATGAATAGTGAACCCACTAAGTGGTAGTAAAAAAAACGGAATTTTTCATAAAACATAATTTTACCACTTCTGTGAGTAGAATTTCGAAAATCCGAGAGACACGGTTAATATCAATGACTAAAATATGGTTCAATGAGATGAAAATAATTTTTGGTGAATAGTAACTTTTTACTTTTTTTACCACGGTTAAAAGTAAATAGGGTAATTAAGGGTAAAAGTGTTATTATTATTACCCTAACACATATCCTAATTCTATTGGATATGTGTAATTCGACCCAAAACAACCTTAGGAATAAAATATAACCATTTAGGCCCACTTGGATTAGATTAGGACATTTATTATCAATTTATTTAAAGAAGGGTTAAAATAGTTAAAATCAAAGTTTAATAACTAAATCAGTTTTAATATTGGGTTATACATAAGATAAATTAGACTATAAATATTCATTAGAAAGATAAATCTATTTAAAACATAATGGTATTTTATTTATAATTTTTAGATATTAGATAATTTAATTTATTTATGACACAATGATGATGCAGTAATTATCCTATTAATGAAATATTGACATAATTGATGTTATAAATAACCAAATAAATGTAATTTGAGACTTTTTATGAATAAAAATAATTTTATATGTTAATATTACAAGTTAGTATTGATTTAATTAAAATTTATCGAACTAATAATTCTGTTATTATTTTCACAAAAATAAATTACCAAATAGTGTCAAAATTGACATAAAATTGTTTTTAAAACAAATACTATATTATTAATTGTTATTTTATTCCTAAAAATCTATGGTTCGGCAAAATGACTTATATATGGTCATATAAATTAATAATAAACAACTTTTGGTTCGTTTGGCTTGATATAGTATGCTACTAACCTAATAGTGTAAGAAAACAAGAAGACACGGTAAAAGTTAAATTTTCTTACTCAAAGTTAAATCTAAGGATAAGGTTAAAATTGATACTTAAACTTTTCTAAATTCTATTTTATGAGTTTATTTCGACCCATCCCCACCTTATATTTTAAATATATTAATTTGGATCTATTAACAACCGAATTTGACTTTATAATAAAATAAGTTTTTTAGTTATTCCAAAGGTGCCCCTCTCCTCCCTTATAAAAGGGAACCTCCTCCCTCTATTCCTCACACCACATTGAGCATTCAAGATCGGCCAACCCCTGACAATATATCCTCTACAATTCCCTAGAAACATCCTAGAGGTCCTGGTCTTCTTCAAAGGCCAATATTAGTGCCCTAATAGGAGATCTCATAGAGGAGCTATAAAGAAGAGGTAATGTCTGTTACCGATTCTTTCAACTTTATTTCTTCTTCCACTTCTTCTTCATTAGATGTTTCATTATGAATTAATAAAATCAGTATCACTAATATACTTATATGTTATTATAGGTATGAAACAACCCTATTTCACCATCTATCCATCCTACAAGAAATGAAATCACCACGCGTGCGTACGTACGGAATACCGTCTCCACGCCGTGGTGTAATCTATTTTCTACCACCACCTTACTTGGATGGGTATAATGGTGTAAATAATGACTATATATGATTATTGTAAAGTGATATTGATTCTAAAATTGTATATATACACTCCAATACAATTCCACGATCATGGGAATGATATCATCGCTGGTGCGTACGTACAGAATACCGTCTCCACGATGTGATGCAACTCATTCTACATGATATTCATTGAATAATGATTATATAAATTAATTTAATGAATAAATATGATATATATTACAAAAATACCATTCTGGAAATGAGGTATCTATAACCTAAAAAGAAAAATAATAATTTATTCTACAAAACACGCATAAGAACAAAAAGTATTAAACACCCGAATAACAAGTAGTAATGAAATATTACTAATAAGAAGCTAAGAATATGACGATATATGATATCATAAAAATATGTATGATTCTGTAATAAGTCAATAATATTATTTAAATCGTTATATAGGAGGTTCAGACACTTATGAAGCAAATCAGACCTAAGGTAAGGTAAAATCTCGCAATCTCAATTTTTATTCGAGATTGATTATAAATCAGAATTTACTGGGGTGTATTTTATCATCCACATCCATGTTTCCTCAATATGTAATATTTTTTCCATCCTCCTACAATTTTTTAAATCCAAGTATACCCTTCGGCGAGTTTTTAGTAAAAGATATGAAAGGAATCTTTTTTCGTTTTTCATACGAGGTACTTTTTTACATTTCCGACAAAAGTATGAGAAGAATGTTTTTTTAAGTTATACGGTATGAATGGATTTTTAAAACATTATTTCCAAGAATCTTCCTTTACAAGTTTACAAGTTTATTTTTAATTAAATTCTTTTATTTCAATATTGTATGACATGTTAAGAAAGGAAAATGTTTTTGAAGTAGAAAGGATATTTTCCTCAAGAATGGAGTTCAAGTGTTTTATCAAAATTATTTTCCATCTAAGATAATATAGGGTTCTGTTTCTATCCCTATTATTACATTTATTTGATTATGTTGTGACGTAATAATTTTTATGAATTCCTTTATCTTATATGAATTGTTTTATGATGTCATGTTGTTTAAGAATCCAATTTTTATTACATGAGTTATGCAATGATGTATGATTTATGATTTTTTGGCACAAATAAGAATGGTATTATTATGAGATGGGTGGGACCTATATCTCCATCCAATGCATTGGGTAAAGATTTTATATCTCATGAGATAGACATGGCTGGAACGACAGGTTAAACAGGTTCAGTAAAATAGGACTGAATCGAGGAGTGAACTTGGTTTAGAAATGGACTTTGTCCACTAAGATAGTCTTGGAAATGAGTCTTGACTAATCAGAAATGATTAACTTTGATTATGTGTGAATTCCACAAAATTTCATGTTTTATGTTATGATTATTGGGATTACATTTCACTACCATGATTTATCCCATGTTATGAAATTATGATCTCTTTTGCAGGGTAAGATTTCCAAAATGTGATGTTTTTATTTTGATGTGATTGATGTTTCTTTTGTTTACCCTTAATGAGCATTTGAGATCACCCTTTTGTATGTTTTCTTTCCCCAGGTCAGGAAGAAGGGTATTAAGTAAGATATTCCAAAAAGGGACTATAGATATGAAGAAATAAATGGGAGACAGTGTAGATGATTTATGAACCAGTTGTTTATGTTTCCCAGTTTCTAAAGACACTATACCTATACGGTTCTTTTATGGTTTTTTATATGTAGTAATAAGTATGCTTCAATTTTTAAGTATTAACCATGTATGTAAAGTATGGGTTGTTATAGTTGGTATCAGAGGAAAGGTATAGTCAACCTTTGGAAACTAGGATGTGAAAGCCTTAGTAAGAACCCTAAGGATAATTCTAAGCATTGAACAAAATCATAGTGTTTTAGAAATGACCCAGAATAACCTAGGATAAGACCTTAAGTGTGAAATTTTATTCTTGATTATGTGGTTTTCCTATTATAATTAGTGTTTCTCACACTATTCTTCTTGGTTTTAGTCAATGGCTAGAACCCGAAGGAACCGTGTTAATGCGGAATGCAACGGGAAATGCAATGATTGTTCCCCTGAGCAACCAAACGTTATGGGAGCTGGAATGAAAAATCGTTTTTCCATGCTCACACAACTTTCTCAAGCTATGAATCATTAAGGAATTCCAAAAGAGCAAAGGATGGAGAACCATTCTGTTGAATCCTTCATGAGGCAACGTTCACCTTATTTCAGCGGGTCTACTGATCCATTAGTTGCTGAACAATGTATTAGTTCTACTGAAAAGATATTTTCAGTTCTTCAATGTTCTGAACATGATAAAGTCATCCTAGTAGTGTATCGTTTGGAAGGAGATGTTGATCAATGGTGGAATCTTATTAAGAATATGAGGAAAAGGGATGATATTGAGTCCATGGAATGGGACTAGTTCAAGAACTTATTTTTCAATAAGTACTTCCCTCGTATTCTCCGAACAAATATGGAGAAAGAGTTTCTTGAACTAAAGCAAAAGGATGCTGAATCTTTTGGTACCTATGAAGAAAATTTTACAAGACTTTCAAGGTACGCTTCTAGTATTAATATCCAACCTGGGAGTATGATCGATCGATTCTTTAGTGCCTTAAAACCATGTCTTCGAAGGGCCTTATCCATAAGTGACTTCAACAGCTACGAGGAAATCGTTCGATGTGCTCTCAAAGTTGAGATGGAGATTGGAGTAACCCATCAGTCATATGGGTTTGATAAGAAGAGGAAAATGGAATTCAAAGGAAAATCTAAAGAGCACAATGAAAAGAAGATGAGTTTTCCCTTATGCTCAAAGTGTGGAAAGAAACATGGAGGGAGTTGTCTTAAACAGACATGTAAATGTTTCAAATGTGGAAAGGAAGGTCATCGGGCATTTGAATGCCGCAATGATGGGAAGAAGATGTCTAACGATGCAAACAAAGGAAGGGACACAGAGAATAAACCTACTACACTTCAATGTTTCGAGTGCAAGGAGATGGGGCATTATGCCAATAAATGCCCTAATCCAAGGGTTGTTGACGATGATCGACATCACCAAAATCTTAAGGCTAAAAAAAAGAAAAGTCACATGCAATTTCTATCAACGATGTGGAGTACGATAACGATGTGGTGAAAGGTAAAATTACCATTCATTCTAAAGTAGCAAATGTTTTATTTGATTATGGATCCACCCACTCTTTTATTTCTGATGAATTTCCTAATAGTATCACCGTATTACCTCAACAATTAGATTTTGAGTTATCTGTGACAACCCCTAATGGCACAACAGTCGCATCAAAAGTTTATAATTCTTCCCCGATTGAAGTTTGTGGGAAAGTGCTTCCTGTAAATCTTGTGATCCTTCCTATAGTGGAATTTTATGTGATTCATGTCATGGTTTTTATTTCTTTATATGGAGTTCATATAAATTACCAAATAAGGGAAGTCGCATTTCATATTCCAGATCAATCTATGATCGTCTATCGATGGAAGGATGAACATAACCTTCTAGTGGAAATTTCTTCCATTTTATGGGTCTTGATTCCACTAAATGAGGGTTATTTATCACAAATGGTTGGTGAGAAACTCAGGATTAATAATATTCCCATTGTATGGGAGTTTGATGATGTCATTACGGAGGAATTTTCGGGTCTTCCACCAAATCCTGAAGTTGAGTTTTCAATAGAACTCGTACGGGGTGCTTTGCCTATTTCAAATACACCTTATAGAATGGCCCCAATTGAGTTGCAGGAATTGAGGAAGCAACTCCAAGAGAATCTTGATAAGGGATTCATACGCCCTAGTGTGTCACCGTGGGGAGCACCTGTTCCGTTTGTTAAGAAGAAAGATTGATCAATGAGACTCTGCATTGATTATCGAGAACTTAACAAGATCACTATCAAGAAAAAATATCCTCTCCCGCGCATTGATGACTTATTTGACCAACTACGTGGAGCTCAATAATTTTCCAATATTGATCTCCATTCAGGGTATCATCAATTGAGGGTCAAAAGGGAGGATATACCAAAGACGGCTTTTCGTACAAGGTATGGACACTATGAATTTATAGTGATTCCATTTGGTCTTACTAATGCCCCTGCTATCTTCATGGATCTGATGAATAGAGTCTTTAGAGACTATCTTAATCAATTTGTGGTATTCTTTATAGACGATATTCTTGTCTATTCAAAGATCAAGGAAGAACATGAAGATCACTTGAGAATAGTATTGAAGACCCTGAAAAAGGAGAAGCTTTATGCCAAATTTACCAAGTGTGAATTTTGGAATCAAAAAGTTGCATTTTTGGGTCATATATTCTCAAAGGAGGGGATATATGTGGATCCAGAAAAAACAGAGGTTATCAAAAGATGGTCGACACCAACAACAGTAACCGAGATCTGAAGTTTTCTTGGTTTGGAGGGATATTATCAACGTTTTGTGAAATATTTTTCACGATTATATAATCCACTCACCAGGTTGACTCGGAAAGGAGTTAAGTTTGTTTGTACAGAGGAATGTGAAGAGAATTTCAAGGAGTTGAAAAGAAGGTTATCCAGTGCACCTGTGCTCACACTGCCTTGTAGTGGAGAAAGGTTTGTGATCTATAGTGATGCATCCAAGAAGGGGTTGGGGTGTGTTCTTATGCAAAATGATATGGTGATAGCTTATGCCTCATGACAATTGAAAATACATGACCAAAACTACCCAACACATGATTTGGGGTTAGCTGCGTAATCTTTTTATTAAAGATTTGGAGGCATTATCTTTAGGGATAAAGGTGTGATATTTTTACTAATCATAAAACTATTAAGTATATTTTCACACAAAAGGAGCTGAATATGTGCCAAAGAAGATGGTTGGAACTGATTAAGGATTACGACTGCTCAAATCATTACCACCCTGGGAAAGCAAACAAGGTGGCAGATGCATTAAGTTGACAAGACCATGCTCGCTTATCCATTATGAGGATCACAAAAGATCCAATATTTATGGATTTACAAAGGATGGATCTTGTAATTTTAATGGAAGGGGAGAAATATTATCTTTCTCAAATGAATGATTAACCATATATACATGCGAAGATTCAAGAGGCACAGAAAGAAGATGTTGAGTTACAATGAAGGTGAGAAATGTTCCTGAATTCAACGGTGATTGTGATGGGATAATAAAGTTCTAGAACCGGCTTTGTGTTCCCCACATTCTAGAATTAAAGAAGGAGCGGCTGGATGTGGCTCATAGTTCTTCATTCTCTATTTATCCTGGAAGCACGAAGATGTATAGGGACCTAAAAGAGTACTTCTGGTGGGATGGCATGAAAAGAGATGTTTTTGAATATGTCTCTTGATGCTTGGTTTGTCAGCAAGTTAAATCTGAGAGACAGAAGTCTAATGGGATGTTACAACCATTACCCATACCCGAATGGAAATGGGAAAACATCACAATGAACTTTTTCATAGGACATCCTAAAACATCCAAAGGCAATAATGTTATCTGGGTCCTAGTTGATCGTCTTACAAAGTCTGCACACTTCATTTCTATTAGAGAGGATTTCCCTCGGGATCAGCTTGCCATGATATATGTAAAGGAAGTGGTAAGATTGCATGGAGTACCAATTTATATTATATCTGATCAGGATCTGAGATTTAGCTCGATGTTTTGGAAAAGCTTTCAGCATAATCTGGATTCAGAGTTGAGTTTCAGCACTGCTCATCATCCTCAAACAGACGGTCAGTCTGAGAGAACAATTCAAACTCTAGAAGATATGTTGAGAGCTTGCTCTATGGATTTCAAATGTGATTGGGATCAACACCTACCTTTGGTGGAATTTTATTATAATAATAGCTTTCACTCTAGTATTCAGATGGCTCCTTATGATTCTCTCTATGCAAAGAAATGCAGGACTCCAACTTGCTGGGATGAAGTTGGGGAAAGAAAGCTATTTGGACCTGATCGTGTTGATGAAATGGCAGAAGAGGTCCGATCTATTCCACAACACATAAGAGCAGATCAGAGTCGACAGAAAAGGTATGCCGACAACTGAAGAAAAGTCCTAGAGTTTGAAGTGGGTGATAAAGTGTTCTTATGAATATCTCCCTGGAAGAGGGTCATGAGATTTGGAAAGAAGGGGAAGTTGAGTTCTAGATATATCGGTCCTTTCAAAATACTGGTTCGTGTTGGAAAGGTAGATTACTGATTGGGTCTTCCACCAAATATCTCTCAAGTTCACGATGTGTTCCATGTATCTCCCCTAAGAATGTACATACCTGATCCTTCACATGTACTCAGCTCAAAAGTTGTACCGCTGGAGCAAGATCTTTCTTATAAAGAACAACCGATAGAGATTCTGGATAGTAGCAAAAAAGTCCTACGAAACAAGACAACTCACCTGGTGAAAGTTTTATGGAGGAACCACCAATTAGAAAGAAGAAACATGGGATCATGAGAATATGATAAGGGAAAGGTATCCTCATCTGTTTGTTACAAAGTGACGAATTTTGAGGGCGGAATTCATATTCAGGGGGGGTAGAATGTAACACCCGAGAATTTTATGAGAAATATTTTCTTTTTAAGTTATATAAATAATCAAAGGAATCTTTCACTACACACAACACTAGCTTGGATTTCTTTACACGCAACCATGACCTTCCTCAATAGCTTGTGTCGTACGTAATACCGAGATTCACTAAACAATGATATGCTATTAAAATTTTATTAAAACTAGCCGTTATGAATAGTAATAACCACTTTTTGAAATTTTGTAAATTTTATTTTTCAAAATGGACTTCATTTTTGCATTCAGAATATTGAAATTAGCTTAGGGTGAAATTTTGGTACTTGTCGGATAACTTTCATATTCTGATGGATAGTAAAACATACTAAATTTTAATTAAAAACAATTTTTTTAATCGAAATAATTAATAGTTATAAATTATTAATTTGAGTGGTTTTAAAGTATATTTATAATATATTTTTACAATTTAATACAATTTTGTTCATTGGATTTAATTTTACATTTAAACCATACATAAACAAGTGTCAATCTTTTGATAGTTATTATCTTTTAAAAACACGCTATTTGTTTTGACGACAGGAATTAATTTTTAAATTAGTTAATGTAACAGATATGTTTTAAATTTGGTAAAATAAACATCGTTTTTTAATTAATAATATCAAATATATCTTAGGCCTAATTTTTGGTATTTTTCTGGAAACTTTCATTTTTTGATGAATAGTGAAACAACTAAGTGATAGTTAAAAAAACTGAATTTTTCATAAGACTTAATTTTACAGCTTCTGTGAGTAGAATTTCAAAAATCCTAGAGAAACTATTAATATCAAGGGCTATAATGTGGTTCAATGGGATAAAAATATTATTTGGTGAATAGTAACTTTTTACTTTTTTTTACCACGGTTCAAAGGAAATAGGGTAATTAAGGGTAAAAGTGTTATTATTATTACCCTAACACATGTCCTAATTCTATTGTATAAGTGTAATTCGACCAAAAAACAACCTTAGGAATAAAATATGACCATTTAGGCCCACTTGGATTAGATTAAGACATTTATTATCAATTTATTTAAAGAAGGGCTAAAATAGTTAAAATCAAAGTTTAATAACTAAATCATTTTTAATATAGGGTTATACATAAGATAAATTCAACTATAAATATTCATTATAAAGATAAAAATATTTCCAACATATTGGTATTTTATTTATAATTTTTATACATTATATAATTTAATTTATTTATGACACAATGATGATGCAGTAATTATCTTATTAATGAAATATTGACATAATTGATGTTATAAATACCCCAATAAATGTAATTTTAGACTTTTTATGAATTACAATAATATTATATGTTAATATGACATGTTAGTATTGATTTAATTAAATTTTTTCGAACTAATCATTCTGTTATGATTTTCCCAAAAATCAATTACCAAAGAGTGTCAAAATTGACATAAAATTGTTTTTAAAACAAATACTATATTATAAATTGTTTTTTTTCCCTAAAAATATACAGTTTGGACAAATGACTTATAAAAGGTTATATATATTAATTATAAACAACTTGGGGGGTCTATTGGCTTGATATAGTATGTTTATTAACCTTATAGTGTAAGAAAACAAGAAGACACTGTAAAAGTTAAATTATCTAACTTAAAGTTAAATCTAAATGATAAGGTTACAATTGATACCTAAACTTGTCTAAATTATATTTTATGAGAGGATTTCGACCCATCCCCACATTATATTCGAAATATATAAATTTGGAGCTATTAAAAACCGAATTTGTCTTTATAATAAAATAATAATTTTAGTTATTCCAAAGGTGCCCCTCTCCTCCCTTATAAAAGGGCACCTCCTCCCTCTCTTCCTCATACCACTTTGAGCCTTCAATGTAACACCCTAGGTAAATAAAGAATATGAAATTTTCATATTTATCCATATTTGTGAATAAAATATTGATATTACTTTAAAGGGGATGCTATGCTCGATGGCGTACCCAACACGCAACAACGAGTTTCTTGGGAATCTTACGTTGCACTCTAATAATAAAATAATATTATTTTAAATGGTAGTTAACATGTAGCCATTGTAATGGCGGGAATGGATAGAAATAACTAAAATATGATTATATTTGTTTTTAAATGTTTTTACATTTGTCCAATAATGGATAGAGGCTTAAAATACGGAAAGAATTCAATTTTAGGCGTAAATGCCCTAGTTTTCACTAAAGGTTCACTTGTCACCTTTTGATGTTGAACCATCATTAAATATCGTTTTGTTCACCCTTAAACATTATTTTGGACCAAATAAAACTCTTATTAAGAATCGAGACATCAAAATTTACTTTGTGTAAATTTTTGGTATCTTTCCGATAAAGTTCATTTTTTTAATGAATAGTGTAAAATGTTGTATTTTAATTCGAAACCTCTTTTTAATATAATTTATTTAAATGATTAGATTATCTTTTGAATTGGTTTTAAAGTAAAATTAGAATATATTTTTACCATTAAATCCAATAGTGGTCTTTGGAATTAATTTCACTTTGAAATCAGACTTAAACTAGTGTCAATCTTTTGATACTTATTGTTTCATTAAAACACACTATTTTCTCTGACAACGGGAATTAATTATTAAATTAATTAATGTGACTTATATGTTTTTAATTTTGTAAAATAGACTTCATTTTTGAATTCGGTATATCAAATATAGCTTAGGGTGAATTTTTGGGATTTTTCTGAAAAACATCAATTTTTGATGAATAATGACACCACTAAGTGGTACTTATAAAAACTGATTTTTCCGTTTAAATGAAATTTTGCCATCTTTGTGTTCTGAATTTCAAAAATCCTATATACATGGTTTTCATTAAGATGTAAAATGTGGTTCAATGGGATAAAATTTTTTTTGGTGAATAGTAACTTATTAAGTTTTTAATCGCGATTAGAGGTAATTAGTGTAGTTTAAGGTAAAAATAATGTTTTAATAATATGAAATGAACTTGAAACATGTCCTAACCTCATTGGATTTGTAATGGCCAACCAATAAAATCCATGGGACAACTTGGGGACCCCATGGAGCCACTTTGGTTGGGAAATGACATAAATAACTTTTTATTTAATGTAAAAGTAAAAATGACACAAACATAATATGTTTTACTAAAACAATTTTTAAGTGGGGTTATACAATTCAGATTTTTTATTATAAATAGTAATTAGAAAGATAAAAAGATTTCCTACATCATAGTAATTTTTTTATAATTTTCAGGCGTTAAATAAATTAAATTATTTATGACATCATAATGATGCAGCGATGACATAATTATCTGACGATTTAAATAAAATGAGAAGATAATGTAAACTCTATGACCTAAAAATGTCCAAAACTTATTATATTTGTGTATTTAGAACCCTTATCACCTTATACACGAATTATATCAATGTGGGACATTTTAAAACCGAAACAAATTTTCAAATAAAGTAATATTTCTTACTTTCCAAAAGTGCCCATCCTCTCCTCTTATAAAAGGCCCCCACCACTACCTCATTTCACACACTCCTCAAGCCTTTGGATCGGCCAAACCCTGCACATTTACTCTCTCCACATCCCTCTCATCATCCTAGAGGATTCCCTTTGGGAAGAATCCTTTCAAAGGAAGCCTTTAGGATCAAATCAAAAGGAGTTACACTTTTAAAGGTAATTCATTCTCTCATGTTCATTTGTTTTATTTTGCTTCTCCAACCCCCTAAACTCTTTTTATTTACTTTTTTTGTAACAAAAACAGTATATTAAATATACTAGGATGTTGTTATAAGATTTATTCGAGCTAAACTCTCACAAAACTACATCAAATGGTTAAAGAACATACGGTTTCCGTGGATGGCGAAATTCTGCCTCCCGAAACGATGATTGTTCAATACTCATTTAACACATTCAAAGGTGGCCATTATGATGTCACTATTTTTATATATGATATATAATGTGTTTATGTTTTCTTTAAGCTTCGTTTTTTTTCATTTTGGGAATACCTTTATGGTTTCCATTATGGGTAAACACGATATCTTCATTTAAGGAAGTGCGGACTACCGCCCCCTCAAAGTGATTTGATTCGTTAAATACCATATGTGGGACGTATAAAGGATGGAAATATGATATTATATATGATATTATACTTTAATTATAATATACCTTTATATCATTGATATTCCATTCTATAAAATACGAAATAGAAATGAAAGTAGCGTTCATGCGTATGTACGGCTTACCGTCTCCATGAACGGTGCATTTCATTTCTTACCTCTAAATGATTATGTAATGTTATAAATGCATGCATGTACGGGATATATATGACATATATGATATCTAAATCATGAATAAAATTCTGGATATAATAAACATTTGGCCACACGAACATCATGTAATTGTAAGAAATCCACTTTCGACTTAAGAACCAAATATCGGCAAAACAAATATTATTAACTTAAATGATTACATAATGTTTATGACATGGTAATAAGTGATATAAAAGGAATAATGAACTTTAAAGAGGTTCTTAAGGATTTACAAATTAACTCATGTTTATTATTCAGGAGATTAAAGAACAATCGAGTCAAGTCGGACCCGAGGTAAGGGATCCTACTCCTCTCTTTCTTTTTAAGTACACACTTTTATGTCATTCCTTTTAAAGCTCATATTTCTTGTTATTGGGATGATATTTTATATTACACTTACTGTAATTTTTATGTTCATGTGATGAGAGACCCTATTCTCTCTCATCAATACATTTTGGAAGTTTTGAGTTGTGCCGTTAGGCTGCCGAACTTTCGTAAGAGATCTAACCTCTCTCTTTATTTATAAGAACTCTCATTTATGTCACTTCTTTTATGCTCCTATTTGTAATTTTGGGGGATGTTCTTTTATATTCCTCTTTCAGTACATTTTATTTTAATGTGATGAGATACCCTATTTGATCTCATCAATCCATATTCGGAAGATTTATGTGGCGTCGTTAGGCTGCCGAGTTTTCGTAAGGGATTTTTCATCTCACTTTTATTCCCGTGAGATTTATGCTACATTTGCCACAAATTCCATTGAGTGGTGTATGTAATTCCCATTATTCTACTATTTGTGTAATATACTTTCGTTTATGAGTATTTACATCAATGATCTATTGTCCTTCTTTCATGGGGTGTATGTTTTGAAAGATACCCAAGTCGGTAAGGGAACCTTTCACCCTCCTATTTTTTTTAAAAGACTTCTTTTGTTGGGTATTTTAATTTACATATTGTTATGTTGGGATATGTTATCATATATCATTATTGATGTAAATTTTATGTCCAAGTGATGAGATACACTTTTTATCTATCATCAACTCATTTTGATGTGATGCCGTTAGGCTGTCAAGGGAACTTTTTAACCCAATTTCGATTTCTTTGGGTTCAACATGTAGTCATTGAATATGTCGTCCATTGAATATGTGTGAATGACCTTTTATTGTTTTACACTTAATACCCAATTATATTGGGTTTATTTATATTTGTCACACATATTTTTGAGATTGATTTGTCCTTAATTTAAGGATACCTTCTTTGTAAGGGATTTCATCACATTTGACATTTCTATTGAGGGTTCATTGTTGTTATGCACCAATTCACTCTTATATGGTGTATATACTGTCCTTTGGAGTATTATATCATGAATCCATTTATTCTCATGATATTATAAAGTTCTGACTAAATGTTATTCCTCAATTATTGTATTCAAGTGTCTCTAATTTTGGTAAAACCCCTTTAACCAAAATATCGTTTTAAATGTTTTAATTATTTGTTCTTATTAATATCCATGTTTCCAAAATGGTTTTAAGGATTTATTTATATGGATATTAATGGTTTAAAATTTTAATATTCAAGGTGGTATGGGACACTTTGATTCAAAAATCTCTTTATTAAATGTTATAAATGGTTTTGGAAGTGGTTTCTTTTTGAATGGATTCATTATTTCAATATACTAAAATGTTATATTGTGATTGAAATGTGGAAATGTTATGTTTCCTTTATGCATGTTTTATGTGATACATTTATGTTATGGTTCTTGGGCATTGTTATGGAAACGGTTTGTTCCGTGATAAACTAAGGGCGGGTGAGCCCGATATAGCTCTCCAATGCATTGGGTAAAGCGTAGGAGTGAAACGTTAAGGTTTCTCCGAAGAGATTTAGGGAATATACTGTGATGGGTATTTCAAACGTAACCAAGAGGGTTACTCCCTACGTAAGAATGTTATGAATGCCTCAATTTACCTTTATGTCTTATGATTTCTATGATTTATTCATGGTTTGATGAGGTATGTTAAAGTGCCTATGTTTTATGGGTAATGTATGATTTCATTCTTATGTATATATGAACTCATGTTTCCTTTCCATATTTTTATAAACCTTACTGAGCTTTTTATGCTCATCCCAGGTTTTTGAAATGTTTTTCATAGGTCAAGGGAAAGGCACATGATGTGATGATAGTGTCAAGGATGTGTCAAGAAAGAATCCATGTTTTATTATAAATATGTTTCCGTTGATGGGAAGAATGAATACTTTATTTTCTGTAACCACTTTGTTTAAATGTGGAATGTAATGCAAGTTTCATGATCTAATTATCTAAAACTCTAAACCTGAAAAGATCCTCAATGTGTAATCTTGTAATAACTCAAGATTAAGTAAGCTTTAAGGCTGGGGCCTTATAGTTGGTATCAAAGGTCGGTTTAGATAACTTTAGAGGTTAGGGTATTCTTTAAGCATAAGTGACATTACCATAATGGTTAGGATTTCAGAAAGAGTCCTAGTTTTAGATAAAGTGAATGAGTATGTATATCTTAGTGTTTATCTTACTCATTAGTAGATGAGGTTTTTGATGATATACTCACACTGAACATTTTGGTTTTAGTAAATGGATGGATCTAGCAGGCACCAAAGTAACAGTGGATGTGAAGGAAACTGTGACAGTTTTTTTGAGCAGGAAGCTGAATGATATGGGAGCTGCAATGAGAACTCTTGTGATTATCCTCAACCAACTATCTGGAGTCATGATTGACCACATAAACCTTGGAGATTTCTCTAAGGAATCATATATGCACGAAACAAATCCCTACGGAAGTAAAGGTAATAATCATAAAGGTAAGTGTGTTCAAAAACCTATGTGTCAAAGATGTGGAAAGAAACACCTAGGAAAATGTTTCAATGTGACAGAAATATGCTATAGATGTGTAAATGAAGGTCATAAAGCAAGAAACTGCCATGGAAAAAGGAAGCATCAAGTTGACTCGAGGAAAGGGAAAGAGGTTCTTTCTGAGGGATCAATTGAATGTTTTAAATGTGGTGTGAATGGTCATTATGCAAACACATTTCCTATGAAGAAGTTTCGTGAATGGGGTCACCAAGAGCGTACCAATATTCGTTTACCAATATCTAATGCCATTCCGATTGAGGATGAAGAAACTGACAATGACCAATCAATGGTATATACTATTTCATGACTATTGTTTTCCTATTTTGGAATCTTAGGATATGATTCATGATTTTGTTTGTAGGAAAGAGGTATTTCAAAATAAGTTGGAAAGGAATGGATAATGGATCATGAAAAATGTTGAATGAGTAAGATGTCAACATATAAGGGCATCAAGAGTTATGGTGAAATTATTAAGAGTATTAAGTCTCTTTTGATGATGGGGTTACATTAGAAGACTTTTTATATTATTTGTAACCCTGATGTTTAATATAGGAAAATTTTATTCAAGTAATAGTTACCTTTTCTTTTGTGTACATAGTTATAAAGAACCATTTGGGTTTATATGATCCTTACTTTTGAGGTAATTATGGGTTACTATATGTTATAATTGAAGTGAAAGGCATGAGATAAAATTGAGGTTAAATTATGTTATGGTTATTTTTTATGATTTTATCCCTTTTTGGGGAATGATTTGAGAATTATATAGTTTTGAAAAAAGGACAACACGTAGACCATGTGACTACCTGTCACGTCGGACAAAGCTGCGGGAATCGAACCCACAATCAAAGTGAAACTGGTATTTATCGCCTACCACTGGACTACGTGAAGTCCCTGGTTAGTTTAAATGATTATTTTTTTTAAGAGTAAGTTGATTTTAGGTTATTTATGAAAATGATTAACCTATCATGGAGGATATGTGATTAGGTTAATTACTTTTCAATACGAGACTTTAGGAGCAACTGATGTTGTTTGGAGATAAATGTTACGATTTTACTTGGAAGACTATGTGACTAAACCCTTAAAATATTTGGGATTCAATATTATATTGGTTTAATTTGAAGAATTTTATGGAAAAATTGTTTATCTAATGGTCCTCGTTGAACTTTGGGTTTTGTTGGACAAATTTAGGAGATTAAGAATAGATTTTATTTTTATAAAGGGTTGTCCTTTTCTAGATTATCTGATCTTGTACTAAACTTTTTGGTTATGGTTTTGGTTAAAGTATACAGATAGGGGAATTATATAGTTCTCTTTTTTTTGGGTTAGGTGATTCTCTAGATGTTATTTATAGTACTCTTAATGCGAACAAGTCTCCCAAAATACTCATCTTTTGGAAAAAATATGAGTTTGATTAAGGAATCTAGTAAAAGTTGAAAGTCAACATGATAAGTGATTATGTTTACTTATGAATAAATTCCTCAATAAAAAGCAACTTAAAAGAAAAATGTTTTCTATTAACTTTTCCTACTGGGGAACCCAACACCGTTTAACCCATCACAAGTGTGTGATTTTCTTATTGTTAACTTTCTCCAAAACATGTTTTCTATCACTCTCCATCAGAACATGACCCTATGTTTTCTCCTCTATGTCCATATTTTTCTACATGGAATCCTAGTATGGGTTAACTCGGGTGACCTTTGTACTTATCTTTCTTTATTTTAAAGTGGTTGTTTTACCGACTCTTGTTCCGATGTGGGACTTTCAAGGATATTTCCAAGCTCAATTTTAAAAATTGCGAGGACGCAATTCCCAAAAGGGGGGAAGGATGTAACACCCCAGGTAAATAAAGAATGTGACATTTTTATATTTATCCATATTTGTGAATAAAATATTTATATGACTTTATAGGGGACGCTACGCTCGATGGCGTACCCAACACACAACAACGAGTTTCTTGGGAATCTTACGTTGCACTATAATAATAAAATAATATTATTTTAAATGGTAGTTAACATGTAGCTGTTGTAATGGCAGTAATGGATAGAAATAACTAAAATATGATTATATATGTTTTTAAATGTTTTTACATTTATCCAATAAATGATAGAGGCTTAAAATACGGAAAGAATTCAATTTTAGGCGTAAATGCCCTAGTTTTCACTAAATGTTCACTTATCACCTTTTGATGTTGAACCATCATTAAATATAGTTTTTTTCACTCTTAAACATTCTTTTGGACCAAATAAAACTCTTATAAAGAATCGGGACATCAAAATTTACTTTGTTTAAATTTTTGGTATCTTTCCGACAAAGTTCATTTTTTAAATGAATAGTGTAAAATGTTGTATTTTTATTCAAAACCTCTTTTTAATCTAATTTATTTATATGATTAGATTATCATTTGAATTGGTTTTAAAGTGAAATTAGAATATATTTTTACCATTAAATCCAATAGTGTTCGTTGGAATTAATTTCACTTTGAAATCAGACTTAAACCAGTGTCAATCTTTTGATACTTATTGTTTCATAAAAACACGCTATTTTCTCTAACAGCGGGAATTAATTATTAAATTAATTAATGTGACTTATATGTTTTGAATTTTTTAAAATAGACTTCATTTTTTAATTCGTAATATCAAATATATATTAGGGTAAAATTTTGGGATTTTTCTGAAAAACATCAATTTTTGATGAATAGTGACACCACTAAGAGGTACTTATAAAAACTGATTTTTCCGTTTAAATGAAATTTTGCCATCTTTGTGTTTTGAATTTCAAAAATCCGTCATAAATGGATTTAATTAAGAAGTAAAATGTGGTTCAATGGGATAAAAATAATTTTTTGGTGAATAGTAACATATTATGTTTTTATTCGCGATTAGAGGTAATTAGTGTAGTTTAAGGTGAAAATAATGTTTTAATAATATGAAATGAACTTGACACATGTCCTAACCTCATTGGATGTGTAATGTCCAACCAAGAAAATCCATGGGTCAACTTGGGGACCCCATGGATCCAGTTTGGTTGGGAAATGACATAAATAACTTTTTATTTAATGTAAAAGTAAAAATGACACAAACATGATATGTTTTACTAAAACAATTTTTAAGTGGGGATATACAAGTCGGATTTTTTATTATAAATAGTCATTGGAAAGCTAAAAATATTTCCTACATCATAGTAATTTTTTTATAATTTTTAGAAATTAAATAAATTAAATTATTTATGACATCATAATAATGCAGTGATGACATCATTATCTGACGATTTAAATAAAATAAAGAGATAATGTAAACTCTATGGCCTAAACATGTCCAAAACTTATTGGATGTGTGGATTTCGAACCCTTATCACCTTATACACGAATTATATCAATTTGGTACCTTTTAAAACCGAAACACATTTTCAAATAAAGTAATATTTCTTACTTTCCAAAAGTGCCCCTCCTCTCCTCTTATAAAAGGCCCCCACCTCTACCTCATTTCACACACTCCTCAAGCATTTGGCTCGGCCAACCCCTGCCCATTCACTCTCTCCACATCCATATCCTCATCCTAGAGGATTCCATTTGGGCAGAAACCTTTCAAAGGAAGCCTTTAGGCTCAAATCAAAAGGAGTTACACTTTTAAATGTAATTCATTCTCTCATGTTCATTTGTGTTATTTTGATTCTCCAACCCCTTAAACTCTTTTTATTTACTTATTTTGTAACAAAACCAGTATCTTCAATATACTAGGATGTTTTTATAAGATTTAATCTTGTTACACTCTCACAAAACTAAATCAAATGGTTAATGAACATACGGTTTCAGTGGATGGCGAAATTCTGCCTCCCGAAACGATGATTGTTCAATACTAATTTAACACCTGCAAAGGTGGCCATTATGATGTCACTATTTTTATATATGATATATAAAGTGTTTATGTTTTCCTTAAGCTTCTGTTTTTTTCATTTTGGGCATAACTTTATGGTTTCCATTATGGGTAAACGCGATAAATTCATTTAAGGAAGTGCGGACTACAGCCCCCTCAAAGTGATTTGATTCGTTAAATACCATATGTGAGATGTATAAAGGATGTAACTATGATATTATATATGATATTATACTGTAATTATAATATACCTTTATATAATTATTATTCCATTCTATAAAATACGAAATAGAAATGAGAGTAGCGTTCATGCGTACGTATGGCTTACCGTCTCCATGAACGGTGCATTTCATTTCTTACCTCTAAATGTTTATGTAATGTTATAAATGCATGAATGTACTGGATATATATGAAATATATGATATCCACATCATGAATAAAATTCTGGATATAATAAACATTTGGTCACATGAACAACATGTAATTGTAAGAAGTCCACCTTCGACTTAAGAACCAAATATCGACAAAACAAATATTATTAACTTAAATGATTACATAATGTTTATGACATGGTAATAAGTGATATAAAAGGAATAATGAACTTGAAAAAGGTTCTTAAGTAAGTATAAATTAACTAAAGTTTATTATTCAGGAGATTATAGAACGATCGAGTCAAGTCGGACCCGAGGTAAGGGATCCTACTCCTCTCTTTATTTTTAAGTACACACGTTTATGTCATTCCTTTTAAAGCTCATATTTCTTGTTATTGGGATGATCTTTTATATAAAACATACAGTAATTTTTATGTTCATGTGATGAGAGACCCTATTCTCTCTCATCAATCCATTTTGGAAGTTTTGAGTGGTGCCGTTAGGATGATAAACTTTCGTAAGAGATCTAACCTCTCTCTTTATTTTTAAGAACTCTCCTTTATGTCAGTTCTTTTAAGATCCTCTTTGTAATGTTGGGGGATGTTCTTTTATATTCCTCTTGCTGTACATTTTACTATAATGTGATTAGATACCCTATTTGATCTCATCAATCCATATTCAGATGTTTTATGTGGCGCTGTTAGGCTGCCGAGTTTTCGTAAAGGATTTTTCATCTCACTTTTATTCCCGTGAGATTTATGCTACATTTGCCAAAAATTCCATTGAGTGGTGTATGTACTGCCCATTATTCTACTCTTTGTTTAATATACTTTCGTTTATGAGTATTTACATCAATGATCTATTGTCCTTCTTTCATGGGGTGTATGTTTTGAAAGATACCCAAGTCGGTAAGGGAACCTTTCACCCTCCTCTTTTTTTAAAAAACTTCTTTTGTTGGGTCTTTTAATTTACATATTGTTATGTTGGGATATGTTCTCATATATCCTTATTTATGTAAATTTTATGTTCAAGTGATGAGATACACTTTTTATCTCTCATCAACTCATTTTGATGTGATGCCGTTAGGCTGTCAAGGGAACTTTTTAACCCAATTTCGATTTCTTTGGGTTCAACATGTAGTCATTGAATATGTCATCCATTGAATATGTGTGAATGACCTTTTATTGTTTTACACTTAATATCCACTTATATGGGGTGTATTTATATTTTTCACACATATTTTTGAGATTTATTTGTCCTTAATTTAAGAATACCTTCTTTGTAAGGGATTTCATCACATTTGACATTTCTATTAAGGGTTCATTATTGTTATGCACCAATTCACTCTTATATGGAGTATATACTGTCCTTTGGAGTATTATATCAGGAATAAATTTATTCTCATGATATTATAATGTTCTGACTAAATGTTATTCCTCAATTATTGTATTCAAGTGTCTCTAATTTTGGTAAAACCCCTTTAACCAAAATATCGTTTTAAATGATTTAATTATTTGTTCTTATTAATATCCATGTTTCCAAAATCGTTTTAAGGATTTATTTATATGGATATTAATGGTTTAAAATTTTAAGATTCAAGGTGGTATGGGACACTTTGATTCAAAAATCTCTTTATTAAATGTTTTAAATGGTTTTGGAAATGTTTTCTTTTTGAATGGATTCATTATTTCAATATACTAAAATGTTATATTGTGATTGAAATGTGGAAATGTTATGTTTCCTTTATGCATGTTTTATGTGATACATTTATGTTATGGTTCTTGGTCATTGTTATGAAAACGGGTGGTTCCGTGATAAACTAAGGGCGGGTGAGCCCGATATAGCTCTCCAATGCATTGGGTAACGCGAAGGAGTGAAACGTTAAGGTTTCTCTGAAGAGATTTAGGGAATATACTGTGATGGGTATTCCAAACGTAACCAAGATGGTTACTCCCTACGTAAGAATGTTATGAATGACTCTAGTTACCTTTATGTCTTATGATTTTTATGATTTATTCATGGTTTGATGAGGTATGTTAAAGTGCCTATGTTTTATGGGTAAAGTATGATTTCATTCTTATGTATATATGAAATCATGTTTCCTTTCCATATTTTTATAACCCTTACTGAGCTTTTTATGCTCATCCCAAGTTTTTGAAATGTTTTTCACAGGTCAAGGGAAAGGTACATGATGTGATGATAGTGTCAAGGATGTGTCAAGAAAGAATCCATGTTTTATTTTAAATATGTTTCCGTTGATGGGAAGAATGAATACTATCTTTTATGTAACCACTTTGTTTAAATGTGGAATGTAATGCAAGTTTCATGATCTAATTCTCTAAAACTCTAAACCTGAAAAGATCCTCAATGTGTAATCTTGTAATACCTCAAGATTAAGTAAGGTTTAAGGCTGGGGCCTTATATTCAAGCTCAGCAAAACCCTGCCAATATCTCTTCTCCACTTCCCTATAAACATACTAGAGGTCCTGGTCTTCTTCAAAGACCAATTTTAGTGCCCTAAAAGGAGATCTCAAAGAGGCGCTTCAAAGAAGAGATAATTTCTGTTACTGATTCTTTCAACTTTATTTCTTATTCCACTTATTCTTATTTAGTTGTTTCATTATGAATTAATAACATCAGTATCACTAATATACTGATATGTAATTATAAGTATGAAACAAAACTATTTCACCATCTATCCATCCTACGGAAAACGAAATCACTGCGCGTGCGAACGTACGGAATACCATCTCCACGTCGTGGTGTAATATATTTTCCACCACCACCACCTTACTTGGATGTGTATAATGGTGTATATAATGACTATATATGATTATTGTAAAGTGATATTGATTATGAAATAGTATATATACACTCCAATACAATTCCACGATCATGGGAACGATATCATCGCTCGTGCGCACGTACGGAATACCGTCTCTACGATGTGATGCGACTCGTTCTACATGATCTTCATTGAATAATTATTATATAATTTAATTGAATGAATGAATATGATATATATTACACTAATACAATTCTGGAAATGAGGTATCTATAACCTCAAAAGAAAAATAAGAATTTATTCGACAAAACACACATAAGAAAAAAACTAATAAACACCCGAATAACAAGTAGTAATGAAATATTACTAATAAGAAACTAAGAATATGACCATATATGATATCATAAAAATAAGTATGATTCCAGAATAAGTCAATAACATTATTTAAATCATTATACAGGAGGTTCAGACACTTACGAAGCAAATTGGACCTATGTTAAGGGAAAATCTCGCAATCTAAATTTTTGTCCGAGATTGTTTATACTTTAGAATTTACTAGGGTGTATTTTATCATCCACATCCATGTTTCCTCAATATTTAATATTGTTTCCATCCACCTAAAATTGTTTAAATCCAATTTTACCCTTCGGTGAGTTTTTAGTAAAAGATATGAAAGGAATCTTTTGTCATTTTTCGTACGAGGTACTTTTTGACATTTCCGACAAAAGTACGAGAAGAATGTTTTTTTAAATTATATGGCATGAATGGATTTTTTAAAAATTATTTCCAAGAAGCTTCCTTTACAAGTTTTCAAGTTTATTTTTAATAAACTTATTTTATTTTAAAATTGTATGACATGTTAAGAAAGGAAAATGTTTTTGAAGTAGGAAGGATATTTTCCTCAAGAATGGAGTTCAAGTGTTTTATCAAAATTATTTTCCATCTAAGATAATATAGGGTTCTGTTTCTATCCCTTATATTACATTGATTTGATTATGTTGTGATGGAATTATTTTTATGAATTATTTTATCTTATATGAATTGTTTTATGATGTCATGTTGTTTAAGAATCCCATTTTTATTACATGAGTTATGTAATGATGTATGATTTATGATTTTGTGGCACACATAAGAATGGTATCATTATGAAATGGGTGGGACCTATATCTCCCTCCAATGCATTGGGTAAATATTTTATATCTTATGAGATAGATATGGCTGGAACGGCAGGTTAAACAGGTTCAGTAAAACAAGACTGAATCGAGGAGTGAACTCGGTTTAGAAATGGACTTTGTCCACTAAGATAGTCTTGTCAATGAGTCTTGACTAATAAGAAATGATTCTCTATGATTATGTGTGCATGCCACAAAATTTCATGTTTTATGTTATGATTATTTGGATTACATTTCACTACCATGATTTATCCCATGTTATGAAATTATGATCTCTTTTGCAGGGTAAGATTTCAAAAAATTTATGTTTTTATTTTCATGTGATTGATATTTCTTTTGATTACCCTTACTGAGCATTTGAGCTCACCCTTTTGTATTTTTTCTTTCCCCAGGTCAGGAAGAATGGTATTAAGTAAGATATGCCAAAAAGTGACTATTGATATGATGAAATAAATGGGAGACAGTGTAGATGCTTCATGAACCAGTTGTTTATGTTTCCCAGTTTCTAAAGACACTATACCTATACGGTCCTTTCATGGTTTTGTTATATATTGTAATAAGTATGCTTCAATTTTGAAGTATTCACCTTGTATGTAATGTATGGATTGTTATAATATATATAATATATAACCATTATATACTTTTATTTATAATAGTACATAACATTTATAGGTAAGAAATGAAATACACCTTTCACGGAGACGGTAAGCCGTACGTACGCATGAACGCTACATCCATTTCGATTTTTTTTAATAATACAAAACATAATTATACATAGTTATATTATAATTCCAGTATAATTTCATATACAATATTATTAACTCCATCCTTTATACGTCCCACATAAGGCATTAATGAGTCATATCACTTTGAGGGGGCGGTAGTCCACATTTCCTCTAATGAGATTATCGTATTTACCCACTATGGAAACCATAATGTATTTATATAAATGGAAAAATATAGAAGAAATAAGAAAACATAGACAGAATATATATCATATATAAATACAGTGCCATCATAATGGCCACCATGAGAGGTGGTAGGAGATTATTGGACAATCGTCGTTTCATGAGGCGTTTGTTTGACATACACATAAACAGAATATTCTCCACCCATTAGATGGAGGTGTGTGTTAGTGTAGTTAAAATACTTATCATAACATCATCCTAATATATTGGGTATACTGTTTTTGTTACAAAACAAAGGGAAAAAAATATTTTACGGGTTGGAGAAGTAAAATAAAATAAAAGAAGTTAAGAGAAACCATTACATTTAATTTGGGTAAATTATTTTGGTTTAAACCATAAGAAATTATTGAAGTGGCTTCTACCTAATTTAAGGATTCTAGGAGGAGGATGGGGATGTAGGGAGCTTAATTGGACGAAGTTTGGACCGGAAAAAAGGCTTGTGAGGTGTGAGTAATTGGATAGAATTGGTCTTCTTTTATAAGGGAGAGGAGGGAAACTTTAGGAAAGTGTGAAAAGATTATTGTATTATATAATGATATTCGGTTTCTAAAAGTCCAAAAATCATTAAAGTCGAATATAACATGACTCATAATCTAAATAATATCATCCAATAAGAATTGGACAGGTTTTAGATAATATTTTAATCATTATAATCTTATTTATTTAAATAATTTATTAATGAGGTAAATACTGCATCATTATGGTGTCATATATCATTTAATTAATTTTATGCCAAAAAATTATAAAACAAATACCGTGATTTAGGAAATCTTTTTATATTTCCAATTAATTTTTATAGTCGAGAATATAACTTATATAACACTATATATAAAATAATATTCTAAAAGATTTTTGTTTAAATCATTTTTTCCTTTACATTAAATTAATTAATCTAAAGTGTCATTATCTTCCATAAGTGGCTCCATGGGGTCCCCAAATAGACCCAATTATGCCCATGGTCGAACATTACTCATCCAATATGGTTAGGATATGTGTTCAGATAATTTTAAATTATTACAATATTCTTTTTACCTTGAAATACCCTATTTTCCTTTAACTGTGATAATAAAAGTCAAAAGTTACTATTCACCACAAATTATTTTCATTTTAATGAACCAAATTTTACTTCTTGATAACAACCATATACGTCGGATTTTCAAAATTCAATTCATAGAAGCATTAAAATTTCATTTAAATGAAAAAGTCATTTTTTTAACTACTACGAAGTGATTTCACTATTCATAAAAAATTGATGTTTTTTAGAAAAATAGAAAAAATTCAGCTTAAGATTTATTTGATATTTCTAATTCAAAAATGATGTCTATTTTTATAAAATCAAAACATATATGTGGTATTAATTAATTTAAAATTAATTCCCGTTGTAAAATCAAAAAGCGTGTTTTTAAGAAACAATAACTATCAAAATATTGACACATGTTTATGTCCAATTTCAAAGTGAATTTAATACCATTGACCAAAATTGGATTAAATGGTATAAATATATTCTAATTAATCTTTAAAACCAATTAAAAATATAATATAACCATATAAATATATTAGATTAAAACACAGTTTTTAATTAAATTACAATATTTATCACTATTCATTAGAAAATGAACTTTATCTGAAAAATTCGAAAAATTTACGCAAAGTAAATTTTGATGTACCCATTATAAAGAAGGATTTTATTTAGAGAAAAATACTATATTAATGGATAAAAATAATATTTAAGTAGGGTTCTCAATTAAATGGTTATAAATCAGCCTTTTAATGTAAATTCTGCTTAAAGTTAGATTCATTCACATTTTAAGCCTCTAACTTTTATTGGATAAATGTAAATACTTTTAGCAAATTTTTTTAATCATATTGTTGTTAGTTTTTTTCATTCCCGCTAATACAATGGCTTGGAGTTAACTACTATTTAAAATTATTATATTATATTATTAGTGTACAACGTAAGATTTCAAAGAAACCAGTTGTTGCGTACCGAGCATGCTATCAAACATAAAAACCCCTTTATAGTAAAATTAATATTTAATTCACAAATATTAATAAATATGAAATATGTATTATTCTTTATTTACCTGGGATGTTTCATCCTTCCCACCTTTTAGAAATTGCGTCCTCACAATTTTAAAACTGGTCTGGGAAACTTCATTAAAAGTCACACATCAGAAAAGAGTCAGTAAACTATCACTTTAAAATAAAGAATTAAAAGTACAATGGTCACCTAAGATAACCCGTACTAGGATTCCATGTAGGAAAACATTGACATGGAAGAGAGAAAAAATGGTCAATTTCGTATAGATAGTGATAGAAAACATTATTTGGAGAAGGGTATCCACCAGAAAATCAAAAACTTGTGATGGGTTAAACAGTCATTGATTCCCTAGTAGGGAAATTTATTAGGAAACGTTATTATTTTAAGTTACTTTTCATTTGAGGAATTTATTTAGGACCTTAACTTAAAACGTAAGGAAACATAATTACATGTCATTTAGACTTTCATCCTGTACTAGATTTCTAACACAAACTAATATTTTATCCAAATACTGAGTATTCAGGATGACTTGTTCACATTAAAAGCGCTATAATATACTTCAAGAGAATCACATAATCCACAAAAGATGAACTATATATTTCCTATGTCATTAGACCACTACAAAAACCAAAATTGGTTTCTAGAAGATCATATAATCCACAAAAAAGACAATCTTTTACAAAAAGCAAAACTACTGTTAATCTCCAAAAAATTTCAAAGAAAACTCAAAGTTTATCAAAGACCATTCAATAAATAGTTATCCATAATATTCTTCAAATTAATCCAAACTAATAATGAAACCCTATTCTCAAAATGATTTAATCTCGTAGTCTTCCAAGATAAATCTTAACATTTATCTCCAAATAACATCAGTTACTCTTAATGTATCATATTGAAAAGTTATTAACCTAATCACATATCTTCCGTGATAGGTTAATGATTTCCATAGATAACCCAACATAAACTTATATTCTTCCAAAATAATTTTTCAACCATTACTCCATATTTTAAATACCAAGTCATTCTATTTTTATTAATCATATAGTGTTTTTAAAAGAGAGAATGTCTTCCAAAATAATAACTATCACTTAATCACCAAATAATTTTCCTATACTAAGAATGTCCATTTGATAAAACATATAATCCTAAATAAACTTATTCTTGAACTATAAATTCATTTAACTAAAAATAATTAATCATACTAAATAGGGACTTTATGTAGTCCAGTGGTAGGCGATAAATCCCAATCGCACTTTGGTTGTGGGTTCGATTCCCGCAGCTTTGTCTGACGTGACTGTTTGTCACATGGTCTATGTGTTGTCCCTTTCTCAAAAACTATACAATTTTCTAAAATTCCAAAAAAAGAGACAAATACATTAAAAAAACCATAACATAATTTATCCTCAAAAGTTTTCTAATGCCTTTCATTTTGCACCCCAAAATGTAATAACCATTTATAACATCAAAAATAACTATGATCCTTTATATTATGTTAACCATTACGGTTATGTCACTTTTACCTAAACTACTCCATATCCCGTAATGTTATCTAATCCGGCCTCTGATACCAACAATAAGGACCCAGCCTTATACATTACATAATATTGAATTAAATGAATAATTCACATTGAGGATCTTTTCAGGTTTAGAGTTTTAGATAATTAGGCCACAACTATTACATAAAAACATGAATATTACATATAGACATGACTAATCAGAATTCATTTTTTCATAAAATAAAAACTCTTTAAAAGAAACATTTCTAGTCCCATATTTTAGACAACATGACTTTTCCATGATCCCATCCTTAACCATATTCATCTTTAAGTCCTGTGGAAAACATTTCAAAAACATGGGATGAGCATAAAAAGCATAATAATGGTTATAAAATAAAGAAGGAAAACACTATCCTACCAATAACTACAAATCAATGAAACTATATTTTTCAATCATAACACACCTTACAAAATCATAAGATTTATGATTAATACACACAAATCATAAATCATAAATGTTACTTATGACATCAATATCAAGCTTACTTTGTAGCGATCATAGCTACATAGGGTGTTACACTTGGAATATCCATCACATTATATTCCATAAATCTCTTAGGAGAAACATCACATTTACCTCTGTCACGTTAGCCAATGCATTGGAGAGCTATCTTGGGCTTACCCACCCTAGGATTATCACTAAACCACTCATATATAAAAACAATGCCCAATAACAATAACATATTCATAACACATAAACCAATAATAAAGGAAATATAACATTTTCTCTTTTTAATCACAGTATATCATTTCAAGATATTGACATAATCAGGGCTTTATCAAACCATTTAAAACATTTAATAAAGATATTTTCAGATCAAAGTGTCCCATACCAATTTGAATATTGTAAATAATTATCATTTGAAAACATTAATGTCCATATAAATAAATAAATCCAAAAAATATTTTTGAAAACATGGACGTTAATGAGAAATATTTAAAAGAATAAATCTTTAAAAAATTTAAAACAACATTTTAGTTAAAGTGTTTTTTACAAAATGAAGGATGCCTAAATACAAAAAATTGAGAAATAAAATTTAATCAGAACAATATAATATCTTGATAATAATGGATTTCATTATATAATATGCCAAAGGACAGTATATACACCATATAAGAGTGAATTGGTGCATAACAACAATGAAGACTCAATGAAATGTAAATTGAGACGAAATCCCTTATAAAAACAGTATCCTTAGATTAATGATAAATCTATTACATAATAATGTGTGAAAAATATAAATACACTCAATATGATTAGATATTCAGTGAAAATCAATCAGAGTACATTCACACATGTTTTTGAGACAAAACTAATGACTTGGATGTTTAACTCAATGAATGGAAGTTGAGTTAAAATTACTCTTATCATGTTCATATCGATGACTTGATAATTTTTCAATGGAGTGATTATGTGTATCAAATTTATATCCACATAAAGAGGAGTGGAAATTAGAAAACAAATAATAAATAGTAATTCCACACATAATCATGGAATATAATAATCAATGATGTATGCTTAAAGCCCAATGAGTGGAAATTGAAATTTGAAATTCCCTTACTGATTTGGTAACTTATGAAACATACACCCATGAAAGAATGTTCATATAATGATGATGTAAATATCCATTCATTAATTTATATTACACAATGAATACAATCATGGGCAGCACACACACCACATGTAATAAATAAGTGGTGAACAATGGAAATCTCACGGAATTAAAAGTGAGATAAAAAATCCCTTACCACATGTCCGACTTGACCCGTTCATTCTTTAATCTCCTAAATAATAAACTAAAGTTAATTTCTACTTACTTAATAAACTTTTCAAAGTTTATTATTCCATTTATATCACTTATTACCATGTTATTAACATTATGTAATCTATTAAGTTAATAATTTTTGTTTTGTCTGTATTTGGTACTTGATTCAAAAATGGACATCTTACAATTAAAAGTTGTTCATGTGGTATGATATCCATTATATTCATAATGATATTTATGATTTATATATCACATATATATCATATATATCTATTATATAATTTTATTTATAATTGTAGATAACATTTAGAGGTATGAAATGAAATGCACCGTTCATGGAGACGGTAAGCCGTACGTACGCATGAAATCTACTTCCATTTATATTTCTCATTTTAATGGAATTAAAAACATAATGATACATAGTTATATTATAATTACAGTATAATATCTTATACAATATTATTAAATCCATCCTTTTTACGTCCCACATAATGCATTAACGAGTCATATCACTTTGAGGGGGTGATAGTCCGCACATCCTCCAATGAGATTATCGTATTTACCCACTATTGAAACCATAAAGTATTTCTATAATTGAAAAAATACATAAGCATAAAAAACATAAACATAATATATATCATATATAAATTAAATTCCATCATAATTCCTACCATGAGAGGCAGTATAAGATTATTGTACAATCATCATTTCGTGTGGCGTTTGTTTTCCATATACAGAAACAGTATATTCTTCACTAATTAAATGGAGGTGTGTGTAAGTATAGTTATAATACTTAAATAAAAACATAACAGTTTATTTAGGATAATATTGTTGATTCAAAATAAATGAATAAAAAGATTTTAGGGGTTGGAGAAGTAAAATAAATGATAAGAAGATAAGAGAAATCGTTACCTATAATTTGGGTAACATCCTTTGGTTTGAACCAAAAGGACTTCTGGAAGTGCCTTCTGCCAAAGATAAGGCTTATAGGAGGAGGAGAGGGATGTAGGGAGTTTAATTGGGCACATTTTGGATGATCCAAAAGGCTTGAGAGTTATGAGTAATTGGTTAGAAGTGGTCTCCTTTTATAAGCTAGAGGAGCGGCTCTTTAGGAATGTGTGAAAAGATTATTTTATTATATAATGATATTCGGTTTTTAAAGGTCCAAAAATAATTAAAGTCAAAGATAAGATGACTCATAGTCTATATAATATCATACAATTGTAATTGTATAGGTTTTGGATAATATTTTAATCATTATAATCTTATTTATTTAAATCATTTATTAATGAGGTAAATACTACATAATTATGGTGTAATAAATAATTTAATTTATTTTCTATCTAAAAATTATAAAAAAAATACCATGATATAGGAAATATTTATTTCTTTCCAATGAATTTTTATAGTCAGGAATATAACTTATATAGAACTATATAAAAATTATTTTACTAAAAGATTTTTGTTTATATTATTTTTGCATTTACATTAAATTAATTAATCTAAAGTGTCATTATATTTCATAAGTGGCTTCATGGGGTCCCTAAATAGACCGAAAGATGCCCATGGTCTTCCATTACTCATCCAATAAGGTTAGTACACATGTTAGTGTAATTTTTAATTACTACAATATTCCTTTTACCTTGAATTACAATATTTAACTTTAATAATGGTAAATAAAAGTCAAAAGTTAGTATTCACCAAAAATTATTTTCATCTTAATGAACAAAATTTTTACTTCTTCATAATAACAATGTATGTTGTATTTTATAAATTCAAATTAAAAATGTGGTAAAATTTCATTCAAATGAATAATTCTATTTTTAACTACTACTAATTGATTTCCCTATTCATCAAAAATTGATGTTTTTCAGAAAAATACCAAAAATTCAGCCTAAGAATTTTTTGATATTATGAATTAAAAAATGATATATATTTTTCTAAATTTAACAAATATAGGTGGCATTAATTATTTTGATATTAATTCCCGCTGTTAAAACAAATTGCGTGTTTTTAAGAAACAATAACTATCAAAAGATTGACACTTTTTTATGTCCAATTTCAAAGTGAAATTAATTCCAATGAGAATCATTGGAATAAATGGTAAAAATATATTCTAATTAAACTTTAAAACCAATTAAAAAAGTTAATCTAACCATATAAATATATTATATTAAAACAAAGTTTTGAATTAAATTATAACATTTTTCACTATTCATTAGAAAATGTACTTGATCGAAAAAATTATATAAATTTACAAAAATTAAATTTTCATGTACCCATTATAAATAAGAATTTTATTTGGTCAAAAATAATTTATTAATGTGACGAAAAATACATTTAAATAATTTTGGCCATTAAAAGGCTATAAATCGGCCTTTTAATGTAAATTATTCTTAAAATTAGATTCATTCACATTTTAAGCGTATAAAATTTATTGGATAAATGTAGAAACATTTAACAAACATTTATAATCATATTTTAGTTTTTTTTCATTCCTTCCAATACAATTTCTATATGTTAACTACCATTTAAAATAATATTATTATATTATTAGTGTGCAACGTAAGATTTCAAAGAAACCTGTTGTTGTGTATCAGGTACGCTATCAAACATAGCAGCCCCTTTGAAGTTAAATTAATATTTCATTCACAAATATTAATAAATATGAAATATTCATTATTCATTATTTACATGGGATGTTACATATAATGTTCTGGAACCAATATATAAAAATAATATAAAATAAAATTCTATAAGCTTGTAATGATCGTAAAACCCGCCAAAATAAATTAATTCATTTTCATTAATGATAAATATTGTGAATCATCCTCATATCATAAACCAAAATGAATTATAGTATCATTATAAATTATAGAATGATTTTTACATCATTTCATCCCACATTTATGTGTTTTCATCCATTCTACAAGAAATACCATTATGAACCAACTATGGAAACCCTGATACAAATGCATCCAAAACAATGAAAATAAGAAAATATTCTCATAATTGTGCAGAAAGATTTTATATAAATATCATATAATTAATTATAAATATAAATATTTTTTAATAAATTAATAACACCCTTTAAACCATTATATATAAGTATTGAACTTGTTTGAAGTACGACAGATCATAGGTAAGAGAATTCCAAATCCAATTTCAATTCTATGGGTTAAACATCTGCTTAATTTATATTGTGGTACTAAGACTATTTTTAAATTAATTTTTATTATATTACTTTTTATATTGTTTATTTATAGTTTATACACATATTACATTATTTTCATCAATTATCACTTTAATTATATGACATTTGTAAGGGAATTTTCTTTTAAAATCCTCTTTAAATTTCATTTTTTACAAAATTCATGAAGGAATGATTTTTATGATGCATGTATTGTTGTTTTTTTATTATTTTATGATTCTTGAGAATTTTATATAATTAAGGGTGGGTCATATATCTACCTCTAATACATTGGGTATAGTTATTTTGGAGGTCGACCGTATGGTTACTCCAAGTGTAATTACAATGGTTACAAAAAATGTAAATGTGAGAGTTACATTGTTAGGTAGAAATAAAGGATACAAATAATATGGTATCCATGATGGTTTCAACGTTATGTATTTAAGTCCCCAATTTACATAAATTTTTTTATTTATATTTTTTATCTTTTATGGAAATTTCATTTTTCTTCAAAGAGTAACTATATAATACTTATTTGGTGAGATGTGTGTCTTTTGAAAAAATATTTCATATGTTTATAAGTATTCATGGACTAAAATTTTCACTCATTATATTTATGTCCCTCATTATGATTTTTTTGATCATCCCATGTTTAAAAAAAAATTTCAAATCATCTAAGTATGGGTGAGAGAAATGGAGAAGTAAAGATGAATGTCGTGAAGACTTTTCATGAAAATATTTCATTTTTTTATTAAAAACATATGTATTATAGAAGAAATGGATATTATTTTAGTAGAAAAAAATTTGTATCTTTTTGGGTTTATTTTCCGAAATTATTTCCTAATTCTCAAAAACTATAAAATTAAAAGATATTTACGAATGTATGAATGTGAATTCTAAAATAATTTAATATATTATGTAATGTTAAAGGCTGAGTTCTTATAATAGGTATGAGAGAATGGTTTAGATTACTTTATGGAATTATATAACATTAATAGAATAATATGAATAATTTTTAACATATGGTTAAATTTAAATGATATATAATTTTATCATTACCATGTTTCTTTATCTAATATATTTTTGTTTATAATTGTTTTCAGTAGACATAATAGGGAAGTAGAAGTATGAAGAATCGACGAGGATGATATCTCTATGAATTCGAAACCTGGAATGGAAGGAAGTGGAACTGAATATTTTTTGATAGTAATGGATTATTTTAAGTAGGATATAAATGGTAGTTTTATGCTTGTAAGAGAAAAAATAGATCTACAAAAAACTAACATGACAATAGTGGAACATTTTATGTGGAAATGCCCTCCTACATTTAGTGTATCCTCTGACCAAGTGGATTCTGAAGGGTGGATTGTATCCCTTGAAAAATATTTGTTTTCATAGGGTGTTTGGATAATCAAAAGTGTAGTTTTGTTATTTATAATTTTTAAGGAGAATTTGACTAGTGGTGGTAAATGATCAAGAATATCTAGAATATCAAGGAGATTGTTACATTGGAATGGGATGAATTTAAAAATATTTTTCCTAGAAAAATATTTTCCTATGGTGGTTCGACTTATGTTGGAAATGAAATTCCTTGAACTAAAAGAAATGTAGGAATACATAGTGTCTATATATGAAGAAATATTCACTTATTTGGCAAGGAATTCTACAAATATTATTCGAGATCTTGAAATGAAAATAAATCATGTTTTATGTAGGATTGAAGCCATGATTCCAAGGGGCTTTAGCCTATCAGGAATTCAAATGTTATTTGAGACTTGTCTAATTTTCTGAAAGGTTATAAATACAGTTATGTGATTATTATGTGTACTTTAACAATAACAAATAGAAAATTTCTAGATGGAAAAATTGGGTAAGAATCAATCAAAATACGAAGTTGTGAAAGTCTAGTTTATAGTTGTTGGGAAGTGTTGTTAAAAAAATCTTAGGGAATGTGTTAACAAATAAGTGAAGTGATTTCAATGTGGAAGGTTTGGAAATATGGTCCAATAATTAAATGAAAAGGATTTTGGTAATGGTATGATTAAATTTTATAGGAAAACTATAAAGTGATTTAAATTTCAGGAGATTGGGAATTATGTATGGAAATTCTCGAAGAAAGATATGAATGAGGGAAAATAGCTAGATTATAATAATAATGGTGTAGTGAGATCCTTTGCGACTATGTCATTAGATTTATGGCCATTTAATTTAGTTTTATCATGTAATTTGTTTTTTTGTCTTATTTTTCCATTGTCTTGTTTGATATGAGGTCTAAAAATTCATTTATCATTGATAAATTTGATAGTAAATTGGAAATTTCACCTCAACAAATGAAACCAAATCCTTTGGTTAAGACATAAAGGGGAAATATTTTAGAAAAAGTTGCTTATATTAATATTCCTATTGTTGTTTGTGTGAATGAATTACATGAAAATCTTGTTGTTTTTACCAGATAGTGTTTGATGTTATTATGTGTATGGATTGGATCTCTTTTTATCATTGTTAAATTGATTGTAGAGAAAAATATGTTTTTTAGAAAGTGTTTAAAATTGTATAAAAGAGTGATCACATGCAATATTTTACATATCACGAATCCCAGAATCAGTTAGATGATGGAAATGAAAATAATCTTACTCATTTTGTTGAAAACAAGGGAACTATTCCAATTAATGATGTCCTAATGGTTAGTGAATAATTAATGTTTTTCCTGATGATTTTCCTAGTGTTATACATGATTGGGATGTTTAATATACTATTAAATTAGTTCTAGATGATACTAAATTTTAAAAACCCCTAAAAGAATGGAGAAAGTGTAACTTTTATAATTGAACAATTATTTGTAATAGTTTATTTATAAAAGTTTTATTTGTCCTATCTCATCACCATGGTGTTCTCATATTTTTTTAAAAATAAAGATGTTTCTAGGAAACTTTCATTGATTTTAGAGGTTTTAATAACATTATATTTAACAATAAGTATCTATTTCTGCATATCGATGACTTTTATGAGTGTCTCTCATGATATTAGTATTTTTCAAATATTGACTTCAATTCTGGGCACCATCGTCTGAAGGTGAAGTATGATGAAATTCCAATACTATCATTCTGTACAAGATATGAGCATTATGAGATTGGTGTAATGCCCTTTGGATTAACAAATTCCCCAACTTTATTTTCAGTTATTATGAGTATAATCTTTCATGAATATTTAGATCTGTCTTTTTTTGTTTTTATTGATTATATTTTGGTCTTTTAAAAGTGTTATAAGGATCATAAAATACAATTAAGTATTTTCTTGTATAATCTCTACGAAAATAAGTTTTTCTAATAATTTGGAAAATCTTATTTTTATTTAGAAGATATTTCTTTTTGTTGGATCATTGGAATTATGCATGACATAAATTTTGATCCCACCAATGAAAAAGAGGTTGATGAATGGTCAATACCATCAAATGATACACAAATTCATAGTTTCCGAGGATTAGTAGGTTGTTCTCGATGGTTTGTTAGAAACATTTCACGATTATCTATCCCACTAACTAGGTTAACATGAAAACAGGTTAAATTTATCTAGATAGAAGTCTATATTTTTTATTTTGTGTAACTGAAATTTTTTTGGTGAATTATCCAGTTCTAGAATTTCCTTCCTAAAATAGATCTTTTTTTCAAATATAATGATTCTTTATTGAAGGGACATTATTCTGTGTTGATACAAAATGATCATGTAATTTCTTATACTTCAAGATAAATAAAACCTCATGAGTTAAATTATACAACACAATATTTGGAATTGACAAGTTGGGTTTTCAATTTAAAAATTTAATGTGTAATTTATACATAGAAGAATGTGAAATATATATTGACTATAAATGTTTAAAGTATACCACTGCTCAGAAAATAAGTGAATATGAGGTAGTGAATTGGTCTTGAATTTAAAAAGGATTATGATTACATAATCAATTACCAACATGGAAAAGCAAAAAAAAGTGGTATATGTCTTTGTTTGAAAACATCAAACTACATTAACAACATAATTTTTAGAACATGACACCTTGATTAATGATTTGATGAATTTTGGATCAGAATTTATTATTGTATGAAATTCGTATATTTTATTTTTGGTGTCACTGTATTCATATCTATCAGTTAGAATTAAAAAAATATATAAAGAATACCATGAGTTATAGAAAATGGTAGAATTGTTTAAAAGGGGTATGTTTACAGAATTTAACATGATAAAGATTGTGTTTTATGATTTAAGAGTAGATTATTTGTTCCTTGTGATTCTTAGCTAAAGAAATAATTGTTATGTGAATCTCGTAGTTCTCCATTTTCAGTTCATCATGGTAGCACTAAGATATACAATGATCTTTTGGAGTATTACTCATTAGAAGGAATGAAAAGATATATTTCTTATTTTATAGTGAAATGTTTGAAATGTCAACATGTTAAAGAAGAGGACTAACTACCAAAGGGTATTCTTAATTCTTTTCTAGTTCTATAGTGTAAATGGGAAGACATATCCACAGAAATCATGGATGGACTACCAAATACTTATCGAGTTGAAAATTTGATTTGGGTTATTGTTGATAGGATGACAAAATATGCACATTTTCTTCCTATTTATGATACTATGTCCTTGAAATATCATTCTAGACTGTACACCAAATACATTTTAATGTTACATGGAGTTCCTCTATCCATTATATTTGACCAAGATCCCATATTAACTTATAACATTTAGAAAGGACTTCAAAATTCATTTGAAACAGAATTAATTTTCATCATAGAATTTCATCCACAATCTAATGTATAGACCAAAAAAAAAATTCAAACATTGGATGATATGAATTGAGCTTATTCAATAGAGTAATAGGGTGGTTGGGATTATCATCTTTCAGGGAAGTTTTTTTATAAAAACATCCTTAATTCTAGTATAGATATGGATACTTTTAAGGAATTATATGGAATGTAATGTCAAACTCTAGCATTTTGGGGAATGAATTTTATGGGACTAGAAATATTAGTAGATTTGGACTAGAAAGTGAATATGACCCAACAACACACGAGGATAACATAGAGAAGGCGGAAAAGAAATGTAAATAATTAGAGGAAATTGTTTTATTTTAGTGTAGGTGAACATGTTTTTCTTATGATCTCACCATGGAAAAATGATATAAGTTTTTTTAAGAAATGAAATATAAGGTCATAGTTCAATGGACCATATGAAATCCTGGAGAATGATAGACCAGTAACCTAGAGTATAGCTTTGTCTCTGAGTTTATCTCTTGTATGCACTTTTTTCATGTTTTGATGTTGAGAGGTATGTTCCAGATTCATCCCATGTTTATAGTACAAAAGTACTTAGACATGAAGAGAACCTTTCTCATGAATAGAAACCTGTTCAAAATTTTGATTGTAGAGGGAAAGTATTACAGAATAAGGTAATTTTCAATGTTAAGATTATGTGGAGAAACCACAAGGTTGAAAAAGAAAATGGTAATCAAATAATACTATGATGGAAATGTATCCTCAATTTGTTAATATGTAAATAAAAATTGTGAGGACACCATTTTTAGAAGGTGGGGATAATGTAATGACTCATATACTTATAAAATAATTTATTTTCATTCTCGAATTAAATAGTTAAATTAATTATAAATGTATAATGAATCAGGTTTAATTTATAAATTTTTTTGAATATATAATAATAGAATATTAACCTCACATAAAAATTATATAAAAAATTTAACCATATTATAAGTGAAAATAAGATATATTTACATCATCGAATAAGTAACTAATTTTTTAAGAAATTATAAATTAAGTGTTTGTATTATTGTATGTGATTAATATTTAATTAAAATTGTAAAATTAATATAATGATTTAAAAATACTATGTTGATAAAATATATTCATATATTATTATTTTATTTTTTTAAGATTATTACATAATTTTATGAGAGTTTAATTTTTTTTTCAAATTGTCAACAAATCACTTATAGTTTTAAAATATTTTTTTTTAAGTAAATAAGGGTGTTAATTTCAAATTAAATTTATCATATATATATATATATATGTATGTATTTTCATAAAAAGGTGTTTATTTTTTAATTAAATACATTTAAATATAGTTAGGGTTAATTTTTGGGATTTTTAAAAAATACAAGATTTCTTATAATAGTAAAATATAGTAATTTATGGTATATATACATTATAAGTTAAATATACTATTCCTTGTGTAATTTTTCATGCAATAAACATACTCACGAAACCTCTAGAATTATTTTAGTATTCCTAGTGATAATTATCAAACTATTCAAAGTCTTGAGCCGAATTAATATACTAATGAATATAATAATTAATTAACACCCATATCTTCCACTATAAATACGACCCTTCACCGCCTCATCTCCACAAACCTAATTTTATTTCGTTTGTTTAATTTCTTCCCAATTCCTTTCCGAAGCCTATACCCCTAGTCTGATACCTACTAGTCTCATAAAATGTTCAATACTAAGGGCCTTAAAAAGGTTCTCAAGGAGGATAATTCATGAGGTAAAATCCTCTTTCTTTTTATTTTATTTTCTTTTGAATTCCTTTTTTAATTATTATACTCACTTTGAGTACCCTTATCCAAGTGGAATGAAAAATATATTATATTATATATACTAGATAATTATTTTTTTAATGGATAAATTCATCATCAAACTTCTTCTCCACTTATTTTTATTATAAAAATGAGAACACAGTCTGTGATGTGTCGATTTACCGCCATCATAGATGATAGTATTTCAAAATTTAATTAGTGACTTCACGGATGTTAATAAAACCATTATAATGGTTAAATAATATTTTATTAATAATTTCATAATTTATATAAATTTTTAACCAATATATAAACATGCAGTTGAATAAAATGAAAAAAGTTTGTGATGATCGTAAAAACTACCAAAACAATTTAAATCATTTTCATTAACATTTTGCCTAATGAATCATCATCATATAATAAAAAATGATATATTGTATCATTTAAAATTATGGAATCATATTAACTACATTTTATTCAACTTATATGGTTTTTCATCAATTTGATATGAATGTTTTTAATGAACCATCCATGGAAACCTTGATGTTAATGCACCTGAAATAATGAAAATAACAAAAATATTATTCATGAATTAGTGGAATGATGTTATTAGAACTTCACATAGGTAATTTTAAATATTAATACAGTTAACTAATATATTAATAACAATCATTAAAAAATTATACAAGATGGTTCAACATGATTTAAGTAAGATGAACCCGATGTAAGGGAATTCTTAACCAAATTTCCATTATTTCGGTTTACCTTATACTTCATTTATTAGGTTTTACTAATATTATTTAAGAATTTAGTTTTCATTATATTACATTTTAATATTTTAATTTATATTGTGTACACATATTCCATTATTTTTATTAATTCTCACTTCAAATATATGATATTTGTAAGGGTCTTTTCTTTTAAAAATCCTCTTTTAATTTATGTTTTTACAAAATTCCCAAAGGAATGATTTTTATAATGAAATGTGTTATTATTTTATGATTATTTTATGGTTCATGATAATTTTATATGATGATTTTTGTATTCTATATTTCCCTACATTTTATTTTTTATGATTATTTTGAATGTCAACCATATGGTTACTCCATGTATAACTATTATGGTTACACCATAAGGTAGTCAGGAGGGTTATATTGTAAGGTAGTAGTGAGGGTTACATTGAAAGGTAGATGAAAGGGTTACAAATCATATGGTATATATGATGGTTATAATATTTTTTAAGTAATTCCCCATGATACCTATATGTTTTTATTTATATTTTTAATGTTTTTTCTAAATATCGTATTTTCACAGAGTATCTATATGATACTTATTGGTTGAGATGTATGTCTTTTTGATGAATATTTCTTACATTTATATGTATTCCAAGAAGAAATATTTCAATCCTTATATTTATGTCCCTTAATGAGATTTTTGTGCTCATCCCATATTTTAACATGTTTTTATTGGGTTTGAGGATGGGTACGAGAAACAGATAATCCAATATGAATATTGTGAAGATGTTTCCTAAGAAAGATATTGTTTTCATTAAAAACTCTTATATTATATAACAAATGGATACTAATTAAGTTGTTCCCACATTGTATACTTCTGGGATGAATTGTTTGATATATTTCATAATTCTTTAAAACCCTAAACTGAAATTATCTTTGGGAATTTAATAATGTAAAATCTAAATGAATTTACTAGATTATGTAATAATAATGGTTTAGTCCTTATAATTTATCAGTCAATTTCTCTCCCATCACCTTATTCTCATGCATCGCTTATAATCCATAATAAAATATAATTATTTATATATCTTGTTATCACATTATATGGTGTTATCATTCGGTATGAATGTTTGAGATACTATTTTTATTCTAATGATTGGATTAATCTCATAAAAATGATAATTCTTACTCTTTAGATTACATGAATTGATGTTATTCTCATTCATTATTCAATGATCCATTTCTAAATGATTTCATATAGTATATTAGATTATATCATTATGAAACCTGATTTGTAATCCTAAACCAAGTAAAATAATTAACATAAATTGAACTTTTTATTAATATATTATCTCATAACCATAAAAAAAATTTATGGGGATATCATTATTTTCAAATCCATCCGTATTTTTTGTAATGTAAATTTCAATTATCCTAATATTATCCCGATGTAGATTAAAATCATAGGAACAATAAGTCATGTTTTTTTTCACTAGGTGGAAAATGGATTAAGCCAAATGCACACGTTACTAATTTATTACACCTAATTACATATTTTCAAGATCAATGTCAACATATATAATATTGAAATGGGTGTATTTTCATGAAAAAACTACCTAATATATTCTTTACAAAAACATTATGAGGATCTTCTATACTTTCACTCAAATTACATATGGGGGTTAGGATATACAATCTATATTATCCTAAATATAGATCCTACTATTTCTACTAACCATCATTTTATACAAACTATAGTGTCCTAGACATGAATAGTTAGAGCTGATTCCTACATTATTACATTATCACGGGACACATAGTATCACAAGTTCATTTACTGAATTGTCTAGTAGTCTTGGTAAACTAGATGCAAACATGAAATTTATATTACATATATAAAACAAAAAATGAATAAATAATATGATATTAAAATTCCATTATTACCCTCAGTATGTGCCTAAATATCAATCATAAAACACTTCCTCATATCCATGGAAAAATAAAACATAACAATGGGTTGATCTCTAATGATCAATATGGGTACACGTATACTGGGATCTATGAATAATTAATGAATAAGAAATATTGAAAGGTAAATAATTGAAACCCCTTAAATTTAATCAATAATATGATCATAATGTAGATCTAATAAATGATGATCAAATAATTCCATATGTATTGTAATAAACCAGAACCCTCCGGGACATTTCATTTTGAAAAACCAGTGTTTCTGGTGTTCTTGGGGATCATATTGTTTTGTTTCGAGATTTTTCCAAAAATCATGTGGGAACTATCAGTGTCGGCATACTAGTGCATCATCATGTTAGTGCATCAGCATGTTAGTACATTAGTGACATAGGGGAATTGGCATCAGTGAGTAAACGACATCAGTTTCGGTGAGACATGCTATCAGTGTCTGCGAGTCGGTAGGTCAACATTAGTAGGACATGGCATCGGTAGGTAAGGGCATCAGTAGGTCAATTCCACAGTTGGTTAGGTTATCTATGAGTAAAGGAATTGGTTTTTATGAGCATTGGTGGATCGTTCCATTTCTATCTCAATATTGGTGGCTCTTCATTGGTAGGTCACATCGATTACTCTCCCTTGGGGGGCTCAACGTCGGCGACTCACCCATCAATGACCCATTTTCCATCTTTCTCGAGTTTTTTCAATTTTTCCCATGTTATGTGTTTTTATCTATTAAATGATAACCTATCAACTCTCAACCATGTGTTGAGATATCTCAACCATCTTTGAGTCCATGTGAATTAAAAAATCTCTATTAATTATAATGTGTGAAATCAGTGAGTTGTGTGGTCAAACCACGATCTAATTTTCAATTAATTTGAAAATAACTCCATAATTTTAGGATATGGGCTTTTCTTAAGCACATATCATCACTTCCTTATAAATCATGAGTTACTTCTAGGTTTTCTAAGAGATTTCTTTATTTCATAAAGACTTGTGTGCCTATACTATAGCTTTCTGTTCGGTTTTCTCTAGAGTCCTTCATGTTGTTAACGCAACCCCTATTCATGTAACAAGGTAGATTTCTAGTCACATTCTGTTTCAGGTATGTATCTCTTCCATTCCTCTTTTTTTTGTATCATGTATTGTGGGTGTATTAGTGATTTGTTTAAAAGAACAGACAAATACTTTCTTTTAAAAAATAGTAATAAATGAAGGCCATGAAGATGATGAAAAAAAGATAATCATTCTATTAAGATAAGTGGAAGGGAATTGAATACAAATTATTCTTTATTTTTTATTTTACACCTTATATTTTTTCTTATTATAGTTTATTTTGACTATATGGCCTTCTTAAAATCATGGTATTTGGTGATCTTTTCTTGTGCATTGGTGGTGTTCTATAATTTTTGAGATGTTTATGTTCAGCCGTTATAATGTAGAAAATGATTAATCATGTACACTTGGATAAATAAATCGAAGCCCTTAGACAAAAATGATTCTATGATCACATCTATTAACAAAGTGAAATTGAATAATAATGTTGGATAAATCATAATTCACCCAGTTGAATAGGTGTGGCTTTTTGTTGTGCGTCCTGGTTGGGTTTTGTGGCTTGTGTGGAATGTTTGAGTAGAGGGTCGGTAGTTATAGCTATGGTTATTATAGTATTTCTATTTGCGGGGATACAGAAGGTGTGATGGAATCTCAGGTAGATATATTGATTGATCGTGGAATGGATTAACTTGTAAGGTAGAGGGACTTCTCTAGGGTTTCATTATGGCTATTGAGCAGTGTAGTGTAGTGGGACTGGTTCTGTGATGGATGTTAAGTGGGTTTACCACTGAGTTTTACATGATATTTGGGTATGGTTGTGGTTTTTAGTTGCCTCAGGTAGTGTTGTATTTAATTAAATTGAACTCATAAATTAAGGAATGGGAACTAGTCAAATGAGAAAGGGGTTGGGATTGTGTTTTGGCAGTGATTATTTGTGTGATTGAGCTTGTTATAGTAGTAAAAAATTGGTTTTGTGTGGGTTGGTTACTTGTTTGAAACCCATTGGAAGGGATTAGTGTTTACATACTTATATTTATAAAACTTATTTCCTTTTCATTTCTAAATTCACAACACCCTTGTTGAGCACCATGTTCCGAACATAACCATCGCACGGGGAGGGTGTCTTTACGAACATCCCGATGGGAGGATGGATGGTTGGTTAATGAATTTCATCCTCTCACCCACTTCCAATTTCTTACTACTCGAGTTATACAGGAAGGCTATGATTGATTGAGTTTTATTATCATTCGAGTGTATCCAGGAAGGTAGTGATGGCTTGAGGTTCACTATATCTTAAGATTCATTGGGTGGGTTTTTTTGTGGATGAGAGGCCCAGGTGTTTGCGGGCTAGGTTCGTTTCCCAAGTTTATTTGGGAATATTCCTAGTTTTTTTGGGTGTGGGGTTTGGTTGATGTGACACAGGATTCTATGGTTGGGATATATTGGTGGTTGTTGTGGCCCAGGTGTTTGCGGACTGGATTTGTGTGTGGTTTGAGGACCAGGTGGGTGCGGGTAGGTTGTGGCAGTGGGATTGCGTGTGGGAAGAGTGGTAGTGTCAGGACATTATACTTTAGGAATGAGTAAATAACCACTAGGAAATTGGTGTGTAGAAGACAAATGTTGTTGTACTTATACAATTACATTATCTGACTTGCATTATTTGGTGAGTGTACCTTAGTGAGGCTAGGTGGTTAATTTTCCATGATAGGTGTTTTGGTTTCTGCTATCTTCATAGGGACATTATTATGTTTCCCCACATGAATATGAGTGAATTTAGTTTCCCTACTGATTATACCTGAATTATAACCCTACGTACAAGAAACTACTTCTAGGTTTCTAGGAGGACATCGAGAACCATTCTAGACTTTACTTGATCAGGCATCAGGATAGTTGTCATGTTGTTATTTAGTATCTTTCATTTGGTACTTTTCTATGGATTCTTAGTTGTACTTAGTAAAATATATATTTTTGAACATGAATTTGGGAATGGATTTTGATTTTATATTTTCCTTTATTATTTGGAGTTTCTCAGGATTTACCATCTCATAACCCTATCATGTTCTACAAAAAAGGATAATTCCTTCCACCTTGTGTGAGATTTTATACCTTTGTTTCTAGTCCCCGGTCTAGGGCCTATAGAAGGTGGGAATCATGGGTTATTATCTCTCCATCATCTAGGCAAAGGATGGTAATGGTACATTGTTATACCTTCCGTCATTTTGTAGAATATGGGTCATGAGAGAAGGATATTAGCGGGAGGAAGATAGATAATATGATATTCTATGTTAGTAATAGGGAGGATTAAATTGGATGGTAGGGAAATAGTGTTAGTTGATCTTGGTGAGTGACATAGACTATAGAAGACTTTCTAGGACATGAGATTTTGGGCCCCCCTATGACCCAATTCAAGGACTCTATGCCGTTAGTAACAACCATGTGAGGCTACACTGCTTGCAAGGTAGAGACCCTAGGAAAGGTACATGCATCATAATGACTTATATTATTTTTTGGGTTGAGAGTTCTAGAAAATTTAAAATAAATAATGTGTTAAAATGATTCTAAAAGGAAATTCCATACTACCTAGGATTAGGAATTTATTTTTTACTTTTCAAATATGAATCCCAGATGTGAACCATGAGGGACTCAGAAAGTTGAGGCCCAAAAATGTGACATGGTTTATCAGAAGAGGATTTACTGAGAGGAGGAGGATGACTTTTGGTAAAAGACCATTAATGATTTCTAGTGGTATACCCTCAGAAAGTATGAAGTTAGTGTGTCTAACATAGTGATAGATGGATGTATTGAGAAGCTATAAATCACCTTTACCTTGATATGGGATCTGATGGAGTGATAGGTTCCATTGGAAGTTAGCCAAATGAAGGGATCATCGCCTAAGGGGTGGACGTTCTACATCGAGGAGAGGAAGGAGACTAATATTTTTCGGGATCACATTGAAAAAGTGTTTCGGGCAGAGTTTCTTTCCTCAAGGATGAAGTTGGGAAGAGACAAGAGCTAATCTCCATCCATCAGGGGAGTATGTTTGTGAGGGAATTGGGGATCAAGTCCAATGATATCATATGATTTTCTCCAGAGCTCTTTCTGGATGAGGAGTATCGGGAGATACACATAGAGGAGGAACTTCGAACTTCTCTTCATTATGTTGTTACCCCCTTCACCCTACTGACATTCTAAGTGGTTCAGAAGAAGGATGTGGTAGTGCAAAGGATGCACTCGTGAGGTGGTGGGTTGCGAGAGGGTTTCCATATGAGTTCATCGAAGTGGACGTCAGTAAGTAGCATATCACTTAAAACTGGACATTCATGGTTTTCGTTTGCAGGGAGTAGGCCTCAGTAGTTGTCATTCTATTCTCAAGGCCCTCACCCTTTTCCCATGGTCTTGGGACTGAGTTTTTTATTTTTCAATGGTTGTGGACACATACATAGTTAGTTCCCAGTTTCATCTCAGTACAATGAGGTTGGAAAGGTTCATTTCTCATCTAAACAAAATTAGTTGTCAGCTAGACCTTTTTAGTAGTAGCTTCAAGATCTTTCCCCACCGAGAGAAGATGATGTAGGAGGAGGTCATGCTCAGGGAGCTCCTCAGGGACCTCATCCAAAGTGTGGTCCTTAAGGAGGCTGACAGCCCAAAGGCAATGGAGCTGGTAGTGGACCATTTCATGTCATAGAGGCAGAAATTCTAGTGGGTTCGGAGGCTGTTTGAGGTACGATCAGTGAGTTCAAAACTATTTTATTTTCCAAGTTTGATTCAGGATCCTCAAAATCCATTTTTTCACCCAGTCTAGCCCATGATAAAGGTTTAGATGTATAGAGACTTTCTATACCCCTTGTGTTGAGTGCACCTGTTAGAGTTTAGTCCAGGTTTTTTATGTTTTTCAGGGATGCAGACTGATGTTGGGGCCATATCAGTCCGTTGGGTACATATTTCTATGACAGATGTGACATTAAAATGTTATCCATTGAAATGACTAGATGTTTTATAAGCATTCCATCATTGACTACATCTAGATGGGTGTGTTGTTTTCATATGATGGTGGATAGCATGTAGCGTTCTTTGGTGATCAGAGTTTTCAAGTGGAAAGATGGCGTGTGAATCCTCTTATTTCATTGTTGGCAAGTTGTTAGTGGGTTTAGTGGATGATGAGATGATGGAGGTTCATGGATTATTTGGGGAATTATTGTATGTTTTCCCTTAATAGGTTTTGATTCTTCCCCCTCGATGAAACATTGGGTTTTGAATAAACCTATAAACTGGTGCCTGTCTGATTTAGATGGAACCTTATCGTGTGACACCTTTAATGTTTCAGAAGATTCATATTTATACTGAAAATATGATGAAAAAGTGTTTAATCTAACCTAGTGTGTCACCATGGGGTGATTCAATTTTGTTTGAGAAGAAGGCAAATGATGGTCAGAGGCTATGCATAGACTACCAGAGACTAAATCAGGTGACAGTCATGAACCGTTACCCTCTCCTAAAGATGGATGATATCTTCGACCACATGAGATACATAGGTTGGTTTTCAATTATCGATACATGGTCTGAGTATAACCAGTTAAGGGTTATGGTGGGTGACATACCAAAGACTGATTGTAGGTGCACACATGGGAACGTTGAGTTCAGGGTCTTGCAATTCAGTATTAAAAACATGCCAGCTATGTTCATGGGGCTCATGAACTCTAGTTTCCATGAGTATATGGACCGGTTCATCAATATGTTCATTGATCACATTCTAATTTACTTAATTTCATAGGAGCAGCATGCTGAGCACCTCATGATTTTCTAGGAGGAACTCCAACACCATAGGATCTATTGGAATATGACAATGTGAATGTTTGGGACATGAGATATTAAAATCCTTGGATATGTGGGGTCTTAAAAATGAGTATTAGTTGACCCGTCGAAGGTTGAGGCAGTTTTTTCTTGAGAAGAACCCATGAAAATGGAAGAGGTTCGTAGTTTATTTAGTTTTGAAGGCTATTAGCAGAGGTTCTTACCTAAATTCTCTCGATTTACATCACCATTCAAAACATTGACCATGAAGGAATAGGACATTGTGTGGAGTGAGTAGTTTCAGGCCACATTTATCTATCTGAAGGGGAAGTTCGTCAGTGCTCTAGTGATTAGGTTTCCAAACGAAGGGATAATGTTCGAGGTCTTCTGTGATGCCTCTAGTCTAGGTTTTTTATGTGTGCTGATGTAGCAGTGGGGAATGATCTCTAATGGGTCTTCAATGTTATGTCCTCATCAATTTAAATATGCCACTGAAGTCATGGGCTTGCAGTGATCATGTTCTTGTTGAATTTGTGGCAACATTACCTCATCGGGTAGCGCTTTCTGGTCTTCACAGATCACAAGATAATGATGTATATATTCTCCCAACGAAACTTGAATATGAGACAATAAAGGTGGATAGAGTTTCTATTGGAATACGAGTTCAATATCTCCTACACCTGAGGCAAGGTAAATGTTTTGGATGATTCCTTAAACAGGATGTCATGGAAGGAGGTAGTTTGAGAATCTACAAACACTTGGGAGGAAATGAAGTAGTTGGAAGATTTGAAATTGGATGTGATAGTATATAGTAGTACCCATGTTCTATTTTAGATGAAAATTTATACTTCTCTGGCATGACATGTGTAGGATTCTTAGTGGTGAGACATAGTGGTTGAGGTGATGCGTATTCACGTTAACCAGGGTGATTCTTCGAAGGGCTGGTCAGATGATAGTCAAAATCAGATGTTTTCATGTGGGAAGTTGTTTTTCCAAGTGGTTATGCATGAGGTTTTTTATATGATTTCCATAAATCAAACCTAATGGTATTTCCAAGAGTATGCAATATATACCGAGGCTTGAAGGAATAATTTTTGTGGACCATGGTAAATCTGGCAGTGGAAGAATTTGTGGCAATGTGCCTGGTATTTCAGTAGGTAAAGGATTAGCACCATGTTCCTAGAGGCTTCCTGCAACCCTTAGATGTTCCCGATATGATGTGGGGGACATATCAATGTATTTAGTCACATGAATATCGAGGTTCCAGGGAGGATGTGATGCTCTCTAAGTAGTGGTGGATAGTTGATGAAATTAGCTCATTTCTTAGCGATCAGGGAAGAGAGAATAGTGGATTCATTGGATAAGAGGAATGTGGATGAGGTGGTGCATCTACATGGGTTTCCAAGATACATCATTTCAGATTGATATAAAAGGTTTACCACATGATTTAGGATTGGATTACATCATGATTTTCACACCCATCTACTCCTTAACAATGATTTTCATCTTTATACAGTTGGGGAGATAGAGGAAACCATCCATATATTGTGGGATATGCATAAATAATGTGTTCTAGACTTTGGAGGATCATGGTTGTGAAACTTTCCTTTGGTAGAGTTTTCTTACAATAATAGCTACCACTCTACCATTAGCATGGATCCATTTTGAGCCATGTATTGATGGTTGTGTCATTCACCCATGTGTTAGACAGAAGTTTGGGAAATAAATTTTAATGGCCCAGAGGCTGAACATAGCACGATATAGAATGATCATCTCATGTGTGGTAAAATCAAGGTAGCTCTATATTGGTAGAAGTCATATGTTGATCGTAGGAGTAGGCCTTGGAGTTTATGGTTGGAGACCATGTGTTCCTGATGGTTTCTCCTCATCGTGGATAGCATCGGTTCGGTAGGGGAAAGAATATTTCTTCTAGGATAATCATAAATTTAAATGTGTTGTGATGAATTAGTTAGGTGGCATATCAGTTATTGTTGCCACCGTGGTTGGAGAGGCTCCACATCATCGTCCACGTCTCATAGCTTCGTCAGTATCTACACAATGACTCCCACATCATAAATAGGGGATAGATGGATATTGAAGATGATGTGACGTTCATTGAACGACTAGAAAGGATTCTCGATCATGAGGAGAAGGTGTTTCGTGTGTGGAATATTCCCTTGGTTTGTGTGTTGTGGAGGCATGGTGGCCTTGAAGAGAGTACTTGGGAGTGGTAGGCACAAATGTGTGCCAGTTCCGAGAGATTTTCTAGGTTTAGCTATCATGCATTTATTTTTTTATTTACCTTGTGATGTAATGATTGACCTTATTTTCTAGGAGATGAGTTGATTCCTTGTTCTTTGAATGTGTGTGAAAATTCATGATGAGTGGGGAGGGGAGGACACGATTCTTAATCTGGGCACATTAATGTAGATGTGATTAAACCAGTGCAGGAAAGTCAGTGCCCACCATAGAGGATAACATCTTGACATGGAGGAAGGGTCTCCCTAAACCATGTGTTAAGGAAGTGTTATCTTTTATGGTTATTTTGTTTTTTGGGGATGCATTCATGGATGTCTATGTTTTCACTCTGGCATTCAAACAACACATGGTGGTTTATCCTTGAGAGGTATCTTATCGGGTGGTTGTTCGGACCCCTATCTTCTGGTTTATTTTTGAATTCTAGAGGATGATAAAAGTTTGAGAGGTATATGATGTAATTACCTAGACACATTTTGGGAATTAAATTATGAAATACTTGTGTTTTTCATGTTCTTGGGGGTCATAGTGTGTTGTTTAAAGTGTTTCCAAAAAATATAGTTTGAACTGATGGTGTTAGCAAGTCAATGCATCAACATGTGAGTGCATTGGAATGACATTGTGACAGCATGTTAGTGTGTCAGTGACTTAGGGGCTTTGACATTAGGGATTTATGGGAATCAGTGTCGGTGATAAAGGGCATCAATGTCAGTGAGTCAAAGCATAGATGTCAGTGAGATAGAGAGTCAGTGTTGACGAGTCAGTGTGTTAGTATTAGTGAGTCAGTAGGTCATCATCAGTAGGAAATGGTTTTAGTAGGTCAGGGAATTGGTATGTTAGGTATTTATTGAGTCATAAAATTGGTGTGTTAGGGTGTCGGTAGGTTTTTGAGTCGATAGCTCATCGTTGGTGGCTTAGCATCGGTAGGTCATGTCGGTAGCTAACCCTTCGGTTGCTCAGCATCGGTGTCTCACCCATAAGTGATTCATTATCTAGATTTATGTAGGTTTTCCATTTTATACCATTTTATGTTTTTTTCTCTATTAAATAATATCCTATCGACTTTCAACTATGCATTGAGCTATCTCCACTGTCTCCAAGTCCAAGCGAATTATTAAATCTCAATAAATTCTGACGTGTAAAACTACTGAGCCACATAGTCAAACCATGATCATCATTTCAAGTATTTTGAATTCATCTCACATATTTTAGAATTCATCATTTTATTAAGCCGATATCATATCTTCCTTTTACGCTATTGATTTTACTCATGCTGTTCCTAGAGCTTTCATTATTTCTCAAGGATTCGTGTGAATATTTTGTTTCATTCTCTTCAGTTTTCCCAAGAGTCTATCCTACTTCTCTCATGACCCCATGATCATGGTGCAAGGAAGGGTTATGATCTCATGTTATTCAATCTTGGTATTTTATTTGTTCCTACTTTTTTGTATCATGTGTGGTGGGTGTAGTAAATCTTTTTTGCGATGAACGACTGAATCCTTTATTTAAACATGATTAATAAATTAGGGCCATGAAGATAATGATAAAAAGATAATCATGATATTATGATAACTATCCAAGAATTGAAGATTTATTATTGTTCATTTTTTTTACTCATCATTTTTTATTATTGTTATGGTTTTCTATTGTTGTAAGGACTTATGAAAATCATTTTTGTTGGTGGTCATTGCTTGTGCACTGGTGGTGTTGTATACTTGTTGAGATGTTTTTGTTAAACGAGTGTAATAGAGAAACTAATTATACAAATATAATTGGTTAAATGAATGGAATCCATAGGATAAATCCTATTATTTGATCACCCATGACGAAAAAGTTGAATTAAATACATTGTTGGATAAATCTGAATACACCTTTTTGAATAGGTGTGGCTATGAGCTGTGTGTCCAACATGAGTTTTGTTGCTTGTGGGGAATGTTTGAGTAGGTGGGATCCAATTCTGGATATGGTTGTTATGGGATTTTTGTGTGGTGATATAGGAGGTGGGATAGAATCTAATGTTGAGAGATTGATTTATTGTGGAATATATGAACTTGTAAAGAAATGAGAGTTCTCTAGGGTTGTGTTATGGTTGACGAGTAGTGTTGTTCTTTGGGACTACAATCTGGTTGTGTGATGGTTGTATAGAGGGATTGCTGCTGGGTTTTACTTGTTTTCTAGCTATGGTTGTGGTTGGATGTTGCCCCGGGTAGTGCTGGATTAAATTAAAGTGAACTCGCAAATTAATTAATGGAAATTGGTTAATGGAAAAGGGTTTGGTCTTGTGTTTTGGCAGTGATTGTTTGTGTGATTGTGCGTGTAAGAATAGTAGTGATAGTTGTTTTTTATGGGAAGAATACTTGTTTGGATCCCATAGGATGGGATGAGTGTTTACTTACCTATATGTAGAAACTATATTTCCTTGTGATTTCTAAATGCACCCACCCTTTTTGAGAACCATGTGTCGAACACCCCCATATCATAGGGGAGGGTGACATTCCCAACATCCCATTGGGAGGATGGATGGATGGTTACTAAATTTCCTCCTCACACCTTCTTCTGGGTTCTTACCACTCGAGCTATCCGGGAAGGCTATGATGGATTGAGGTTTATTACTACTCGAGCATATCCGGGAAAGCTATAATGGGTTGATCTTTACTATAGGCCAATATCTTTCAAGAATGTTTTGTTGTGGATGAGAGGCCCAGGTGTTTTCAGGACAGGATTGGTTCCCAAGTGTATTTGGAATGAGGGCCATGGGTTTTCGAGTGTGGTGTGTGGTTTTTGTTTGTGAGGTTTCTGTGGGTAGGATTTTCGTGTTGTTGTTATTACCCAGGTGAATGTGGGTGGGATTTGTGTGTGCTTTGAGGCCCAGATGCGTGCGGGTAGGTTTTATTAGTGGTACTGCATCTGGGAAGATTGGTAGCATCAATATGTTATCTATTATTAATGAGAAGCTAACGATTTGGAATGCGGTGAGTGGTACCCAATGCTCTATGTGCATCTAGTATTACATTATGGGACATTCATTATTTTTTGAGTTTTCCTTGGTGAGGATAGGTGGTTAGTATTCCTTGATATGTGATTTGGTTTCTACTATCCTCAAAGGGACATTAGTGTATTCTACCACTTGTGCATGAGTGAATTTGGTTTCCCTAATGAGTATACTTGTTTGATCATACTATATATATGAAACTACTTTCAGGTTTCCAGGAGGGCCTTGAGGACCATGCTGGACTTTACTAGCTTGGGTGTCTGGATAGTTGTTGTGTAACTATTTAGTCTATTTCTATTCATAATTTTCCTTGGAGTTTTTTGTACATTGTACCAGCTTTACTTTTGACCATTTATATGGGAATGAATTTTGTATTTACAATTACCTGTAGTATTTAGAGATGATTGGGATTTACCATCATATCTTGTTATCTTGTTCTATAAAAAGTGTATTGCATTTCATTTGTTCGAGATTTTATACCCTTGGTACTAGTGACCACTCTATGTCCTATATAAGCATAACATGGGGGTAATTATCTCTCCTCCATATAGAGGAGGGATGGGCATGACATTTTTTGTCCCTTCCCACATTTTGAGGAAGGCAGAACATGCCATATATAATCACATAATCAGGAAACATAACAATGGTTTTTCTATCTACAAAAATAATTTAAAATACTATCAATAATTGAATTCATAATTATGGATGACATAATACTACACAACTAATTCATATATTTATGGCCTTTTGAATATGAAAAATGTTTTTGAGGCACGGTGCCACAAAATTCATATAAAGGGGTATGGACAAAACTAAAACCCAATCTAGTTTGTCTCATTAAATATACTGACACAATGAGGGGATATAGAGGGCACCATCCATCCCATACCAATCCCAATGAATTCCTAACATGAAATAATGGCAATATAATCAGTATAAACATTCATATTTAAAAAATAACATATGAAATTTTTACACATACCCTAATCCATAAACATAATTATCAACCATCAAGAGTAAAATTTGTTATGGTAATAGTATTTTATATACCCTTTAAAACTGATCAAAATCCATTTAGAGAAAAAATAACAATTATATTAATAAAAAAAATCCTAAGTGGATCATAAAAAATATATATTATTGATGATGTTTGTGAATAGTAATACCATAAAATTATCATTAAAATCATTCATTATGAAAATATCATTTTTATTTTAAAAATCACATTCTAAAACAAATAGTTCACAAAACATTTAGAAAATATAGTTATTTGAAAACACACTGTTATTCTTATAATTGATTTTTTACAACATGGAGTGGTCCTAATGGTCGTTAAATATATACATTGAGAGAATGTTGAGGCATATATTTATTTTAATTATTTAGTGAAATAAAAATGATTCTTTTTTTAAATGCCTTGAAATTTCCTTTCAATTTTTTTAAAAAGTCATAATGGTTAACCATTTCATTAATAAATCTTTTTTAAAATGGTTAGAAGCAGTTTTTAAATGCATTTTTTGAAAATATGATCTTAGAAGAAAAATACATGCAACTGAAGAGAGAAATAAGACATGATTTTATTTAAAGAAATTCTCAATAATTTTTAGCTAAAGACATGGTAAAATGATATTATTACTTGATCAATTTCACAAGTAAAAAAATTATAATAACATAGATTTATATTATGATATAAATATAAAATGATTCAAAAAATGGAGACTTAAATAACAATCTCAAATAATGACGATATTGTGATATAAACCGTTATAATTTCGTGCATTTATTATCATAATTTGTATAAAATAAATATCAATAATTGTAACAGAAATTAGAATAAGAATAAATGAATTCCTAATATAACATAAAAAAGAAAACTATATAAAATATTGAAAAAAAATAGTTGGTGAAAATGGTGTATGTCTTATGGAAGTAAAATTTAGATGAGAAATAAATACATTTATTTGAACCAATCACATATATTTTTTAAAATTCCTTAATAATGGAAATTTATTAATTAAGTACATGATTAATAAAAATTTAAATTTTTAATATTACTTATATTTAACTTATAACAATTTTATATATGATTACTCAATAATTTAATTTTACATTGGGGAAATCAATAATATATTTCTTTTTTCTCAATCAACACTTTGGAAGGTTGACTACGGTCAAAGAAGTTATTATGTAAATATACCCATTATAATAACCATGAAATAAGTATAATATTAATACATAAATTATAATTATATAGAAAATCAGGAATGACTTTTATGGAAAATGATCTATATTATAATCATGTGGATGGCCAGCTGTACGTAGGTATGAGTAATGTTTCAATTTTTCAGTGATAATTATGGATAGTAGGTAAGTAATAATTTAAAAACACAAGAATGAAAATTATATCTTATATAAAAGATTATCCATTCAAATATATTTATATATATCTCACATATGGCGTGGTTATGAAAGGAGAGTCACATCACTTTGTGAAGGCGATAGTCCACACATAAACGAACAATGTTATAATCTTTAAGAGAGTTAAATGATATGAATGAAAATGATATATATTATATTTTTAGAATGATAAATATGTATTTAATATCATAATTATTTCATATATATGATATATAATCATTAAATATTTCTTTATCACATTCTATTTATGTAATTAGAGAAAGGTGAATCACAACCTTTTCCATGGTGGTAGTTCTCCGTACAGACAAGCGACATTATCATATCCCCTACAAAATGGAATTTTAAAAAAGTATATAAGATATAATTAATATGGTGGTAAAATTACTTTATATATATTTCATATATATCAATTATTTACTTCATCACAACCAATAAAAAGAGGTGGTAATGGAAAAATGAATGACATCAGTCCACAATGTGGTAGTCTGGTGTACACACTTGTGATGATTTTGTAACACATTAGATGGATGTAGGGGTGGGTGTATATCAATAAAATTTAGTAAAAACATATATAGATTTAATTTATATATTATATTACATAATCATGTTTTAATAATACATTATAGTGGTTTTGGTATAATTAAAATCATAACACTCCTTGTAGATAAGTACTTCTTGTTTGAGTATCGTCCTTAGGTTTTCATCAAAATCATTCATAGGCTTTATTTTCTCCCAAAAACTGAGGATTTTAGGATGATATTGGGAAATTTTTTGAACGATTATGTTAGATCATAGAATATAAAAAAGGGTTTGGAACTATAAATAATAGAGGATAGGGGGTGGCATTTTATAGGTTAGATGAATGAAACACATGCAATTTTTAAAAAGAAAAGGGTGTCACCAACTATTTTTTACACCCCAAGAACTTAAAATATATTCATTTTTGAATATATTTAATTTTTTTAAATATTTATTTATACTCAACAACTTGTTTTGTTTATACTACACACAACAACGAGTTGACTTGAATTACATGCAAGGATGAGTATTACCAGACAATATATTATTAAAATATTATTATTTAATATAATAATATATTAAATAAAAGTTTATTTGGTGGTTACCAATGCTATTAAATATCTTATGATAATATATAGTTGAATTAATAGATTAAAAATCAATTAAAAATGAATATAGTAAAAATGTAATATATCAGAAATGTTTTTATAAATAATTATTTTTATTATCACAAAGTCGTTCAATCCTAATATATTAAAAAATAAATATTTCAGAAATATTTTCTATAAAGATCTATTGGTGAACATTTGTAAAATTAAATTTTGGACTCTTTTATATATTTTATTTCAAAAACAAATTCCTTTATATAGGAATATAAAAATCCACGTTAATTTTTTGGTATTTTTTTGACAATTTTCATGTTTTGATGAATAGTAATAAAATATATTATTTTAATTGAAAACAAATATTCTATATAAATAATATATAGTGATAAATTATATTTTTTATTTCATTCAATGTATAATTAGATCAATTTATTTTATTTAATCTAATTTACGTCATTATAATAATTTTCAAATTAAATATAGATATGAATGTATTTCAATCATTTGAACATTTTTTCCTTAAAAACTTGTTTTCTCATTCAGCCATCATAATTAATTTATATTTATTTTCTTCAAATTTTGTGTTTTTCCATTTGGAAAAATTAATTCCATATTTTTATTCAGAAGTTATAATGTATATAAATACGTCCCTTTAATTTTTTTACAATATGAGTAGTAACATGGTAGTATTATTTAATACCATGTTTAGGGGTCAATCAGAAAATTAAAGGTAAAAACTATATTTTTAATATAATAAAATTAGACTAACACATGTCCAAATATCATTATATGTGTGATTATAAACTGAAATAATTCATTGGAGGGTTTGGGGAGATTTTGGAGCTATTTAGATGACTTTATGGTATTTGTTGTATTTTTTTCAAAGAAAATTCAATTGTAATATAATTTTAATTTTAATAAGTCTAATATTTTTAATATGGGGTAATGTACAGGAACCATTCAACTATAATTTTTATTATAATGATAATATGTTATTTTTAATCAGGATTATTTCATCCAATTTTTAGGGAAGTTATTATTAAATGTAATTTTTTCACAGTGATGATGTTGTAATAGTTTAATTAATGGACACATCAAATAAATGTCATTAAAAATATTAAAATATATATAATTTGATAAAATTAATTACATAAAAATTGTACATATTTCCTAAAAGTAGTATGGATGTATGAAAGGGGGTTTTTAAATTTTATCTTGTTTTATTATTGTTTTCAAATATCATGAAATGAATAATTTCACTATTGACATTAATGATAATTAAAAATAAAGAATATTTTATTAAATGATATAAAATTCATAAAAATTAAAAAAATCATCGATATTATTGTTATAATGTTTAAAAAGTCAAAAATTACACATTTATTTTTGATATTTTATAGTAACTATATTAACCGTTAATGTGTAAAAAAAAAGTCGTCATGGTAAGAGTTAAAGGGTCTAATTAAGGGTTAAAGCCAAAAGATGAGGGAAAAAATGTGACCTAAAACTGACTAAAAAGTATTCATTAATTTTATTTCATCCCATACTTTTATTAGAATCTAAATAACATTGTTTTAATACATTTGGAATCAAAAAATAATTTATATTAATCTAATTTTTTGTGATCTCCCAAAGTACCCCTCAACTCAATTATAAAACAAAACCATCTCCTTCACATCCTAACACCACATTTTACCTTATATATTGACCAAAACTAGACCCAATAAGTTCCAAAATTCCACATCATAATCCAAAAATCCTTACTATTTGTGGGTATTCTATCAATGATGACCTTTTGTGAAAATATAAAGGAGATACCCAAAAAAAGAGGTAAGGTTCTGCAATGGACACATTCATTTTATTTCATTATATACACAACCAAATAAGCATATTACATGATTATATAATAACAAAAATATCCTAAATATTCGGATAATTTCATATTCTAAGGTTTATATCTAAACTTACACACACTTTATTATAATGGGTAATGAACTAATCATTCGTGTACAAAAAACTATCGTCTCACTGAATGATGTTGCTTGGTTTATGATTACCACCTCTCACGATTTGGAATTAAGATTGAAAAAATATTTTTGTATCATATATATATATATATATGTTATCTATGTATTTATTCTTATTCAATTATTTTATATCACAATCCTTTATACATTAAATTTTCTGTAAATATGACAACATCGGTTGTGGAAGTGTGGACTAATGCCTCTACAAAGAGACATGATTCATTCACACTATACATGGAACAAATAAAAATGGGTTTGATAAAAATAAGTGATTTATATAATATAAATATGATACTGGAATTATAATATAAATATATAAATATATAAATGATTTAATTTTCATTCAATTAATATGACAATGAAATGGATGTTGCGTTCTTCCGTACGCATAGCCTAATGTCTCCTTGAATGGTGAATTTCATTTACTATTTATTTTTCTAAATATACATAAAATTAATTTATATTATACAAAAACCATTGTTTACAAACCTTATATGATAAATTGTAATATATTTAAAACGAACAACAAGTAACATGTAAAAAAATCTAAAAAACTAATTAATTAACACCCAAATTTGTGAAAATAATTTATGATTGTTAACAAACAACTAATGTGATTTTATAATATTTAATATATTATATTATAAATTTATGTATGGTTATAGTATAATTTAATAACCCGATTAAAACCGATATATATGACATTAGAGGATATTCACCCAAAACAATGTAAGGTAAAGGATTTTGTCTCAATTTCATTTCATTGAAGCATACTATAATTTTATGCTCTCAGTTTCTTTTATAAGGGATGAATACAATCATTTGGATGGTTTTATCATGAATCTATTTATTTTAATGATATTATATGTTTCATTTAATGTTATTCCTTCCTGGAAATTATGAAACAAATTTTCTTAAGTGGCATGGGACAATTTAGAATGTTTAAAGATTAGATTCCTCAAGAATGGTTTCAATGATCTTTTAGTAGTATATCCATTCATCAATGCCAATAACCCTTGTTGTTATATATCATCCATTATCAAAAGCTTAATAAATATATATTATTTATTCATTATAATAAATTTATTAGTCATATTATTTTTGACTATTCTATATGGTGAATTATTTTGATCAGTAATGAAGGGTGGGGCCAAAAAATTATATTTCCCATCAATGCATTAAAAGGTTCTCACAAAACAATTTCGACAAATTAAAAGGGTTTCTACCCATATATTTAAATTGTCTTATGGAAAGTCTTGATGGTATATGTTTTTTTGTACCCTAGACATGACGCCCAACAATTATGCATTTAATTTATATGTATTTTGGATTTCATTATTATTATACAAGATGTTTTTATATCATAAAATATTTCAATTCATTTAATTATTAGTTATTAATTAAATGGATTGTGTTATCTGTTAGTTTATATTCTGTACTGATTATTCATTATCCAGTTACATGAATGGCATGCGTGATCATAAATTTATCTTTTCATGTTGGTTTACTCTCCTCAGATCATTATTTATTACTCTTTACATACCCATACTGAGTAATTTATCTCAACCTTATTATGTTTTTCATAGGTTATGAAGAGGATTCCTCTAAATTAGTTTGAAGGATTCTGAGTTTTTACTGGTGTTATTCATTATTTTATTTTCCCAATGTATTATGGGTAACATGTATTTCTCACAGCTTTCCAAAACTCTAATAATGGTTGCTTCTTCAAGTGTTGATTCAATGTAATTATATTAATATAATAAAATAACACATCAGCTTGGGGCTTTCAGGGGAGGGAATTATAGTTGGTATTAGAGGATTTTTAACAACAAACTTGAATACTATATTTATAAAACCTAGATTGAAGAACATAACCCTCTGATATAATTTTAATATAAGTATATAATCACAACCAAGAATTTTGGAAATTTAATGATTATGTGGGTATTCATAGAAATACATCCCAACTAGGATAATATAATTAGACATTGTTATGGAACAGATGTACATACGGACAACAACTCAAAAAAGGTGCATCAGGCTTAACTCGATTGTAAAAATTGTACACTGTAACATGCATTATTGTGCACCTGGTTTGACACTCCCATGGTATATTCCTAAGATAATTCACATTTTCATGACAAACCATTATAAATTATAATAAAGTAATGAAATCCATAATGAAAACATGATTATGATTACGATATTAGATAAACTATTAAATTTTAAATTTAATTAAATTATTTCAATAATTTCGGTATTATACATTATGGTTAATAATGAAATAATCAAATCAAGTGTATTCTATTGTGTAAAAACGACACCTAGAAGAGAGAATGGTATCAATACTCAGGGAGAGTGTAGAGAATTATCTACTGAGAATGATGATGTAGCTCATTTTGGAATGGAGAAATTTTTTGATATATTAGATAATAATAACATGTTTTGTCACATAACATTTATTGAATGAAGAAACTCATTAAAAATGAGATTCTTCAATGTTGGATCGCTTTATTTGATAAGGGGTCCCATCGTTTTGTCTGAAAAATATCCCATTGGTGGATGAGAAATGTATTAAGTCTTGGGAGATTATATTTATCTCCTTGGGATGTATTGAAAAGGAAAAGGATATAGTTTTTGTATATAATATCAATGGGTATTAAGATCAGTGGTGGTTTTTGATCCAGAAAACTAGGGAGGAAGAAGAAATAGAATTCATAGAATGGTGAACATTTAAGGAGAAATTCTTCACCAAATACTTCCCTCATGATAAAAATATTTTATAAAGAATATTTTACATAGATTAATGAAAAAGGATAAATAATTTGTTAAAGGGTATAAATATACCTTTACTAGGTAGTAAAGGTTTTCTATGGATATTATATGCAACATACAATGTAATATTGGTAATTTTTTTATGAAATTAAGATAAATAAAAAATAGGAACTAGTGTCTTAAAACATTTCTATATATGATGAAATATTTTTATGTTCAATCAAGACAATATGGAATTCTCCAAGTCTTATGGCTTTAAAGAGATAAAATGGAATAATATAAAGGAAGAGAATATAAATAGTGGGAAGAAAGAAAAATGGGTTTTCCAACATGTGGAAAATATGGAAGGTATCTCCCTAGGAAATGATTAAATGGATTTGTAATTTTTTATAAGTGTGGTGAAAAATGTAACCATTCAATAGATTATAAAGGGAGAATAAAAATTTGGCTATTCAGTTTTATATCTGCTTGTAGATGGGCCATTATACAAACTAATGAACCAAATTTCATTGAAATATAACTCTAAAAAAGGAAACAGATCTTGGTCAAGAATATGTTATTGACATATCTAATTTGGAGTAATTAATGTGATTATAAATATAATAAATATGTTTTAAAAGTATTTTAATGATAAGGGTATCATAATATGAATTATGAAATACATAAGGATGGTACTGTAGTAATTTTTTTAAATTAGTTTCATATCATATGATGAATTTTGGAAACAAAAATGATTTGGTACCAAAGTAAATAATTTGAAAGAAAATAGTTAAGGGAGAGAAAATCCTTAATATGTTTTTGAAGATGAATTAATTATTTTCGATAGTGATATTATTTAGATGGATAAAGTAAATTGGATGCTACTAACTATAATGGAAATGATTAAAAAATGCTAGATCATGATCATTTGGAATGGTTTACCATTTGTGAAATAATTTATATTGAAATTTGGATGAAATTGTATATATTATTGGACTACATCAGAATGTGATGAAACAACTTCAATGAAAAGTAGAAAAAATAGTTCAAGGAACAAGGTTATGATTATGCTTGTAGAAACATATCAAGTATGTATATTTACTTATATCCTTAGAGAGTTGAGGAAATTAACTACTATATGAGAAATTATATTTTTTTTCAATCTATAAAAATTTTCATGATGTCAATAAACATTTTCAAAATTGTTGTTTAAAGCTATGTGATCATCTACAATATGTTGAACATGTTCTCAATCACTTTCCATCAGATCTTGATGGTTAGATTTTTCCTCCTTATAAATTTTTTCAATAATGTTATCAAATTCTAAATCCATTCTATTTTGTGACCTTCACAATTCCTTTTCCATATCATTATGATGATTTTTATTGACCCTATTTAAGATGTTCTAGTTTCAACTATTATTTATTTTCAAATATCAAACCCTTAACCACCGAGAGCATGATTAAATTGTGAGGACACAATTTAATTAATATGGGAAGAATTTATCACTAGAATACAATACAAGAATTTAATTTTTATTAAATTTAAAATTTTTCCTAACATTATTTATATGAAACACCGTGTTAATATTACACTACACACTCAATTACTTGACATTCATTACATGAAAGGTGTAGTTTTACCAAAGTACAATATATTATTGAAATATTATTGTTTAATATAATAAGATATAACCATGTCATTATGTTGGGAGTTATGAATATTATTATCTAACTTATAAAAAAATATATTTGAATTAACTGATTATAAATTAATTTATAATAAATATAGGATCTTTATATAAACAAATTTTTTTTAAAAAGAACTATTTTGACTCTCACAATGTCATATTATCTTATTAAACTAAATTTATTAATATTAGTTAATGATATTAATGTAATATATATATTACATATTACATTAATTAGTTTTTACAATCATCTAATATATTTTATATGAATATGATAATAACAAACCCAATATTACACGTACAAACAACATTATTATAAAGGTACTTCTACCGGCTTTTCAAGAAGAACATATTTCAAATAAAATTAATGAGAATTTTACATATATTATTTGACAGAAAAAACTTCTTTATTTAGTGATGAATATAAAAATTTACTTTGGTTTACTTTTTTGTATATTTCTGATAAGATTCTGGTTTTATTGAATATTAATAAAATATTGTATTTTAAATGTCAAGATATCTTCTTTTAAAATTAACTATATTGTAAATTAATATTTCTAATTTGGGTTAAAAGTATAATTATATCATGTTTTTATCATTTAATCTAATTTAGTTCAATGGAATAAATTCAACATTGAATTTAGATGTAAAAATATTTAAATCATTTGAACATTTTTATTTTGAAATATCATTTTCTCCTTCTGTCAATGGGATTGATTATTAACTTATTTCAGAAAATTATATGTATTATTTTTTAGAGAAATGGATTCCATATTTTTAATTATAAGGTCTAAATTATGTAAATAGTTACCTTTTATTATTTGAAAATATGGATAGTATCTTTAGAAATATTTTTCCCACAACAGTTAAGGGTAAATCATGCAATTAAAGGTAAAAATTATAATACAGATTTTATAAAACTACCCTATCAATTGTACTAATTTCATTTGATGAGTGATTATCAACCAAAATCATCATTGTGATGTTTTTTGGAGCTCTTGATGGCACATGGAGGACTTTATTCCCTTTATAGTATTTTATTCATATTGAAATCAATTTTTTCATACTCTTGTTTCTAACAAGTTAAATATTTTTAATATGAGATTATATAGGAAATCTATTCGATTGTAAACAATCATTGGATATAATAAATTGTTATCTTAATCATGATATTTAATTTTTAATTTGTATGGAAGAGAAAATTAATTTAATGTCACGTATAGTGATGATGTAGTAATTGTTTAATTAATAGACCCATAAAATAAATGTTATTAAAAATATAAAAATAAATATAATTTGGAGTAATTAATATCTTAAATTAATTTCATAGATTACCTATAAATATTAGCGGTGTATTAAATGTTTTATTTTTAATTAATATTGTTTTTTACATTTTTCTAAATGTCATTAAATACATAGTATCAATATTGACATTAATGCTATTTTAAAATAAATAGTTCTTTATCAAATAATATAAAATTCAAAAAAATCCAAACATAGAGAAAATTATTGAGATTAAAATAAAAATTTCATCCATAACCATTTTATGGGTTTTCTTCATTTTATATAATCTATATTAACCCTTAAATAGTAAAAATCCATGTTATCAATGTAAGAGTTAAAGGGCTTAACTAAGGGTTAATGCCAAATGATAAGGGAAATAATGTGACATAAACTTTTATTAATATTATTGGCTGAGATCAATTTGACTCATAATAATCTAATATTCAAAATAACTCAATTTTTAAAGATTTTATGTGATATATAATTTATATTAATTTAATATTTTGAATGATTCAAAAAGTACCCCTCCCCTTAATTATAAAAGGAATCCTCCTCCCTCAAATCCTTACACCACTTTTATCCATCTATATTGACCAAAACCTACCCAAATTAGATCCCAAATTCCCTTCCCCCATATAATAATAAATAACTTCGGAAAAAATCCAACTAATTAAATACTTTTCTTAAATAGAAATGAAATAACCAAAAAAGATGTAACATTCTTCAACACTCACTTTCAATCTATTTAATTTTTCACCCATTAATTTTGTATTATTCTATGATTATATAATAACATCAGTATCCTCAATATACTATTATTTTATTATTCTAAAGAATATCCTACGCTTACAAAAACATCTATATAGAGGGGGATGAACTTATTGTTCGTGTACAGTGAACTACCTCCTCACTGAACGATGTAATTCATTTTTCCTTTACCACCTCTCATGGTTGGGTATTATGATGTAAACTGAGAATCCCACATTGTGTGTGGATTATATTTGTTGTCAAATCATTTACATTGGTTGTTAATTGTGATAAATGAGATTATAATATCTCGTTTTGGTAAATATGATTAAGTAGTTCTAATGTTAATAGAGTTTGGATAATGTTCTCATGTCTTGATAATTCATGAAACATATTATGAACACTTTGAGATTAAAGGTTATTCCTAGGCAATTTCTATGGATTGATTTTAGGACATTGGATTTTGTGGTTGAATATTTCTCTTATTAAAATATACCGATTCTTTTCAAAATTTATTTTCACAAATATCATATGTTGTTTGGAGAACATGTGATCTATGCATTATAAATGAAATAGGGAGAAAAGGTGTTGGAAATCATATTCATGTTTGATTGGAAAGAATTATGTTGCTGATAGACATGGATGTTATAATACATTCCTAAAATATCTGACATTGCAAAAGATGATCCCTAAAATGTTATATGTCTTGATATAACAATTAAGTTATTAAATAATATGAATAGAAATAATAATTGTTTCTGTTTCCAAAGTATATTTTTAAGGTAGCACCATTTCATTGTGTTTACCAAATTGTTTCTCCTAAAAATATGGAGTTTGTTTAGTAAATTAATGTTTTTATGAAAATAAGTCAACAATGACTATTATGTGGACCATGAATCACTATTTTCAGAACATATTGGAGGTACAAGTAACGGAGAAGGAAAATTAGAAAATTAAGGACTACTCTTAGAAGTGGTATGCAAGACACAAAGTGCGCTGTGTGGACCGCGTAGGGAAAATAGATCACGATAGGATCACAATTCATGAAAAGAATTTTTTTTCCTTGCAAAGGATATCATTTTGGATAATAGGTAGTGATTTATTTTGTGCAAGATATTGGAATAAATGAGGGAAGAAAGGTACTACATAGACCAAAAATGGTGAAATGGTTCATAGGAGGAGCACAATCCATGTGAAGGCTATCCTACATTGATGTTTTGGTAAAATAAAACTAGAGGAATTTACCGATTTATTTTCCAATATAAAAGAACCTAATACCATAATTAATTTATAAGTAATTTCATAAGAAGATATCATTATGGGGTGATGAATTTAGCTAATTCCAGACGATTTTGGGAGGAATAATTCCATGAAAGAGAAGATGTTTGAGAGGAAGAATTCAAAGAAGTGAAGTAGTTCATGGAAGAAATATTCTGTGAAAGACATTGATTTCAACAGGATGAGTTTTCAGAGAACTATAAAACACAACAAAAAAAGGGTCCGTAAAGCATCAATGGTTTGTGATGGATTTATCTATACATGAAGAAGATGTGGTCCTACAAAGGTGGTACTCTCCACAAGAGAATCAGGAATCTATTAAGTATGATATGGTATGAGAAAGAAGAAGTGGTCCAAAAATCAATCACGCCACATGGTTCAAGAATGTTCACAGAGGAAGCATGAGAGTTTGTATGTATACAAGCCAGTTCACAAAGGAAAAACACCGCATACATTGATATGTGTTTACACCCCTATCATGCTTCATGATGTAGATGATCTATAAAGACTATACACTATTCAACTCACACGCATGTATTGAATGATGAAGAATTGCACTTATAAATAGTTCTTGGGTATAATACACCGACTGTGATTTGAAAATTGAAACCATCTGTGTTCCCTATTGATACACAGCAAACAGATAAGAGCAGGAACACAAAGTTTGACTATTTGGTGATGAACCCGACATGCACATAAACTCATATCTGTTCTATGGAAGATGAATGTGGGAAGGGGAAGAGAGTGTCCAGTCTATATTTATTTATTTAGGCCATATTAATTTTGATGATGCCAAGATGATTAGTTATTCATTTATTTAATAAATATAGTGTATGTTTTGTGATTATAGAAAGAATTAGATGAATAGATCTTAGTGCATTTGATTTGGAATTTAAAAAATTATATAATTGGGTAAGAGTAAGTGACTGTAAAATTTAGTATCAGTTGACTATAATTTTGGTTATTTATAAATTAGTGTTATCAGTCCACACCACATTTTTGTTATTGTGATTTATTGAAGAATAATATTGCATAGTGTTTAGTTTTTCAATTAGAATCAATAAGAATAGATTATTAGTGTACCAAACCCTCATCAATAAGAAAATGTTTTTCTTCGAAGGCAGTGTAAAGATCCATCAAATCTCTATAAATAATTCACAATTCAATTGTTTTTATATTGTTATATGAATTTAAGGGAATATCCTACTCATTGTAGCCACATTAAAAGGATTATTTTCTTATGGTTCAGTGGTTGGGATTATATCCGACCATGCTATGTATTAGTTCTCTTATTGTGAAATGATCCTTTTAAAAATATCATGTGTTGTCTTTATTTAATTCATATACTTACATGCATCCAGGAAAAAGAGAATAAGATAATCAGGATCCTAATATATTGAATAGTTACAGGGATAACAGTTGGAAATTGGATTAAAAGGTTCCTCCATTGAATCATCCCCATCGTAGTGTTAGGTGTATACCAAACTGGTCCTTTAAATTGGTATCAATACCAAGGTAAACCTCTATTAGATTCCATATTGAGAATCTATTCTCTTTTATAGACTGAAATTTCTTTCATGACACATCAATGAAGAGAATTTTTGGTAATTATGCATTTACCTAAATATTAAGACTACATCTACTAATAAAATCATAAAAATGAAAAAATAGTAGAATGTTAAAGAAGAATCCCCTCATTCTAAATAAGAGGAGTTATCTCTTTCTCCATGCATTTATTGTAATTAAGATATTTCATACATGAAAAGTAATGAGAAGGTGGATCATATTTCTACCAATAAGAGGTATAACCTTCGTACCTCTATTGATCAAATGATATGTCTTAGTGAATTTGAAAAAAATTCTCATAATGAAAATTCAATCCAAAATGGTTATGATGAAAAATATAAGAAATATAAAAAATTATCATTTGATAGATTAAGGGTGATACTACATGGTATTCTTGAAGAAATAGAATTCATTGATTTTTGAGTCTTTTAATATATACTGAAAGATATCACCCAACTGGAATAAGAAATTGATGTTTCAGAGAAGGGATTGTAAGAAAATTATTGAATATTTAAATACCTCCTAAGATGTTAGAACCTTTTATTTAACAAAGAGGGAATTTTAAAATAGGCTCCTCAAAATGGGACATAGAATTTGAAGAGAAATATATTATTGAGAACACTCTAGAAGAAAATATCAACGCACATAAAGAGAAATTGAAAAATATAACTGATGTTAAGGGTTTAAAATCAGAATAAATATCCATGAATATCATAGAACCTGACTCTTTGATTCGGGAAAATATTACGATGCATGATGAAGAAGTTGAAATAATGAAGGAAGTATGTGAAGTAAATAGGATTATGATTGAAAATCAGTTGATCTTCCTTAATAAAAAAGTATATAATTGGGAAACGAGTTGTCCAATCTAGAGAAGACATATATAGAGTCTTCCCAAAATAAGAAAATATTTACTTCTAGTAATAGATGATCATTGGAGGATTATACACTCAAAATAAATACAACAAGTGATAAGGAAAAAGCACGATCCATACCATCTTATACTCTGGTATTTAACTATAATTCCTTAAAAAGCGCAGATAAGAAGACTAATTCTAAACAAGTATGGATAAGGAACTATGATAAGATACCAAACAATAAGTCTTAGGTGGATTGGAAGAAGAATTTGGAGGGTGGTTCCCTAGAAAGAGCACAAAAATCATGAATAAGACCCAACAATCTCATACAAGAGATATCATGAAATAGTGATTTTTTAGACAATTTAGGTGTAGCAACATAATTGGGAATTGGGAAACCAATTGTTGGTAGAATCTTCAAAATTATAAATCACAATGTCATATTATATTAAGGGGGAGAAATTCAGAGAAGAATAAGAAAAATCCATAGGTCCAAAAGAATTTATAAACTTCAAACACATTTGGAATGCTTGATAACAAATGCATAGGCAATGGTATTGGCCACAAGGTTGGTACATGTTAATTTCTACATGTACCTAAATCTGATAAGAAAATAATATCACAAATTTTGACAAGGATTGAAATATTTTTTGTGGGAGTATACGTAAAGAATTTTTCCAATTATAATCCTTCTTGGAATGTATGAAATTATAAAGGTGAGAAGGCCAAAAAATATAAATCCAAGAATTCATGGTGTAGTGAATCCAAAAGAACTACTAAGAGGGATAACCCTCATAAGTACCCATGTGGTTGATCCAAATGTTCTACCATGATTCCTAATGACATGTTAATTATTTTTCCTGAATACATTGATAGAATGTCAAAAATATATGATGCAAAAGCTTTGTATAGTGTCAGAGGAAATGAAGGAAATCCACATGACAAGAAAAAAGTGATAGTGATGAGGAAAATAGAACGAAACTGGTGTCTTAGAGAAGTTCTTTGTAATATATTAATGTAATTGGGTCACATTGAAAAGGTTTTTTACACTTATTTCCATAACAAGAAGCACTACTAAAGAGGTGTAATGATGTATCATCCATGAAGGCTATTAAGAATAAAATTTCTCCACACAAAGAAGAATAGGATTTAAAGAGATCCATGCTGGCTAAATATTAATTAGAATATAATTTTAGATGTGCAATCATAACAACTAGATCTAGTTGAGAAACTTGGTTTATAAAAAATATCATAACCTTATTATTCATGTTAATTGGGAAAGGATGATACACCTTATTCTATTAAATCATTGTGTATTTTATTTGTTCTTATAATTAGGTAAATGAAGGTGATGTTTTTTCTCAAGAAGAGAATATAATAAATAGTAAGGGATTCCAATTATAGATAGAAAAGATAATGATGTTCCCATATTTGAATCATTCATATATTCATATTTAAATACAAATATTATAGCGGATAATCCATGATGAAGCTAGAGAAGATGTTCCATTCAGGATAACTAGTATAAAGATGATTACATCTTGGATAGATATTATATCATAATATTTTGATGAAATAATTTCCTAGAAGATCATCCTTGGTGAAGTTTTGAATGTTTTCCATTATGGAATATCAGAAGTCAAAGACCCATTGTAGTGTATTCTCTATAATATAATTTCATGAAATCCATTATTGATTAGATTCCCCATTATAATGATGATGAGGAGCGTCTCCTGTGATGAGGAGACAAATTAAGAATATTTAATTATTATTATTTCAATCTATGTCGAACAAATTAATTTTAGAAATTGATTGAAGATCATGTCATTAAAAAATATGTTCCTCTATTAATCTCTCAACCTTAGTTATTAAAAAATAACAAACAATTTAAAAAGGCATAGAAATTTAGTTAGTCAGTGTTATAAAAATAATGAATGTAAACAAATGTCCCTTATTCTTTATATTTTACTTGAATGTTTTTATCTATTTATTGAAGTGAGTGTAAGAGTTTCAAGTTGATTGATTTTAAAAATATTAATCTCGCACTTAGTAATTCCATCTTGGAATGAATGTGAATAATAAGAAAAGTAAATGAGTTATAATTTCATAAGGTATCATCAACAGTTGATAATAAAAATATTTTTTCTCTAAATAAAATCACTTTATTTTCTAAACTAAACACTGCTCAAGTGAACATAGAGATAAATTGTGGATGACACGTTTCTTAAGAATAGTCTTATACACTTTCTCCACTGAACATTGTATTTATTTTCAATAAGGTGGAGAGAAAGTGGATTAAATGTTTGAAATTTAAATTGGGGAGAAATAATAATATTTCAACATTTGACACATTCATTTGCAAATAACATTGATGTAGTTTCCAACAAATACAATGGGTGAGATTTAGGAGCCCAAATTTTGTATGGAATGTATTTGTTCTCAACTGATTGTAATTAGTTGTTAGTGGTTATCAATGATATAATAATATATCATTGCAGTAAACATGATAAAGTAGTTCCAAAAAAATGTATATTGAATAATGTCTTAATATCTTGATAATTCAAGAATCATATTTTGAAGACTTTTAGTTTTATGGTGATTCCCAATAAATTTCTATGAATTGATTGATTAACATTAGATGTAATGGAATAATAATTATCCTAGTTAAATATCATGATGATTTTATAATTTTATATCAAAATTATTATATGATGTTTGGGGAACTTGTGATGAAATCCTTAGGAAGGAAAGGGTCAGTAATGGAGTTCCAATTTACATTTGGATTTGATTGGAACGAATGATGTTTCAGAAAGCCAGGTAAGTTACAATACATTTCTTGAAAAATATGATGATGATAAAGATGATCAATAAAATGTTACATATCACGATAGATGAAGTTTGAGATTAAATGAAATGACCAAAAATAAATATGGTATGTGTTGATGATGAAGATTTTTGACGGGGCACCATTTCCCTGGGTTTCCCAAATTTTGTGGCCTCAAAATCGGATGCTTTTTTTAAAATGGAATGTTCTTATGAAAATGAGCCTAAAAATCATAGTAAAAGGAATAAGAAGTATAGTTTTTGAACCACATAGGTGGTTCTTGTAATAAATAAGGAAATTTGGAATATGAAGGATTCCATATAGCAGATATATTCAGACTGTGATGTGCGCTACACATACATTTTATTGAAAAATAGATTACGAGAGGATCGTAGTTTACAAGATGATTTTTGTTTGAAGGATTGAAACCTTTTTCTACTGGGACTCTATTATTTTTTTGTCGAAGATATATTATTCCATGAGGTAATAAAGGTTCTATGCAGACCATAGAGGGAAAAATGTTTCCATTGAGGAGCAAAGTCCACTGTGAATACTCTCCCGTATTGATGTTTTGGTAAAAATGATTAGTGTAAATAGTGGATATATATGATTATATAAAAGAAAAATGATCCCAAAATTATGTTAGAGATAATATTATAATAATATATCATCATAGGTGTATGAATTTACCTATGTTCAGATAAATTTACAATAAATAATTCAGTGAAGGAGAAGAAGTTAGGGACGAATAATTCCATGAAGGGAAGTAGTTTGTGGAGGAATGATTCCATGAAGGACAAAGATGCCTATGAAATGAGTTTTTGGGGGCACTATACCTGTAATGAAAAAAGGGTTATAAGAACCACGTAAGAATTATCTATCCAAATTGGAGGGGTGGTCCGTAGAAAGAGGGGATTTTCATGGAAGAATTAGGCATCTGCAAAGTAATTGATGGTCTGCAGAATAAGAAGTGGTCCTTGAAGAACTTGTGCCATGCGGTGGAAGATATTTCATAGAGTAATAAGGGTTTTTTTTGGGAGGATACCTGGTATATCTCAATGGAAAAATACATCCTATATTTATTAGGTGTATACACCACCACAATGCTTCATGATGTAGAAGATATGTGATCACATGATATTATTAAACCCACACACACTTGTAGTTATTCATGAAGAATGGCTATGCCAACATATGATTTGGTATAACACCCCATTGTCTATTCTAAAAGTGAAACCATGAGTGTACTATATTTTATATAAAATGGATAGGGAAGATCCAGCAAACATATATAGTTTTTAATAAGAAGAACTAGATGTGCACCTAAACTTATATCAACACCATGGAAAAAGAATGTGAGAAGAAGAAGATAGTAAAAAGTCTATATTTAGTTATTCAGGAGATATTAATTCTTATGATGCAATGCTAATATAATAATCATTTATATTATAATAAAAAATATTGTTTAATGATTCCAACTACAAGAAGATAAATATACCTTAATGCACTTTATTTTTCACTGAAAAAGAATACAAAAGTAGATAAGGGGAACTGATTGGGAATATTTATATTAGTTGATAATCATTTGGGTCAGAAAGATTTTAGTGGTCATCAATCCTAAACACATTCATATTGTTGTTACTAAATGATGAAGAATATTTTTTAGCATTTAGTTTTCTATTTTGAAGAAAAAATAGGATTTTACTGAATGTTTTTGTGAATGTAACAAAGTGAAGATGAGTGTTTTGGGAGAACAAATCAAAATTGTGAATTTAGGAATGAATCAATTGCTGGAAGAATTTCATGGTGTCATGAACCCTCATAAATAAAGAAAAGGTTATATTGTGTTGCATTATAAATATCCATAAATTTGCTGTGAAAAATTCACTATTATATTGTTTTCATTGTACTATGTGAGTTTATTGGAATATACTAATTGTTTCAACCACAAGAAAAGTATTGGTTTCCAATGGTTGTGTTAGGATTATATCTGTCGATGCGAAGGAAGAACTACTCTTATTGAGTAATTTTAAGGATCCATAAGTTTCAACAAAATTTTTATCTTAATTTCATTGGTATTTTACGAGTACGCAGTTTCTGACAGCACCTAAATCCGAGGCCCGGTGTGCCCAGAATCAATTTCCGATGTTTAGCTCGGGTATGTTTAGTGAATGAACGAGCGGGTTTTTCTAACTTTTTAACTGAAGCTCGAAATAAAAATCTTAGGGCATGGATGAAACTGCAGAGCCGATAATTGTTTAAGAAGACATTTTCTGGAGTTGCGTTTTCATGAGAGGTGTTGAAAAAAAAAATTGGGGATTAAATGATATGTAAAATAAAACTGTGTGAAATTTTATTTTATCCATGGTAGTTAAAATCTCTCATGGGAATTTGTTGTTTGGGCCCACAACAACCCAAATTCCCATGTGTGGTTATGAGGGAGGTGGGGCCCACACGAGCCCCAACCTTTTCAAATTCCTTAACTCTTCTAAAACCCACCTCTTAAATTATGTGACTCTCCCTCACATTAATGTTTCCAACTTAACTCTCCATTTAATTATACAACACAAGTTTAATTAATTAAGTGAGTTTATGTTTTTGATGTTTTTAATTTTTGGCATAAGTAAATAAAATAAGGCAAAGCCTTATTTTATTTTTATTTGGATTTTTTTGTGCAAGGAAAATGAGAGAGATCTTGTGTTGTTCTTTTGAAGAGATTCAACCTCCCAAGAAGAACCGCACTCTTCGTCGAAGAACGTCGTCACCACAAGAAGAGATCGACATGTCGTTCCTTCTCCTCTCCGCAGCCAGTGTGAGACGTCATCCCCTACTTGGACGTACGCCAATGACATCAACCGCAATGCCGAATTTTGACATTGTGGTTTAGCTAGGGGTCATTTCATCATTCAAGAATTATTTAATTTTCTTCGTGAAATTATTTAGCCACATGCTATCGATATCACTCGAGGAGATCGGACCGCAAAGACACGGCCGATCCTCCCCCCCCTGTTGTTGATCACCATTGTGTTTTGGAACGGAGGCGACATGGTGCCATTGCACCGCGCGGGAAATAGAGAACTGCGGCCGGACCGGGCCGTGGTAAAGGAGCGCGGCGCCGTCGCACTTCACCGATGAATCTGAAGAAATCCATTGCTGAGGGAGGGCCACAACCGGGGAGGTTTGTGGCTGGGGGCCACGGTGCCATCGCTCCGTGCTGAACGAGGAGGAGCCAAGGCCTATGGCTGTGGCGGTTCGAGGGAGCTGCTGGCTGAGCTGGCCGCTGGCGCTAGCTGGAGGCGGGACCCTCGGGTCCCACAGGTTCAATTATGGCCAGCCTTAATTGGCCAGTCATTAATCAATCACGAGGGGGGGGGGGGCAGTGACCCCCGCATTGTGCTCGGCCAAAAGCCGAGCCGCCGCCCGCACCGGGGCGGGCCAGCCCCGCTGGGCCGGGCTGCCTACGATGGGTCGGACCCCCACGTCGGGCCGGGCCGCACAGGCGGGGCCGGGTCGCGCCTGCTGGGCTAGACCCGGACCTGGGTTGGGGCGACCAGGTTCAGGGCGACGTAGGGGGTATTGGGCCGGGTCGGACAAGGCGCAAACCCCCTACTTCTGGACAGATCCGTTCAAACGCCCATAACATGGGCTACGGACCTCCGATCGATGCACCGTCAGTTGTGATGTGATCCTTGGATCGAGGCAGTAATTTCATGATATTAATGTCACGGTTTCAAAGAAATTTTGGTACAGCCAAGTTGGATCGAACATGAAACCAATCAGGCCCTCAGAGCAGAAATTCATATAACTTGAGCTCCAGACATTCGATTGACGTGTCGTCGACTTTTTTGGATTCCTCTTAGTAATACGGTTATTTTGGATTACTCCACTCGGGGTTTGGATGCTGCTGGAGTACGGTTAGGTTTGTTTTAGCCCAAAAAACCAATCCGGCCCCTGGGACGAAAAAGCCAATAACTCTCAAACCGGGCGTCCGATTGACGCACCGTCAATCGCGTTGAGTTCCTTTTGATGAGAGAGAAATTTTTGAAACATAAACTTTGGACATCATTATAGTTGATGTATCAACCAATTGACTCGTGGAGCAGACCCTCCTAGAATCGAGCGTGCTGTGTGCGGATACTGTAGAGTTGGCTTTGACTGTGACGACGATGACGACTGTACTTGGATCCTACGTGGGTTCGGCAGCGATGACGACTGTACTTGGATCCTATGTGGGTTTGGAAGAAATGACGACTGTACATGGATCCTACGTGGGTTACGCATTGATGATCAATGTACTTGGATCCCTTGTGGGTTCGGCAGCGACGACGACCGTATTGGTATCCTCCGTGGGTTCGACGGCGATGACTACTGTTCTTGTATCATATCTGGGTCCGCCAGTATTTGACTCTGTACTTGTATCCTATGTGGGTTCGGCAGAGTAGCTGGTCTTGTATACTTTGTGGGTCTGACAGATTAGCTTGTCTTGTATTCTATGTGGGTCCGACAGCTTAGATAAATCGTTGGGTACATCTGATTATCTCTATCGCCTTACGAACTGTATATCTATGTGAGATGAGTCTTGAATTTCAATCACTGTCTTCGATATGGTTTTTTTTTCTATCCTGTGTGGATTGGGTTGTGTTTTCTTGTGTGGATTGGATTGTGCTTTTCTGTGTGGACTGGGATGAACTTGGGCTTGTGAGTTGGAGCAGAACTAAAATTTATGACTTAGGTATATGTATGGGCATATACCTAAGTAGAGTTGGTTGATACATTGTGATTGTATCTTTCCTTTGTAGTTTATCCTTGGTGGATTCGGGCAGACCTTAGGGAGTCTCGGTGTCCCTACTGAGTATCGTATACTCACCCCTGCACATGATACACTTACACATCATTGTGTTGGTTGCAGACGACGGACAATGCTAATCGAGGTTGAGGCAAGAGGAGCAGGACGTTACCCGGTGGTGGTCTATAAGGAAGGACTTACACGGAGAGGACGACCGAAATCGAGGAGCCGAAAAGACTGTCTGTACTCACCCTTCATGTGGGAGTTCCAGAGGACGACTTCGTGGTAGCTTCTTTACTTTATAGTTGTTGTACTTTCCTTCCTGTGGTATTTCACTTTCAGTTGGGTTAGTATACTATCCCATTTACTTTCCAGAACTTACTTTTGTACTCAGTTACATAGAGTTTACATCAGCTTGCATACTCTATGCTGTTTTTTTATATATAAAGTCAATGCCTTACCTTTAATCGGGATTTACGCCTTTGGTGCTAGTCTCCAGCCCATGGCCTATGGAAGGCGGGATTGGGGTAGTCACGACATGAGCCCCAAGGATGGGTCGTGACAAATTGGTATCAGAGAAGTTCAGTTCTACCGCTAAACTCATGACTCTGACCTTTATTCTATGTGAAGCAATAGTGTTAAGGGTATTGAGTGTGGTTATCAGTCCAGGGAGTCCAGTGTTGGTGCGGCGGCCGACCTATCCATACACCAGGACCCTGATTTCTGATTTCCGACTCAGTGCACGAAAACATTGATTGCATGTGTGTTTCAATGTTTTCTTTGTGATTACTTTGTGTCATCTCACTAGGTATACTGTATTTACCATGGAGCACATGTGTCTTTTCAGGATGGCCCCACGATGGCAGTTAGCTAGGGTTCCGAGCATTGTGCGAGATGGCAGCCCAGCGAGCGACGAGGCCTCGGTGTGGGGCCCCATTACAGCGGAGGTACCAGCGGTACCTCTACCCGCAGAGCACCGATGCCACCAGCCCCATCAGCTAAGAGTGCATGTTGCCTTAGTGCACTGCATGAGTTTCAGTATCAGAGACCGACCAGGTTCCATGGGGAGACGGACCTCAGGCAGGCGAGGATTGGCTGGAGGCTATTTTTCGAGTTTTCATGTTATTAGGGACACCAGCAGACCTTATGGTGATCTTTGTAGAGAGTCTCCTACACGCGACAAAAGGTAGATGATGGAGCCTAATGCTCGAGGTGCATGACAAGGCATCTCTTCTTTGGACGGACATCAAGAGCCTCTTCAACTCGGATTTCGTTCCATCCACACTCCGTGCAGTGCGCTTCCAGGAGCTACTATAGTTGCGGCAGAAGAACATGACTGTAGCCCAATACTCAACGATATTTACCGACCTCTCACGCTACTCCACGGACATGGTACGAGACCCATTCTTCTAGACCCGGACCTTCGAGCAGGGACTTAGGCATGATATTAGGGCATCGATGATCTCCCTCAGTATACTAACACATGCAGGATTGCTGGAGTGAACTCTTCATGTAGAGATCTTTCTTGCTGATAATACACCAGCAGTGATACCTACCACAGAGCGTCACGTAGCAGAGTCTTCTGCAGCTGGAAGTTGATAGATTTCATAAGGGTCGAAGAGGATCAGACCATCAGGCGGACGAGGTAGAGGAGCTGGCAGAGCAGCAGGTGGGGGACGACGCTTCGTAGCTCTACCACCACCACCACCACCAGGAGGTCCACCCTGACCACAGGGAGATGGCAGACAGAGGCAGGCTCAGCTTCAGGTTGTGGAGGCCTACGATCACGGCGCACCAGAGAAGATTCGAGGTACTATCTGTGTGTACTCTACCCTTGGTGAAGTTCTTAAAGTCCCATGAGAGATTCATTTATTCATTGTCGTTTCCCTTGTTCGGAGCTCGGAGATTCTGACGAAGATATTGGCTCGATTCTTACAGCTAAAGACTCCTACGGGAGCAGACTCGACGATTACACACTGGTGTCGGCAGTGTGAGCTTACTCAAGGAGTCGAGAGCTTCGGTTGGGATCTTCTTTTAGAGGCATTGAGGCCTTATGATGTCATCTTGTGAATGGATTTGTTATCTACTGTTCATGATCAGATAGACTATAATAGGCACAAGGTGCAGTGTGTCCGCACCGATGGGAGCAGGTTCACCTTCACCGGTCAGGAGGGAGCCTTCGCAGCACAGGATGGACTCACGCAGAGGAGACGATAGCCAATCAATCATCAGTTGGCTAGCCTCATCCTAGGAGTAGTTGACGTGAGGAGTCTGAGTTTTCCTGTTGTGGTGGATCAGTATGCAGACGTTTTTCCTGACGACGTTCCAGGTCTACCTCCTCGTAGAGAGGTAGACATCTACATCGACCTGTACCCCGGGACATCATCGATATCTACTCTAGGATATTGGATTTCTTCTACTGAGCTTTGTGAGATACGGGTACAGTTGGAGGACTTGCAGGGCAAGGGATTCATCCAACCTAGTGTTTCTCTCTAGGGTTCCCCGATTTTGTTCACCAAGAAGGTGGACGAGAGCTTACGATTGTGTGTCGATTACTGTCACCTGAACCAGGTTATTGTGAATAAAAAGTATCCACTTCTATGGATTGAATACCTCTTCGATCAGCTAAAGGGAGCATTGTGGTTCTCAAAGATAGATCTCAGGTCATGCTATAATCAGCTCAGAGTTCGAGACGAGGATGTGCAGAAGACGGTTTTCAGGTGTCAGTATGGTCACTGTGAGTTCTTGGTTATAACTTTTGGCATAACCAATGCCCCAGAAGTGTTCATGAGTCTCATGAACAGGATCTTCTACCCTTACCTTGATCAATTTGTTTTAGTCTTCATTGAAGACATATTGATCTACTCGACTACTGAGGAGGAGCACGCCTGCCACTTGCGGGTTTTACTAGACACACTCTAAGAGCATCAGATTTATGGTAAGATATCGAAGTTTCAGTTCTAGATAAGTGAGGTACACTTCTTGGTGCACATCATCTTTAAGGAGGGAGTTGTGGTCGATCCTACAATGATCGAGTCAGTGTTATCTTGGGAGCCACCCAGGATCATGACGGAGGTGCGGAGTTTCCTATGTCTAGCTAGGTACTATCGGAGGTTTGTACCATACTTCTCTAGAGTTTCAGCACCACTTTCATCATTGAAGAAGAATTGGAAACCCTTCGTGTGGTCAGATAGATGTCAGCAGAGATTCCAGGAGCTGAGGAAGATATTGACCAGTGCACCCATATTGAGACTAACGGAGGAGGGTGTAGGGTATGTGGTCTACTGCGATACATCAGGCACCAGATTCGGGTGTGTCCTGATGCAGGAGTGGGCCATGATCGCCTATGGATCACGACTATTGAGGCAACATGAGTAGAACTACGCTACCCATGACCTAGAGTTAGCAGTAGCGGTCTTCGCCTTGAGGATGTGGTGGCACTATCTGATGGGTGAACGCTTTACAGTCTACTATGACCACCAGAGTCTCAGGTACATCTTTTCACATAAAGAACTGAACCTAAGACAACAGCGTTGTCTCAAGTTCCTCCAGGACTATGACTTCAAGATATTCTATACTCCTGTAAAGAGAAACGTAGTAGCTGAGGCTCTCAGTAGGAGGACATGCATTCAGCTACTTGGCGAGGCGATAGATCAGCTAGCCGCATTGCAGATATCCATCGTGGATAGAGATGGGGCACTATTTCTACAGTTGCCCATAGTCACACCTCCACATATTCAGTGGGTCATAGAGGCACAGCGTGGGGACGTTGACTATGAGACGCGACGTGCACAAATATCCTCAAGACTGGGACCTGATAGATTCTCAGTAGTAGGGGAGCACGTCGTCCTTTCCCGAGGACGTACCATTGTACCAGATGATTTGAAGGAGGAGGTACTGAGGGAGTTTCATACATCCCCTTTGGCAGTACATCCAGGAGTGGTGAAGATATACCAGGATCATAGACGACAACACTGGTTGCCGGGTATGAAGAAGGTTGTGGCAGAGTTCATTTCTCGATGCCTCACCTGCCAGCAGGTGAAGGCGGAGCACCAGGTACCAGTAGGTTGGTACAGCCGTTGGGGTTCCCAGAGTGGATGTGGGACGTGATATCTATGGATTTAGTGAATGGACATCCATGTACTTCTAGAGGACACGACTCCATTTGAGTGACTATCGACTGACTCACCCAGTCGGCCCACTTCTTACCTATCAGAGAGCAGGGGTCAGTGGAGACTGGGGATGCCTCTATGTTCAAGAGATCGAACAACATCATGGTTTGTCATCTTCTATCATCTCCGATCGAGATGATCTCTTTACTTCTAGGCTTTGAAAGGGGTTGTAGGAGGCATTCTGGACACAGCTATGCCTGAGCACCGCTTTTCACCCTCAGACGGATGGTCAGACGGAGAGGACCATTCAGACTCTTGAGGAAATGCTCCATGCTTGTGTCCTCGACTTTGGTCTCAACTGGGAGGATCACCTACCCTTGGTGGAGTTTGCGTACAACAACAACTACCACTCCACCATCGAGATAGCACCATACAAGGCATTGTACGACCGACCTTGCAGATCATCTCTGGGCTGGAAAAACCCTGGGGAGTCAGCACATGTGGGACTAGAGAAGGTCATGGCCACGATGGAGAAGGTTTAGATCATCCAGGAGTGAATGAGGATAGCTTAGATCTGACATAAGTATTATGCTGACAGGAGGAAGAGACCACTAGAGTTCGAGGATGGCGATCACGTTTTCTTATGAGTCTCACCTCGACATGGATTACAAAGATTTGGCCGGGGCAGAAAGTTATCTCCATGCTTCATCAGACCATTTCAGGTTCTCAGTAGGATATGCGAGATGACTTATCTCCTGGCTCTTCCACATCAGTTGCACTGGGTGAACGACGTCTTTCACGTATCTCAGCTGAGGAGATATGTGCATGACCCGACACATATCATCGACCATGGGGAGCTGGACATTGATGATGGGGTGAAATTTGCAGAGGTTCCAGTGGAGATCGAGGATCGATAGGAGAGGGTCCTACGTGGGTGGTCGATTCCTCTAGTGAACATTAGGTGGAAGCATGAGAACCTCCAAAAGAGCACTTGGGAGCGGGAGGCTCAGCTGCATGAACAGTACCCTCATTTGTTTCCCTAGTTTGTGATGTATCTTTATGGGGACGTAAATCCCTGAGGTGGGAGTAATTTAAAGACTCGTACATTTCATGGAAAAGTTTTTCTTAATTTCTTTGGGATTTTACGATTAAGCAGTCTCTGAAAGAACCAGATTCTGAGACCTGGTGTGCCTGGAATCAATTTTCGAAGTTTAGCTCGGGTACGTTCAGTGAACGAACGAGTGGGTTTTTCTAACTTTTGAACCAGTGCTTGGAATCAAAACATGAGGGCACCGATGAAATCGTAGTGCTGATAATTGCTTAAGAAAACATTTTCCGGAGTTCCGTTTGCACGGGAGGAGTTGTAAAAAAAATTGGGGATGAAATGATAAGTAAAATAAAATTGTGTGCAATTTTATTTTATCTGTGGTAGTTAAACTCTCTCATGGGAAGTTGTTGTTGGGGCCCACAACCACCCAACTTCCCATGTGTGGTTATGAGGGAGGTGGGGGCCCACATGATCCCCCACCATTTCAAATTCCTTAACTCCTCTAAAACCCACTTCTTAAATTATGTGACTCTCCCTCACATTAACATTGCCAACTTAAATCTCCATTTAATTTGACAACACAAGTTTAATAAATTAAGTGAGTTTATGTTTTTGAAGTTTTGAATTGTTCGCATAGGTAAATAAAATAAGGAAAAGCCTTATTTTGTTTTTTTTTGGATTTTTCTATGCAAAGAAAAGGAGAGAGGTCTTGTTTTGTTCTTTTGAAGAGCTTCAACCTCCCGCCAAGAACAGCACTCTTCGTCGAAGAACGTCGTCACCGCAAGAAGAGATCGATGTCTGGTTCCTTCTCCTCTCCACAGCCGGTGCGAGACGTCATCCCCTCCTTGGACGTACGCCAACGACGTCAACCGCAACACTGAATTTTGTAATCGTTGTTGAGGTAGGGGTCATTTCATCAGTCAAGAATTATTTAATGTTCTTCATGATATTAATTTTCCACTTACTATCGATATCACGTGAGGATATCAGACTGCACAAACATGGCCGATCCTCCCCCCCTTTTGTTGTTGATTACCGTTGTGGTTTGGAATGGAGGAGACGTGATGCCATTGCACCATGCGGGAACAAGAGGACCACGACCAGAGCAGGCCGCGGAGAAGGAGCGCGGCGCCGACGCGCCACGCCGATGAAACCGAAGAAAGCCGCGGACGAGGGCAGGCTGCGGCGGAGGGGCGCGACACCATCGCTCCGCACCGGAGCACCATGGAGGGCTGAGGTCGGGGCGGGCCTTGGCGGAGGGGCGCGGCGCCATCGCGCCATGCTGGACCAGGAGGATCCGTGACCTATGGTCGTGGCGGTTCGGGGGAGCCGACGGCTGAGCCGCTGACTGGCACCAGATAAAGGCGGGACCCTCGGTCCCGCGGGTTCAATTAAGGTCGACCGTAATTGGCCGGCCGTTTCTTAATCATGGGGGGGCCTACATTCCGCTCAGCCGAAATCTGAGCCGACGCTCGCGCCGGGCCGCCTGCGCTGGGCCAGACCCTGCACCGGGCTAGGCCACATTGGCTTGGCCGGTCCGCGCTAGCCGGGCCGAGCCGACCTAGGGGGTATTGGGCCGGGTCGGACCGGGCCCAAACCCCCTACTTCTGGACAGATTCGTTCAAACGCCCATAACATGGAGTACAGACCTACGATCGAAGCACCGTCAGTTGCGATGAGATCCTTGGATCGAGACGGTAATTTCATTATATTACAATAATGATTTTGGAGAACTTTGGGTATGTCTGGGTTGGTTTGAACACAAAACCAACCGGGCCCTCGGAGCGGAAACGCTTATAAATTGAGCTCCGAACGTCTGATTGACGTGCCGTCAACTTCGTTGGATTCCTCTTAGTGATACGGTTCTTTTGGATTACTCCGATCGATGTTTGGACGCAGCTAGAGTATGATCATGTTGATTTTAGCCTAAAAACCATCCAGGCCCCTGGGACGAAAATGCCAATAACTCTCAGACCGGGCGTCTGATTGACACATCGTTTGTCGCATTGAGTTCCATTTGATGAGACAGAACTTTGTGATACATCAGCTCTGGGCATCATGATAGTTGATGTATCGACCCCTTGGATCATGGAGAGGACCCTCCTGGAATCGAGCGTGCTGTGTACGGGAACCCTAGAGCTGGCTGCGACTGTGACGGTGATGATGACTGTACTTGGATCCTAAGTGGGTTCGACAGCGATGACGACTGTACATGGATCCTACCGGGGTTCGACAGCGATGACGACTATACGTGGATCCTGCGCGGGTTCGGCAGCGATGACAACTATACTTGTATCCTCCGTGGTTTTGGCAGCGACGGCAACCGTACTGGGATCCTCCGTGGGTTCGACGACGATGACTATTGTTCTTGTGTCATATGTGGGTCCGACAGTTTTTGACTCTGTACTTGCATCCAATGTGGATCCGAAAGAGTAGCTGGTCTTTTATTTTTTTTGGCTCCGACAGCTTAGCTGGTCTTATATCTTATGTGGGTCCGACAACTTTGATGAATCAGTGGCTACATCTAGTCATCTCTATCTCCTTATGAAGTGTATACCTGTGTGAGATGAGTCTTGAATTTCAATCACTATCTTCGATATGATTGTTTTGCTATCCTGTGTGGATTGGGTTGTGTTTTCATGTGTGGATTTGATTGTGCTTTCCTATGTGGACTAGGATGAACTTGGGCTCATGGGTTGGAGCAGAACTGGAATTGATGACTTAGGTATATGTATGGGCATATAGCTAAGTAGAGTTGGTTGATACTTTTTGATTGTATCTTTCCTTTTTGGTTTATCCTTATTGGATTCTGGGAGACCTTTGGGAGTCTCGGGGTCCCTACTAAGTATCGTATACTCCCCCCTGCACGGGCTAAGCCCGCACTACGTTGTGTTGGTTGTAGATGATAGAGGGCACTGATAGAGGTTGAAGATTAAGGAGCAGGACGGTACCCGGAGGTGATCTATGAGGCGGGATGTACACGGAGAGGACGAATGGACTCGAGGAGCCGACGAGACTGTCTGTACTCACCCTTCAGGTGGGAGTTCTGGAGGACGACATCGTGGTTGCTACTTTACATTTTAGTTGTTGTACTTTCCTTCCAGTTGTACTGCACTTTCAGTTGGGTTTGTATACTGGCCCATTTACTTTCCAGCACATATTTTTGTACTCAGTTACTTAGTGTTTACTTCATATTGTGTACCCTGTGGTGTTTGTTTTTTTATATAAAGGGAATGCGGTCCCTTTCATCGGGATTTACGCCTTTGGTTCCAGTCTCCATCCCCTTGCCTATGGAAGGCGGGCTTGGGGTAGTCACGATAAGAGCCCCAAGGACCGGTCGTGACAATAATTAACCTTGTAAAACAAAAATGTTCTATATTTTCTAATTTTATATACTTTAATTTTTCAAGGAAAATAGAATAAGGGAATTAAGATCCTAACAGGTCTATGAGGCATAGGGACAAGATGTTGAAATTGGACTAAAAAGTTCCCAACACTGGCTCACCCCCCCCCCTCAGTGTTCGGTGTATCCCAAACAAGTACATTCAGATTCAGTATTTTTATATGACACACATATATATATATTCAAAATTAATTTAATTATTCTAAATGAATTTATTAATAACATAAACCTTCATATGTTCCATTTTTTTAAATATGATTACATCTTTTATGGATGTGCGGACAACCTCCTCCTCAAAGTAATGTGATATGTGGACACTATAAATGGAACATATAAATAGAAAATATAGATGATAGTTTAAATAAATATACGAGATATATATGACTTAGATATGAAATAGTAATTATAATATAAATATATATTTAATTGACATTTCATTCTTTAATACACCAGGGAAATTTAAGTAGATTTCATGAATATGTATGACCTACCATCTCTATAAATGGTGCATTACATTTCCTATGTCCAAATTTTATGGAATATTATAAATAAAAAGAGAGTGTGTATATGTGATACATAAAAAATGGTATACATTTTTAAGATGATGAAATCATTATCTAATTAATAGGAATAACAAGTAACATGTCCAAACATACTTGAAAAACTAGGTAATGAACACCCAAATAAGGGAAAATAATGGATGATTGTTAACAAAAAGAAAATGAGATATTATAAGAATTTAATATATGATATTATATATATTATTATTGTTTTATTGTTAGTCAATAACATTACTAAAACTATTATACATTATATTATAGGATATTCACCCAAAAAATGAAAGGTAACAAATTTCGTCTCAATTTCATTTCATTAAGGCATATTGTAATTTCATGAACATAGTTTTTTTATATGGTGTATATACATACCATTGACATGTTGTATAATGAATATTCCTATTTTAATGATATTATATATTTAATTTAATGTCAATAAATCATCATAATTATGATTAAAATTCTTCAATATGGTATGGGTCACTTTGAAATGTATAAAGATTATTTTTCTACTGAAAGGATTTAATGATATTCTACTAGAATTTACATTCATCAACATCCAAATACCATGTTATTACTTATCCTACACTACGGAAATATTGATAAATCCATTATAGTTATTAAATTTGGTTAATTGATAAAGAATATTATATTCAATTATTTGATATGAGGAATTCTTTGGACATTAATAGACAAGAGGGGACAAGATTTTGTATATCCCCTCGAGGAATCAATAGGTTCTAATTAGACAAATTATTTGAAAAATAATAGTGGTCTCTACATATAGTTTAGACCTCCTTATGAAATGTCTTTATGGTATAGGTATTCATGTTCCTCAGACATGACGTCCAATAATTAAACATTGACTTCATAGATATTTCAGTTACATTTTGTTTTTATCCAAGTGTTTTTTATATGATAAAATATGTGTATTAATTTCATTCACAATTATTGATTAAATAGAATGGGTTATCCATTATTTACCTTGACATATTTATTATGCATTATCTTGTTATTTTAATGGCATGTGTTATTAGATATTTACCTTTCCATTTTTATATACTCTCATAAATTCAATATTTAAACTACTTTATATACCCTTACTTATAATTTAAGCTCACCCTTATTATGTTTCCTTTCCCCATGTTATAAAGTGGAATCCTTTGAATGAGTTATAAGGATGCTTAGTTTTTGTGTGTGTTATGATTCATTTTATTTTACCAATTTATTATGGGTGTCATGTAAGTAATCGTGATTTTGAAAACTATTAAACTGGTAATTCCTTTGGGATTTGATTCCCTATATTCATGCCAATGTAATAAAACAATGCACCCACTCTGGGATTTTCAGATCGGGGAATTACATTTTGACATTCAAAATCGGTCCCAAATATAGATTTATTTATTATTTTACCTCATAAGTTACAAATATGCCTGAAAAATATATTATATTTTATATTTTAGGTTATTTTAACCCATGTCATTTTATATTTAGCCCTCGTTAAATCCATTTTTACCTTAATAATAGTAATTTTTTATGTATCCACTATTAATTATGGTTAATAACTATGTTGGAATTATTTGGTAAGTTAAATTTTTTGGATTTAAAATAATGAATCATTTTTTTCAAATTCCATTCATATAAGTGAAAAAGTATAATTTAAAATTAATCTTGTAGATGTGATGATTAAGAAGATTTCCAAATGGAAAATTTTCAAATGTGTACACTGTTTTTATGTCGTGATTAAAAAACATTATTTAAATGACATAAATTGGATTAGAAGATATATAATAGAACTATTATTACATTATATAAAATTTAAAATATAATTGAACATAATAAATAATTTAATCCAAAAGGTAGTTTTCAATTAAAATTCAGTATTTTTCACTATTCATCAAAACAATAAATTTTACTAAAAATCCAAACAAATTAATCCTAAGATAATTTTAATAAGATAATTTAAAAAATATAGTTTATATTTCAAAATAAATTTTCTAAAATTGGTGAAAAAAAACAATTTAAAATTATTTTTATAATGCATGACCAACCCACATTTCATAAAAACATAGTTTCTTGGAAATTATTTTCCTCACATTCAAATAAATCTTATATTATTTATATTGAATAGATAATTGTCAAATTTATTTTGTAAATGAGTAAAACATAAAACATCCATAATTTAATTATTACAATTTATATCCTTTAATTTATCATCTATGTTATAATGATAATGTTTAAATGACAATATATTAATAGAGTATCATGTTTTATCCAATTCTGTTGTTTCTTGCATTGCATGGTATTGAAGAGATTTAATTTAACTAAAAATAAAAATGATTTAAAGTATCTAAATGTTATATTGTCTTTTTTGGATTTTTGATTCATGTCATACATAACTTTGAACATGGTGTATTTCTATTTTAAAATATCATGTTGTTACATCTGGAGTATATATCATGTTCTTTCTAACTCTTATATTGGATTCCTGAATTAGAATAATTTTGGTTGACTTTTTGATTATGTACATAATTGAAAAAAAATAGAAACATTATTTGTAATTATTATTAGTAAACTCATTATAATTAATATATTTATATTTCACCATTTCTAAATGGGTATATGTAAATTTAGTATCACTGCAACTGTTCATTCTCCTCTTCCTTGAACTATTATAAATTTCAGAATTTCAATGAAAATTAATAAAATTTTATTTTTTAAATGACCACAAAAGGGTAATTAGAATCTTTTAAATCATTTATATTATTAGGATAACATTCCATTTACTATGGTGACATGTATAAAGGATCTGATATTGAGAACTTTGTTGAATGATTTTTCAATCATGAAAAATAATTATTAAGATCAACTATTGTATCCATCCACCAATTGTGTCCACTACATTATTCGTTGACATAATAGAAATATATATATTATTTGATCCTTCAACATCATTTAATTTTTCAAAAAAATCTTATATTATCTTCAATGTATAGAAAAGTGTGACTTCATTCAAATCATTACAATAATAATTCATATCTATAAGCGAGATAATAATTTTCAAATGATCAGAGGAATATTTTATGATAATTTATTATATTAAATATAAATTAAGAAATTTTATATTGAATATCAATTTCTTTGTGTGTAAAACATGTCAATTTCAAATATAATGAGGCATTAAATCCAACGTCAATTTGTTTCACTCAAATCTATCTTAAAAAAGATGTGTTTGAAGCTAATTTTTTCCATAAACATAGTGGATTTATGGCCAAATAGATAATGATATTTTATTTAATGTTGAGAAATATAATTACCATTTCCATATAATTTTATTGATAATTATTTTAATGATTTAATAAAAATCATGTTATAAATTATAAAACCATATCAAATTTTTAGAGAAAACACCCATGTCTAGATCATGATCTGTCACATTATACCACATAACCCATTCTAAGATCATGTAAAATAGGAATCAGTGTAGGTTTTAGCCTAATTTTTTTAATTAAAATAGAATTTTTATAGTCCCTAGTATAATGGAATGGATTTATCTTTTTCATCATTTTTATCATGATATTTTTACATCACATAAATTCCTTAACAAAGCATTGATAGTTACCAACAAATAAATGGAGGAAGTGAATCATGATGTCAATTTTTTGTGGTTATCGATATGATACTTCTTCAATAATTATTGGTTATACTGAAAGTACATTACAATAGATGATGAGGTATAACAAGAAATATTATTTTATCTATAAATATAATTTTATAAAATCTTTATATAACTGATGATCTTGAAAAATTCTCCAAATCCTATCAAAATATAATTCTTGTACGTTTAGAGTTCGAGAAATCACCAAAAAAGCATCCACAAAGATAATAATGAAATAATCATGGTACCATATAATGTCACAATCCATTAATTCCATTAACACTACTTTATTACAAAATAAAATGACCACATATTCATAATATCCATAGGATAAAATAAATGTATTTTTCATAATATCCACTCTCATAACCAATGATGGTGACACCTAAAGACTAGATGAGTTTTGAGAACAATTTGGATCCCATCAATTGATTAAACTGGTCCTCAAATTGAGGTAGAGGATATATGTAATATATTTTTTGAAAATTTAATTTATGATTACCAGATATTTTTATAATGACTAGTTTACATCATGGGAAAACGATATGAAGAACCCCAATATGACATACTCATTATTGTGATCCATTTATATTCGAAATCTCTAATAGGATAATAAATTAAATTAAATACACTAGTGAAAGTCTATACAGTAGAATATACATTTAATTTCCCCCAGAAAGATATCAATTGATGATTCCACTTCAATATTAGATGGAAACCAGATGATATCATCGAGAAAGTTTTTAGAATATTTATCCACAATGGATGTAAAATTTATAGTCTTAATTATGTCATTAGTCCACAATGTCATAGAAGCTAAATGATAAAACGATTTTACATTGTGTGTAAAAAAAGTCATGATTTTCTATCCATCACATCATTTTATACATTAAATAGTTGCACTATTCCTTTAGAAATATAAATATTTGCACTTAATGTATAATAATTTATATGTTTTTGGAAAGAAGATAACCATTATATTCCCATGATATTGACAATGATATCAATTTCCAAAATATAACATTCCCAATAAAACTAGGCTCTATTTGTATTTTATAGTATCATATATTCTATTAAATCTCTTATACTCTCACTGTCGGAGAGGTGTTTGGATACTCATAATGTGTGTAATACTAAATATATTTTATCAAATTGGATTAATAACTAGTGAATCAGAAAACATATATTGATGAAGAGTTCCAAAAACAAATTTCATAAGGGTTGAGTTAAGATGAATTGTTCCTAGTATAGTAAAATGACCTTATTGGTCTTACAATATCATTAAATCAACACTATATAGCTATTTACCTACTTACCCATTGTCCATACTGCATTTTTGGGCCTAAATTGTTTTAGGTGTTTGTGTGTTCCTAAATTTATCCCGTTTCATTCAGTTCTGAGGAAGAGATATATTCTAGAGTGGTCATCTAGTGGAATCATATAATTTTTATGACACATGGGATTTAATTTTCAAATGATTATAAATAATTAGCATAACATCACTAATGATGTCCCAAATTAACAAATTTGATGGATTTATTATGGGATTCCTTAATTCCAGGGAAATAGCTGTCTCTCTTTAGCTGATTTCCATCATTTAAAGACATAATTATCCCCATGGATATTAATTTAGTTCGTAACATCATATTATATGTGATATCCCTTTCCAAAACTATCAATCAATTACCTATCTCTATACAATAATAAAATTATGGTGAAAATATTATATTAGAATTATCATTTCATAATAAAGTATCCATGTTTTATTAATTAAATGATGAACTAGTTGAAAAAATATTCTAAAAATAAAAAAAATATATATGTGGTTTTATATTCCATTAATGAATTTTTTTTAATTCATAAGGATCATGATATTTATCATTATTTCTTTTATAAATGTGTTGGGGTAGAATTATCAGTTAAAAAATCATAAAATACCTCCCTTCTGATCCATTGGATGACGTGGACTTGGTCATCAAAATCCCACCATTACAATTGAATAACCAACTAAATTTATATTTATAACATGACTACTAGATAATATTGTGTTCTATGGATGTCTAATATTTATTTCATTCTCTTAATCGGCACATATTCATATTTATATTAATAAACTCTTTGAATAATATGCGGATTATATTTCTGAAATATCACAGAGTGTTATGACTATTTTTTGTTGATCATTTCTTTTTCAAAGGTTAACAACATTAAGATAATAATAATGTTTTAATAAATATGTTGAATCACCTATGGATTTGGTGAAATAATTTTTTCTATAACCTCTCCATGTGGGTTTTTATAACTATTTACCTCCTTCGATTCTCTAATGATAGAACAAATCATAAAAAAATCATCAATAATTTGAAAAATAAAGGCTTTGAATATACCAAACCATTAATAGACAAAACCATTATAACAAATTTTATTTAAAAATAAATCATTATATAAACAATGTAGTGAAAATGAGAAGTCTCATTACTAATGCACGATTTTCAATACACATCATCTAAGGTAACAAAACAACATTGATCAACCTTACTAATCACCCAAGTCATCCCATTATTGGGTGAGGTAAAATAACAAAACAAATCTCATATATAAGAAAATAAATAAATATAACAAGAGTAAAAATGTGAAACTAGGGAGATATAACTAAACAAGACAAACTAAACTAGAACGTACAAAACAACAACAAAACCTAGTCTCCATGTTTCCTTCCATCACCTATAAACCATCCCCACACTGAAACAACAATGAAAATAGACGGTATCATGATATAAAATTCCCATCCATTAAATTTTCTACAACTACCTAATTGAAAAATTATGGCGTAAAAAACAAATCCCAATAAGAAACTTCAGAAGAACATACATATGTTCTAATATCATGAATTCACATGCTTGAAAAAAAAATCATTTTACATGAATTTATATAAATAAATAAACTTCAAAAATATTCTCAAATCATTCCATGAAATTTTCACAAAATGAATACATTGTTTTCCAAATAAAAAAATTCATGATATAAGTCAATGAAGGTTAACATATGAAATTATGAAATACATGTGAGAAAACATCCATGAAACAATATATCTTGAAAAAAAATGAACATACTAGCCTATATCTAGCTTATGAGAAAATATGTACTAGAAAATCACTATACTAATAAGAAATATGGTTCAATATGAACAATATCGAGTCTTTCCATAGTCCAAATATATATATGATCTTACCTCATAGTGGTGTCATAGACACTAATGGTACACGTGTCTCTTTATTGACTAATCAAAGGCTCCTGTTATTCAATGTTTTTCAATTTATAATTTTAAAACCATGATCACTTTATTACTAAACCATATTATCCAAAACCCAATATGCTTCATTGTTTGAAAGTACATTCATTTCCAAATCAATCCAATTAAGTTTTTAATGAAAAAACTCCTTTAAAACACTAAACAATTTGTTTTCCAAATCCAAATAATGAAATTGCATTTTAAATATCAAGGAATCAATTTCAAAAATATGAAATTCATAAAATATGAATAATGGGATAGATCCACCTAACACAAGGTCATATAAAACCAAACCTACTTTCACAAGGCGTATTATAAACAATAAGATAAGCCTTTGAACACATATCATGGTAAGAGACTGTAAAGGTTTGATAAAAAAATGTTCTGAACAAAAAAATGTAGTAAAAAAATATATGCAAAAAATACAAAGAATGAATGAAGAGGAAATCGAACCCATGGAAGGGAAATCCAACCCCAATAGAACCCAATCTCTTAAATAATCAAACTAGATAGATATGAGTTACCAAAAATTTCTGGGGGATCTCTCTTGGTTGAGAGAAGAAGTATTAAATTTGAAATGAATGAATCAAATCATTCATACAGTGGCCAACAAAAACATTATTACATTTATATACTGTGTAACGCATTTACAATTCATGTAATTTTTCCAGTCATTATTTTTTGAAAAACCCATCACATTTTAATTAAGAAAATTACTTTTATACATACATGATGTGTACATGATACACATATTGTAACCAGTTAACACTGTCCATCCTATTCCTGGATGGTTCCTAAAAATATTACACAGCTTGAATTTCACTTACATGGTGTGTGTGTTCCCAGTGAACAGCAGAACATATATATTTTATGTTACAAAATCAAAAAAGTACCCTACATTTCCATTATATGTATCAACCCAATTCCTTTTTTTTCCAAACCCATCAAATAAAAAAAAATTCAGAACATTTGAATGAAATGTAAATGGGGATTAAAATATCCCCTCTATATAACTATTATGTCCCCAAAACATGTTCATGTTCCTGGATACACAAATATAAATGTCTACTACTACATCATCAATGACTCCATCTACAACAACTCATGGAAATCTATTCCACACAAACATAGTGCCTAGACCTGGTTGACCATTTGAATTTGAATTACCTTACCTAGGCAATCCAAAATATGAAATGGTTACTCATTTAATGTGGTAGTAGGATCCGGAACAACATCCTCCCATAAAATAACTTGGGATATTTATGTTAAACCTCATAATCTCGGAAACATGATACATATAGTAGATATATGTTGACCATGATCGTAAGTCCAACTTGTATGCTACCCTCTTTAGTCACTCAACGATCTCTAAGGGGTCCAAAATCTATGGTTCCAACTTAATCTACATACCCAATCGATAATGTCCCAAGTAAGGTGAAACAATTAGAAAATATTTATTACTGACAAAAAACTCTAGTGGACATCAATGATGATCAACATGATATTAAAGTAGACTATTTTATGTGATCTAATGCCTTGGGATCAACTACATTGTCTATGTTATCTCTTGAACATGACTTGGACCAACTAAGGAATTCTATACCAACTCTGCGAAGAACAAGTTATACTGACATGGATGACCATTAAAATCGTCAAAGGCCACAATTCTGATCAAAACATGATGACATTTGTTATATTAAAACTCTAAAAAAGGAAATTTATTGTCCCAAGATCCACCATAATCATGAAAAAAGCCCTCATAATATCATAAGTAACCTAGATATCCCTATTTTTCTATCCATCTATCAATGGATGATATGCCATTCTCAATTTCAATTAGGAACCCATTTACTCCTAAAACACTTTGTAAAATATGGATGTTAACCTCAAGTACATGATAGAAATAATTATAGTGGTAACACCAGGACGCCTCCCAATTGATTGAAAATTTAATTCCTGAAGTTATTCTGTATTCTTTATTAACTTTATTGGAATGAAATAAATTGATTTATTGAGCATGTATGTAATCATAACTATTTAATCCTTACCACTTGGATTCTATGGTATCCAGTGATGAAATATATGAAAATATAATCCCAATTCCATACTGTAATGTGTAATGGTTGAAAAAACAATTATAAATTTAGTGTTCTTCTTTAAATCAGTATCATGTGAGACACCACTCAAAAAATTCAATAACTGACCACCTCATCCTCGACATCCAATACCAACATCTCAAATAATGATACATATTTGTAGCCCTAGGGTGAATATACCAACCAGACCAGTGTGTAATTTCTAACAACTCATGTTCCATGGGAAAAGGGACAACCAACCAACTATGAAAACACAATATTCTGATAGGAGACCAGGACTCTCGCTCGAGGTATCCCCACTATTTAATATTTCCCTAAAGTGTTGGCTCTTTGTTTTTATCATCTTCTATATTCAAAATTTCTCATAAAAAGATGATTCAAAATTTATCATAGCCATGAACATATGTCTTCTATTCACTTTCACTCTAGAGATTTCCTAGAATGAAAACTCATCCAAGCCCACTACTCAAGTAATTTCTTCACAGCATGGGTCGGTTATTTTTTTCTCAATTCATTTACAACCACATTTCCATCCATGGGGGAATGAATTGTTTCAAATTAAAACATATAAGGATACTAAAAATAGTGTCTCTATATAATTTATGTATCCCTCAATGTGAAAATATACTTTATGTATTATTGATCATAATACATTGTAAAAACTCCCCAAAAAGATATTGACTCCTGGTCATGAGTGTGTGAATAATTTCTACAAATTCTAGGTCATGGGTAGCATAATTATTCTCATAAGGTAATAACTTGTGACATACACATACCACTACCTATTTCCCCTATATCAAGAAACATCCCAATCTCATTCCATGAGCTTCATAGAAAAATTCATATCCCAAACCTAGTTTTGAATAAATCATAATTGGTGTGGAAGTTGACCTCATATTCGGCTCCTCAAATGATATCAGGAACTTTTAGTTCCATTCAAACGTTACACCCTTTTGGGTTAATGCTTTAATTGAAGATGAAATATTCGATAAGTACAAAAAAACCCATCTATAGTAACCGTAAAAATACATGAAAATATAGATCTCAAACCTCATTATAGGATTATCCAAATATATAACTACTTGTACCTTCATAGGGAATACTTATACCTAAATATATAATTCCACATTCCCCAGAAACCTCACTTCCAAAATTCATAACTCACAAATGGAATGACCACCCTCAGATGACGTTCCCTCAATGTCTAAATAATGATATCCAAATAGTGTCATGCTCCTCCTCTAACATGGGTTACAAAAAATATCACGTGTAGACATGAAAATGTAGTTGACTATGAAACAATGAAATATTCTATTTATCAAATCCCATAATACCAAAGATGTGTTAGTAATTCTGTATGGCATGAAAAGAAACTAAAAATTTCCATATATACTCTAATAGTTTTTCTTAGGTATGCCCTGTTATTAGACCCTACACTGGAGATACCCAAAATATATTTCAATTTTATAAAACCAATGATCCCCTCTTAACGGATAAAGGAGATAGTTCTTGGTAAAAAATACTTGTTCTTAAGGATCACATAATTAATATTTTTCAAATTAATTCTATGCTTTAGGAAATCAGTTTTCTTCTTGAATTTAGTATAGGTGAATCCCATGGTGACATGATATGACAAATAAATCATTTCACCTCCAATTCCTCAAGATAGACCATGTGTTCCACCAAATATGAAGGTGTCATTCGATAAGATGTCATTAAAATTGGAATAGATTCAGGGATCATGTCAATAGTCATCTCATCCTCTCCCTATAGTGGTAAATAAGAATAATGATCTAGAAAGGCCTCATGTCACACATTCACAACTATAGGTAACTAACTTTCTATGAAATGGTCAACTTTATCGAGAAACATTTAAAAAAACTAGCATGAGATTTTACCAGCATAAGAAAAAACATGTCCAGACCTATTAAATATATAGCCCTACCCACCCTAGAAAACCTGAGTGACCCCATCAGAAGGTAAAAACCTTACCAAATGGAGATAATATGTTTCTTGGACCTTCAATCTAGTTATACAATCAGTGATGATAATCAAGCCATTTATGACAATATCATGCACTAATATTTCCTAAACCAGATTAATTTTATTTATCCTCACCTTAAATGATAGGAAATAAATCCTAGTTCATAACTCATTCCTAAATGAATGGAATGATACAATAATAACTACATATTATTTGAATGTATTCCTGCACATCAACTGACATTGAAGATATAAAATATATATAGGTATATATTTTAAAAAATATAGGTTCATAGATGGAAAAATAAACATTGTACCTCTAACAGATGATGTACCTAATTCAGATTCCATTGGAGAACTCTATTAAGCATAATTCCATCTATACATAGCCACATGGACATCCCCCTTGGATGGATAATGAGAACCACCACTCATCTACGAATCAATATGAACCATCAATCCCTTTCCGAATGTGGATCTTGCCTCATTTTGTTGGGATATCTTGTCAAAGAGATATTTCAGATGTCCATGTCACCAAAAATGATGATAATCACTTGGATCCTCCATAAAATGAGCCCTAATAAGAACACACCTCCCAAAAATGTAATAAATAGCCTTTTGATGCTATGAAGAGGCCCCAAAAATTGGTCCAACATAAAAAACCACAATTTCTCTTCATTTTCTGACCCAAAAAAGCACCATGGCTAAATGATGCACCGCAAGAAACATCACCCAATATTTTTTTTCAAGATATATCTACCACAACACTAGATAGTTTATCCACTAATTCCACAATATTCGTATGGAATAAAAGAACTAACATAAAAAATATATTGACCTATAGCCCCATCCAAAACCTCAGGGTTGTCTGGTAGTCAATAGTGAAAACCTCCGATGCCAAATGGACCAGCTCAAAAAAATGGGTCATGTACTTCAGTCTATTATGATCCCCTAGATCTAAGGATATAAACTATATAGTCTTTTCTGCATGAAATGTAACTTGATAAAAAAAAAATTATTGATGATTCTAATGAGAGAATATTATGTTAGAACTTCTTGCAACTTATTTTTCACTATTGAGTCCCACTATCTTCATCCTATTTTTTCAAGAATATATATTGAGAAACCATCTTCAATAAGTTTAGGAGCCTTTCAATACATTCAAACCACTACTCTGAATCATGGGTTCTTTGTCACCACGTAGGATATGTGGATGTTTCATGGTAACATACAATCCAACTAACCCCAGAGTTATAATTGTATAGATCACTACTTCAAGAATAGAAGGGTACATTGGATGTTCTATATGCACAACCTTCCTCACATATTCCCCTCTCATATTTTGAAGAGATATTCTAGGAGGCATTTCGTATTAAAAACAAGAAAATAAGAAATAAGATACAAAAATATTCCAAAACCATTGAACCAACTACAATAATAAAATAAATTCTTGAAAATAATTATAATTTAATGAAATTATGAACTCTATGAAGAATGGGAAACACCCCTAGATGGTAATAGATTCATCTAACTAAACAACCCATATAATGTTTTAAAAAAACTACCCACACAAAGTCCACAAACATTTTAGATTTGTTTTTTTAAATAAATTTCCCATATAATTCATTTCGGTGAAGATAAATACTAGGTCTTATGTATTGTAATGATTTTCTAAAAATCCATGAGAACCCAAATTCAATAAAGGGAGTGAGTTGAACATGGCTCTTTTCTGTACCTACTATCTGAATTCAGATGATCCAACTCATGTCTACCGATGAAATATACCCAACTCAGGTAGTTGAGGAAAAATTTGGACTGAGTATCCCTTATAATACCAAATTGCAATAGACCAGCAAGGGTAAACTAGACTAGTCACCTAAGTCAGCCAATTATGGGGTGTGGTAAAAAAAATGAAAGAAACCCATTTAATATATATCATAGAAACACGAAATTCAACCAGTGAACCTTGTAAAAAAAGGTAGATATAACAAATTGAAAAATGATAAACAAGAATATACATAAATCCAGGAAAAACTAGTTTCTTTATGATTGAAATTCACCTCTACACCATCCCAAGACTGAAACAGTGACATAAAGAGAATCCAACATGCTACAGAATGCCTTTCGAATTTACATTGATCTTGGAAAATAAGGTCCATATATTACAAAACGTAATAGTAGTGTGTGGGATATATTTCCTAGTAAGAAACCACACATAGAATCTATAAAAGTTTTAATATCGAGAATTCAAAAGTTCTAGATTAGAAAAACATTTTAGAAGCATTTTTATAAATAAAACAATTCCAAAACATTTCTCAAACATTTTATGAATGTTTTAAAAATTGAAAACCATATTTTTAAAAGAATGAAGAACACCATATATAAGAACAAGTAGGTAAGAATACCATAAATATAAATACATGTGACCCAACCATAAAGAAATCATTAATCATCCGATTTTCAAAAAGAGATAACAATGAACCTAAAAACGAGCAATGGACTAAGGAACAATATATACTTGAAACTACTGATTCTAACAAGGCATAAAATTTGATCCAAATAATACAGATTCCTTCCACAGTCTACTGATATTTAATAGGTTACCTCCTACTGGTGTCACACACACTAATGTTACCTACATCTCTATCTTGAAACACCCATGTTTTCAAATGTGATAAGTTTTTCAATTTATATTTTCAATATAATTATAAAAAAAATAAACCTTTTCAAATAAAATAATTCTTCTTCAGGGTTTCAAAATCCATTTATTTATAAATCAAGGTAATTATTTTCCAATGAATAATCCTCTTTAAAACATGAATGCATTCTAATTTCAATTCCAAAACATTTAATTTCATTTCAAATATCAAGTAATCAATAATAAAAATAATAAATTCAAGTAATTAGAACAATTTTATAGATCCAAGTAACTCAAGGACAAGGAAAAAACAAACATCCTTTTGATAAAAGGAATTAGAAACCACAAGATTGTCCTTTAGAAGACCATCAATGACAAGGGATTGAAAATAATTAATTGGAAATTTAATCTAATCCCAAAACCGTAGAAAAAAATATACAACCATCTAAAACCAAAGATAAAATATAAGAGGAAATATTTCCCAAAGAAGATAAATCCAACTCTAATAGTGATCTATCATAGAAATAATTGATCCACATAGAATAGAGATGAACAAAAATGCCTATTGATCTCTCTAGGTCAAGAGAAGAAGGATGTATAGAGAAATTAATTAAACACATCACTCATATAGTGGCCTTAAAAACTCATATTTTGACATTTATAGGTCATGTAACTCATTTACACATATTATAATACTTTAGGTATGTATACATTGAAAAACATGAATCATTTTAATTGAAATCCATATTTTTATATATACGAAAGATGAACCTAGTACAAAACGTGTATCTAGTTAATATTGTACATCTATTTTATGGTTTTTTTCAACAACCATTAAATAGAATCCATGTTCATAGAGAGTAGTAGAATGCCAATTTTTTCGGATGAAAATTATAACCAATCATGGACGACACCATTACAAGAATCCTCCCAATTCCATAGTTGACAGTAATTATCCAATAAAAAGGGAAACCAAAAGAATAGATTATAACATACCAGATAGAAAGGTAATGAGTTATCATAACGAATTCATCTAAAATTATATTTCAACACACCTAGATTTGTTTTAGCACAATTTATATACACATAAAACCATAGTAATTTGACTTTTAGCATAATGAGTTTGGATATGTATTTTTATGCTATATGAATCAAGTCCTTAATATTCCTATCATCTTTTTACCATCGAAGTGTCATTGACCATCCAAGTATAATACCATTTATAGCATCCTAACAATAACCATTTCCATTGAAACTGACAATGTCCCTATAACCATAGGTTACATACCCATGATAGTAAACCTCAAAATTAAATTAAAACATATGAAAAAAAAACATTAGCGCAATATTTTCAAATTTAGGATCATAATAAATATATTTAAAAAATATATAAAATGAAATCAACGATGTGAAGCAAGCGGTATAAACATAAAAACTCATTATAAATTCAAAATAATATGAATATTAAAATATTTTTTAAATATAATAAACCCTGATCATAATAAAATAAAACATCTTAGGACATGGGACCCTGTTCACACCGCTCTAGAACCTATGTACATGATACATTCTAATATTCAACTCCTTAGAAACAAATCTAGTGGTACCCCCAGTGATATTTGAAATATCATACTTTCTATTATTTTTTATTTAAATTCCAACACATGTATGTTGGTTGATATGAAGTTTCTATGTAATAAAAAATATTTAGAAATCCACCAAATGAATCCCACATAATACACTATTATAAGAACATGCTGCATCATAATTGAAAAATCATTTTAAAAAAATGCATGAATATAAAATAACATTATTTTCTAAAACAAATTATTTTTTACATATAAATAATATATTCAATTATCTTACCAGGTATACCCATTCAACATTAAAACATAGAAACACATGAATTTCCAAGTATTGTCTAATAATTCACCTCATAGATGTGTTCGAATCCAATTCAAATGAACTAATTATATTATTTCATACATTTTTTCTACACCAGTTCATTCCACATAATTAAGCCCTTCCTTTTAAAAATTTCAAAAAAATAAATCTCAAATTAATACAAAATCATAGTTTATAAAATTAAATTAAAGGTGTTTTTAATATAATTATATTTTCCCATATTTTCATCATAATTAAGAAATTGGATTTCAATTAAGAAACCATATAGTGTTTATTTTTTAAATCCATGAAATAAATTACAATAAAGTTAGGACTTTAGGTAAGATAACTAGTGGAGTAGAGTGAGAAGCCAATAAAATATCACGTGTTGATGTAATAGAATTATGAAAAAAAATCCTCCAGACACAGGCTTGAGATTCATTAAACTCAACAGAACCAATTAAGATCCCATAAAAACAATGATCCCAAATCTATCATTAAAAAATTTATGTAATGTTTTTTTTAGTGTATATGTGGAGATATAAATACAAAGAGTGAATTTTTTTTGCTTCCATTAACTTCATAGATCAAATACTCATAAATCAAAAAGACATATCTTTTGAATCAAATGGTATTGTCATGCACATTAATAAGTGTGATGTAGATATTGAACCTAATAATATATGTTAGAATTGTTGATTTCATATCAAAAAAAAGGGAATAATTTTTTTATAGTTTTAATTGAATGCAGAATAGTTTTCCATCATGGTTTTGTGAACTATGCTCTAACTATTTTTAATTTATTTCTTTTAAACCAACCCTTTTATGGTTGTTTCTAGTTTTACAACCCATGAACATTCTGGTATTTTTCCATTTATCTCAACCTGATTTATTTTTCCCATTAACAATCATAGTTTGGATAAATTGTGAACTATCAGGGTGTACCCTTATATGCTCCAAAATCTATTACTCAATTTATTAGTGGAAACTAAATGGTTTCCTATAATATGGTTCAAATAATTATCCATTATAAGCACTTAGAAAACATACCAAAAATTCTTGGCACTACCCTAACTCAAAAGAAGTTTTATATATCCATAAAATATATTATAAATGTGTAATTTAATTTTTTTATATGTATACAATTTTTGTGGATGACAGGCTATAATATTTTTTAACATATTTGTTTTTTAAATGTGATTTGAGAAGTTTTATTTAAAATTTTTTTCTTAGGGGAGATATGGGAAGATTTGTTCAAAATATTATCGTGTGAATGATATTTTGGGTTATTTATTCAATATTTTGTTATATGAATGAGAGGTTGGTAGTGATTTTCACATGTTTTTGTTTTAATTTTATACATGAATAATAGTTCATGATGTTTTATATGGGTATAGATGGTCGAAATTTCTAGGTTCATTATATTATTGTTTCAAATATCCATGTTTCATTTCAGTTTTAGGAAATTAAAATTTTTTATACTTTTGACTTATTTTATATTTTATTTTAGAACCTTTATATCATTTAAATAGCTTTTACAATTATTGAAATACATTCTAAGACTAATCATAACTTTTATGTTATCTTATAAATCATTTTATGATCACGTGTTTCTCTATAATTCTCTAATAATAACATATATAATATTTTGATCCGTTGTATTATATTTTTCTCACCCTCATTTTCTGTTCAGGTTTTAAGATATCATAAATTTGGATTGGTTTTTCGATTAATGAGAGTCTGGGATCACCAATTTATATTGTTTCCAATCCACATATAATGAAGATCATTATAACATGTATGATGTCATAAAAAGTAGCGATAGACATGATATATATTATGAATGAAAACATGTGTTGTACAATAAAATTTCTATATAGATAACCATCATGATAGAAGACTGTTATGACTATATATTGAAAGAATTTTTATGAAATATATTCTCTAAATCATGAAATTATTTAACTATTTATGTTATATTTATATTTGGATGTATCATTAATTTGTAACCATTCTAATATATTCTATTGAGAAATAACAACTTATGTTCATATGTTTAGTAAATAATTTATAAGATTTCATTTCCCTAGGTTATATGAGATAATGGTTTCATAATTATTAAATAAAATCTACACTCTATTCAAATAACACATAGATAATATGTATCATTAGTTATTATGATATTAATGACCATTATGTATATTATAATAGGATAATGATTACATAAATTTTAAAAATAATCCACAAATATATTGTCAGGGTATGGATTTACATAATTACTTATATTATTATGAAACATCTGAGGCTAATAATATCTCCCTAATTTTCCATTCAAAACCACTCAATTGAACCCAGGAGGATAACTATTTGATTAAATTAAGACTGTTACTCCTTTATCAAAAACATATTCTATAAAATAAATGAACACAATTTACATTATATATCTAGAAACAAATAATAACATATCCTTCAACATGAATCCATAATCTAGCCATGACAAATACTCAATGGATCATTAATCTTAATGAGAAAAAAAAGAACATCAGTTAAAATAATTTATCAACTAAAAATATATATGGCCTTATATCCATCATGGGTGAGAAAAAATAAAAATTAACTTCAATATTTAATGTATTGAAAGACATTCCCAAATAAAGAAATAATCTCTTGTAAAGGCCCGTAAATTTCAAGGGAAAATTTTTTTTCTTAATTTTCTTTGGGATTTTACGAGTACGCAGTTTCTAACGGAACCTGATTCTGAGGCCCGATGTGCCCAGAATCATTTTCCGAAGTTTATCTCAGGTACTTTCAGTGAACGGACGAGCGGGTTTTCCTAACTTTTGAACCGGTTCTTGGAATCGAAATCCGAGGGCACCGATGGAACCGCAGCACCAGTAATTGCTTAGGAACACCTTTTCTGGAGTTACGTTTACTCGGGTGAGGTTATTACATAAATGTGTTAACTAAATAATGAAATAAAAATTTGTGCTACAATTTTTAGTATCTATTTTAAGTAGTTTTAACCTACGTATGGATGTTGATGTGGGACCAACTAAATCCTAACTCCTCTTGGTAGGATATTCGTGTAGTGGGGCCCACATGAGCCCCACCCCTTTAATTCCATTAAACTGCCCTCTTGCAATTTTTTGTGTAACACACCCTCTCCCCCAAATTAATGACATGTCAACTCTCGCAATTAATTGGATTGTTAAATGCTCTTCAATTAATCTAATTAATTGAATGAGATCTTTTGAATTCCAAATTAATGTTGGCATGTGTGTGCGTGAATATAACAAGACAAGGTCTTATTTTATTTGTTGCGGATTCATTGTGTGGAAGAGAGGGGACAACTCTTGCAGTCTTGAAGGACATCTTCTTCCTCGTTGAAGAACGTGAAGAACGATGGAGCACCAAGGAGAGACGACGTGCCGATCTCTCTCTCCTCTGCAGCCGCTGTGAGACGACATCCTCTTCTTGGACGCTCGCCAACGCCATCAACGAACCACCATTGCGACGCCGTTTACGACAAAAAATATTCTTTTGACGACTTCTTCGAGGTAGGGGATTATTTTATGAATATTAATAAACCCATGTTTATTTCCTTCTAAATCAAAGAGCGCAGATCAACACAATATTAAGATGATTCACGAAAGAATATGTTTACGGGTTTGGAATTTTTGATTGTGGGGAAAAACATAGGGGATTTTTTTTAATACTCTTTGAGTGTCTTAATCTCACATGCTAAAGATTTTAATGGTATGAAGTTAGTATAATTTATTATTGAATAAATTATACCCTCGTCGATACTAAAAGCATGTTTTTTAATGACTGCCATTTGGAAAGACCTAACGCAGAGGGTGCGGGCCGAACAAACACAGCCAGACAACCCTCCACAGATTGTTTATTGATGTTCGGATCGATGGGCGATGTTGGAACAGGCCGCAGAAAAGATTTGAAGACTCCACAGTGAAGTTTGGGTCCCATAATGACCTTAGACGTAGACGATGGCTGAAACGGACCACCGGTGCGAGTCCAGTGGTCCATGGAGAGCGGATGCGGTGTGCTGCCAAAGGTGACCACCATGGCGGACCGGAACGACTTTGCTGTTTCGGTTTTTGGGGGAGAGAGCGGCATTAAATCTGCGCCGTTTCAATAAGGGGGGGGGGGGCAGTGCCTCCCCCTCGTTACCCGCTCGACCGAAACGGTCGAGCTGACTGGCCACGCGGGCCGCGCCCGCCACGGCTGGGCCTGGCCACCCACGTCGGGTCGGGCTGCCCATGCTGGGCCGAGTCGGGCCATGCCCTAATGGTCCAGACCCGGACCCAGGTTGGGTCGACTCGGTTTGGGCCGACCCAGGGGGTCTCGGGCCGGGCCCAAAACCCCCTAAAAACGGACAGGTTCATTCAAACCTCTGTAACTTGGGCTACGGACCTCCGATCGATGCAACATCAGTTGAGATGTGATCCTTGGATCGAGATGGCCATTTTAGTATATTACACTCAAGTTTTCGGAGAACTTTGGGTACAACCGGGTGGGTTCGGACACGAAACCAACTGGGCTCTCGGAGCGGAAACGCTTATAACTTGAGCTCTGGACGTCCGATTGACATACCACCGACTTTCTTGGATTCCTCTTAGTGAGATGGTTGTTTTGGCTTACTCTGATCGAGGTTTGGACACTGTTGGAGTACAATCAGGTTCGTTTTGACTTAAAAACCAACCGGGCCCCTGGGACGAAAAAGCCAATAACTCTCAGACTGGGCGTCCGATTGACACTAGTCTGTCATGTTGGGTTCCTATTGACATGACGGAACTCTGTGATACATCAACTCTGGTCTATGTGGCAGTTGATGTATCGAACTCTTGGCTCTTGGAGTGGACCCTCCCAGAATGAGCGTGCTGTGTACGGAAACCCTAGAGCTGGCTGCGACTTGACGACTGCTGATCGATCGACTCAGAGTGTTTTAGATAGCTCAGTAGGGAGAACTTGGTTGAAGCGGCAGACCCATGGTAGAGGATCACTTGGTTGTAGTGGCAGACTCGCGGTACTCAACAGATGGAGTACCTCTGTAGGCTATGAGGGGGAGCACTTGGTTGTAGCGGCAAACCCATGGTGGGAAGCGCTTGGTTGTAGAAGAAAACCCACAGTACTTGATAGGTGGATTACTACAGTTGTCCAAGTTTAGGGGGAAGCGCTTGGTTGTAGCGCCAGACCCACTGTACTCGATAGAGGAGGAGTTCCCCCAACAACTATGGTTTCTACATCATGAATAAAATCCTAGTTTGAGCTGAGTCTTGACTTTAAATAATTATCTTTGATGTGATTGACTTGATATCCTATGTGGATTGGATTATGCTTTCCTGTGTGGACTGGGTCGTACATTCCTGTGTGGATTACGTTTTACTTTCCTGACTAGGCTGAATTTTACATGAGCTCGTGAGTTGGAGATGAACCAGATTTGATGACATAGGTATATGTATGGCCATATACCTAAGTAGAGTTGGATGATACTTCGTGATTGTATCTTTTCATTGTGGTTTATCCTATGTGGATTTAGGGAGACCTTCGGGGGCCTCGAGGTCCCTACTGAGTTGTGTATACTCACCGCTGCACGGGCTTTGCCTGCACTATGTTGTGTTTGTTGCGGACAATGGACATCACTGATCGTGGTTGAGGCTTTTAGAGATGGACGGTACCCAGAGGAGGATCTCACGACGAGTCGTTTCCCAGAGGTGGATATCATGTCGAGTCGGTGCCCGGAGGTGGATTCACAATGAGTCATTACCCGGAGGAGACGGATGGATGTGGAGTGCTGAGGAAGATAATTGTACCTACCATTTAGGTAGGAAACCATAGGATGATCGAGGAGCGGCTTGTCACCTTCAACTGTTGTCCTTTATGTTGTACTTTACTTTCCGTTGTAGTTTTACTTTTCAGTTGGGTGTGTATTCTGGCCCATTTACCTTTTAGCCCATTCTTTTGTACTTAGTATTGCTTTTTCTTTTTCTCTGTGGTGTTTGATACTTCTATAAAGGCAATTCCTTCTCTTTTTATCAGGATTTACGCCATTGGTGCTAGTCTCCAGCCCCTAGCCTATGGGAGGCGGGTTGGGGTAGTCACGACACGGGCCCCGAGGACGGGTCATGACAAATTGGTATCAGAGGAGTTCGGTTCTACCGCAGAACTCAAGACTCTGATATTTCTTCTACGTGAAGCAATAGTGTTAAGGGTATTGAGTGTGGTTATCATTCCAGGGTGTCCAGTGGTGGTGCGGCGACCGACGTATCCATACACCAGGACCCTGACTTCTGATTTTCGACTCAATGCACGAAAACACTGAATGCATGTGTGTTTCAATAGTTTTCTTTGTGATTACATTGTGTCAGCTCACTAGGTATACTGTTTGACCGTGACACACTTATCTCTTTTCAGGATGGCCCCACGATGACAGCCAGCTAGGGGACAGAGCTTTGTGCGAGACGACAACCCACCGAGTGATGAGGCCTCAGTGTAGGGCCCCATTACAGCGGAGGCACCAGCAGTACCTCTACCCGCCAAGCCACCGATGCCACCAGCCCTAACCGCTGAGAGTGCACATCACCATAGTGCACTGCATGAGTTTCAGCGTCAGAGACCACCTAGGTTCTGTAGGGAGACAGAACCTCAGGCAGTTGAGGATTTTATGGAGGTTGTTGATCATGTTTTTAGATTGGTAGGGACGCCAGAAGAATTCATGGTGATCCTTCCTGCCAGCCTCGTTCAGGCAGTAGCAGGAAGATGGTGTAGCCTGATGCTCCAGGTGCACGGCGAGGCATCCCTTCTGTGGGAAGGCTTCAAGAGCCTGTTCCGGGCAGAGTTTGTACCGGCCACCCTTTGAGTGGTGCACATACAAGAGCTAATTCTTTTTCAGCAGGGTATCATGACAGTGGTGCAGTATTCAGCGAGGTTCACCGATCTCTCACGTTACTCTATAGATATGGTACGGGACCCCTTCATCAGGGCCCAAACCTTCGATCAGGGGATGAGGTGAGAGAATAGACTTTCATTTGTTTCTCACAGCATCCCGATGAAGAAAGGGGCGTTGGAGAGAGCCCTCTTAGTGGAGAGTTTCCTTGCAGAGCTGTCTCCATCAGTAGGACACACCACTAGCCAGCATGCCGTAGAGTCCTTTGTAACGGGCAGTAGACAGATGACGCAGAGGTCCAAGAAGACCAGACCTAAAGGTGATCGACCGCATCACACTGGATCTTGTGTGCAAGGCACCCAGGGTGGAGAACGACTTAACAGAAGCGGAAAATGTTTCTCCTGCGGTGGGTTTGGTCACATTGAACGTGACTGTCCGAACCGCCATACATATGACCAACAGATAAACGAAGGACCTCCCAAGGAGAGGCAGAGGTTCGATCGGTGCGGATCGCAAGGAGCAGGAGATCGAGGCAGGGGAGCTGGCCGTGCAGCTAGAGGTGGACGATGCTTCGAGGTGTTGCCACCACCACCACCAGGAGGTCCACCCAGACTGCAGGGAATAGGTGGAAATGGGAGAGCTCAGCTTAATGCAGCTGAAGCATTTGACTATGGAGCTCCGGAAGCTAGCGGGCAAGAGCGGGACTAGTTCCAGGCATGGAGTCCTTTTTTATTGGTGCTTCTAGCTTTCTTTTTGTTGATGTTGTGGTTGTATGTGTATTTGTATTATGATCTGAAGTAATAAATGACACCTTTATTTGTGGAGTTTACTTTCATGTCCTCTCTTTATGTTGTTACTAAGAGGTTTCGGTTTAAAAACCGTTGAATTGACCCTCAATTTCGAGATACCTACTGGAGGAGACCCAGTGACCACACACTGATGCCGATAGTGTGACTAAACCCTTGGAGGAAAGAGTAACGGTTGGATCTCTTGGTAGTAGCGTCGAGGCCTTACGACGTCATCCTTGGTATAGATTAGTATCATCCATGTTGGGATTGACTGTATTAGGCATTGATCATGGTTCATCCAGAGGATGAGACTGGATTTCTCTTATCAGCAAAGAAGAAATCCTAGAAGCTCTTTTAGGACCAAAGAAAGTTCAGGTCATCCTGGAGCGGATGATGACAGCTCAGAGCCGACATAAGTCTTATGCTGACAGGAGGTAGAGACCACTAGTGTTCGAGGCTGGCGACCACGTATTCTTACGGGTCTCACCTCGACGTGGATTACAGAGATTTGGCCGATGCGACAAGTTATCTCCGCGCTTCATCGGACCCTTCTAGGTCCTCAACAAGGTAGGTGAGGTGGTTTTCCCCTTGACCCATCCACCTCAGTTGCACCAGGTGCACGACGACTTCCACGTATCTCAACTGAGGAGATACGTGCTTGACCCGACGCATATCATCAACCTTTGGAGCTGATCATCGATGACAGGGCGGCTTTTGTGGAGGTCCTGGTGGAGATCGAGGATCCACAGGAGCGGGTCCTATGTGGGCAGTCGATTCTTCTAGTGCGCATCAGATGGCAGCACGAGAACCTCCTAGAGAGCACTTGGGAGCGAGAGGCTCAGATGCGTGCTCAGTACCCTCACTTTCCTCATAGATTGTGTAGTATCTTTACGGGGATGTAAATCCCTGAGGTGGGAGTAATGTAAAGACCCTTAAATTTCAAGGGAATTTTTTTTCTCTTAATTTTCATTTGGGATTTTACGAGTACGCAGTTTCTGACGGCACATGATTCCGAGGCCCGGTGTGCCCAGAATCATTTTTTTAAGTTTAGCATGGATACGTTCAGTGAATGGATGAGCGAGTTTTCTTAACTTTTGATTAGGTGCTTTGAATCGAAATCCAAGGGCACCGATAGAACCACAACATTGGTAATTGCTTAGGAACACCTTTTCTAGATTTACATTTTCTCAGGTGAGGTTAATAAATAAATGGGTTAACTAAAGAATGAAATAAAAATTTGTGCTACAATTTTTATTTTCTATTCTAAGTAGTTTTAACCTACGTATGGAAGTGAGGTGGGGCTCACTAAATCCTAACTTCTCTTGGAAGGATATTAGAAAAGTGGGGCCCACATGAGCCCCGCCCCTTCAATTCTATTAAACCTCCCTCTTGCAATTTTTTGTGTAACACACCCGATCCCCCAAATTAATGACATGTCAACTCTCCCAATTAATTGGATTATTAAATGCTCTTAAATTAATATAATTAATTGAATGAGATCATTTGAATTTCTAATTAATTTTGGTATGTGTGTGTGTGAATAAAATAAGACAAGGTCTTATTTTATTTGTTGGGGATTCATTGTGTGGAAGACAGGGGAGAACTCTTGCTGTCTTGAAGGACATCTTCTTCCCCGTTGAAGAATGTGAAGAACGCCAGAGCACCAAGGAGAGACGTCATGTCGATCTCTCTCTCCACTACAGCCTGTGTGAGACGACATCTTCCTCTTGGACACTCGCCAACGCCATCAACGAACCACCCTCACAACGTCATTTACCGTGGAAAATCTTTTTTCGACGACTTCTTCGAGGTAGGGGATTATTTTATGAATATTAATAAACCCATGTTTATTTCCTTCTAAATCAAAGAGCGCAGATCAACACAATATTAAGTTGATTCACGAAATAATATGTTTACAGGTTTGGAATTTTTGATTGTGGGGAAAAACATAGGGGATTTTTTTTAATACTCTTTGAGTGTCTTAATCTCACATGCTAAAGATTTTAATGGTATGAAGTTATTATAATTTATTCTTGAATAAATTATACCCTCGTCGATACTAAAAGCATGTGTTTTAATGACTGCAATTTGGAAAGACCTAACGCAGAGGGTGCGGGCCGAACTAACACGGCCGGACAACCCTCCACAAATTGTTTATTGATGTTCGGATCGATGGGCGATGACGGAACAGGCCGCAGAGAAGATTTGAAGATCCAAAGTGAAGTTTGGGTCCCATAATGACCTTAGACGTAGACGACGGCTGAAACGGACCACCGGTGCGAGTCCAGTGGTCCATGGAGAGCGGCGGCGGTGTGCTGCCAAAGGAGACCACCATGGCGGACCGGAACGACTTTGTTGTTCCAGGTTTTGGGGGAGAGAGCGGCATTAAAGCTGCGTCGTTTCAATCAGGGGGGGGCAGTGCCTCCCCCTCATTACCCGCTCGACCGAAACGGTCGAGCTGACTGGCCACGCGGGGCGCACCCGCCCCGGCCGGGCCTGGCCACCTGCGTTGGGTCGGGCCGCCCATGCTAGGCCGGGCCGGGCCATTCCCTAATGGTCCGGACCCGGACCCAGGTCGGGTCGACCTGGTTCGGGCCGACCCAGGGGGTCTCGGGCCGGGCCCAAAACCCCCTAAAACGGACAGGTTCATTCAAACGTCTGTTACTTGGGATACAGACCTCCGATCGATGCACCATCAGTTGAGATGCGATCCTTGGATCTAGATGGCCGTTTTAGTATATTACACTCAAGTTTTCGGAGAACTTTGGGTACAAACGGGTTGGTTTGGACACGAAACCAACTGGGCTCTCGAAGCGGAAACGCTTATAACTGGGGCTCTGGACTTCCGATTGACATGCCACCGACTTTCTTGGATTCCTCTTAGTGGGATGGTTGTTTTGGCTTACTCTGATCGAGGTTTGGATGCTGTTGGAGTACAATCGGGTTCGTTTAGACTTAGAAACCAACCGGGCCCCTAGGACGAAAAAGCCAATAACTCTCAGACTGGGCGTCCGATTGACACTAGTCTATCATGTTGGGTTCCTATTGACATGATGGAACTCTGTGATACATCAACTCTGGTCTACGTGGCAGTTGATGTATCGAACTCTTGGCTCATGGAGTGGACCCTCCCAGAATGAGTGTGCTGTGTGCGGAAACCCTAGAGCTGGCTGTGACTTGACGACTGTTGATCGATCGACCCAGAGTGTTTTAGATAGCTCAGTAGGGAGCTCTTGGTTGTAGCGGCAGACCCACGGTGGAGGACCACTTGGTTGTAGTGGCAGACTCACGGTACTCAATAGAAGGAGTACCTCTGTAGGCTATGAGGGGGAGCACTTGGTTGTAGCGGCAAACCCATGGTGGGAAGCGCTTGGTTATAGAAGCAAACCCACAGTACTAGACAGGTGGATTACTACAGTTGTCCAAGGTTAGAGGGAAGCGCTTGGTTGTAGCGCCAGACCCACTGTACTCGATAGAGGAGGAGTTCCCCCATCAACTATGGTTTCTACATCTTGAATAAAATCCTAGTTTGAGCTGAGTCTTGACTTTAAATCATTATCTTTGATGTGATTGACTTGATATCCTGTGTGGATTGGATTATGCTTTCCTGTGTGGACTGGGTCGTACATTCCTGTGTGGATTACGTTTTACATTCCTGAGTAGGCTGAATTTTACATGAGCTCGTGAGTTAGAGATGAACAGGATTTGATGACTTAGGTATGTGTATGGGCATATACCTAAGTATAGTTGGATGATACTTCGTGATTGTATCTTTTCATTGTGGTTTATCCTATGTGGATTTAGGGAGACCTTTGGGGGTCTCGAGGTCCCTACTGAGTTGCGTATACTCACCGCTGCACGGGCTTTGCCTGCACTATGTTGTGTTTGTTGCAGATGATGGACATCACTGATCGTGGTTGAGGCTTTTAGAGATGGACGGTACCTAGAGGAGGATCTCACGACGAGTCGTTTCCCAGAGGTGGATATCATGTCGAGTCGGTGCCCGGAGGTGGATTCACGATGAGTCATTACCCGGAGGAGACGGATGGATGTGGAGTGCTGAGGAAGAGAAATTTACCTACCCTTCAGGTAGGAAACCATAGGATGATCCAGGAGCGGCTTGTCACCTTCAACTGTTGTCCTTATGTTGTACTTTACTTTCAGTTGTAGTTTTACTTTTCAGTTGGGTGTGTATTCTGGCACATTTACCTTTCAGCCCTTTCTTTTGTACTTAGTATTGCTTTTGATTTTTCTCTATGGTGTTTGATACTTTTATAAAGGAAATTCCTTCTCTTTTTATCAGGATTTACGCCATTGGTGCTAGTCGCCAGCCCCTAGCCTATGGGAGGCGGGTTGGGGTAGTCACGACACGGGCCCCGAGGACGGGTCATGAAAATTTGTATCAGAGGAGTTCGGTTCTACCGCAGAACTCATGACTCCGATCTTTCTTCTATGTGCAGCAATAGTGTTAAGGGTATTGAGTGTGGTTATCATTCCAGGGAGTCCAGTGGTGGTGCGGCGACCGACGTATCCGTACACCAGGACCCTGACTTCTGATTTTCGACTCAATGCACGAAAACACTGAATGGATGTGTGTTTCAAAAGTTTTCTTTGTGATTACTTTGTGTCAGCTCACCAGGTATACTGTTTGACCGTGACACACCTATATCTTTTCAGGATGGCCCCATGATGACAGCCAGCTAGGGTTCAGAGCTTTGTGCGAGACGACAGCCCACTGAGTGATGAGGCCTCAGTGTAGGGCCCCATTACAGCGGAGGCACCAGCAGTACCTCTACCCGCCAAGCCACCGATTCCACCAGCCCTAACCGCTGAGAGTGCACATCACCAT